>CM035849.1:164330240-165570393 GCA_020510985.1 Pholidichthys leucotaenia
CTCAGACGGGTTGTCAGCTCCTCAGAGATGAAGCCCTGCTCGGCCCCTGAATCAATAAGTGCAAGTGTGGAAATCTCAACATGATTGTGCACAAAACGAATGGGTAATAGGAACTTAGTGAGGGGATTGCTTTGGAGTGAGTCCATGAGTCCGTGAGTCCCCCTACTGCGATGCATGGACTCCCTCTTTTGGCCGGATGGGGCAAGAAGCTAGCTTATGTTCCTTGCTGCCACAATACAGACATAAACCCAACTCCCGGCAGCGCTGTTTCTCTGCCGGCAGCAATTTGGACTGACCCACCATCATCGGCTCAGGGGAGTCTAATGTATCAGAGGGAGGAAGGGCCAGCAGGGGGAGCTACGGGGAGTGGTGAAACTGAGTGCCTGAGCGACCGGAAGATTTATGCTCATTGGCCCGCTACCTTAACCGATTGTCCAAGCTAATGGCCAGGGAAATGAGCTGAGTTAACTTACTGGGTTTCTCCAGACGGGCTAGCTCGTCTCTCAGGCTAGGGCTAAGGTTACGGACGAAGATGCTGCAAAGGGAGGCATCCTCCCACCCCACCTCCGTGGCTACCACCTGGAAGTCTACGGCATAATCGGCTACCAATTTATTCCCTTGTCTTAAGTTGAGTAGCCGGGTGGTGAGCACGCTATCTCGGTCTGAGTGATCAAACACCTCGTTAAACTCACTCACAAATTGGTCATACGTTAAATTAGCATAGTTAGCCCTAGCCATCACCGCATAAGCCCAGGCTAACGCCCGCCCCTCCAAAGGATTAACTACATAGCCTATGCGGCTGTGATTGGTGGGAAAATCCCCTGGAACCCACAGGAACACTATCCTACATTGTAACAGGAATCCCCTAGCTTCCTCTAGCTTACTGCTGAAGCGTGTGGGCGTGGGAACTGGAGTCAGCCGGGATGGTGGAGACGGAAAAGGGATGGAGCTAGCTGGAGTGGCCGTGCTACCCGAAGCCGGGGGAAAGGGTTGAGGACCAGACAGGTGATCCAGGCGGGAGTTTATCTGGACCAGCTGTGTGAGTATGACCTGTTGTTGGTGTGATAATTGGTCTACTCAAGCCTCTAAGATGTTAATTTTGTGTGCTAGCGCACTGTCTGCTGGGTCGTTTTGATGGAGTCGTGCTGACATGATTCAAGACCCAGGAAGCAGACACAGACTCAGAAATAAACTCAATGAGAAATGAGACGCCACGGCGCCACACCAGTCGGCTGCCTTTTGCAACAGCGGCTCGATTCCGAGTTTTTTTTCCCTTCCTCTCTCTTTTGATCACTTTTTTTTTTTTTCACCCCACTTATATCACGGACACACAGATCATCCCAAATGTCTCCTGAGCCGGTGGACGGAGCCACTGTTTATAGCAGGATACGATATAACAGGGAAGAGCTGCTAGCATTTAACCGCCACCCGGTCCCACTGGAAAAACTCGACATACCGAGAGAACTGAGGCGAAAACGCCGCGGCTGCCGGGCTGGAGTAAGGCGGAGGACAAAAAATATAAGGTACAGACCCTCCCTTCCATCTGTTGTCATGGGAAATGTACGGTCGATACTGGGAAAGTTAGATGAGCTAGCGGCTATCTCCCGTTATGATAGCACTTACCGGGAGTGCTCTCTCCTTTTGTTTACTGAGACGTGGCTAACTGAACTAGCAGCAGATGCTAACATTGAGCTGGAGGGTTTTCACACGATACGAGCTGACCGAACACCAGAGAGTGGCAAAACTAGGGGCGGTGGAGTGATCATGTATGTTAACAACAACTGGTGCAGACCGGGACATATCACTGTTAAACAACGACACTGCAGCAAAGACATTGAGTTGCTAGCTGTTAGCATGAGGCCTACATATCTCCCGAGAGAATACTCACACGTGATCTGCATTGTTGTTTATGCAAATCCGACGGCGAACGCTGGGACAGCGCGTGACGTCATCCATTCAGTAACCAGCAGGCTGCAGACAGAACACCCAGATGCTCTTCTCCTCATCTCAGGCGATTTCAACCACGTTTCACTGTCTCCCATTCTGCCCACTTTCACCCAGTATGTCACATGCCACACTAGAGACAATAAAACACTGGATTTGTTCTACGCAAACACTAAGGAGGCGTACACCTCATCACAACTCCCCCCACTTGGGAGATCGGATCACAACTTGGTTCATCTCCGACCGGTGTACAAACCTCTAGTGCACAGACAACCTCCGGCCATGCACACAGTGGAGTTATGGTCTGAGGAGACAATGGACACTCTAAAGGACTGTTTTGAAGCCACTGCCTGGAAGCAGCTCTGCGATCCACATGGTGAGGACATCGATGGCCTCATTCACACCTTCACGGGCTACCTCAGCTTCTGTGTGGACAAATCCGTTCCCACCAAGACCATACGGCGTCACTCAAACAACAAACCCTGGATCAACCCTGAGATAAAAACACTTCTGAGAGAGAAGAAGAGGATCTTCAGGTCGGGGAACAGGGAGATGCTGAAGTCCGTACAGAGGGAGCTGAGGAGAAAGATCAGAGTAGGCAAGGACAGCTTCAGGAAGAAGATGGAGGACAAGCTGCAACAGAGCGACATCAGCGGGGTCTGGAGAAACCTCAAAACCATCTCGGGGCTCCAGAATACCTCCCCCCAGGCCACGGGGGGCAGGGAGTGGGCGAACAACCTGAATCTGTTTTTCAATAGATTTGACCAACCGCCCTCCCCCCTGTCTGCACAACAACCACTGCTGCCTCTAAGAAATCAAGTCCTGCTACCCACTCCCCACTCCACCGACACCCCCCCCACTCCCAACACACAGCCCCCCATCCTGACCCTGACCAAGACCCAGGTGAGGACGGAGCTGAGGAAGATCAAGGCGAGGAAGGCGTCGGGACCGGACGGCATCAGCGCAAAGCTCCTCAAGTCCTGTGCAGACCAGCTGTGTGGGATTGTGACGTATATCTTCAACATGAGCCTGAAACTGGGGAGGGTACCACAGCTGTGGAAAACATCTTGTGTGGTACCTGTACCAAAAACTTCCCACCCCAAAGACCTGAACAGCTTCAGACCGGTGGCCTTGACGTCCCACTTGATGAAGACCCTGGAGAGACTGCTCCTTGCTCATCTCCGCCCCCTGGTGGAACCAGCGATGGATCCACTCCAGTTCGCCTACCAGCATGGCATTGGGGTGGAGGATGCGGTGATCTTCCTCCTTCATCGTTCTCTGTCCCACCTGGAGAAGCCCGGGAATATGGTGAGGATCATGTTCTTTGACTTCTCCAGTGCTTTCAACACCATCCAACCGATGATCCTGAAGGACAAGCTGCTGCGCGCAGGGGTGGACCAGCACCTGTCATCATGGATCCTGGACTACCTCACGAACCGGCCTCAGTTTGTGAGAACCCGTGACTGTGTTTCCGACACGATCATCAGTAGCACGGGGGCCCCCCAGGGAACGGTGCTGGCTCCCTTCTTGTTCACTCTTTATACTGCGGACTTCTCACACAACACAACACATTGCCATCTACAGAAGTTCTCTGATGACTCTGCGATCGTTGGTCTCATCTCCAGCGGAGATGAAGCTGAGTACAGAGGGCTTATCCAGGACTTTGTGGACTGGTGCCATCGGAACTGCCTCCAGATCAACGCGAGGAAAACTAAGGAGCTGGTGGTGGACTGCCGCAGGCATGGGCAGCCCCTCACAGCACCAGTAAATATACAGGGAACAGACATCGAGATGGTGACATCCTACAAGTACCTGGGTATTCATCTGAACAATAAACTAGACTGGTCACACAATACTGACGCACTCTACAAGAAGGGACAGCGCAGGCTGTTCCTGCTGAGGAGACTCAGGTCTTTTGGTGTACAAGGGGCGCTGCTGAAGTCATTCTATGACACGGTGGTGGCATCAGCCATCACTTTTGGAGTGGTCTGCTGGGGCAGTGGCATTACTGCAGCCGATAGGAAGAGACTGAACAAACTGATTAAGAAAGCTAGCTCTGTCCTGGGGCAACGCCTTGATCCTATGGAGGAGATAGGAGAGAGAAGGACGGTGGCTAAACTGTCATCTCTGCTGGAGTCCGAGTTCCACCCTATGCAGGACATACTGGATGCACTGAGGAGCTCATTTAGCAGCAGACTACATCATCCCAGGTGCACAACCGAGAGGTTTCGTAGGTCCTTCCTACCAACGGCTGTCAGACTGTACAACCTAAGCAGGGCTGCTCGCAGAGATAGCAAAAAGACGTAACAAACTAATAGTTTTTGAATGCAAAAGATGCAATAGACTTACACAATGGTCCTCTCCGGCATACAACTAGGAACATACCGGTCGCTATGGAGGGTGAGAATATGTATGGGCACATAATCATACCATGTAGGATAACTAAATAGACGGTTATGCTGTTTCATCCCACCTAGCAACAATGCTCTGCACTGTGTGTGTTTATATATTTACATACTTATTCCATCTAGCTACAATGCTCTGCACTGGGTGTGTTTATATTTATATATCTATATTTTTATTCCATCTAGCTACAATGCTCCGCACTGTGTTTTTATATATCTACATATTATTCCATCTAGCTACATTGCTCCGCACTGTGTGTGTTTATATACTTGCATATTTATTCCACCTAGCTGCAATGCTCCATACTGTGGGTGTTTATATATTTACATATTTATTCCATCTAGCTACAATGCTCTGCACTGTGTGTTCATATATTCATATATTTATTCCATCCAGCTACAATGCTCTGCACTGTGTGTGTGTGTGTGTGTGTGTGTATATATATATTTTATAGTAATATGTACATATGTATATTAGCTGCTCTTGCTTGCTTTTTTTGCCTTCTGATTGTTGCTCTGAGTGTTGCTATCCCTGTGCTGTTGCAATCCTGGAATTTCCCCGTTGTGGGACTAATAAAGGCTTATCTTATCTTATCTTATCTTATCTTAATTATCCTTTATTGTGTGTTGTATTCAGTCTTACTGTAGGCGAGTTGGTGAGCAGCACAGGCTTGGTCCTGAAGGCTCTGGCCAGAGAGACAGTGTCTTCGGCCCCGGTTGCAGAGGGAATGAGAGGAGGACTTGGTGAAGTGCAGAGTGTGCTTGGTCTGCCGCCAGGAGGAGGAGGTCCGCCACCACGGATTTCCACCTGTGCACAGGGGAGCAGAGCGTAGAGTAGTAATGAGGATGAAGGAGGCTTACTTGGCGTTGGGGAGCTGGAACTCCCAAGAAAACGACGAGGTAGAGAAGGAATCTCAGGACCTGGAACTCCGGATGAAGCAGTGTAGCGGTCTTTACCAGACCAGGGAGTTAGATGACTCCATGCAGGCCAGAGGACAGCACGGCTTAAGTAGGCAGCCTGATGAGGAGAGCAGGTGTGCGCGCAGCTGTGGAGGAATTAGGCAACAGGCAGGCAAAGCGGATCACCACAGATGTAACTTTTTTCATGGAGATTCACTAGACCACTGTTTGTCTGGTCCTTCACCCAGGGCCAATTTGCCTTGAAAGACCCTACCAGGGGCAAGTTGCCCCTACCAACATAGCTCCTGGGATCATGAAGGCACACAAACCCCTCCACCATGGTAAGATGGCGATCCATGGATTTCTCCTTCTCTCCCTGATGATATTTGTTATATGTTGGGTTTCTGCTCTTCGTAGGAGTTCTTAGTTTGTAATGTGGTCTCTAAATGTGACGCCCAGGAGGATTCTGCATAGGCATCACTGGTGGAATGTATTTAATCTTTGCTCTGATTTAGCCATCATCTTCCATGTTTCCCCAGCATAGTACACAATAGACAAATGTACGTTTACAAAAACCGCCAGAAGTTTAATCCTTAGATCACACAGCCTATTTTGGGATTATTCATATTGAATTCCACATCCAGCACTGATGCATGCTGCTGTGTGTGGTCTAAGGGTTAAGAAAAAACATCATAAAAAGCCTTACTGATTTAACTCACAAACTGGAGAGTGTAAAGTTGTAAACTCATGACTCAAGTAACGTTTTTGCAGATATTTTATTATAATCAAGTGACAGCTCTCACTTATCCTTGGGTGTTTATTATCATAAGAAAATACTACTTTTTTTCTTGAGAACAAATAAGATTTCTCTATTCTCTTGCAAAAATCACACAGTGATGGCACTGACAGTATTTATACCACCCACAGTCTCCACAACTGGTGTCATCCATGCTGTTATCTTAGACTTCCTGGGATAAATATCCTTTTCAAGTTTAATGAGATAAGAAACCTCAGGGAGCTGTTCCCCTGCTGAGTTCAAAGACCCTCCCCCTTTTAGTAACTGCTTTATCTCAGCCACAGATTGACCTAACTGATAGGTGATACTGAGGAACCACAGTGGCCAAGGGAAGTGGCCTCTCCACTGCAGGGATCTGGACAGGCAAACCTGGATTGTGCTGTCTGTGAGAATCCCCTGAGTGGGGTTTGTAGGCCTTGGCATACCGCCTCTTTCCTTTGATTCCTGTGACTGGCCACTTTTACATGCCTTACTCCCTCACAGGCTCCAAACTGGAGCCTATAAAGAAAGTCTGCCACTCTCCAGCTAGTTGCTCAGGACATGTTTGCAAGTGTTACCTAAATGCACCGGCAGGCAAAATGACACCCCAAGGGCTCGTAAGACCTTAGGTTTCTTTTCTAACTCTATGCCAGGAGACCCTTCTTTTTTTAGTTCCAGACCAAATCTTCTAAAATGTTGCCATCTGTGGCTTATAACTACAAAACACTTATATTCCATACACTGTAGCTTGGCCAATGTATATATATATATATATATATATATATATATATATATATTAACTGGAGACTTAATGACAAAGTGAAACACAACACAAAAACCTCACCCTTTCAAAGAAGATTTCCAAATTTGTCCATCTTTTGAGGACACCTCTGGGATCATCTTTGTATTTTTACGTATTATAATGAGACGATTGCATGGCATCAGGAAAGCGACCTGAAGAATTGTATTTTTGCAGAAGGGTTTGAGGGTGCTGCCATTATCACAATATATATTGAGAAAGTACAATGAGGACCCCTGGAAAGGTCCCCAAGGGATCTGCATGCAAGTTATTTGACTGTCCTTCACGCTACACACTAATCTCCAAGGGAAACATCTGTGTGGAGGGAGCCATGTGTTGGTACAACTGAGTAGCAGGTCGGAGACTCTGAGAAAAGCAGGGCCTCAAGGTCCATTAATGCTGATGCTGCCATGTTCAGTCATCTGTGCAATTTCCAAATAATGTCACCTCAGAGATACATTAAAAAAGCGGAGTCAGTACATGTGCACTGTGATGCTGTGTGGCATGTGTACTTTTTTAGCCTACAATGTTTTTCAGACCTATTTGACAAGTAGGGTAAGCTGGGGCAAAAAAAAAAAAAAAATTGCACAGAGCAGGTTGTTATACCCCCTCCTGCTCACATGGAGCATCTGTGGCCTTTCTAATTTTAGACTCAGTACATTGGAAACACACTATACTTGCCTGCTGCACATGAGCCATGCATATGGATCTTTGTACATGAGAGAGGACAGATAAATGAATTATGAACCCCCTGAGTATTTTTTTGAAACTCTGTTGTCTTCTTCATAGTTGTCAGACCATTGTGACCTCATGCACAGTATGTTTTCTCGTGAAGCTAGAGTTGTCGGCCACATGTCTGTTTTTACGCTAAATAGTACAGGGTTCCTTCCTGGTGGTGTCAAAGCCAAATGACAAGTTGTTACAGAGACCAAGGGCAACCAGCAACAAACATCAGGCCTCTCATCCATCAACCAGCATCATGGGTGAGTCGTCGTCATCTTTCCCCCCCACCAGTAGGATAATGCCAATCCTGCACACTAAAAGAAAGGGTCAACTGGGAAAGTGGATCACAGAAAATGAAAGAGCGAAATATGTCTTGTGTAAATGAAGAAATTTAATAGGATTGGAATTGGAACTGGATTTAATAGGAAATCAAATAGGTAATGGAAAAGCTAGCAGAAAACTGAGAAGAAAAAAGCAGATGAGAAAACTAAAATTTTTTTCAGCCTGCTCAAAATCAGAGCAAACTTGGTATGTAATATGCATGGAAGTGTATGGTGATAGCCATCAATGTGAGGAATGGATAAAATCTCTGTTGTGATCACTGGACACACGAAGAATGCACAGGCATAGGTGCACGAAGTTTAATATTTGTCTGTACACGATTTGGACAGACTATCAATCTATGTGAAAAAGTGTATGGCAATGTCATGAAAGTATTTTACTTCTGTTGACGTTTCACCCCAATGTTTACATAAATTACACATCTCACTTACAGTTTAAATAAAAACAATAGAAAGAAGTACTTTTTCTTGTGAATTTATCAACTTACCACCCACTGTAACAACTTACCCTGGTATACATTTCTTCTTTGGGGAGCCATGTCATCTGCTGGTGTTGGTCCACTGTGTTTTATCAAGTCCAAAGTCAATGCAGCTATTTACCAGGAAATTTTTAGAGCACTTCATGCTTTCCCTCTGCTGGCAAGCTTTATGGAGATGCTGGTTTCATTTTCCAGTAGGACTTGGCACCTGCCCACACTTCCAAAAGTACCAGAATTCAGTATCTCAGAAAAATAGAATATTACATAAGCCCAATAAGCCTGGGGGGGCTTACGCCGGGGATGCGGGCCAGTCTCTGGCCCAGGGGGTGGGTGCGCTGGCCTCCCAGCGCCTGGGGCCTGGGGGCTGGTGTTGGCCCCGCTGGGGGGGGTGGGGGGTTGGTGGCCTGCCTCCTAGCCTCCCTCAGTCATCCCTCCTGGGACGGATGTCTGGCTTTCCTGGGGCCTGTTGATCTCGGACATTTGTGCCCTGTGGGGGTTAATGACGCTGCCTTGCCTGCCTGGGGTTTCTGGAGAAGAGGGAGTTGCTGCGACCGGCAGCCCTCTTTGTATGTTTCCTGACAAACCACTCACATGCACACACTTATTTTGAGTGTGCTCTCATATACACGCACATGCACACATGTCTCCCCTTTAACAGGCACGGATACCAGACCCGTGTTGAGACCTCTTCGGTGGAAGAAGCAGTCTGTTTTCTGTTTGTTTTAGTTGTTGGTTTGTTTGTCTTTTTTGTCTGTTCCTCTCCCTTTTCTTTCCCCCTCCCCACACTTCCTTTCCCCATTCCCCATCCTGTCGGGTCCTTCATGGGTAAAATAATTTAAATAAAGTATTAAAAGTTATTACAGGAGGAGTTTACAACAATATACAGTACATGTTAGGTACTGTATAAAGCTCCTTTTGGCAAAGTAAATCTGTTTTGGCACAATAAGGATAGCAGATTTCTGTTCTGCTCACCTAGCTGCCTGACAGGACAAGTGAAAAAAAAAAGACAAATCAAACTAAGTGTGCTTTGTATTAAGATTACACTTCTGTCTGGCACATTTTTTGATAGTGTTGAAACTGTTGTGGTATCCAGAGTGACAGTGAATGCTTTAAAGTAAAAATGTTCCGGCACAATATTTGAGCTCTGAAAAGTTTTGGAAGTAATGCGCATGATTCACATAACTCAGAATGATGAATGAACTATTCCATTTCACATTGTGTGACTGCTTTGGGTTGAAGCCAGACTGTGAAACAGCACTGTGACACATCACAGATTCCGCAGGGCAGTACAGTGTGGAGATGTTGACTGAATATAACAGACTATTAATGCAGTGTAAGAGCGGGTTACCCAACCGGACGTGAATGTGTACCCACACTGGTGGTAGGAACCATGACAGAACACTTCTTCTTGACAAAGTGGAAAATAGTCAATGACATGATGGGATCATGTGATTTAAATGCATAGGATGCCACAAATTGTGGAACACTAAAGTTAATGGCAGTTCCCCACATGTTTTGAAGTTCAGCTGGCACTGCCACCTCATATGGTCTGGTGTTAATCTGCCATGAACAAGCCCACATTATGGCAAGAGTGTAGCAGAAGTGAGTGAGAAACAGGTGGCCTCCACTTTCTCTCATTCCCTGTCAGAGTGCTGGCTGAATGATACAGCCCCTCTGCAGTCTCTTATGGAATTTCCTCATAAGCCACTTTATTAGTGAGAGAAAAGAAACCCTAAATGTTACTTAAGTGTTTACATGCATTGGGATTTTCACTTGTAGTACCTGGGCTAAATATACTGTCAAATAACCTTAAATAAAGCCTTATATTATGTAGTATAACCAACAGCCATCTGTCGGAGGCCCACTTTAAAATACCAAATGTCAAATAAAAATATCAAATGTCCATGGAAATATCAAATGTACATCTAAGGATAAGCAAATAATAAAGCCACCTGACATCATGTAACCAAAAACATGTAGGTTTAGGGCGCTCGCGCACGCAGCGACCAGCAGCCAGTGGCTTGTCACCAGACTGCAAACCAAGTCTACCTACGGGTACAAATAAGTAACAAAAAAAAACAAACAAAAAAAAATCATCCTTCAGCTTATGAACTCCCTGTTTTAAAAGCAATGTGCAAACCACTATCCTGGTTTACTTAAATACAACTTATCAACATTCACTAAGCCCTTGGGAGTGAGGGGCTGCACGGTGGCGCAGTGGTTAGCACTGCGGCAGCACTGCGGCAGCACAGTTTACCCTTGGCCGGGGGATCGTGGGGATCGGGGGATCGTGGGTTCGATCCCAGCCCCCGACCAACAGTGATCTGTGTGGAGAATCAGAATCAGAATCAGAATCAGGTTTATTGCCATTGTTCATGTAGTACACAAACTAGGAATTTGTCTCGGTACAATGCTGCAACATTAAACATGATAAGATAAAAGAAATAAACTATACATGTAATAAAGTGTAGGATAAGATTAAGTGATACTGGTCAACAGTTAAAATATATTAGCCAGCAGCAGATACTGTGGAGAACTATATAGTGCAGTCGGTAATGCAGGAAGAAAACAGTGATGATTGACATGAGTCTGGTTGAGCTGCTGTACATGGTGCACGAGAGTCAATAAGTCACTTAGTGTTCAGCAGTCTGATGGCAGAGGGGAAGAAGCTGTTCATGTGACGGGAGGTTTTAGTCTGGATGGACCGAAGTCTTCTACCAGAGGGGAGGGGGGCAAACAGTACGTGACCAGGGTGTGAGGGATCGGCTATGATCCGGCCAGCACGCCTCCGGGTCCTGGAGATGTACAGATCCTGGAGAGATGGGAGCTTGCAGCCGATCACCTTCTCAGCAGTGCGCACGACGCGCTGCAGCCTTAGTCTGTCCCTGGCAGTGGCTCCTGCATACCACACGGTTATGGAGGTGGTGAGGATGGACTCGATGATGGCTGTGTAGAACTGCACTAACATCTTGGTGGGTAGCTTGAGCTTCCTCAGCTGCCGCAGGAAGAACATCCTCTGCTGGGCTTTTTTGATGAGTGAGCTGATGGTCGGCTCCCATTTGAGGTCCCTGGTGATGGTAGTGCCTAGGAAGCGGAAGGAATCAGCAGTGGTGATGGGAGAGCCTGAGAGGGTGAGGGGGGGCAGAGGAGTAGTGACTTTCCTGAAGTCTACAATCATCTCCACTGTCTTCAGAGCGTTCAGCTGCAGGTTGTTATTGCTGCACCAGGACGCCAGCTGGGCCACCTCTCTCCTGTAGGCGGACTCGTCGCCGTTGGAGATGAGCCCAATGAGGGTGGTGTCGTCCGCAAACTTGATCAACTTGACAGACTGGTGGCTGGAGGTGCAGGAGTTGGTGTAAAGGGAGAAGAGTAGGGGGGAAAGTACACAGCCCTGGGGTGATCCGGTGCTGATGCTAGTATAGTCTGAGACAGTCTTTCCCAGCCGCACATGCTGCCTCCGGTCCGTCAGGAAGTCGATGATCCACCTGCAGAGGGAGTCAGGCACGTTGAGCAGGGACAGCTTGTCCCGGAGCAGAGTGGGGCGGATGGTGTTGAATGCGGAGCTGAAGTCCACAAACAGGATCCTGGCGTAGGTTCCCGGGGAGTCCAGGTGCTGCAGGATGGAGTGGAGGGCCAGGTTGACTGCGTCGTCTACAGACCTGTTGGCTCGGTAGGCAAACTGCAGCGGGTCCAGGAGAGGGGTGGTGATGGACTTGAGGTGGGACAGGACCAGGCGCTCAAAGGACTTCATGACTACAGAGGTGAGCGCTACAGGTCTGTAGTCATTAAGTCCAGTGATCCGTGGCTTCTTGGGGACAGGGATGATGGTGGAGGATTTGAGGCAGGACGGCACGTGGCATAACTTAAGGGAGGTGTTAAAAATGTCTGTGAATACAGGAGCCAGCTGTTTCGCACAGAGTCTCAGGGTGGAGGGAGACACGCCGTCTGGGCCGGGGGCCTTGCGCGGGTTCAGTCTGGAGAACTGTTTGAGCACATCCTGCTCACTGATGATAAGGGGAGGGGGGGAGGAGGGGGGGGTGCCTTAAATGAAGTAGGGAATGTGGAGGCTGTGGAGCTGGAGGGAGGGGGGGAGTTGGACACAGATGACGAGGTGTCAAAACGGGCATAGTGTTGGGACAGTCTTTGACAAAGGGCTTTGTCATCCTGACCTTTAGGAGCCTTAGGTCGATAGTTGGTGATTTGCCTCAGTCCTCTCCACACGGAAGCCGAATCATTAGCAGTGAACTGCTGCTGGAGTCTCTCTGAGTATAGAGATTTAGCCCTCTTCAGCTCCCTGTTAAACCGGTATTTAACCTCCCTGTAGCAGTCCCTGTCTCCACTTTTCAGCGCTGCTTCCTCCTCCTTCCTGATCTGTCTGAGCTTAGCTGTGAACCAGGGTTTGTCATTAGAGTAACTCACCCTGGTGCGTGATGGAAGAATGTTCTCTTCACAAAAGTGGATATATGAGTTCACAGTGTCCGTGTACTCATCCAGATCATGCGTGGCTCCTTTAAACATGCCCCAGTCAGATATTTCCATGCACGTTTCCAGCTTCTCCTCAGCATCACTGGTCCGTATCTTCGTAGTGCTCACAACAGGTTTAGTGAGCTTCAATCTCTGTCTGTATGTGGGAATGAGGTGAACCATCACGTGATCAGATAATCCCAGCGCAGCTCGAGGGACAGCGCGATATGCGTCTTTCACTGTGGTGTAACAGTGATCCAGTGTGTTTAATCCTCTGGTGGGGCATTTAATAAACTGTTTGTAGCGGGGGAGATCGTGGCTCAGATTGCACTGATTAAAGTCGCCAGTTTGCATGTTCTCCCCGTGTATGCGTGGGTTTACCCCGGGATTTCTCCGGTTTCCTCCCACATCCCAAAAACATGCAGGTTAGGTTAATTGGAGACTCTAAAGTGGCCCTTTGTGTGAATGTGTGTGTGTGTGTGAATAGTTAAAAAGGGATCGCGCCGTATTGTGGCTGCTTCATCCATCTAGGTGGTGGATGACCCTTAATTTCTGTAAAGCGTCTTTGAGTGTCTATGATAAAGCGCTATATAAATCTGATGCATTGATTGATTGATTGATTGATTGAGGGGACAAGGACACAGCTGTTTTATAAAATAAAATTAAAAGAAGTGATGTTTATAACGATAATTACATATATATGGGAAGGCAAGTCATATGTCTTGTGATCAGGAGTCTCATGGTAATAATGGTTCATACTACATGACTGAGTGGCAACAAGGGATCACATGTTACAAGATTTTTCTACTCAGAATGTTTTGTCATGAAAAAATTACACAAGAAGTCATACAGTGAGAAAATGCAAATAATGTTTAACAAAACGTGTGCTAACTGCTATGTTTTGCTTGTCCAGTGATAGTCACTTAAGGTGCATTCAGACAAAATGCAAAGCAAATCTTTCACGCAGCATGAATACATACAAAGTCAATGGAAAAAGATGAGCACATGTGAATCTTGCACATTTGCACAGTCATGTCTGAGGGATAACACTAGCATGTAATGGCCTTGAGATTCTGCCATCACCAGAATTAACCAATTGCTCCTGGTGGGTCTGGAAGCGCCATGTTAGGCAGCATGCCACCATCAGTGTGTGAATGGGTGGATTGCAGGATCTGTAAAGCGCTTTGGTCATCAAGAGATGAGAATAAAAGCGCTATATAAGTGAATGCCATTTACCATTTACCATTTACCAGAGTAAAAGTATCAACATCGTAAAGTAAACTAGCCCGGGGGCTAGCGTTGGCCCCACTGGGGGTAGGGGTGGGTTCAAAAGTTATTGATACAACAATATAGATCGATCCACGTTTGACTGAGCCAATATCGATCCACAAAATCTGTGGATAGATATTTTAATATAATGCTTTTACATCTGTGAGCATCTGCTGAGTCTGATTGGGTCAGAACCATGTCAGTGAGCCAGGAACCGCGGCCAAGAACCAGAAACACCTGGAGCACAAACAGAACTAACAGCTAACAAGCTAACAGATGTGCTAGTTCTTCTGTGGTGTTAAAATGGTTCTCATGCGGCAAGAGTTCCCTGCCACACGTGCTCACGTCTTTAGTTCCGCGTTTACATTTTGTGGGATGGCAAGTACATTTTGTACTTGCCATCCCTGCTTCCTTGTGGATTTGAGCACAGAAGAAGACCTTGTGGTGGACACAGTACACATGGCACTCCACCCAGGACAACGGGGTTGGTGGGGGAGGAGATAGATATGCTAATGGTGAAAGGTGAGAGGAGTTAAACAAACAAAGATGTGCCTTTCGCCTCCCACTGAGCCAGGTTCACACCTGAGGATGCAGGGGAGCGAATGTATGGTAGCAAGACCTGCTCTGTGATCTGTGTCCCAATGTCATGCTAATGTGTGTTCATGTCTTTCATGTCTGTATGTTAATGTGTTTACCCTGTGTGCCAGAGGCGGGAATAGAAGTGTATAAAAGGGTTTGCTCAGGCACTCTGTGGAGTTTCTGTGTTTTATGTTGGAAGAGGAATAAAGTCTGTGTGTCGTCTAGCTCGATGCTTCGTCTGCTTTCATCTTCCACATTGGTGACCCTAAGATGTGCAATGGAGAACGAGCCGAGCACCACCCCGGAGACAACCCAGAGGGAGAACAGCAGCACGGCATGCGCTGTCACAGTCAAGCTCCCAGACTTCTGGCTTCACAATCCGACTGCTTGGTTTCTCCATGAGGAAGCCCAATTCGCACTCCGCAAGATCACAATGGACGACACCAAATATTATCATGTGGTCACTGCTCTGGATGTGTACGCCACACAGCAAGTGACAAGCCTGCTCCAGGAACCACAGGCCCAGGGGAAATATGACGCGCTCAAGTAGATGCTGATTCAGTGGTATACCCTGTCGGACAGTGAGAGAGCAGAGAGACTCCTAACACACTCAGAGTTAGATAACAGATCAGCTGTGGAGCTGATGGAAAGCATGTTAGCATTAATGGGGAAGCATGACAGATCCTTCCTGTTCGGCCACCTCTTCCTCAGGAACCTACCTGCTACAGCGAGGATGATCCTGGCCAACTCGCCACTGCTGGTAACCAAGAACTACCACGCTATAGTGCAGGAAGCGGACCGCTTCATCCTAGCGACCAGAACTCTCAGCGTGCACGCAACAACACCGGCATCCGGGAAAGACTCCAACAAAGTCGATGAACCGTTCGTGGTGGCTGGGATGGACGCCAAGAGACGCAGGAATGGGATGCTCTGTTTCTATCACCACCACTTCGGCTTGAATGCCCAACGCTGTCTGCCGCCATGCCAATTCAAGAAGCCAGGGAAACGGCAAAGCCAGCAGTCAGTAGCAGCTGCGACTGCTGGTGACAGGAACAAGCTGCTTTTCATCACAGACACACGTTCGGGGAGACGTTTCTTAGTGGACTCCGGCTCCCAGAAGAGTCTCATTCTGCCGGTCAGCGCAGACAGATTAGCAGGAGGCAACGGTCCCGAGCTCACGTCCGCCAACGGATCCAACTTCAGGACGTTTGGGGAACGGACGTTGACGGTGTGCTTACACGGACGCAATTACAAATGGGACTTTGTGGTGGCAGCATTTTGTGTCCCCATTTTAGGCACAGATTTTTTATGTGCTTATGGGTTGTTAGTCGATGTTGCCAACAGATATTTAGTGGATGCTGTCTCTTTTTCCTCCTTGCCCTGCACAGCTCGGGGAGTTGAGCCAACAACACAGGCTAGTGTTATAACTCCAGGGGGTAAATACCAGCATTTACTTTCACAGTTCCCAGCACTCATGGTTCCGATGTTTCCTGCTACAGTAACCAAACACGGGGTTGAACATTTCATAACCAAAAAAGGCCCGAAGGTGTTCGCGTGACCTTGGCGCCTGGACACGGTTAAACTAGCCAGCGTGCACGAGGAGTTTACCAACTTAGAGCAGCTGGGCATCGTTAGGCACTCCGACAGCCCATGGGCATCCCCACTACACATGGTGCCCAAGGCCGATGGGTCGTGGCAACCATGTGGTGATTTCTGGCGCTTGAACAACACCATTGAACACGATTGGTATCCCATCCTGCACATCCAGGATTTTTCAGTGCACCTGGCTGGGACGCGTGTTTTTTTGAAAGTGGATCTGGTCCGTGGTTACCACCCGGTCCCGGTACACACGGAGGACATTCCCAAAACAGTGGTAATATCTTCTTTTGGCCTTTTCAAGTTTTTACGCATGCTGTTCGGGTTAAAGGGCGCAGTGCAAATCTTCCAAAGAATGATGGACGTGGTGCTCCATGACCTGCCTTTCATTTTTGTCTACTTAGACAACATTCTGGTGGCTAGCACGTCCGAGGAGGAGCACCTTGCCCATCTCAAACTAGTTTTCCAGAGGTTGGAAGCGCATGGGCTTATTGTTAACCCGGCAAAGTGCTAGTTTGGTGTGCCAGTGATTAATTTTTTGGGTCACCACATTTCGCCAGAGGGCGCGATTCCACTGCCTGATAAGGTGCTTGCCGTGTCGGATTTTCTGCGTCCACAGACCATGAAGGCTCTGCTGGAATTTTTGGGCATGGTCAACTTTTACAACTGTTTCCTCCCCCGAGCAGCCCAGCTACTGCACCCGTTGTACACCACACTCAAAAAAAAGAAGCCCACGGAAAACATCGACTGGACCCCCGAACGAGTCCAGGCTTTCGCAAACGCCAAAACAGCACTCGCTAACGCCGCTTTATTAGCCAACCCTGCCCCGTCAGCGTGGATGGCACTCACCACTGACGCATCTGACCTTGCCATAGGGGCAGTGGTGGAGCAATACGTTTCTGGTGTGTGGCAGCCACTCGCAATTTTCAGCTGTACTTTGCGCGACAACGAATGCAAATACAGTACGTTTGACAGAGAATTGTTGGTGCTCCACCTGGTGACGCGCCATTTCAAGTTTTGGCTGGAAGGGCACGAGTTCACCGTGTTCGTTGATCATAAGCCGCTAACATATGCAATGTCCAAAGTCTTGGAACTGTGGTTGGCCCGGCAGCAACAACATTTGGCCACAATCTCGGAATTTACAACCGACATTCAACACGTCGCCAGTAAGCTTAATGTTGTGGTCAACTGCCTATCACGTGTGTTAGTTTCCCCAGTTAACATGGGAATAGATTTTCCTGCCATGGCTGTGGAGCAAACGGGGAACGCAGACATTTGCGCACTTCAGTCTGCGCTTACTGGGTTAAAACTGGAGAGCAGGGTGGTGCAAGAAGGGTGCCCCCCCTTGCTCTGCAACGTCTCCACCGGTTGCCCACGCCCTGTGGTTCCGAGCTCTTAACGCCGCTGCATTTTTGAGTCAGTCCACTCTCTTTCACACTCCGGCGTGCACGCCTTGGTTAAACTGGTGGGGATGAAATTTGTCAGGCCGCACTTATGCAGGGACGTAAAAGAGTGGGCTGCAGCATGCGCCACGTGCCAGCGGGCCGAAGTGCACAAGAATCAGAATCAGAATGAACTTTATTGTCAAGCATGTTTTTACACATACAAGGAATTTTACTTGACATTAAGGTGCGCTCATGTTAAGCGCTCCCTAATGACGGGGCAGCCGACAGGCGCCTCATACAGTGGGGGTAAAGAGGGGGAAGGGGAGGGGGTGACACATTGGGCAGAGAGAAAAAAGCATAGTTATCAAAATAGAGCTCAAGTGAGCAAGATTATGATCACATAGAAAAAAAAACCTCTAATTGCACACTTAGCAGACAAGTTACAGTTCCACACAATAACAAAGCAAGTTGAGAGAGACCAGTGTGTGTGTATCAGTCATGTGATATTCGTGGATGCAGTGTGAGTGCAGTGTGAAGTGTCAGTTACTGGTGAACAACAAAATTCCTCCCCTAAGCAACGACTAGATGTTATGTCCATGGTATCCTAAACATAGAAAACATGTCCACGAGAGTTCATCTCTCTTCAGTGCATGTCAGATGGTAAAATTCCATGCTAGTCACATGATGACGCTGTCCATAGAGGGTTCAGATTGCTGCACATCAGAATGTTTGGGTTAAGCCAAAACTCCCTTCTGCCTTATCTTTTCTCCTGGAGGAATGAGTTCTCCCAAGGACGCCGAATCAAGGCCAGATAAGTACAGTTCACTTAGAGCATAGAATTTTCACCTCTCATGCGATTCTGTGCATCGCAATTTACATTTACATTCCCAGGCTTTAAAATCATTCCCTGGAGAGCACCCAGCGACTCCGAGATGTTTCCCACCTTCCGATTCAGTTCAACCGCTATCAGTGCCCCCCCCAACTGGTCGAATTGTTGAAGGAGCTTTGCCCGGTCCGCATTTTGACTAGCTCTTTCCAACTTCTTTAGTTTCCGATACACCAGGAAAACTCCAAAGCCAAACAGCAGAAATCCTGTGATCATGAAGCCAAACAGGTAGATGTCTTCCACATCTTCAATCGAAAGATCCCACAGACACATGAGTTTCCAATTGTCCCATGAGTCTCTCACTTGGGCTCCCCTGGGCCCGAATTTCTGTTGAAAAGTGGTGTCAGTTGCATTTGAAGCCCAGCTCACCAATTCCATAATTTTCCGTTTGGATCGAGATGCAGCGAGAAGAGAGTGAGACACAGACAGGACACAGCAAGCTGGGATCAGTAAAGGGAGGAGAGGAGAGGAGAGGAGAGGAGAAGAAATGCGTCTGCTCTCTCTGACAGCCGGAAGAAGAGCACACCAAAAGCAAGCACACCAAAAAGCAAGCACACCAAAACCCCCCTTGAGCCGTTCCAAATTCCGGCCAGAAGGTTCAACCACGTCCACGTGGATTTGGTGCGCCCCCTCCCGCCATCACAAGGTTTCACGCACCTTTTGACAGTCATGGACCGCACCACGCATTGGCCTGAAGTGGTCCCACTGGCTTCCATCACATCCGCGGAAGTGGCTCGAACTTTTTTGTCAGCTTGGGTTGCACGGTTCGGATCCCTGTTGGACATCACTTCCGACAGGGTCCGCAATTCATTTTAGAATTCTAGTCCACGATGGCCCAGAGCCTGGGGTTCAAAATCCACTGCACCACTGCATACAACTCCCAGGCTAACGGGTTATGCAAACATTTTCATAGGTCCCTTAAAGCAGCGTTCAGAGCTTCACTCATGGATGCAAATTGGGTCGACTGTCCACCCTGGGTCTAGGATTTGGCAGCCTCCCCGGCAGAACTCGTTTTTTTCTCAACCGCTGCCACTCCCTGGGGAATTTTTATTGGAAAACCCCACACCCGGGACCGACCTGCCTGCACAATTTTTTCACGGTTCAGGGCCAGCCAATGTGCTGGGCCCGGTGTACCATTGTTTTCCCCACACCTTCGTCCCAAAGCACTTACAGAGCGCCAAGTTCGTTTTTGTTAGGCATGATGCACACAGAACCCCACTGCGCCCACCGTATGACGGACGTGTGGAAACCGGGGCAAAGCATTTTGTGAAAGACTTTAGGGGGGCGTAAGGAAACTGTCTGCATTGACAGGCTTAAGCCAGCTTATGTGTTGGCAGATGAACAGGTGGTGTTGGCTCAAGCTCCCCGGCATGGACACCCACCTACAGTGGCTCCGCAAGTTGGTGTCCCCCCTGCAGAGAACTGTTGGCAGCAGACTAGGTCTTTCTCCTCCCTACCCTTTCCCCCTCCTCAGGACTGTGTGCCGGAGGCCGAGTTTGTCTCCTGCCCTCCTCAACAGCAAGACACTTCGGCTGGTCCGGCGACTCCACGTTACAGCCGTTATGGGCGCCGGCACAAGCCCAAGGTGCCAGAGGGATAGAGCCCCTTCTGGGTGTTCGGGGGTGGGGGGGGGACTGTGTGATGGATGCAATACACATGGCACTCCACTCAGGACAACGGGGTTGGTGGGGGAGAAGATAGTTAGGGATGCTAATGGAGAAAGGTGAGAGAAGCTAAACAAACAAAAGGCACTTTTCCACTAGCCCAGCATACCTCGGCACGTCTCGATTCACTTTGACACGGTTCGGCTCGCTTTTGTCTCCATTACAACCATGTTAAGCTGGGGTGGGTGGGATTTCTATAACAGCAAGGCGGCGCCACACTCCCATGACGTAGAACACGCGACCCAAGCAAAACATAACACATGCAGCTGTACAAGGCGACTCCTCGGTCTGTGGCTTTTTTCACCGTAAATGCCAAAAAGGACCGCCAGACAAGGGTACAGGCAGCAAGATGAAACACTCTGGAATAGTTCTGCAGCTTCTGGGAGAGCCAAAGACGTGAGGATACAAACTAGGTCATATATGACGGTAAGCTAATGATGCTAATGCTAGTTTGCAATAAGTATGTCGTACTACACTTTAATGTCTGCAAGTTATCGCTGTTAGGTGCTAAAATATGTACGCTGTGTGTGTTTCAGATGGCTCTGTTGTGGGGAAATTACCGCTTCGTTCGGTCTGGGCGTTCAGCACAGCCTGTCACGGATGTCATCAGCCTGTCACTGATGTCAACACAGCTTCACAAACGATCAGTGGTTATAGAGCTTAAGAATGTCTGTAGAAACGTTTATTTCCTGTGCAACAAATTGCTCTGATCTGCGTGAAAATCATGGAGAGACTGTTGAGACAACATGGATGTACCTGCTTCTGCAGCATTGAGTCTGAGGTGGTGTCATAGAAAAAAATGATCAGCTGACCCAACTTGATCGCCATGTTAATAACTATATTAGCCACAAAATATATATTCAAAAAGTAAACAGTACTGAGTTAGGTATAATAAGATATATTTGACAGTTATCATGCATTTTAGGCCAAAACAAACTTGATCTAGGATTAAAAGCAATTAAAATAATGCAGTCACAAGGTTACATGGAAAATACTTGATTTACTAGATACATGTACTGTAGAAATATATATTCTCTGCATCAACAATGTACTAGACATGCATTCATGTAGTATTGCACTGGGAATTGCACTGACAATAAACCTCTGAAGTTTTTGCAGATGTCTCTTTTTTTATATGTGAAGGTTACCACCCTGTGGCATAAATTAAACCCTGAAAGATTGGAAAAGCTAAGAATAATCCAGCAGTTTGAGAAATCACTTTTGGTTTGGTGTAAGTCTGTCAACAGAATTATGAACCATAAAGCAGTTTGTGTTAAAATGTTAAATCCCATTAAACCTAATCCGGGGGCTTCCAATCATGTGTCATGGGGGGCCAAGACCCTGCAGGTTCTCTCTTCTACCCAGTCTCTTCAGCAGGTGTTCTCACTGATCAGTCAGTGGAAGAAGTTCAGTGGAATCTGCTGTTGAAGACACTGGTTGGAGGTAAAGCCTGCAGGGTCTTGGCCCTCCATGGCACATGATTAGACACCCCCGCCCAAACCCATTATGATGAAGAGCAGATGCTAATATGACCCAGAATTCCTCCATATACTGGTACTGTCACTAAAGTATGCAGGGTCTTCTGCGGTGGCACATCCAACAATACAGTCTTCAGTTAATAAAATAATTGTTTTGGTTACTTTTTTCTTAAAAATGAGCCATTATTTTCAAGGTCACCGATAAATCCTTTGTACAGTTGACTCTTTTCCCACCGGTGTCTTAACAGACAAAATAGAAAATCATGATGCAAACACATAAGCCACTAAATTGTTTATTGCAATCAGCAGCAAATTCCAGATTATTCAGAATGTGCAAAATTCAAACTGTAAAAAATAACTGGAATGGTCACACATGGCAGCCACGCTGCCTCACTGAGAAGCAACTGGATCGGCCCCTCGTACTGGTCCTGGTTCAGCAGATCTTCAGCCTGCATCTCTGTAAATAGTGAGGCAAGGTCCAGTTGGGGTGGACAGTTTCCCTCTTGCCTAGACAAAAGACAAATGGGTGGTGGTTAATTAAAGCAAGTTTAAAACATATTTGGGAAATACACTTGTTGCTAAAAGCCTTTGGTGGAATGTGAATTAATGAATGAATCTTTATTTCGGATTGATTAAAAGTAAAGATTAAAAGAAAATAGAATAATATAACAAAGGGGAAAAAAATCTAACAAGGTCAAATTAAACAATAACTCCTCTGATTATACAGTTCAACATAGGTTATCTGAAATGGGTGATGGCTGAAGCTGCAGCTTATATTGCCCACCATATTTCATCCAAGAATTCAAAAGAAAAACAAAACAGGAGGGACTGTAATTTGAATGTGACAATAAAGTACTTCGTTGTTGTATTTAACCACAATTTTCATGTAGCTGCGCTTCGGTAGATTTTACAAGGGCTGCGTTACATTTAAAATCATCTGTTTTTACTGTGGCCTCAGCAATCAGAATGAATTAATACATTCACTTGAATGGAATCTAGTACTTTAACTGAAGGTGTGCATCACCGAGTATGGAGTCGCTCAGTCAAAATATGACGTTTTTATCAATAAAAGTTTGTCTTGTCTGTAAAAGTGTCTCTTCTTGCCATGGCTTCATGTGTGGGCGGTGTTTTGTACTAGCATTGCTAAAGTATAAAAGGAAGCACACTACAATGGGTGGCTACACGGTGGTGCAGTGGTTAGCACTCTGGCAGCACAGTTTTACCCTCGGCCGGGGGATCACGGGGACCGTGGGTTCGATCCCGGCCAACAGTGATCTGTGTGGAGTTTGCATGTTCTCCCCGTGTTTGCGTGGGTTTACTCCGGGATTTCTCCAGTTTCCTCCCACATGTCAAAAACATGCAGGTTAGGATGTTAAGGGGCGCTTGCGCACGCAGCGACCGGCAGCTGGTGGTTTGTCACCAGACTGCAAAACAAATCTACCTACGGGTACAAAATAAGTAAAAAAAAAAATGGGTCTCAAATATTTGTAATGTGTCCTGTTACTGCATGAGTTTATTGATGATAGACTATAAACTACACATATAAAGTAAATTATATTGACGACTGAACATCTCACATTTGCCAAAACATACAGTTATGAACATAACTCACAAAGGATCACACAAGTGATCTGACAAAAAAATAAATACATTAACAAGCGGTTTATTTTACAGTTGATGTGCCATATTCACACAATCAAATAAATCTCAGTTCAGTCCCTTTTATATTAAGTGGAAATTGTGCTACTTTGGTTTTGACACTTCACCTATAAAAGCAAAGGATTTCAGTACTTTCCACAGTGGTGAGGTAGGTTGTGGGGCAGCTGCTTTCCTCTTGCCTAGATGAACGACAGAAATGGATGGTGGTTAGGTTCAAGCAAGTTCAACACTTATACAGGCACATCTCAAAAATTAGAATACCATGAAAAAATTCAATATTTTTTTCACTCATTTCAGAAAGTGAAACCCATATATAGATTCATTACAGGGACAGTGATATATTGAAAGTGTTTATTATAATATGGATGATTACGGCTACAGCCCATATTAACCAACACCTCAGCGGTCAACATTTATATTTAAAAACTATTTTTTAAAGTTAATTTTATGTAATATTCTAATTTTTTGCCAAATTGAATTTGGGGTTTTCAGGGGCTGTAAGTCATAATCATCAAAATTAAAATAAATAAACGCTTGAAATATATCACTGTCTGTGTAATGAATTGATATAATATATGGATTTCTCTTTCTGAAATGAGTGACAAAAAATATTGAAGTTTTTCATGACATTCTAATTTTTGAAGATGTAACTGTATTAACACACTAAGTGACTCTCGTGCACCATGTACAGCAGCTCAACCAGACTCATGTCAATCATCACTGTTTTCTTCCTGCATTACCGACTGCACTATATAGTTCTCCACAGTATCTGCTGCTGGCTAATATATATTTTAACTGTTGACCAGTATCACTTAATCTTATCCTACACTTTATTACATGTATAGTTTATTTCTCTTATCTTATCATGTTTAATGTTGCAGCATTGTACCGAGACAAATTCCTAGTTTGTGTACTACATGAACAATGGCAATAAACCTGATTCTGATTCTGATTCTGATATTAGGGAAATACACATGTGAAAGTCAGTGGTGGGATGTGACAAAAATGCTTCGTTTCCCTGACAAGCACTGCAGGATCCACAGAATAGGTGTGTGGGCCTATTCTAACGCTTTAGAAAATTATATGAATGACTTTATAAATCACTGGTTTGAAAAAGCAATTTTAATATGACGAGATTTTGGCTCCTGTGGTTCATTTCACCAGTATCCACAATATAAACACTGAGGGCAGCTAACCCCTGGCATGTGGAAACACATTCTAGCATTAAATTGCACACATTTTAATGCGCAGCACCAAAGTGCAGCACGTACACAAACCAGGACTTTAACCAGGATTAACATATTTCATCGTTTTGCTCTCACAAGCGAATACTTAGGAGAAAACAAGCGCGAATCAGCAGTTGGTACTAGCTAGCTACTAGCTAAAACTCGTTAGCTAAAACTCGTTAGCCAGCACAGAACAGCACTGTATGGCTCAAAAAAAGTGAGCTTACCACCAACAGGATAAATAAGCGAACAGATGCACATTATTACAAATCACTCACCATCGATGGTTCTCTCACGTTCATCTTCAGCTTGTCCATAGTCCGGGTCTATGCTGGGCTGCCATCTGTATCGGTCCGGGTCACTCCTCACTGTGGATCTGCCACCAAGCAGAGAAAACTCCGCACCTCTTCGTTGGACCACGGTTTAGAGTTCTGCAAAACCTACAACGCTGTCTGTATTAATATCGTATTTACTCCGTGACCGAGTTAGTCCGTGAAATATTGCAAATGGCGGTCGTGTGTAGATTCATCAGAAGATGGTCGCTTTCGTGACGTTACGACCTGACCAATCAGCGGCGACCAGTCTTTTGACGTCACAACACGGCACGACTCAGCACGGTTGTACCCTGCCCTCGAGCAGGGACAAAAATCGCGGCTGTTAAACCGTGTTGGGGCTAGTGGAAAGAGTTACAAAGCGTGCTGAGCTGTCCCGTGTTGGGCTAAGCGGGGCTAGTGGAAAAGGCCCTAAAGATGTGCCTTTTGCACCCCCTCCGCGCCAGGTTCACACTGAGGATGCAGAGGTGCAAATGTATGGTAGCAAGACCTGCTCTGTGACGTGTGTCAGTGTCATGTTAATGTGTGTACATGTCTTTCATGTCTGTATGTTAAGTTTACCCTGTGTGCCGGAGGCGGGAATAGAAGTGCATAAAAGAGTTTGCTCAGGCACTCAGAGTGGAGTATCTATGTTTTATGTTGGAAGAGGAAAAAAGATTGTGTGTCTCCAAGCTTGCTGCCTTGTCTGCTTTCATCTTCCACAACCTCAAATTTTTCAGGGTCTTCGTTTGTAAATTCAAGATTCAAGAAGGTGCTACTATAATTTTCTCCATACTCCAATATGCAGTGCAATTTAGTTGCTGCAATGACTAATTATTTTATTTCTTTTTTTTAATTTAAGTTCCCGTTAAGAATGCAATGTTGGTCATTTTTTGACAATTTTACTGAGCATTTAATTCTACATAAATCATTATTTAACCCCTTGCACTCCGGTCAATTTCCCTAAAAACGCCAAAAAATAACATGCCCAAAGTAAATCGAAAGCTGTTCTTCAACCCTTTGCAGCATCTTCATGGGGTTGATCTCATTTAACTACTAACTAACTAACTAACCTGCACTTATATAGCGCTTTAAAGAAACCACTTTGAATTTTTTGGCAAAACAGTCATAATCTCTCTAAGTGCTCCGGCCACTGAGTTACAGTCATCTAAACATACTGAACTTGAAGAAAATAAATTTGGCCTGGGTGTTTTTTTGGATACAAATGCTTGCAAATAACACACAGCTTCAGATCCGGGCTGGAAAATGCAACAGAAATGTAGAACCAAGTGTTATCCAGCTGAGGTCCAAATTTTGTAACAATACCACAAAAAATGAATATATTACACAGCTTTTTCCTCAGGTTGTTCCCAGGTGTTTTGTAACTGTGCCAAATTGTGCCAAATGGCACAGTTTGGAAAAACGTCTGTAACTTTTGAATGATTCAATATAGAAGCTTCATCTTGGGCTCTAATGAAAGGTGACACTCAGGGCTGTGTGTGTGTGGGGGGGGGAGGGTTGTCCCCCCCCCCTCGCTACAGAGGACGGACATCGGCCATCGCTACATGACGGAATAGTCATGTGGCGACAGCGGCGCAGTCACCGCGGCTTCCCCCCCCCTCGCTACAGAAGAGTAGCGGGGGGGGGGGGGGCGTTCACGGTTCGGACGCGGCGCACGACCCGTGTACCGCGGCGCACAAACTTTGGACTTCATGCGCCGCACAGTTGTAATTTACCGATCGGTCAAAAGTCATTTTTTATTACAATTTTCAGGGATAAAGAATAATTTAGCTTATAACACCTTACCTCTTCACAGCTGCAGTGTCCTGGCGAACTTCTCTTCCTCATTGTCAGACGAACGCGACGCTGTTCCGCTCGTGGTTCCCGGTCAAAACATAATTCCATGATTGCGGTTTTGGCGAATGATTTACGACCTTTGTCGTCGGGCTCCGTCGGTCTATGATGACCCTGGAAGAGAATCCTAAACGTCTATTCTACTGGAATAAGTGCAGGTCGCACTTGTGGGTGGTCTCCGTGCTGCTGGGTCTGTAGCAGGTTCTTCCTGCGGGTCCTTTTTTTCATCTGCTGCAGCAGTCAGTCTCTCTTCACCCAGCCCGAACTTCTGTGCTTCAATTGGCTCGCTGCATTCACAGCGTTGGTAGGCGGGTCCTTCTTGCTAGGTTTTCAGTCATTGGTTGTTCAAGGTTTCAGAAACCCAATTCAAGGCTCTTATTAGTCGAATGAGAGGTCAATCATATCTGATCTGTTCGTGGCTGTGTCTGTAGTGGAAGAACTTTTTTTATTTTTCAATGTGCGCTTGGACGCAGCGCCCTCGTGTGTCCTACAGCGCACGAGGGCGCACGAGAGCGCCCTCGTGCGCTCTGGGACGCAGAGACG
Source organism: Pholidichthys leucotaenia (assembly GCA_020510985.1). Classification (NCBI taxonomy): domain Eukaryota; kingdom Metazoa; phylum Chordata; class Actinopteri; order Cichliformes; family Pholidichthyidae; genus Pholidichthys; species Pholidichthys leucotaenia. The sequence goes on from CM035849.1 coordinate 164,357,521, forward strand.
TGCCCGTCCGCGGTACACCAGAGTGCAAGAGGTTAACAGGAAAATTTTTGGCAATCCTGTGCTTTTCTTGTGGTGTTACATAGAACAGCACCACTGTAAACTATGGAAAAAGCAGCTACTTTAAAATCTGTACTTCCTCACACAACTTTCAGTGCAAAAAAAAAAAAAAAAAACAACTCTAAAAATGCCAGCTTTTTGAAAAAGCTCCCACAAATTCAGGCTTTTGGGCCACAACAATCACAAAAACAGCCAATGAAATCCTGGAGGGACTGAAATATACTGAGATTATGTCTACATGCATCATGCATTGAATTTGTTTACTGTCTCTGGGTTGCTAACTTGACACTACACACCCTTTGCACTAAAGAAAGCACTTGTTAGCACTTTGTGAAATCACAAGTTAAAAAATAAAAAGTGCATTATTGTAACTGATTTTGGGTCAGTTCTATATGTGATAATTTATGTATTAACAAAGTTATAGTATTCTTGGTACAATTTATAGCATTAGGTCTCAAAGGTTTTTTTTTCCCTGGCAAGTAAAATGGCTATTAAAATGGTAATTTCCTAGATCCAATCGGGATCAGATCGAATCGAATCAGAATCAAATCGATTCAGAATCTCAAGAATTGGAATTGAATCGATTCTGGAAATTAAGGCTCGTTCCCAGCCCTAGCTGGGGGTGGGTGGGGTGGTGCCGTGCTGGCTGCTTGGCGGCCTGGCCTCCTCTGGCTGTCCCTCCTGGGTAGGTGCCTGGTTGTCCTGGGACTTGGTGGCTTTGGGACATTTGTGCTCTGTGGGGATTGGTGGCACTGTCTTGCTTGCTTGGGGTTTTCAGAGGGGTGTGCTGCTGTGGCCTGCCATCCTCTTTGTATGTTTGCTGGCAAACCACTCACACGCACACACTCACTTTGTGCACACTCTCATACACATGCACACACACACGTCTCTCTGTTCTTTCACAGGTGCAGATACCAGACTTGTGATGAGACCTCTTCAGAAGCAGAAACAGTTTGTCTTCTGTTTGTTTCACTTGTGACAGTTTGCTTGTTTTCTGTTTGTTCCTCTCTTTTTCCCCCTCACCACCCCTCCCTTCGTCATTCCCCCCATCAGGTCAATCATAAGTAAAACAATTTAAACTAGAAAAGCACTGAGAGAGCACATACCTCCACCAAGGCTCCTTCCATCCCTCATGGATCACCTCCAAAATGTAATGGGTTTGTGTGAAGGCCTACAGCCACTTCTGGTGAAAATTTAGGTTTAGGTGGGTTTAGATGGGCCAACTTCTTTGGCCCATCTGGCGAAAATTTCATCAAAATCCATACAGAAGTTTTTGTGTAATCCTGCTAGCAAACAGACAGATAGACAAACAAACAAACCATCCTGATTACATTCCCTCCTTGGCGGAGGCAATAAAGTATTAAAAGTTATTACAAGAGCAGTCTATAAATAATAGTGATGTTATGCTCGACACCGCCCACTTGACACTGATTCGAGCAATATAACACGAAAGTGTCACAAGCAGAGTGTCGAGCACTGTGTCAACATGGCCACAGTCACGTGACCGTAGCGAATGAGGCCTCGTTGTCACATCACGTGATTTGAGACCTGGCGAGAAATTTGAGAGGGCTCGGCGTTGCATACGTCAATAGTGAAGGATTTAAAAGTGGTCTGATTCACCACTCAAACTGAGGGTTTTTTGTGAGGAGATTTGTTATCATTGCATTCGCTATTTGAGTAGAAGTCAGGGACAGTATTACACAATTTAGAATTAGGTTTAGGTTTAGTAACATTAAACAACACATTACATGCACTAAATATTACACATAGATGCATGAGTGATGGTGAAACTGAAGCCTTATGTAACAATGAACAACTTTGAGACAATTGCTTCATGAGCGACACAGTGCTATGAAACATTTAATAAAGAGTTCCATCTGCTGACTGAGTGTCAGAACTGCATCTGGGGAGAAAGCTGGAAAAAACTCTCAATACTTTTTTTTTTTTTTTTGAGTATTTGCCCATCTGAAGTCTATTCAAAATTGGATGGCAGGAACAAACAATCCAAAGCAAGCAAAAAAAAAAAAAAGACTAACACCAATAGAATCCTCTCAAATTTCCTGCGCGCCCTCAAGTCACGTGATGTGACCGACATAATGAGGCCTCACTTGCTACGGTCACGAGACTGTGGGCATGCTGAAACAGTGCTCGATGCACTCCTCATGATACAAAAAAATTGCAAGAGACATTGGACAGCTCCTATTACTATAACAAAAAAGGACTATTTATCAGAGAATTGTTGTGCTCTTTACTCTCTCTCTCTCTCTCTCTCTCTCTCTCTCTCTTAATACACCCCTTTTTTCTTGTTAATTGGAATGTTAAGTTTGATTGATTTTTGGGATTTTTTTTGTGAAAGTTCTGATTTTGTAACTCTTTTGTAACCTTTATCCTCATCGAGAGTTTGTATGTTGTATTTTGTTCTATTAAATTAAAAAAAAAAAACTGCTCATGACACCTCTGCTTTATATTGCGTGAATCAGTGTTGAGTGGGCGGTGTCGAGCGTAACAATACTACCCCTACCCCTATAGACTGGGACACCCCTTCATGGCTGCACATGGCCAAAGTGGCTGTAGAGTGTAGCTGTCTTACCGGCCACTGCTGAAATTCACCAGCCATTGGTGTTAATGTCAAGCCCTGCATTCGCCCCCCTCCCCCCACCATGAAACGTCACCTTATCGTGGTGGGGGGTTTGCGTGCCCTAGTGATCCCAGGAGCTATGTTGTTCAGGGCAATTTGCCTCTGGTAGGGTCACCCAAGACAAACTGGTCCTGGATGAAGGGCCAGACTAAGAACGATCCAACAGACTCTCATGATAAATACTAGAACAAGGATTCAGTGTACCCTGCCCGGTATGGGGTTACTGGGGCCCCACCCTGGAGCCAGGTCTGGGGGAGGGGCTTGATGGCTATGGTCTGGTGGCTGGGTTTCTGCCCATGGGACCTGGCCGGGGTCAGCCCAAAGGAGTTACATGGGTTCACCCTCCAGTGGGCTCACCACCTGCAGGAGAGATCATGGGGGTCCGGTGCCCTGTGGATCAGGTGGCGGTCAAAGGCAGAGACCTTGGCAGTCTGATCCCAAGCTTCCTAAACTGGCTTTTGGGATGTGGAAATGTCACCTCTCTGGTGGGGAAGGAGCCTGAGCTGGTGCATGGGGTTGAGAGATACTGGCTAGATATAGTCGGCCTCACCACAACACACAGCTTCGGTTCCGTAACCAATCTCCTGGAGAGGGGCTGGAGCTTGGCCTTCTCTGGAGTTTCCTCAGGTGAGATGCGACGAGCAGGGGTGGGTATTCTTGTATCCCCCACCTTGCTGCCTCTATATTGGAGTTTTCCCTGGTGGACGAAAGGGTTGTTTCCCTGCGCCTTCGGGTTGGGAAATGGGTTCTGACCATCATTTGTGCCTATGCATCAAATGATGGTTCAGAGTACCCACCCTTTTTGGAGTCTCTGACTGGGGTGCTGGAGAGTGCTCGTCTTGGAGACTACATTGTCTTACTGGGGGGCTTCAATGCGCACGTGGGCAACGCTGTCGATTTACCAGTCACTCTACGTTCCTACCCTCACCTATGGTCATGAGCTTTTGGGTAATGACCGAAAGAACGAGATCGCTTATACAAGCGGCTGAAATGAGCTTTCTTTGTAGGATCGCTGGACTCACCCTCAGAGATAGGGTGAGGAGCTCAAGTCACCTGGGAGAGGCTCAGAGTAGAACCGCTGCTCCTCCACATTGAAAGGAGCCAGTTAAGGTGGTATGGGCATCTGATAAGGATGCCTCCTGGAAGCCTCCCACTTGAGGTGTTTCGGGCATGTCCCACTGGGAGGAGACCCGGGGCAGACCCAAGACTCGCTGAAGAGACTATGTCTCCCAGCTGGGGAACGCCTTGGTATCATCTCTGAAGAGCTGGAGCAGGTGGCTGGGGAGATGGAAGTCTGGGCTTCTTTGGTTGAACTGCTGCCTCCGCAACCTGGACCTCCAGAAAAGCAGTAGAAGATGAATGGATGGATGGATGGAAGTTCAACAACTTATATCAGAATCAAAATGGCAGGACTGCCCCCCAAAGGCAGCAGCAGAACAGGTCTGAACAAATTTTAGTTTCCACATTTTGCAACTGCATGGAAAACCCACACATTTGGTTGGAATGCTGTCATTTGCACAACACATGTAAGTAACTGTTTGCTTTGTTTAAAGCTAGTTTTTAATCAGAAAAACCAGAATTGCATGCAATTTTCAAAAGTATGGCACGTTTCCTCCATTATGCTTGCTAATTTTGCAGTCGGCCTTACCAAATGTGCCCTTATCTTTGCTAATTCACTTTAGTACAACACTGTTTGTGTGCTTGTTATTCTCTTGTTCACTTTGGAGTTTTAAATTTTAAATAAATTGGCTATTGAGTGTGTGGTCATTATGGTTAATTTTCACTTGTGTGTGTCAGTGGCTGTCACGGTGGGTTCTTGCAGTTGGGGGAGAGGGGGATAATAATTTTAAAATTTAAGTGATTAATATAGGTCAAGCAACCATGCTGTATTCCTCTGTATCCACTGGTGGATGGCACCTCGTGCCTCCATGCTGACTGCGTGTAAGAAGGGCCAGGTTTGGACCACTGTGCTCTATTAAAAAAAGCTGGATAGCGCACGCCACTTTTACCTCAGTAACTTCTCCCCCCAAAAATAACAGATTTTGAACTTCTTAGTATGAAGAAACAGTTTATAATCTTGCATAACTGGTGAACTATAGAAATTGATGGCCGCTAAACATAATGTCAACTCGAGGTAGTGATGGAAAGGCAGGCTCCGGTGCTCTGATCTTATCCCAGAAATATTTGGTGAGGCATGTTTCGAGGTGTGCATCATGACATATGTGTTGACATTGGACCACATGACTGGGTTAGGAGGCTGTTTATGATTTTGCACACAACATGAAATAAAGTGAGCAGCAATACCCAATTGAAATCCCCGTCCCTCACGTTTTGTGTTGTCATGTTTGACTGTGTAAGGGATTTGTCACAGCCAATTTTCACATGGAGGCAGCAGCAAAAAGATGGACTTCTCCTCTTTGGGAACATTTTGAGCACATTTCTCCCATTAATGTATTTTCCACAAATAGTGAATGTTTATTAAAACTGAGGTGATGGCTTAGTGGTAAAGTATCTATTTTGCAAGCGGGAGGCCTGGGTTCAAATCCCAGCTGTGTCATTCCTGTAATTTCATTTTTATTTGCAAGGTGAAGTGTCTGTTGTATTTCAAAGAGCTTGGCTTATTATTACTAGTGCGTACCCGTGCATGCCCGTAGAGGGGATGCATTGGAACAGAATTCTTGCCAGTTACAGGACAGTTGGTACAGCAACACAGCACTAAGTGCCAATCACATGTGATGGCTTTTGTATGCAGCAAAATATAAAGATCACACAAAATATGCCCTGCCATCTGGAGCTGTTTGCCCCTGCTTGTTACTTCTTCTCCTGCCTGTCACTGTTCTGTGTTATGTTGCTTACCTGTGTCTATATATACAGTATATGTCTTGTAGGGAGTCATGCCGTCATATAGACATCATCTGGTGGGTCTTCTTCCTCTTCATTCAGACCACTGAAGGGTCTGACCCCTCCTGTCTCAGACGGCTGTGTTGTTAACAGTCATGCCTGCGGCGTACTGGTGGAACCTGAGGTGTTTCATCTTCATGGCATCCTTTCTGACATGCAGCAGTTCTCATCATTCTATTGCTCTCCATCTGGTGGGTCTTCTTCTTCTTCGTTCAGGCCACTGGTTGAGGGATAGGTGTGTCACAATTCCAGTTCATGGGCACGATCCTGAAAAAGTGGCTTTCGACCCTGTTCAGGAAGGCCTGTACATGCCTGGTAGAAACCAAGAAACTGGAGCACCCGGAGAAAATCAGCGCTTTGCTTGGCATTTTACACATTTGTAGTGTAAGACTGGCATTCATCAAGGTTACACATTTGCCGTCATGTAGGCATAGCGAGTTGTCCTATGCTGCCTGAGTTCATATGACGCGCTATGATGATGAGGCAGAGATCATAGGCCGTCCTATGATGTCCTAGAAACGTGCTTTAAAGTCTTGTCATACCCTATGCTGGTGAAGGGTGGCCTCCTGTCTCAGACGGGTGCGATGTACAGTGATCCCTCGCTACTTCGCACTTCACCTTTCGCGCCCTCAGTGCATCGCGGATTTTTCAGAAATATTCATCAAAAATTCAAAATTGAGAAAAAATGGGCGGGCGCTAGCAGAAGGCAGGGAGACTACATTAGAACATCAGGTATCAACACGGAGAGCCGCACAACTCAAAATCCACCTCTCTGACCACCGCTCCACTCCTCTCCGCCCACCTCTTCACTGCTCGGGAATCTCGCAAGCTGACTGGCCGAGACGTTTTACCCAGCTTCTCTCCCTGCAGAGCGCCCAAACCCACCGAAGGAAGACCGCATTCATTGTTCTTTATCGCTAGTCTCGCCGCGTGGAACTTTTCGCTGTTCTCTTGTCCCTTTTTGTGTGAAATAGTCTTCCCGTCGAGCCACTACGCCGCCTCCTGCAGCTGCCCTCGACAATCCTGCGCCTCTAGCACCTGACGATGAGGCGTCACCTGAGGAGCAGTAAAGCTCTCATTAACCTGTGCAGTAAATCATCTTCATCTTGAGTTACGTATCTTGTTATAAAAATAAAAGAGTTCTAAAAACATATTTATGTACACTTTATTTACATCTACGTATGTATGTACACTTACACACACACACACACGTATCATATGAGAGAGAGTGAGAGAATGAACGTATGTGTTATTTATGGGTGACGTCATTAGGGGTGACGCTACTTCGCGGTTTTTCACTTTTCGCGGTCGGTTCTGGAACCCATTAACCGCAATAAGTGAGGGATCACTGTACTGCTAGAACCTCAGGTGTTTAATCTTCATGGCATCTTTTCTGACGTGCAGCAGTTGTTGTCATTCTATTGCTCTCCATCTGGTGGGTCTTCTTCTTCTTCTTCTTCTTCTTCGAGACCACTGGTTGAGGGATAGGTGTGTCGTAATTCCAGTTCATGGACAGGATCATGAAAATAGATCTGAGCAAAAAGAGGCTTTCTGGCATGTACTCACTGTGTATGACATCATAAAGACATGAAGGCAGCCTTGATGTATGACATCATAAAGACGTGTTGCCTGATGTCTGTCACTGTATATGACATCATAAAGACATGAAGGTAGGCTTGATGTATATGACATCATAAAGACATATTTGTCTGTGTGCCGTGGGCTTGATGTATATAACATCATAAAGACACATTTGTCTATGTGCCGTCATACAGGCATTGCGAGTTGTTCTATGATGCCTGAGTTCATGGTCTATATGACATCATAAAGAAACATTTGTCTTTGAATGGTCTATATGACATCATAAAGACATTTGTCTATGTGTCCTATGACACATGGTCTATATGACATCATAAAGATACATTTGTCTTTGAATAGTCTATATGACATCATAAATACACGTTTGTCTATGTGTCTTATGATGCCTGAGTTCATAGGATGTCCTATGATGTTCAGGCAGAGATCATAGGCCGTCCTATGATGTCCTATGAAACGTGACAGACAAGAGATTTCTTGCTTTTATACAGTGATGATGATAGAGTGACAGAGTGATGATGCATCATTATGCTGAGGCACTATTGCTCTTTGTGCCCTGCATGAGAATACGGCCAGAGTTCAATATACTGGGACCGTATAAGAGTGTTGAAAATTTATTATTTCTTAATAAAAATGGATAAGTAGTACAAGCACACGAAGTAACACAGACACATTCACTGGAGTCACCCCAGTTTTATTATTTCTTTTTTTCCCCTTATGATTATTGATATTTCTTAAAAGACAGCACATTTATTGAAATTGAAAAAAATACATGTTAAACCAACAATGCCCTTGTAAAAATCTGCATGCTGTACACTTTTTGTCGACTACATGGCCTAGTAGAGCAAATGAAATTTCACGAGGCCTCGTCTATATGAACCATTTTGATGAAAGGCTCAAGTGTTCATGGAAGCCTCTACAACCCATGACTAAGTAGTAGCTTAGGGATAAAATATCAATTCTGAAGCTGGGGTTCAAGTCCCAGCTGGTTTATTCTTATAATATTTTTATTTGCACAGTGAAGTGTCTGTTGTGTTTCAAAGAGCTTGGCTACAACAATAACACATCATTATGCTGAGGCACGATTGTGTACCACAAGCACATTCACTGTAGTCATTTATTTGCATTTATTGAAATGGAAAAAAATGCCCTCGCAAAAACCTGCCTGTTGTATATGTTTTGTCCACTAGATGGACTGGTAGAGAAAATGAAGTCCCACATGAGGCCTCATCTATATGAGCCATTTTGATGAAAAGCCTGAAGTCCTCCAGAAAGCCTCATTTGGCCATCATTAAGGAGATAAAAGTGGCACCGGAAGGGGCCAGTCCTCTTTTGTTGGGAAGACACCTGGCCTGCAGGCGAGTGCCGTAAGCCTTATTTGTATGATAGTTTGTGTTCTAATTAAGCTCCATAAACCGAGTTACCACTTACTCATTATTTGCCTAATTATGGGTGCAACACCCCCCACGTCACACAACTGGTATGATCCCTCCTCCCTGCAGGCTGGAACCCTGCTGCAGCAGCCTGGCGCACACACACACACACACAGAAGCCCCTCCCTCCCTCCCTGTCTCCATCCATCTATCCATCCATCTTCTTCTGCTTAATCCTTTTCGGGTCGCGGGGGGGCTGGAGCCTATCCCAGCATCTTTGAGTGAGAGGCAGGGTACACCCTGGACAAATCACCAGTCCATCGCAGGGCCAACACAGACAGACAGACAATCATTCATTCTCACAGTCATACCGAAGGACAATTTAGAATCCCCAGTTGATGCCAGTTAACCTAACCTGCATGTTTTTGGCATGTGGGAGGAAACCGGAGAAATCCCAGAGTAAACCCACGCAGACACGGGGAGAACATGCAAACTCCACACAGATCACTGTTGGTCAGGGGCTGGGATCGAACCCAGGATCCCCCGGTCAAGGGTGAGTTGCTGTGTTGCCACAGTGCTAACCACGCCGCCACTGTGCTGCCCCCTCCCTGTCTCAACAGTGGGAAATGATAGGACAGGAGGCTGGTACAGCTGTTCTGTAGGTAACACACTCAATATGATGCATGATGGCAGCCTCAGCTAAAATATTCTGCAATGTTATGAGTAGTTTTTGGGTCTGTCTGAATTTATTCAGTAAGAGCATTTAGGTTTCAAAGTACGTGAGGTTTTCACCTGGGGTGGGGGTTAGAAAATAGGCTATTAATAGCCTGTAACATAACAGAAAATACTGTATCTTTGCTCATTTTATTTTTGATTTTTAATTTATGAGGAAAAACCTCACAAATTTATGAGAGTAAGATCGCAAATGTACAAGAAAAAATCCCTAAATTAGCACTAAACACTAACTTATGAGAAAAAATTGACTTAAGTGGGGAAAAAATCTTTCACATTTACAAGGAAAAAGTAGTAAATTTAGAATAAAACTACCATAAATTCAGGAGAAAAACCTCAAAATGTCCAGACTAAAGTCATATCTCACTAACTTAACTATTTTGGGGTAATTCCTCTAATGTATATTTGAGTTATAATATACAGAGATGACTTATGTTTACTTGTGTGTAGTTTCAGGCTACTCCATCATGTAAATCAGAGATTCTTTTTCTTTCTTTCTTTCTTTCTTTCTTTCTTTCTTTCTTTCTTTAACACCGCAGGGATTCACTTGTTAAGGGCAAAAGTGGGATAATTCTGACCTCTGTTAGACCATTAAGTGTGATGACTGAATGTTGCTAGTTAACAAATTAGACCAAAAATGCCAGGGATGATTTTTTTTTGTCCCAGTGCAGCCCTGGCTAAGACAGCTAGTAGCAGACGTTTTTCTTTAATGGTTGCACTGTCAATCAACCACTGTGTGCTGCTCGAATTCAAGAGCAAGAAGCTGTTGTCGTTTTGGTATAAGCAAAGTATTAAATCCAAACTGTCACTGTTCTTATGTATCATCATATAACATGTTCACTAACTAGAAGCCAGAGAGGAAATGTATGAAAGATGATAACTCTAACAAAATAACATGCATGTGTGTGTGTGTGTGTGTGTGTGTGAAAAGGGTGGGTGTGTGGTGGAGCCCACTGGGTGCTCAGCACCCCTAAAGCTCTGATACTAGAACTGCCCCTGTCCATGTGTTACCACGGTAACCATAGACACGTACTGATACTATGGTGGATAATTTATATTTCTTCAATATACATATTTTATTACAACTAGTTGATATAAACAATAACCAACATCAGTTTAGCTTGTTAATAACGTTAGCAACAATAGTTTATTCAGTAAGCCCACACAGAAAAGTGTGTGTGTATATTTATTACCTCCGCCAAGGAGGTTATGTGATCATTGGCGTTGGTTTGTCTGTCTGTTTGTTTGTCTGTCTGTTTGTTTGTTTGTTTGTTTGTTAGCAAGATAACTCAAAAAGTTTTGGACAGATTTTCATGAAATTTTCACAGATTGTCAGAAATGGGGTATCCTACAGATGATTACATTTTGGTGGTGATCCGGATCACCGTCGAGAAGAAAACCGCCGTTACGGAAAATGCCATTTTCGTCAATAACTACTGAACCACTAATCCTATCATTGTGAATCCAATTGCTAGTCATATGTTTTCATGGTCAAGGAATCTGAAAACGTACACACAAACACTGTATGGGGGGAACTGTGGCGCTTGGCGGAGGTCTGCGCTCTCCGAGTGCTTTTCTAGTTATTTATATGTTGGTTGCACGTCAATCCTTGTTCTGTTGATATTGTAACGTCGGGGCCATGTTAAGGGGGGCAGGGATTTCCCAGCATGCTTTGCCAGTTGAAACGTTACTGTGTGTGTATTAAATGTGTTATTACTGAGTTATTATACTGCTGTGTCATTATAACTGCGTTATAATGATCCAGCAGTGTTTAGCAGGATTAGGGCAAGATGTATCATGTGTGTGTAACCATGATTGAAACGGAGGTCTGGGAGAATGACCTCCCCTCCTCTCTGTGCTCAGAAGTAGTTGGGGTTGGTGGTGTGTGAATAAAGCCTGTTCGTCACAACCATCTTGCTCCTCTTTCTTTGTGTGAATCCCGCAAATGTCACACTGGTGTCAGGAGTGGGATGGAGCAAGATGAGGATTCAGGCGGAGGTCCAGCGGCCGGAGCGGTTCATCGCTCGGCTGGGAGCGGAGCGTAGAGCTGAGACGCCGGCCCCCGGAGTGGCTCGCCGCGATGGACGGAGCAGCGGACCCGATGGGACTGCTCTGCCTTTTTCAAGGCAGAGCGGGCCGAGCAGAGCAAACCAGCCCCGTTTCCCGCCCTTTTCAGGGCAGGACAGGCTGGCGATTCCAGAGCGATTAGGAGCAGCGATCGACAGGGAGGTGACCGTCCCATCCATCCGGCAGCGGGCCAAGATTCCCCGCTACAACGGCGAGAACCTGTTGGATGACCACCTGGCCCAGGTCGAGTTGGCTGCCGCACTGAACGACTGGTCATCGGAGGAAACTGCCGTGCTGACAGCGAGTGGGAGGAGGAGCTACGGCAGACCACGGCAGCGCGTGCACGAAGGAGACAGCCGCGGCGACGCAAGGAAGGAGGGCTTTCGCTGCGCAGAGCCAGGGTACATCACACGGTACTGCCCCGCACGCAGCGCACGACAAACTGGCCCCTTGCCGACGTTAAATTAGAGCGAGGTGGCATGGATGGGGAAAGGCCGCCTCCTGCAGATGCTTCCCCCGGCGGTGACGTCACAGAGGCCTTTGGAGCGCAGCAGCAGCGGAGCAAGCAGGGCAGATCCGGTCTTTTCTCGGGCTTGGCAGGGGCTGGATGCCTGGACGCGGGCCAGCAGCTGCCTGGGAGGTCCTGGCAGCGGTGGGAGTCGTGACTCCCGCTGCCAGGGGAGGAACTGTGCGTAGTCCTATCGCCACCTGCAGATGCTTCCCCTTTTGGTGATGTCACGGAGGCCCTCGGTGCAGCAGCGACGCGCAGCAGCGGAGCAAGCAGGACGAAGATCCGGCCATTTTCCAGGCGCGGCAAGGGCTGGATGCATGGACGCGGGCCAGCGGCTGCCTGGGAGACCTGGCAGCGGTGGGAGTCAGCCGGAGCGGACATGGGACTCCCGCTGCCAGGGAAGGGACTGTGCATGGTCCTACAGAGGCTGTCAGATGTGTCCATCCGCCCGCTGGTGGCCAAACCGGAACCCTACCCCAACCAGGTACTCCGACCGAGACTCAGATGGGCACTGGATGGCCTGTGCGTGCCGCCCCCTTGGGTCATTATACAGTATAATGACCCAGCAGTGTTTAGCAGGATTATCATGTGTATGTAACCATGATTGAAACGGAGGTCTGGGAGAATGACCTCCACTCCTCTCTGTGCTCAGAAGTAGTTGGGGTTGGTGGTGTTCGTCACAACCATCTTGCTCCTCTTTCTTTGTGTGAATCCCACAAACGTCACAATATATATTTGCCTGAACAATGTTTGATCAATTTTAAAACCATTTGTGAAAAGAAAAAAAGATGTTCCTGACAAACTTGTATACATGTTCCTGAGAACATCACAGATAATTGGATTCTTTCATTTGTATTTCTTTTTCAGAAAGTCATCAGATACAGCACACTCGGAACATCAGTTTGAGTAACTGCAAAGTTTTGAGTCACATTTAGTTTGAAAAGGTAAGTCTCTGAGTGGCTCTGACGAACATAGATGTCATAGGTTTTGCATTTGTGTCAATTGCATACTTGAGTGATTAAAGTGATAGTTAAACTTATTTGCATTGAGGATGTATGTCCCTTGACAATTTATAGCCTTCAATAGGTAGGGGGAGGCATCCCTTCATTGTGATCAGAGGAGAAATACCTTTTACCCAATTAAAAACGACTCACCTCAAAAATTAATACTTATTTAGGCAACAGGTAGCATATTGTGAGTGCGTCATCTTGCCATCATTTTTCTTTTTGATTTGGAATTATATTAACTGTAGTTATTTCAAATTCCTCCATATGCTTGTGGTTGAGAAAAGGCACATTCTAATGAAAAAGGAATCTTATGGCAAGATAAAGTGGTGAAATATATAAATATATATATTTATATATAAGACATTGTTAAATTTTTTAAAGGACTCACTGACTGCACTTTTTACACATTTCAACAGCTCACTCATGTCTTAATGTAATGTTTGAGACATATTTTGTTCACATTTTCTTTAATTTTTTTAATTAATGAAGCAAATTTGTTTTTTGTTTTTCCTGGCTTTCTTGAAACACTGATTTAAAAGGTACCTGTAGTGAATTTTAATCAAACGCTATTTCAGAGTATCAAATATGATACTAGTGGTTCCGTCCAGTAATTTTGGTCATGATTCCTTCTCAAATACGCACGAGTTTCAAGTCACTGCTCTCTCAGTCAGTCATGGTCAGAGACATCTTGCCTCCTCCATGGCCAGTTTCAGCACAGTAGTAACACACAGTCGTTGCTTTGTGCGACTGAGTGGGCTGCAGTATAGCAAAGTTTTAACATCAGAATTTTATGTAATTTTTTTACAATCATGTACAAGCAAACCTACTCACATATAATTTAATGAAATAAAATTCTAGTATATCAAGATTTATTCAACATGTTCTGAAGTTACTTGACTGGGAACTTGCCTGTTCGTCAGATCTTCTTCAGCTGCCGGTCCCCAGAAGTAACTGCAGATCATGCCGTCAATGAAGGCCATTTCAAAGGACGGTTTGTGCAGTATATATCTGTGCAGATTTTGCACCATTTTCAACTTAGATCTCGCCCCACTGAGCATCTTGCTGAACGCGTTTACTCATCTGCAGTCAACATGTTACTCTTCCGCGGTAAAGCCGGAAAGCACGAGTGTATGTTATTTCCGACGGTGATGGCTGCTCCCCATTGGTTTTGACTGAGTGGTTTTCATAGGATAAAATTATTCAATATACTGACTCTAGGGGGTTATTTTTACTGAATAAACACATTTTTGGTTTATAAGTACCTAAAGCAGGATTAATGTTGTTGTAATGACCACTTCTGCTTTTGTCAATAGATTTGGCAACATCCTGGTGTACAAATGCGTAATCTCAGATTAAGTTAAAACTAGACATAACAGAAAGACATGTAGTCACATTCCCCCTCCAAATTTAATTATTTTCAAACGTTAACTCCAAAGACTAAGGAGATTGCTTCATTTTCTGTAAATTCATTACATGACCACAAGCTGTGTCATTGGCTCATTGGTATAGAAGATCTTTGAGATGGAGCTCACTAAAGTCACTGGAGAAGACACTGTCATGTTTTTAACAAAGATCCAATTAAATGATGATCAAATGTTTGCCAACTATTTCAGTATTTTATTTTAACTAATTTAATAAATTAGTTGCTGTAGTAGTTTGTTCTTTGTTATCTTCCTTATCTGGGTAAATACTGCACAGAATACTTTCAAGTGTTTTGATTAGTAACAGTTTTTTAACTTTTTTAAAATGATCATTTCTGTATTAACTCGAGGACCCAAGTGCATCTACAGTGAAGAAGAGAGATATAACCCTAAGATGCCTCATAGAGTATATGGGAGAGAGTGAACAGGAACTCATCTCTGACTATTCTGTAAGTATTTTTTTAAAGGAGCCCCAGGATAGCGGATTAGCTTAACATCATAAAGTGAAATCTGTTTTTGTCATATGTGTTTAATTTATTTGATTACACTGGCATTTCAATACACTGAAATCCTTAATTTTTTATCCCCCGCCGGTCGAAGACCAAAGGGGTTAAAGACCGAGGGGATTATGTTATGGGACAGTCTGCTCATCTGTTTGTCCCACTTTTGTGAAATCAACTCCTCCTACAGTTTTGTTCACATTGTTTTGAAACTTGGTAACAGGGTTTGATATACGATAATGTTCATAGTGAAATTTGGCTCCGATCGGGTGATTTTTACATCAGTTATAGGACCTGACTTATGATGTCCTACTTCACCACGGTTATTAGACAGTTACTGTCTTGTGAAAGGGTTAGGGTTAGCTAGAAAGGGTTTAGAGCGAAGCTAAAGCTTATAGTGTATGTCTAACCCTCTTAATGAACATAAAGAATCACTACAAAAAGAAACAAAATTACATATTTTGATGTCAATCTAATTTGATTTAAATATCTTCATAGCCATCAACATTAAATGTACTCACAGCAAACAGAATCAAACATTTTCACAACAATAATTCAGATAATTTCGTAACTTTTAACTAATGTATCTTTTACCAAATCTTTTAAACTTGTTAAATGTGGAACATAATTTGAAATCTTCAGCACAGCTGTTCCACAAGTTTACTCCACAAACAGAAAAACCTTTTTTTTTTTTTTTACATTTGTTCTTATTTGTGATCTTTGAAAAATTAATATTCCTCTTAAATTATAATCATTCTCTCTCAAACTAAACAAATCTTGGATGACTTACACTCTGACCCCTGGCTATGGGTTTGGGGTCAAAAGGTCAAAGTTAATGTTCCATTTGCACTATTGCTATAGAATGAGTAAAGCTAGAGTCAATGAGTAAATGCTTTTTTTAATTTCTGTTTCATTTGGATTTTTTTTTAAGTATAATGCATATTGAAAGTACAAATAAAACCAAGTGAATGGAAACACACCTTATATCTTAAAGCTGGAGTAAGCAGAATATTTCTGACTAAATTTCAAAATAAATTTGCTCTCAATCCATAGATAGATCCTTTATTTCCCCTATGGGTGAGCTACCAAATCATAAATCTTACCAGCTAAAGGCTTAACAATCATTTGTTTTTGTAAAACAGTTGTGTGTCATAGATGTGCCCGTTAGATGGGGAGTAGTTAGGACAAGGAAGGGAAGGGAGCTGCAGCAGGGAATTTTTTTTTTTAAATTTCAAGGCAGTCCCCCCCCCCCGCC
The DNA here is from genome assembly GCA_020510985.1 of Pholidichthys leucotaenia. Lineage (NCBI taxonomy): Eukaryota > Metazoa > Chordata > Actinopteri > Cichliformes > Pholidichthyidae > Pholidichthys > Pholidichthys leucotaenia. The sequence goes on from CM035849.1 coordinate 164,373,579, forward strand.
CCCATCTATCATACTTCTACCTAGTCCAGCTTTAAGGCTAATATACAGGTGCATCTCAATAAATTAGAATGTCATCAAAAAGTTAATTAAATTCAGTAATTCAATTCAGAAAATGAAACTCCTATATTATATAAATTCATTATACACATAGTGATGTAGTTCAAGTGTTTATTTCTTTTAATTTTGATGATTATGGCTTACAGCTCAAGAAAACCCAAATTCAGTTTCTCAAAAAATTAGAATATTACATAAAATTAATTTTAAAAAATATTTTTTAATGGAAATGTTGGCCGACTGAAAAGTATGTCCATGTACACACTCAATACTTGGTTGGGGCTCCTTTTGCATGAATTACTGCATCAATACAGTGTAGCATGGAAGTGATCAGCCTGTGGTACTGCCAAGGTGTTATGGGGGCCCAGGTTGCTTTGATAGTGGCCTTCAGCTCGTCTGCATTGTTGGGTTTGGTGTCTCTCATCTTCCTCTTGACAATACTCCATAAATTCTCTATGGAGTTGAAGTCAGGCTAGTTTTCTGGTCAGTCAAGCACAGTGATACCATAGTCATTTAACCAGGTTTTGGTACTTTTGGCAGTGTGGACAGGCACCAAGTCCTCCTGGAAAATGAAACCAGCATCTCCATAAAGCTTGTTAGCAAAGGGAAGCATAAATTTGCTCTAAAATTTTCTGGTAGACAGCTGCACTGACTTCGGACTTGATAAAACACAGTGGACCAACACCAGCAGATAACATGGCTCCTCAAATCATCACTGACTGTAGAAACTTCACAGTGGACCTCAAGTAACTTAGATTCTGTGCCTCTCCACTCTTCCTCAAGACTCTGGGACCTTGATTTCGAAATGTAATGCAAAATTTACTTTCATCTGAAAAAGAGGTCATCTGCTGGTGTTGGGCCACTGTGTTTTATCAAGTCCAAAGTCAGCACAGCCGTCTACCAGCAAATTTTAGAGCACTTCATGCTTCTCTCTGCTGACAAGCTTTATGGAGATGCTGATTTCATTTTCCAGCAGGACTTGGCACCTGCCCACACTACCAAAAGTGCCAAAACCCGGTTTAATGACCATGGTATCACTGTGCTTTATTGGCCATAAAACTAGCCTGACTTCAACTATCTAGAAAATTTATGGAGTATTGTCAGGAGGAAGACACCAGACCTAACAATGAAGACGAGCTGAAGGATGCTATCAAAGCAATGTGGGGCTTTTTAACACCTCAGCAGTACCACAGGCTGATCACCTCCACGCCACACCACATTGATGCAGTAATTCATGCAAAAGGAGCCCCGACCAAGTATTGAGTGTGTACGTGGACATACTTTTCAGTAGGCCAATATTTCTATAACAAATCCATTTTTTAAAATTAATTTTATGTAATATTTCAATTTTTTGAGAAACTGAATTTGGGTTTTCTTGAGCTGTAAGCCATAATCATCAAAATTAAAAGAAATAAACACTTGAAATACATCGCTCTGTGTGTAATTAATCTATATAATATAGGAGTTTCACTTTCTGAATTGAATTACTGAATTTAATTAACTTTCCAATGACATTCTAATTTATTGAGATGCACCTGTACAAGATCTTCAATCTTAATAGATTGTTCTGTGTCTAGTGTACATATTTTTTCATCATCTGAAATAAATCACATATCCTCTATTTTATTTTCATCTTTCAAAAACTAACGAGGCTGTTTATTAATTATTGCTTGTGTGTCTTAAAGGGAGCATCGGAGGCAAGTGTGCTTGAGGACCTAAAAACATAAGGATCTACTTGTGCCGTTTCCCAGATGCAATGGGCATCATCATCGACGGAGTGCCAGTGCTTACTGATCTTGGCAATTTTCCTCAAACCTGTAGCCTACTCCTTGGGTTGACATATGCCCTTAATTAATCTGCAGTACCCTCCAAACTTACCAAAACTTTTGAAGTGTTTCAGAGACTTTTTGTGGGGCTCGACGCACTGCAACCAAAACCAAGTGCCCGGTTCATGTCATTGAAAAACAAGCTTACAGTCTAGTCAACACGACTACTGGATTTGCAGTTATCACCTGTTTACATGGTCACAAGTAAACCGATTACTGGAGTAAACCAATAAAAGTAATAAACAGCTTATGGAGTCAACAGTATATTGGGCAAATAAACTAGGTGTGTTAATCCATTTTCTCATAAACCAATAATGTCCTTTAACTGATAAAGATAATTGGATTACTATGTTTACATGACAGTTTGAATAATCAGGTAACTCCAGAAAGCTGATTATAATCGGTTTACTCGTGACCATGTAAACAGGGTCACTGTCTGTTTTGCTTCTGTTCAAGAACGTTAATTCTTTAGGATGTAATACTGGTTTGTTCTATGAAGGGTTTATACTGAACTGCAGGTAAGAATTGCTGCTGCCTAAATTAAACTTTTAGCTTTTATACAATGTAGTATCAACTCCCTTTGGCTCTAATCTATAAAATCACTCTTCACCTCAAAGAAATTGTTTCACCCAAAAAGTCTGGTGAAGAATTATTTCCTTCATCTAAGAACCACAGCTGAAAAACACATTCCATGGTAAAAAGTATGATAAGGATCCCATTTAGTGCCAGGAACAGATTTAGTTTGCCATTATAAATAACTGAAACTTCCTCCCAACAAGGCAGTTTTATGCTTTAACAACCGTTTGAGACATCCCAGATCCCTTGAGTGCATTCCACAGTCACTAGGAATTATCGACAGCTCAACATTACCCCCGGTGGACAACTCTGGAATATGTTTGCTTTTGCCCCTACAAGCTGAACTGAGGTTAATGATTGAAATGACTTCCTTTTAACAACAACAACAACAACAACAACAAAACTATCAATTCTCAGATTATTTTCTTTTTCAGGACACCCTGGAAAATCAAGTGGGACTCTGACATACCATTCTGGTTTGAAGTGTTTCATTAATCATTGATTTTAAATGTGTTGCATGTTTGAAAATGCTTAAATGAACCTTATTCTAATGCATGTTAATTATAGGACGAGTTTAAAAAAATGCATGCTCACTGAAAGTTAGTCATGAATCACTGAAGTTAGCTTAGACTTTATACATTAGTATATTAAGTGAATTTTCATTGTTATTAAGATGTATTTCATCCTGTTGGGAAAGCATACTCAAGTCAACTGACTGGCTCAGCCAATCACCAGCCAGTCTTTGTTGGACAGCGCCCCTTTCATTCTATTGGTCGGTTACAGACAAAGGACTGTTTTCTTATTGGACCAGAGTTCATTCAAACCTCCCGCGATGGGAGACAATTGGCTCCCTTTCATGTCAGTCAAGTTTTTCCCCCGGAAACTTACTCAGTTTTAAGGGAGAAACCCCCTAGTAGAGAGTTGTTCTGTGTGAAAGTTTGTCTGTGTCATCCTTAAATGCTCTTTCCTTTAACATCTGCGAAAATTACTTTTTCTTCTTTCTGAGCACAAACTTCTCTTTTATATGGAGTGAAACTCCATGTTCACAGACGTTTTTCTATTTTATTCTGTTAAACTTTTTCTATCAACTCACTGTGTTTTAAAGTGGACTGATCGTTTTTCTCACACTGGAAGTTGTTTCCACCAACCGCCATCACATCTGCAGAACTTGGATTTCGTGGTTTGAATTTTTTTTTTTTTTAATTAATCTTGTCTCTCCAATCCTGTGACTTGGATCAGACTGTGAACTATATACAATTTATTTGGACCCGAGGAAGCGAAATTCTCTTCTCAGCCTCATTATCACCGCCTGATCTCAGCCCCTGACTGCTTGTCCTGGGAAGAAATATCTGCTGGCAGATATTTTCCAGTATCATCAAAGAAAATCTCTGCTCCTGGATCCAGCTGAAGAAAAGCCCAACACAAAGTTCACGTGAGCAAGATTCCTTTGTTTTATCTGCTGAATAATGCGATGTCCGTCGCCTTAAATATGCCATAATTTGTCTCAGGTTTAAAAGTAGTTCATAACTCTGATCGGAGCTATAGAATTAAAGAGAAATAATATTCCTTTTTTCATTAAATTCTGTTTTTACTTTCTAAGAGTAACTCAGAATTTCTATTCCATATAATTAGCTTTTATAATTTTCTTCATAAAATTTGCATCCAATTTTCTTCATATTTTTGTTACAGTTATTTCAGTCTCCATTTTCATCACAGTTACAAATTCATACTAAGGTTTTCTTGGTTCCACAAACGTGATTACACTCTGTTGCTCAATAATCAGTTACAAGTTGAATGTGATGCTAAGTGATAAGTGATCATTTCACTTCACCAACAAATCCGTTGAATGTAATGCCATTTAATCTGAGTCTGATCATTAAAACTGTAAACAGTATATGGAAGTTTCAGTTGATTTCTTTTCCTGTGTTTGTTTCTAAAGTCACCCAGTAGAATTCACAAATACAGTGGGGCAAAAAAGTATTTAGTCAGTCACCAGTGGGGCAAAAAAGTATTTAGTCAGCCACCAATTGTGCAAGTTCTCCCACTTAAAAGATGAGAGATTTCATCATAGGTATATCTCAACTATGATAGACAAAATGAGGGGAAAAAAATCCAGAAAATCACATTGAAGGATTTTTAATGAATTAATTGGTAAATTCCTCAGTAAAATAAGTATTTGGTCATCTACAAACAAGCAAGATTTCTGGCTCTCACAGACCTGTAACTTCTTCTTTAAGAGGCTCCTCTGTCCTCCACTCATTACCTGTATTAATGGCACCTGTTTGAACTCGTTATCAGTATAAAAGACACCTGTCCACAACCTCAAACAGTCAGACTCCAAACTCCACTATGGCCAAGACCAAAGAGCTGTCAAAGGACACCAGAAACAAATATTGTAGATCTGCACCAGGCTGGGAAGACTGAATCTGCAGTAGGTAAGCAGCTTGGTGTGAAGAAATCAACTGTGGGAGCAATTATTAGAAAATGGAAAACATACAAGACCACTGATAATCTCCCTCGATAAGATAAGATAAGATAAGCCTTTATTAGTCCCACAACGGGGAAATTCCAGGATTGCAACAGCACAGGGATAGCAACACTCAGAGCAAGAATCAGAAGGCAAGAAAAAAAAAAACAAGCAAGCAAGAGCAGCTAATATACATATGTACATATTACTATAAAATATATATATACACACACACACAGACACACAGTGCAGAGCACTGTAGCTGGATGGAATAAATATATGAATGTGTAAACACACAGTGCGGACCAATGTAGCTAGATGGAATAATATGTAGATATATAAACACACAGTGCGGAGCATTGTAGCTAGATGGAATAAATATATAGATATATAAACATAAACACACCCAGTGCGGAGCATTGTAGCTAGATGGAATAAATATGTAAATATATAAACACACACAGTGCAGAGCATTGTTGCTAGATGGGATGAAACAGCACAACCGTCTACTTAGTTATCCTACATGGTATGATTATGTGCCCATACATATTCTCACTCTCCATAGCGACCGGTATTTTCCTAGTTGTATGCCGGAGGGGACCATTGTGTAAGTCTATTGCATCTTTTGCATTCAAAAAACTATTAGTTTGTTACGTCTTTTTGCTATCTCTGCGAGCAGCCCTGCTTAGGTTGTACAGTCTGACAGCCGTTGGTAGGAAGGACCTGCGAAACCTCTTGGTTGTGCACCTGGGATGATGTAGTCTGCTGCTAAATGTGCTCCTCAGTGCATTCAGTATGTCCTGCATAGGGTGGAACTCGGACTCCAGCAGAGATGACAGTTTAGCCACCGTCCTTCTCTCTCCTATCTCCTCCACCGGATCAAGGCGCTGCCCCAGGACAGAGCTAGCTTTCTTGATCAGTTTGTTCAGTCTTTTCCTATCGGCTGCAGTAATGCCACTGCCCCAGCAGACCACTCCAAAAGTGATGGCTGATGCCACCACCGTGTCATAGAATGTCTTCAGCAGCGCGCCTTGTACACCAAAAGACCTGAGTCTCCTCAGCAGGAACAGCCTGCGCTGTCCCTTCTTGTAGAGTGCATCAGTATTGTGTGACCAGTCTAGTTTATTGTTCAGATGAACACCCAGGTACTTATAGGCTGTCACCATCTCGATGTCTGTTCCCTGTATATTTACTGGTGCTGTGAGGGGTTGTCCTTGCCTGCAGCAGTCCACCACCAGCTCCTTAGTTTTTCTCGCGTTGATCTGGAGGCAGTTCCGATGGCACCAGTCCACGAAGTCCTGGATAAGCCCTCTGTACTCAGCTTCATCTCCATTGGAGATGAGGCCAACGATCGCAGAGTCATCAGAGAACTTCTGTAGATGGCAGTGTGTTGTGTTGTGTGAGAAGTCCGCAGTATAAAGAGTGAACAGGAAGGAAGCCAGCACCGTTCCCTGGGGGGCCCCCGTGCTACTGATGATCGTGTCGGACACACAGTCCCGGGTTCTCACAAACTGAGGCCGGTTCGTGAGGTAGTCCAGGATCCATGATGACAGGTGCTGGTCCACCCCTGCGCGCAGCAGCTTGTCCTTCAGGATCATCGGTTGGATGGTGTTGAAAGCACTGGAGAAGTCAAAGAACATGATCCTCACCATATTCCCGGGCTTCTCCAGGTGGGACAGAGAACGGTGAAGGAGGAAGATCACCGCATCCTCCACCCCAATGCCATGCTGGTAGGCGAACTGGAGTGGATCCATCGCTGGTTCCACCAGGGGGCGGAGGTGAGCAAGGAGCAGTCTCTCCAGGGTCTTCATCAAGTGGGACGTCAAGGCCACCGGTCTGTAGCTGTTCAGGTCTTTGGGGTGGGAAGTTTTTGGTACAGGTACCACACAAGATGTTTTCCACAGCTGTGGTACCCTCCCCAGTTTCAGGCTCAGGTTGAAGATATACGTCACAATCCCACACAGCTGGTCTGCACAGGACTTGAGGAGCTTTGCGCTGATGCCGTCCGGTCCCGACGCCTTCCTCGCCTTGATCTTCCTCAGCTCCGTCCTCACCTGGGTCCTGGTCAGGGTCAGGATGGGGGGCTGTGTGTTGGGAGTGGGGGGGTGTTGGTGGAGTGGGGAGTGGGCAGCAGGACTTGATTTCTTTAGAGGCAGCAGTGGTTGTTGTGCAGACAGGGGGGAGGGCGGTTGGTCAAACCTATTGAAAAACAGATTCAGGTTGTTCGCCCACTCCCTGCACCCCGTGGCCTGGGGGGAGGTATTCTGGAGCCCAGAGATGGTTTTGAGGTTTCTCCAGACCCCGCTGATGTCGCTCTGTTGCAGCTTGTCCTCCATCTTCTTCCTGAAGCTGTCGTTGCCTACTCTGATCTTTCTCCTCAGCTCCCTCTGTACGGACTTCAGCATCTCCCTATTCCCCAACCTGAAGATCCTCTTCTTCTCTCTCAGAAGTGTTTTTATCTCAGGGTTGATCCAGGGTTTGTTGTTTGAGTGACGCCGTATGGTCTTGGTGGGAACGGATTTGTCCACACAGAAGCTGAGGTAGTCCGTGAAGGTGTGAGTGAGGCCATCGATGTCCTCACCATGTGGATCGCAGAGCTGCTTCCAGGCGGTGGTTTCAAAACAGCCCTTTAGAGTGTCCATTGTCTCCTCAGACCATAACTCCACAGTGTGCATGGCCGGAGGTTGTCTGTGCACTAGGGGTTTGTACACCGGCCGGAGATGAACCAAGTTGTGATCCGATCTCCCGAGTGGGGGGAGTTGTGATGAGGTGTACGCCTCCTTAGTGTTTGCGTAGAATAAGTCCAGTGTTTTATTGTCTCTAGTGTGGCATGTGACATACTGGGTGAACGTGGGTAGAATGGGAGATAGTGAAACATGGTTGAAATCGCCTGAGATGAGGAGAAGAGCATCTGGGTGTTCTGTCTGCAGCCTGCTGGTTACTGAATGGATGACGTCACGCGCTGTCCCAGCGTTCGCCGTCGGATTTGCATAAACAACAATGCAGATCACGTGTGAGTGTTCTCTCGGGAGATATGTAGGCCTCATGCTAACAGCTAGCAACTCAATATCTTTGCTGCAGTGTCGTTGTTTAACAGTGATATGTCCCGGTCTGCACCAGTTGTTGTTAACATACATTATCACTCCACCGCCCTTTGCTTTGCCACTGTCTGGTGTTCGGTCAGCCCGTATCATGTGAAAACCCTCCAGCTCAATGTTAGCATCTGCTGCTAGTCCAGTTAGCCACGTCTCAGTAAACAAAAGGAGAGAGCACTCCCGGTAAGTGCTATCGTAACGGGAGATAGCCGCTAGCTTATCTACCTTTCCCAGTATCGACCGTACATTTCCCATGACAATAGATGGAAGGGAGGGTCTGTACCTTATATTTTTTGTCCTCCGCCTTACTCCAGCCCGGCAGCCGCGGCGTTTTCGCCTCAGTTCTCTCGGTATGTCGAGTTGACATACCGATCTGGGGTATCATACATCGATCTGGGGCTCCACGCAAGATCTCACCCTGTGGGGTCAAAATTATCATGAGAATGGTGAGCAAAAATCCCAGAACCACATGGGGGGACCTAGTGAATGAGCTGCAGAGAGCTGGGACCAAAGTAACAAAGGCTACATCAGTAACACACTACGCCGCCAGGGACTCAAATCCTGCAGTGCCAGACGTGTCCCCCTGCTTAAGCCAGTACATGTCCAGGCCCGTCTGAAGTTTGCTAGAGAGCATTTGGATAATCCAGAAGAGGACTGGGAGAATGTCAGATGGTCAGATGAAACCAAAATAGAACTTTTTGGTAAAAACTCAACTTGTTGTGTTTGGAGGAGAAAGAACACCATACCTACTGTGAAGCATGGGGGTGGAAACATCACACTTTGGGGCTGTTTTTCTGCAAAGGGACCAGGACGACTGATCCGTGTAAAGGAAAGAATGAATGGGGCCATGTATCATGAGATTTTGAGTGAAAACCTCCTTCCACCAGCAAGGGCATTGAAGATGAAACATGGCTGGGTCTTTCAGCATGACAATGATCCCAAACACACCACCTGGGCAATGAAGGAGTGGCTTCGTAAGAAGCATTTCAAGGTCCTGGAGTGGCCTAGCCAGTCTCCAGATCTTAACCCCATAGAAAATCTTTGGAGGGAGTTGAAAGTCTGTGTTGCCCAGCAACAGCCCCAAAACATCACTGCTCTAGAGGAGATCTGCATGGAGGAATGGGCCAAAATACCAGCAACAGTGTGTGAAAACCTTGTGAAAACTTACAGAAAACGTTTGACCTCTGTCATTGCCAACAAAGGGTATATAACAAAGCATTGAGATGAACTTTTGTTATTGACCAAATACTTATTTTACCGAGGAATTTACCAATTAATTCATTAAAAATCCTTCAATGTGATTTTCTGGATTTTTTTTTCTTATTTTGTCTCTCATAGTTGAGGTATACCTATGATGAAAATTGGAGACCTCTCTCATCTTTTAAGTGGGAGAACTTGCACAATTGGTGGCTGACTAAATACTTTTTTACCCCACTGTATTTGAGACTGATTGATTGAAGGTATAAAGATTAGGCACTAATAAATTGTCCAAGCTTGTGGACTGGTGCCCCAAAAACGAGTGTTTCCGGTGTATGCGCGGACTTGAAGTAAACCTCTGTTTCCACATACACCTCAAGGTATAAATTAAACAGTCTTTGTACCTTATAATTAAAGGTTGCTACAACACACTAAAACACACTACAGCTAAGCTGCATTTTAAAGTTGAGTTCAAAAGTTCTTGTCTGAATTGTTATGATCAAGATGTTTCAGTATATACACACTAAAAGACACTAATGTCAAGGTGTTTTGCTAAGCTACACTTTATAACTGAAGCCAGATGTTCTTGGGAAATGAAAGAAAAATTGCCAATTTTGAACATTACCTGTTTACATGGTCATGAGTAAATTACTGGAGTAAACCAATAAAGGTAATAAATGGCTTATAGTGTTCACACGCACCAAGTAAATGGTTTATTGGACAAATAAACTAGGTGTGTTAATCCGTTTTCTCATAAACCAATAATGGCCTTTAACTGATAAAGATAATTGGATTACTCTGTTTGCATGACAGTTTGAATTATCAGGTAACTCCAGAAAGCTGATTATAATCAGTTTACTTGTGACCATTTAAACAGGGTGTCACGATCTGAGCACGGGGGATTCTGCCAGGCTCAGTCTCTTTGCCTTTTGTTTGAAATTTGTATAGTGTTGTAGTTTTGAGTTGTCCATCCATCTTCTTCCGCTTAATCCTTTTCGGGTTGCGGGGGGGCTGGAGCCTATCCCAGCATCTTTGGGCGAGAGGCAGGGTACACCCTGGACAGATCGCCAGTCTATCGCAGGGCCAACACAGAGAGACAGACAACCATTCACTCTCACAGTCATACCCAAGGACAATTTAGAATCCCCAGTTTGATGCCAATTAACCTAACCTGCATGTTTTTGGCATGTGGGAGGAATCCTGGAGTAAACCCATACAGACACGGGGAGAACATGCAAACTCCACACAAATCACTGTTGGTCAGGGGCTGGGATCAAACCCAGGATCCCCCGGCCAAGGGTGAGTTGCTGTGCTGCCGCAGTGCTAACCACTCCGCCACCGAGCTGCCCGTTTTGAGTTGTATTCCTGTTATTTTACTTTTGGCTGATTTTCACACATTCTGTATTGTTTTTTAGTATGATTTATTTTCCTGTTTGCATTCATTGTTGGTTTGTTATTTACATATTTTTAGATTTATTTGTTTTTATTGTATTCATTTTCTGCTGTGTTTTCTCTCTTCCTGGGGCTGCAGCTGTCAGTGGCACTTCTGTTTGTTTGTTTTTTTTTTGCTCTGTTATGGGTGGTGCCCCTGTCAGCTGTCAGTGCTGTCTTCTCCCTTTCACTACTCCCAGCTGATTTCTGTTATAATCATTGTCACCTCCTGCCCACTCATGGCATCCACACCTGCCATCATTTGTTTCATTTGTTTTTTGTTCTATTTAAGGGTCGTTATTTTCTTCATTCATTGCCGGAGCCTTTCCCTCGTCTCCACTGGACCACAACCCTTGTTCTGGTGTGTTTAATCTGTAAATTTGCTTTGCTTGTCAGTTTGGATTTTGTGTTGGAGCACTGTTTGGACTTTGTGTTTTGTTTTTTGTGGTGTTGGATGATTAAAATTTCTAATTGTGATTAATCTTTTGGAACATTGAGTTAATCATCATTAATAATGCGTTAATTGCATGTTTTTCCATTCAGATACAGTGTACCTTAAGTTGGGTAATTTTTCAAGTTTCTCATACTGTTATAATCATGGGAGTGGACAAATATACTTGCTTTCTTCACTTGCAGGTTTATTAAAACTCTCAACATACCCCAAATGACAAAAACTATCCAGTATATTCTCCAGAAATAATATTTCTGGTGCGCACCGCGTCAATATGAGCTACAGGCACGAGAAGTGCATAAACCACAACTCTTTCTTTGTTTGTTAGTGGCAAGTCCCGGGAAAACTCTCACACGTGCCTGGTATCATCGGAAAGCTTAGAAACTGTACTTTCTAAAAATAGATATGTTTCTGCGGAAGATGTAACTCCTGACTGATCGAACATGAGTTTTCAACCTAGCCAAAATATAAACAAATTGTCTTTTTCCGGGCCATTTTGGCACACTTCCTACAAAGTAAATATCATTTTGAAGGTCTTTCAATACAGAATATGAAAATAACGCTACATCAGTTTCAAAAATCTCCTCAAAGTGACTTATTTTGCCAGCACGAGTCATTTGTTTACAGTGTTAGCATCTTAGCAGTGGCGCTAACAAATGGAGCTACTATTGCGCTTGTGACGACATCCCAAGATGCTACAAAAACGGCGAGGGGGTGAATGGATATTCCGAACACAGCTTGAAATTTATTTTAGACTGGTACTCACCAACAGTTGGACCTTTGGGGATGAAAACAGGCAAACTTCTGTCCGTCTCAGCAAATGGAGATAAGCTATAACCTAGCATGTAACTAGTAGCTACTAGCTACAAGCTAGCTAGCTTCCACAGAAGAACAACACAACATCAAGGCAAAGTTTTGGAGGACGCTATAACAATTATCCAGGTGAGAGCTCTGACAGATAACACTGTAAACTTAAACATGACAGCACTTTGGTCATATCCATGGCTGTAATCCAGCTTGTCTGCATGGTGCACACGGTGTCAGTGGCCACAATGGCCTTGGTATGGAGAGCAGCTAGGCCAAAAAAGTACTGTTTGCACCTTCTGCCGTTAACTGCTGTTAACCGCAATCACAAAATTTGTCGTCATTAACGGGGGCAACGCATTAACAGGAGATTAATGCGATAACACCAACACCACTAGTTTTTTTTTTTCTCAATAAATTCCACAAACTGCAGTCCAGTGTGTGGGTCCCTCCTCTTTGCCCCGAGGGGCAATTCATGACAGAAGACTCCGGCCAGTTAGAGGCCCAGCTGATGCAGTTTGTAGTTCTTTTTGTTTTTTCACCTGTGATTTGCCATGTCTGTCACCCCGGATTTTTCAAATCTTGGACTGAGTGAAGTAGAGCGGTGGTCTGTGTGCGTATTGGAGGACATCCTCACGCAGGCTCATGCCTACGGTATCCCCAAGGCAGCCCGAGAGTGTCTGGAGGGTGCAGTGCAGGTACTCGAGGCATGCCTCAGCCTGTGGGACCACCCAGAGCTCGCTGACTTACTCCTCTCCATAATTGCCCCACAATCTACAAGTCATGGGCTGGGGGAATCCACTCTGATGTCCGTGCCTACGCCAACAAAGAGCAAGCGCCTGCGTACACGGAAGCCTCTTGCCGCTCTCTGGCAGTAGCTCCACCACCTCCTCCCAAACACTGGCCCGCTCCATCGGCTGAGGAGCTGGAGGAGTGCAGGCAAGTCATAGTAGTGGAGACAGCTCCTTCTAGAATATAAGCCATGGATCCTCCCGGATCTCGCCCAGGAGCTGAAGGAGGCTTCACCAGGTCCTCTTCCACCTCTCCAGGAGCCGATGTCTTCACCTCCCGTCTTCCGCCGTCGCCCAGGGAAATCTCGCCGGAGGAACACCTCCACCTCTCAAGCAGCAGTTTCTTCCCCGCCAAGTCTGACAATTCCCGCATCCTTCGCCGGCTGTCTCGTCAGCCTTCTCTTCCTCCATTGCTGCTGTGAGTCCTGTCTCCTCGACGTTTCCTCCTGCTGCTGAGGGTTCAGTCATTTCTTCCCCGGCTCCGCCCGTTGCCATGCCTGCAAGGGCAGCTCCCCCATGTTCCTTTGAGGGACCTACAACCACTGAAGTCACGAAGAGAGCTGATTTCCACCCAGCTGCAGCAGAAGACATCACACCTCAGGAACATAGGCAAGTATTTTTCCACCTTCATTCAATTAAACATGAATTATCTTGTCTGATTCCTGGCAGTGAGGCTCAGATTAGGCAGTCTTCTGAGTCCTCACCATCTGCTGCAGCTATAGACTGTTCACCTGCTCTCTCTGTGTCTCCTCCTTTCCCCCTTGAGTGTCCGCCGACCCCAGGACTGAGCCGCCGGGCTATGGAGGAGCCTGCGGCCCTGAAAAACCTAGTTCCAGCCCTGCACCCATGGTTTGGACGGAGGATCCAGCTGAGCAGGATCCAGTGCCAACAGGGAGCCGACCTCCTGTCACCATGCTGGGCAAGTCACCTGCGTGGGCCACTTCGCTGGGGGATCCCGGGACTGCACTAACCACCATGCCTGCTGTAGAGGCCGCCGCTGCAGAGCTGGAGTTGGACCTCCAGAGGGCTGGGCCCGAGATGTTGCCGCATGGATCGACGGAGTCCTGGATGGCGGTGGAGCTCAAGCTCAGACAAATGCTCTCCTTTGTTTTCATTGCTTCTGTTTTGGAGAGATCTTGCCTGGCTCTTGGTGGGGAGAGCCAAGTGCAGCCATCAGCTGCACCTGAGCTCACCTCGCCGGGCTCCACTGCTGCTGGTGACCCTGACCCTGCCTCTTTGTCCCTCTTATCAGAGTCTTTCTCCAGGGTCACCGAGGTTCGTCTGACTTTGCCAGAGGTCTCCGTGGGTCCAGCCTTGTCACCTGAGATCACCGTGGGTCCAGCTCTTACTGCCGAGGTCATCGTGGGTGCTCCATCCCAGCTTGGGACCTCCAAGGGTGCTGCTCCCTCATCAGCTGAGGTCATCGCGGGTGCTCTGTCCCAGCCCGGGACCTCCGTGGGTGCTGCTCCCCATCCGGATGAGGTCTTCGCGGGTGCTCTGTCCCAGCCCAGGACCTCCAAGGGTGCTGCTTCCCTGTCAGCTGAGGTCATTGTGGGTGCTCCGTCTCAGCCCGGGACCTCTGTGGGTGCTGCTCCCCCTCCAGATGAGGTCTTCGCAGGTGCTCCATCCCACCCAGGGGCCTCCGAGGGTACTGCTTCCCCTTCCGATGAGGTTGTAGCGGGTGCTTCGTCCCAGCCTGGGACCTCCATGGGTGCTGCTCTCCCTCCGGATGAGGTCTTCATGGGTGCTCTGTCCCAGCCTGGAACCTCCATGGGTGCAGCTCCTCCTCAGTCTGAGTTCCCAGCGGGTGCAGCATTGCTCCAGCCCGGAGCCACCACAGATGCTGCTTGGCTCTAGCTCTGAGCCACTGTGGGTGCTGCTATGCCACAGTCCGGGGCCACCGAGGGTGCTTCAGGTCAGTCTGACGCTATTGTGGTCCTCTCTCCTCTGCCAGACGCCATCGTGGTCCCCTCTCCTCTGCCAGACCCTCTCGTGGCTCCCTTTCCTCCACCGGACATCGTCATGGGTTCCTCAACTCCACCATCCTCTTCCTTGTTGGTCCTCCCCGTGGGGCAGCCACCACCTGGGCCACCCCTTCTGTTTAGGTGGCTAAAAAACTCTGGCCGACCGCCTGACAGGCTGTGCCACTGGGTTGGGGGGCCCACATTCTTCGGCAGGCCACCCAACTCTTACCACCACTCCATCTATTAGGTCTGGGATTTTAGCCGGCCACCTGAACTGTCTAGTTCTTTGGTCCAGGGGGCCTAGGTGCCCGGCTCTGCATGGGTGTGGGTCCTGAGTGGGGTCTTTGTTTTTGTTTCCTCTTAGTCTGGGTTTTGCTGGGCTGTTAGTTTTCAGAGTTTTTCTCATTTTCTCTGGTTTGTTTTGGTCCCTCCGTGCCTGGGTCCCCCTCCTCCCACCCGGGGTGAGGTTGTTTTTTTGTTGGGGTAGGTTTTTGTGTGTGCGGTCTTTTTGTTTTGATGTTACGGGGTGTCTGGTATCAACCCCTTGGGGTGGGAGGGGGGTCCGTCATGATCTGAGCACGGGAGGATTGCACCGTGCTCAGTCTCTTTGCCTTTTGTTTCATATTTGTATAGTGTTGTAGTTTTGAGTTGATTTTCACATATTCTGTATTGTTTTTTAGTATGATTTATTTTCCTATTTGCATTCATTGTTGGTTTGTTATTTACATATTTTTGGATTTACTCATTTTTTTATTATATTCATATTCTGTTGTGTTTTCTCTCTTCCTGGGGCTGCAGCTGTCAGTGGTACTTCCGTTTTTTTTTTTTCTGCTCTGTTGTCGGTGGTGACCCTGTCAGCTGTCAGTCCCGTCTTCTCCCTCTCACTACTCCCAGCTGATTTCTGTTATAATCATTGTCACCTCCTGCCCGCTCATGGCATCCACACCTGCCATCATTTGTTTCATTCGCTTCTTGTTCTATTTAAGGGTTGTTATTTTCTTCATTCATTGCCGGAGTCTCTTCCCTCGTCTCCACCGGACCCAAAGCCCTTGTTCTGGTGTGTTTAATCTGTAAGTTTGCTTTGCTTGTAAATTTGGATTTTGTGTTGGAGCACTGTTTGGACTTTGTGTTTTTTTTTTTTCAATAAATTCCACAAACTGCAGTCCAGAGCATGGGTCTCTCCTTTCTTCCCCAAGGGGCAATTCATGACACAGGGTCATTCAGTTTTACTAAGGTGCATTTTATAAGTTTATGTAAAAACTGTAATCACTGTTAATGTTCAACTGAAAATGATATTCTGTCCACAGTGGGGAAAAAGTAAACTGTGAAGGTATTCTACTAAATAGCACTTTAAGCTGAGGTCATATGATATAGGCTCAATACAGATGTACTTCACTCGTATTCTGCTCATTGCCAGTTGTTGTAAAAGGGTAATAATTTAATAAAGGTTGGAAATGGATCGCCCTCTCGTTTATTTGTGTATTTATGGTAATGCTATGTAATTGTTTGAAGCATTTTAAACTTAAAACACAGAAAATTAGTGTTGGTAAAACTTAATAAAATTAAGTACGTATTTGAATCAAATTCTTAATTTATCATTTAAATTTAACTTATTTTAATTAGGTGTAATAGATTAAATATGTTGACTTTAATTTGGTTTTAGTCAATTTCTTAGGCATTTTTGCTTTGAGTCTACTTATTTTATTTACATACAGTGAAATGCATATTATGAAGTTTTCTCAACTTAAAACAGTTAGTTCACTGAACTACCAAAAATTGCTTGGAAAATGTTACCTTAATTTTTTTTGAGTTAGAAATAGGAAACAGTTTTTACAGTGTAGTTTGAAAACCAGAAAAGCACTCAGAGAGCGCATACCTCTGCCAAGGCTCCTTCCATTCCCCATGGATCACCTCCAAAATGTAATGGGTTTGTGTGTAGGCCATGAGTCAGTTCTGGTGAAAACTGCATCAAAGTCTATCCAGTAGTTTTGGAGGATTCTTGCTAACACACTATGAGAAGATAAGAGCCTTGGTGAAGGTATGCATTCAACTGTGCACCTGGCCTCGTCATTAGAAAGATATTTACAGACATAGCACCACCCTGATTACATTACCTCCTTGGCGAAGATAATGAGACTGCCTTCACTTACAGACAGAAGGATTGGGAGCTCTGTAGCCGAATTGGAGTTTTTTTACCCTTGAACCCCTGCCACAGACGTGTTAACAAGGCTAGCATGCTAGCAATGTAAACAATGCATCATCCAGGTGAAATTTTGGAGGAAGGGACAATTTTTTCAGGTGAGACCCCATCGGATAATGTAAACCTAAGCATGACGGTGTTTTAGAAATTTCCACAGCAGGTTGAACACATCTGCAGAAGTTATAAAGGCAACTTCGCCTGTCTGCAACTCACTCAGGTGGTGAAGTCATGTCTATTTGCATGTTTACATCGAGTTATAATGTAAAAGTGCAGCATGAAAAATTTGCCCGTTTGCGTTTGGTCTGAACGCACCTTTAGTGTATTTGACCACATCTTTATAGTATTTGTAGTAAATGACATCCCCTTACCTTAGTTTATGCTCCTATGTCAACAAAACCATTTCACCAATAGTCGAAGAATAGCTTACTCAAAATAATGACTTTTCAATGAATGTTTTTTTTTCTTTAACTTTAGCTGACATGAAAACTATTTACAAAAATAAAGAAAATGATCTGCTTGTATATAAACGGTATTAATCAGCTGATGTCATCAATAGAAACATATTATGAAATAAAGACTGATTCCCAATAACAGTAAACATTCTTAAATTGTTCACCTGAAATGATATCACCCACTAGCACACAAAATTTAACCTGAACACAATGCTTTGTATGTTAAACTAGCAATAAACAGCCCAGTCTCACCAAAAAAATGTCAAATTGCACGTTTTGTCACTCAGAGAAATTGTACACAAACACGTAAAAAACATTTTTCACGTGTAGTGGATGGCGTTTCCAGCTTTAAGAAAGCTGTCTAGTGGCAACTTAACGTTTGCCAGTTTGTGTTCCTGTCACTTTTATTGTCTTTCACCATGTAACAACTAACCCTACCCCTAACCAGTGGTCGGCCCTGGATGCAGCCCTTCAGCTCCCATGCTGGGGCTACCTGCAGTTACAGTATATCTCAAAACACATGGAAGTTAATGAAGTTCATTTTAATTATTTTATTTCTTAAATTATTGTTTATTGCAATTGGATACATTTCTCAAAGGAAACGCATACTTTTATGAATGTAAAATATATGTATTTTTAAAATTATTTGTTATATTGTCAACCATGGGCAGCACAGTGGCGCAGTGGTTAGCACTGTGGCAGCACAGCAAGAAGTTCATGGGATTGATTCCGCCCCTGACCATCGTGGGTTCAATCCCAACCCCAGACCATCGGTGATCCTTCTGTGTGGAGTTTGCATATTCTTTCCGTGTCTGCCTGGGTTTACTCCGGGTGCTCCGGTTTCCTCCCACAGGCCAAAAACATGCAGGTTAGGTCAACTGGCATTGACTGGGGATTCTGAATTGTCCTGAGGTATGAATGTGAGAGTGAATGGTTGTCTGTCTCTCTGTGTTGGCCCTGCAATGGACTGGTGATCTGTCCAGGCTGTATCCTGCCTCTCACCCAAAGATGCTGGGATAGGCTCCAGCACCACCACCCCTCTCTGCCACCCTAAAAGGACTAAGCGGTAGAAGATGGATGGATGTTGTCAACCATATGTAACTGTGTCACATCTGACGGCGACTGCACAGAGAGCTGCTCAGCCTCTCCGTCCTCAGTGCATGTGGAAAAGCATGGGCAGCAGCTGCTTCCTGCAACCCTCCATAAGACATGAATAAATACACACAAAGTAAAATCACAGAGGGAAATAGAGTCTAATTCTGTGTGGACAGATTAATTTGTATTCATGTATGGTTGCTTACGATTGTATGGTTGTTAAATATTAGGTCTCTAACTCCCAAGTCTCTGCTAGTCCATGATCTTTTAATTGATCATCAGATTGATTTAATATCCCTTACAGAGACTTGATAAGGGCAAGAGGATTATGTTGGTTTAAATGAATCAACTCCCTCTGGTTACTTAAACTATCAAAATCCCAGAAGTTCTGGTTGTGGAGGAGGAGTAGCAACAATTTACCATTCTAAATTACTAGGTAATGTAAAACAAAAAAAAAACATGCTTTAATTCCTTTGAGGGCCTAGTCCTCAGTATTGGGCATGTTAGCAATTTTAGGTTAAACCCAATTTTCTTTGCCGTAGTTTATCGTCCTCCCTCAGCCTACTCAGAGTTTTTATCCGAATTTGCTGAATTCTTAGCTGATTTAGTGCTGAAAGATAGAATAATTATAGTAGGGGATTTTAATATACATGTAGATGTAGATAATGACTGTCTTAATAAGGCATTTAATTCAATATTAGACTCGATGGGGTTTTCTCAGAAAGTAGAAAATTCTACCCATTATCTCCACCACACATTGGACCTTGTTCTGACATATGGCATAGAAATACAAAATCTGGTAGTGTCTCCTCATAATCCTGTACTGTCAGACCACTGTCTGTTAACTTTTGATTTCACTATTCCTGACTATTTGATTCCTAAAGAAAAATATTACTACAGTAGATGTCTTTCAGATGATGTTGTTCCCAAATTTATGCAGATTGTCTCCTCTATGCCATGTGTCAACACAATGGAAATAAGCTACGGAGAGCTTGCTCCTTCTGTAATTGATAGCATGGTAGATAGTGTTACAGCTTCTCTGCATCAGACTGTAGACGTGGTGGCCCCTTTAAAAAAGAAAAAGTCCAATCAGAGATTTCTAACCCCTTGGTTTAACACAGAAACTTGGAACTTTAAACAGAAGACTCATCAAATAGAAACAAAATGGCGCTCCACTAATTTAGATGAAAACTATTCAGCTTGGAGAACTCATCTTTTAATTTATAAAAAATCTCTTAGAAAAGCTAGAACAAGTTATTACTCTGCATTAATAGAAGAGAACAAGAATAATCCCAGGTTTCTTTTCAGCACTGTAGCCAGGCTGACAAACAGTCAGTACTCTATCAATCCTAGCATTCCCTTAGAGCTTACTAGTCAGGACTTTATGAACTTTTTCAATAATAAAATTTCATCTCTCAGAGATAAAATCAGTCAGATTCTTCCCACCGTTAACTTGAATACAGTAACTACTACAACTCCTTCAACTGATATCTCTTTGGATAAGTTTACTCCAATTGACCTTTCAGAGTTAGATAAAATAATTTCCTGGTTCCAAGGTTGGCATAGCCAGGAGCGGCACTGGGGTTAAGCTCCCAATGTTCATAAAATGCTCCTTACAGCGTGCATCTCGAAAAGCCTCTGACAACTAAGTCCAACTCCTAGCCTGCCCATGTGGTTTAGTCTCTAAGCCCGGTGGAACTGCTTTTACTAATAGGAGAAGGGGCGAGAGCGGATCTCTGGCGCCTTAAAACCAGATGCTTCAGGTAGATGGTGGCTCGTCAACCTGGGAAGGTAGCCCATCTAGGGGAAGGTAAACCCTGATTTCAAACCTCCGCTGCCTTGCGGCACACCCGGTCATGGGAAAAGCTTCGGGAGTCAACCCTGAGGAAAAATCCGGAGTCGGAGCCCCTAAGGCAGTTCTCTGTTGTGCTCAACGTCGTTCTGGCAGCTCCTGCGACAGCACTGGTGCCAAACTATAGCAGCCCTGCTGTTCCTTTGGATTCATCAGTGACATGGAGAGGGGGGGACATGCTGTATGGGTAACATCTTGTCCTCCATATCTTCCTGCCCAGACTTGAATCCTACCAACACCCAACGCTGGAAGGTAGAACACCGGTGTGCATTGGCCTGTTCAGCCACAGGCGGTGCTGTTCCAGCAGAGTAGACGTTTAGGATTCTCTTCCATGGTCATCATAGACCGACGGAGGCCGCCGCCGAAAATAATTTCCTCATCCAAGCCTTCAACTTGTCTTTTAGACCCTATTCCTACCAGGTTATTTAAAAAAGTCTTCCCATTTATTGGCAGCCATATTCTTCAAAAAATCAATTCTTCTTTAACATTAGGTCATGTACGGCAGGCTTTTAAAACTGCCGTAATTAAACCCTTACTCAAAAAGCCAACGCTAGATCCAGGAGTTTTAGCTAACTATCGACCAATCTCTAATCTGCCTTTACATTTCAAAAATCTTAGAAAGAGTTGTTGCTATGCAATTATTTGATCACTTACAGGGAAATGGTTTATTTGAAGAGTTTCAATCTGGGTTTAGAATCCAGTACTGAAACAGCCTTTGTGAAGGTCATTAATGACCTCCTTATCGAATCTGATAATGGACTTGTTTCTATACTTGTCCTTTTGGACCTTAGTGCAACCTTTGATACTATCGACCATAATATTCTACTTGATAGATTAGAACACTATGTTGGACTTAATGGAACTTCGCTGCAGTGGTTTAGATATTATTTGTCTGATAGGCTCCAGTTTGCTCATGTCAATAATGAATTTTCTTCCAACTCAAAGCTCAGTCGTGGAGGTCCACAGGGATCTGTGCTAGGCCCTACTCTTTTTAGTTTATATATGCTTCCGTTAGGCAACATCATTAGAAAGCACTGTATACATTTTCATTGTGATGCAGATGACACGCAATTATACCTGTCAATGAAGCCAGATGATAGTAATCAATTAGCCAAATTAGAAGCCTGTCTTAAGGAAATCAAAGCTTGGATGACTTGTAATTTCCTGCTATTAAATTCAGATAAGACTGAAGTCATTCTTGTTGGTCCAAAAAACCTTAGAATACCTTTCCAAATCAAACTCTTAGTTTGGATGTGGTTACTCTTTCTCTTAATAGTTCTGTGAGGAACCTTGGAATTATTTTTGATCAAGATCTGTTTTTCAATTCACATATTAAATTTGTTTCTAAGGCTGCTTTCTATCATTTGCGTAATATTGCCAAGATTAGGAGCATCTTGTCTCAGAGTGATGCTGAGAAACTGATCCACGCTTTTGTTAGCGCTAGATTAGATTATTGTAACTCTATTATTATCAGGTTGTACTAAAACATCTTTAAAAAGTCTTCAGTTGATCCAAAATGCTGCAGCAAGAGTTTTAACAGGTACTAGAAAGAGAGATCATATCTCTCCGGTTTTGGCCTCCCTTCATTGGCTTCCCATAGAGTTCTGAATTTAGTTTAAAATCCTTCTTCTCACTTACAAAGCTCTGAACAATCAGGCCCCTTTTTATTTAAAAGATCTGATACTACCCTATCATCCTAACAGAGCATTACGCTCCCAAAATGCTGGATTACTTGTAATACCTAGAATCTCCAAAAGTACAATGGGAGGCAGAGCCTTCAGTTATCAAGCTCCTTTCCTGTGGAACCAGTTACCAATCTTGATTTGGGAGTCAGACTCGATCTCTGTTTTTAAGAATAGGGTAAAAGCCTTCCTTTTCAATATAGCTTACAATTCGGAGGGATCATGCGTCTCTAAACCCTCCCTTAGTTATGCTGCTAATAGATTTAGACAGCCGGGGGACCTCCAATAATGCACTGGGCTTCTCCCCTTTAATGTTTGCTCTCTACATGTCTGTTCTTCTCATCTTCTCTATCTCCTTACCCCCCAGTCAGCCGCAGCAGATGACTGCCCCTCCCTGAGCCTGGTTCTGCTAGAGGTTTCTTCCTGTTAAAAGGGAGTTTTTCCTCTCCACCGTCGCCAAGTGCTTGCTCACAGGGGATCACCTGATTGCTGGGGTCTTTCTGTAATTGCGGGGGTTTCCCCTACGTTTGAAAGTGCTATGAGATGACTGTTGTTGTGAAATGGTGATCCAGTAAATCGCCAGTCTAAATAAAGTTGAATTGAATTGAATTGAATTGTTGTGGAGAGAACTTCTCCACAAGAATACAAACAAGGAGAAAAACAGCCACCTCATTAGTGTCTACAGGTCCTTAAAAAGTCTTAAATGTGATTATCTAAAATCAATGCCTTAATTATCCTTAAAAATGAGAAACAATCCTTGAATTCCTGCTCAATATCCTTGATAGCATGTGCTGTGAATGCTGGATTCACCAGACATGACCAAAGTCTGAATTAGAGTAAATTTATTATCACTGTCACAGCTCAATATATCCTAAGTTATTAACAATAAAAGCCCTCTACAGTGATTCAGTTTTCAGAATAGTTGCTTCTGTTATGCGCTTTTTTGTGATACACTGTCAACCGGATATACTTGTTTGAAATGAAAGCACCAAGGTGCTGATGTCTCCGTGCCAGAGCCTTGGCAGAGGTATGCATTCTCGGATCATCACCAAAATGTTATGGATTCTCTAATCTAAGGACCACCTCTGGTAAGAATTTCATCCAAATCCATCCAGTAGTTTTGGAGTACAAGCATGCGTAGTGAAAATAATCTGCAGTTCACATGCCCGTACTGTTGGTGGCAACCAAGAGCCACCTATCTGATTTGAACAGTTGAAATCCAAACACAAAAGAAGAGCACAGTGGCAGACATTTTAAATGGTGGAAGCAATGGAGGTACGCAAATACAGTGAGAATCAAGACGAACAGGAGCTTTTGCTGTTTAGTGGCAGAGGAAGAAAACAGATGGGCAAAAAGACAGACATTTGTTCACTCAGTTGTAGCAACATTTAATTATAATGTACAGCGATTATTTAATTTTTACCTAGAGGTGTATGGGGAAACGAAGGTTTGCTTCGAGTCCACGCACACACCAGGAGAAAAACTCGTTTTGGGGCACCAGTGCAAATCTTGGACAATTTATTAATAACTAATCTTTATACCTTCAATCAATCAGTCGTAAATATTCGTGAATTCTACTGGGTGACTTTAGAAACAAACACAGGAAAAGAAATTAACTGAAACTTCCATATACCGTTTACAGTTTTAATGATCAGACTCAGATTAAATGACATTACATTTAACAGATTTGTTGGTAAAGTGAAATGACCAAGTATTAAGCATCACATTCAACTTGTAACTGATTATTGAGCAACAGAGTGTAATCACATTTGTGCAACCAAGGAAACCGTAGTATGAATTTGCAACTGTGATGAAAATGGAGACTGAAATAACTGTAACAAAAATATGAAGAACACTGGATGCAAATTTTATGAAGAAAATTATAAAAGCAAATTATATGTAAAAGAAATTCTGAGTTACTCTAAGAAAGTAAAAATGGGATTTAATGAAAAAAAAGGGAATATTATTTCTCTTTAATTCTATAGCTCCGATCAGAGTTATGAACTAGTTTTAAACCTGAGACAAATTATGGCATATTTAAGGCGATGGACATTGCATTATTCAGCAGATGAAACAAAGGAGTCTTGCTCACGTGACATTAGTGCATTGGCTTCTAGCTGGATCCAGGAGCTGAAGGTTTATTTGAAGATCATACTGTCATACGGTGGCCCTCACGAGCCACCATAAGACGCCAAGAGTCGCCGGTGAGGTTTGCATTGATGTTTTATTCATGAACACAAGAACACACAAAGTAATGAGCCTCGGTGGGCTAGAACACACAACACTAGACACAAGAGATTGTAAGGCTAACACCAAGCCTACTTATGATTCAGATCATGAACAAGGACCATGGAACACACGTTGGACGTCTGAGGCGAGAAACGCTCGCTCAATGTCTGACAAGGAATAATTGACGAGACTGCTGCATAATACTGCTCCCAGCGCCCGCTTAAATGCTGGGGTGGCGATGAGCTGTAAATGCAGCACAGCTGTTAGGCTTTGACAGCAGGAAACCCCTCCGAGCGTTGTCACAATAAGAGCTTGGCGAGCCAGAAGGTAACCACTGCTGTCAAACCTGGCAGAGATGATGTATGGCCCGAGCGCGGACAACATCGGCGCTCAGACCATGACACATACCAGAGAATATGTGCCAGCAGATATTTCTTCTCAGGGACAAGCAGTCAAAAGCTGAGATCTGGTGGCAATAATAAGGCTGCTGGCCGCGTAATATGCAATGTGGATAACACAAGAATTTTTCAGCGGCTTCCTTGGGTCCAAATAAATTGGATATATAGTTCACAGTCTGATCAAGGTCACAGAATTAGAGAGACAAGATTAATAAAAAATTTAAGCCACGGAATCCAAGTTCTGCAGGTGTCATGGCGGTTGGCAAAAACGGCTTCCAATGTGAGAAAAACGATCAGTCCACTTTAAAACATGGTGAGTTAATAGAAAAAGTTTAACAGAATAAAATAGAAAACCTCTGTGAACACAGAGTTTCACTCCATATAAAAGAGAAGTTTGAGCTCAAAAAGAAGAAAATGTTATTTTCCCAGGCATTTAAAGGAAAGTGCATTTAAGCAGGACACAGACAAAACTTTCACACAGAACAACTCTTTCTCTCCCTTACTGAACTAGGCGTTCCTCCCTTAAATTGAATAAGTTTCCCGGGGGAAAACTTGACTGACATGAAAGGGTACCAATTGTCTCCCATCGCGGGAGGTTTGAATGAACTCTGGTCCAATAAGAAAACAGTCCTTTGTCTGTAACCGACCAATAGAATGAAAGGGGCGCTGTCCAACAGAGACTGGCTGGTGATTGCCTGAGCCAGTCAGATGACTTGAGTATGCTTTCCCAACAGGATGAAACACATCTTAATAACAATGAAAATTCACTTAATATACTTAAGTATAAAGTCTAAGCTAACTTCACTGATTCATGACTAACTTTCAGTGAGCATGCACTTTTATAAACTTGTCCTTCTATGATTAACATGCATTAGAGTAAGGTTCATTTAAGCATTTTCAAGCATGCAACACATTTAAAATCAATGATTAATGAAACACTTCAAACCAGAATGGTATGTCAGAGTCCCACTTGATTTTCCAGGGTGTCCTGAAAAAGAAAATAATCTGAGAGTTGAGATTTTTTGTTTAAAGGAAGTTATTTCAATCATTAACCTCAGTTCAGCTTGTAGGGGCAAAAGCAAACATATTCCAGAGTCATCCACCGGGGGTAATGTTGAGCTGTGGATAATTCCTAGTGACTGTGGAATGCACTCAAAGGATCTGGGACATCTCAAATGGTTGTTAACGCATAAAACTGCCTGGTTGTAAAGAAGTTTGTTATTTATGGTGGCAAACTAATCCGTTCCTTGCATGAAATGGGATCCTTATCGTACCTTTTACCATGGAATATGTTTTCCAACTCTGGTTCTTAGATTAAGGAACAATTCTTGACCAGATGTTTTGGGTGAAACAGTTTCTTTAAGGTGAAGAGTGATTTTATAGATTAGAGCCAAAGGGATCTGATGCTACACAGTGTTGGCAGATTGCTCAGTACTTCACTCTGGTGGGAGTTTCCAGGCGTATGCGCAGTGCAGTGACCATTTGCGGGCAAGGAATTTTGGAACCCATAACATTATGGTGATGATCCGAGAACGCATACCTCCACCAAGGCTCTGGCACCGAGGCATCAGAACCTTGGTGCTTTCATTAGCTCAAGAAGAAGGTATTTTTTAAACTTTTTTCCCCACTCTGCTGTAATTATTTCTAATTGGCTTAATTTGCACCAAATGATTTTTAAAGTTATATTATTTAGAAAGTTGTTCAGAATTCTTTTTGTTTTATTCCAAAATAAATAAAGAGAACATCAGACAACCAATTATCAGACAACTAATCCAATAGTTGTCAAATTGAGACTCTGGAAAACAGGTGAAGGGAACAGATTTATTTTATATTAATACATTTGAATAAAGAGCATTATGAAGAAACACAAAAAGGATGAAAAATAGTTTCTTCTCAATAAAACTAGTCTCTAATTTATTAAAATATCAGGAACTAAAGCTGTATGATAACTGTTGGAAGTAGATGATGGATGATATTTTTCAGATTTAAACAATTTATGAATGTGCTGGTAATTAAAAAACTGCAAAAAAAATTATGGTCAGATATTCAGAAATTTATTTTTCAGTATAAAACAATGTGTAATATATTTCTAATTGTGATACATTTATTTCATGATTGAAGCTATATACAAAGCTTGACAGTTTTTTCCACTGTTGTAGTAGGAAGTCATGAATGCCACCTAATATTCAGAGCTATGTACAGTATATAAAAAAAAATTATAAGCAGCATAATCTTTATTTTAAAAGTCAAATTGCCATTGCGGCCCTCAGCTACTTCTATTTTAGTTGGAGACGGGCAAAATGGCTTTTTGGCTGGCAAAGGTTGCAGACCCCTGCCCTAACTCTAACCTCACAGGGTGTAATGCCTAAATCTAACCTTTCATTCGTGTAGTGAAAAACAAAGAAAAAAAAAGGAACAAAAACGTCACTCACAGATCACCGTGGGACCCAAACCTGCAAGATGCTTGAATGTCCACTGTAAATAACCGTCCACCATCCCCCACGCACCAGCCGAATAAGCGTTAGGAAGCCAAAGTAAAAGAGGTGTTGTTCCACGCATGCGCAGTGAGGACTGTTTAGGACTGTTTTGTGCATGCGCAGTGAGTGAAGGAATGGACTGGGCTTGTAAATACATCCCAGGTATGTTATTTTTTGGTTTAAGGTGCAAATGTATGATTTTAGAGGGGTGGAAAACGTTGATTAGTTACGTTTTTACTGAGATCGGGTTGAAATAAACTTAATCTTGGTATTTTGGATTTGGCTTCACAACATGACACGCTTCACAACATGACCTGAATGTGTCTTATACAAACTCTGAATTGTGTCTGAAAACAGTTCAGTTAGAGGCTTTTCATTCTGGAAGCATGTGTTCTTCATGTTTGTTGGTTTGTGGTAGTATTGCGGTGTTTTGGTCCAAGTCCACAGTTGTCAGAATCAGCATCGCTTGGGTCTAGCTGCGCTGTAGAAGGTTCAGCAACTGGTAGGATGTATCTGCGATTCCTCCTGTACAGCTTACCTTCTGACTGAACAAGATAGGACCTGGGCTCTTTACATATCTCTTTTACCAGACCTGTTCGGTTGTAGCCTTGTGGAGTCTGCAACCTGACAGTCTGTCCTTGCATAAAAGGTTGAAGTGGTTGACTTGTTTTGTCATAGCACACCTTTTGTGACAGTTGTTTAAGTTCAAGCTGGGCTTTTACTTCTCGTGGTTTACACATATCTGGCTCAAGCAGCTTTCTGGAGACAGGGAGAGTTTTGCATGTTTGTCTAGACATCAGTCTTTGTACTGGAGATCCAAGTTTTGTGTCACATTTCTGATGTTGAGCAGATTGAGGAACACATCACTGCCATCCCTATGGGACTTTTCCATGAGCTCTTTTGCACTGCATACAGCTCTTTTGGCTAGCCCATTAGATTGGGGATACTCTGGACTACTGGTCACATGGGTGAAATCCCACTGTGCAGCAAAGTCTTTGAAGTGTTGGCTTGTGAATTGTCTAGCATTATCTGATATGGTAAATGGTAAATGGCATTCACTTATATAGTGCAATTTACTCATCTCTGGATGTACCAGAGTGCTTTACAGATCCTGCAATACACCCATTCATGCACACCTTCACACACTGATGGGGGCAGAGCTGGCATACACAGGCGCTGGCCTGGCCCACCAGGAGCAACTGGGGATTCAGTGTCTTGCTCAAGGACACATCGACATGCAGACTGCAGACAGTGTGGGAACTGAACCCCTCACCCTTCACCCTGATATGAGAACATGTGGTGCCCCATGCACTGAAAAGTGTCTCTTGAGTTTTGTGATGACTGTTGCTGATGTGATGTCACGAAGCAGGTCAATCTCATAACCAGTTTTGGGAGTAATGTGTTACTGTAGCACCACTACTTTTGCAGTAACATGCTGTGTAACAAAATTAATGTTTAAAAATTCAGTAATGCATTAGTTACTGAAATTTGATCAGATGCGTTACTCGTTGCACGTTTTATTAATATGGATAGATATTTTTAAAGCACAAATAAATAAATATACAAACTGACCCTACTGTAGCTGAGACGTAGTCATCAGTCGACCTGACCTGTTGCAGAGAGCCTGAGTCTTTGCTACTGAGCGGAGGAAGAGATTAAGCTACTTCATTTTTGTGGAAATAGACAGATTATTGTTCCTTTGTTGCGGTTAAGGACAAAAGCATATTGGTGGGTTGCAAGCTAAAGTGCCGGTTGAGACCTACTGCAATCTTGAGAAGCACTTGAAAACAGCAACAAAGCTCCAACAAAACTAGTTAGCCATTACTAGTTAGCCAAAAGTAATGGCTAACTATGCTAATAATGCCGTGGATCTACGCTATCTGAACAGCTATGGCTTGATGTAAAATGGAAATACTCTTGTCTCAACAGCCACGGCTGAATTTCAAGCAAGGTATGCATCTAGACAGTTTGTGACCTAGCAAGAATTAAAGCTACTGATTGCCAGATACGTCGTTACAGACTGAAAATGTGATAATGGTCACTTTCCATCAAACAGCAGATACTGTGATCCACTGAAGTTAAAACAGATTTACTTGCTACCTGGATAAAAATGATTCAAAAATGGATTTTGATCTCAAAAAGGAATTTGAGGGACTGAATCATATCTCTGTCACAGCAGACATTTGGACTGTGAATAATGGACATTTTCTTCGGATCACTGCACATTGGATTCAATCCATATCATAAAGATAAGATAGACATGGACAGCTTTATGCAGTGTTGCCAACTCTCACTCCAAAATGAGGAAATTACTGGTAATATCATGTTGATTTTCTTCAGATTTTTCCCACAATAAGAGCTCTCAGGGCAGGATAAAGCAGACTGAACATGTTCTAAAAGCTCTGACTGAAACAGTCTGTTTTCAGCCTGATATTAATAAGCCTGTAATGTAATCCATTAAATTATCTTGCTACTGTATGTGTGCAAGATGATTTAAGTATGCATTTAAAAGTAATGTGAAAGTTACTTTTCCAAGTAACTAGTTACTTTAATCATGCAGTAATTGGTAAAGTAACTCAATTACTTTTGAAAAGAAGTAACTAGTAACTGTAATTAGTTACTATTTTTAGTAACTTGCCCAACACTGCTCATAAAAGCCTGAATATGAATCAACCAACACTAGGTATAGCTGATTGCGCCATTCAAATGTATCAGTTGCAACTGTTGCCCAGGGCAGCTCTAGAACTGGGTGCAGCTTGGGAGGTTCTTTCTGCTGGTGTGGTTTACTGATGCACACCGAGCATGACTGTATTTCTTTGTTGATGTCATCAGTCATTGTTGGCCAAAAAACTATGCCTCTTGCTCTTCATTTTGGAGCTTCTGCTCCAGGATGCCCTCTGTGCATGATGCTGATGCATTCCTTTTGAAGCAACGCTGGAATGACTGCCTTCTGACCTTTCATTACAACTCTATCCTCAATGGTCAATTCATCTCTGAAAGGTAAGTAAGGTCGAACAGCAAACAGCAGATTGTGCTGTTTGCATGGCCATTCATTTCTGATGATTGTGCTGAGCATTTGGAGAGTTGTGTCATCTGCCGTATGTCTCCTCAGCTCCTCCAAATGAGAAGAAGATAAGTAGCTGACTGTCATCACCTCAAAACTGTCCTTCTCCTCAGCTGGTTGAACTGTGGAAGATCTGGGAGCTCGAGACAGAGTATCAGCCAGATGCATTTGTTTTCCACTTTTGTATAGGCTGATGTTGTATTTTTGAAGTCATAACATCATCCTTTGCAGCCTGGCTGGTGTTGTGTGTATTGGCTTTTTTAAGATGTGACAAGGGGTTGATGGTCTGTTTCAACAGTTACTTTTTTACCATAGACATAGTCGCTGAACTTTGAGTATGTGAAAACCACCACCAGTAGCTCCTTCTCTATCTGAGCATATCTGGTTTCTATGTCAGTCAGAGTCTGTGAGACATAAGCCACAGGTCTTTCTTCTTGTAGGCATGCCACACCAAATCCATACTGTGAAACATCACAAGTAAGCATCACAGGTTTCTTCACATCATAATATAATAAAACCGGTGGGCTGGACATGTGTTGTTTTAGCGTCTCAAAAGCATGCTGCTGTTCTTCACGCCAAGACCACACAGTGTCTTTATGGGTGAGCTGCCGTAGTGAAGATGTCAGCTGGCTGTAGTTTGGGATAAATTTTCCAAGCTAATTGACCATCTCAAGAAATCTCTGCAGAGCTGGCATGTCTGCTGGGACAGGAATCTCACTGATTGCTTTTATTTTTGAAGGGTCTGCTTTCAGGCCATCACTTGTAAAAAGGTGAGCAACGTAGCAAACTTGATTCAGCTAGAACCTGCACTTTAGGAGGTTTAACCTCAGGTTTACCTTTCTGGTTCGGTTGAGCACTTTTTTCAAGTTCGCATCATGCTCTGCAATGTCTTTTCCACCAACGAGTATGTCATCAACAATGATGGCACAGGAGTAGCCAGCAAAAATCTGCTCCATCGTCCACTGGAAGACTTCAATGGCAGCGTTTAGTCCAAATGGCATTCGGAGAAACCTGTAATGACCAAAGGGAGCAAAAACTGCTAAAAATTGAACTGAATTGCTTTCTGTGTGTGCAGGTTTTCTTTTAATCTCTTCTTACTTGCCTCAGGGACTACAGATAGAAATTAGTGAGAACGCTATAATCTGGTACAGAGCATCTTTACCCTGTGTTTAATGGGTTTTTTTTCTCTGTACATGGTCCCTGACAAATAAACCACTAAACTAAACTAAAAAATAGTCAGCTGAGAGAATATGTGGTCAAGTGAAATTTATCAAAAAGAGTTCTTGGCATCTAAAACAGAAAACAGTAGGATTTGGCATGTCTGCTGCCACTTCCTGCACAGTATGCATTAGGTGGTGTGGCCTCTTTAAAACCATGTTCAAGTCTTTAGGATTGATGCATATTGTGATTTCCTGTTTGTCTTTTTTATTGGTGGCAAACATAGATGAAACCAAGTCAGTCGGCTCAAAAACAGGAGTAATGACACCCAATTTCTGCATCCTGTCTAGCTCAGCTTTGACTTTGCCCTTCATAGCTACAGGAAAGCGGTGTGCAGGATGAACAACAGGTGTCACCTCTGGATCAAGTGTCATTGAATATGTCACGGGAAGTTTTCCAAGCTCCTCAGAGAAAAGATCACTGTATTCTGTTTGAATTAGCTGTGATAAATCATCATCAATGGGGCTCGACTGATGGGCGACTTTATTGAATGAGACGAGTCCCATTTGCACACTTGCACAGAAGCCTATCAGTGGCATGACGTCCTCTTTTATAGTGTAGAATTGCAATGTGTGTGGCTGTCCTTCTAAGTAACATTGTAACTGAATTCTTCTAATGTTTTTAATTTTGGGGCCTCTAGGTCTGTCACGGTGGAGGAATTTCCCCTGTGGTGATGGTGGATAGCTCAACACCACGATATGCGATATTATTGCAAATGTCTTTAGGACCCCTTGGTCTCGTAATTTAAACAGGGTTCATAATTTATGTGGCAAACGATGGAAACTGTGAGTGTATTTTACTCACAGCTTCCATTAAGTGCATTTATGGAAGCTTCCACAGCACCGGGTGCAAACATGCTGCTGGCAATAAAAATACACTTAATATTTAACAATTTATTTAATAATCAATAG
Source organism: Pholidichthys leucotaenia (assembly GCA_020510985.1). NCBI lineage: Eukaryota > Metazoa > Chordata > Actinopteri > Cichliformes > Pholidichthyidae > Pholidichthys > Pholidichthys leucotaenia. Next base: position 164,405,813 of record CM035849.1, read on the forward strand.
GGGCACATAAGTGAACAACGAGATTTAGCCACACACACAAAAAAAGTGAACACTGTGTGTATGGATCCCCATAATATGTGATGGCAATGATATTGACTGCTGGTTAAGTTTACAGTTTTATTTTCTTATTTTAGCACAGTACACATTAAATAAAACACGTAAACTATGACCACCGTAAGAGCTTGTGCCTCATTACGGGTCCATAAAGTGATTAATGTTAGTGTTCATAGCTTGACTGTCTCTGTTAATACAGTATAAGCGCTGTAGCCTTACTGACAGTTCCATAGGCAGGCACAGGAAGTGAAAATAAAACCACCATTATCAAAATAAAAGCCTGCTTTTTTGCTTCAGTGCATAAAATAATGAACCTTTAAGGGGGTTATACAACACGGTTGTTGCGGTTGCTCGTTATCCTCTGTGGTAGACCTGTCCATAGCGTTCTACTACATAACTGCAGTTATCGCGACAGCCTAAGGTGCCTCCATATGCAACAAGGTTCATTGTTGCATATTCATTGTTCATTGTTCCTTTATTTGTTCCTGCTTTGCTGCATGTTCTATAGTCTTTTTTGACAGAACATTACACTTGGCACCTGTATCCACTCTCATCTCAACTGGAGTACCATTCATCGTCAAAGTGACAAAGGCCTCTTTGTTTTTCTCTATATTTACATCAGTTGAATTTACATTCATCTCAAGTGTCACTCCATCCACATAGAAAGTTTTATCTATACCACTGACAATTTGCTCAGGATGAACCTGGTGCACAGTTCTCTTTTGTTTAAGTAAGTGTGCTGTTTTGATTTGCAGCATTTTTTGAAGTGATTCCACTTTCTGTAGGCATCACATTGCTGACCAAAAGCTGGGCACTTTTCTTTCTTAGCTAGATGACTGCTACCACAGTTACTGCAGTTGGTTATATACCGTATGCCAGAATTATCTGACTTGTTATTCATTCTTGTGCCATATTTTTTGTTTTCTGTCAAACTCTGGCTGAACTGCATCAACATTTGTGACAGAGTGTTGTGGAATAGCCAGTGTTTTGTTATGGTCTTCAGTAGCCTCATGAATTTGACAGATTGAGACAGCTTTAGCTAATGTGAGATCATTGTCTCGTAATAGCACTTTTCTCAGATTATCATTATTGATGCCACAGATGAGTCTATCTTTGATAAGTTCTTCATAGAGATCTCCAAAGTTACAACTCTTTGCTTTGATCCTCAAATCACTGACATATGATTCAATTGACTCACCAGCATTTTGGGTTTGTGTGTGTTGAACTTGTTTTTCCATGGAGATATTAGTCTGAGAATTGCACATTTCTCAAAATTTACATTTCAGGCAATTGGGAACCTCTCTCAAGTCTGCGGGCATGAGGATGCATCCTTCCTCACCAGACTCTCTCAGTTCTCCTGTATATACAAAAGAGCGTTCACGTTCAATGGCCTCTGGCCCATCCTGTCAGGGTCCCCCTCCGACAAACAGGGAAAGGACGACTTCTTAAGGCAGGCAGGATGGAGGTGCAAGAACATTTATTAAATAAACCAAACTACAGCTCAGGGGCTGATTGCCATACGGCAAACAGAACAGGAGTTGGAGGGTGAAAGCTGTGGTGTTCCAACACTGGGTAACAAAAAGTGATAACTTATATGGGGAACAAAATAATTACAAACACATGACAGCTGGAACACTAATCAAGGGCTATAAGAGAACAAAAGGGGGAGAAACTAAGGACAGTGAGTAAAAAAAATAATCAAAAGCATGGACATGGTCACCGACCATATCCAGCTCATGACACGGCCAGATTAAGGACAATGTATGCTTGAATGCGGGCTGGTTTGTCAGAGTGTGCCGCCATGATGAAGATATCATATTCTTGCTCAAAGACATGCCAGTTCTCAGCAATATTACCATCAAAGATTAGTGGATCAGGTCTCTGGAATCCTTCCACCATATCAATCGTTACTGCTGAGCCATTTGGTTGCCACAGTACTCGCTTTTGCTCCAAAACAAGTAAGTCCCAGTCAAAATATGGTCTACAAAAAAATGTTGAGAAAAAACTTCTGACATCATGTTTTTGAGTGCTCTCAAGGATGAGACAGTTTCTAACTCTTAACTTGGTTTATTAACCAATAATCAAGTATAACATTATAGCATAGCATGTACGTAGCTTGATCACCGCAACAGTCCACATGAGAGAGAGAGAGAGAGAGAGAGAGAGAGAGAGAGAGAGAGAGAGAGAGAGAGAGAGAGAGAGAATTACCCTGAGCATGCACCAGGTCATTTTCTGACAGCACTGTGTCTTCAGTGGCTCAAAACAGTAGAACTGTGGCTGCTCTACAGCATCTGTATTTTTCCCAAAGTTGACAGTTCTTTACTTGCAGGTTGCGTGTCATCAAAACAGGCAGAGTAGCCCAGACTTCCGCCTGGTTCTCATAGCACCATGACCCTTCCTGCAGGTGGTGAACCCACTAGAGAGAGAACCCATGTGCCTCCTTTGGGTACACTACCCCCCCAGCCCAAGCTGTAATTTAGACATTATATTTTGGGCTAAATCAGGTCCGTCTGTTCAAGCCTTAATTTAGCCCACAAATAGACGCTGAAAATTGGGCTGTGTTAGTCCATCTAATATGGACCATATTTAACCCACACATAGACTTTGAAAACTGGGTTGTCTTTAGTCCATCTAATATTGACAAAATCAGCCCAGTCTCACCAACAAAATGTCAAATTGCATGTTTTCCCACTCTGAGAAAACATACATAGACACAGAAAAACATTTTTCATGTGCAGTAGATACGTGGTGTTTACAGCTTTAAGAAACCTGTCTACTGGCACCTTAACATTTGTCAGTTTCTCTTCCTTTCATTCACTTTCACCATTAGAAATGACCATTATGTTATGTCTGGAAGCAAGGACCAGTGGATTTGTTCTCTGTGTTGAAGATTAGTGTAGCACTGACACCAACACTGTGTGTAACACTACTTTAGGTGCAGTCTTGTACCCATTTGGTAGTACTGGGTATGGCAGTGTAGTTACCTTTAACCTTACTACCTGGACAGAAGGGACAATTGGGCCAGGTCAGATAGACTCTAGGTGTGTAGGAGCCTGGGAGGGGCAACAACAGATGACACACACACAATAGTATGGGAACTTGCAAATATGTATATTTTAACAAATGTGTACACTTAAACAAAAACACAGCACTGTAACAATAGTGGAAAAAAATAAAAATAAAATAAAATACACCAAAATATATTTACAAGATGTACAGTCCTCTAGTATCCGTTCCAGGTGATCAGTTGGATCACCTCTACCAGTTGTTTTGGTTTGTGCTTCGGCTCGCCATCCAGATCTGGAGAATCCACGTTCTTGTCAATCCAGTCCAAACAAAAACCTGACCTACAGAATAGGCCAGACAAAAACTTAATCTAAGATCTAAGTCAAGTGCATTGGAAGCACTTGACAAGGGAAAAAAAAAAGAAAAGTGTGCTAGCACAACAGCTTATCTCAATTAACATTTTTAAACACATATAAACCACAGGTGTAACATTCACTCTTAAGTAACAATCAATAGCAAGGGGAATTGGACCTTTGCTATTTACCACAGCCTTGAAAAATGACATTTTCCCCATGAAAAACCTAGCAGGAATTAGCATCGGAGGTTAGCATTTTAAGCTAGCGATTAGCATTTCACATACACAATGAATGGCACTTACCATGCCAAGCAACACGTGCTCCTAAGGAGATTCCCGCGCTCACGTGAATTCACAGCCTTTGGATTCAAATCTTAAAATTTAACAAAAAAGGTATTAGGAATTTGACAGTACAGCAATACCTCGTTTCTCATGTTGGTTTAGGCTTACCAATCTCACGAGTTTTATCCAGGCAAAGGCTGCTACTAGCACGTTAGCTCACCGTCTCAGTAAGGGATCGTGCTCTCTCGGTCGATGTCTCTACTGCGACTGAAAGCGATCTGCAAGTTACACCAAGACCGAGCGAGAGAGTGTGTGACCCCACTGGCTGGCTGATGCTGCCAAACAAACGACGCAGCTATTGGTTGCTCAATATACCAAATAAAAACACTAGGAACCCCATCAGAGCCCCTTAGAAATGTTTTTAACTAGTAATGGATATATTTTTGAACTTATATTTATTTATATATTTAGCTTCAAAATATCCATTCCCATTGTGAAATGAGTGTCCCCCTTTTTTTTAAAAGCGGTATCGATATTTATAATTTTATTTACGTTTTTAGCACTGGGTTACACTATCCCCCCTTAGAATCATGCAAGTCCCTTTGCATGGGATTTTTTTTTTTTTTTTTTTTGTACTTATTTTGTACCCGTAGGTAGATTTGTTTTGCAGTCTGGTGACAAGCCACCAGCTGCTGGTCACTGCGTGCGCAAGCGCTCCGTATCCCTAACCTTCATGTTTTTGGCATGCGGGAGGAAACCAGAGAAATCCCGGAGTAAACCCATGCAACACGGGGAGAACATGCAAACTCCACACAGATCACTGTTGGCCGGGAGCAGGGATCAAACCCACGATCTCATGATCCCTGCGATCCCCCGGCCGAGGGTAAACTGTGCTGCCGTAGTGCTAACCACTGCGCCACCGTGCAGGGATTAGCTAGATAGTAATGACGGAATGACCAGTGTTCATGGGAATAATCTTATATCTGGCTCTGTTAAAGCTCTGTTAAAAGCCAGGCTTAGTCCTTGAAACAGGGACTGGGCAACAGTTATGAGAGGATTTCCCAACTGACTATACTGTAGTTTTTCTGGCTGGGAGGTTGTCCTCTCGGAGCGTCTCACAGTCTTTGGGATTTCCTTTTCAGATTCTTTTTCTTCCACAGGTTCATCACAGGTACTTTTATCATATAAGTTGGTTTCACTTTCAGTTCCATTCTCATTGTTTGATTGTTCCACATTTGTTTCAGTTTCCTCCAGGTTTCCATCATTCGGTAAGTTGTCACATCCAGGGAAATTGTCATTTCCAGGTAGGTTGTCACATCCAGGTGAATTGTCATTTTCTATTTGGTTGTCATTCTCAGGTGAGTGAGTTTCAGCAGGAATGTCTTCTTTAAAGAATGTCTTTGGATGGGGAATTTCATAGACTTGAGTGAGCTTTATGGGCGTTTGGATTGGTTCTTCTCTGTACCAATAGACATCCTCATTTTCCGGTTCTGAATTCTCACATTCCTCACTTTGTTCAGGTGATTGTCTTATCTTAGGTTTGCGGACACGTTTTGGTTGGACAGGTTCTTCTTCAACAGGGGCAAGAAAACCACAGGGAAGCAAGAGGTCGCGGTGAACGGTGCGAACAGGACCATCTTCTGTCTCAGGTTTTATAGTGTAAACAGGAAAGTCACCTGCTTGGTTCACCACAATGCGAATTTCAGCTTCTCATCTGTCTGCTAGTTTGTGCTTGCCTCTGAGGCGGACTGCACGTACCAAAACTCTGTCGCCTGGTTCTAGTTTTGAGGGTTTCACTCGCATATCAAATCTTGTTTTGTTTCTTTCAGCCATCTTGTTAGCATTTTCCGTTGCTAGTTTGTAGCTTTCTTGTAGAGTTGTCTTCAGTTTTTCAATGTACTGGGAATGTGACTTGAAACTTTTGTTGTGAAACGGGAGTCCAAATGCAAGATCGACTGGTAATCTCGGCTGACGACCGAACATTAACTCATACAGGGCAAAACCAGTAGTGTCATTTTTTGTACAATTGTACGCATGTACAAGTGGTTTTACATAGTTGTGCCACTGAGATTTGTTCTTTTTCTCCAGAGTACCCAGCATGCTCAATAAAGTTCTATTGAAACGTTCTACCGGGTTACCTGTGGGGTGATAGGGTGTTGTCCGGATTTTGTGAATGCCCATGATTTTGCAAAGTTCTTTTATAATATGGGACTCAAAATTGGGACCCTGATCACTATGTAACTGTTTGGGTATCCCGTAGTGGACTATAAAGTTGTCCCAAAGTGCCTTTGCAACGGTCTGAGCTTTCTGATTGCTGGTAGGGATGGTTATAGCGTATTTCGTGAAATTATCAGTTAACACAAACACATCCTTTGTGTTACTTTGATTGGACTCAATGGACAGGAAATCCATACAGATGAGTTCGAGCGGTCGGGTGGACTTGATACTGACAAGCGGAGCAGCTTGTTCTGGAGCGGTTTTACGTCTTACGCAGCGATTACATGTCTTGATCTTCTTTTCAATATCTGCCGCCATGCAAGGCCAATAGAACCTTGATCTGGCGAGATCCAAAGTACGCTCTGTGCCTAAATGGCCCATGTCACAGTGGAGGCTTTGAAAGACTGAATCGCGGAGCTGTTCAGGTAAGATGAGCTGGTAAGTAACATTTCCTCCTTCTTGGCGAGTGCGGTAGAGGATATTATTGCACATTTCAAGTCGACTGAGCTCTCGGAGTAACAAGTTGATGTCAGGAAGTTCAGTTCGTACAGTTGGTGGAACTTTTTGCCCAGTTTCAATTTGTGCAATTACTTCTCTTAAACAGGGGTCAGTTCTTTGTTCGTTTTTGATCTGTTCAGGAGTCATGTGGGGTACAACTGGAAGACCACCACAGTCATCTTCATCGGCATAGCCATCTGGAACGGTGGCTACAGAGAGAGCTAACGAGTGAACCAAAGGGAAGGTGTTATCTGGAGAGCTACAGACAAGGTGTTTTTCACATATAGCAGACACTACCTCGGAACTTAAACTGCTTTCAGGAGGAGACAAGTGAGTTTGAGTGAACTGTGGTATGCGGTCAAGCTCCTTTTGGAACACTGCGTCATTAAGTAACTCGCCATGTGGCCGTCTAGAGAGGCCGTCTGCATCTAAGATAAGATAAGCCTTTATTAGTCCCACAACGGGGAAATTCCAGGATTGCAACAGCACAGGGATAGCAACACTCAGAGCAACAATCAGAAGGCAAAAAAAGCAAGCAAGAGCAGCTAATATACATATGTACATATTACTATAAAATATATATATACACACACACACACACAGACACACAGTGCAGAGCATTGTAGCTGGATGGAATAAATATATGAATATATGAACACACAGTGCAGAGCATTGTAGCTAGATGGAATAAATATGTAAATATATAAACACCCACAGTATGGAGCATTGCAGCTAGGTGGAATAAATATGCAAGTATATAAACACACACAGTGCGGAGCAATGTAGCTAGATGGAATAATATGTAGATATATAAAAACACAGTGCGGAGCATTGTAGCTAGATGGAATAAAAATATAGATATATAAATATAAACACACCCAGTGCAGAGCATTGTAGCTAGATGGAATAAGTATGTAAATATATAAACACACACAGTGCAGAGCATTGTTGCTAGGTGGGATGAAACAGCATAACCGTCTATTTAGTTATCCTACATGGTATGATTATGTGCCCATACATATTCTCACCCTCCATAGCGACCGGTATGTTCCTAGTTATCTGAGTTAAGCTTGCCTGCTCTGTATTGGAGCTTAAAGTTAAACGTCGACAGAGCAGCTAGCCACCTATAACTCATGGCATCCATCTTAGCAGTAGTTAAAATATACGTCAGGGTGTTACTATCTGTCACAACAGTAAAATGATTGCCATATAAATAGTCTGCGAACTTCTCCATTACTGCCCACTTTAGAGGTAAAAATTCTAATTTATGGGCGGGGTAACGGGACTCACTTCTAGACAACCCCCGGCTTGCATAAGCTATGACCCTAGTCTGGCCCTCCTGCTCTTGATAGAGGACGGCGCCAAGCCCTGTAGTGCTGGCATCAGTATGGAGTGTATATGGCAACTGAGGGTCAGCGAAACCAAGGACAGGCGCAGTACTGAGCTTCTCAATGATGGTTTTGAATGCAAGATCACAGGAAGAAGTCCATCGCTCGCCAAACGGTGTCTTTGGGTCGTGGTACTGGGCAGGCTTAGCTTTGGGCTTTGGGCTTTTGTGCAAAGGAGGGTAGCCTGCTGTTAAGTCAGTGAGGGGCTTAACGATGCTGGAATAGTTCTTAATGAACCGCCTATAGTACCCTGAAAAGCCTAAGAATGAGGGGAGCTGTTTGAGATCACGGGGCACAGGCCAGGTACTTACGGCTTTCATTTTTTCGGGGTCGGTCTCAACTCCTTTACTGGACACAATGTGACCGAGGTATCTGACAGAAGTTTGAAAAAAATCTGCATTTCTCAGGGGAGAGTTTAAGCCCATACTCTTTTAGGCGATTAAGAACTTTCATTAAGTGAGCCTCATGTTCTTCGAGCGTCTTGGAGAATACAATGATGTCATCGAGGAACACAATCACCTCATGCAGATTCATGTCGCCCATACATTTCTCCATGAGGCGCTGGAACGTGCTGGGGGCGTTTGTAATGCCTTGGGGCATTCTATTGAATTCCCAAAAGCCCATGGGACATACGAACGCTGTCTTTGGTTTGTCCAGCTCCTCTACCTCAATTTGGTAGTACCCCGACTTTAAATCGAGGACGGAGAACCACTGCGAACCGGTCAAGGTGGAAAACGTTTCCTCCAAGTTGGGGAGGGCGTAAGCATCTTTTACAGTCTGCATGTTAAGCTTCCTGTAATCAATACAAAGGCAGACATCACCATTTTTTTCTTTCGCACCACTACAATAGGCGAAGAAAATGGGGAAGTGGACTCTCTTATCACGCCTGCTTGTTGGAGTTCTTTGAGATGCTTACGGACCGCTTCCAGGTCATTTGGATGTATGGGATGTGCTCTGTGTTTGAACGGTGTTTCATCTGATAATTTGATTGTGTGTTCCACTTGATCCGTTTTGCCAAAGTCAAGATCATTTTGTGCAAATACTTCGGGCATTTGACTGAGTTTTTCTGTTAGGCGCTCTTTCAATTCAGCGCTAATGGGGGAAGAGTCAAAGTTGAACTTCAGAGTGGGCTTTTGTTCAGTTTTGGACTTTGTAACTTTCACGGAGTGTTCTTGCGATAGGACTCGTTGATATGCACAAATTTCTCCAACACACTTCTGAGGGATTGTCACGTCATGTTCCGATTCATTGGTAAGTATAACTGGAACAAGGTAAGGTGCTCTTTCAGGTAAGTCTATGAGACATGGTTTTACTAGGATACCACCAAGTAAGGCTGACATTAATGGGTGTTCTAACAAGACCGATTTTCACTGTTGCCGGCTGACACAGCTACAGCGCCATGTAGAACAACTGTTTGGCCTGCAGGAACTGACTGTGGCTCTTTGTTGTGCATGGTCACTAAACCAAGGCTAGTGTCTTTGGACTGTCTGTGCCGTAGCTCAAGGACTTTTAACACTGCCTTATAACCAAATGACATGGTTGGCTGCAGTTCAGAACATGCATCAGAGTACAGCTCATAAAGTACATCTAATGTGCTTGTCCCTCTTAACACTAAGGACTGATCAGCTGCACGTACATCGGGAACCACTAAGGCAAGTGTTGGCACTTCGGCTTCAATACTGAGAAAGTCTTTTGGGAAAGTGACATGCATTTCAATGTAGCCTAAGTAAGGTACACTCTGACCGTTAGCTCCCTTCACTTCTAACAGCTCAAAAAATGGCTTAATCTCATGGTTGGATAAGTACTGTCTGTAATAGGACTCAGGGACAGTAGTCACCTGGGAGCCTGTATCTAACAAACAGCTCACAGTACAGCCATTCACTTTCACTTGTGCTGTACTTTTTGTACCAATTAGACCATTAGGAAAGTTAAAGGAGTCTGTTTTGGAGTGTGACTTTAGTTTAGCACGTGCCTTGAATGGAGCTTTTGGTTTGGGACAGGTCATCTCTGAACTAGCCTCTGTTTGTCCCGCAACAGGGGTAGACTTCAGTTTTAAAGAAGACTGGGGGTTCTGACTGTCCCAAATCTGTCTTTTTACTCTTAGTTCTTTGCGTTTTGCAGCTACAAGTGCAGGGTTTGGCTCTGACTCAAAAGTGGCTACAATATGCCCATCTTTGCCACAGCGGAAGCAATACCATGGTTTGGGCCTAGTACTGGGACGGCTGGACGAAGGTAAGTTTTCAGGTTTGTCATGGTCAGGTTTTTTATTTTCAGATTTCTTAGTTGGGTCTTTCTTCGGTGGTGCTTGTTTCTTTTGTTTCACAACAGCAGCTAATTGGCTTTTTAGATCAGCGACTTGCTTTTTCAGTTCTTTCAGACTGTCAGACCCCACTTCACTATTTGTATTTGTTTCGGTGACTGTTTGTTCGTAGGAGGCTGCTTTTGGTTTTGTGGTGCCCAAGTGTTTTTTCATGCATGTGTTTTTAACTTCTTGTCTGTTTTCAGCAGTGCGAAGGTGAAGCAATAACTTTGCATACGCAGGTGGATGTTTATCTTTTTGTTCCAGCTGTAGCTCCTTTAGCAGATCATCATCCCAACAGCCTCTGTTAAACTGCTTGAGAAGCTGTTTGTCCACTTCCTGTGGCTCTAGACCGCCTCTACGCACTGTGAGATTGAGCACCACCTGCAAACGATGCAGATATGCAGAGGGTTTTTCTCCATAATCTTGGAAAGTGTTCATGAATCACACAAGCAGTTCCTCACCGTCTTCAACAGTCCCAAAAGCTGAGTCCAAAAGCTTAAGATAGTTGGCAGAGGTGGCTTCAGGCCCAAGAGGGCGAATAACATCAGACGCGGGAGCAAGAAGACTTTCAAGGATCTTGCGAGATTTTTCCAAGTCAGACAAAGTCAGACAAGTCTTCCATCATCAAGTCAACATGTGAACGCCATGTTTCATAATCAGCTTCAGTATACAGTCTTGGCGTTTTGCCAGAGAAAGCTCTGATTCTCAAGGAGGAACGGGTGTTTGACGGCTTTTCTGCATTTTTAATGACATGCTCGACTACGATTTTCTGAACCTCGGGTGGGTTAAAATCAGCTGGACTCAACATTGGAGGTGTCAAGTTTGGTCTAAGAGGGCTTTGGAAGAGTGCTTGAGTGGTTTCAGGGGTGCAAGGCTCTTCAACTTGGAGTGGAGGAGACACTCCACTTTGTGTGGGTTCTACAGTAGGGAAAGCAGGATCAGCATCGACAGAGACCGTTTTAGCTGTCTCAGCAGCTTCAATAGACTTCCTTATTGTGGACATAACCTCCCGGAACACCTCTTCAAAACCTTTTCCACTTAACTTAGCTAAACCCCTCAGGTTGCTGAGATAAGCCTCAGGAACACTGCCTCCTACAGTTTTAGTGTACACATCAGTTAAGGCTTGAATGCAGTACTTAACATCAGGATTGTCAGTGGATGGAAAGAAATACGGCAACGCAGGTACTAATGTTTCAACAGCTAACCCCGACTCGAACTCTACAATGTGACTTTTGTCAAATTCAGACGAGTTATCATTAATGCTAAGTACCCTACGAATAGTGCCATGTTGCTCTAGGAACTTAAAAACGTCTTTTCCTTTTTCTTTGTCAAGTACACCACTGACAATGACTGCATTTGGAACTTTGACACCATATTTTGCAACAAAATCCATTTTGACAGTATATGAACTGTTTGGTCAGGGGTCAAAACAGAGTCCACATCTGTTGTCGCAACGCTCCAGGCTCCTGGCTGCGCTCGCCAGATTTTTTTTGTAACACCTACACCAACACTGTGTGTAACACTACTTTAGGTGCAGTCTTGTACCCTTTTGGTAGTACTGGGTATGGCAGTGTAGTTACCTTTAACCTTACTACCTGGACAGAAGGGACAATTGGGCCAGGTCAGATAGACTCTAGGTGCGTAGGAGCCTGGGAGGTGCAACAACAGATGACACACACACAATAGTATGGGAACTTGCAAATATGTATATTTTAACAAATGTGTACACTTAAACAAAAACACAGCACTGTAACAATAGTGAAAAAAAAATTAAAATAAAATAAAATACCCCAAAATATATTTACAAGATGTACAGTCCTCTAGTGTCCGTTCCAGGTGATCAGTTGGATCACCTCTACCAGTTGTTTTGGTTCGTGCTTCGGCTCGCCATCCAGATCTGGAGAATCCACGTTCTTGTCAATCCAGTCCAAACAAAAACCTGACCTACAGAATAGGCCAGACAAAAACTTAATCTAAGATCTAAGTCAAGTGCGTTGGAAGCACTTGACAAGGGAAAAAAAAAGTGTGCTAGCACAGCAGCTTTTTTTTTTTTTTTTGTACTTATTTTGTACCCGTAGGTAGATTTGTTTTGTAGTCTGGTGACAAGCCACCAGCTGCTGGTCGCTGCGTGCGCAAGCACCCCGTATCCCTAACCTGCATGTTTTTGGCATGCGGGAGGAAACCGGAGAAATCCCGGAGTAAACCCACGTAACACGGGGAGAACATGCAAACTCCACACAGATCACTGTTGGCCAGGGGCAGGGATCGAACCCACGATCTCATGATCCCCGCGATCCCCCGGCCGAGGGTAAACTGTGCTGCCGCAGTGCTAACCACTGCGCCACCGTGCAGCTTATCTCAATTAACATTTTTAAACACATATAAACCACAGGTGTAACATTCACTCTTAAGTAACAATCAATAGCAAGGGGAATTGGACCTTTGCTATTTACCACAGCCTTGAAAAATGACATTTTCCCCATGAAAAACCTAGCAGGAATTAGCATCGGAGGTTAGCATTTTAAGCTAGCGGTTAGCATTTCACATACACAATGAATGGCACTTACCATGCCAAGCAACAAGTGCTCCTAAGGAGATTCCCGCGCTCACGTGAATTCACAGCCTTTGGATTCAAATCTTAAAATTGAACAAAAAAGGTATTAGAATTTGACAATACAGCAATACCTCGTTTCTCATGTTGGTTTAGGCTTACCAATCTCACGAGTTTTATCCAGGCAAAGGCTGCTACTAGCACGTTAGCTCACCATCTCAGTAAGGGATCGCGCTCTCTCGGTCGATGTCTCTACTGCGACTGAAAGCGATCTGCAAGTTACACCAAGACCGAGCGAGGGAGCGCGTGACCCCACTGGCTGGCGTTACCCCATTGGCTGATGCCGCCAAACAAACGATGCAGCCATTGGTTGCTCAATATACCAAATAAAAACACTAGGAACCCCATCAGAGCCCCTTTGAAATGTTTTTAACTAGTAATGGATATATTTTTTGAACTTATATTTATCTATATATTTATCTTCAAAATATCCATTCCCATTGTGAAATGAGTGTCCCCCCCCTTTTTTTTAAAGCGGTATCGATATTTATAATTTTATTTACGTTTTTAGCACTGGGTTACAGTGAGCCCAGTCTCACCAACAAAATGTCAAATTGCGCGTTTTCCCACTCTGAGAAAACATACATAGACACGGAAAAACATTTTTCATGTGCAGTAGATATGTGGTGTTTACAGCTTTAAGAAACCTGTCTACTGGCACCTTAACATTTGTCAGTTTCTCTTCCTTTCATTCACTTTCACCATTAGAGATGACCATTATGTTATGCCTGGAAGCAAGGACCAGTGGATTTGTTCTCTGTGTTGAAGATTTGCTTTATTGAACAAGCTAGTAACATGTGGAACAAGCAGGGCAGAGTGTGGTACAGGCAAGTAGCAGGCTAGATGCAATGCGCCAAAGACCCAGACTCCCGCCATTAGCCGCTGTATATGAACCAATATGAACCTGGGCAACTGGGTAGACTGCCGGTAAGTCTACCCAGTAGACTTACCGGCAGTCGGTAAGTCGGTACCTCGAACCATCGGTACCTCGACCCATCGCCCATCTGGAAGGTAGCTTGCCCCAGCTGCACGGTGATCTGCATCGGTGGCAACAGGAGCATCTGCAGGTCATCTGGGCATTTGGATCGGCGGACTTAAACCTAATCGAGCACCGTGAGTCTGGACTTAGTTGGTTCATGCCACGCTGCTGCTGCTCTCTTGTCCCTGATGCTGGTTGTGGTTGTGGCGGCGTGACGTTTTCGCTGGTGGCAGGATGTGTTCTGGGTTGGCGTCGTTCCCCGGGGTCCTGCTTGGCCACGGACTCTATCACCTGCAGCTGAACGGCTGCTCCATGAGGCTTATGCTGGGTGAGGATCAGAGTCGAGTCTGGATTATGCTTTTTCGTGTTCTGCTCACCATACCATGCGAAGCTTGGAGTGGCTGTACACACATCTGGGTGAAATGTGCTCCGACCATCAGCGGTCAAACAAAGTCGTTTGTGGTCAATGATGGTGAAGCACAATTCGTAAAAGTGTTCACACCCCGGAATGTTGTTGCCATGCATTGCTTTTTGGAAGGTGAGCGCTGTGAGGACTTTGGACCCGTAGGGAACCGTTACTGTGATGGTTCCTACAAGGCTGATTCTGGTGTGCCCGTATCCGTAGAGCTCCATTGCGTCCAGCTTGATTGCATACTGAGGGAAAAACCTCTTCCCTGTGACCCAGTTCATCAGCGATCTCGTAGCGGTGGTGTCCAGCATTAACGGCAGAGTGATATCATCGAGTCTCACTGTGCACCACTTGTACGCTGAATTGCTAGAGTCCACTGAATGAATGGTTGTTGGTGAAGGCAGTTTAATCAAACTGAGTGGCGAGCTCATTGTTAACCATGTTGAACGGCACACTTTGTCAAAATGTTTAAACTTACCGCAGTGCTGGCATCACTGTCCCCTGGCCGGGCAGGAGCACGCATGTGTTCGGTGCACAGGGGAACCACAGTTGCCACAAGTTCGGTGTCCCATGATGTTCTGTTGTCCCATGGTGTTCACCTCGGCATCCTCCAAGAAGGTTGTGGTGTTAATGGGTTCAATTCAATTCAATTCAACTTTATTTATATAGCGCCATTTCACAACAACAGTCGTCTCATAGCACTATCAACTGTAGGGGGAACCCCCACAGTTGCAGAAAGACCCCAGCAATCAGGCGATCCCCTGTGAGCAAGCACTTGACGACGGTGGAGAGGAAAAACTCCCTTTTAACAGGAAGAAACCTCCAGCAGAACCAGGCTCAGGGAGGGGCAGTCATCTGCTGCGACTGGCTAGGGGGTGAGGGGACAGAGAAGATGAAAAGAACAGACATGTAGAGAGCAAACAGCACGAAATATTTCATTTAGAGTGAAGAAAGGAGTGAGGCCCAGTGCATTATTGGAGGTCCCCCGGCTGACTAAACCTATTAGCAGCATAACTAAGGGAGGGTTCAGAAACACATGATCCCTCCCTAATTGTAGGCTATATCAAAAAGGTAGGTTTTAGCCCTATTCTTAAAAACAGAGATCGAGCCTGACTCCCGAATCCAGATTGGCAGCTGGTTCCACAGGAGAGAAGCTTGATAACTGAAGGCTCTGCCTCCCATTGTATTTTTGGAGATTCTATTATTACAAGTAATCCTGCATTTTGGGAACGTAGTGCTCTGTTAGGATAATACGGTAGTATCAGATCTTTTAAATAAAAAGGAGCCTGATTGTTTAGAGCTTTGTAAGTAAGAAGAAGGATTTTAAACTTAATTCTAAACTCTATGGGAAGCCAATGAAGGGAGGCCAGAACCGGAGAGATATGAGCTCTCTTTCCAGTACCTGTTAAAACTCTTGCTGTGTGGCGGGTTTGGGAAAACCCCCACAACAGGCTAAGGACAGTCAGCTCGCTACTCCTGTTTTTTTCCGCTGCACTGCTGTGATGTAATGTGCCATTCATGCATTGTGATGTTAATGTGCCATTCATGCATTGTGTTCATGCGTCCTGTTCTTACTGTGACCTAGAGACATGCCCATACCAACTGCTGGGAAGGCTCTTTCATGTATTGTTGTAACTGGGTATATATGCTGCATGATCCTGTAACTCATTCTCTCTCTCTCTTCTACTGCTGCTGCTGCTGGACACACACACTCTGTGTCCCCTCTCGAGAGCCTGAGGACCCCGCTCCAGTCTGCTCACACTTGGGCTGGAGCGGAGTTCTGTGACAGCGGTGTGATTTAATAAACCTGCTTAAAACCTTCACCACGCTGCTTTATTTCATGCCGCCGCACTGGTGACCCCGAACATGCACACGTTTTGTGCAAAGCAACCTTCTGGTCTGGACAGCTACAACACTGGTGACCCGTTCTTCATGATGAGATCTGCACGTCTGAGATCTGCTCATCCACGCTGGACCGGCCGCGCTCGCAGCTCCTCCACACGAGAGCGCATGCACCTCGTCCCCTCTCCACGACGGCGACCTCCAGGGCCGGCGGAGAACGCAGCGCGTGGACCTGAACGCACCATTGCCGAGCGGTGACAAAGATCGTCTCCTCCCTCTCACCGCTCCAACGCATCTGCACGAGCCCAAGGGACAAAGATCGTCTATTCACTCTCACCGCTCCAACGCACCATGGCCAATCTGCAGCCACAGCTCAACTTGGATATTATCGGCGCCGATTGCACTGATCTCCACCAAGATTCTGGACCCTGACTCGCCCCTCCAGCGGCCCACCCACGCATGGAACCCCAGCACACGCACCGGGGAGTTACGAGGACGGCGCACCACGCACGGGACAAATACGGCTCCACAGACCGCCAGCATCCTTCGCCGCTGCACACAGAACCTTCAGGGCTGCTCGCACACCTGAAGCACGCACGCAGCTCGCCCACAGGATTTTCTAATGGTCTCAGCCACGGCACATAAGGGAATTCAGCCGTCAGCTTTTCCCGAGGGCTTTAGGGCTGCGCCCGCACCTAAAGTCAACAAGCCAAGTCCCTCTGCTTTTATTTTTTTCTTACAGCCGCTACGCAGCCTCGCCGCTCCTGTTTTTCTTCATGGCCACGAGAGGAGTCAGAGACAAATTTTTCTTCTTGTGATCTCCGCACGTGCAACGGGACAGCCCCTCGACGTCGCGGAACAACAAACAATTTTTGCGCGGCCCGGACGATTTCGCCGTCCCCGGCCGGCATTCACTACCCCCCACCCCCCTCCACCTTCGCTGGCACAGAGCTTTCCCTGCTCGCTGCCAAGCTGCACTATTGAGGTCTCGGCCCCCTGCCGAGCCCTCTGGGGGGGAGCGTGTGGCGGGTTTGGGAAAACCCCCACAACAGGCTAAGGACAGTCAGCTCGCTACTCCTGTTTTTTTCCGCTGCACTGCTGTGATGTATTGTGCCATTCATGCAATGTGATGTTAATGTGCCATTCATGCATTGTGTTCATGCGTCCTGTCCTTACTGTGACCTAGAGACATGCCCATACCAACTGCTGTGAAGGCTCTTTCATATATTGTTGTAACTGGGTATATATGCTGCACGATCCTGTAACTCATTCTCTCTCTCTCTTCTACTGCTGCTGCTGCTGGACACACACACTCTGTGTCCCCTCTCGAGAGCCTGAGGACCCCGCTCCAGTCTGCTCACACTTGGGCTGGAGCGGAGTTCTGTGACGGCGGTGTGATTTAATAAACCTGCTTAAAACCTTCACCACGCTGCATTATTTCATGCCGCCGCAGCTGCAGCATTGGATCAGCTGAAGACTTTTTAAAAATGTTTTAGGACAGCCTGATAATAAAGAATTACAATAATCTAATCTCGAGCTAACAAAAGCGTGGATCAGTTTCTCAGCATCACTCTGAGACAAGATGCTCCTAATCTTGGCAATATTATGCAAATGATAGAAGGCAGTCTTAGAAACAAATTTAATATGTGAATTGAAGGACAGATCTTGATCAAAAATAATTCCAAGGTTCCTCACAGAGCTATTAAGAGAAAGAGTAACCGCATCCAAACTGAAAGTTTGATTTGGAAAGGTATTTCTAAGGTTTTTTGGACCAACAAGAATGACTTCAGTCTTATCTGAATTTAATTGCAGGAAATTACAAGTCATCCAAGTTTTGATTTCCTTAAGACAGGCTTCTAACTTGGCTAATTGATTACTATCATCTGGCTTCATTGACAGGTATAATTGTGTGTCATCTGCATAACAATGAAAATGTATACAGTGTTTTCTAATAATGTTGCCTAACAGAAGCATATATAAACTAAAAAGAGTAGGGCCTAGCACAGATCCCCGTGGAACTCCATGACTAAGCTTTGAGTTGAAAGAAAACTCATTATTTACATGAACAAACAGGAACCTATCAGATAAATAAGATCTAAACCACTGCAACGAAGTTCCATTAAGTCCAACATAGTGTTCTAATCTATCAAGTAGAATATTATGATCGATAGTATCAAAAGCTGCACTAAGGTCCAAAAGGACAAGTACAGAAACCAGTCCATTATCAGATGTGATGAGGAGGTCGTTAGTGACCTTCGCTAAGGCTGTTTCAGTACTATGATGGATTCTAAACCCAGATTGAAACTCTTCAAGTAAATCATTTCCCTGCAGGTGGTCAAATAATTGTGTAGCAACAACTCTTTCTAAGATTTTTGAAATGAAAGGGAGATTAGAGATTGGTCTATAGTTAGCTAAAGCTCCTGGATCTAGCTTTGGCTTTTTGAGTAAGGGTTTAATTACAGCCGTTTTAAAAGCCTGTGGTACATGGCCTAAAGTTAATGAAGACTTGATTATATGAAGAATAAAGCTACCAATAAGTGGGAAGACTTCTTTAAATAACCTGGTAGGAATAGGGTCTAAAAGACAAGTTGAAGGTTTGGATGAGGAAACTATTTTGTCTAACTCACAAAGGTCGATTGGAGTAAACTCATCAAGACAGACATCAATAGAAGGAGTTGTAGTAGTTACAGTATTTAAGTTAACTGTAGGAAGAATCTGATTTTTATCTCTGATGGATGAAATTTTATTATTGAAAAAGTTCATGAAGTCCTGACTAGTAAGCTCTAAGGGAATGCTAGGATTGACAGAGTCCTGACTCTTTGTCAACCTGGCTACAGTGCTGAAAAGAAACCTGGGACCTGGGTTCTTCTGCTGGGGTAACTGCATGAGCTAGCGGGGTTTGTTGTTGCAAAGGTCCTAGCTGTGCTGTTAGTTGGGCAGTGGCCTCCAGCTGGTAAGCTATCTCCACCGCCTTTGCTAGCAGCAGGTCGTCTGGCGCCATTAACAGATTCACTCGCAGCCTCGGGTTGTTGGTGTGCTCCGCTAGCTGGTCCCGCACCATCTCATCTTCTAGCTGCTCAAACCTGCATGTGGTCGCCAGACAACTGAGGTCCATGACATATTGCTGAGTCATCTCTCCCACTCCCTGTCGACATTGGCAGAACTTAATTCTCCTCACCAGCACACTCTCAGGCATCCCAAAACAGAGCGACACATTTGTCGTATGTATCCACAGGTCCCAAAGTTCTAAACACATGCTGTCCCTCACTGCCCAGGCTATGAATCAGCAAAGCACATAGTTGAAGCTTGCTAACCTTAGCTAGGTCCATAGCCAACACGTACGTCTGGAACAATTCAAATCAACGAGGCCATGGGATGGCCTGCTCACCTGGGGTAGTGAGGAATGGTGGTAGGGGTGCCAAACTTGCTTCCATCTTCAGGAAAATATGGTATTTTCCTCCAGAAGATCAAGTTTTCCATTGTTGCCAATTGTTATGTCTGGAAGCAAGGACTAGCGGATATGTTCTCTGTGTTGAAGGTTAGCTTTATTGAACAAGCTAGTAACACATGGAACAAGCAGGGCAGAATGTGATCCAGACAAGTAGCAGGGTAGAGGCAAAGTGCCATTGACCCAGACTCCTGCTGTTAGCCACCTAATATAGCCACGGCATGGTGATGTCATCTGTGCCTGCGTCACCACGTCTGTGACATGCATGGTGGTACAGCAATATACCACACACTAACCAAAACATTTTTCTTAATCCTAACCCAGGGGTCTGCAACCTTTGCCAGGCGAAGAGCCATTTTGCCCATCTCCGACTAAAATAGAAGTGGCTGAGGGCCATACCAGCAATTTGACCTTTAAAATAAAGATAATGATGCTTATAAAGTTTTTTTAATATACATAGCTCTGAATATTATGTGGCATAAATGAATTCATACTACAACAGTGGAAAAACTATACAGCGTCATTCATGAAATAAAAGTATCACTAATATATTACAAATTGTTTTGTGCTGAACAGTGTTGGGCAAGTTACTAAAAATAGTGACTAATAACAGTTACTAGTTACTTCTTTTCAAAAGTAAATGAGTTACTTACTAATTACTGTATGATTAAACTAACTAGTTACTTGGAAAAGTAACTTTCATGTTACTTTTAAATGCATACTTAAATCATCTTGAACACATAGCAAGATAATTTAACCTCTTGCGCTCCATTGTACCGCGGACGGGCAAGTCTCTGCATCCTAGAGCGCACGAGAGCACACGAGGGCGCTCTTGGACGCTCTAGGATGCATGGTGTAGATGGTGATGTAGGTGGTGATGGTGATGTAGTGGCGTCCAAACGTGCACTGAAAATAAAAGCTGCAGACACAGCCGCAAACAGATTAGTTCATCTGATTGACCTCTCATTCGACTAATAACAGCCTTGAATTGGGTTTCTGAAACCTTGAAGAACCAATGACTGAAAACCTAGCCAGAAGGACCCGCCTGCTGTGAATGCAGTGAGCCAATTGAAGCAGAGAAGTTCGCGAGCTGTTTTTTTTTAAGGCTGGGTGAAGACTGACTGCTGGAGCGGATCAAAAAAGGATTAGACGTTATGAGACGTTATGATTTCTTCCATGGTCATAGACCGACGGAGGCTGACGACGAAGGCTGAGTGACACACATGCCTTTGCCAGTCTTTTTTTAATTACTACTGTTATTTGTTTTGAAAAATCGCAATCATGGAAGCACAAAACCGCAATAATGGAATTATGTTTTGACCGGGTCGCGAGACCAGAACCACGAGTGGACCAGCGTCGCGTTCGTCTGACAATGAGGAAGAGAAGTTGGCCAGGACAATGTGGCTGTGAAGAGGTAAGGTGTTATAAGCCAAATTATTTTTTATCCCTGAAAATTGTAATCCAAAATGACTTTTGACCGATCGGTAAATTACAACTGTGCTTCGCGGCGCAGTTTGTGCGCCGCTGTGCAAGGGGTTGTTTGCCGTGTACAGACTGTGAACGCCCCCCCCCCCCGCTATTCTTCTGCAGCGAGGGGGGGGAAGCCGCGGTGATTGCGCTGCTGTCCCACATCACCACATGAGGCTAATCCGTTGTGTAGCGATGGCCGAAGTCCATCCTCTGTAGCGAGCGGGAGGGGGCGGGGGACAAACCCCCCCCCCAACACACACAGACAGCCCTGAGTGTGACCTTTCATTAGAGCCCAAAATGAAGCTTCTATATTGAATCATTCAAAAGTTACAGACGTTTTTCCAAACTGTGCCATTTGGCACAATTTGGCACAGTTCCAAAATGCCTGGGAACTACCTGAGGAAAAAGCTGTGTAATATATTCGGTTTTTGCGGTATTGTTACAAAATTTGGACCTCAGCTGGATAACACTTGGTTCTACATTTCTGTTACATTTTCCAGCCCGGATCTGAAGCTGTGTGTTATTTGCAAGCATTTGTATCCAAAAAAACACCCAGGCCAAATTTATTTTCTTCAAGTTCACTATGTTTAGATGACTGTAACTCAGTGGCCGGAGCACTTAGAGAGATCATGTTTTTTTTGCCAAAAAATTCAAAGTGTTTTCTTTTAAATGAGACCAACCCCATGAAGATGCTGCAAAGGGTTGAAGAACAGCTTTCGATTTACTTTGGGCACATTATTTTTTGGCGTTTTTGGGAAAATTGACCGGAGTGCAAGGGGTTAATTAAGGATAAGCCATCTTTTTGTCATTCAAATCCATACAGTCAATCACATACAGTAGAACAAAATTATGTTTCTCTTATCTACAAGTTAATCACACACATATATATAGAATCAGAGGGGTCATTGCCATGCAAGGCGCCGCCACAAATTTCCCTCCTCCGTTCCATTATTGCTGTGCACCAAGCTGGACAGCAGGAAGTTCCGCTTTTTTAATATGGTCTTCGGAATGACCAGGTCGGGATTTGAACCCCGGCCTCCCGGGTGTGGGGCGACTGCTCTACCAACTGAGCCACCACTCCGGTAATTAATTGATCACATTACGGGCTTAGAAAGCTTGGGATCAGTCAGCCAAGGTCTTTTCTTTGACCGCCACCTAACCCACATAGCACCGGACCCCCATGATCCCTCCTGCAGGTGGTGAGCCCACTGGAGGGCGGACCCATGTAACTCCTTTGGGTTGAGCCCGGCCGGGTCCCATGGGTGGAAACCCGGCCACCAGATGCTAGCCTTCAAGCCTCTCCCCCAGGCCTGGCTCCAGTGTGGGGCCCCGGTAACCTCATACCGGGCGGGGTACACTGAATCCTTGATATAGAATTTATTATGAGAGTCTGTTGGATCGTTCTTAGTCTGGTCCTTCACCCAGGACCAGTTTGTCTTGGGTGACCCTATCAGAGACAAATTGCCCCGGACAACACAGCTCCTGGGATCACTGGGGCAGGCAACCCCCCCCCCCGCCACGATAAGGTGACGATCCATGAGGGGGACCCAGGACTCGGAGAGACTATGTCTCCCAACTGGTCTGGGAACACCTTGATATCCTCTCTGAAGAGCTGGAGCAGGTGGCTGGGGAGAAGGAAGTCTGGGCTTCTCTGCTTGAACTGCTGCCTCTGTGACCCGGACCTCCGGAAAAGCAGTAGAAGATGGATGGATGGATGGATGGATTACAGACTTATTAATGTCAGGCTGAAAACAGATTGTTTCAGACAGAGCTTTTAGAATATTTTTAGTGTGCTTTATCCAGGCTTGAGCGTTCTTATTGTGGGAAAAATCTGAAGAAAATCAACACAAAATTACCAGTAATTTTCTCATTTTGGAGTGAGAAGTACAGTTTGTTGAGTGAGCGAGAGGGAAAAAGAATGAGAATCACTCCAAAAGAGTGAGTTGGCAACACTGCATAAAGCTGTCAACATTTATGCTATCTTTATTATATTATGGATTTAATCTGATGTGCAGTGATCCAAAGAAAATGTCCATTTTCCACAGTCCAAATGTCTGCTGTGACAGAGATATGATCCAGTCCCTTAAACTGTTTGTGGAGATCAAATCCATTTTTGAATATTTTTTATCCAGGTAGCAAGCAAATGTGTTTTAACTTCAGTGGATCACAGTCTCAGCTGTTTGATGGAAAATGACTGTTATCAGATATTCAAGTTTGAACATTTTATTTGTCAATACTACTGCCACAATTTTGTTGTGCTGTATAACTGTACAATGACAATAAAGCCTATTCTATTCTATTCTATTCTACTACATGTACAGGACATACAGGAGAATTGAAATGGTGTTCCTCTCTCTTCAGTGGTGTGCCCAATATACAAAAAAAGGAATAAGGCTGGAAAACAACAGCAGCAGTCTATGAACAGTAATGCTACCCATAGTGCAAATAGCGACAAAAGATAGACCCAGACATCCCACAGTGCAAATAAAGATAAATGATAAAACCGAGCAATCCTACATACAGAAAAAGAAGAGCAGTAATACTCGTAGCTGCAAGTTCGATGCGGTAGTGCAGGTGCAGACAGTGACAGATAGGACTGCACATGATCAGTATTGCAATAACAGAAAGCAGCAGATATGGCATTTGTGCAAATGGCTGCAGTAAAGTGCAGAGACATAGAGCAGATGTACAGTGGTGTGAAAAAGTGTTTACCCCTTCCTGTTTTCTCATTTTTTTGTATGTTTGTCACACTTAAATGTTTCAGATCATCAAACAAATTTAAATATTAGACAAAGATAACACAAGTAAACACAAAATGCAGTTTTTAAATGAGGGTGTTTGTTATTAAGGGTAAAAAAAAAATAAAAATCCAAACCTACATAGCCCTGTGTGAAAAAGTGATTGTCTCCACCTGTTAAAACATAAATTAACTGTGGTTTATCACATCTTTGGAAAGCTGGGTTCAATTTCTCTTGCCACACCCAGGCCTGATTACTGTCACACCTGTTCTCAATCAAGAAATCACTTAAATAGGACCTGCCTGACAAAGTGAAGTAGACCAAAAGATCCTCAAAAGCTAGACATCATGCTGAGATCCAAAGAAATTCAGGAACAAATGAGAAACAAAGTAATTGAGATCTATCAGTCTGGAAAAGGTCATAAAGCCATTTTTAAAGCTTTGGGACTCAAGTGAACCAGAGTGAGAGCCATTATCCACAAATAGCGAAAACATGGAACAGTGGTGAACCTTCCCAGGAGTGGCTGGCGGACAAAAATTACCCAAGAGCGCAGCAACGACTCATCCAAGAGATCACAAAAGACCCCACAACAACATCCAAACAACTGCAGAACTCACTCCAGACTCCACCATAAGAATGAGACTAAGCAAAAATTGCCTGCATGGCAGAGTTCCAAGACAAAAACCACTGCTGAGCAAAAAGGACATAAAGGCTCATCTTAGTTTTGCCAGGAAACATCTTGAAGATCCTCAAGACTTTTTGGAAAATAGTCTGTGGACTGACGAGACAAAAGTTGAACTTTTTGGAAGGTGTGTGTCCAATTATATCCAGCATAAAAGTAACACAGCATTTCAGAAAAGGAACATCATACCAACATTAAAATATGGTAGTGTGATGGTCTGGGGCTGTTTTGCTGCTTCAGGACCTGGAAGACTTGCTGTGGTAAATGGAACCATGAATTCTGCTGTCTACCAAAAAATCCTGAAGGAGAATATCCGGTCATCTGTTCATGACCTCAAACTGAAGCGCACTTGGGTTCTGCAGCAGGGCAATGATCCAAAACACACCAGCAAGTCCACCTCTGAATGGCTTAAGAAAAACAAAATGAAGACTTTGGAGTGGCCTAGTCAAAGTCCCGACCTGAATCCGATTGAGACGCTGTGGCATGACCTTAAAAAGGCGGTTCATGCTCAAAAACCCTCCAATGTGGCTGAATTACAACAATTCTGCAAAGATGAGTGGGCCAAAATATCTCCACAGCACTGTAAAAGACTCATTGCCAGTTATGGCAAATGCTTGATTTCAGTTGTTGCTGCTAAGGGTGGCCCAACCAGTTATTAGGTTTTGGGGGCAATCACTTTTTCACACAGGGACATGTAGGTTTGGATTTTTTTTTACCCTTAATAATAAACACCTTCATTTAAAAAATGCATTTTGTGTTTACTTGTGTTATCTTTGTCTAATATTTAAATTTGTTTGATGATCTGAAACATTTAAGTGTGACAAACAAAAAAAATGAGAAATCAGGAAAGGGGCAAACACTTTTTCACACCACTGTATTACTGTTGGTGTGCCAGTCTTTCTGTGCTAAAAGCTGAGGTAGTTATTGTACGGGTGAGTGCGTTACGGTCTGGGGGGCGTGGGGGTGTCGACAGAGTTCAGGGTCCTGATGGCCTGATGGACAAAGCTGTTTAGCAGTCTTGTAGAGGGGGCCCGGAGGCTCCGGTACCTTTTCTCCAGGGCAGGAGGCTGAAGAGGGAGTGTGAGGGGTGGGAGGTGTAGCCTACAATGTTGATGGCTCTGCGGTTGAGGCAGGTGAGGTAGATGTCTGAGAGGGAGAGCAGAGGGGTACCAATGATCTTGCTAGATGCTTTCAGTGTGTGTTGTAGTGTCTTCCGGCAGGAGGTGGTGCAGCTTCTATACCACACTGCGATGCAGCTGGTTTGGATGCTCTCAATGGTGCCCCGGTAGAATGAGCACATGATGGGGGGTGGGACTCATGCTCTCCTCAGTTTGCGGAGGAAATGGAG
This sequence comes from Pholidichthys leucotaenia, assembly GCA_020510985.1. Classification (NCBI taxonomy): domain Eukaryota; kingdom Metazoa; phylum Chordata; class Actinopteri; order Cichliformes; family Pholidichthyidae; genus Pholidichthys; species Pholidichthys leucotaenia. The sequence goes on from CM035849.1 coordinate 164,431,442, forward strand.
GCAAGTTTGAGCCTTCTTAGCCAGTGATGTGGTGTTGTTGGACCAGGAGAGGTCCTCAGAGATGTACACCTCCAAGAACTTGGTGCTACTCACCCTCTCCACAGCTGCTCCATCGATGATCAGAGGGAGATTCTGTATGTGTCCCCTCCTAAAGTCAACCACAATCTCCTTGGTTTGTCCAACGTTCAGGAAGAGATTATTGTCTTTACACCACTGGACCAGTTCGCTTACCTCATTTCTGTAGTTGGGTTCCTCGTTGTTGATGATGAGGCCCACCACTGTTGTGTCATCTGCAAACTTGATGATGTGGTTGGTGTTGTAGTCTGGTACACAGTCGTGGGTCAGCAGGGTGAAGCGCAGTGGGCTGAGCATTCACCCTTGTGGGGCCCCTGTGATCAGTGTGATGGTCTTGGAGGTGTTGCTGCCCACTGGCACATTCTGTGGTCTCCCTGTGAGAAAGTCCATCACCCAGTTACAGAGAGAGGTTTTGAGTCCCAAGTGTCTGAGTTTTTATATTAGGTGCTGGGGGATGATTGTGCTGAATGCTGAACTGAAATCCAAGAACAGCATTCGCACGTAAGAGTTCTTTGAGTCCAGGTGGGTGAAGGCTGGATGGGGAGCAGCAGCGATGGCATCTTCTGTGGATCTGTTTGACCTGTATGCAAACTGAGATAGGTCATAGGAGGGAGGGAGGATGAACTTGATGTTCTGCATGGTCAGCTGCTCGAAGCACTTCACTGTAACGGGGGTCCGTGCTATGGGCTGGTAATCGTTGTAGCTGGATGGGACGGGCTTCTTTGGGACTGGTATTATGGTTGCAGTTTTGAAACATGTGGGGACAACAACTTGACTGAGATGTTGAAGATATTGGCCAGGACATTCTTGAGCTCCTTTTCATCCTTTTTATGCTTTCGTATAATGCACCTTATTCAAATGTGTTAATGTAATATAAATCTGTATCCTTTACCTGTTCTCTGGACTCTCAATAATTTCACAACTACTGTATTGGTTGTCTGATATTTGGCTATCTGATAATTGTTTGTCTGATATTCTTCTTTATTTATTTTGGAATTAAACAAGAAATCTCTGTGTGTGTGTGTGTGTGTGTGTGTGTGTGTGTGTGTGTGTGTATTCCTAAGAGATCTCTCAAACCATTCGTCAGACTGACTTCAGATTTTAAAAGTGCTTTGCTGAGGTTATGAGGGTGTGCATCCCCGAGTATGGAGTTGCTCAGTGAAAATATGTAATTTTTATCGATAAAAGTTTAGCCATGGCTCCGTTTCTTCATGCCCTGGCTTCTAGAAGTGTAGGTGGGGCTTAGGATTGACTCCGTACTGATTGGATAATATGCAACATCACCACCAGTCACCACAGCGCTCTGCAAACAAACCAAGCAAGTGAAAAGCAACAAATTTGACTAGAAAAAGAGAACACTGATAATTTAATGTTTAAAAAAATTACATAATGTTGTTGTGATTGCTTAGCTCTAAAGGATAATTCGGCATATCGATGGCTGAAATGCAAAACCTCCTATCAGCAGGATTTTCTGATTTGCGGATTTCATTTTGGATTCAATTCAATTCAATTCAACTTTATTTATGTAGTGCCATTTCACAACAACAGTCATCTCGTAGCACTTTCAACTGTAGGGGAAACCCCCACAATTGCAGAAAGACCCCAGCAATCAGGCGATCCCCTCTGAGTAAGCGCTTGGAGACGGTGGAGAGGAAAAACTCCCTTTTAACAGGAAGAAACCTCCAGCAGAACCAGACTCAGGGAGTGGCAGTCATCTGCTGGGAGTGGCTGGGGGGTGAGGGGATAGAGAAGATGAAAAGAACAGACATGTAGAGAGCAAACAGCACGGTGGGATGATGAGAACAAGGAAGGCTGCTCATATCTGTCTGCAAGACAGTCCCGCCCTTTATTGTGACTGAAAATTTGTTATGGCCTGAGCGCCGATTCTGTCCGCGCTCGGGTTGTCCAGTGTTTTCCCCGTTCTTATCTGTTATGGCCGTCCAGGGCTCTTATTTTGACAGCGTCACGACAGGACTTCCGGCTGTCAAAGCCGAGTTGCGTGGTGACAGCTGATTGTCATTCCACTGATTATTTCCTCATTATTGTTTGTGCCCTATTTAAGGGAGCAGCTGAGGTTACTCCTGGCGGCGACCTTGCATAACGTTGGTTCCCCACAACGTTCGGCTGGAGTCCCTAACCCCGGCTCCAGTCACCCTCTCGTTCCTTCCCGTTCTCAGTAAGTTTACTCCTTAGCCTGAGTGTATTATTACTGTGCCTTGGCTGTAATTCTTGTATGTGTTTTTTCCTCACGTGGCTCATTATTTTGTCACTTTTATCTTGTGTTAATAAATATGCAAACTCATCGGCTGCCTATGGCGTCTCATTGATGGTCCGTGAGGACCATCCCATAACAAAATTATTCTGATGAAAAAAAATAGCACAGCATTCTGCAAGAAAACAATGGTTTTTTTGTTTAGTTTTCTCAAAAAAGTGCATTTTTCAGGTAGGACATTTTGCGTTTCGGCCATCAATAGGTGGAGAACACGAGGTGCATGGGTGCGCGGGGGGGCAGCTGCCCGACCGCCTTATCACAGTCCTTCCCAGGGAGCCAGGCCCAGTCTGCCCGATTAATGGGACAGAGTCTCAGCTGCTGCTTCACCCGTGCCGCCATGGTCCTTTGTGGCACCGCAGGTTCAACATGGTGCTCCTCCTGGTGCACAGCTATCTATGAATAAAAAGTTAATAATAACACCACCATGATTGTGAAGCGGAATGGCCAGATCAATTGCATATCATATGCGGACACATACACTACCGTTCAAAAGTTTGGGGTCACTTAGAAATTTCCTTATTTTCGAAAGAAAAGCACTTTTTTTCAATGAAGATAACTTTAAACTAATCAGAAATACACTCTATATATTGCTAATGTGGTAAATGACTATTATAGCTGCAAATGTCTGGTTTTTGGTGCAATATCTACATAGGTGTATAGAGGCCCATTTCCAGCAACTATCACTCCAGTGTTCTAATGGTACAATGTGTTTGCTCATTGCGTCAGAAGGCTAATGGATGATTAGAAAACCCTTGTGCAATCATGTTAGATCTGCAATGCTGTAATTGCTGCAAATGGAGGATTCTTTGACGAAAGCAAAGTTTGAAGGAAAAAATTATTATTTCAAATACAAATCATTATTTCTAACCTTGCCAATGTCTTGACTATATCTTCTATTCATTTTACAACTCATGGTGGTAAATAAGTGTGACTTTTCATGGAAAACACAAAATAATTGTCTGGGTGACCCCAAACTTTTGAACGGTAGTGTATGCACGCTTTGACTAAATGACGACCGTGACAAAAAACGCCCAAATAATGACATGAATAATTTTTTATTTACTGACAAATGGGCAACACTGATGCAACAGTTGCAGCCAAATGGTGGTCAATCTGCTGTGTATAATAATGTTCAGTGTTTTGTACTTATAATATTGTTACAATATAAAATGAGGCACTACAATGGGTCTCAAATATTTGTAAACGTGTCTTGTTATAGTACTACATGAGTTTATAGATGATAGATTATAAACTACACATGAGATGAGATGAGATTCAACTTTATTGTCATTACACATGTATGAATACAAGGTAACGAAACGTGACTTGGCATTTGGGCACGCTCTGCAGAGCGCATCCAAGGCCGGGGCAGCCGCTAGGCGCCAGTCATAAACTACACATATAACAATTATAATGATAACTGAACAACTCCCATTCCCCAAAGTGCAAGATACAACACTTATGAATATAGCTCATAAAAGATCACACAAATATGTGATCTGATAAACAAATAAACAAGGGTTCTTAAACAGTAGCTAATATTGGGTGTCCCATTCATGTTCAATAATTCTGTAATTAATATTCACACAATCAAATAAATCTTAGTGTTCAATCCCTTTTACATTTGTCAAAATCTAACATGTGGGATTGCCTCGATGGGATCACCACCTTATGTGCCTCGATGGGATCACCACCTTATCGTGGTGGGGCACTTTGAGCGTCTCCATGACCCCTAGAGCTATGTCGGCCGGAGTCTCGTACTACTGGCAGGGTCACCCAAGCCGAACAGGTCGAAGGGTAGAGGCCAGACTAAGAGTGATCCCGAAGATGAAGATGAAGACCTCAACGGTAGAGCAGGCAGAAGCTGGTAGTAACGATAAACACCACAATGGCTGTAATAGCGGACGAAGGCTAAGGGAGCATACCCTGACAAAAAGCAAGCTGGTGGTGGCAAGCTTTGAGGCGGTTTCCCAAAAATCTGGATTCCGGCAGCCTCTTGCAGTTGTGAGAAGATGCCTGTCGTCTAGGGTCTCCCTTGCCACTGGAACCATCTTCTCTACAATCAAGGTAGTGGCATCGGGAAAAGCGCACCCCCCATGCCACTCTAAAAACCATCACTGCGCAGGTATCTTCTTTACCTGAGTTTCCGACCTCTAAAGTCTGGCGGCGATGGAGCATCCATTAACGGGGGCAGGTTTGAATGAGCTGGAAGCTTCTAGCTGGAACTCTGCACGTCAGTGGCACAGGACAACGGTCATTAGCAGTTGGGATTGAGTGGCAGCTGCTTCCGGCAGACTCCTGTGCGTCTGAGCAGCCCTATTTAGGGACCGCACTGCTCACCTCAACTGGGGAAAGGCCTAGAAAAGGTGGCCTAAACATTGCCCACTCAGCACAGCACCCGGATAGGAAACCGCACCTGTCGGGACATTCCACTATGCGGTCGAAAAATAAAAACAATACCATTTAGAATTGCAGCATGGAACATAAGGACACTCCTGGATGCCAGTCCGGACAGACCACAGCGCAGAACAGCACTCGTTGCCAGCGAGCTGAAGCGTTACAATGTGGATGTGGCAGCACTCAGTGAGACACGACTCCTCGAGGAAGGCTCACTCAATGAAGTAGGAGAGGGTTATACATTCTTTTGGAAAGGATACCCCATTGGCGGTCAACTCCTTCATGGAGTTGGTTTTGCAATCAAGAACAGCCTCCTGCACAAGCTCACAGAATCACCAGTGGGTGTCAGTGAAAGGCTCATGACTCTTCGTATCCCCCTTGCAAAATGCAGGTATGTCACTTTGGTAAGTGCCTATGCACCAACTCTGTCATCGAACGCTGAAGAGAAGGACCGCTTCTACCAGGCACTCGATGACATCCTCAGTCACATCCCGAAGGGTGACAAAATCATGCTGCTTGGTGATTTCAGCGCAAGAGTCGGAAAGAACTTGCAAAACTGGAATGGTGTGATCGGTGCCCATGGCATTGGAAAAGTCAACCCCAATTGCATGAGACTTCTTAGTCTCTGTGCAGAACATGATCTTACCATCACTAACACAATCTTCCAACAAAAGAACAAATATAAGGCATCCTGGATGCATCCCAGGTCCAAACATTGGCACCTGATCGACTATGTGATCGTGAGGAGGGCTGACCTCAAGGACGTGCTCATCACAAGAGCTATGCGAGGGGCAGACTGCTGGACCGACCACCGCATGATTCTGTCAAAGGTCAGAATGCATGTTAGGCCCCTAGCTCGCCACGGTGGCCCAAAGAAGAAAACACTCCACTGTGCCAGACTCTCCAGCAGCGACATCTGTGACAACTTCCGTCGCTCCCTAGCTGAGAGGCTGGAAGGTATTGAACAACTGATCATCTCAGAGTCTGGGATGGATGAGAAGTGGACTGCTCTATCTACCATTCTCTTTGACACTGCAGCCCAAGCCATCGGTTTCAGAACCAAGAAACATCAGGACTGGTTTGACCAGAATGCTGGAGAGATCTCCACCCTCCTGGACAGAATGCACAGGGCACACAGAGCCACCTTGAACAACCCACAATCCCAATTCCATAAGAAGCAATGGCAAGCCCTTCGTTCTGAGGTCCAAACAACTCTCAGGAAACTGCAAGATGAGTGGTGGATCTCAAAGGCCAACGAAATCCAGACTCATGCTGATAGAAACAATATGCACAGTTTCTATGATGCAGTCAAAACCATCTACGGCCCCAGAAACTGCTCCCTGGCACCTGTGAGATCTGTTGATGGCTCTTCTTTAATCAAGGATCAGGCCATGATAGTGGAGCGGTGGGCTGAGCATTTTAACACCGTACTTAACCAGCCCACCTCAGTGGACCCAACTGTCATTGCAGAGCTCCCTGAATATCCTACCATGCCAGATCTCGACCTCCCCCCAACCTTCAAAGAAATCCTGCAAGCAGTAAAAACCCTGAAAAACAATAAATCCCCTGGACCTGATGGCATCCCAGCTGAACTTCTCAAGGAAGGAGGCTACCTCTGTACTCGGACATTGTATCTCTATATCTCAGAGGTGTGGAGACGAGAGTGTGTCCCACAACAGTGGAAAGACAGCAACATTGTGACCATCTACAAGAACAAAGGAGACAAAGCCATCTGCTCCAATAGTAGGGGTATCTCTCTGTTGGCTACTGCTGGAAAGGTCCTTGCCAAGGTCATGCTCCGCAGACTCATCTCTGCAGTATCAGAGCGGGTCACCCCAGAGTCACAGTGTGGTTTTCGGAAGGACAGGGGAACAGTTGACATGATCTTTGTGACGCGTCAGCTCCAAGAGAAATGTCGGGAGCAGCATAAGGACCTGTTCATTGCCTTTGTCGACCTGTCAAAAGGCATTTGACACAGTGAACAGGGAACTACTGTGGCAAGTCCTAAAGAGATTTGGGCGTCCACCCAAGTTTCTCACAATCCTTGCACAGTTCCATTCTGGGATGATGGCCCGAGTGGTCGTGGGAAGGCACAGCTCAGAACCTTTTGGAGTGCAAACCGGAGTGAGGCAAGGCTGTGTGCTGGCCCCAGTTCTCTTCAACATCTTCCTTGTCTGTGTAACAACTCTGCTACGTAGGAGGGTGGAGAAACAAGCTGGAGTTACCATTGACTTCACTTCCGCCTCCCAAAGAGAGCAGATGCTTTTTTCTTCTCTCCTGCTCTGACTTATCTCCTTCCTCCTCTAACTAACTGGATCCCAGCTTGCTATCGTCTGTCTGCGTGTCTCTACTGCTGATTATCGAACGAAATTATGGATTTAATAAGCTGGGCTTTGAACGCAATTGACACTATTTTTTCAATGAGGAAAAGTGCCCCGGGGGAGGTTGTTTGCCCCGCAGGAACGGCTGCTGCGGGCTATTTGAGGGACACAAGTAATTGGAAACTCTTGTGCCTGTCTGATCTTTCCATCGAAGATGTCGAAGATTTGTACGTCTTCGTAGTAATGGTCATCGGGATCGTTCTGATTGGATCTGGGATTGTCCTGGTGTACCGTAAATTGATGAAGATGGACATAGCCTATCAAAATGCAGGCCAGGCGAGGCTTAACCATCAAATTGAAAAAATGGAGAGGACTCTGACAGCGGCAAATGGAGAACTGTCTAGGAAAATGGATTACATCATGATCACCCTGAGAGCCATCCATGAAGGATTCAACGTCCAGCACTGAAGGATTAAGTACTGAATCTGTAAGAGGATATAAAGTTTCTTTCTCTGGATCAGTACTATTCGACTAATCTGACCCCCTCACACACAAGTCCTCCAGATTATCTGCAGTTTTTTGTTTTCAAAACATTTGAGCTGCATTGACTCCACGGACAGCCAGCTACATGGCCCAAGGACAAATGCCAGCAGCTAAGACAAAACATCTCCTGCCAAAGAGACTTTGTTGTTCTTAACTGATACAACACCTACACTCAACACTACACCCACACTGACTCAAAAACTGATGAAAAAGATCATTCACTCAGTGCTCTCTTTGTGTCCTTGTGTACATTCTTGTCTGCTAACTGTGCATTGAGGGCTTTTTTTCTTGTAATCATAATATTGATCATATATGACCGGTATTCTGACAATCAATGGTTTTTTGCTCTTTCCTATTGTGTTATCCTTTTCCTCCCTATGCATCCTGTACCCATCTGATGACAGGCGCGTTCTCAGACGCTGCCGTGTCACCGGAAATGCAGGTCGTTTTCTGTGTCAAGTCAAATCCCTCGTATGTTATCAGTCCCTGTTAATGTACTTGGCAATAAATCTTTTCTGAGTTCTGAGTTCTGACTTCAGGCTTGATGGTAACCTGTTTAACATCAGGAGGCTACAGGCAACTTCCAAACTGACATCAGAGACCATCATTGAGCTACAGTACGCCGATGACTGTGCCCTGGTTGCTCATACACCAGACGCTCTACAAAACATCCTCTCAGCAGCTGTAACTGCATACACCAGAATGGGACTGACAATCAACACCCAGAAGACAGAGGTACTCTGTCAGTCCAGTACCGACCCCCCACAAAACCCAATAACCCTCACAGCAGCAGGGCAACAGCTGCTCACAGTGCCCACATTCAAATACCTGGGGAGCATAATGTCTGACACCTGCTCAATGGATGACGAGATCCAGAACCGCCTCAAGCAAGCATCAGCATCTTTTGGTCGTCTAAGGAGAAGGGTTCTTCAGAACAGCAATCTCAAACTCCACACCAAAGTGCTGGTCTACAGAGCTGTATGTATCACCACCTTACTATATGGATGTGAGGCATGGACTATTTACAGCCGCCATCTGAGAAGCTTGGAGACCTTCCATATAAGATGTCTCCAGAAGATCCTTGGCATCACTTGGAAGGACAGAGTGCCGCACACAGAAGTGCTGGAGAGAGCTGGCAGCTGTAGCGTGGAGTCCATCATGGCCCAGCATCAACTCAGGTGGTTGGGGCATGTCATCCGGATGCCCAGCCACAGACTCCCACGCAGAATCCTGTATGGTCAGTTACACCGTGGCCAACGCAGCGCTGGTGGGCAGAAGAAGCGCTTCAAAGATCAAATGAAGTCCATCCTGAAGAGATGTCAGATCAACCCCTCTTCACTGGAGGAACTCGCTTCCTGCCGAGACATCTGGCGCTTCCACTCCTCACAGGGAGTGGATTATATGGAGGAACAGCGCACACAACACCGGACAGCAAAGCGTGCAAAGAGGCATGCTCGCCAAGTCCCCCCTGCTCCCCCCAGCACCTCCTTCACATGCCCAGTCTGTAACCGAATCTGCAGATCCAGGATCGGACTATTCAAACACCAGCAGACTCACAAATAAAGAAGATGGTCATCATCGAATCGATGGACTACCAGAGAGAGAGAGAGGCTACACCTCTTTGTATTCCACTTTCAAACACAGCCTACATTTGAGCCTGTAAAGCCTAACTGGGCTACCTGTTTTCAGACAAGAATACTTGCTTTGTATGGGCATGCACTAATAATATGAATTTAAAAATCGTTTGGTGCAAATTAAGCTGATTAGAAATAATTACAGCAGAGTGGGAAAAAAAGTTTAAAAATACCTTCTGCTGAGCTAAATGTTGGTTATATATTTTTTTTTAAATGCTTTTCATTGATTGACAGTCTGCACTTACAATTCACTGTCCAAAACCCCACAGGTAACAAACTAGCAGTTATTCTGCAGACAAAAAGCTGAAAACATCCTTAAAATAAAAGGCTCACTTGTACATCACTGTCAGAGAATCTTCGCTCCTCTCCTTTTTTCTTTTTTATTTACAAATTGTGATGGAAAACTGTTGGCTGTAGGCAATGGCGCCTCCAGAAATTTTACATAGGGGTGGTCACATGGGGGCTACTGAAAATCTTGTGGTGGCACATCAAAATCAAAAGCCAAAACTCAAGTACAGAAATGCTCTAATGCTGTTGTCATAGGCTTATATAGATTAGCTGAAAACTGTAATTACTAATAGAGGGCAGCGCGGTGGCGGAGTGGTTAGCACTCCGGCAGCACAGCAATTCACCCTTGGCCGGGGGATCCTGGTTTCGATCCCAGCCCTCGACCAACAGTGATCTGTGTGGAGTTTGCATGTTCTCCCCGTGTCTGCGTGGGTTTACCCCGGGATTTCTCCGGTTTCCTCCCACATGCCAAAAAATGTGCAAGTTAGGTTAACTGGCATCAAACTGGGGATTCTAAATTGTCCTTAGGTATGAATGTGAGGGTGAATGGTTGTCTGTCTCTCTGTGTTGGCCCTGCGATGGACTGGTGATCTGTCCAGAGTGTACCCTGCCCCCGCCCAAAGATGCTGGGATAGGCTCCAGCCCCCCCGCGACCCTTAAAAGGATTAAGCGGAAGAAGATGAATGAATGTAATTACTAATAATACCTTTTCCGAAATGCATAGACTAATAACAGTACAATTAAAATTTTCAGCTCCACAACAAAGCAGTTGTCTGATGTACCTGTACATAAAGGTATCAGATGCGTGCTTTCCCAAACTAATGATAATACAGCTTTAGACAGAGGGGAATGTGCAGAAACAAACTTGAACTGTGACTTGATGCAGTGTGTAAGCCTATTTTTCCACAGATAAACCAATGCAACACTGGTGTTAATAAATAAGGAAAGAACAACAAAGAGGCAGTCACATTATCTAGAATAAGTATTTTACTTTTTAACCCATTTACACAAGAAAAGCCAGCCCACCATAAATTCTGCCGTTACTGAAGTTATGACATTTTTTAAAAAATTATTATTTAGGACAGCGCAAGTTGATGAACATTGATATAAATCAATGTAAACTTGCCGGACAGTGGACAGTGGACAGTGGCTAATTTCCATCTGTTGTCCATGTTGTGAAATGGAGATAGGCGCTGCCCTACGCCATTGGCATGGGAATAACTTAACTTACTTAACTGTCCCTGTTGTACATTTTGATTATAGATAAACATAGGTAAACAGTAGTAGATAGGTAAACAGTAATAAACTCAAACAAATCCCACAGCAACCATAAAAAAGACATGTGACTGCCCCAAATGCTGCATGATTTTTTAAGAATATATACATTTACATTATAACCAAGATTAAATAAGGCTTTGTTCCTTAGAGTTATCAGGTTTCCAACTTTCATGAAAATCCCTTTTTAAAGATCTTTTAAGAAATCCCCATATGCGTTATTGTTTTCTATCCATTTAGATTATACAGCTCAGGAAAAATTAAGAGACCACTACAGCATCTTTCCTAAATTAGCATCGCTACATGTGTGACAGCCATTCAATTAGTATGAGTATCTATTGAATTCCAACACAAGGACACCTCAATCTACTTAAGGAGGTACTGATTTGGCGATCATATATGCACGGTAAGATGTAAAAGCTGTGAATAATAATCAGTTATTTCACAAATTCATTTCAATTCAACTTTATTTATATAGTGCCATTTCACAACAACAGTCATCTCATAGCACTTTCAACTGTAGGGGGAACCCCCACAATTGCAGAAAGACCCCAGCAATCAGGCGATCAATCCCCTCTGAGCAAGCACTTGGCAACGGTGGAGAGGAAAAACTCCCTTTTAACAGGATGAAACCTCCAGCAGAACCAGACTCAGGGAGGGGCAGTCATCTGCTGTGACTGGCTGGGGAGTGAGGAGATAGAGAAGATGAAAAGAACAGACAAGTAGAGAGCGAACAGCATGATGGGGACTCAGTCTATGGGAGAGAACAAACAGATGTTAATGACCAGCAAAAAAAAAATATTTCATTGAGAGTGAAGAAAGGAGTAAAGCCCAGTGCATTATTAGAGGTCCCCCGGCTGACTAAACCTATTAGCAGCATAACTAAGGGAGGGTTCAGAAACACATGATCCCTCCCTAATTGTAGGCTATATCAAAAAGGAAGGTTTTAACCCTATTCTTAAAAACAGAGATCGAGTCTGACTCCCGAATCCAGATTGGCTGCTGGTTCCACAGGAGAGGAGCTTGATAACTGAAGGCTCTGCCTCTCATTGTACTTTTGGAGATTCTAGGTATTACAAGTAATCCAGCATTTTGTGGAGCGTAGTGCTCTGTTAGGATAATACGGTAGTATCCTTTTAAATAAAAAGGGGTCTGATTGTTCAGAGCTTTGTAAGTGAGAAGTAGGATTTTAAACTTAATTCTAAACTGTATGGGAAGCCAATGAAGGTAGGCCAGAACCGGAGCGATATGATCTCTCTTTCTAGTACCTGTTAAAACTCTTGCTGCAACATTTTGGATCAACTGAAGACTTTTTAAAGATGTTTTAGGACAACCTGATAATAAAGAGTTGCACTAATCTAATCTAGAGCTAACAGAAGTGTGGATCAGTTTTTCAGCATCACTCTGAGACATGATGCTCCTAATCTTAGCAATATTATGCAAATGATAGAAGGCAGTCTTAGAAACGAATTTAATATGTGAGTTGAAAAACAGATCTTGATCAAAAATAACTCCATGGTTCCTCACAGAGCTATTAAGAGAAAGAGTAACTGCATCCGAACTAAGAGTTTGATTTGGAAGGGTATTTCTAAGGTTTTTTTTGGACCAACAAGAATGACTTCAGTCATCTGAGTTCTTCCAAAATTTTATAGTGTATAAGAATGAACATTAACTTGTTTTCTTTGCATTATTTGATCAAAACACAACATCCTTTTATTGTTTTGGCCAGTTGTCATTTTCTGTAAATAAATGCTGATGTTTTGACTTGGAATTTGGGTGAGCTATTTTCAGTAGGTTAGAGAATAAAACAAAATTGTTCATTTTACTCAAACACATGTGTAACCTGGGTGAAAAAAACAGGTTATTTAAATTAAAAAACATTAAATCTGTAAGAAAAGAGAGAAAGAAAAAGTGTATCTGCAGTTGTTTCAGATATTAAAAATGTATGTTCCCATTACAGCTGAAGGCATCATTAGATTTACATTCCATTTACATGGAGGAGATGCAGTCATCTTATCAGCCAATCAGAAGCTGTATTGCACTCAAGAGGCAGCTAATTTCAGCACTTGTAGTTTTTGTATTTTTGAATGCTTTTGCGTAGTTCTAGTACTTGCTACTGTTCGTGGTGTGACGCTCCTCACAGATAAGCACAGCTAAATTTGCAGCAACATTACAGAGAGCAAAAAGACAGAAATTTTCAACTATTTTGATAAAAAAAAGTCAATTAAAGTTAGTTTGCTGTCAGCACCAAGCAGTGTGAGTCAGCAGGAGTCTGGACTCCCGTCGAAACCGAACTTTATGACGTGGGTGAGAGAAAGTCTTGTATCAGCCATAAAGCTAACTATGCTTAGCAGCTAATGCTAGTCCTCATGCCCCACAGGGAACCCCTTCCCCTCCTTTTCATCTTGCCTGTGCTGCAAGCCTCGTGGTGGCGTTCAGCCTCTGAGCATTGCTCAACAGTAAGAATAGAGCTCGCCAGGCCACGTGAGAAACATGCAATACATCTTGGGTTGGGTAGGCCGGACGATTGTAAACAAACCGCAAGAGTACATGGTGCCTCTGTATTTGTTATGAATGATTGCCAAAAAAAAAAAAAAAATCATAAAATGGAGCATTCGAAGGAAAATTTAGAGGGACCGTACTACGCCAAACTAAACTAAATGGGACAGCAAAGGCACACTATTTAGCGAAGCTTAAAGGTTTTTTTTTTGTTTTTTGTACCCGTAGGTAGATTTGGTTTGCAGTCTGGTGACAAGCCACCGGCTGCCGGTCGCTGCGTGCGCGAGCGCCCTAAACCTACATGTTTTTTTAGTATGCGGGAGGAAACCGGAGAAATCCCGGAGTAAACCCACGCAGCACGGGGAGAACATGCAAACTCCACACAGCTCACTGTTGGTCGGGGGCTGGGATCGAACCCACGATCTCATGATCCCCGCGATCCCCCGGCCGAGGGTAAACTGTGCTGCCGCAGTGCTAAACCACTGCGCCACCGTGCAGCCCAGGGGGTGCAGGGGTTGACATACAACATGGAGTTTGGATGTAAACATTCTGCCTAATTTTGACCATGCCTTCATTTATAATTATATGATTTTAACTGTAAGTCCATATACACACAAAATTTTCAGTAACTTTAGGTCTTTGCAGCAAGCCCAAGTGCAGTTCACAGATGGCTGGGTGCATGACTAGGAGATGTACAATGCAGACCTGAAGACAGTTGTGCACACAAAGATATTTTTTTAAATTTCCTTTCTTGTTATGCTAAACATCGTTCTTTCCCTATACAACCAGATGAAAATGTGCAGCAATTCGAAAATATTTTTTAAAATGTACAGAAATTATATCATTTTCAAGTACTGTGAAAAAATGTGTGAACTTGTCATTTATTGTTTTAAATCTATATGAAACATTAATCATATTGTTTGTTCTGATTATACAAATTTGCTTGTGATGATTATATCTCTTCTGCTTAATCTGTTATAATTCTGAATTTGTTGTGGTGTACAGTGGTGTGAAAAAGTGTTTGCCCCTTCCTGAGTTCTCATTTTTTTGCATGTTTGTCACACTTAAATGTTTCAGATCATCAAACAAATTTAAATATTAGACAAAGATAACACAAGTAAACACACAATGCAGTTTTTAAATGAAGGTGTTTATTACTTGGGGGGGGGGGGATCCAAACCACATGGCCCTGTGTGAAAAAGTGATTGCCCCCTAAACCTATTAACTGGTTGGACTACCCTTAGCAGCAACAACTGCAATCAAGCGTTGGCGATAACTGGCAGTGAGTCTTTTACAGCACTGTGGAGGAATTTTGGCCCACTCATTTTTGCAGAATTGTTGTAATTCAGTCACATTGGAGGGTTTTCGAACATGAACCGCCTTTTTAAGGTCATGCCACAGCATCTCAATCAGATTCAGGTCAGAACTTTGACTAGGCCACTCCAAAGTCTTCATTTTGTTTTTCTTAAGCCTTCAGGATTTTTTGGTAGACAGCAGAATTCATGGTTCCATTTACCACAGCAAGTCTTCCAGGTCCTGAAGCAGCAAAACAGTCCCAGACCATCACACTACCACCACCATATTTTACTATTGGCATGATGTTCCTTTTCTGAAATGCTGTGTTACTTTTATGCTGGATGCAATGGGACACACACCTTCCAAAAAGTTCAACTTTTATCTTGTCAGTCCACAGAGTATTTTCGAAAAAGTCTTCAGGATCATCATGATGTTTTCTGGCAAAACTGGGATGAGCCTTTATGTTCTTTTTGCTCAGCAGTGGTTTATGTCTTGGAACTCTGCCATGCAGGCCATTTTTGCCCAGTCTTTTTCTTATGGTGGAGTCATGAGCACTAACCTTAACTGAGGCAAGTGAGGCCTGCAGTTCTTTGGATGTTGCTGTGGGGTCTTTTGTGATCTCTTGGATGAGTTGTTGCGGCGCTTTTGGGGTAATTTTGGTCCGCCGTCCACTCCTGGGAAGGTTCACCACTGTTCCATGTTTTTGCCGTTTGTGGATGATTGCTCTCACTGTGGTTCACTGGAGTACCAAAGCTTTAGAAATGACTTTATAACCTTTTCCAGACTGATAGATCTCAATTACTTTGTTTCTCATTTGTTCCTGAATTTCTTTGGATCGCAGCATGATGTCTAGCGTTTGATGATGTTTTGGTCTACTTCACTTTGTCAGGCAGGTCCTATTTAAGTGATTTCTTGATTGAGAACAGGTGTGGCAGTAATCAGGCCTGGGTGTGGCCAGAGAAATTGAACTCAGCTTTCCAAAGATGTGATAAACCATAGTTAATTTATGTTTTAACGGGGGGGGGGGGGGGTCACTTTTTCACACAGGGCCATGTAGGTTTGGATTTTTTTTACCCTTAATAATAAACACCTTCATTTAAAAACTGCCTTTTGTGCTTACTTGTGTTATCTTTGTCTTGTATTTAAATTTGTTTGATGATCTGAAACATTCAAGTGTGACAAACATACAAAAAAAAAGAGAAGTGAGGAAGGGGGCAAACACTTTTTCACACCAATGCAATGGCAAGGGTACAGAGTGACCTGATACCGGTTTTGAGAAGGTGCCCAGTCAGGATCACACGCTAGCACAGGGGTGTCCAATCATGTGCCATGGAGGGCCAAGACCCTGCAAGCTTTACCTCCAACCAGTGTCTTCAACAGCAGATTTCACTGAATTTCTTCCAACTGATTGCTGATAAGTGAAAACACCTGCTGAAGAGACTGGGCAGAAGAGAAAACCTGTAGGGTCTTGGTCCTCCATGGCACATGATTAGACACCACAACTCTAGCATTTCATAAGCTGGTCTGCCTGTAAAAGCAAAGAAAACAGAAAGAAAATACTTAGGTGTGGAACAAATTCAACCACTTATGCATTCAAAAGTGTGTAGTGATATACTTGATACCCGGTCAAGCCCCCCCATAACCAACTCGCTGTCATGGGTGTCCCTCGCGGGACACCATTGAGACACTATAGGCCAACCAGTGAGTTTGCATGTTTTATCAACACAAGATAAGATGACAAAATAAACAGTCATGTGGGGCAAAAACACGAACTTTGACTATGGCTAAGGCTATAGACGCAGGGTAACCGACTATGAGCAAAAACACATACTGAGACGATAAATTCAAGGAAGACTGGAGTCGGGTTAGGGACTCCAGCCGACCGTTGTGTGGGTCCAACGTTGTGTGAGGTCGCAGCCCGGAATAATCCTCAGCTGCTCCATTAAATGAAAACTAAGGACCAATCAAAGAGGGGGAATGTAATTAAATGAAATGACGAGCAGCTGTCATAGCGAGACTCGGCTTTGACAGCCGGAAGTCCTGTAGTGACGCTGTCAAAATAAAAGCCCTGAACGGCCATATGAAAACCCAGAGATAAGAACGGGGAAAATACTAGACAACCCGAGCGTGGACAGAATCAGCGCCAAGGCCATCACACTCGCCCCAGCCAGTTACAGCTGCCCCATAACCAGTTCGCTCCAAGGCCAACTCACCCTATAACAAACTCGCCCGGAAAGAATATAAATGTAGGCTGTGCATTACCTGGACTCTCATCATGGAAGACAACAACTGTTTGGCTTGCGCCAAGGAGGTACTGCCACAACAGGAAGCCCTGCTGTGCGATGGATGTCACCGATGGCAGCATTGTGTATATGGAACTGGTAAGTAGGCCATAGTAAGCAACCATATTCTGTTTGAGCTTGAATATAATTGACATTAATTACAAGAGGCTGCAGCACATTTAATTCTGATCATTGTTGGTCATGGGAGGACTTGACGGTAAACCCTTGGTTTTACATCAGGTGTTTTAATTTCAAAGAAATTAAAAGTATGGTTAAAATAGATGGATTGAAAATATGTAGTTTTATTAAAACTGCAACACTGAAAAAACCTCATCTCCCTTGCAGAGAGGGAATGTAATTAAATTAAATGACAAGCAGCTGTCACAACGAGACTCGGCTTTTATAGCCAGAAGCCCCGTAGTGATGCTGTCAAAATAAAAGCCCTGAACAGCCATATGAAAACCCAGAGATAAGAACGGGGGAAACACCAGACAGCCCGAGTGCGGACAGAATCAGCGCCCAGGCCATCACAGTATCCCCCGTTCACAAGGCGAATTCCAGGCGCAACGTAACATCCAAGCACCCCCCTCCCAACTAGAAGGTTACCAGGGCCGACCCAGGGAGGGCGGAGGGGGAAACAGGCTAGGAGGGAGAGAACCGAAAATACTACACCAGGAAAAAAAAAACACAAGGGCCGGGCAACAAAGATAACTAATAAAATGAGGCTTAAACAGAAAAACAAAGGTAGAACATGCTACAAAGAATTCTTGAGCACAGCTGAATACAATAAAAATACACATCACATCCTGCCTGGCAAGGAAACAAGAAAACTAAAATACAGATATATTACAAAAATACACCAGTACCCTATAAACACCAGGGAAAAAAAAAAAACTCAAAAACTACAGAGTAGAGCAGCAATATTACAAATATAGTCCAAACTTAACAACCCGGCAGAGACAAAAAACAAAAAGAATATCCCTTCAAACTACAGAGGAGATGGAGAAAAAAAAACCCAAAACACCACTTACAGGGACACCAGCAGGTAGAGCACGGAGAGAGAAATAAAAAGGCAGTTCAGGCGATCTACCCACATCCAGATTCCAAATTACTGGAAGGGAAAAAAGCAGTTCAGGCAGCTGAACCAAGTCCCAGATCTGGGGAAACAGTATCTCAGACGGCCGGACCAGGTCGCCGAACCAACAAGGCAGTCTCCCGGGCGGCCGACCTGTGTCGTTTGGCCACCAGGACCGGAGGGGAAAGCTTGGAGGCGGCCTCCCTACCGAGAGGGATAGCGAGGGGAAGCCAAGCCGAATACGGGAAATCCCAGCAGCACCCGATGGAGAAGAATTGGGGGAAAGATGAGGGGCCAGTCCGGCGTCAGATGGTGGAGAATCTGCAGCTCCTTCACCGACCTTGAACCGAACTAGCGCTGCGCCCTTGCTGGATCCCAATCGGGACAGCGCTACACCCATGACGGACCCCTATTGAGTTGGAGCAGCACCCATGACGGACCCCGACTGGGTCGGAGCAGCACCCACGATGGACCCCGATTGGGTCGGAACAGCACCCACAACGTATTCCGACTGGGCTGGCGCAGCACCAGGGATGACCTCTGAGCACGAACTTGGAACCTACATGACAAACGGAGCTGACTCGTCACCGGTGACCCTGGGAAAAGGCTCAGAGGAACAAAAAGGACCGGGATCAGGATCACCGGCAGCGGCAGAGCCCAGCGAGACAAGCTCGGATGCAGCAATCGGCTGCACCCGGCTCGTTTCCCCGAGAGACAGACAATAATGCTCCAGAACAGAGAAGAGAAAGACAAAATAGAGCATTTGCCTGATCTCGGGCTCCACCACTGTCCAGGACTCCGACGATCCAGGCTCAACTATCTGGAGGTCCATTCCTGGTCCCGACTCAACTGCGGTGGGCTCCGCAGCCGGCATGATGGTCATCACAGTCTAACTAACTAACTAACTAACCTGCACTTATATAGCCCTTTTCTAGTCACAAAGACCACTCAAAGCGCTTTCACTAATACTAACCCTCTACTCTAAGGGCCCATAGGAAACAGATATCTAGGGACAATTTAGAACAACCAATTAACCTAACATGCATGTCTTTGGATTGTGGGAGGAAACCGGAGCCCCCGGAGTAAACCCACGCAGCACAGGGAGAACATGCAAACTCCACACAGAAAGGTTCCAACCCCTGCCAACCTGGGGATTCGAACCAGGAACCTTCTAGCTGAAAGGCAACAGTGCTAACCACTGCACCACCGTGCTGCCCAGGGAGTCTGGGGACTCCCTGGCGCTGAAGTCCACGCCGAAGGCCCACATGACATGGTAGCAGGGGATCTGTGACCTGCTGGGTCGGGTTGCTCCTCCACGGAGACCCGGGGATGCTTGATCATCGGCACAGGGTCCAAACGGCAGTCAGCCCTCCTCCTCTGCCCATGACGTGGCTGCGGGGCTGGTACCAGGCTCTCCAGGCCCGCAGGCTCCTTCTTCATCCGGCGGCGTATTCCTGGCACCGGGGGACGCTCACCGAGAGGGGAAGGAGACACAGAGGATGCAGGTTCACTATTTTTAGCTACAGCAGGTGGAGGAAGCTCAGGGGACTGTGAACCCCGAACTCCACCCCCGGGAGTCAGACAAGGCAATTCATAATATGGAGGGAAAGAATGAAATAGCACTTGCCTATTCACCTGAGGGCCGATGGTGACTGCTGCAGCGGACTTGGTTCTCCCCTTTCCCCTATGGATGGTGACGGAGGGCCCCCCGGGAAGACGAAGAGGAGCCGCTCTCACAGGATTGATGACGGGTGCTGCCGGGGCAGGACTCGTGGAGCTCACAACAGCTGGAGAGAGCGTTGAGGAGGAGGGAGGTGCAGCCGAGGCAGTCCGGGGATGAGGAGCTGACAGAACAGCGGGAACAGAAGACCTGGAGGCCGAGGCTGCGGTCTGTCCCTTCCGTAGTGACGCAGGGGCAACACCTGGCTGGGAGGCAGAGTTCTCTCGGTGGCCTGGAACAGGATCTCGACGGGGATCTTGCTGAGGCTGATTATAAGCAGGGTGATGACATTTACCAGCAGAGGGCAAGGCTAGAGTCAGATCTGGAAACCGCCGCTGCTGCACAGAGACTGAGGCTAGCAGCTTGGCGTACTCGAGGAAATCATTGAGTTCAGGATGGGACTCCACCAGTCTGACTGCCGCCACCACATGCTTCAAGATTTGGATAGGATGGAAGGAAGAATGAGCTTCAGCTGCACGGCCCCGGATGAGCTCAGCTGCCTATTGTGTCTCTTCTTGGGGAATCACGGCTGACTTCCTCCTCCGCTGTGGATGGGACCGGCACTTGGGTGACATAAACTCCTGGGCTGGATGGGTAACAGGAGCTGGATCCCGAGGCGAGAAGCGGGGATGCCTCACCCTCGGCTTCATGCTGGAATTCCCCTCCGGTCCACGGATCTTCTCCCGAAGTGCCGTGATTTCCGCCATCCTCCTCCTGACTTCGGCGTGATCAGCAAGGCGAGGATTGTGTTTAATTGCTGCCTCTGCGAGGTGCAAGTACCAGCGTGAGACGTCACGGCTAGCGTTGGAGAGGAGGCCATCTAGCTCTATTAGGAACACGATTAGTTCATAGCCCAAGCTCAAAGAATAGCCCTTCCCTGGTGACGCCATCTCCTACACGCTGGTACCCGGAACAAATGGGGAAAAACTACAAGCCCAAAAAAACAAACTCACGGTGACCGGCATCTCGTCTGAATGTGACCTACTGTCATGGGTGTCCCTCGCGGGACACCATTGAGACGCTACAGGCCAACCAGTGAGTTTGCATGTTTTATTAACACAAGATAAGATGACAAAATAAACAGCCACGTGGGCAAAAACACAAACTTTGACTATGGCTAAGGCTATAAACGCAGGGTAACCGACTATGAGCAAAAGCACTTACTGAGATGATAAATCCAAGGAAGACTGGAGTCGGGTTAGGGACTCCAGCTGAACGTTGTGTGGGTCCAACGTTGTGTGAGGTCACAGCCTGGAATGATCCTCAGCTGCTCCCTTAAATGAAAACTAAGGACCAATCAAAGAGGGGGAATATAATTAAATGAAATGACGAGCAGCTGTCACGAGACTCAGCTTTGACAGCCGGAAGCCCCGTAGTGACGCTGTCAAAATAAAAGCCCTGAACGGCCATATGAAAACCCAGAGATAAGAATGGGGAAAATACAGAACAACCCGAGCATGGACAGAATCAGTGCCCAGGCCATCACACTCGCCCCAGCCAGTTACAGTCGCCCCGTAACCAGCTCGCTCCACGGCCAACTCACCCCGTAACAAACTCGCCCGGGAAGAATATAAATGTAGGCTGTGCATTACCTGGACTCTCATCATGGAAGACAACAACTGCTTGGCTTGTGCCATGGAGGTACGGCCACAACAGGAAGCCCTGCTGTGCGATGGATGTCACCGATGGTAGCATCGTGTATATGGAACTGGTAAGTAGGCCATAGTAGGCAACCATATTCTGTTTGAGCTTGAATATAATTGACATTAATTACAAGAGGCTGCAGCACATTTAATTCTGATCATTGTTGGTCATGGGAGGACTTGACGGTAAACCCTTGGTTTTACTATCAAGTGTTTTAATTTCAAAGAAATTAAAAGTATGGTTAAAATAGATGGATTGAAAATATATAGTTTCATTAAAACTGTAACACTGAAAAAAAACCTCTTGTCCCTTGCAGACTCATTGACTTTAATTACAAGAGGCTGCAGCACATTTAATTTTGATCATTCCTGAAGAAAGTAATGTGTTTAAAACAAAACGTCTGAGACCCACAATAGCTGGTCACATGTTTTAATTTCAAAGAAATTAAAAGTATGGTTGAAATTGGGCAGTGCGGTGGTGCAGTGGTTAGCACTGCACCAGCACAGCAACTCACCCTTGGCCATGGGATCCCTGGTTCGATCCCAGCCCCTGACCAACAGTGATCTGTGTGGAGTTTGCATGTTCTCCCTGTATCTGCGTGGGTTTACTCCGGGATTTCTCCGGTTTCCTCCCACAGGCCAAAAACATGCAGGTTAGGTTAATTGGAGACTCTAAAGTGGCCCTAGGTGTGAATGTGTGTGTGAATGGTTAAGGGATAGAGCCGTACCGTGGCTCCTTCATCCGTCCAGGTGGATGCCCTCAATTTCCCCTCTGGGGATCAATAAAGTATACAAAATCAAAAAAAAAAAATACATGGGTTGAAAATATATATTTTTATTAAAACTGCAACACTGAAAATAAAAAAAATTTCTCGTCCCTTGCAGAAAATAAATTATGCTCAGATATTCAGAAATTTCAACAAACAGAAAATGAGGCCGCTGAATTAGGCTTGTTTGCTGTGCCGCACCACAGGCCATCACTTGATGGGGCGAGTTTGGGCGAGTTTGTTGTGGGGCGAGTTGGCTATGGGGCGGCTGTAACTGGCTGGGGCGAGTTGGTTAGAGGGGACTTGACGGTAAACTATATAGTTTTTCTAACTACTCAGATATCGGAGTCTTTGTTTAGCTTTGCTATGTTTAGGTTAGCACTGCTAATGTAGGCAAAACGCTATGACCAAGCAAGTTTTAACCACTCAGCAACAACAGAGCTATATACAGTAAATTGTAACATACCTTTATGAAAATGCTTTGAACACACCACCATCGATAAAGGAATGTAGTTGAAAGTTATGTTGGGTCTTCTCATGGCTACAATCCAGGCCATGTGTCGCCTCTTTATTATATCCGAAACGTGGGCCGGCTCTGCTTTTGTTCTTCCACGTTGGAAAACGATAAAAGCCTATCCCGTCCTTTATCTTTTTTCCACGGTAATTGTGAGAATGACTATTGCAGTTTACAACACAGCAGCACTTCCCCATGTCTGCATTTTTGTGATGCTAGATGTAGAAGTAATCTCAGCGAACTACCGTTGGCCTACCTGTTGTGTAGGGATTTGGCCTTTGAGGCTTGCCGTAACCAGTGCCAGGCGCACAATGTGGTGACATCAGGCGGGCTATTGCCAGTGTGTGTAAGTGGGACTTATGTCAATAAAGTTCAGTTCGTTGCTTGGTACAGCATGGCTCACGTCTCGCTCTTTTAATACATAACATTTGGCAATTGAGGATTAAACCATGAGGGTATGCGCAAGACCACCTCCTCCATTCTTGGAGTCACTGGGTGTGCCAGTTACACCGTGGCACCACTGGTTGGAAGCGTTTGATGCCTATATCGTCACGGCTGGCCTGGGTGGTGCCGACGAAGAAAAACGAAAAAACATGCTAATCCATTGCCTTGGCAAAGAAGGTCAACGTATGTTTTGCGCACTGGGTAGCACGGGCTCTTTTGACAAGTGTTTATGCATGATGGACAAATTTTTTGTTGACAAGTGTAACATTACAGCACAAAAATACAGATTCTTTGACCACTGTCAGCAAGCAGGTGAGTCCACTCAGCACTACCTTATGGAGCTCCGTAACCTAGCAAGCACGTGTGCCCTTGGGCCTTTGGAAGAAGAGCTAATTCGTGACAAGCTAGCGTATAACATTGGCAACAAGTGACTAAAGGAGAAGCTACTGCTAGCAAAGGACTATTTCACCCTAAGTCAAGTGATGCAAATGGCTAGCCAAATCGAGTCCACTACCCAGCTAGGAATGCAAGTACTGGCTAACAAACACCTAGCTATCCAAATTCAGTAGGTGGCAGGATCAAAGGCTGCAGGCAGAGTAGCATGCATTTTGGTAGCTTGTGGTAAATGGGTTTATTTTAACCCTCCCTGTACCTTGCAGGCATGTCACTAGGATTCTTTGTTTAAAGTACAATGGGTATGGCTCCTGCACACTTTATGTTACAGAAGAGTTTTGCACTAAATGTGTCATGGAAGGTGGCTGATTGGACCCAAATGCAATATTCAAAGTTCGGTAAAGATTTAATAAGAGCAGGCTAGACAGGCACAGCTCAAAAAACATAAAAAACAAGTTGACAGCTCGGAAGCTGCAACAAAATCTTACAAAATCAGACTGGATTCAGGCAGGATACAGGTCAGAAACAGAAGCATGTTGATCATGCAGTATGACTAGCGACACACATGAGCAAACACAGATTAGGACTTAACAAATAAAAATAGGAGCAATCAAACATAACACAGAACAGGTGATCACAATCAGGAGCAAATGGAGACGGCCGGTATGATCACAGACACAGGATGGATCAGGCTGAACAGATAACAGAGGATGCACAACAGTCAAAGGGGAGACAAGACCGTAGCACATAAAGATGATGATAATTATAATCATAATAATAATAATAATGATAAACTAAGAAGCTGACCCAAGGAGAAATAAATATACCAAACAGAATAATGATAATGGCAAACCAGGATAAAGATAACCACAGTGAAATGCAGAAAAATCCGGAATGAAAACTTAAAGCAAGGGCAAGGGCTGAGGCTCATGCCTGAAGACAAGATAACCATAATAAATTAGGAAGAAAGCATGAGACCCGGCCCACACTCTGACAGTACCCCTCTCTTAAGGGGTGGCTTTCAGACGAACCCAGGGTAACACCAACAAAAGAAAAAACCCTCTCAGGGTGGGTGGTGGGGGCATCAGGCCAGGTGGGTTGAAACAAACTGTAACCCCCCACAGCAATATCCAAAACCAACACAGTTTATTATCAAAAGTGCATTTTGTGTTTACTTGTGTTATCTTTGTCTAATATTTATATTAAACATTATATATATATATATATATATATATATATATATATATATATATATATATATATATATATATATAAAATATTGTGGCACATATGTTTGGTTCATATTTCCCACATGAGTGTGGCACATATGTCTGATTCATATCTCCCACAAATGTATGGCTTATGTGGATTGGGGCTTCACGTCTGGAGGAACAAAAAGTCTGGATCGACGGGGGCCGACAGGAGATGTCGAGGAGGTGTGAAGTCGGACCCTTGTCCCAGAGAGGAGGCCCTTGGGGGATCCCCGGAACATCAGAGAATAAGAGACAATGGTGAATCTTCAGAGACTTGCATTGTGATTAAATGTTTGCAGAAGCACCATGTGACTTGAGTTCTTAATCCCCCGGAGGTATAAGAATGTGATGTAACATGATTCTGCCTCTTCTTGCTGTTTGAGAATGTTGGATGATTGTGTTCTGCAATAAAGCCGAACCTGAGAAATAAACTCAAGTCTCGTCATTGAACACAACTTCCACACTGGTGACCCACGACAAAGAATGAGCAGAGAGAATTCTCCCGAGCGGAGCTCATCAGAAGCCAGCCTGATGGCTGCCTCCACGCTCCGGCTGCCCGATTTCTGGCAGCACTGCCCGCGCTCCTGGTTTAGCACGGTCGAGGCGCAGTTCAACCTCCGGAGAATCTCGAAGGATGAAACGAGGTTCTACCATGTGGTAGCGAAGCTGGACAGTCACACGGTCCAGAGGGTGGAAGACCTGGTTAACCACCCACCGGACACCGACAAGTACGGCGCATTGAAGGAGGCGCTGATCAGCCATTTCACCCCCTCGGTGCAACAGCGAGCAGAGGGGCTCCTAGCGCTGACGGAGTCGGAGAACGACAGACCTGCGGACCTGATGGTGAAGATGCTGAGGCTGAAAGACTCCGAGGATGGCGAATTTATTTTCGCCCACCTTTTCCTCCGAACTCTGCTGCCAGCAGTGAGAGTGACCCTGGCAGACTCACCCCGATTGGCCAAGCGGGACTACCATGGGCTCAGCAAGGAGGCGCAGCGACTCGTCGACGCCCACAAGCGGAGTGCGGTTTCGGCGGCTGAGCAGAGGGCGGCGCCCGGAGATGGCTTGGAGCCAGTGGTGGCGGCGCCAGACGAACCGACGACGGCAGCGACAGGCGTCAGGCAACGCGGAGCTGAAGACGGCCTGTGCTTCTACCACCGCCGTTTTGCGGAGAGGGCACACAGATGTCTCCCACCGTGCCGTTTCAAGCGTCAGGGAAACGCCAAGACGGGGGCCGGTAGCAGCTGCGTCCCTTGGAGAAGAAAACAAGCTGCTTTACCTGACAGATGCACACTCGGGGAAACAATTCCTCGTGGACACAGGCTCCCAGCTGAGTTTCGTCACGCCTACCTACGCGGAACGGCTGATGCCGTCTAAAGTTCCCTGGGTGTCAGTATCAGCAGCGAATGGCTCAGCGATTAAGACATTCGGTGAGAGGACCATGCTTCTGTCCTTACAGGGCCGTTCATTTGAGTGGACCTTTATTGTAGCGGCAGTCAGTTTTAACATGTTGGGGCTGATTTTTTGTGCTCACATGGTTTATTGGTTGATCTTGCTAATAGACGTCTTTTCATTCTATCCCCTGCACAGCTCGGGTAGCCCCGCCGACTGCACACGCCAACGTCACAGCTGCGGGTGGTAAGTTTCATGCTCTGCTCACTCACTTTCCAGCACTTACAGTCCCAAAATTTTCGGCAACAGTGGCCAAACACGGGGCGGAGCATTTTATCACCACCACTGGGCCACCCGTTTTTGCAAAAGCCCGGCGCTTGGACTCAGCTAAACTGGCAATAGCGCGCGAGGAATTTGCCAACCTGGAAAAACTGGGCATAATTAGACACTCAAACAGCCCCTGGGCTTCACCGTTACACATGGTCCCAAAGGCTGATGGCTCATGGTGACCCTGTGGCGATTTCCGCAGGTTGAACAACGTCTCAGCACACGACCGCTACCCGATTCCGCACATCCAGGATTTCTCAGTTCATTTGGCGGGGGCGTGCATTTTTTCTAAAATAGACTTGGTGCACGGCTACTATCAAGTCCCCGTGCGCGCGCAGGATATTCCCAAAACCGCGGTAATAACTCTGTTTGGGCTTTTTGAGTTTTTGCGCATGCCGTTTGGGTTAAAGGGCGCCGCGCAAACTTTCCAACGCATGATGGATGCAGTTTTACGCGACCTGCCTTTCGTGTTCGTCTATTTAGACGACATATTGGTAGCCAGCACGTCCGAAGACGAACACGAAAACCACCTCACAGCGGTTTTTCGGAGACTGGCAGAGCACGGGTTGATAATTAACCCAGCGAAGTGCCAGTTCGGGATGGCGCAAATCGATTTTTTGGGGCATCGCGTTTCACCGGAAGGAGCGGTTCCCCTTCCTGAGAAAGTGCGCGCAATAACAGATTTCCCCCGACCTCAAACGATAAAAGCGCTGCAGGAGTTTCTAGGAATGGTTAATTTTTACAACCGGTTCCTTCCGAGCGCAGCGCGGCTCATGCAGCCACTGTACATGGCACTGAAAAAACAAAAACCCACGAATAAGGTCGAATGGTCTCCGGAGCAGGAGCGCGCTTTCTCCCAGGTCAAATCAGCCCTTGCAAGCGTCGTTTTGTTAGCGCACCCGGTTCCGACAGCCCGTTTGGCGCTCACCACTGACACTTCTGATCTAGCGGTGGGGGCAGTCATTGAACAGTGTGTGGCAGGGACCTGGCAGCCGCTCGCTTTCTTTAGCAAATCCTTGCGCGATAACGAGCGTAAATACAGTGCGTTTGACAGGGAGCTTTTAGCTCTACACTTGGCCATCCACCATTTCCAGTTCTGGCTGGAAGGGCGTCGTTTCACTGCTTTCGTGGACCACAAACCGTTAACTTTTGCGATGGCCAAGATCTCAGAACCTTGGTCAGGCCGACAGCAAAGACAGCTAGCCGCAATATCGGAGTTCACCACCGATTTCCAGCATGTCGCAGGTAAACACAATGTAGTGGCAGACTGTCCCTCACGTGCTGTGGCAACGCCAGGCCACGTAGGGGCAGACTCGGTGGCTGTGGGCCAGGGCAGTGACGCGGGAGCGCGCGCAGCCCCGGTCCACGTAGGTTTGGATTATGCAGACATGGCTGCAGAGCAGGTTGGTGACGCGGATGTGCGCGCGCTCCAGTCTGGACCAACAGGGTTAAGGCTGGAGCACAGGGTGCAGCAAATAGGTATGCCCCCCTTAATATGCGATGTCTCCATGGGACGGCCTCGCCCCGTGGTTCCAGCCGCGTGGCGCCGCCGCGTTTTTGACTCAGTCCATTCGCTGGCGCACCCAGGGGTGCGCGCATCGATCAAGATGGTGGGGGAGAAATTTGTCTGGCCGGGGTTGCGCAAACAGGTCAAGGAATGGGCAGCAGCTTGTGTAGCGTGCCAGAGGGCTAAGATACACAAGCACACGAGGGCACCCTTTGGAGCCTTTTCACATCCCGGCTAAGCGGTTCGATCATGTGCATGTTGATCTGGTGGGTCCGCTTCCCTCGTCTCAGGGGCACACACACCTTTTGACGATGGTGGACCGCACCACGCGTTGGCCAGAAGCGGTACCTCTGGCATCAACAACAGCGGAGGAAGTTGCGCGCGCGTTTTTAACAACTTGGGTCGCGCGTTTTGGAGTCCCGTCGGATATAACGTCCGACAGAGGCCCTCAATTTGTTTCCGAACTGTGGTCGTCTATGGCCCGCAGCTTAGGGGTGAAGGTACACCGCACTACCGCGTATAACCCACAGGCCAACGGTTTATGTGAACGCTTTCATAGGTCATTGAAAGCAGCCCTCAGAGCATCGCTCACGGATACAAATTGGGTGGACAAACTGCCATGGGTTTTATTGGGGTTGCGTTCTGCACCTAAGGAGGATTTGCAGGCCTCCCCAGCAGAGTTAGTTTTCGCACAACCTCTCCGTTTGCCCGAGGAATTTCTTCCGGAAAATCCTGCGCCAAATTGCTCCCCCGCTCAGCTGCTGCAGAGCGGCACAGGATCAAACACGCTGCCTGGCCCAGTGCATCACAGTTTTCCACGCGTTTTTGTGCCAGAGGCTTTAAAAAACGCTGAGTTTGTTTTTGTTAGACATGATGCATAACGCCCAGGGCTGCGTCCGCATTATGATGGACCGTTCCGGGTGCTGGAAAAAAATGAGAAGCATTTCTTGCTAGATTTGGGGGGCAGAAGGGAGCTAATTAGCATTAACAGACTCAAGCCCGCTTTTGTTCTGGCTGATGAACACGTGCAGTTGGCGAAAGCCCCCCGCCGGGGCAGGCCACCGAGAAGGCATGCTCCAGAGCTCCCACAGAGATGTGCTAACAAATCTAATCCCCAGGTGCGAGGAGACGCTGCAGACGCAGTGAAGCCGGCTTACAGCAGATTCGGCAGGAAGTTAAGACCTAAGAGATTGGGGGATTGATTGTTGGTTATGTGGTAATGTTTTTTATGTTATGCACTTATTTGTCCCATGCAGACTTTTGGGGGGGGTCATGTGGCACATATGTTTGGTTCATATTTCCCACAAGAGTGTGGCACATATGTCTGATTCATATCTCCCACAAATGTATGGCTTATGTGGACTGGGGCTTCACGTCTGGAGGAACAAAAAGTCTGGATTGACGGGGGCTGACAGGAGATGTCGAGGAGGTGTGAAGTCGGACCCTTGTCCCAGAGGGGAGGCCCTTGGGGGATCCCCGGAACATCAGAGAATAAGAGACAATGGTGAATCTTCAGAGACTTGCATTGTGATTAAATGTTTGCAGAAGCACCATGTGACTTGAGTTCTTAATCCCCCGGAGGTATAAGAATGTGATGTAACATGATTCTGCCTCTTCTTGCTGTTTGAGAATGTTGGATGATTGTGTTCTGCAATAAAGCCGAACCTGAGAAATAAACTCAAGTCTCGTCATTGAACACAACTTCCACAATATTATATATTATATATTATATATTTAAATATATAATATTTAAATTTGTTTGATGATCTGAAATCAGGAAGGGGGCAAACACTTTTTCATGGCACTGTACATCACACTTGCTTGTTGTCACGTGATCGCAATCGGTTCATCTCGGTCACTTTCTCTCTTTCTCGAGATCTTATTATTGTGTATAATTCTTGCATGATCTTGTATTTCAGACTCTGTTCTCATCCGTGCCGCTGCAAAATACAAACGGAGCTGGTAGGGAAGAACGCAAGGGGCCAGCCGCACTGCATCCGCAACAGACTGCATCCGGAGTCAGTGTGAATCCTGGGTTAGTCTGGCCCTTCACCCAGACCAGTTTGTCTTGGGAGACCCTACCAGGGGCAAGTTGCCCCCAGCAACATAGTTCCTAGGATCAATTTTGTCATGATTTTGAGCACGGGTGTGAGCTGTGCTCTGCCTCCAGTTTAGTTTAAGTCCTTTTCTGTATATTTGCTTCTCTGTTTATGTTGTATTTATCATGGTCTGATGTGTTTGGTTATCTGAGTTGTCCTTTTCTATTTTAGTTTGAGTATTTTCATGCATTTTTGTATTTTGTCTCTGGGTTGTTATTTGTCTCTGTTTATTTGTGAGTTGCCTTGTATTCTTAGTCTGTCATTATAATCTTGTCTAGGTATTGTGTATCATCTTGTACCTATTGTATTATTTGCATCTCTTGGGTTTGTGTTTATTTGATCCTCGCCTTGGTGGTTTTTTCCTTTTTCTGTATTCTCCGGTTTGTTGCTCATTTTGTAGTGTGTGTACTACATGTGTAGTGTTGACTGTGGGTTCCAATTTATAAAATCATTCTTTGCTGAAGAAGATTGCTTCATCTTAAAATTCTGGTCATGAACTGCTTTTCTCACCCAAGCACCAGAGCTGTAACACAACCCATTGGCCATAAAGTGGAAGTTAATCCCTTCTCCAGGACTTAGAGTCATTCTCCCTTTTCATCTATTCGCCAAAGGAATGTCCCAAATTGACAGTTATGGGTGATATTTTCCAGACTGGCAAGTCAAGATTCTTCATTAAACAACCAGACAATTTTACAGTGCCATCTTGTGGACAGCTCAGGAATATTTAATTTTTCCTCTCTCTGCAGTAGAATTTATGAATTCTGGACAATAAATTAATTCATATTCTTTCTCTCAAGACAGTATCCGCTACTGAAGACCTTGCCGAACTCTGGAACGGACAATTGTGGTTTGAAATGTTTTTATTGATATGATTTGAAATGTGTTGCTTTATTTTCAGGAGGGAATTAATTTTTGAATGCTTACCATTAAGAAATTAATCTCATGTACAATGTAGAGACCTTGTGTGTATTCCTTTTATCCAGTAGGATATGTTAGTCACTAAAGTTTAAAGAATTTATGCTTTAATCCGCGGCATATATGTGTTTTAGGGGAACTTCACTTCTCATGTCAAGTTTCTTCCCCCTCCTCTTTCTGCTTAGACCTCCACAGCTCAGGAATTTGAACTGCCCAATGGGCTTCCAAGCTCCCCTTGCATTTCCTTTTTTAGTCTAGTTTAATGACTTCTGCTAAAAAATAAAAAAAAAATCTGCCTTTTGTTCAGTTTTTTGGGCTGTGGTCAAGCTGTAAGGAGCAGACTTCTCTGCTTTCCCATCTTTTTAAGTAGAGCCAGAGTATTTCATGCTCTGTGAAAAACCTTTTTTCTTTTCTTTAAAGTTCACTTTTTCTTATTTTAATCCTTTTCTGTAAATCACCGTGCAAGAAGGTTTTTTTTTTTTTTCTAAGCCTAAGCCAACTCATTCAAGCCACAATACATCGGAAGAAATGGATCTGTGGCTTGTGTTTGTCTCAGTTTGACTCTCTGATGGGACATTGTACAATAAACAAATTCCTTTTCAGTGCATAAGTGGAGACCTCGCCCAGCTTGCTGAAGAACAGCCTGATTGCGATTTAAGGAGCACGGCCTTGTGGGAAAATCTATCAGCACCTCCAGCAACAGAATCCACGGACATCCAGCTGAATCAAGGTTGGCACGTGAGGGCCCTGCTGCCACCAGGAACATGATCTGACTCTGTGGCTGATGGTCTGTTGTTCAATTTAAACTTAATTCATCAGAATATTTCCGGTGTAAGTTCTTTAAACTTAATTTTATGCAAACTCCTATCAGAATTTCAAAATGCATTTTGTCTTTTCATTAATTTCTGCTCCTTTTCAGAGTAACATCAATTTTTATTTTCATAAAATAGTCTAATGATCATATTTCTTCATAAAATTGCATCCACTTTTCTGAACCAATGCTATTTTATGGTTTTCCAATTTCCAGTATACCGCCAAGTTAAACTATGGTTTCTTTGGTTCCACGAATGTTTGATTCACATGTGATGCTCAGTAATTCAATAACCGTCTATAATGCCCATGATACATGTTGAATTCTTTGTTTTAAAATCATCCAAATGTGTTAACCCATTCTGACATTTTTTATTAAACTATTGAAAGACATATGGGAGTTATTGTTTGATTTCATGTCCATCTTCTTGATTATAAGCAGACAAGAACTTGTCATGAATGCCCCTTAGGGGCAGAGAGAACAGACCCAGGCGCTGAACTGTGAGCTTATAATATTTATTAACAAAAACCACAAACATAAAGTTCAACAAGATACTCAAAATGAAACAATAACGAGGAAAAAAACTTACAGGAGTAGTACGCCAGAGCAGGAACAGGGCTCTGACGAAGATAAGGAGAGGCTTGGATTATGCCTGATGAGTTAAGGCAGCAGCAATGAAAATGAAAAACAACTTCCCTTAAATAGGGATCAAAATCCATTACATAACAAGTGACAGGTGTAGGTTCACATGAGCGGGCAAAGGAAACAATGAGTGGTGATAGAGATCAGCTGGGACAGGTGAGGGAGGAGTGGCTGGACTTACAGCTTGATAGACGATGCCCCCTGCAGAGCACAAACCCGGAAATATTACCTGATAGCTGTCAACCCAGAGAAAAACACCACAGAATAAATATAAGAAATAAACATAATCAATGCAGACTGATAAATCATTACAAATAGACATGAAACAAAACTGGAGCCTAAATAGAAAAATAGAAAGCAGTACTGAAACTCAAAGGCACAAAATACAAAAAATATATATAAATACCAAGAAAGAGCTACGAGACTGAGTCTGGCAGAACATCCAGAACTCAGCTCATGACAGAACTCACAAGGGTTTTTTTGAGACTGATTCATAATTGGTACAAATAAAGAATTGTTAATAAAATTGTCCATTATCTGGACTGGTGCCCCAGTGAGGATATGTTTGTGTAATGAAGGAAATTTTCATCCCTACTCACATTCATATTTACATTAATACTTGTACCAACAATAAAACACCTATAAAGCCCATTAATCTAAATCCACTACACATGGCACAGTTATTTCATTACTGGTTAACCCTATACTTCCCTTATTCATCCTCTGCATCATTAATTATTCATTCCGGTCTGTGCTTTTATTTTGACGGTGCCCTGTGTACCTCCGGCTGTCAAACTCTGTTTCGTGGGCTGCACAGCTGTCACTTATTGTATTAATTGTTTCCTCACTCTTGTGATCGACACCTGTCATTCATTGATCATTTTCCCATTTACCTATTTAAGGACAAAGGCAACGTTTCCCGTTGCCGTGTCCTACTGTTTGTCTCCTCAGAGTGACCTACCGTTACTTTGAGTGAATGTGTTTTTCTGCAAAGGTGAACGGGTGCACATCATCTTGGATTTAATACTTTTTCCCTTCGTTTTTTTCCCCAGACGTGAGCCCCATTTCCCTTCGGGTGTGACTCCGTCATTTTTCTTTTTTCCCCAGACGTGAGACCCGTTTCCCTTCAGGTGTGACTCCGTCTAGTGTTCTTCTCTTTTTTCCTCTGGCGTGTCCAAGCACCTCAGCCTTGGTTCGTCCAGGCTGTTCACTTTTTCCCCCAGATGTGAGACCCGTTTGCCTCCAGCGTTCCTCTCACCAGTTCCTATTTGTAAGTGCTGTGTTCGTGTAGTGTTAGTGTTTATGTTAATAAACGTTGCAAACTCACAGATGGCATTTGGTGTCTTCTGTCTGCCCTTGCCAGGGCAATTTATGACACACTTGGGCACTCAAAACCCTCCACCACAATAAGGTAATGATCCACAGAGGGGACAATAAAATATATATAAAATAAACTAAAAAATAAAAAATCTGATTACTTATGACACTAATATACACTAAACGAAACTGATTGGAAGTAAGCTTGAATATGATTTTAATATTGTGAGTAAAGGACAATATAGTGTAATTGAAAACATTATTGTCTACCTATTAACATCTCTTTCACTTCATTCCTGACTTTATCTGGTGCGATGGCATCTTGCTCCAACCAAAAGAGGCAGAATGATGGATGTAGAAGTGCAGACCTCTAAACCATGTGTAACAGTAATCCAAGGAGCCTATAACTTTACATGGTGGGCAATGAACCTGTAAACTGATTGCTGCCAACGTTAAAAACTTCTATACTCTTTTCTCTTAGTTTAACGTTATCCTGTGTGGGTCATGGCAAAGCCAGCAGTCAGTGCAAACAATTGTGGTAAGCAAATGTCTCATTCTTCTTTTGAAGATCTTCAGCAAATGAAAATATAATTTAGTTATAACATTACTTTGGCTAAACAAAAAGAAAAGAGTTTATGCAGCTGTCAGGCTAAGCTCATTGCAAACCTAGATGCTAATGTTAACCTTTCATAAATGACTATCCTCTCCGGGTGTGTTTTGGTGGCAGATTAAATTAAAAGAAGTAGCCAACTTTATTGTCATTCAGTCTATACAGCCAATCATGTACAGTAGAACGAAAATACATTTCTCCTATCTACAATCAGAGGAGCCACTGCCATGCATCACCACAAACAACTTTTCCTTCCCCATTTTATTATACTGAAGTACCACTTTTTTAATATGATCTTTATAGGTATGATCTGGCCGGACCTTGAACCCACAGCCTCTTGGGTGTGGGGTGGATGCCCTATCAACTAGGCCACCACACTGGTAGATGTGACAGATGCGGCAAATTCAATGTTTTGCATTTTATGCCACATACATTGCAGTTTTCTGTTCTTTAATTTATCCCCTGTGTGAAGTTTTTATTGCCAAAACTTTGCTGGTGAGCACCGCCATGAATGATATTGTTTGTGCATGGGTGCATGCGTGTGACGTTACATCAGTGTTCTCACAGACACAGAGAGGAGACTGTGAAGAAAAAAAAAATAAAAATAAAAGATTGCTCACGGGTCTCAACTCCGAGTCATGTCTGAAGTCTTTTGAATATGAGTCCAAGTCGAGTCTGAAGTCCTCATATATGTGGCTTAACTGCGATTGGAGTCAGGGTCTCAGACTCGAGTCCCCTTCCCTGCTGCACGACATCTTCAATAGCTTCATAAATGAACTTAGTGTTATACTTGAGATAAAAAGAACATTCTGCATTACAGTATATAAATAAATTACACATGAAAGGCACTCAATTTTGAGTGAATGTGCAATTCATCTTCAAAAGTCCTTGCTCACTGTTTTCCCTTATATCTTGGCAGCAGTGTAGTGCAGAATTTCATGGATTTTAAGAAATTCTTAGCAGATTGCCTTCGAGGCTGTGGGAGAGGATCTGTAATGATATAAAAATATTTTTGTTCTGTTAAAAATATTACAAATCTGCTGCTTCTGTGTGTGCTTACTTGATAAATACAGTGGTGTGAAAAAGTGTTTGCCCCTTCCTGATTTCTCATTTTTTTGTATGTTTGTCACACTTAAATATTTCAGATCATCAAACAAATTTAAATATTAGACAAAGATAACACAAGTACAGTGATCCCTCGCTACTTCGCGCCTCACCTTTCGCGCCCTCAGTGCATCGCGGATTTTTCAAAAATATTCATCAAAAATTCAGAATTGAGAAAAAAGATGCCCGGGCGCTAGCAGAAGGCAGGGAGACTACACGGAGAGCCGGCACAACTCAAAATCCACCTCTCTGATTCGCTGGCCAGCATCCCCACCCCCTAAGAGATTTTGTTCTCGTGTTGGCTCGGCTCGGGAATCTCGCAAGCTGATTGGCCGAGACGTCGCTGCTGCCTCTATGCCTCCTCCTGCTGCCTCTACGCCTTCCCGTCGAGAGAGAGAGTGAGAGAATGAACGTACGTATTATTTATATTATTTATACATTATTTTATGTATATTATTTATATTATTAATATTTTATTTACATGTTTCAAACTATTCTTTAATGTTCTAATGATAACATATGCATTTATAGGGTTAATATACACTTATTGATATTATATATACACAAAAAAATGTATGTAAAAAATGGGGGGGGAGTGACGCTACTTCGCGGTTTTTCACTTTTCGCGGTCGGTTCTGGACCCCATTAACCGCGATAAGTGAGGGATCACTGTAAACACAAAAGGCAGGTTTTAAATGAAGGTATTTATTATTAAGGGTAAAAAAAAAAAATCCAAACCTACATGGCCCTGTGTGAAAAAGTGATTGCCCACCCCCGTTAAAACATAAATTAACTGTGGTTTATCACATCTTTAGAAAGCTGAGTTCAATTTCTCTAGCCACACCCAGGCCTGATTACTGCCACACCTGTTCTCAATCAAGAAATCACTTAAATAGGACTTGCCTGAAAAAGTGAAGTAGACCAAATGATCCTCAAAAGCTAGACATCTTGCTGCAATCCAAAGAAATTCAGGAACAAATGAGAAATAAAGTAATTGAGATCTTTCAGTCTGGAAAAGGTTATAAAGCCATTTCTAAAGCTTTGGGACTCCAGAAAACCACAGTGAGAGCCATCCATCCATCCTTCCATCTTCTTCCGCTTAATCCTTTTCGGGTCGCGGGGGGGCTGGAGCCTATCCCAGCATCTTTGGGCAAGAGGCAGGGTACACCCTGGACAGATTGCCAGTCCATCGCAGGGCCAACACAAAGAGACAGACAACCATTCACTCTCACAGTCATACCTAAGGACAATTTAGAATCCCCAGTTTGATGCCAATTAACCTAACTTGCATGTTTTTGGCATGTGGGAGGAAACCGGAGAAATCCTGGAGAAAACCCACGCAGACACGGGGAGAACATGCAAACTCCACACAGATCACTGACCACAGTGAGAGCCATTATCCACAAATGGCGAAAACGTGGAACAGTGATGAACTTTCCCAGGAGTGGCCGGCCGACCAAAATTACTCCAAGAGCTCATCGACGACTCATCCAAGAGATCACAAAAGATCCCACAACAACATCCAACGAACTGCAGGCCTCACTTGCCTCAGTTAAGGTCAGTGTTCATGACTCCACCATAAGAAAGAGACTGGGCAAAAATGGCCTGCATGGCAGCGTTCCAAGACAAAAACCACTGCTGAGCAAAAAGAACGTAAAGACTTGTCTCAGTTTTGCCAGAAAATATCTTGATGATCCCCAAGACTTTGGGGAAGATACTCTGTGGACTGACGAGACAAAAGTTGAACTTTTTGGAAGGTGTGTGTCCCATTACATCTGGCGTAAAAATAACATAGCATTTCAGAAAAGGAACATCATACCAACAGTAAAATATGGTGGTGGTAGTGTGATGGTCTGGGGCTGTTTTGCTGCTTCAGGACCTGAAAGACTTGCTGTGGTAAATGGAACCATGATTTCTGCTGTCTACCAAAAAATCCTTAAGGAGAATGTTCGGCCATCTGTTTGTGACCTCAAGCTGAAGCGCATTTGGGTTCTGCAACAGGACAATTATCCAAAACACACCAGCAAGTCCACCTCTGAATGGCTTAAGAAAAACAAAATGAAGACTTTGGGGTGGCCTAGTCAAAGTCCTGACCTGAATCCGATTGAGATGCTATGGCATGACCTTAAAAAGATGGCTCATGCTCGAAAGCCCTCCAATGTGGCTGAATTACAACAATTCTGCAAAGATAAGTGGGCCAAAATTCCTCCACAGCACTGTAAAAGACTCATTGCCAGTTATGGCAAACGCTTGATAGTAGTTGTTTCTGCTAAGGGTGGTCCAACCATTTATTAGGTTTAGGGGGCAATCACTTTTTCACACAGGGACATGTAGGTTTGGATTTTTTTCCTTTAATATTAAACACCTTCATTTAAAACTGCGTTTTTTGTTTACTTGTGTTATCTTTGTCTAATATTTTAAATTTGTTTTGTTTTAAATTTGTTTGATGATCTGAAACATTTAAGTGTGACAAACATAAAAAGAAATGAGAAATCAGAAAGGAGGCAAACACTTTTTCACTCCACTGTATATCATTCTTGTAGTTTTTGATTCAGATTACAGCTCATTTATTGTCTATTGTCTGTATGAAAAAAGATTATCTAAAAACACTCTTCACCCAGTGTGATGCAACCCCAGGTTTTCACACTAATGCACATGGTCAGGTGTCAGTCAACAATTCCCAGACAGCCTGGGGAATCATGGCAGCTTCAGCCCTGTTTTGCTGTGCTTGGATTAAGATGAGAGAATGCGGTGAGAAAGAAGGAGGTCTGCTTTCCATAAAGTTCTGCTATCCTCTGAGGCAGTCCCACTTCATAATCATAAATCGTCTCAATGGAAATTGGGGGTTCATCATATCCCACCATAACAGAGAAGTCTCAGAATGAAATGGTGGACTGGCGGCTCTTCTGACAATTAAATATCAAAGGAAACTTTTGTCCTACTTGGTTATATTTTTGGAACGGGAAAGCCATGACAGAATTTGTACTCAAAAGGTCATTCCCTTGAACTCTGTGGATGCATAGGTAATATCTGTCATTTTAATTTTGATTCTACCTTTTGATCGACCAACTCCATGTCTTCCAGGGAGGACTCAGGTTTTTGGCTTCTCCCTAACTTGTCTCCCTGACCAGTTCCAGCCCATGTGTGTAATGCTGTTTGTAATGAGAAATCTAAACAGGGAACAGCAGTCAGGCATGACAGGAATGTGTTTCCATTGGAAGGAGCACTTTGCAAAAAAATAGAAGAAAGAAAAAAATAAGATGAGGCCGAGATGTGTCCAGAAGGAGCGCTCACTTGGGCTAAAGCGGAAGACTAATGTTATTGTACATTGGCTGTCACTCTGCCAGCCCTCCCTCTCCAATTGGTTCCTGGTCTCCGTCTCTCTGTGACCTCCCCCTCTCTTTGTGCTCCTCCAAAAGTCTGTTTTCTCAGGTGGACAGTGACACAGTTCTGAATGAGCCCCAGTTGTACCCCCTTCTGCATACATGGCTGAAGACTTTGTCATCGGCTCAGAGTCCGGAGGGACCTGTAGAGAGCTGAAAGTCAAAACTCCAGCCCAGG
Source organism: Pholidichthys leucotaenia (assembly GCA_020510985.1). Classification (NCBI taxonomy): domain Eukaryota; kingdom Metazoa; phylum Chordata; class Actinopteri; order Cichliformes; family Pholidichthyidae; genus Pholidichthys; species Pholidichthys leucotaenia. The sequence continues at coordinate 164,470,418 of CM035849.1, forward strand.
TTCACCCTGGGTTTGGGGAGGCAGGAAGTTTAGGGAGAAAAATGACAGAACAACAAAGAGGAAATGCAAGAAATTTGGAGAATAAGTTTCAATGCATGGAGAATGGAAGATGATGGGAATGAATTAGACCACCCATTTTGAAAATTAGAGAGTAGTGGTTGTAGCCCAGTCTGTAAAGGCCACCTTGGTTTATGGAGGATGTTTGAAACGGCACTGTTTAGAGTTTATTTTATCATGCCACAAGGTCTCAGACCCTCTGTCAAGAATCTCATTCTGCAAAGACTAATTACAGTGTAAACACTGCATTAAAGTCTGTAGTCCACTCCGCTTCACTATTTACCCTTTCTTCCAAACAAACCTGACATCCCTCCACAGATTGATTTTGTCCATAGAAACCTCCTCTGGTGGTGTTTATTTGTTTTGAAACTGGCATGCAATTCATGCTGAAATGGATGGATACAGATTTCACTGAGTACATGAATAACACAGCTCATTTTGAAAGATGGCAGAGTTGCTTTCACCTGCGAACCACCTCTTCTTTCCACTCTAAAGCTGAGTATAAACAGATTTTTAGGGAGAAATTAAAAAAAGAAGAAAATGGCAATGTTCAAAATCCCAGAACTTTTAGCACACATACTACATTATATAATTCATGGCTGTAAAAAAACTTAATTATGTGTAATAGTGGAATGACTCTTTCCTTATTAGGAAAAAGAAAAAAAAGACAACAGGAAACTGTGCTTCATTAGCACATGAACGGGTGCTGAGGAGTGGTCACTCATGTCAGTCACCTGCGTGGCTGAGCCAGAGAACTTAATTATTACCACATGGGCCCAAAGGGCCGGAAGAAAATGCTTTTAAGGCAGATGGAGAATTATGGCCTCACAGATCTTTTAGCATATAAAATAAACAAGCCAACTGCTACTGAGGGTGAGTTTATGTGCGCAAGTCTCACTGTTTGCATCCTTTGTATTTTATTTTTCAGGTTGAAATGGTTTTTAGTGTACTTGATCATACAATTAGGGCTGCAGAATGTGGATGGAACAGTGACGCAGAGCTGGTTCTTGAGAAGAATGTGTAACTGCTAAATATAAGTCATGCATTCATGTTGCAGAGGTTCCGGGTGTCTCTAGAAAAATGGCATATGAAACTCAATAGGACTTAGCATCTGGTGCGAAAAAATAAATGTTGTAACTATCTTCTTTAAGAAGTGTTCAGGCAAGTATTGTTATAGCTCAGAGGTGGATATGCTATTCATTAAGGAATATCTTAAAAGCCACAAGGGTTTGGTACAGTTGATATTGACCACATGACCTCCAACTAACACATAAAAAACACAAGTTCTCCTGAATATGACTATACAGTAAGTACCTTCTCAAAGATGATGGGATCTAGCCGGGGCACCAGTGAGAGCATCCTCACCAACTGCATCACGGTGTGGTATGGAAGCTGCACCGCCTCCAGCTGGAAGACACTACAAAGCACAGTGAAAGCAGCCACCAAGATCATGAGTGCCCCTCTGCCCCCCCTCTTGGACATCTACTTCACCCGCCTCATCCGCAGAGCCATCAACATCGCAGGTGACACCTCCCACCCCTCACACTCCCTCTTCACCCCCTACCCTCAGGGAGAAGGTACTGGAGCCACTGGGCCCGCTCCACAAGACTGCTAAACAGTTTTGTTTATCAGGCCATCAGGGCCCTGAACTCTGTCCACCCACCCCCACATCCCCCCCCCCCCGACCGTAACACACTCACCCGCACAATAACTACCTCAGCTGCTGGCACAGAAAGACTGGCACACCAACAGTAAGACATTTGCTGCTTTATGTCTCTCCACTTTACTGCAACCATTTGCACAAATGCCATATCTGCTGCTGTCTGTCATTGCAATACTGATCATGTGCAGTCCTATCTGTCACTGTCTGCATCTACACTACCACAATGAACTTGCAACTACGGGTATTACATCTCTATTAGGGCTGTCGTGATAACCGCAATTATGTAATACCACACTATGGACACGTCTACTGCGGAGGAAAATGACCAACCACAGCAACCATGGTGTTCACTTTTTTGGTATGTGTGGCTATATCTCGTTCACTTATGTGCCCCCACTGATTATTAAATAAATTGTTAAATGAAGTGTATTTTTATTGCCAACAGCATGTTTGTACCCGGTAATTTAGAAGCTTCCACAGCACACGGTGCTGCTGCCGCCGGGTGCTGACTGCAACAGCACCGTTTGGGGCACTCTCTCCAGACGGACTCCAGCAGGCAGTTAGTGGTAAAAGCGTTTGGACTCCTTGTTAAATACAGCTGTGACAGTGAGCAATGAAAGGGCACAAAGCGTGTTATTTCCTTCTGAGCGGAGTGTGTATGATCTAGACTATGTATGCTCCTGTGTATGAGCTCCGAGAGATGCTTGTTTTAACGTGATTTTTCAGACAGCGGCAAAAATCACAAAGACGAGAGCCATGCAGGGTCCTATAGAGAGACTGTCCTGCTTAAATAAACTGACTGTCACTGCGGTCTCCAGTCCACACACCCCGTAGTTACCGTCACTGCTTTATGAAAATGATCGAGTTTTTTTTTTTTAAACAGAATCAACAGTTCATGCCTGTAAGAAATGGGGAGCTCTGCACAGTTGTCACACACACATAAAGTTGAGAGCAGAGCTGCAGCGAGACTCTCACAGCTTCCTCTTTTGCCACATAAGTTATAAACCCTGTTTAAATTACAAGTCCACAGGGTCCTCAGGGACATTTGCAATAATACCGCATACCGTTGTGTTGAGCTGTCCACCGTCACCACAGGGGAAATTCCTCTACTGCGACAGCCCTAATCTCTACTTTTCTGTATATAGGATTGCTGGGTTTCATCATTGTTAATCATTTATCTTTATTTGCACTATAGAAGGTCTGGGTCTATCTTTTGTCACCACTTACACTACGGGCTGCATTTCTTGTCAGGAGCCGAGCTGGCTTGGTTACCCCCAGCTCGGTCCTGATCTTTCTGTGGGTTTAGGGGCTGCTGTGTATGTACATGTATTGTATTCAGTGCTGTTCCTTACCCATAGCCACTGCCTTCTGGCCGGCAGTGGTGAGGCAGCCCCTTTGGCTCATGCTGGTGTGAGCGCTGTCTGTTTGCCGGTACGACCACACCCCCTTTCTAATCTCTGTCAGCTATTCCCACTCCCATATACCATCTTCCCGTGCTGCGCCCACGTGTTCCTAATTGTGTATCCAGCAATGCTTGTAATTAAGCAGGGCTTCGCCACTCAAGCATTGCTGGATTATTGTTCTTGTCTTGGATAGGTGTTATGCTCTTGGACTTACTTGGACTCATAGAACCACTCCAGTCCTGTGAGTATAAACTGTTGGTGTTTCCCCCGTGCCCGCATGCTTTGGAACTTTGCCCAGTTTCCTCCCATGACTGTAGAGCGTCCTGGAGGACGTCATTGTAACCTTGACTGCAAATGTTATTTTGAACTGCATGTGAGTTTACCCGTCTGTTCAATAAATGTGTGTGTGGTGTTAACCCAGTGCGTAAATCCTCATCCTTTCTTCCCTTGCCGTGCGCAATGGAGAGGTGCATGGGAGGGATCACGACAGAATAATCCAGCCCGAAAAAAGTATTTAGCGGGTACACCCACACATCCTTTTCCCTTTCTTTACGTGTATTATTTTTGGGACTGACCTGTGTTGGAGTTGGCCATGGATTCGGCGCCCCGAAGCTATCCGTTGAGTTTAGGATGGGAGTGCTGCCGTGCATTAATGGACATTGACGGGCTCATCGCATTGGCCAGCATGTATTCTACCCTGGAGGACATTCTCTGGTACATACGTAGGTCTGGCGGAGGCAGAGGTCTGGTGGTGCCCTCAGCTCGCTCGGCATGCCGAGGGAATGGAGAGGATTACCAGGTTGTCAGCGCTGCAGCGTGGGTGCGGCGAAGGGGTGAGGGAATCCCTTAAGAAGACTGAGCTTGCGTCGAGTGGCAAGCCGCTGCAGGGGAACGAAGGGACTGCTATCACCATCTTGCCAGCTGTGGAGGCGTCTGCAGTGGATTGGGAGCCTGAGCTGGACTTCCTTGTGGCCGGGCCCGAGTGTTCATCTTCCAGATCGACGGAGTCCTGGACAGCGGTGGAGCTCGAACTCAGGCAAGTTTTCTCTCTTGTTTTTCTGATAACAGTATTAGAGAGATCTTGCCTGGCTCTAGGTGGGGAGAGTCAGGCACAGTGTGCAGCTGCGTCTGAACTTCCTTTGCTGGATCCATCACTGCCGGCGACCCTAATAACCCTGTTTCTTCTCCCGCTCCTGAGTTATCCTCTAGGGTCGCCGGAGAGGAACTACCATCTCCAGGGGTCCTCATGGAACTGGTCTCATCTCCTGACGATGTCACGGGTCCAGTTCCCCTGATGTCTGAGGTCGTTGTGTGGTCCCCTCCACAGGCCGTGTCACCGTGGGTGCAGTGTGCTGGTTTTGGACCCTCATGGGACTGCGCCCCAGGGTTAGCCCAACGTGGGTGCTGCGCTCCAGCACAGACCTGTTATGGATGCCATGCTCCAGCTCCAGGGTCCACCGCAGATGCTGCAGAACTCCATTCGGGAGCCACCATGATTGCAGCTGTGTCCCAAGCTGGGACCACCGAGGGTGCTGCAGAGCTTCAGCCAGGAGCCACCGCGAGTGCTGAGGAGCTCCAGCCGGGGTCCACCGCGGGTGCAGCGAAGGCCTGGTCGGGGTCTACCACAGGTGCTGTGGTTCAGCTCAAGAACGCCGTGGCCTCTTCCATTTCTGGTGCTGTGGGGATCACCATCCTATGGTCTGGACATCCACCAGGGAGCCTCCCAGTGGGCAAGCCCCCTCCTGCTCCACTGCTCTGGTCTTGGTGGCTTAACAGCGCTGGCCAACCACCGGAGGGACTCACTCCCCAGGTCAGGTGGCCCATGTTGTCCGGCAGGCCGCCGGATTCCGTCCACCTGACCTTCTGCTGGGCCTGGGACTCTGGGCGGCCTCCTTAGCCCCAACGCCCGTGGACTTGGGGGAGTTAATTGTGGGCCCTGGGCAGGGTATTGTGTTCCCTCCTTCACTGTTCCCCCTACCTCCCACCCGGGTTCGTGTTGTTTGTTCCTGTTGGGGTTGGGGGGGGGGGGGTCTGGGATGTTACTTTGGGTGTCTGGGAATCCACCCCTTAAAGGGGGGGCTCTGTCAGGAGCCGAGCTGGCTTGGTTATCCCCAGCTCGGTCCTGATCTCTCTGTGGGTTTAGGGGCCGCTGTGTATGTGCATATTATGCATTCAGTGCTGTTCCTTACCCATAGCCACTGCCTTCTGGCCGGCAGTGGTGAGACTGCCCCTTTGGCTCATGCTGGTGTGAGCGCTGTCTAACTGTCTGCTAGTCCGACTACGCCCCCTTTCTAATCTCTGTCAGCTGTTACCACTCCCGTATGCCATCTTCCTGTGCTGCGCCCACGTGTCCCTAATTGTGTATCTAGCAATGCTTGTACTTAAGCAGGGCTTTGCCAGTCAAGCATTGCTGGATTATTGTTCGTGTCTTGGAGAGATGTTATGCTCTTGGACTTACTTGGACTCTTAGAACCGCTCCAGTCCCGTGAGTATAAACTGTTGCCATTTCCCCCGTGCCTGCATGCTTTGGAACTTTGCCCGGTTTCCTCCCATGACTGTAGGGCGTCCTGAAGGACGTCATTGTAACAATGAGCGCAAATGTTATTTTGAACTGCATGTGAGTTTACCCGTCTGTTCAATAAATGTGTGTGTGGTGTTAACCCAGCGCGTAAATCCTCATCCTTTCTCCCCTCACCGTGCGCAATGGAGAGACGCACGGGAGGGATCATGACATTACTGTACACAGACTGCTGTTGTTGTTTTTCCAGCCTTATTCCTTTTTATATATATATTGTGCACACCAATGAAGAGACAGAGAAACACCATTTCAATTCTCCTGTATGTCCTGTACGTATAGTAGTATTGACAAATAAAATCTTTGAATCTTTAATCTGTCACATCTGTCACTAAGGGCCTCATGCAAGAACATGTTAGTATGTAAATCCTGCGTATTTTGTTAGTAAGCTGCGTTAGTACTAACCAGCCACTCATTAAACAAACACTCGTATGTTGTCCAAATGTGTGTAAATGTATGAGAGTGCATGCATGTGAAATTAATATTTGCATAACTGACGCCCTATGACGTATTAAGTTTCTAGGGTTTACACTCTTATACTTGATTTAGACAAATAAAATATAGAGCTATTTGATGAAAACTAATGCTAGAATAAAAGCAAACTATTTACACATAACTCTTAAAACTGGTCTGGACCACTCATATATTCTGTTGGCAAATGGCACTTATAAAGTGTCAAATTCACTTATAAAGCACTTTTTTCTCATCCCTGGATGGCCACAGTGCTTTACAGATTCGGCTATCCTCTCATTCACACACACACATTCACACACTGATGGTGGTGGAGCTGCCATGCAAGGCATTAACCTGACCCACCTGGAGCAACTTGGGGTTGAGTGTCTTGTTCAAGGACACTTCGACATGTAGATCACAGAGAGAGCAGGAATTGAACCGCTGATCCCCCGATCAGAGGTCGACTACACTCTACATCTGAGCTACAGCTGCCGTAAAGCACTTTGGTCATCTACCGATGAGAAAAGGTGCTATACAAGTGAACGCCATTTACCATATCTAAAACTCAAATATATAATGTATATATACTGTATGTATATAATGTACTAAATTTCTAGATACTAACAGATATTTGAATCTTAAAAATTCAAGTGAATTGATCTTACATCACATTTACTGTATGAACAAATCTGTTTGTACTAACAGTTCTTGCATGAGGCCCAATGTTTTTCAAAAGTGTTTTAATCCAATAACAAAGATGGGTGAGAGTAAGGCTGGATGATATAGCTCAAAAAAAGTATTGCATATGTTTGGTGCACTGAATGTCCTTTAAAATTTGGTTTTACATACATTTTTATGAGAAAAAAATCAAAATTCATATGTTCATATTGTATATACAGTTGGGTCCATATACAGTGCATCTGGAAAGTATTCACACTGCTTCACTTTTTCCACATTTTATTATGTTACAGCTAGGGGTGGGCCATATGACCTAAAAATGATATCACAATATTTCTATGAATTTTCACGATAATGATATTTTTCACGATATTGCAGAATACAGTTTTTTTTCTTTCAAATTTATGCAAAAAGCAGAGTTTCACTGGCCAGCGTTATTTACCTTCAACATATTCAGGAAAAACAAAACAAAAACTCTTATTTCTCCATTTTATAAACAGCACTGTTATGTATGGAATGACCTTTGAATAGCGAGGCCAGGTGCACGATAGAACTCAGTTTTATTAACAGGGTGATCACACACAACACAGCCACCAGGCAGGGGCATCGGCAAAGAGGCTGGATGAAGATGCCTGCTGGTATTTATGGAGTGGTGCAGTGGTGAAAGAGAAAGTGGCCACCACTACACCACGCTTCATAATAAAATACAATACCGCCCCCCGTAGAAAGTCCAAAACCACACACCCAATTGGGACCCTCCCCAATTTAGGACCCGAATCATGCACTAAAAAAAACTAGTACTGAAATCACTAAATGGCTTAACACATTCACTCAACAAACCTAAACTAGGGAGGACGGGTGGACTACCGTCCCACCCCACACGGCAAGGCGGATTATTCTGACACCTGTAAAATAAATAAAGTTCATTAATAACTTAAAATACAACCGTGTTCCTAATAAAACACCCCTAAACAATACCATTTAGACCTTTTCTGTCTAAAAGAAATTCAACTTTTGAATCCAGGTTACACAAAGTAAAATTAGCAACTAAAACCACACAGAAAGAATCATGAAAACCAGAAACATGTACTACACATACATAATACATCAAATTTGGCATTTTTTTTAACAAAATGTATGCAACCATATGAACATTAGAACATGTTTTATCATTATTTTTCAAAACCACGCTATTGTCCTTCTGGAAGAAAAGTGTAGAACTGGCTTGTGGGGGGCCCAGGGCAGCCCCTCAGTAGACCCACCCCTGGAAGCGGCATGCCTCCAGGATCACAGCTGACCTCATAGACGAGAGCACCTCTTCTCTTCGCCATCGACCACCTCTCTCGTCCGGACCCGCCATCAGAAACCTCGTCCCGAGCACGCCGCAGCTCATTGGCGTGTCTCCACAAGCCGTCCAACAGCTGGAAGTAGGCTGTGCCTCGTTTAGCCACAATGTGCAGCAGCTCTTGGTGACCCTCTGACTGTCGTTTGGCCCACATCCGCCGTGGACGTCCCTCTCCTCAAGCCTGGACCAGGTCCGTAACTCTCAGAGGAGCTCTGCTCGGCCTGCAGTGTTGCTGATCGGCACGCGGTCTCTCAGTGCCTGTCGGTCTGGCCCCGACTCCTTGTAAAGCTGCTGCAGTGGTCGCCGTTGAAGCTCCAGATCCTCCAGCCCACTGTGGCTGAGCTCCGGAGGAAACTGAGGCTCATTCGTAGGCATCACTCGCTGACTCAGGCGACTCACCGGCATGCTCGGTACCTTATCCTACCATACCCCGAGCACCGGCACTGAGACCGTCCTGTGTTGAACCTGAGTGAGGCTGGTCCTGCTTGACCGCCATGGTGTCTGATAAATCTTCTCCCCGCACCGTGTCATCCTCTACCAACGGAACCGGATGGTTCTGCTGGCCACAACCAGTCCATTCTTCCCCAGCGTCGTCTCTAATGGTGAAGTCCAGTCCATAAAACAGGTTACAGCACATGATGTTGTCGCCTCGGGCCGTCACTTGGAACGTGCAGTCAGCCATCACCACCGACTTGTACCGAGCTGTTAACTCCAATGTTCCAACCGTGCGCAGTCTGCCACCTCCATAACTGTAGAGCGGCACTGGGTTATCTCTTATTTTGTAGTGGGGGAAAAATTTCCTCACTGTGGCCCTCCAGCCCTGTGTCGATCAGCAGCGACACCTCCTCACCATCCAGCGTCACCTTGCAGAACTTGAACCCGTTGGTACTCGGGGACACCGCATGGACAGCTGTTGGGGCGGGTGAAGTTGTTTTACTCTGTGGGCTCTCCGGCTTGGACATACGACACACCCTGGCATAATGGTTCAAGTGACCACACTTGCCACAGCGCTTCCCTCTAGCTGGGCCTTTCCTAGCCTTGTATTGATGCTTCGCAGACCCACAACCCATACACAAGGGTTTTCTCAGGGCAGACCTTAGGTTGATAGCGTTAGTTTCCACGTTGTCGCAGGTCACGCTAACCTCACTGTCAGGGTCCACTACTAATGCTAAGGTGGTAGGCCCCAGCTGCTGTTGTGATTGGCACCACTTTAGTTCCGAAGCTAGCTTGTCTGCGGTCTCCACTTGGAGGGCTAGCTCGACAGTCTTGGCTAATGTCAGGTCACTTGGTGCCAAGAGCAGCCTAGCTTGTAAAGCGTTGCTGGTTGTGTGCTCCGCCAACTGGTCACATACAATTCCCTCCTCCAATAGCCCGAAACAACGCTCACTAGCCAGCTGCCGCAGGTCGGTGACAAACTGGTGGACAGGCTCACCCACTCACTGGTGTCGTTGTCGGAACCAAATCCTCCGGACGGTGATGTTGTCCAGTTTGTGGAACTGGGGCACTAGCAACTCAACCACATCCTCATACGAGTCGGTAGCTCTGCGTGTACGCAGGATACACTAGCCCTCAAACCTCAAATTACCTGCGTTCCAAATTATTATGCAAATGATTTGTCTCTGATTTTCCTATATAGTCGCTGCAAATGACAGTCACTATAATTTTCAAGTCATCAACCGTTAGAGCATAATTCAAATTTTACTGAACAAACCTCCCAATGATAACTATTTTTTTTTGCAAAAATAAAAAAAACTCAAAATGCACTGTTCCTAATTATTATGCACAACAGAGTTTCAAAACATTTTATTGGTTGTAAAGAACTAAAAATGCTCATTTGTTGAATTTGCAGCATTAGGAGGTCATATTTATTGAAATCAAAAGCTATTTCAATCAAAAACATCTTAACAGACCAAGTTACATGTTTACATAGGAGTCCTTCTTTGATATAACCTTCACAATTCTTGCATCTCATTGAACTTGTGAGTTTTTGAAAAGTTTCTGCTTAAATTTCTTTGCAAGATGTTAGAATAGCCTCCCACAGCTGCTGTTTTGACGTGAGGATGCTCCAAAGGTTCTCAATAGGGTTGAGGTCAGGGGAGGATGGGGGCTACACCATGAGTTTCTCTCCTTTTATGCTCATAGAAGCCAATGACACAGAGGTATTCTTTGCAGCATGAGATGATGCATCATCATGCATGAAGATAATTTTGCTTCGGAAGGCACAGTTCTTCTTTTTGTACCATGGAAGAAAGTGGTCAGTCAGAAACTCTATGTACTTTGTTGAGGTCATTTTCACACCTTCAGGGACCCGAAAGGGGCCTACCAGCTCTCTCCCCATGATTCCGGCCTAAAACATGACTCCACCAACTCCTTGCTGGCATCGCAGCCTTGTTGAAACATGATGGCCATCCACCAACCAAGCATTACTCCATCCATCTGGACCATCCAGGGTTGCACAGCCCTCATTAGTAAACAAAACTGTTTGAAAATTAGTCTTCATCTATTTCTGGGCCCACTGCAACTGTTTTTGCTTGTGAGCATTAGTTAGGGGTGGCCGAATAGTAGGTTTATGCACAACTTCAAGCCTCTGAAGGATCCTACACCTTGAGGTTCAGGGGACTCCAGAGGCACCAGCAGCTTCATATACTTGTTTGCTGCTTTGTAATGGCATTTTAGCAGCTGCTCTCTTAATCCAATGAATTTGTCTGGCAGAGACCTTCCTCATTATGTCTTTATCTGCACAAACCTGTCTGTGCTCTGAATCAGCCACAAATTTCTTCACAGTACAATGATCACACTTAAGTTTTCGTGAAATAGCTAATGTTTTCATACCTTGTCCAAGGCATTGCACTATTTGATGCTTTTCAGCAGTAGAGAGATCCTTTTTCTTTCCCATATTCCCATATTGCTTTCTCTCCCATTTGGTGAACACCCGCTCTGCAGGAGATCGTCACTTCCTTGTGGTAACGTATCGTCACTTCCTGTTTTGCTGTCTGCCTGTGTGGTTTGCTCTCCAGCTCTCCAGCCACTAGCTAGCCACTAGCTATGGCTACTATCTCTCTTTCCTCTCCTCCTCTGGTGTGCTCTCTCTGTCAGATGTTTAGCTACACCTCTGCCTCTTTTAGTGATAACGGTAAATGTAATAAATGTTGTCTTTTTGAGGCGCTCGAGGCGAGGTTGTCTGATTTGGAATCCCGGCTCTGCTGCATTGAAACACCGTCTGCGCCAGTTAATCTTGACGGACGCCCATTAGCTGCAGCGGAGCTAGCTAGCTTAGGTCCCACTGTCAGCGGTTCCCCGGCTCTCCTCAGCAGCGAGGAGACTGGGTGGGTGACGGTGAGAAGGAAGCCTAGTCGCAAAGCCCCGGTTCACCACCAACCTGTTCACGTTTCTAATTGTTTTTCCCCGCTCAGCGACACACCCGCTGAGGAAAAAACTCTGATCATTGGCGACTCTGTAGTCAGAAACGTGAACCTAGAGACTCCAGCGGCCATAGTCCAATGTATTCCTGGGGCCAGAGCAGGCGACATCGAGTCAAATTTGAAAATGCTGGCTAAAAGTAACTGTAAATACTCCACAATTGTTATTCACGCCGACATTAATGACATCCGTCTCCGGCAGTCGGAAGTCACGAAACTTAAAACGTCTCGTCTCGGCGCCACACCAGTCGGCTGCCTTTTGCAACAGCGGCTCGATTCCGAGTTTTTTTTTTTTTCCCTTCCTCTCTCTTTTGATCACTTTTTTTTTTTTTTTTTTTTTTTTTTTTTTTTTCACCCCACTTATATCACGGACACACAGATCATCCCAAATGTCTCCTGAGCCGGTGGACGGAGCCACTGTTTATAGCAGGATACGATATAACAGGGAAGAGCTGCTAGCATTTAACCGCCACCCGGTCCCACTGGAAAATCTCGACATACCGAGAGAACTGAGGCGAAAACGCCGCGGCTGCCGGGCTGGAGTAAGGCGGAGGACAAAAAATATAAGGTACAGACCCTCCCTTCCATCTGTTGTCATGGGAAATGTACGGTCGATACTGGGAAAGTTAGATGAGCTAGCGGCTATCTCCCGTTATGATAGCACTTACCGGGAGTGCTGTCTCCTTTTGTTTACTGAGACGTGGCTAACTGAACTAGCAGCAGATGCTAACATTGAGCTGGAGGGTTTTCACATGATACGAGCTGACCGAACACCAGAGAGTGGCAAAACTAGGGGCGGTGGAGTGATCATGTATGTTAACAACAACTGGTGCAGACCGGGACATATCACTGTTAAACAACGACACTGCAGCAAAGACATTGAGTTGCTAGCTGTTAGCATGAGGCCTACATATCTCCCGAGAGAATACTCACACGTGATCTGCATTGTTGTTTATGCAAATCCGACGGCGAACGCTGGGACAGCGCGTGACGTCATCCATTCAGTAACCAGCAGGCTGCAGACAGAACACCCAGATGCTCTTCTCCTCATCTCAGGCGATTTCAACCATGTTTCACTGTCTCCCATTCTGCCCACTTTCACCCAGTATGTCACATGCCACACTAGAGACAATAAAACACTGGATTTGTTCTACGCAAACACTAAGGAGGCGTACACCTCATCACAACTCCCCCCACTTGGGAGATCGGATCACAACTTGGTTCATCTCCGACCGGTGTACAAACCTCTAGTGCACAGACAACCTCCGGCAATGCACACAGTGGAGTTATGGTCTGAGGAGACAATGGACACTCTAAGGGACTGTTTTGAAGCCACTGCCTGGAAGCAGCTCTGCGATCCACATGGTGAGGACATCGATGGCCTCATTCACACCTTCACGGGCTACCTCAGCTTCTGTGTGGACAAATCCGTTCCCACCAAGACCATACGGCGTCACTCAAACAACAAACCCTGGATCAACCCTGAGATAAAAACACTTCTGAGAGAGAAGAAGAGGATCTTCAGGTCGGGGAACAGGGAGATGCTGAAGTCCGTACAGAGGGAGCTGAGGAGAAAGATCAGAGAAGGCAAGGACAGCTTCAGGAAGAAGATGGAGGACAAGCTGCAACAGAGCGACATCAGCGGGGTCTGGAGAAACCTCAAAACCATCTCGGGGCTCCAGAATACCTCCCCCCAGGCCACGGGGGGCAGGGAGTGGGCGAACAACCTGAATCTGTTTTTCAATAGATTTGACCAACCGCCCTCCCCCCTGTCTGCACAACAACCACTGCTGCCTCTAAGAAATCAAGTCCTGCTACCCACTCCCCACTCCACCGACACCCCCCCCACTCCCAACACACAGCCCCCCATCCTGACCCTGACCAAGACCCAGGTGAGGACGGAGCTGAGGAAGATCAAGGCGAGGAAGGCGTCGGGACCGGACGGCATCAGCGCAAAGCTCCTCAAGTCCTGTGCAGACCAGCTGTGTGGGATTGTGACGTATATCTTCAACATGAGCCTGAAACTGGGGAGGGTACCACAGCTGTGGAAAACATCTTGTGTGGTACCTGTACCAAAAACTTCCCACCCCAAAGACCTGAACAGCTTCAGACCGGTGGCCTTGACGTCCCACTTGATGAAGACCCTGGAGAGACTGCTCCTTGCTCATCTCCGCCCCCTGGTGGAACCAGCGATGGATCCACTCCAGTTCGCCTACCAGCATGGCATTGGGGTGGAGGATGCGGTGATCTTCCTCCTTCATCGTTCTCTGTCCCACCTGGAGAAGCCCGGGAATATGGTGAGGATCATGTTCTTTGACTTCTCCAGTGCTTTCAACACCATCCAACCGATGATCCTGAAGGACAAGCTGCTGCGCGCAGGGGTGGACCAGCACCTGTCATCATGGATCCTGGACTACCTCACGAACCGGCCTCAGTTTGTGAGAACCCGGGACTGTGTTTCCGACACGATCATCAGTAGCACGGGGGCCCCCCAGGGAACGGTGCTGGCTCCCTTCTTGTTCACTCTTTATACTGCGGACTTCTCACACAACACAACACATTGCCATCTACAGAAGTTCTCTGATGACTCTGCGATCGTTGGTCTCATCTCCAGCGGGGATGAAGCTGAGTACAGAGGGCTTATCCAGGACTTTGTGGACTGGTGCCATCGGAACTGCCTCCAGATCAACGCGAGGAAAACTAAGGAGCTGGTGGTGGACTGCCGCAGGCATGGGCAGCCCCTCACAGCACCAGTAAATATACAGGGAACAGACATCGAGATGGTGACATCCTACAAGTACCTGGGTATTCATCTGAACAATAAACTAGACTGGTCACACAATACTGACGCACTCTACAAGAAGGGACAGCGCAGGCTGTTCCTGCTGAGGAGACTCAGGTCTTTTGGTGTACAAGGGGCGCTGCTGAAGTCATTCTATGACACAGTGGTGGCATCAGCCATCACTTTTGGAGTGGTCTGCTGGGGCAGTGGCATTACTGCAGCCGATAGGAAGAGACTGAACAAACTGATTAAGAAAGCTAGCTCTGTCCTGGGGCAACGCCTTGATCCGATGGAGGAGATAGGAGAGAGAAGGACGGTGGCTAAACTGTCATCTCTGCTGGAGTCCGAGTTCCACCCTATGCAGGACATACTGGATGCACTGAGGAGCTCATTTAGCAGCAGACCACATCATCCCAGGTGCACAACCGAGAGGTTTCGTAGGTCCTTCCTACCAACGGCTGTCAGACTGTACAACCTAAGCAGGGCTGCTCGCAGAGATAGCAAAAAGACGTAACAAACTAATAGTTTTTGAATGCAAAAGATGCAATAGACTTACACAATGGTCCTCTCCGGCATACAACTAGGAACATACCGGTCGCTATGGAGGGTGAGAATATGTATGGGCACATAATCATACCATGTAGGATAACTAAATAGACGGTTATGCTGTTTCATCCCACCTAGCAACAATGCTCTGCACTGTGTGTGTTTATATATTTACATACTTATTCCATCTAGCTACAATGCTCTGCACTGGGTGTGTTTATATTTATATATCTATATTTTTATTCCATCTAGCTACAATGCTCCGCACTGTGTTTTTATATATCTACATATTATTCCATCTAGCTACATTGCTCCGCACTGTGTGTGTTTATATACTTGCATATTTATTCCACCTAGCTGCAATGCTCCATACTGTGGGTGTTTATATATTTACATATTTATTCCATCTAGCTACAATGCTCTGTCTGCACTGTGTGTTCATATATTCATATATTTATTCCATCCAGCTACAATGCTCTGCACTGTGTGTCTGTGTGTGTGTGTGTGTATATATATATTTTATAGTAATATGTACATATGTATATTAGCTGCTCTTGCTTGCTTTTTTTGCCTTCTGATTGTTGCTCTGAGTGTTGCTATCCCTGTGCTGTTGCAATCCTGGAATTTCCCCGTTGTGGGACTAATAAAGGCTTATCTTATCTTATCTTATCTTAATATAGAATCGGTGTGTGAGTTTGCAAAAACGATGTCTGCCACTGTAGTATTCTCTGGGCCCCTCCCCAATCTGACCAGTGATGACATGTTTAGTCGCTCGTCATCCTTGAACCGCTGGCTGTCTGTGTGGTGTCCTAAAAATGACGTGGGCTACATTGACAATTGGAGCTCTTTTTGGGGAAAACCTGGTCTTATGAGACGAGACAGCACTCATCCCACTTTGGATGGTGCTTCTCATTTATCTAACAATCTGGCATCTTTTTTATCCAAATTTCCAAAACCGTGACTACTCAGAGTTGGGACCAGGAAGCAGAGTCGTAGTCTTACACGCCTCTCTGCAGCTCCTCTTCATCCGCCACCCCTCAGCTTAGCCCCTGTCTTCCCCATCAGAGAATCGTTGTCTGCTCCCTCCAAAGTAAATAAAAATATAATGTATAAGCGTCCCAAAGTGATAAAGCAAAATATTGGTAAAACTCAAATTAAACATAAAGCCTCTAATTTGAATGATTTGGCCTCTGTTCCTCCTCATAATTTAAAAATTAAATGTGGTTTATTAAATATTAGGTCTCTAACTCCCAAGTCTCTGTTAGTCCATGATCTGTTAATTGATCATCAGATTGATTTAATTTCCCTTACAGAGACTTGGTTAGGGCAAGAGGATTATGTTGGTTTAAATGAATCAACTCCCTCTGGTTATTTAAACTGTCAAAATCCCAGAAGTTCTGGTCGTGGAGGAGGAGTAGCAACAATTTACCATTCCAAATAACTAGTTAATGTAAAGCAAAAAACATGTTATAATTCCTTTGAGGGCCTGGTCCTCAGTGTTGGGCACTTTAGCAATTTCAGGTTAAACCCAATTTTATTTGCCATAGTTTATCGTCCCCCATCAACCTATTCAGAATTTTTATCCGAATTTGCTGATTTCTTAGCTGATTTAGTGCTGAAATCTGATAGAATAATTATAGTAGGGGACTTTAATATACATGTGGATGTAGATAGTGACTGCCTTAATGTGGCTTTTAATTCAATATTAGACTCAATTGGGTTTTCTCAGAAAGTAGGAAATTCTACTCATTACCTCCACCATACATTGGACCTTGTTCTGACATATGGCATAGAAATAGAAAATCTTGTAGTGTCTCCTCATAACCCTGTACTGTCAGACCATTGTCTGTTAACCTTTGATTTTACTATTTGTGACTATTTGGCTCCTAAAGAAAAATATTATCACAGTAGATGCCTCTCAGATGATGCTGTTTCCAAATTTATGCAGATTGTTTCCTCTATGCCATGTGTCAACACAACGGAAATAAGCTATAGACAGCTTGCTCCTTCTGTAATTGATAACATGGTGGATAGTGTTTCAGCTTCTCTGCATCAGGCTCTAGACTTGGTGGCCCCCTTAAAAAAGAAAAAGTCTAATCAGAGATTTTTAACTCCTTGGTTCAACACAGAAACTCGTAGCTTAAAACAGAAGACTCGTCAATTAGAAAGAAAATGGCGCTCTACTAATTTAGATGAAATCTATTTAGCTTGGAGAAATCATCTTTTAATTTATAAAAAATCTCTTAGAAAAGCTAGAACGAGTTATCACTCTGCATTAATAGAAGAGAACAAGAATAATCCCAGGTTTCTTTTCGGTACTGTAGCCAGGTTGACAAAGAGTCAGGACTCTGTCAATCCTAGCATCCCCTTAGAGCTTACTAGTCAGGACTTTATGAACTTTTTCAATAATAAAATTTCATCCATCAGAGATAAAATCAATCAGATTCTTCCCACAGTTATCTTAAATACTGTAACTACTACAACTCCTTCTATTGATGTCTGTCTTGATGAGTTTACTCCAATCGACCTTTGTGAGTTAGACAAAATAGTTTCCTCATCCAAACCTTCAACTTGTCTTTTAGACCCTATTCCTACCAGGTTATTTAAAGAAGTCTTCCCACTTATTGGTAGCTTTATTCTTCATATAATCAGTTCTTCATTAACTTTAGGCCATGTACCGCAGGCTTTTAAAACGGCTGTAATTAAACCCTTACTCAAAAAGCCAACGCTAGATCCAGGAGCTTTAGCTAACTATAGACCAATCTCTAATCTCCCTTTCATTTCAAAAATCTTAGAAAGAGTTGTTGCTACGCAATTATTTGACCACCTGCAGGGAAATGGTTTACTTGAAGAGTTTCAATCTGGGTTTAGAATCCATCATAGTACTGAAACAGCCTTAGCGAAGGTCACTAACGACCTCCTCATTGCATCTGATAATGGACTAGTTTCTGTACTTGTCCTTTTAGATCTTAGTGCAGCTTTTGATACTATTGATCATAATATTCTACTTGATAGATTAGAACACTATGTTGGACTTAATGGAACTTCGTTGCAGTGGTTTAGATCTTATTTATCTGATAGGTTCCAGTTTGTTCATGTAAATGATGAGTTTTCTTTCAGCTCAAAGCTTAGTCATGGAGTTCCACAGGGATCTGTGCTAGGCCCTACTCTTTTTAGTTTATATATGCTTCTGTTAGGCTCATATTGGCACAGAGGAAGCTGGCCGCTTCACCATCAAAGGCTTTGACCTCCTGTGCTATGTTCTACATGCTAAACATGGACGTGCCACCTATGTGCGTTCTGACATAGTTGAAGCAAATCACCTGATAACAACACATTTCTCAGACACCATAATCATTGGTGGCTTCCATATTGTCAATGTGTACAAGCCCCCTAATGCCAACTGGGATCTGCAGGTCTTACCCACCCTACCCCACCCTGCCATCTATGTGGGGGACTTTAACAGCCATCACCCTGACTGGGGGTACCCAGCAGTGGACAGTGATGGGGAGGCACTTTCAGACTGGGCATCCAGAAATGACCTCGCTTTGATATACGACCCCAAACAAAGAGGAACCTTCCACTCTGCTAGGTGGAAGAAGGACTATTCTCCTGACCTGTGTTGGGTCAGCTCTTTGAATGGGGAGCCATATCCTACACAGATCCTCATTCTTGATGATTTTCCACACAGCCAACACCGGCCCCTGCTTGTACACATTGGCCTACAACTTCCAGTCATATACAGCCCAAGGAAGATGCGCTGGAACTTCCGCAAAGCCAACTGGAAGAAATTCAGTGAAACTCTGGACCGGAGCATTGTTACCATCCCACTCCACACCATCACTGTAGATGAAGCATACAACCGCTTCTGCAGCGCAATCTTCAAGGCTGCCCATACTGCAATCCCACGAGGCTACCGACCCCTCTATGTCCCATGTTTGGACGGAGAAAGTGCTGCCCTCCTACAATCCTATCAAACATCAGGGGACCCAGAGATAGCAGACCATCTCATTGAATCGCTAAATACAGCCCGGCGAAAGAAATGGGAGGAGACAGTTGCTGACCGGAGCTTTACCCACTCTAGCAGGAAATGTTGGAGCCTCATCCGTCGCCTAGGAGCTGCACAGAAGCCCCCTAGCCAAAGCCGAGCATCCGTCACACCCAACCAAGTTGCATCCCACCTACTGACTATCGCCAAAGCACCCCAAGACAAAGACACCAGAAGAGCAGTTACAACTGAGCTAAAAAAAACACCAAAAAATGCCTGTAGAGGAAACGAACCCTGAACCCTTCGAGGCTGCTGAACTGGAGAAAGTCCTACAGGGCCTGAAATGTGGAAAGGCAGCAGGATACGATAACATCTTCCCAGAATTCATGAAGAATCTTGGCCCCCGAGCCCTAACCTGGTTGACACAATTCTACACAAGGATCACACAAACGAACTCGATCCCAAAGAAATGGCGGACAGCAAAGGTCATTGCCATCCCAAAACCTGGCAAAGACCACAAACTACCAGCAAGCTACCGCCCAATCTCCCTACTCAGCGTTCCTTACAAAATCATGGAGCGCCTAATACTGCAACGCATTTCCCCAGAAATAGAGGATATTCTAAGTGTGGATCAAGCAGGTTTCCGCAAGGACCGCAGTACAGGAGAACAAGTACTGGCCCTAACCACCTTCATTGAAAATGGCTTCGAGAGCAGACTGAAGACAGGGGCTGTGTTTCTCGATCTTACAGTCGCCTATGATACGGTCTGGCACAAAGGCCTCCTCCTGAAACTTATAAAGGCGATCCCTGCTTGGGCAACAGCAATTATAAAAACCCTGCTGACCAACCGAAGGTTCAGAGTCCACCTCAGTCAGAACACAAGTGCATGGAGAATGCAGAAAAACGGACTCCCACAAGGCTCAGTTCTAGCTCCAACTCTGTTCAACCTCTACATAAACGACCTGCCTACTACAAAATCCCACAAATTCATCTATGCAGACGACATCTGTTTGGCATTCCAAGCACCAGACTTTGAACCACTGGAACGGGTGCTCACGGAAGATCTTGCTAAACTGGACCAGTTCTGCAAAATCTGGCGCCTAAAACCAAGCCCAGCAAAAACCGTCTCCAGTGTATTTCATCTCCACAATGCAAAAGCTGCCAGAGAACTAAACATCCACCTGAGCGGACTCAAGCTTAAGCATGCCCCAAATCCAACTTATCTTGGAGTGACCCTTGATAGGACCTTATCCTTCAAGGAACATCTAAAGGGGACGGCTGCTAAGGTGAAAGTACGAAACAACCTGCTCTGCAAGCTCGCTGGTGCAAAATGGGGGGCGGCAGTCTCCACCCTGCGCACCTCAGCACTGGCCCTTTCATACTCTGTAGCAGAATATTGTGCCCCTGTCTGGTCCAGGTCATCTTACACACACCATGTAGACACCCAGCTCAACTCAACCATGAGAACTATAACTGGAACAATCCGCTCAACACCACTCCCCTGGCTCTCTGTACTGTCAAACATAGCCCCTCCACACATCCGGCGAGCAGCATTAACTCAAAGGATGCTCCAAAAAGTTAAAGATTTTCCTCACTTACCAATCCATGCAGATATCTACACCCCACCCACTGCCCGACTTTCATCCAGACGGCCGATTTGGAAAAACCCTCCCCCAGCTGACTTTACCATCCAGACAGCTTGGCAAGAGGAATGGGAAACCAAGGAGGTCCCAAACAAACAGCTGGTGATAAACCCCAACCAACAGGTCCCGGGCACCAACCTCCCAAGGAGACAGTGGTCTACACTCAATCGCTTCAGGACTGGACATGGCCCCTGCTTGGCCAGCCTTCACAGATGGGGCAGTAGCCCTAGCCCACTGTGCGCATGTGGAGAGGAGCAAACTATGGAACACATCATAGAGGCTTGCCCGCTCCAAAGACTGGAAGGAGGATTACACACCCTCCATACAGCAAACCAGGAGGCAACTGCTTGGCTTAAGGACTTTGCATTCGCTAAATAAATAAATCTGTTAGGCAACATTATTAGAAAGCACTGTATACATTTTCATTGTTATGCAGATGACACACAATTATACCTGTCAATGAAGCCAGATGATACTAATCAATTAGCCAAGTTAGAAGCCTGTCTTAAGGAAATCAAAGCTTGGATGACTTGTAATTTCCTGCTATTAAATTCAGATAAGACTGAAGTCATTCTTGTTGGTCCAAAAAACCTTAGAAATTCCTTTCCAAATCAAACTTTCAGTTTGGATGCAGTTACTCTTTCTCTTAATAGCTCTGTGAGGAACCTTGGAGTTATTTTTGATCAGGATTTGTCCTTCAATTCACATATTAAATTTGTTTCTAAGACTGCCTTCTATCATTTGCGTAATATTGCCAAGATTAGGAGCATCTTGTCTCAGAGTGATGCTGAGAAGCTGATCCACGCTTTTGTTAGCTCGAGATTAGATTATTGTAATTCTTTATTATCAGGCTGTCCTAAAACATCTTTAAAAAGTCTTCAGCTGATCCAAAATGCTGCAGCAAGAGTTTTAACAGGTACTAGAAAGAGAGATCATATCTCTCCGGTTCTGGCCTCCCTTCATTGGCTTCCCATAGAGTTTAGAATTAAGTTTAAAATCCTTCTTCTTACTTACAAAGCTCTAAACAATCAGGCTCCTTTTTATTTAAAAGATCTGATACTACCGTATCATCCTAACAGAGCACTACGCTCCCAAAATGCAGGATTACTTGTAATACCTAGAATCTCCAAAAGTACAATGGGAGGCAGAGCCTTCAGTTATCAAGCTCCTCTCCTGTGGAATCAGCTGCCAATCTGGATTCGGGAGTCAGACTCGATCTCTGTTTCTAAGAATAGGGCTAAAACCTACCTTTTTGATATAGCCTACAATTAGGGAGGGATCATGTGTTTCTGAACCCTCCCTTAGTTATGCTGCTAATAGGTTTAGTCAGCCGGGGGACCTCCAGTAATGCACTGGGCCTCACTCCTTTCCTCACTCTCTATGAAATATTTTTTTTTTTTGCTGGTCATTAACATTTGTTTGTTCTCTCCCATAGATTGAGTCCCCATCGTGCTGTTTGCTCTCTACATGTCTGTTCTTTTCTTCTTCTCTATCCCCTCACCCCCCAGCCAGTCGCAGCAGATGACTGCCCCTCCCTGAGCCTGGTTCTGCTGGAGGTTTCTTCCTGTTAAAAGGGAGTTTTTCCTCTCCACCGTCGCCAAGTGCTTGCTCACAGGGGATCGCCTGATTGCTGGGGTCTTTCTGCAACTGTGGGGGTCCCCCCTACAGTTGCTAGTGCTATGAGATGACTGTTGTTGTGAAATGGCGCTATATAAATAAAGTTGAATTGAATTGAATTGAACTGAATTGAAATTGAATTGAAACCCATGGCATGCTAAATAATGTGGAATATCCTTCTTAAGTAGTTTTCCTTTAATTGGGCTCACCTAGCAAACTGTCATGGGTGGTGAGAGCGCGCCCCCGCCTTCCCGTTTATCTCTCCTCAGGTCATCAACGCACCAGAGTGAGAGGACACACCTGCACCCTCTCATCAGCCAGCATTTATAAGGAAGCACTCTTCAGTGACTCAACGCTGGCTGATCTGGGTTGCTGCCATTGTGCGGGTGTGTCTCCGGGACTGCGCGCACTCTCTTACCACATCATATCTCATATACAGCACTCAACCGCCACCCGGTCAGGCACCACCCGCTCCACTCCCCTCACCCTGCTGGTTCGTCTATTCCCTGCTGGGGCCCTGCCAGTTCTCCCTTGGAGCTCATGTAAGTGGTAATGTGGCCAGCCCATTTTCCCCTTACTCTGTTCCTCCACTCACAGCTCTCGTCTTCTCTCCACAGGCTGTTTCCTCTGGCGAGTGACTGTTTCTGTAGCTGTGCATTCATTTTGAACATTTAATAAAATTCTCAAACATGTATTGTTGTTTGATTGCTCTTCTTTTTTGCTGCATTGCGCACGTAAGCTGATTGCTAATTACAATCATAAGGGATCAGGGTAAGGGCCTGCACTTATATAGCGCTTTTCTAGTCTCAAAGACCACTCAAAGCGCTTCACTAGTACTAACCCTCTATTCTAAGAGGCCTATAGGAGACATATCTAGGGACAATTTAGAACAACCAATTAACCTAACATGCATGTCTTTGGATTGTGGGAGGAAACTGGAGCCCCCAGAATAAACCCACGCAGCACAGGGAGAACATGCAAACTCCACACAGAAAGGGTCCTACACCTGCCAGCCTGGGGATTTGAACCTGGAACCTTTTAGCTGTTAGGCAACAGTGTTAACCACTGCACCACTGTGCTGCCCATGACAGCAAACTAATTATAACAGGTGTCTAAAATTGGTATCAGTGATCCAAAGATCCCTGAGACACAATATCATCCATGAGTTTAATTGAAAAACAAGAAATTGAATGTTTATGACACTAAAATCCTATTTGCATAATAATTTGGAATGTGGCGTATGCATCAGAAGTGCACATGCCCTCAGTTTATCTAGCTTACCCAGGTCAAGCACCGTGATGTAGCCCCAAAAAGCGGCAAACCATCTCGACCAGGGCACAGGTGGCTTGCCCAGGAGCTCCAGGAAGGGCCGAAGCGGCGAAACACATGCCTCCATTTTTATTCTCGTTGCCAAAATGTTATGTATGGGATTACCTTTGAATGACAAGGCCAGGTGCATGATAGAACTCAGCTTTATTAACAGGGTGGTCATACACAACACAGCCACCAGGCAGTGGCATTGACAAAGAGGCCGGATGAAGATGCCCGCTGGTATTTATGGGGCGGTGCAGTGGCAGAAGAGGAAGTGGCCACTATTACACCACACTTCATAATAAAATACAATATCACAAGCACCTCAGTTTTAGTTTAAAATATTTTTTAGCTCTGTATCAAATAATACAAGAAAAAAATATAAACCATTACTGCACACAGAGGTCGGGTTTTATACTGAATCCCTTTATCTGCATTACTACTGACCATTGCATGGACCTGTCCTGGGGCTTTGGCTCTGTTGTTGCACTGAACTGATTTTTTTTCCTCTCTCTCTTCAGCGGTTGAATAAAATCAAGATAAAGCGGGCAAAATGGAAGTAAAAATCTACAATCACTTTGAGCTGCACATTGTTCAGCGTTAATACCGCTCCAGCGGTGTTGATGCGCTGAAAAAAATGCAGGCAGATTATCCACACTGCTGCACTGTTTTTTGTTTTTTGTTTTTTTGTTTTTTTTATGAGACAGCAGTCTGAAACAGAAAGTGAAACTTTGTAGAGGAATGAACAAGACGAGACATGAGCTCTGTAGACACAGACTTTATTCCTCCAACAGCATAGTAAGACTAATTCTCTGGGTGCCAAAGCCAACCTTTATACATCTTCTCATTCTCTCCTTTGGCACCGAGAGTACATGTCATTATCATACATACATTACTTCTCAATACATTCACACCTGCAGTTCCCAGTGTGAAGGCACATCTTAAGAATTTTTCTCCCCCTGGCGCTCTGGCGCCTAAACCTGCTTCTCATCTTTTCAACTCTCCCCCCCAGGGTTCCACAGCACCTGAATTCCTCTCTCTCTCGCCTGAGGAACCCACATTACCATGTCTCCTTCCTTGCCCTCGTTCCCCAAAGTCCTGGGTGCGAGTCAGACCTCCCACTGTGCCACCACAGCTTAAACATTTCCACTCAACCGGAGGCGGTCTGACTTCGGAGCGGCACCGTCTCACCATGTTTGTTTTGCTGTTTCTATGCGGTGTGATGTTGTCATGCAGCAGACCCCAAATATTGCAATATTCATTTTTACACTGGTATCAAAATTAATACTGGTGTTATCGTGAACGATATGATATGGCACACCCCTAGTTACAGCCTTATTCCAAAATGGATTAAGTTTGTTTTTTCCCTCAAAATTCTACACACAATACTCCATAATGACAACGTGAAAAAAGTGTTTTTGAGATTTTTGCAAATTTATTAAAAATGAAAAACTAAGAAATCACATGTACTACATAAGTATTCACAGCCTTTGTCATGAAGTTCAAAATTGAGCTCAGGTGCATCCTGTTTCCACTGATTATCCTTGAGATGTTTCTACAGCTTAACTGGAGTCCACCTGTGGTAAATTCAGTTGATTGGACATGAATTGGAAAGGCACACTTGTCTATATAATGTCCCACAGTTGACAGTGCATGTCAGAGCACAAACCAAGCATGAAGTCAAAGGAATTGTCTGTAGACCTCCAAGACAGGATTGTCTTGAGGCACAAATCTGGTGAAGGGTACAGAAAAATTTCTGCTGCTTTGAAGGTCCCAATGAGCACAGTGGCCTCCATCATTTGTAAATGGAAGAAGTTCGGAGCCACAAGGACTCTTCCTGGCCGACCGTCTTAAGGGAGTTATCGGGAGAGAAGGGCCTCAGTCAGGAAGGTGACCAAGAACCCGATGGTCACTCTGTCAGAGCTGCAGCATTCCTCTGTGGAGAGAGGAGAACCTTCCAGAAGGACAACCATCTCTGCAGCAATCCACTAATCAGGCCTGTATGGTAGAATGGCCAGACGGAAGCCACTCCTTTGTAAAAAACACATGGCAGCCTGCCTGGAGTTTGCCAAAAGGCACCCGAAGGACTCTCAGACCATGAGAAACAAAATTCTCTGATCTGATAAGACAAAGATTGACCTCTTTGGTGTGAATGCCAGCCGTCATGTTTGGAGGAAACCAGGCACCGCTGATAATCCCCGCAGCATCATGCTATGGGGATGTTTTTCAGCCGCAGGAACTGGGAGACTAGTCAGGATAGAGGGAAAGATGAATGCAGCAATGTATAGAGACATCCTGGATGAAAACCTGCTCCAGAACGCTCTTAATCTCAGACTGGGGCGATAGTTCATCATTCAGCAGGACAACAACCCTAAGCACACAGCCAAGATATCAAAGTTGTGGCTTCAGGACAACTCTGTGAATGTCCTTGAGTAGACTGGGCTCTTGAATCCAATCGAACATCTCTGGAGAGATCTGAAAATGGCTGTGCACCAATGCTTCCCATCCAACCTCATGGCACTTGAGAGGTGCTGCAAAGAGGAATGGGGCAAACTGCCCAAAGATAGCTGTGCCAAGCTTTTGGCATCATATTCAAAAAGACTTCAGGCTGTAATTGCTGCCAAAGGTGCATCAACAACGTATTGAGCAAAGGCTGTGAATACTTATATACATGTGATTTCTTAGTTTTTTATTTTTAATAAATTTGCAAAAATCTTTAAAAAAAACTTTTTCACATTGTCATTATGGGGTATTGTGTGTAGAATTATGAGGAAAAAAAATTAATTTAATCCCTTTTGGAATAAGGTTGTAACATAACAAAATGTGGAAAAAGTGTGCACTGTATTTGGACACTGACACAAGTTTTGTTTTTTAGCTGTTTACCAAAACATATTCAAGACAGTTATATAATCATTGTGATCTTAAAGTGCAGACTACCAGCTTTAATTTGAGGGTATTCACATCGAAATTGGAGTTATGAGTTAGGAATTACAACCATTTTTATATAAAGTCTCCTCATTTCAGGGGCTCAAAAGTAAATGGACAATTTTCATGGCCTGCATCAGCTATTCCCTCATTAATCCATCATCAATCAAGCAGGTAAAAGGTCTGGAGTTGGTTCCGCCTTTCCATGGTGAAGAACACCCCTTCACAATATCCACCCAAGTGAAGAACACTCTCTTGGAAGTAGGTGTATCCATATCTAAGTGTACCATAAAGAAAAGAATTCATGAGAGCAAATACAGAGGATTCACCACAAGGTACAAACCACTAATCAGCCTCAAAAATAGAAAGGCCAGATTAGACTTTGAAAAAAAAAAACATCCAAAGAAGCCAGCCCAGTTCTAGATCAGCATTCTTTGGACAGCTGAAACACAGATCAACCTGTACCAGAATGATGGGAAGAAGAAAGTATGGAGAAGACTTGGAACAGCTTACGATCCAAAGTAGATAAGTCAGAAGTTTACATACACTAATATCAGGAAGAGAATTGGGAACCTCCACAAGTCATGCAAGTATAAACACCATGTGAATGTCCAGTCATCATACTGTTCAGAAAGGAGACGGGTTCTGTGTCTCAGAGATGAACCTGCTTTGGTGTGAAATGTGCGTATAAAGACCAGAACAAAAGCAAAAGACCTTGGGAAGATGCTGGCTGAAGCTGGTGAAAGAGTGTCATTATCCATCCATCCATCCATCCATCCATCCATCCATCCATTTTCTACCTCTTTTCCGGAGGTTCGGGTCATAGAGGCAGCAGCTCAAGCAAAGAGGCCCAGACTTCCCTCTCCCCAGCCACCTGCTCCAACTCTTCAGAGAGGATACCAAGATGTTCCCAGGCCAGCTGGGAGACATAATCTCTCCATCGTGTCCTGAGTCTGCCGCGGGGTCTCCTCCCAGTGGGACGTGCCTGAAACAACTCAAATGGGAGTCATCCAGGAGGCATCCGGATCAGATGACCATACCACCTCAACTGGCTCCTTTCTATGTGGAGGATCAGTGGTTTTACTCTGAGCCCCTCCCAAATGACTGAGCTTCTCACCGTATCTCTCAGGGTGAGGTCAGCAGTTCTACAGAGAAAGCTCATTGCAGCCGCTTGTATCCGTGATCTCTTTATTTCGATCATTACCCAAAGCTCATGACCATAGGTGAGGGTAGGAACGTAGATTGACTGGTTAATTGACAGCTTTGCTTTAGACCTCAGCAACCTCTTCACCACAACAGACCGGTACAATATCTGCATCACTGCAGATGCTGCTCCGATCTGTCTGTCAGTCTCTCGCTCCATTCTCCCCTCACTTGTGAATGAGACCCCGAGATACTTGAACTCCTCCACTTGGGGCAGGAGCTTGTCTCCAAGCCGGAGAGGACAATCCACCCTTTTCTGGATGAGGACCATGGACTCAGACTTGGAGGTGCTGATTCTTGACCCAGCTGCTTCACACTCAGTAACAAACCATCCCAGCAAGACCTGCAGGTCATTGCTTGATGAAGCAAAAAGGACAATATCATCTGCAAACAGCAGATATGAGATCCTGTGGTCATCAAATATGACACACTCTGTTCCTTGGATGCACCTAGATATCCTGTCCATAAAAATTATGAACAGGATCAGTGACAAAGGGCAGCCCTGGCGGAGTCCAATTGTCACTGGAAATGAGTTCGACTGGGTGTTGGCAATATGAACCAAACTCTTACAAATGTTGTTTAGGGTCCGGGTAGCTTGTAACAATAAGCCCAATACCCCATACTCCCATAGCACCCCCAAAAGAGACCACAAGGGACTTCTCCAAGTCCACAAAACACATGTGCACTGGTTGGGCAAACTCCCACAAACCCTCAAGGATTCTTAAGAGGGTAAAGTGTTGGTCAGATGTGCCACAGCCAGGACGAAAACAACATTGATCCTCCTGAATCCAAGGTTTGACCAACGGCCAAACTCTCCTCTCCAGTACTCTGGCATAGACCTTCCTAGGGAGGCTGAGGAGTGTGATTCCCCTGAAGTTGCAACCCACCCTCCGGTCCCCCTTCTTGAAGAAAGGAACCAACACCCTGGTTTGCCATGCCAAAGGCACTGTCCCCAGCCTCCACGCAATGTTACCGAGGCGTGTCAGCCATGACAGCCCTACAATATCCAGAGCCTTGAGGTACTCAAGGTGAATCTCGTCTACTTCCATTGCCCGGCTGCCAAAGAGTTTTTTAACCACTTTGGCAACCTCAGCCTCTGTGATTGGCGAGTCGCCCCCCTTGTCCTCAAGCTCTGCTTCCTCTGTGGAAGGAGTATCAGTGGGATTGAGGAGATCCTCGAAGTATTCCTTCCACCACCCGACACTATCCCCAGTCAAAGTCAGCAGCACCCCATCCACACCATACACAGTGTGGACAGGGAGCTGTTTCCTCCTCCTGAGTCACTGAACAGTTTGCCAGAATCTCTTCGAGGCCAACCAAAAGTCTAGTTCCATGGCCTCACCGACCTCCTCCCACACTCAAGTTTTTGCTTCAGCAACCACCTGAGCTGTACTCTGCTTGGCCTGCCGGTACACCTCAGCTGCTTCGGGAGTCCCACAAGCCAACCAAGCTCAATTGGACTCCTTCTTCAGCTTGATGGCCCCCCTCACCACCGGTGTTCACCACTTGGTTTGGGGGTTGCCACCACGAGATGCACCGATGACCTTGTGGCTGTAGCTCTGGGCAGCCGTTTCAACAATGGAGGTGGAGAACATGGCCCATTCATACTCCATGTCTCCAGACTCCATCGGAATGTGGTCAAAGTTCTTCTAGAGGTGGGAGTTGAAGACCTCCTGGGCAGGGGCCTCAGCCAGATGTTCCCAGCACACCTTCACTATACATTTGGGTCTACCAGGTGTGAATGGCATCCTCCTCTGCCTTCGGCTCTAACTCACCACCAGGTGGTGATCAGTTGACAGCTCTGCTCCTCTCTTTACCCGAATGTCCAAGATATATATGGCTTTTAAAATTGCTGTAATTAAACCCTTACTCAAAAAGCTGACGCTCGATCCAGGAGTTTTGGCTAACTATTGACCAATCTCTAATCTACCTTTCATTTAAAAAATCTTGGAAAGAGTTGTTGCCGTGCAATTGTTTGACCACTTGCAGGGAGTTGGTTTGTTTGAGGAGTTTCAATCTGGGTTCAGAGTTCATCACAGCACTGAAACTGCCTTAGTGAAGGTCACTAATGACCTCCTTATCACATCTGATAATGGACTTGTTTCTCTTCTTGTCCTTTTAGATCTTAGTGCAGCCTTTGACACTATCGATCATGCCATTCTACTTGATAGATTAGAACACTATGTTGGACTAAATGGAACTCCGTTGCAGTGGTTTAGATCTTATTTGTCCGATAGATTTCAGTTTGTCCTCATTAATGATGAACTTTCTTCCAACTCTAAGCTCAGTCACGGAGATCTGTGTCAGGCCCTACTCTTTTTAGTTTATATATGCTTCCGTTAGGCAATATCATTAGAAAGCATTGAATACATTTTCATTGTTACGCAGACGACACACAACTATACCTGTCAATGAAACCCGATGATTGTAATCAATTAGCCAAGTTAGATGTCTATCTTAACTAACTAACTAACTAACTAACCTGCACTTATATAGCGCTTTTCTAGTCACAAAGACCACTCAAAGCGCTTTCATTAATACTAACCCTCCATTCTAAGGGCCCATAGGAAACAGATATCTAGGGACAATTTAGAACAGCCAATTAACCTAACATGCATGTTTTTGGCATGTGGGAGGAAACCGGAGAAATCCCGGAGTAAACCCACGCAACACGGGGAGAACATGCAAACTCCACACAGATCACTGTTGGTCGGGGGCTGGGATCGAACCCACGATCCCACGATCCCCACAATCCCCCGGCCAAGGGTAAACTGTGCTGCCGCAGTGCTAACCACTGCGCCACCGTGCAGCCCGAGGATATCACCGTGCAGCTTTGATATCTTAAGGATATCAAAGCCTGGATGACTTGTAATTTTCCGCTATTAAACTCAGATAAGACTGAAGTCATTCTTGTCGGCCCAAAACACCTTAGAAATTCCTTTCCAAATCATGCTTTTAATTTAGATGCTGCCACTCTCACTCTGAATAGTTCTGTGAGGAATTTTGGAGTTATTTTTGATCAAGATCTGTCCTTTAATTCACATATTAAATTTGTTTCTAAGACTGCCTTCTATCATCTGCGCAATATTGCCAAGATTAGGAGCATCTTGTCTCTGAATGATGCTGAGAAACTGATCCACGCCTTTGTCAGCTCCCGATTAGATTACTGTAACTCATTATCAGGTTGTCCTAAAATATCCTTTAAAAATCTTCAGTTGATCCAAAATGCTGCTGCAAGAGTTCTAACTGGTTCTAGAAAAAGATATCACATCTCCCTGGTTCTGTCCTCCCTTCATTGGCTTCCCACAGAGTTTAGAATTAAATTTAAAATCCTTCTTCTCACTTTCAAAGCTCTTAATAATCAGGCCCCCTTATATATAAAAGATCTGATATTACCTTACCATCCTAATAGAGCACTACGCTCCCAAAATGCTAGATTACTTGTAATGCCCAGAATCTCCAAAAGTACATTGGGAGGCAGAGCCTTCTGCTATCAAGCACCTTCTCTGTGGAACCAGTTACCACTCTGGGTCCAGGAATCAGACTCGGTCTCTGTTTTTAAGAACAGGGTAAAATCCTTCCTTTTTAATATAGCCTACGATTAGGGAGGGATTTTGTGTCTCTTAACCCTGCTTCTGTTATAATAATATACAAAAAATATTCAAAAAAAAGAGACAATGATTACAATTTGAGAGGAGACTTAAACTTTACAAAACCCAAGATACGAACAACTAAGAAAAGTATGTGCATATCTGTCTGTGGGGTGGATTTGTGGAACAGTCTGGAGCCGGAACTGAAACTATGTACAAACAGAAATCAATTCAAAAATAGGTATAAACATTATTTGCTGAAAGAATATATGTTAGAAGAGTAGTATTTATATGTACGATTCACTATGCTCACTCTGGGACACTATGGAATGGTAGGTGGGACAGTGCTGTGTATATCTGTGTTGTTTGGGGCTGGTTTTGATGTATGGACTGTATGTATGTTGGGATGGATGGGTGTTAATGTTGATATGTACAAAATATAGTTAATTGTTTACTTGGGGTCTTAAATGTGGTAATTTGTATACATTTCACATGGGTTGTATTTATGGAAAAGAGGAGTTGGAATTAATAAGTGTTCACTTCTTTCTTCTCCCTTTCGAACACTGTATACTGTTACTTTATTGCACTTGTCATTTGTTTTGTTTTTGTTTTACTTTTTTGTTTGAAATAAAGTATCTATTTATCTATCTGTTTTATGTCTGTCCCCTTCATCCTCTCTATCCCCTCACCCCCAGCCAGTCACAGCAGATGACTGCCCCTCCCTGAGCCTGGTTCTGCTAGAGGTTTCTTCCTGTTAAATGGGAGTTATTCCTCTCCACCGTCACTAAGTGCTTGCTCACAGGGGATCGTCTGATTGCTGGGTCTTTCTGAAATTGTGGGGTTTTCTCTGCATTTTGTACTGTTGTGATGTGGCGCTATATAAATAAAGCTGAATTGAACTGAATTGAATATGGTCACAGCTCTGTTGACACAATATCAAAATTGATCATCGACCTGCAACCTAGGGTGTCCTGGTGCCAGGTGCACATATGGACACCCTTATGCTTGAACATGGTGTTCGTTATGGACAAACTGTGGTTGGCACAGAAGTCCAATAACTGAACACCACTCGGGTTCAGATCGGGCAGGCCATTCCTCCCAATCACACCCCTCTAGGTTTCACTGTTGTTGCCCACATCTGCATTGAAGTTCCCCAGTAGGACAATGGAGTCTCCAAGAGGAGCACTCTCCAGCACCCCAGTCAGAGACTCCAAAAAGGGTGAGTACTCTGAACCATCATTTGGTGCATAGGCACAAATGATGGTCAGTACCTGTTTCCCAATCCAAAGGTGCAGGGAGACAACCCTTTTGTCCACTGGGGCAAACTCCAATGTAGAGGCAGCAAGCTGGAGGGATACAAGAATACCCACCCCTGCTCACTACTTCTCGCCCTGGGCAACTTCAAAGTAGGCCAAGCTCCAGCTCCTATCCAGGAGACTGGTTCCAGAACCAGAGCTGTGTTTTGAGGTGAGCTCAACTATATCTAGCGGTATCTCTCAACCTTGTGCACCAGCTCAGGATCCTTCCCCATCAGAGAGGTGACATTCCATGTCCCAAAAGCCAGTTTAAGAAACCAGTGATCAGACTGCCAAGGTCTCTGCCTTTGACCACCACCTGATCTGCATAGCACTGGACCCCCATGGTCCCTCCTGCAGGTGGTGAGCCCACTGGAGGGCGGACCCGTGTAGCTCCTTCAGGCTGAGCCCAGCCGGGTCCCATGGGCAGAAACCCGGCCACCAGATGGTCGCCATTGAGCCCCTCTCCCAGGCCTGGCTCCGGAGCGGGGCCCCAGTAACCCCATATTGGGCAGGATACAGTAAATCCTTGTTCTAGTATTCATCATGAGTCTGTTGGATTGTTCTTAGTCACTATCCACAATGTCAGTGGCCTTTCCTGCTGAAAGGCCACTGACCAAGGAAGAAGCCATTATTTCAAAATCAACATAAAAAAGCTAGATTAGAGTTTGCAAATACTTACAGAGACAAAGACCTTAATTTTTGGAGACATGTCCTGTGGTCTGATGAAACTAAAATTGAACTCTTTGGCCATAATGACCATCATTACATTTGGAGGAAAAAGTGGGAAACTTGCAAGCCTGAGAACACCATCCCAACTGTGAAGTACAAGGGTGGCAGCATCGTGTTGTGGGGGTGTTTTGCTGCAGGAAGGACTGGTGCACTTCACAAAATAGATGGCATCATGAGGAAAAAACATTACGTGGAAATATTGAAGCAATATCTCAGGGGTGTCCAATCATGTGCCATGGAGGGCCAAGACCCTGCAGGCTTTACCTCCACCCAGTGTCTTCAACATCAGATTTCACTGAACTTCTTCCCACTGATTGCTGGTAAGTGAAAACACCTGTTGAAGAGACTGGGTAAAAGAGAAAACCTGCAGGGTCTTGGCCCTCCATGGCACATGACTGGACACCTCTGCAATATCTCAATACATCAGCCAGGAAGTTAAATCTTGGCCGCAAATGGGTCTTCCAAATGGACAATGACCCCAAGTATACTGTCAGATTAGTTACAAAGTGGCTTAAGGACAACAAAGTCAATGTTTTGGAGTGGCCACCACAAAGCCCTGATCTCAATCCCATAGAAAATTTGTGGGCATAGTTGAAAAGACTTGTGCGAGCAAGGTGGCCTACAAACCTGACTCAGTTACATCAATTCTGTCAGGAGGAATGGGTCAAAATTCCAGAAAACTATTGTGAGAAGCTTGTGGCAGGATACCCAAAACATTTGACCCAAGTCATACAGTTTAAAAGCAATGCTACCAAATATTAAGGAAATGTATTTAAACTTCTGACTTTGAAGAAAGTAATAAATTCTCTAAAACGATTATTTAGCAAATATAGATAGATAGATTAGATATTGAAACATTAGATATTGAAATATCTGCATAATAAAATAAAATGAAAGCCCACATCAGAGAAAGTTCTTCACAACAATATGTACACTAATGTCATAACCTTCCGTGTGC
The DNA here is from genome assembly GCA_020510985.1 of Pholidichthys leucotaenia. Classification (NCBI taxonomy): domain Eukaryota; kingdom Metazoa; phylum Chordata; class Actinopteri; order Cichliformes; family Pholidichthyidae; genus Pholidichthys; species Pholidichthys leucotaenia. Next base: position 164,504,601 of record CM035849.1, read on the forward strand.
TGCGTAAGAGGGAGGATGAAATAACGAGGATTTGCGTGCAAGGTTCACCACAACACATTTAATACAGAAAGACAGACAATTCCCAAAAAGGTGAAGACATACAAAAAACACAAGCACACTTACTGATGGTGTTCGGGGGCCGGCATCACCCAGCGAACGAATGAGAGGAGACGTGTTAGCCACAGGCGTGCCCCAGAGCCAACATCGCTTCAAGGACGCACGAGAACCACGGCGAACATGGAGTGGCTAACACGTTGTGAGAGTGCTGAAAATACTCGCAGACTAACAGCACGGATGACAATACTATAGACCAGCAGTGTGTGACTGGCAAACGACTGCTTAAGTACACACACTGCTGGTGATGGAGTGATGAGGAGCACCTGGGCGAGGACCGTGAAAGATGATCAGCGGGAGTTTGAATCAGCTGGTGATAATGAGAGGGGGGGGTGGCCGGACCAGCGAGCTGTCAGCATGTGCTCACAGAAAGTAGGTCAAAGCGGCCGTCTAACAGCTGCCAGCCAGACAGTGGCTAAGGAGAGGAAAGCACACTGAAATACATACTATACATACATAAACAGCGGTACCTAAACCCACAGAGAGGTCAGGATCGAGCCGGGGGAAACCAAGCCGGCTCGGCTCCTGACAACTAACTGATGAAAGTACATGTGCTTTTTTCCCCTTGCTTAACAAAACTCACATTATTAATTAATTGAGTTTATCTGTGGTGGTAGAAATATTTCAGTTTACCACCAAAAATAAGGGACAAATTACACTTCTGCTCCTTGTTGTTAGGCCACCAAGTATTAACTACGGTATGTCAGAATCAGAATCTGATTCTGATTCTGATTCTGACATACCGTAGTTAATACTTGGTGGCCTAACAACAAGGAGCAGAAGTGTAATTTGTCCCTTATTTTTGGTTTTATATATCTATATTCAATCAGTTCTTTATTTGGCAAGTCACTTGCTCTTATTTGAAGGTTTACAAGACTGGATGGATGCTCTTATTTTCAAAGTTTGCTCATGAAACAAGAATGATTTACATATGTACCTTCAGAGTGCAGATGGCACCATAAACATGCTGCATGAGTGGGTAATGTTTATCTTTATCTGGCTCCCCTGTTTCTCATGCTTAGAGATGGACCTACTTTGACTGTGTTGGTTGGGGCATTTTTCTCTGCTCCCAGCATTTGGTTGAAACAAGAGAATGAGACATTCTCCATAATCAGCAGTTGTGGGGTAGGGTGGCAGACACATTGGACAGTCCGACTGCTGCTTCGCAAATCAGTGTCATAAAGCAGTTTAGTAAAAGGAATAAAGGATAATAAAGGAATTTTTGGAAGCTTTAAAAATACGGATGTGCCCTGGTTTTTTGTTTTTTTTTCTTTCAGGTTGGGCGGGGAGAATGAGCAGCAGCAGCAGCACTGCTGTGAGAGGAGGAAGAGATGGAGAGAGAAGTTAAACAGAGCTGAATTAATTTGTTGGTTTACATTAATGTGGCAGATTATATTCGAAAGGTGCAAGATAAGCATTTTATGTATTTCGGGTAGACAAATGTATTGACACATCAAATACATTCGATACTTCACCCAGCCCTAAGCAAAGGGTACGGGATAGAGCTAAATGATTAGGGTTCATATCCAGTTGTTTCCCTTTGTTCACTTGCTTATTACCGATTCACTCATTTTATTCATTAAATACAATGTTATAAGTACTAAAAATTGCATTAATGGTTAGACTGTTAAAAATATTTATTAAACTCACTGGAATTAATAAAGATTTATAAACAAGACGTTTCAGTGTTCATCCAAACACCATCCTCAGTTGTAAAGAATCTGCACAGACTTATTAATGATTAGAGTTACCACTCAAACTTGGACAAAGTTAGGGAAAAGGTAAGGGGAGGGTGAGAGTTTATCTCACTGCATGTAGCTGTTTTCACAACGACCAAAGATTTTTCAAAGCACTGTAGAATTCCTGTTGATAAAACACTTAATAAAATACTTTGTTTGAAGACAGTCTTATTTTGGGGTGAATTCTCTTTTAAGATTTCTCTTTTTAGCTCAGATGGAATAAATGTTTGCTGCTTTATGCCTGTTGAATACCATTCTTCAATATATCATTTAATCTTGTTTTATTGTATTATTAATAAACAGAAAAAGTGGAGTAGAAGAATAAATAGAAATGCATACATAAATTTAAGTACTTGATTAATAATATAAATCTATATCATTTATCATGTTTGCTGCAATGGGAGGACCCAGTTATACAACTTTGGTGTAGTCCCTCCCTCAATATGAATAAAATGAAATGGGCAAGCATTTGTGCATGTTGTGTGATTCTTACACTGACACCTGAGGAGTGTTGACATTCAGGCTGGGCCAGTGTACCCAGCAGCTGCCTGGGAGGTGTAATAGGTTGTCTTACAAAGAACAGACAGGAAATGAACCCTGGTATCTAACTAGAATCAGCTACATCTGGATTCAATTATTCATCCTAGTTGTTTTTGGCTTGTGATAAATGATTTAGCCACTCCACTGACACCATTTCTGAAGTACAAATATAACTGTGATTATAGCTCAGTGTAAACATATAAAAGAAAGAAAATTTGGTTCTTAAATGATGTAAATGTCAGGGTTTTTTTTTGTTTTTTTGTTGTTTTTTTTTTAAAATCTGCATCTGTATGAACTGTTAAGTTATATAAAAGTAGTTTCACTCTTATTTTCCAACTATGACATCTCCCAGAAAATATTTCGTCATATTGTAACCCGATTTTCCTCTGTATTTTCTCTGTTGTTTTATGGACAGTAAATCTACATGTACGCCTTCTGTACTTGCAACCCAATCAAAGCAGACACATTATTGTCTTATCTTGACACCCTGATCTGATGTTGAAGCTGATCTGATCTATTCTGCTGCACTTGCACACGGGGTGGAGAAGAGCAAAAACATTCAAATATCTCTCCAGTCCAAATCAAACACTGCCATTTCTGCTGCGAACACAGAAGAAAGTTTAAAAGCTCCTTGGGGGTTATGAACTGTTGACAGTTAATAAGTCATAAAAATTCCCCTTGAAGAGGATGCTAGATTCCATCTGCAGAGCACTAGCACAAAGAACCGGAAAATAAATATCTTGCGATGTAAGTGGACTGGAATCACTCAGTTGCTGCTCATGGAGAATCTCTCAGGCATGTCCCTCAAGGTTTCCTGATTTCCAGAGGCATGGGGGGAAAACATCCACATTACAGAGTAATTAACTACACTGACTTTTCTTTCACTTTCGGTGAATACGGGTGCCTTGAGAATGGAGGCAAAGCATTGGAGGCAGCTGACCTTAGTGATTACACCTTATTCTATTGTACTTGTCATTTATTTTCTTTGGCCCTTGGGATGTTTACCATGGTAACGGCACACAGCGGGTTGGCTGAGCTGACCCATGCTGTCTTCTGCATTTCCCAGCTTGGCTGTGATGAAGGGTAGTTTCTGCCCACGATCCCTAACCCCTGATGAGGGGGGTTCTCAGTTTCAGCTTCAGGTCCTGCATGGGCCTCACATCCCTCTCTGCTGCTTTGCCACTAACACCCCACCCCCACAAAGGGCATCCCATCCCAAAATAAACTGCTGTTTTCTGGGCTAGACTGCACCTGATTACCTAAATCTGTTTCCTCTGTCTTCTCAGAGATAATAAAGTGTGTGTGGGTTGTGTTTTTTTTTTCAAAAAAGTTCTTTTTAAAAGTGTTTTGTTTTTTTTGTTTTTTTTAAACTTAGGGGACTTTAAGATAAGCTAAGATAAGATAAGACAAGCCTTTATTAGTCCCACAGTGGGGAAATTCCAGGATTGCAACAGCACAGGGACAGCAACACTCAGAGCAATAATTCACAAGATAAGATAATAAGAGCAGTGAATATACATACAGTATGTACACAGAAATATACACAGTGCAGAGCATTGTAGCTAGATTGAATAAACAGCATAATGGTCTATTCAGTTACCCCACATAGTATGAATATGTACCCACACAGTATATTTCGCATTTGAATCAGCCTGGCTGTCACCCTTTGTAGCGACTGATATTGTCCTAGTTGTATAATGGAGGGGACCATTATTGTGCAAGTTTGTTACATTTTGTGCATTCAATAAGACCGCTACGAGCAGCCCTGGTTAGGTTATAAAGTCTGACAGCCGTAGGTAGGAAGGACTTGCAAAACCTCTCGGTCGCACACCTAGGATGGCACAGCCTACGGCTAAATGAACTCCTCAATGCATTCAGCGTGTCCTGCATGGGGTGGGAGTCAGACTCCAGCAGAGATGGCAGCTTAGCCACCATCCTCCTCTCTCCTATTTCCTCCACTGGGTTGAGGCACTGCCCCAGGACAGAGCTAGTTTTTTTGATCAGCCTATTCAGTCTCTTCCTGTCGGCTGCCGTGATGTCGTTGCCCCAGCAGACCACTCCAAATGTGATGGCTGATGCCACCACCGAATCTTAGAAGGTCCTTAGGAGTGCCCCTTGTACACCAAAAGACCTGAGCCTCCTCAGGAGGAACAGCCTGCTCTGTCCCTTCTTGTAGAGCGCGTCGGTATTGTGTGACCAGTCCAGTTTATTGTTCAGATGAACACCCAGGTACTTGTAGGATGTCACCATCTCAATGTCTGTTCCCTGGATGTTTACTGGTGCTGTGGGGGGTTGTCCTTGCCTGTGGCAGTCCACCACCAGTTCCTTAGTTTTCCTTGCATTGATCTGGAAGCAGTTCCGATGGCAGCAGTCCACGAAGTTATTTACCTTTTGTTCTTATAAAGACAAAAATAGAAAGGAGATGTTTTTACCTTCTTTACATGTTTCGACTGTTCATTGCAGCCTTCATCATCCCCTTTCTATTTTTGTCTTTAATAAGAACAAAAGGTAAATAATTAAAAGAAGACAAAATGAACCTGCTTGAGCTAGTCCATGAAGTCCTGGATAAGTCCTCTGCACTCCACATCATCTCCACCAGAGATGAGGCCGATGATCACAGAGTCGTCAGAGACCTTCTGTAAATGGCAGTGTGGTGTGTTCTGTAAAAAGTCTGCAGTATAAAGGTGAACAGGAAGGGAGCCAGAACTGTTCCCTGGGGGGGCCCCGTACTGCAGATGATAGTGTTGGACACACAATCCTGGGTTCTCACAAACTGTGGCCAGTTTGTGAGGTAGTCCAGGATCCACTTTAACACGTAACTCGACTTTCTGACTTCTCAGTTTGATTCGGACCAAAATTTTAGGTGTGAATCCAAAGAGCCAAAATTTGGTCTGGCAAAAAGATGTGGTCTCAGTCCAGCTCAAACTGAACCTTGGTCTGGTTTGTTTAGAGAATGAAAGCAATTTTCAGAAAGGTTCAGACTTTTGGACCAATCACAGGAAGTTTAAGGCCTATACATACTCCACAAGAACAGAAAAACCTGTTCTCTGTCCTAGGACAAAATGACATTTTGTTCTTGCAGCCCTGGTTTGGGAGTTCTTGCAGCTTGTTCTTGACACATCATCGTAGCAGAACTTTTTTCTTGTGTTTTGTCCAAGAACTACTGTGTGATTGGTCAGAAATGTGAATTTCCCGGGATTCTGCACTTGAGTTTCTTGCGAAGTGTAAAATGTCCTGGCCAGAAAGAACTTTGTTCTTGTTCTTGCCACCTCAAAAAAAAAAATATTAAAAAAAAAATAATTCTGGTCTTGCGGAATATGTAAAGGTCTTAAGGCAGCTGATAAGATAAGTGTGGTAGCACTTGGAGAGAGGAAATATTGTTGTTAGCAGTGTTGGGCAAGTTACTAAAAATAGTAACTAGTTACAGTAACTAGTTACTTCTTTTCAAAAGTAACTGAGTTACTTTTGAGTTACTGCATGATTAAAGTAACTAGTTACTTGGAAAAGTAACTTTCACATTACTTTTAAATGGATACTTAAATCATCTTGCACACATAGCAAGATCAAGGGTCCCTTGTTCTCAAAAAAAGAAGCAAAAGAAAACTGATGAGGAAAAAGTCTCATCTTACAGAGAAAAAATGTCTCAGATTTACATAAACTATTGTAATCAGTAGAACATCAGAAATTTACTAGAAATAAAGCTGTAAATTCACAGAGAGGTGGGCCGTTTTTGGCCCATGAGCTATATGTTTGACACCCCTGGACCAGCCCATTAAAAACGCATATGTAGAGGATTTACTTCCATGGAACAGTTGCATATCACAACAGCATGTAAATTTAATAAGATAAAATAAAATAGAAAGCACAGAAAAATGAAAGTTCACCGCTTAGAAGAAGCTATTCTTTACTGCAACAAATCACGGTCACTTTTTCTCTGTACGTAAGAAAACTTTAAATGCATTTAATGTGGACATTAAATGCGAGCTTCTTGCTCAAAAAATATGCATGTTTAACCACAGAGGTAGGAGCTGTTGGGGGCTACTCACTGCTCGGACAATAGGTGATCAGAGCTCGATATGAGAAGTTGCCACAGCCACGGCATTTCTTCCTACTGGGCGAGCAGCGCGGTGGCGAAGTGGTTAGCACTGCGGCAGCACAGCAACTCACCCTTGGCCGGGGGATCCTGGGTTCGATCCCAGCCCCCAACCAACAGTGATCTGTGTGGAGTTTGCATGTTCTCCCCGTGTCTGTGTGGGTTTACTCCGGGATTTCTCCGGTTTCCTCCCACATGCCAAAAACATGCAAGTTAGGTTAATTGGTATCAAACTGGGGATTGTAAATTGTCCTTAGGTGTGACTGTGAGAGTGAATGGTTGTCTCTCTGTGTTGGCCCTGCGATGGACTGGCGATCTGTCCAGGGTGTACCCTGCCTCTCGCCCAAAAGATGCTGGGCCAGGCTCCAGCCCCCCCGCGACCCGAAAAGGATTAAGCGGAAGATGATGGATGGATGGATGGATGGGCTGCGGCGTGAAATGGGGCAGGACAGGAAACCGATCCGCGGAGGAGACTGACAGCTGCGCCAGCTATGGTAGGGTCAGTTTATTTGCACTAAAATATCTATCCATATTAATAAAAGGAGTAACACGAGTAACACATCTGATCAAATTTCAGTAACTGTAACGCATTACTGATTTTTTTAAACAGCAATTTCATTACACAGCATGTTACTGCAAAAGTAGTGGTGCTACAGTAACGCATTACTTTGTAATGCATTACTTCCAACACTGGCTGTTAGCAGCATAAATAGACACTTGAAAAAATCATAAAAATGCAGAAACTTACCAGATATTTTTGGAGAAGATTCAATTCAATTCAAGATTCAATTCAACTTTATTTATAAGATAAGATAAGATAAGATAAGATATGTCATGGCGGCCTCTGGGCCGTCATTAACATCATTAACTCCAGCTGCGCACAGACCCACAGGTGTTAATCAGCAGTTGTTAAAAGCCAGCGTTGCTGACAGCCCGGCACAGAGTCGTCTGTCCTCCTCGTCGGAGAAAGAACCTGAACTCCGCTCTCTGGCCTCGTCAGGTTACTCTCTCATCTCGTCTGGAACTTCTCTGGCTTCGTCAAGAACTTCTCTTACCTCATCAAGGACTTCTCTTACCTCATCAAGGACTTCTGTTCAGAGTCAAGCACGTAAGAGAACTGTCTGTTGCTCTACTCCTAACCTCTACCCCTGTGCACAGGTGGACCCCCCTGGCGGCGGACCTGCGGCCCCAGCTGACGGGGTTACGCCAACACGCACACGTAGCAGTTCGCTACCACCACGACTACCAGTACGTCTTGCTCCTCAAATTCCTGAACTACTGCTGTATCAGTTGCAGGAGTATTGGCCACCGTTATCAGTGGAGTTACTGTCATCAGCATCTGTTGTCTCATCGTCACCACGCTCTGTGGATTCACTCACCTCGTCATCATCTGGATTGTCATTGTCCCGGCCTGTGGCATCACAGCCGGAGTCACTGGAAGATCTGTCCTTGTCACAGCCACGGGTGGAGGCCCTAGCACGTTCACGGACACCTTCACCTCCACGTTGCACGGCCGCTGGTTCTCAGCAGGACATAACCTGTGCTCCCGCCAAGTAAGCCTCACTACCTGTAGCTTGTCACTTGCGTGGGACAAAAGTAATTGTTTGTGCTTGTATGTTCCAGGGTTGCCGGGTCTCCGTCCAGGGTGCTCAGCTCCAGTGACCAGAACTCTATCCACGCACTCACACTTGCACTACACACCCTTTCACTCTAATAAAGATTATTGTTCACTATCTGCCCGTGTCAGTGTCTGTCTCCTGGGTCCCGAAACATGTCAGTACGACTCCGTCACGTTGACCCAGCGGACAGTTCACTGTCGCGCTTAAGTAACACTCTTAGCGCCCGGGTAGATTTACTAGCCCACCAGCAGACAGTAATCTTAAACCAATTAACTTCAATTAATAGTCGGCTGGATCGTTTGGAAGGACACCAGACGTTTCCCCCGACCGCAAACATCTCAGCCCCTGCAGGCTTAGCGTCAGGACAAGCTAACACCTCCTCGTCCTCTCGTCTCACCCCAATTCCTACACCTGCCCGGTTCAGCGGCAAACTCGGGGAAGCCCGAGGATTCATATTACAATGTGAGTCAGTTTTTCTGCGTGTGCCGGGGGATTTTTCTCTCGATTCTAGCCGGATAGGCTATGTCATAAATTTGCTGGCAGGAAGAGCGTTAGACTGGGCGTATTCGATCATGACTAAACCTAGCTATTCCCTGCTTTCTTTTTTTTTTTCCACAATATCTTTATTGAACCTTTTTTTTTTTTTAACAAACATGATACAAACAATCAAACACTAACACTAAAGTACTACAAAAAAAAAAAAAAGCACTAAAAACACCAACAACCACCAACAAAATCAAGTCTTCAACAATGCTCCTCTGTTTAGTCTAGACAATCCAATACATAAGTATACATATTATGTTCACCAGTTTGGAATTTACATGGTCCACACACATCATTCACCTTCTTCTTCAAGAGTTATGTTTAAATTTTTTACATAATCAATAAAAGGTCTCCATATATTCTCAAACACAATTTCCTTTGATTTCAGTATATATGTTATTCTTTCTAATGGAAGGTTTGTTAACATCTGTCTTAACCACTGAGTCACATCTGGTCTATGAGTCTTTTTCCATAATAGTGCAATACATTTTTTGGCATTAAGCAAACTGAGGTCTATGAATGTTCTTTCACTTTTATTAAAATTATGCTTTTCTGGGTACAGACCCAACAAAAACAGTTTAGGATTCAGTATGATTTGTTTTGAGATTATTTTTTCAATTGTTACCCTCACCTCTTCCCAAAACATTCTTATTAATCTACATTCCCATAAACAATGAAATAGGGTTCCTTTACTTTCCATGCATTTTGTGCATGTATCTGGTATATTTTTGTTATATCTATTTAACTCCTCCGGTGTAACATACATCCGCATTAACCATTTGAAATGTATCAATTTAAGGCGTGCATTTATTGATTTGGTTTGAGCTTCTGTACAAGCCAATTCCCATTGTTCCTCTGAAATTTCAATTTGCAGATCTTCTTTCCAGTAGTTTAATCTTTTCAGTGAATTTTCACTTGAAGATAGTGTCAATGAGTTATAAAACTCTGAAATAATACCCTTTCTTTTACTATCTTTCATCATCATTTTTTCCAAGGATGAATAAATAGGTCGAGTGAGAGCTTTATTTTGATTTGATCGAATAAAGTTTCTAAGTTGAAGATATTTAAAAAAATGTGTTCTATTGAGATTAAATTTGATCCTCAGCTCTTCAAAAGACATTATGTTGTCTGCACATGGCAAATATAAATCCTGAATCTTTTGTATCCCTTTTAAATTCCATACTTTAAATACAGCGTCCGCTCTCCCTGGTTTAAAATATTGATTACCCCATATTGGACTAAATTGTGACAATAACTGTGGTTCTTTTAAATAGTTTTTAGCTTCACACCATATTTTGATCATATGCTTTACAAATGGATTTTTAACTTGTTTTTGTAATTTTTTTGCCGAATCTGAGTATATGAATATGGGAAGAGGTAAAGGTAAATTGTATGATTCCATTTCAGTCCAGTGAGGGAGATCATTTGATGAAAAATAATATGTCATAGACCTCAGTTGTGCCGACCAATAATACAACATAAAATTTGGACATTTCAGACCTCCACGATCAAATGGTAAATATAATAAAGACAAACGTAATCTAGCCCTCCTGTTGTTCCATATAAATTCCACTAACTTTTTTTTTATTCTTGAGAATAGATCTAAAGGTGGTGATAAGGGAATGTATTGAAATAAATAAAGTATTTTAGGTAAAATATTACTTTTAAGTATATTGATTCTCCCGATCATCGACATTGGTAGTGACATCCATCTCTGAGTTAACTCATTGATATCTGACATTAAGGCTTCATAGTTGACGCTGGCGACTGATTCTAGCTTAGGCATAATTTGGATTCCTAAATATTTAAACTGATTTACAACATTGAATTGATTTACCTCAGGGGCTGGGTAATTTCTCTGGGTCTCATTTAGCATTAATATTGAAGATTTAGTTTTATTTATTTTATATCCTGATATTTCCCCAAAATTCTTTATTAAATTCAACAAGGTTGGAATTGATTTTTTTAGATTCGACATAAACAAAATTATATCATCGGCGTACAGGGAGATTTTATGTTCTGTTGGTCCAACTTTAATTCCATATATTTGTGAATGTAAACGTATCGCTATCGCTAAAGGTTCAATTGCCATAGTAAACAGTAAAGGTGAAAGTGGACAGCCTTGTCGACATCCTCTATTGATTTTTATTGGTTTTGAAATATTGTTATTTGTTAGGATTTCTGCTGTAGCATTATTGTATATTATTTGAACCCATTTTATGAAATTATTTCCAAGTCCAAACCTTTGTAGGACTTCAAAAAGAAAGGGCCATTCAACTCTATCAAAGGCCTTTTCGGCGTCCAATGATAGGAGAGCTGTATCCGGTGCTTCTTTATTAAAATAAATAATATTAAATAGTCTTCTTACATTATGGAAGCCTTGTCTACCCTTTATAAAGCCATTCTGATCTCGATTAATAATATTTGGTAAAATTTCTTGTATTCGTCTTGCTAAAATTTTACAGATTATCTTAAGGTCGGCGTTTAATAGGCTTATTGGTCTCATATTTTCACATTTATTAGAGGGCTTACCTGGTTTTGGCAGCAGTATAATTAAGGCATTATTTATGTATGATGGTAAATTATTATTTTGAAATGCTTCTAAAACCATTTCCAAAAAAGGTTTTATTAATTTATTCTTAAATTTTTTATAAAGGTCAACTGGAAGACCATCTGGTCCTGCACTTTTTCCTGATTTCATATTATCAATGGCTAGCCCAACTTCTTCTTGACTAATTTTAGACTCCAATATCTCCCTGTTTTCATTTGGAATACACGGTATAGATAGTTCGTTCAAAAACCCATTTAGTTTTGTTAAATCAGGTTCATTTTTGGTATCATATAATTTTTCATAGTAATCTCTAAAGGCTCTATTAATTTCTAAAGGATCTATAACTACCTGTCCGTTACTTATAATACTGGTAATTGGTGTTTTAATTTCCAATTGTTTAATCTGCCATGCTAATAATTTTCCTGATTTTTCACCTTGTTCATAAAAAGATTGTTTCAATCTTAGAAGACTCGAGGCAGCTCTATTCGCTGATTTTTTGTCGTATTCAGCTCTCAAAATCAGTAATTCATTCTCCAACCTTGGGTCACTTCCTGCATACACTTTTTCCTGAAGACTTTTTATTTTATGTTCCAATTTAGCTCTCTCCTCTCGAGTCTTCTTAGATTTTGATCCTGTAAAACTAATAATATGTCCCCTAATAAAAGCTTTGAAAGCCTCCCACTTTACACATGCTGATGTTTGTGTAGTATTGATGTCAAAGAACTCATCTATCTGTTTTTCTATATACTTGACAAATTCCTCATCCTGAAGCCATTTATGCTGAAATTGCCATCTACCTGATTCCTTTGTCAATTTTTTATCTACATATATTAGACAACAGGGTGCATGATCAGAGATCACGATGTTATCATAAAAGCAGTTTTGAATCTTGGACCTTAATTCTGTGGAAATCAAAAAATAATCAATACGTGAGAATGTCTTGTAGGTACTGGAATAACAAGAATAGGCTTTAACTTGTGGTTTCATTTCTCTCCATATATCTAACAATCTCAATTCTTTCATAAAATGATTAATAGTCATCCTACATCCAATGTGCGTACAATCCAGTCCTGTTGATCTATCCACACCTGGATTCAATGTACAATTAAAATCCCCTGCTATTATATGTTGCCCTGTAAGTGATGATAAGATGAGAAATAAATTAGCAAAGAACTTCTGATCATCTATATTGGGACCATATAAGTTCACAAGATTTATATTTTCTAATAGCAAAGAACCTTGAATGATTACATATCTTCCAAATTTGTCTCCAATTACATTTTTCACTTGAAAAGGAACTGATTTATGTATGAGAGTCATAACTCCCCTGGCTCGGGATGAAAATGAAGAGGTGAATACACTTCCCTGCCATCTACTCCTAATTCTTTTAACATCCTCCTCTATCAGATGAGTTTCTTGTAAAAACACAATTCTTGAACCCATGTCCTTTATTTTATTCATAACTTGTTTAAGTTTTTTTAAATTTTGTAGACCTCTGCAATTCCATGAAGTTAAATTAAGATTAACACTTTGGTCCATGATCAATAGAGAGTTTGGGATTACCTTGCAGTGTAAACATGCTCATACAGAGAAGCAAAAACATGAGTGGTTGAACATTCATCCTACAAACTACACACAAACAAATTTCCCCTTCCCACACTTGTGGCAAACCCCCCAAAATCAAAAGAAAAATTCTGTCTCCCGATATAGCCATCGACCGCTCCACACCCACGGGGAACAGCCCAAGCCACTCCCTCCTCATCCTCCCAATCACCCCAACTCTACCGCTTTTAATGACGTAACACCAACTCTCCTCTGTAGTTTTCCAACTTAACTCCAAAATTTTTAACAACTTTGTACATCATAGTTTTTTTTTTTTTTGTTTGTTTTGTTTTTGTTTTGTTTTTTTAATATATAATACAATCTATATTTTGTAAACTTACTATTTACTTCAAGTCAGTCAGATGCCTGTGCAAATGCTTAATTATTCTACCTTATATTTTGTTCATGCTTAGCTCCCACCAGTCTCCTCTTCCTCTTTGATCTTCCCGATGAACTCCTGCGCCTCCTCCGGGGTCCCGAAGATGTGGGCTCTGCCCTCATACGTGGTCAGCAGTCCCGCAGGACAGACTACACCATGACGAATCCCAAGGCTGCGCAGCTCCCCACGTACGGGACCAAACTGCTTCCTCAACTGCTGGACCCCTGTGGCCAAATCTGGGTAGAACCGCACCTGCTGGTCCTGGTGTCCAATCTCTCCTTTTTTAGCTCGTGCAGCGCTGAAGATCTTCATCCTGTCTCTGCCGCCAAGAAACTTCACAATTAAGGTCCTCGGCGGTCCCTTATCTCTCCGTGGGCCAATACGATGTGCTTTTTCCAGAATCACTGCTGATTGCAACTCCTCGCTGCCCAGCACCTCCGGAATCCACCCCTCCAGAAAGGAACATACGTCCCGACCCTCTGATTCCCCTGGAAGACCCACCAGCCCCAAATCACTCCGTCTCGACCGAGATTCCAAATCCAAAATATTATCTTCCAGAGATCCATTTTTTTTTCCAAAGTGCGCACCTCTAATTGAAGACGGGCGACGTCATCTTCAGCACTAGCGAGACGGAGCTCCATCTGCGCCGCTCGTTCTACACAGTCACCCAATTCCCCCCCTACTCCTTCCAACGCTGCCATAATCCCATCAAATCTAGAGGAAAAGTCCGCTCTCATTGAACTCATGGCAGCCATCAGCGCATCCGCGCCACTCCCTGCAAACATCGCACCGCCGCCAGCCTCCTCCGCCATATATGGAGCTCTGTTTGCTGCGTCACAGACCCGAAAGTCCGCTAATTTGGACCGTTTCGGCGGCTCGCCTCCTCCTTTTCCTGGCTTTCCAGCTCTAGGCCTCGCCGACACATCCTCGCCCAAACGCTGGGACACGCTCCGTCCCAAATGAGAGAGTTATTTGCCGATTTTTTTCCTCCAGGAGCAGAGCAGAGCGAGACACGTCCGTCCTACGTGGCAGCCATAACCGGAAGTCATTCCCTGCTTTCTTACCAGGAATTTGTGTCAGAATTTTTGTCTGTATTTGATCATACGGATAGGGGTGAGGTGTTGACTGAACGATTTCTAAGCTTACAGCAGGGAAAGAGAGCAGCTGCAGATTACGCCATTGACTTCTGGGTCCTGGCCGCAGAGATTGGGTGGGGGGAGCCATCACTTTGTGGCATTTTCCTACGTAGTCTCAACGACGAGCTAAAGGATGAGTTAGTGGCACGGGAAAAAACAGATAATTTGCAAGATTTGATTGCCCTAGCAGTTAGTATCGATAGCAGATTAAGGGAGCGGGTGGCTGGACGACGAGTTATCTCCCGTTCGGTTAAACCCCGCCCTCGCGTTCCTAACTCTCCTCTTCTCGCTCTACCCACGTCAGAGGAGGCCCCGGATCAGGAAGCCATGATTATGGGTCATTCCAAGGTATCAGCAGCTGAGAAACAACGCCGTAGAGATCAAGGCCTATGTTTCTATTGTGGGAAGGAGTCACATGGGGTTTCCGAATGTCCGAGTAAGTTAAAAGGGAAGGCCCGTGGATCGCAGTAGGGGGATTCACGGGCAAGAACTCAGAGGAACCCCTTACTTGTTGTCATCTACCCCTCAGACTCATTCATACACACACTGAACACTCCACACTAGCGTTAGTTGATTCTGGAGCTGAGCAGAATTTCATTTCTAGAGACCTGGCAACCCGGATGGGCCTTAGCTGTCAGACTTTAGAACCCCCTGTCAGATTGATCACCCTGTCTAAGGCTTCCTTGACCACCATTGACCTTCAGACTGCCCCTGTGTCAATAATTGTTTCAGGGAATCACAGGGAGGAGATTCAGTTCTTAGTGCTGCCCGTTTCATCTTCGACCGTTATTCTGGGGTACCCCTGGCTGCGCCTACATAACCCCACTATTGATTGGCAAGCGGGGAGAATAACGGCATGGAGTACGTTCTGCCTTAGCGCCTGTCTCCAATCAGCGGCGTGCGCCCCATCCGTTAAGGTGCCTCTGCCAAATTCATCCCCACCGGATTTGTCGAAAGTGCCAGAGGTTTATCACGATTTGGGGCAAGTGTTCAGCAAGTCTCGGGCGTTGTCTTTACCCCCCCATCGTCCGTATGACTGCGCCATCAATCTGAAGGCTGGGGCCCCTCTGCCGGCTAGCCGCCTTTACAGCCTATCAGCCCCGGAGCGCGAGGCCATGGATACGTACATTAAGGAGTCCTTGGCTTCTGGTATCATCCGCCCGTCGTCTTCGGCAGTGGGGGCCGGATTTTTTTTTGTTGGAAAGAAGGACGGTTCACTACACCCCTGTATCGACTTCCGGGGCCTGAATGAAATAACAGTCAAGGATAAATATACTCTGCCCTTGATGAACACTGCGTTTGACTCCCTCCAGGGGGCATCCTGGTTTACTAAACTGGACCTTAGGAATGCCTACCATCTAGTGCGCATTAGAGAAGGAGATGAGTGGAAGACGGCTTTTCGGACCCCCAGCGGTCATTTTGAGTACCTGGTAATGCCGTTTGGGTTAACTAACGCTCCGGCCGTCTTCCAGCGTTTGATTAATGATGTACTTCGGGATTTTTTGAACTCGTTTGTTTTCGTTTATCTTGATGACATCCTCATCTTCTCCCGCACACTAGAGGAACATCGGGTGCATGTCCGCAGGGTATTACAGCGCCTCCTGGAGAACCAGTTGTTCGTCAAGGCCGAAAAATGTGAGTTCCACACTGATCAGACCTCCTTCCTTGGATTTATTATTGCTCGGAACCAGGTGCTTCCTGACCCTGCCAAGGTCAAAGCAGTGGTGGAATGGCCTGCACCCACCTCCAGAAAGCAGCTTCAGGGTTTCCCGGGGTTTGCTAATTTTTATAGGAGGTTTGTGCCCAACTTTGGTAATATTGCCCGTCCTTTGACTGCTCTCACCTCCCCTAAGATCCCATTTTGCTGGAGTAAGGAAGCAGCCGGTGCGTTTGAGAAGCTCAAGAGGGAGTTCGCCTCGGCCCGAGTCCTTACCCAGGTGGACCCGAAGCTGCAGTGCTTGGTGGAGGTGGACGCGTCTGATGCGGGAGTTGGAGCTGTACTCTCCCAACGGTCCCCTGAGGATGGTAAGATTCGCCCTTGTGCTTTTTTCTCTCATCGTCTCACCCCTGCAGAGAGGAACTACAGCATCGGGGACAGGGAGTTACTGGCTGTGAAACTGGCCTTGGAAGAATGGAGACATTGGCTGGAGGGGGCTGCTCAGCCGTTCGTGGTTTGGACTGATCACCGTAACCTGGAGTACCTCAGGACGGCGAAGCGCCTGAATGCACGCCGGGCTCGCTGGTCCCTCTTCTTCGGCCGGTTTAACTTTACCATCACGTACCGGCCGGGAAGCAAGAACAGTAAGCCGGATGCCCTCTCCCAGCAGTTTGACCCCCCATCCTCCGAGGACCAGGAGACCCCTATCCTGCCGCCTTCCTGCGTCGTGGGCGCCCTGTCCTGGGGAATCTGCAAGACGGTTCGCCAGGCTCAGAAGACCGAGCCGGACCCCGGGGGGGGAGCGCCGCTTGTTTGTTCCACGCACTGTCCGAGGCAAGGTGATTGAGTGGGGTCACGCTTCCAAGTTGGCTTGTCATCCTGGAGTTGGTCGGACCGTGGATCTTCTCCAAAGGACCTTCTGGTGGCCAGGGTTACGGAGGGACTTTGTAGGCTACATCCGGGCCTGCGCTCAGTGCGCCACCGGGAAGACGACATCATCCCCCCCGGCGGGCTTACTACATCCGTTGCCGGTTCCTTCACGCCCCTGGTCTCATGTAGTGATGGATTTTGTGACTGGGTTACCCACTTCAGATGACTACACCACGGTGTTGATCATCGTGGACCGGTTCTCGAAGGCGGCCCATTTTGTGCCACTTCGGGGTCTGCCTTCGGCCCAGGAGACTGCGGACCTCCTGGTGCAACATGTGGTCCGTCTTCATGGCATCCCTGCGGATATTGTGTCTGACCGAGGACCCCAGTTTGTATCTCAAGTTTGGAAGGCTTTCTGTGCGGCACTAGGAGCCACAGCTAGCCTCTCTTCTGGTTATCACCCCCAAAGTAATGGTCAGTGCGAACGGGCTAATCAGGAGCTGGAAGCCGCCCTTCGTTGTGTCATCTCCTCCTGCTCATCCTCCTGGAGCAAGTTCCTGCCCTGGATTGAGTATGCTCACAACGCCACGATCTCCACGGCCACGGGCATCTCCCCGTTTAAAGCTACTTGTGGGTTTGATCCTCCGTTGTTTCCTGAGGAGGAAAAGGAGATAGCGGTTCCTTCAGTCCAGGCACACATTAAGCGCTGCCGGCGAGTTTGGCTCCTCGCTCGTCAAGCCTTGCTGAAGACCACTAAACGTAATATCCAGGTGGCCAACCGGCATAGGAGACCCGCCCCGGACTATAAGGTGGGTCAGAAGGTTTGGTTGTCAACCCGGAATATTGGTGTGCCGGCTGAAAAACGTAAGCTTACTAAGCGCTTCATTGGCCCCTACACCATTAATCGTATTGTTAACCCTGTGTCTGTGCACTTGTCTCTCCCCTCTTCGATGCGTATCTGCCCCACCTTTCATGTCTCCCAGGTCAAGCCGTACGTCTCTGACCCCCTGTGCCCTGCTCCTGCGGCTCCCCCACCCCCAAGGATGATCGATGGCCATCCGGCCTGGGGGGTGACTGCCATCTTGGATGTCCGCAGGCGGGGTCGTGGCCTTCAGTATTTGGTGGACTGGGAGGGCTTTGGACCGGAGGATCATTCTTGGATTCGCCCAGCGTCGATCCTGGATAAACAGCTGATTCGCGATTTCCATCGGGCGAATCCAGGTAGGATTGGGCAGGTGCCTGGAGGCACTGCTAGAGGGGGGAGTACTGTCATGGCGGCCTCTGGGCCGTCATTAACATCATTAACTCCAGCTGCGCACAGACCCACAGGTGTTAATCAGCAGTTGTTAAAAGCCAGCGTTGCTGACAGCCCGGCACGGAGTCGTCTGTCCTCCTCGTCGGAGAAAGAACCTGAACTTCGCTCTCTGGCCTCGTCAGGTTACTCTCTCGTCTCGTCTGGAACTTCTCTGGCTTCGTCAAGAACTTCTCTTACCTCATCAAGGACTTCTCTTACCTCATCAAGGACTTCTGTTCAGAGTCAAGCACGTAAGAGAACTGTCTGTTACTCTACTCCTAACCTCTACCCCGTGCACAGGTGGACCCCCCTGGCGGCGGACCTGCGGCCCCAGCTGACGGGGTTACGCCAACACGCACACGTAGCAGTTCGCTACCACCACGACTACCGGTACGTCTTGCTCCTCAAATTCCTGAACTACTGCTGTATCAGTTGCAGGAGTATTGGCCACCGTTATCAGTGGAGTTACTGTCATCAGCATCTGTTGTCTCATCGTCACCACGCTCTGTGGATTCACTCACCTCGTCATCATCTGGATTGTCATTGTCCCGGCCTGTGGCATCACAGCCGGAGTCACTGGAAGATCTGTCCTTGTCACAGCCACGGGTGGAGGCCCTAGCACGTTCACGGACACCTTCACCTCCACGTTGCACGGCCGCTGGTTCTCAGCAGGACGTAACCTGTGCTCCCGCCAAGTAAGCCTCACTACCTGTAGCTTGTCACTTGCGTGGGACAAAAGTAATTGTTTGTGCTTGTATGTTCCAGGGTTGCCGGGTCTCCGTCCAGGGTGCTCAGCTCCAGTGACCAGAACTCTATCCACGCACTCACACTTGCACTACACACCCTTTCACTCTAATAAAGATTATTGTTCACTATCTGCCCGTGTCAGTGTCTGTCTCCTGGGTCCCGAAACATGTCAAGATAAGCCTTTATTAGTCCCACAATGGGGAAATATATATATATTTCACAATAATAGTCATCTCATAGCACTTTCAAATGTAGGGGAAACCCCCACAATTGCAAAAAGACCCCAGCAATCAGGCGATCCCCTATGAGCAAGCGCTTGGCGACGATGGAGAGGAAAAACTCCCTTTTAACAGGAAGAAACCTCTAGCAAGATGTGACAGAGTTCTGAAAAAAAATGGATGAGCAATGCCACCTGAAGGTCATCATGGCTGATGAGAAGGACAAACATCCTTTTTAATGAAGACCTGGGAAATAGTTTAGCCTCAAGAAACTAGTTCACGACTAAAATGATGGAGTCTTCCCAAGTTTAAAGTGTGGTTGCCGATGTGTCCAGAGCTGCAGAGAACACCTGAGAGGATGAGTAGCATGTTTGCTAACTACCAGTCTGTGCTAACAACACAAATGGATGCAAATGGATGCAAGGCTTCATCTGCACTGCATCTGCAATGGACTGCATCTGGAGTCAGTGGAAATCCTGCTTTAGCCGTCATGCTTGAACCACCTTGTTCCTTGACCACCCACTCAAACTATGACACTTTCAGTTTTGCCAGCTCTCGCTCTTTTAGGATGACTCTCCCTCTCACACCACAAACCTTATTTCTCGCTCAAAAATTAGAAAATTACTGCCGATATCATGTTAACGTTTGTTCCAATTTTTTCCACAGTAATAGCTCTCAAGGCAGCATAACTCAGACTGAACATCAGCTATTCTGAGATAAAGAAGCATTCTATTGTTGAAAAAAAACTTTGTGAACTGTGCACCTGCAAGTTCACTCCACCCCCAGTCTCCCCTGTGCACAATTCCATTTAAATCTCACTGTGGCATACTGAAATACCACCATACACATCACAGATGTGGAGATGCATGCACAACGTGACGTCATCATGCCTGGCTACTGTATATTAGGGGACTAACGGCGGGAGACTGTCTCTCTTTGGCGCTCTGCTTCTAGTCTGCTACCTGCTGTACCACACCTCCCTTAGCTTTCTATTAGCTTGTTGTTTGTCTGTCCCACATGTTGGTAGCTAGTTCATTAAAGCTAACCTTCAACACAGACAATGTGTCCGCTGGTCTTATTTTCCAGACATAACATTGGCGATGAGGACAAAAATTGGTCTTCTGGAGGAAAATACATTTTCCTGAAGAATGGAAGCGTGTCTGGCACCCCTACCACTGTTCCTCGCCACGCCAGGTGAGCCACCCTTCCCATGGCCTTGCTAGTTTGAATCGTTTGAGACGTATGTATCAGCTATAGACCTAGCTAAAGTTAACAATCTTCGACTGCATGCTCTATTGATTCATAGCCTGGGCAGCAAGGGACAGCATGTGTTCAGAACATTGGGACCCACGGATACATACAACGAATGTGTCCCCTGCTAGCCAGACATTTTGCGATGCCTGAGAGTGTGCTGGTGAGGAGAATCATGTTCCGCCAACGCCGACAGGGAGCAGGAGAGATGACTCAGCGATACGTCGCCGACCTTCGCTGTCTGGCGAGTACATGCAGGTTTGAGCAGCTAGAGGACGAGATGGTGAGGGACCAGCTAACGGAGCACACCAACAACCCAAGGCTGTGGGAGAAGCCATTAATGGCGCCGGACAACCTGCCGCTGGTGAAGGCGGTGGAGTTAGCGCTCCATTTGGAGGCCACAGCCCAGCTAACATCCCAGGTAGGAGCTTCACAGCAACAAACCCCGCTAGCACAGGCAGTTACCCCAGCATAAGAGCCCGTCGACACTGCGACCTTTGCGGAGGACGCCGAGGTGGACACCACGGGACAACAGGACATCATGGGATGCCGAACGTGTAGTAACTGTGGTTCCCCTGTGCACTGAATGCGTGCGTGCTCCTGCCCAGCAGCCGGGGAAGGGGGGGGGGGCGATGCCAGCACTGCGGTAAGCTTAACCATTTTGCCAAAGTGTGCCATTCAATATGGTCAATGACGAGCTCACCACCCAGCACAATTAGACCGTCTTTAACAACAACCGTTCGTTCAGTGGACTGTAGTAATTCAGCGTACAAGTGGTGCACAGTGAGGTTCGATGATGTCAGCCTGCTGTTACTACTGGACACCACCGCTACAAGGTCGCTGATGAATTGGATCACGGTGAAGAGGTTTTTCCCTTGGCATCCAACCAAGTGGGATGCGGTGGAGCTCTATGGATACGAGCACACCAGAATCAGCCTAGTAGGAGCCATCACGCTAACGGTTCGCTATGGGTCCAATGTCCTCCCAGCATTCGCCTGCCAGGTAGCAACGCACAGTGACAATATCCTGGGGTGCAACCTTTTCCACGAATTGGGTTTCACCATTCACGACCACGCAGGACTTTGTTTGATCGCTGATAACCGGAGCTGATCTCACCCAGACATGAGCACAGCCACTCCAAGCTTTGCACTGCACGAAGAGCAGAAGACGAAAGAGTGTAATCCAGACTCGACTCCAATCTTCGCTTGGCACAAGCTTCATGGAGCTGCCATACAGCTGCAGGAGAGAGAGTCTGTGCCCCAAGCAGGACCCTGGTGAATGACGCCAACCTGACGCGCATCCTGCAGTACAGAAGACAAACTGTTTCTTCTACTGAAAAGGTCTCATCACAAGTCTGGTATCTGTATGTGTAAAAGGAGAGACATATGTGTGTGTGCACGTGTGTGTATGCATGACAGCGCCTGCAATGTAAGTGTATGCATGTGAGTGGTTTGCCAGGAAACATACAAAGAGGGTGGCAGGTCACAGTAACCCCCCCCCACCACCACCACCACCACCACCACCACCACCATCCCGGAAACCCCGAGCAAGCAAGACAGCGCCACCAACCCCCACAGAGCGCAAATGTCCCAAGACCAACAAGCCCAAGGACAACCAGGCATCCGCCCCAGGAGGGACGGCTGAGGGAGGGCAGACCACCAAGCGGCCGGCGCAGTGCACCCCAGCCACCGGACCGGCCAGCCTCCGTCCCCCCAGTGGGGCCAACACCAGCCCCCAGGCCCCAGACACTGGAAGGCTAGCATCCCACCCCCCACCCCCCCCGGGCTGGGGACCAGCCCGCACCCCTGGTGCGAGCCCCCCCAGACATTCCCACAGCAGGTCCGACCCACCCCAGAACCCCCCCCCCCCCCCCCCCCGGGAATCCCAACGCCCTCTCGCCAAAGGAAGGCAGCAGCAAGGCACAGGAACCCCATGGGGGGCAAGCCCCCCCAGTCCAAGGGAGCCCACGCGGTCAGGAGGTGCCAGGAGGCGCCACCCCCTCAGTCCCGCACCCCCAACCAGCACACACACTCATTCCCATGTACTCACGCCCTCATGCTCTCATACACACCCACTCGCACCCACACACACTCACACGCACTCAATCACTCTCATACTCCCTCACCCCCATACAATTTCACTCACACTCCCACTCCCACACCCAGACCCATCCACACTTTCCCACTCCCGTACCTGCTCAATCTCGCGCCCGCTCCCACTCGCCCTCACCCACCCACAGTCACCCACACACACACTCTCACTCGCGCTCCGACTCACTCACATGTATTCATGCTCTCCACCCCACACTCACCCACACTCATTCACCCTTACACTGTTAATTTAATGAATGAAACAAAAAAAGGTTGCTTCAAAGCAAGCATATGAGACATTCATATCATAAGAGTGCTGGTCAGGTGGGTTTTAGTCAAAGAAATTCAATTTAATGCACCAAGGCATCATTTTTATTTTTTTTTTAAATTCATAAAGTATTAAGGGAGGGAGATTTTATTGGGTGGATAGCAGGTGCTATTCATAGTTTTCGATTACGTGACTTCTGGCGGGATCACCGTTCATTTTGGGGGGATAATCACGTAGTAAAATGGAGCAAGAAGTGACAACGTCCGAAATTTATTAGGAAACTCTTGATAATGACAGACAGCGGTACGATGACAAATTAGTTTAATTGAGAACCCCTGTCTCATTCCAAAGTAAAACTGGCCAAAAGGCATGAGAAGTGGGCTAGCATCACTTATCCAGACATGTACAAAGCTGAATACATTTCTTGATCTTCATAACACTTGTGCGTGTTTATCCACATCAGCCCATAGATTATTCACAGATCCCCCAACTTAATTTGTTCTGTTTGTTTTCTCTGTTTTTGCTCTCAGTTTTTTTGATGTGATCTAATTTGATTTAGCATTAGGCTAAATCTAGCTTCATTCAGCACACTCACCTGTCCAGGTGCTTTCAGATGAAGTTAGACATCATTGTCTTGGTGTCTAATTGTCATCCATTATTGATAACAATACACAGTTGATTTGTAGACTTCCAGCTACTGATAATAATCCTCAAAGCCACAGGCTAATTAGCCAGTGTTCTGACATTTTGGCATCAGAACAGCAAACTTTGGGTTACTACTCCATCGTTTTCTTCAGTTGTTGTTCAGAATAAGACTTCCCAAGTGAGTGACACTCTTGAATGTTGGTGAAGATCTCAGCGTCCTTCTCGAAAAGCCTTAACTCCAACTAAGGTTAGCTTTAGCAGCTAGCCTGTTCTAGCACGAAGTATCCCTGATTTTTGGTTTCCTGCCAGCAGTCAGGAGCCTTCTATCATTGGAAAGGAAACAGGAGGTGAGTAGGATCCAGGGGCACGTTCAGTTGACAAAACAGTTTGCAATTGTTTGGAACTGTTTGTTAGTTTCCGTAACCGAATGACACGGTCGCTGTGAACCGTTTTCTCTTTGGCTGAACTCTTTTGGAGGTGACTCGCGTGGCAAGCAAAGATGATGGCTAGGTAAGCTAGTTTGTGATATTCTTTTGTTTTCTTTTATTTTCAGAGCAATTCCATCAATATAAGAGTAGAGATTGTCAGTTTGTAAGTAAAACAATATCATGCATAAAATATTGTTTTTGGTGGGGGTATAACGGAGACTTCTTAGGTAGTATGAAGCTGAAGTAGGCTACAGTCTACCCCATAGTTACTAGGGTCCTCTAGCAGCTGACAGAGGACCATAGGTCTACACAACTACAGAATGCACGAGCCAAGCAGAAAAACCGTTCACCGAGAACTGCCCGTTCATTTAGGTCAGTTTGCCTTGCAAACTATGTTCGGCGAACTGTTTTGTCAACTGAACGCAGGGTAAGTGTGGTCTGTACGGCGGTCTAATCAGCCAGAATGATTAGAAGCAACTGCGTACCTCAGTGGAAGGAGGAATTGTCTCTCACCTGTGTGGACACAGCTGATAGTACAGACTGCAGTCAAAGGTAAGAACTTGGCAATGAGGGCTAAATAGTGATTTGGATCTTCATAATATCCTGTAGCTTGAAAGTGTGACACTTAAGTTCGCTCTGATCCCCAATAGGTCCCGTTAGATAAACAAGTAGATTTGTTCAGCTCTGTGTGTGTGTGTGCTGCTGGGGGCAGTGAGCTGATCAGAACAGGTAGCTTATGAATCTGTGAAAATATCTACAGAGCATCACAGACTCTTCAACAATATTATTAGTCAATTATTTCTACAAACCTATTACGAAATGGTCAGAGCACCTGCAAGTTGGAATACAAGGAAGGCGCTACGTCAGCTCTTCTAATACTAACAGGAGAAAGCCAAATTCTCCTCTGTTTCTCTGATAGTTCCCAGTTGACTCGCCTTGGTTCAAAATAATTGCAGATAATCAATAAAAAACACTTTCAACGTCCCACCAGTGTTTGTACAACCAATTATTCCACAGCAGTGCATTATATTTACATAATTTTCGGCTATAATGAAATAGAATCACCCCCTGCAGCTTCACTCCCAATATGGCCGCCCATATAGCGACTGGCAGCTGTGGGACGTCATCTGTCACAACACTATCTGTAGGCGGAACGGTATCGGTTGCAACGCATGCACACTTCGACTTCACGATCTAATGCTCGATACATATGCGTGCCCAACGTGTGACGTATTTCCTGTTTATGACAATTTAAAAAATAATAGTTCTGTGGCGGTTTGGTGTAAACCCCCACAAACAGACTGGACAGACACAGCGCTCGGCTAGAGCAATTAACAGAACAGTGAAATGTGTGTATTAATGTCTACAGGCAGCCCTGCTTCTTCTGGCTCTCTACTGTGATGTTAATGTCACCTTTCATGCATTGTGTTCATGCGTCCTGTCCTTACTGTGACCTAGAGACAGATCAATATGTAGATGTGCCTTGTAACCTCTTTGCCCTGCAAGCTGGAGCAGAGGCGAGCAGTCTGCCTATTGTTATGTATGTCTCTCAAATGCAAATGTCTCATGCCTGTTCTGCAGTCCCTTTGATCGTACCAACTGCTGTGAATCCTCTTTGATGTATTGTCTGAGTTGGGTATAAATACTGCACAGGTTCTGTAACTCACTCTCTCATTCACTCACTCTGCAACTGCTGACACATTGTGTCTCTCTGGAGAGCTGCTGGCTCACTCCCGGCGCGCATGCACGGCGCCGGGAGCGGAGCTCGTGACGGCGGTATGATTTAATAAAACCTACTTAAAACCTCAGCATCGCTGCATATTATCTCATGCCGCCGCAGTTCAAACTTTGTAGTGTAGGTTGATTTGGTTGAAGGCGGTAGATTTGGTTGATGTGATTTTGTAGATTTGGTTCAAAATGACATCTTTCACTTTTTACCATTTGCTGCAAGACTACTTAAAAAAAGAAGAGATCAGGTCTGGTGTTGAACGCTCTGAGCGTAACAAACTACATTGGGTGTCCAGTAAATTTACCCTGAAAGGTAAGTTTTAGTTAATATGCTCATAAAGAAGTCACTGCAATAGTTATGTATTTTTCATTGACAAATATTTACAAATTAATAGATATGGTTTTGAATAACCTTCAGATTTTCATGTCTTATTTTCGAACTTTTCTTTTTCTGATTTATCAAAATTAGCATATTTTGATCATGCCTAACTTAGTTCTATCTCTATTTGAGTTGCACTTGTATTTTGTTTTACATTTGTGATTTTTATTTATTATTATTGTTATTATTATTATTGCACAGTAGGTTGCTCAAAAAAGACCTTGCTAAGATGATTCAGAATTTCTATGTAGTACTACAATTGTAAAGAATGGGTAAAATCTCATAAAAACAAGCATAAGTATTTACAGTGACAAAAGGAGTAAATGTATGTAACATGTGGTTTAGTAGACTTTTGAAGTCTTTTGCTACAACAGACAACCGCCTCTTCTACATGGGCCCAAGCAGGAGGTTTATGTGCCTTGTTGTGCTGTCTGAGGAGGAGAAGAGAGCTGTCCTGGTACAGTGTCACAATGATCCTGGTACAGGAAATCACAGTGACATTAGAACCACAATTGACAGGGTTACTGCGGGATACTACTGGCCAACACAAGTTGAAGATGTCAAGGAATAGGCAAGTAACATCCCTTACACTTATTTGTTTGAAAGACCATTCTCATGACAAATCGTCCATCACTACATTGTGACTGTTTACACTGTGGATGTTGTTGATACCTGCTTATCTATAAGTTATTTGTTATTGTCCAATCCCAAATATAAAACTGAGATTTACCTCTCCAAGAAATTACATTGGTTCCTCTAATGTGACATTTTTTGCTAACTTATTTTTTAGGTCAGGTGTTGTCATCACTGTCAACTGAATGATCCCATCAAAACTGTCCCCCCTGTTTTACAGCCCATTAAGATAATACTATTACCTTCTTTTTGCCATAGTGAGCAGGAATGCCAGTCAACATGCTAATTATAATATTTTCAATAGGTAAAAGAAGCCTGGGAGGTGCTTGTGTTGTGTCCACAATTAGGTAAATAACGAGCAAGTGGTAACTCGGTAAACAGGGCTTTATTCAGGATGCCAACTATATACAAGTAAAGGCTTACGGCACACGCCTGCAGGCCAGGTGGCTCCCATGACGAAAGAGGACAAGCCTCTTCCGCCCACCTCCTTTATACCAGGAGTGGCGCCACTACCGGAAACCAGCAGTTAACCACCCCGGTCCGTTCCCCGTCCAACCCGGCCACCATCTTACTAATACCAGCCTGTTTCCATATCTAACACCCACCCCCCTTCAAAAAAAATGCCAAGCACACAGACAACCCACCTCAATTTGTCTCCTGACTCACACGCTAAGGGAAAAGTATGTACAAAAAGAAAAAAAACTCCTATCCATTCATACAACCAAGGCTGTGGGACCGGGTAGACTACCAGTGCCCCCGACACAGCTGGGCGGGTTATTCTGCCGCCAAAGAGAACAGTTCAACTCAAATAAAATAAAGCCGTGTTTCTAATTAAAACAACCCCATGAACAGTTTTACACAGACAAGCCATACCAAATCACAATGTACATACAGGCTACTGGCGGCCCCCACCCCAACACCCACCCCACAGTAGGCACTCACAGGGAAAAAAAATTGTGTTGGGAGTCCAGAATTAATATAAATGATCAATTAAACATGTTTAAACCAAATTATCAGGAAACTAAATTCCACTACACGCAATTTAGCACACCACTAATTCACCACCATCCCGGCCAATAAACTTTCAAAATGCAAAACATCAAAATTTCACACAAAATACCATAAATTAATCCAAATTACAATACTTTCTTCTTTTCCTCTCTCTCTCTCTTTTTTTTTTTTTTTTTTTTTTAATTTACCGGGGCACTAGCACAATAATACTCACACAAATCAGGACCTGGGTAATGCAATAAGACACACAAAAAACCCTCAGTCCTTGGATGGATCTCTCTCCAGGCATCTCCGTCTTTTAACCTCGGGGCTCCTGTTGCGCCGTCTCCTCTCCTTCACTGGCAGCCGCAGCTCACTCGGGTGCCTCCAGATCTCAACAGACCTAAGCCAATGTGCCTCCATCCAGTTGGGCTCCACCTGGAACCGCCTCTTGTCATCCCACTGCCTGCGTGGACTGTGATCCCATCATACTTGAGCTTCAACCCTGGTTAATGAGGGAGCCCTCCTCTTCTCGTCCGGATCACCTTTCTTGCGACTGGCCTCCTTGACCGATCCGGTCGGTTCACGGGGCCAGTTCGATCTCCTCTTGGCAGGCCGTCAATGGGAGCGCTTTATCACCACCACGCTCCGCAGTCTCACCCCTTTTTCTTCCGGCTAGGGCGCCTCGTCCTTAGGGGCCACGTTGGGGGTCCTGGCGTGCCATCCAGCACCCTCATCCAGGGCAGCCTGAAAACTGGCATTGGGTCCATCCCGAGGCGGCGTCGCGTGGCGCCGAATGTGCTCTCCAACAGTTACTCTGTCCAGCCAGTCTGAATCTCACGCCTCAGCACCCTCCACGACTGGAACAGGTCGGCCCCAAAGACCACATCCTGACCACTCTTTACCCGACATGTTGGCTATGGAGAACCCTATGCTGTAAAAAAGGTTGCATCCCATAACGCTGACTCCCATCGCAGAAACCTTGATGCGGACTCTGGGCGCTATGATCTCCTTATATTGGGCCTCCATTTCCACATACCCCAAAATAGCCAACCTGTTCCGTCCATAACCAAAATACTCTTCATGTTGCCTTCTAATCTGTCGGTGGGGAAACAGACTTCTCATGGTCGCCAGGTTCAGAATGGAAACAACTGCTCCAGTGTCCACCAGTAGTGGGACCTCGACGCCATCTAGCATGACATTACATCCGATCCTCCCCGTCGTCTCTGGGGATACCGTATGTACAGCGGTTGGAGTCTTCTGCGCAGCACCTGGTTCACCCCTACGGTCCCTGCGTTCGAAGTTGACGCACATCCTGGCAAAGTGGTTCAACACACCACACTTCCCACAGCGCTTTCCTTTCGCCAGGCACATCCTGGACTTATAGCGGTGATTAGTGGACCCACATCCATAACAACGAGGCGTATCTGGGGCGGACCTAATCTTGACCACGGAGGCAAAATCTTCCTCTCCGCATTCGCTAACACCAGGGTCCAGGAACAGTGCCTTAGCGCGAGACTCACCCTTGTCCAGAGAAGCCCCTCCAGTAAGGCCTCTCGCGATGGTCTCTGCTGCCTCAAACTGTTGGGCAAGCTCAATAGCAGCAGCCAACGTCAACTCTCCTGGGTGTGTTAATAATCTGGACCGGGCCGCCGGGCAGTGGATGTGCACTGCCAGCTGGTCCCGAATCATTTCATCCTTCAGGGGCCCGAACTTGCATCCCCTTGTCAGCTCTCGGAGGTCCGCCAAGACTCTCTTCACTGACTCTCCCGACCGCTGGCGGCGCTGTCGAAACTGGATGCATCGGACTGTGACATTTCCCGGTGCACGAAAGTAGCGCACCATTAGCTCCACCACTTCATCAAAGCTATCTGTTCCTCCAAGGTTCTCCAGGATCCTCTGCCCTTCCATACCTAAATTATGGACCAATACCGCTCTTGCGCGAAGCTTCTCCAGCTTGCCGAGGTTCAAAACTACAAGGTAGTTAGTAAAAGCAGCAAACCAGCGGGGCAACGGCAAGGGCGGCTCACCTGGGGCCTCCAAAAATGGCTGAAAACTGGCAACAGATCTTTCCATTATCGCTTTTACTTCGTCGCCAAATGTTGTGTCCACAATTAGGTAAATAACGAGCAAGTGGTAACTCTGTTAACAAGGCTTTATTCAGGATGCCAACTATATACAAGTAAATTCTTATGGCACATGCCTGCAGACCGGGTGGCTCCCACGACAAAAGAGGACAAGCCTCTTCCACCCATCTCCTTTATACCAGGAGTGGCGTCACTACCGGAAACCGGCAGTTAACTATCCTGATCTGTTCCCCGTCCAACCCGGCCGCCATCTTGCTAATACCAGCCTGTTTCCATATCTAAGAGCTTGGACTTGATTTAATTGGACCACTGCCTGAAACGGCACGCCACAATAAATATGTCCTGACTATGACTGAGTTCTACACCAAATGGGTGATTGCAGAGCCTCTGCAATCAAAAACTGCAAGTGAGGTCTCAGCAGCTATAACAAGGAAGCTGTGTACATATGGGGTGGTCAGGAAAATCATTGCCGACCAGGGAAAGGAATTTGTCAATGAGGTGATGTTTTTAAAACTTGGATCTGATTACAGAATTTTCACTTTATTCAACTCTGTGCTTTATATTTCATAGCTTTGGCCACTTCAAAATGTTGGAAATAATGTGAATCATTCTTCTGCAGTTCAACGACAGTATTTTCAGGCTGCTGAAAATCAAGCACGCTGTATCCAGCGCCTACCATCCTCAGACCAATGGCCAGGTAATACTTGGCATGTTTATATATTCTATAAATAATCCATAACCCTGACATTACCCTAGCCTTAACCAAGGAGTCTTAGCACCGAACCTTAAAAATATGTCTTAATGCAAGTTAACAAAGTTAAGAAAGTGGAAAACTAACAGATGATCTCCTACATGGTATCCCAGTATCCACCACCTCCACCCACCTTGATGGATTTGAGGACTTTTTAAACCATCAAACTGGAGTTAAACTGTGTGACATCACCGTGCGAAAAATGCTCCCCTGGGTCTTGGAGGGTTGGAATCAAGGCACTGGCCCACCAGCCAAATGCTAGTGGAATTCAGCTGTGGTCTGTATCTCACTCAGCCTTAGTAGCCATTATGGCAGGTGGCATATTCTGTTTTATAGTTTCTGCAAAAGCTATTTACATTAATAAACCCATTACATTTCTGAGGAACAAGTTACCAGTTTATTGGGAAAACAATAAATTTACATTTAACATAAACACAAACCTAAAAGGAAAAAAAAACAAATTACTCAAGAATAGCCTCAAATTTATGAGATACAAATGTATAATAATGTCACAAATTTGCCATTATAAGTCATAAATTTATTTTAAAAATATGCACATTTGCGAGGAAAGAAACCTCACAGAATCAAGAGAAATAGCAAATTTATTTCAAATGTTGTGTTTTTCCTACAGAATTGTTCCTCAAATCTACAAGAAAAAGTCACAACTTAAAAACAAATTAGAAGGTTTTTTTTAACAAGAGTAATGTCATTAATAGAGTTATATTTGGTACATTTTATTAATCCCAGATGGAAATTCATGGACATCCAGTTAGCTGGATGAGGCAGCCATGGTACAGCAACAATCCCTACACCATTCACACCTACAGCCACTTCAGATTCTCCATTTAACCTAACCTGCATGTTTTTGGAATGTGGGGGGAAACCAGAGCATAGGCACAAAAGCATGGGGAGAACATACAAACTCCACACAAATAGGCCCCATTAGCAGGTGGATTTGACACCACAACCTTCGTATTGTGAGACAATAGTGCTAACCACTACACGATATACCCTCAGAATTATAATCTATAAGAAAAAATTGAAAATTCACAAGTAAAAATTTGCAAATTTGTATGCAAAAGATCCAACATACAAGTTAAAATAAGCTGCAGTTTTACAAAAACTTTAAATTCTCTGAAGAAAAACCTTGTTACTAATGCTGACCTTTTGGCTAGTAACAGGACAGAGTGGCTGCTAAGTCTGAAAAACAACAACAGCTATCTAGAGTGGCTGGTGAGTATAGAAGCCCTGGTTGGAGCAAATGACCATCAGTGGTGATATTGGTTGGAGGACAAGTTGAATTCTCAGCAAGAAAGCTGTATGCCAAATAATTTTTTAATCTTATGAGAGCCCAACAATATCATTTCTGAAACTTTCTCTAGTTCAATTAAGGGTTAGACCGCAAAACCATAATTGACCTTGATGTGCATCTTGGGTGTCAGAGAGGGACATTTTTGGGGAACCAGGCCTCCATGTGGATGCTAGAGTGCAGCTACATGTTGGGAGCAGAAATGCAAAAAGAAGACTCAGACAAGCTCATGCTGCTTCACCTAAGAGCAAAACTAACAATGTTTCAGCTGACGCCTCACAAAATTTAGGACATTCTTAGCATGAGTTATCACGAGACCTAAAGCCGTGTTTTTGGTGTCCTGTGGGGTTGAAAGAGGAAAATCTATTTACAAAAGCACAAAAATATTTTATCACTCGCAGCGGGGGCAGGAGTGTTTTAATGACCTGATCCACAGGCCCCTGGCTTGGTTCGGGCTTTCTTAAACTGCAAAAAAAGAGCCCACCGATCTGCCTGCCAACCCTTGGGGCAGCACTGAGATGAAACAGATAAGATAATTGTCTGTAATGAAAAGCAGATCTTTAGGTTTGCCTGGACCAGGGCTAGCTGGGCCCTTTTCTCAATTTTCCTTTTTTTTTTTGAAGAGAGTGTTCATATAGATCTTGAATTTGAAGAGAGACTTTGGAAGTCAGTCCTTAATTCAAACCAGAGCTCACACACCAGCCTGTGGAGCTTTGATACCGTTTGAAGTTCTGCATGTGAACATGGCTCCATCAGTCCGCTGGACTCTGTTGTCATGACAACCCTAATTATCTTCCTTTACAGCCTGGTTTTTACACAGGAAAGGGGCCATTATGTTCTTTGGGCATTTGCATCTCTCTGGGGTAAGTGTTAAAGGTCAGGAAAATGAACCAAAATAAGAATATAGCAGAGCCACGTTGTGCCTGTGTGAGAAAAGGTTACTCACTGCAGCACATCTAATACCTTGGCAGGCGTTTCCTTTGTTGAACATTTCTTGAATTACTCACTGAAACATATGTTCCCAAGGACGGTTGAAAGTCCAAAATTCTGCACTTTCTTTTGTCAAGGTTACAGTAAAGAAAGACATCATACCATAACCATAGATGTTGTTTTTTCATGGCTCTGTTTGTAATTGCATATTTTCATGTGCTTCAAACTTTTAATCTGTTTCCCTTAAAACGTTACACATTCAAAGTTCAGGGGAGTGCATGTATTAATTTACAGTTTCTTTTTTTTTTTTGGTCAGATAAAAAGGTAGATGTTTGTTTTTTTTACCTTAACCTGTTTTGACTGACACCTGCAGTCACCTTCAGAAGCGTCAGCTGATTGCTGTGATGTGTCGTTTATCAGCTGTTTTCCTTAGGTGTGGCCAGCCTGATGGATCTGACAGATCCACAATGCCGGCCTGCCTCCCATCGTCAGGTTTTCTCTGGAGGATGGAATCCCAGGTGTGGGAGAGCAATCCTGGTTCATGGTGTCCTTTGCACATTTTCTGATTTCTATGGCTTCCTTGATCCAGCGTTTGTGTTTATTACCCTCTGATCCAATGATTCTTGTGTTGTCCCAGTCCATGATGTGATTGTTCCTTTTGCAGTGATCCAATATTGCTGATTTCAGGGTTTCTTGTTCTGCCTTTTCATTTGGTGATCTTGTAAGTCATCCTAGTGTTCCCTTTTCACTTTCTTTGTGGTGTTCTTTCTTTCTTGTGTTGAGTGTTCTTCCCGTTTCCCCTATGTATATCTTGTAATATGATCTGCTTGGAATTTCGTATATTATGTAGCATTTTTTTGTCCTGTTCTATCATATCTTTGGGGTGTACTAGTAGCTGTCTTATTTTTTATGTGTGGTTTCACTGCTGTGCTGATTTTGTTTTCTCTCATGATCCTTTGTATTGGTTCTGTTATTCCTGTATGGTACGGTTATCATGTTCTTGTTTTTCGTTTCAGCTTTTGGTGTTTGTTTTGTTTTCCGTTTATCTTCTTTGTTCTTGACCTGCTTTTTTCCTTTGTTTATGGCCATATTGGATATTGGCAGTGTGTGAGTGCATGTCACATGTGTTCCTCTTCCTCCCGTCCAGTGTTGCCAGATGGGAAATGTTGAAGTATCGTACCAGTGGCGTAAAATTATCATATTTTGAGGAAAATTATCGTACACACCCAGTTTTCATTCTGACGTGGCTCAGGACTATCTGCTTCAGTAACACATTATCACAGATCGTGCATATTACAGCCTATAACACAATTTTACCTTTAAATAATCTAACAGATCGGTTGAAAAAAAAAAAAAACACCTCTACCTCTGTGGAGTACAGGATAAGCCTGTACTTAACAGCCCAAAATATCAGTTGTACTTATTTATCTTCTATATGCCTTCTGTTGAATCATCATATATCAAGGTCTTGCCTCATAAATATTTTGAGAAGTACTCTGTTTATACATTAGGAATAAACAATCAATCCACCTAAACTACTACTAAAATGCCTCTGATAACTGAAGCAGAAACCCTCTTCAGTTTTATTGAGAACTACAATTCAGTGACATTTTTTGCAGACATTTGCACATTGCAGCAGCGACATTAAGCTTTAGTACTAATGCCAACAGGTTTGAACCACCCAGTAATACTGGAGTCCCCCCCCCCCACACACACACACACGCACCGCCATTCGTTTCTCAACCTGCTTGTGATGTTGCTTACTTGTTGAATCTGCCGTGCCTACATTAGTGCCATAACATACATGAACGATTCAATCAAATGTACTAGTTTTTATGGATGAATGTACTGTACTGAATTACTCACCAGAGCTGTACTGGAAGCCATGGATCAGTAGCTGAATCATCGCCTGAGCAGCAAACGAGTCCCACCTGCACGGTTCAGCTGACTCTCAGTTCAGTGGTAGACAGTTAGAGCTCCAGTACAGCACTGAGTGATTTGGTGTAACACTACTCATAATGGATCTTTTTAGCTTGACTAGGCACGTTTCATTGAACTGTGGATCCCATCACTAACCTCCATACCAGGCTGCCTCTCTGCTACTGCGACATGAGTCTTCCGTCTTCTTTTCCACGCAGTCCACGCATGTGAGCTGATGCGTAAAAACAAACAGTTTGTATGTGCAGGATCCGTATTCTGATTGTGTTTGCTAATGTATTAAGGTAGCCATGTAATGAAGGGGTCAAATCATCATAGATTACGGGAATTTTGAAATTATTGATCGTATATTGTACAGAGGGCAAAATTATCGTACAAATACGATAATTATCATACGTATGGCAACACTGCTCCCGTCTGTCTTCTTCATCTGTGATGTAGGTGGCCCATTCGTAAAGAGTTCTGACAACTGATAGTTTGTGTGCTGTGGGATGTTCAGGTGACCAGAGTAGGTATTGATCTGTGTGAGCTGTTTTTTTGTATACTGTAGTTTTTATGCTACCGTCTTCTTTGTGGTGGATTTTGATGTCCAGAAAGGCTATGGTCCTGTTTGTTTCCTCTTCGTGTGTGAATTTTATATTTCTTGTGCTGTCCATAGTGTTCAGGTGGTCTGTGAGGTCTTGTGTATGTCCTTTCTTTATTTTCTTCAGGATGTCATCCACATGTCTCCTCCAGAGGGTACTTCCTTACTTACTTGAGCCCATAGCTCGCCATGGAGCACAGGCCATTGACGACCCCTTGCCATCGCACTCGGCTCTGGGCTGCTCTCTCTACTCCACTCCAGTTGGTTCCCTGCTGTTTCAGCGCCAGCGCAGTGTCTTGTCTTCAGCTGTTTTGAGGCCGGCCTCTCTTTCTGTTCCCCTGCGGGTTCCAGGTCAGGACTTGGCGTGTGATGCTGGATGCTGGTTTCCTGAGGGTGTATCCAATTCAGTCCCACTTCCTCCGCAGAATCTGTTCTGCCACTGGTTTCTGTTCCGCTTGCTCCCACAGGTCTTCATTCCTGATCTTCTCGAGCCACCTGATGTTAAAGATGCACCTCAGGCATGCGTTAAAGAAAGTCTGGATCTTCTGCTGCATCATCTCTGTCGTCCTCCAAGTCTCTCATCCGTAAAGTAGAACAGACTTGATGTTAGAGTTGAAGATGCGAAGTTTCATTCTCGTGCAAATCTCTTTCGAAGCCCAAAGATCTGCACGAGATTTTCTTCAGTATGACAAAAGCTGCTCTTGCCTTGCCGATCCTGGCTGTGACATCTCAGTCTGTGGCCCCCTGTCGATCCACCACACTTACCAGGTAGACAAAGGACTCCACCTCTGTAATGGGCTCTCCACCAACTGTGACTGGTGTGTTGGTAGTTGTGTTAATCTTCATCAGCTCGGTCTTCTTATTGATCTGGAGTCTTGTCCTGGCTGCTGTAGTCTCCAGGCAAGTAGTCTTGTCCTGCATCTGGTTGTGGTTATGTGACAGGAGTGCCAGGTCGTCAGCAAAGTCGAGGTCATCCAGCTGCGTACAGAGTGTCCACTGTATCCCGTTTTTCCTGCCTGTTGTCGTGATGTTCATGATGTAATCGATGACCAAGAAGAACGGTGACAGCAAGCACCCCTGGTGGACTCTGGTCTTCACCTCCAAGCTCTCAGACAGCTGGCCAGCATGTGTGATCCTGCAGCTCATGTAGATGCATTGGATGAGGAAGATGATCTTCTCGGGAACTCCATAATGCCTCAACAACTTCCACAGTGTCTTACGGTCCACACTGTCGAAGGCCTTCTCGTAGTCTATGAAGCTGATATAGAGGGGTGAGTTCCACTCCAGCGATTGCTCCACAATGATGCGTAGGCTGGCGAGCTGGTCAGCACAGGATCTGTTCTTGCAGAAGCCTGCCTGCTGATTTCGGAGCTTGGGGTCGACTGCCTCCTTCAATCTCTCTAGCAGACCGGTGGGTCTGCAATATGTGGGTACTGTATTTATGGCTCTTATTTCCAGGTCTTCCATGAAAAAAAAACTGCTCATAATGGCTGATAAGGGGTCCCCTATTGCGAAACATTCCTTCTGTCTGTAAATAGCTCCTTTATACTGAAAATGGATGGATTTGGCGACGAAGTGTAGCAGTCAAGATATGTCTTGAACTGTAAGGTTTGTGCGTTGTTTTAGTGTCTTGTCCTTACTGAGGAGTTCTTGCCCGATGTGTAGGGTGACGTCGACGGGAGATTTTGTGAATAGTGATATGACATCATGTGAAATAAGGATCTCATCTGTTTCTATTGTCATGTTTAGTTCTTGTGCCAGTTGTTTTGAGTTTTTGCAGTGATGTTCTGTTAATCCAAGGAGGGGTTTGATGATTGCAACCAGGGTTTTTGATAAGTTGTAGGTGACTGATCCAATGTTGTTTATTATGGGTTGCAGGGGAATGTCCTTTTTGTGTATTTTTGGTGTTCCATATATCCGAGGGGTAATGCTTGCTGTAGGTATTAGGTGGTCATATGCGTCCTGTGTTATATTTTTGCTTTCTAATAAGGGTTTTAGAAGGGATTTTAGTGTTTTTTCTTTGTTTCTGTGGGGTCTTTCTTTAAAATTTCATATGTATCACTGTCTCCTAACATGTTTTTCCTCTGTGATTCATATTTTTTTGTATCCATAACTACTGTGGTTCTGCCTTTATCTGACAGTAAAATGGTGATTGTTTTGTCTTTTTTCAGTGAGTCTATTGCTATTGCAAACGCTGGATCAAGGAAGCCAAAGAAATCAGAAAACGTGCAAAGGACACCATGAACCGGGATGAGGGAGCATTCATGCTCTCCCACACCTGGGATTCCATCATCCAGAGACCACCTGACGACGGAAGGTGGGGCCAGTGTGGTGGATCTGTCAGGTCCATCAGGCTGGCCATGCCTAAGGAAAACAGCTGATAAACAACACATCATAGTGATCAGCTGATGCTTCTGAAGATGACGGCAGATGTTAGTCAAAATATGTTAGGTAAAAAACAAACATCTTCTACCTTTTTATCTGACAAAAAAAAAAGAAACTGTAAATTAATTATTGGAAAAGAAGACAAAATGAACGTACTTGAGTAAGTGCATGCATTGTATAGGACCACTCTCCACTCTTCTGCTTTAGATGTTACTGTATTTTATTAACACCTGAGGTTATTAATATTAAAAACACAGTTTATTATTTATTCTTATTATCGGATAAAACAGTTGAAATAAAAGTAAGAACAGTGGAACAGTTTTTTCTGACTTGTTTCAAGCTGTGTTCAGACAATGGCTGTGGAAAATTAATGTGCCGCATCTATCTCTTTGAAAATTTCTATCATTATTTTCCCAGTCACTTTGTTTAAAAAAACAGACCCAATCATAGGTTAAATAAAAGGATTTAGGCTGAATTGCACCAACAAAAATTGAAATTCAAACAAGTTTGAGATAAGGAAAGATTAGATTCAAAATGTAAACTTTCTATTTTAAACTCAGTTTAGATTTCATTATACACCCGTATAAGCAAACTGGGAGCTGAACAGGAGGGTTTGACCAACTTTGAATCAAAATTTGCTTCATTAAAGATCCCATTCATTGAAAAATTGTGTTTTTGTAGGTTTTAACTTCTGAAATGCACCTATTGGTCACATGATTATCCAAAAAAAAAAAAAAAATCAAAATGCTCACTTCTCTTTGAAACACACAGCCTTTATAATCATTCTGTCTGCGAGGATCTGGTGTAACTCTTCCAAGTTTTTTATGGAACGTCATGAAGAGGTAAATCCAACCTTGATACTGACCCGCTGGTCCAATATTGGCCAGCCTAATTGATCCAATCCAGCCCCCATTTCCTTCCGGAGATGTCTGCAAACATGTCGAGACGACACTGCACCCTAATGTGATGTAAGGCGACAGCAGAATCCTTACACAAACTCTCAAACGATGCATCTCTTAGAGAAAAGTGGTAAAAATTTATTTTTGCAGACATTTCAGAGGATTATAGCCCAAACTTACTGCTCTGTTCTGGTCATTTCACTATGGATTCATTCCAAAACCTTGGAAAGTATAGCTTAGGTGTCAACAAAAAAAGCTTATTCTTAAGGATACCACTGTATCGTACACAGTGATACTGTAAAATGCCTAAACATTTAAAATCTGATTGTGATTGTGTAGAGGAGCAGCCAGATCGTTATCATATGTAGCCGCACAAAGTGTGCATCGGGTGAGCACGATCACAGCAAAATGGGCAAAGCACAGGATTGGCAGCCTACATTTTTTGTATCCAGAGTGTGGAGCCACATGTCCGACCAGCCTGCGAGCCATTGTGCTGTGCTCGTGTGTCTTCCACAGGCTTGTTCGGAATAGTATGCCGAATAATCATTCAGACCCTACACAATCACAGTAGCATTAGATTTTAATTGATTGGCTTTACCACACGTGTCAATCCAGATTCTGGGCTAATGAATGACACTGAGGAGGCCTGAAATAGTGTTGGAGGGCTCACAGAGAGGCTTTCTAGGTCTCATTTAAAATGACACAAATGACTTTTTGTTTATCAAATTACAGATATATACTATATGTTCCTGATGTCAGAATTCGAAATGAATCCATGGAAAAAGGCAGTGAATAGGAGCTTTAATTTAGGCAACAAATTTTTCTCTAAAGAAGAAAAACCTGACGACCTCCAGTGAGCCATACGGCGTACCGAAACTAGCAAGATTTTTTTGCTAGCTTGCAGTGCATTTAATATTTGATATGCAGTACTGCTAGATCCCCATCATTGGTTGTCAGTTGCTGTAGATGATTACAGAAATAAATTGATTAAGGGGCAAAAAGCTTTCAGTAAAGTCAGTTGTCTCCCTGATGTTATCACGCTGACCACTGTGGCTGAATGAAGAGCTTTAAGTGGTGTCACTCTGTCAGGGGTCACAGATAACTGAAAATCAAAGGTGGAGCCAGAGGTTGACCAAACAACGGCTTCTCCCTCTGCCCTCATGTAAAACTACCTGCCAAAACACCAGTGGTCCTCTTTGAACTTGATTTACCACTGAGGTCAAAAACAGCCGGTCATCAGCACTGGAGGATGAAGAAGAACTGATGACAAGGGCAGATAAGAGGAGCTTTGTGCTGTCTTAGACTGAGTGATTCAGAAAGGTTTTGAGCTATTCCCAGAGATAGGTCGTAACTAATTATATTTACTCAACTAAATACTGAAGTAACTTATTCACAAAATTGCTCTTTTCTAGCAGAATAGTTTTACTCCTATTTGAATACATCTATGGAGGAAAAAAAAAGCCCTTTTCCTCAAGTACATTTGGCCAAATTCTTAATTTCATCTGATTTCACTGTTTTGAACTGAGTGGGAGTCAATTTTTTTCCTCTCATCAGATTAGATTTTTTTTTCTCCTATTCTGGCACAAGAAATATTTATTACTGTCTGCAACTTTTTATATAGTTTGGATTATTTTTAGGGAAATGTTAGTAATTTATACTTCCTTTTAACACAAGGAAAAAAAAACACACTGGTGAGAATAAAGTTGCAAATTCACAAAAAGAAATTTGCAAATATACAAGAGAAATGCTACAATTTTTTTTTTAAAGAAAAATGTAGTAAACAGAAAAATGTAAATAATTTCAGAGAAAAAAAGAAATTTATGAGGACAATTGCCTACATTTATAAGAAAGTATATTTACAAGAAAAATATCACAAATTTAGGAGGAAGAGGTAATCAATGTAAAAGTAAACCTCACAATTTGGTGAAAGTAAAACTATCACCAAGTAACTTTGTCAGTAGACACTTATACTCAAATACTTTTTTGGGAGCCTTACCTTAATGCCATGCTTCTTACTTGAATACAATTTACTGATTTCTCTACCCACCTGTGGTTATCACTTACAAAATGTTCATATTTAATCAGGAACACATTACCATTGTACATTACTAAAATTTACTTTCATTTTATGACATTTCACCAACATTTGGATTATTCATGATAGAATTTACACATTATATGTGGTAGGTGCAGTCATCAACACAATCAGTGACAAAACTCAAACACTTACTAGCTCCAGTGGTGCAAAATAAAAAAGAACCAGAATTGCAGAGCAGATTCTGTTCATCACATCAATGATTGCAGTTTTTTTAAACTTGTTGCAGTACTTGAGGTCATTTTCTTGGTCATCTGCTCCTCAGCTGGTGGACTGAAGGTTCTTGGTCATATGACTGAAGCTCCACATCCTGCACCAGTGTTGCTGCTGGGATGTGAGAAAGTCATTGTGAGTCATCACTTCAGCTCTTTATCAAAACCAGGTGATAGAACACATAAAAACTGAATCATTCTTATACATTTGTCATATTTCATTTGTGTATTTTTTTTGTGTGTGTGACGGTAGACAATACTGTGATAGTTTAAAGGTGATAGAGACAAGATTCTGACCTCCTGGCCTATAGGTGTCGCACTTACTCCTGCACTAAGCCAGTCATGCTATCCACCTTACTCCTAGGCCCCATGATGCCTTGCATGAATTATGGTAGCAACTTCAGGTACTTAAGGTCCCATTTGCGAAAGTAGAGGGGGAATTACTTAGGCTCCGTTTACCATATGTAAACATTAGATATAACATGGCTAGCCGTTAGGCAAGTCATGTGTCATATACATAGCTTACTTATGATTACAATAAAAACAATTAATTACCTCTGCCAAGGAGGTAATGTTTTTACCGGGGTTTGTCTGTCTGTCTGTTACCAACATAACTCAAAAAGTTATGAACGGATTTTGACGAAATTTTCAGGAAAGGTGTGTAATGGTACGGGGAACAGATGAATAGATTTTGGTGATGGTCTGAGAGTGCATACCTCCACCAAGGGCTTTGTATTTGTGCAGTAGGATTACACAAAAACTACTGGATGGATTTGGATGAAATTTTCACCAGAGGTGGTTCTTGGGCTAGAGAGGAACCCATTATATTTTGGTGATGATCTGAGAATGCATACCTCAGCCAAGGATCTTATCTTCTCACAGTGTGTTAGCAACAATACTCCAAAACTGATGGACAGACTGTGATGCAATTTTCACCACAAGTGGCTATAGGCCTACACACAAACCCATTACACTTTGGAGGTGATCCATGAGAAACGGAAGGAGCCTTGGTGGAAGTATGCGCTCTATGAGTGCTTTTCTAGTTTAAAAATTGCTTTCATGAAAATATAATATTCACCTTTAAGTGGGTAAAGAGGGATAATGCTGGCTTTTGTGGTTCTGAGAGGAATGTGCATTTTATTCAGAAATTACACCTCATCTTTACAGAAAAATGTCTAATTTTAGCTTTTTTTCCCCCTCAAAATCCAACTGTAATTTCCTTAAAACGGACATATTTGTTTACAAATGTCACTGATTATGTTTCTTATTCATCAATTTGGAAGTAACCACTTAGATTTATTCAAGTACAGGTATACAAATAACTTTGTAACCACAAAATTGTATTTTAATGAGCAGTTTTACTGCATGATATATATTCTTCACTGTGTACATTTATCAAAAAACTGCACTTTTATGCCATTACATTTGGCCTTATTTTTGATACTCTAACACTAAGGTAACTTTGAAACATGACTTTGTTCACAGAATTAAACCTTTATGTTACCACTGTTATTCATGAAATTGCTGCACACAATGTTAAATGTTTGAAAGGTGCTGCAAATGTACACTGGTGTGAAA
The DNA here is from genome assembly GCA_020510985.1 of Pholidichthys leucotaenia. Taxonomy (NCBI): domain Eukaryota; kingdom Metazoa; phylum Chordata; class Actinopteri; order Cichliformes; family Pholidichthyidae; genus Pholidichthys; species Pholidichthys leucotaenia. The sequence goes on from CM035849.1 coordinate 164,546,882, forward strand.
CAGTGTTTGCCCCCTTCCTGATTTCTCATTTTTTTGGATGTTTGTCACACTTAAATGTTTCATATTGTCATGTGCGCCTCTATGCGGCGCTCAGAGATAGAGACAAACCCACACACTGGATGATATTTTGCAACATTTATTGTGACAAGAAACTAAAGTCCAAAAGTGCAAAACTCAAAATGCAAACATAAGAAAACTTACAGGAAGAAGTGCTCCTGAGCAGTCTGCTCAGGTGGAGATGAAGCAGGCAGGTAAAGGATTAATGTCCCAAGGAACACTCAATGGAAGGACATTGATTCAAATACATAAGAAGTAGTGGCAACAATAACCAGAACTGACAGTGCTTAAATAGTGAGTGGGGTGATGACAAGACAAGTGATCACAGGTGTGTGGGTCAACCTCAGCAGGAGAAGGGAACAACAATTAATAATTGGAATCACCTGATGATAATGAGAGGGGAGTAGTTGGACTGGCAGTATGACAGGCAATGCCCCCGCAAAGTGCAGACCTGGAATGCTGCCTAATAGCTTCCGGCCCAAAGAACCAATATCAGAAATAAACAAACTCAGAAACTGACTAGAAATAAATTACAAATAAAAGGCATGGCAAAAACAAACTGAACAAAAACAGGGAAAATGGAAGGCAGTATGGAAACTCACAAGACAAAACAATACGGCAGATAAATATGAATACAGAGGAAAGTTATGAAGCTGAGTTTGGGGGGAAATCCAAACTCTGTTCATGACACAGATCATCAAACAAATTTAAAATTAGACAAAGATAACACAAGTAAACACAAAATGCAGTTTTTAAATGAAGGTGTTTATTATGAAAAGCTTGGTCCTGTTCATAATTTTTATGGACAGGATTTCTAGGCGCAGCCAGGGAATGGAGGGTGTCATGCTTGGTGACCACAGGATCTCATCTCTGTTGTTTGCAGATGATGTTGTCCTGTTGGCTTCATCCAGCAATGACCTACAGCTCTTGCTGGGACGGTTTGCCGCTGAGTGTGAAGCGGCTGGGATGAGAATCAGCACCTCCAAGTCCGAGTCCATGGTCCTCAGTCGGAAAAAGGTGGATTGTCCTCTCCGGGTTGGGGACAGGCTCCTGCCCCAAGTGGAGGAGTTTAAGTATCTTGGGGTCTTGTTCACGAGTGAGGGGAAAATGGAGCGAGAGATCGACAGACGGATTGGAGCAGCAGCTGCAGTGATGCGGACGTTGTACCGGTCTGTTGTGGTGAAGAGGGAGCTTAGTTCTAAGACAAAGCTGTCGATTTACCAGTCAATCTACGTTCCTACTCTCACCTATGGTCACGAGCTTTGGGTAATGACCGAAAGAACGAGATCGCGGATACAAGCGGCTGAAATGAGCTTTCTCCGTAGGATTGCTGGGCTCACCCTCAGAGATAGGGTGAGGAGCTCAGTCATCCGGGAGAGGCTCAGAGTAGAACCGCTGATCCTCCACATTGAAAGGAGTCAGTTGAGGTGGTATGGGCATCTGATTAGGATGCCTCCTGGACGCCTCCCACTTGAGGTGTTTCAGGTACGTCCCACTGGGAGGAGACCCCGGGGCAGACCCAGGACTCGGTGGAGAGACTATGTCTCCCAGCTGGTCTGGGAACGCCTTGGTATCCCCTCTGAAGAGCTGGAGCAGGTGGCTGGGGAGAGGGAAGTCTGGGCTTCTCTGCTTGAACTGCTGCCTCCGCGACCCGGACCTCCGGAAAAGCGGTAGAAGATGGATGGATGGATGGATGGTGTTTATTATTAACAGGGAAAAAAATCCAAACCTACATGACCCTGTGTGAAAAAGTGATTGCCCCTAAACCTAATAACTGGTTGGGCCACCCTTAGCAGCAACAGCTGCAATCAAGCATTTGCGATAACTGGCAATGAGTCTTTTACAGTGCTGTAGAGGAATTTTGGCCCACTCGTCTTTGCAAAAGTGTTGTAATTCAGCCACATTGGAGAGTTTGAGCATGAACCGCCTTTTTAAGGTCATGCCACAGCATCTCAATCGGATTCAGGTCAGGACTTTGACTAGGCCACTCCAAAGTCTTCATTTTGTTTTTCTTAAGCCATTCAGAGGTGGACTTGCTGGTGTGTTTTGGACCATTGTCCTGCTGCAGAACCCAAGTGCGCTTCAGCTTGAGGTCACGAACAGATGGCCGGATATTCTCCTTCAGGATTTTTTGGCAAACAGCAGAATTCATGATTCCATTTACCACAGCAAGTCTTCCAGGTCCTGAAGCAGCAAAACAGCCCCAGACCATCACACTACCACCACCATATTTTACTGTTGGTATGATGTTCCCTTTCTGAAATGCTGTTACTTTTTACGCCAGATGTAATGGGACACACACCTTCCAAAAAGTTCAACTTTTGTCTCGTCAGTCCACAGAGTATTTTCCCAGAAGTGCTGGGGATCATCAAGATGTTTTCTGGCAAAACTGAGACGAGCCTTTACGTTCTTTTTGCTCAGCAGTGGTTTTTTTGTCTTGGAACTCTGCCATGCAGGCCATTTTTTCCCAGTTTCTTTCTTATGGTGGAGTCATGAAGACTGACCTTAACTGAGGCAAGTGAGGCCTGCAGTTCTTTGCATGTTGTTGTGGGGTCTTTTGTGACCTCTTGGATGAGTCATCGCTGTGCTCTTGGGGTAATTTTGGTCAGCTGGCCACTCCCGGGAAGGTTCACCACTGTTCCATGTTTTTGTCATTTGTGGATAATAGCTCTCACTGTGGTTTGCTGGGGTCCCAAAGCTTTAGAAATGGCTTTATAACCTTTTCCAGACTGATAGATCTCAATTACTTTGTTTCTCATTTGTTCCTGAATTTCTTTGGATTGCAACATGATGTCTCGCTTTTGAGGATCATTTGGTCTACTTCACTTTGTCAGGCAGGTCCTATTTAAGTGATTTCTTGATTGAGAACAGGTGTGGCAGTAATCAGGCCTGGGTGTGGCTCGAAAAATTGAACTCAGCTTTCCAAAGATGTGATAAACCACAGTTAATTTATGTTTTAACGGGACAGGGGGGGATCACTTTTTCACACAGGGCCATGTAGGTTTGGATTTTTCTTTACCCTTGTGTGACAAACATACAAAAAAATGAGAAATCAGGAAGGGGGTAAACACTTTTACACACAGCTGTACATGTGAATGGTTGCAAATTTATATTGGTGGGACTCACCAGAGGCACCACGATACAATACTATCACGATGCTTGGACCGCCATACAATATTATCACTATCTTGCAATTGTTGAGTATTGCAATATTATATATTGCAATTTCTCTTCCTGATCTGTCTTTTTCAACTCCTGGATATACAGTATCTCCTTTGCTATACTGACCTAACGAGACAGTGACCATTTAGCACCATCTAATGGAAAGAAAAGTCAATTGTTTTTTATTACTCTGGTACCCCAAAAAACATTTATTAATACTTTTATTTAAGTATTGCAATACTGGTTTCTCTGACTCAATACAGTATCATGGACACAAAGTATCATGATACTACTACACTGTATCGACTTTTTTGCCCCACCACTAAAAATGTACAAATAAAAAGTTGCAAATGTACAAGAAAAAAGTGGAACATTTATAAGAAACAAAATTGCAAATTTAACACAAACAATTTACAGATTTTCTTCAAGAATGTCTCAAGTTGATCACATTTTTTGGAGGGGAGAGAGTAGTAGAAAATGTCAAAGATTCATGAGAAAAAAAATGAAATGATACAAAAAAAGTTAAATTTAGAAGAGAGAGTCACAAATTAATGAGAATAAAATCCTTACTCAAGTAATTTTTGAGCAGATACTTTTGTATTGTTACTAAAGTAATTTTTTGGTGAGTACTTTTGAGTAAATAATGCCATTTTTCTTGAGTAGCATTTTGGACTTTTTACCCATCTGTTTTGCTTTTGCATTTTTATTTGTTTTGTAACTTATTCACTTGTCATCAGTTACTAAAATTAAGCTCTGTAGCATATTGCCAAAAAGTTACTGTGTTGTCTGTGTTCATTTTCCTTATCTAGTCAAACTGATCTGCATGTCCTGTATGAGAACAGGATTTTTCTGTGATAGTTAATTAGATTCTCTCTGCTTCCACGTAATGCTGCTTCCTGCAGAGAACTCATTGGACTGGCTTTGAATAAAGTGTTGAAGAAGGTTTGGGAGGAATAAGGAGATCATTGTAAAGATGTAACAACATGTCAGTTATCCATATGGTATTATTAGACCTCTGGTATTCAGTGTTGGTGCCCAGCAGGTTAATTAAAGTAATGGGATTAAATACCCAGGGAGGGCAGGGCCCTCAGGGACCAGAGCAGGGAAGCTGCACCATTACAGCCCCATTAACCTCAGCCAGAGGTGGTAAGGAGTTACATTATACTCAAGTACATGTACTCAAGTAACTTTTTTTTTTTTTTTTTTTTTTTTTACATAATTGTTCTTTATTGAGCCACTGGAGCGATGGCTCAGTTGGTAGAGCATCCACCCCACACCTGGGAGGCTGGGGTTCGAATCCCAGCTGGGTCATTCCGGAAACCATAAAAAAAGCAGAACTTTCTGCCATCCAGCTTGGTGCTCAGCAGTAATGGAACAGCAGAGGGAAATTTATGGCAGCAACCCCTCTGATTCTAGATGTGGTTAATATTGTCGATAAGAGAAACATGATGGACTGAATGACAATGAAGTTGGCTTTACCTTTATTGAGTAGTTTTATTACAGGATGCCTCTTATTTGAGCACATTTGAAGAAAAAACTGGGCTATTACTGGAGTACATTTGGTCGGACTTTGATTTCACTGATTTGAAAACTAGAAATATCCTGTATATTGTAATAACTTGTTCTTACCAAAAATTACTCCATCTTTGACATTTTACTGAACATTAAAATCAGTGTTAAAATCATTTTTTTATATATATTCTGGACCATGCAGGAAATATCTTATTTGTTGCTTTATGTCCTTATATGCAAGTTGGATTAAAAGGGAGAAACTGGCTGTGCAGATGTTTCTCAGCTCAAGGACATCAAAATCAAGGACTATCAAAGAGTCTGGTGTGTATTGTCAGATTCACAGCCTTTTTTGGCACCAAGACTGACGTTTTGACATTACATGGGTGGGACTCTCTACCCACCTCACGATTCGATTATGATTCAGAGGTCTGCAGTGCAATTATAAAACGACTCTTGATCTTTTTTCCTGTTCAGATTTCTTTTTTCCCCACTGCGTGACTTTTGGTACTGTCAGAGCAAAGTATTTGTAATGGCCCATGATGAATTTACTTCCAATAATTTCTGTTAATAAAACAAATGGAAGAGACATATGACAAGTCAACTGGAATGTTCCACTGTACTCCATCATCCACTACAGATACTACAGTACCTGATTACTTCATTTTCAGCTCTGAATGAACTCTGAACATTTAAAAATTAATTCTCTGACATTTGTGCAATGATTCAGAATCTTCCACGTGATGATTTATGCATGTAAAAAAAAAAAGATTATTTCTCCCAGCCCTAGACACTACTCTGTCAGTCTTGGTACCAATAAATTCTGCAAATCTGACAGAGTGCTCCAGACTCTCTTATCTTCCATGATTTGGATTGTATTACAGGGTACATAAAAAGAACTTTACACTTTATTTTCCTCAGAGTAAAGACATTTAGTCTGAGAAACTAATCCGGTTTCCTCCCACAGTCCAAAGACATGCAGGTTAGATTAACTGGCATCAACTGGGGATTCTGGGTATGGATGTGAGAGTGAATGGTTGTCTGTCTCTCTGTGTTGGCCCTGCGTTGGACTGATGATCTGTCCCAAAGATGCTGGGATAGGCTCCAGCCTGCTGTGACCCTAAAGGATTAAGTGGTTGAAGATGAGATGAATAAAGACGTTTAAGAGGAAAACCTCTCAAGCTGGTAAGAGTAGATTTTCACATTTACAAGAAAAAGTTGCACATTTATGAAAAAAATTGCAAATTTTATGTGGAAAAATGTTACAAAAACTTCACAAATTTATAAGAAGTAAATAATAAATTTTCAAGAGAAATGTCTAAAATTTGTGAGAAAAACTCACCAGTTTTTGAGAATAAAGTCCCAAATGTACACCCAACCCCCAAATTTACCATTTAAAAATGCAAAAATACATGAAAGAAACAGGAAATTTGGGCCAAAAAGTTTCAAATTAAAGAGAAACAAGTCGTAAATTTACAAAAAGACAAATTTAGAAAAATATTGGAAAATTATGAGAAAAAGACCAAGAAAAAAAAAAAAAACTTGAACTGTGAGCTATTCACCATTTAATAAAATTTTAGTTTGTACTTGCCTACTTTTGCTCAATAAGCTTTTTTTTGTGGATATTTTATTAATGTTTGAGTATTCGCCACGATAAGGTAGTGCTACTTTTACTCAAGTACAGTTTCTGACTACTCTGCCACCTCTGACCCGTCACCCCACCTCTACAAGACCACGTTCAACTATTTTTAACTTTTCATCCAATAAAAGGCTCCTCTTATCCCTTAATTTAGAACAAATTTCACATCATGCACAGTTCATTGAATTTCTAAAGAAGAGATGTGGCTTAATTTTATAACGTTAATGAAAGCCGTGCTTTAAGAATTGTAGTTTATTTTTTCTTCCATTTAACTTCTGTAACTCCTGTTCTTTCACAGAATTAGCCTTTGTGTTCCAAGCACAAACTGGAGCTACAGTTCCACTCGGCCTTGATTGAACATAAACAGGACTGTTGGAAATCTCTGCGCTGGACTATGACTGGCCTCCACTTCTGCTGCATGTTTACGCTTCCTGTGAGGGGCCCTCTATTTATGGACAACTGAAGAGCACAAATAATCAGCCCCCTCAAGTGAAAAAAATCTGCTTTTATTATCCACAAAGTTTTGCAGTGCCTTTGTGTATGCTCACGCTGCCTTCTGATTGCCTGTTTATTATTGCAGTCGTTTCGCTGAGCCAGTGGGGATCTGGCCAAGTCCTAAAGGTGCCAAGCCTTTCCCAGCCTTTTCCTGTCTGTGACATCATTGTGTATATCCCTAAAACACACCGATCCGTGTCTTGTCTGCAGCCTGGGTGGCACACATCACACGCAACACAGGTTACACACTAATTTGCACACATTTTGACTTTAACCTTTGGATTTTTTTTTTTTGGTGTTGTTTTTTAGGTTCCCTGCACAATGGGATGCCAAAATCGTTCCGTCACTCCTCATGACTGGTGTGCCTCTAACTATGATGAAATGCTGGTTTGTTATGGTTTCATATTTTCAGCTGAAATCTATAATTTACTCCAGCATGGTGTGTGTCCGCAACCCTTCAAGAAGATTTAAAGGCATTAGTCTGAAATTTTCTCAAGCATCCAACCAATGTAAAAATTATTATTCATAAAATAATTAATTCTGATATGATTTAAACTATTAATTTTAAAGATGATTATTCATATTTAAAAATAGGAAATATATAGTATGAATTATGAGCATCACAAATGTATTAATAATACAAACAGAATAAATCAACGTAACACCTAGAATTATTATTTTTCTTTCACATATTTACAGATATTGTAACATCCCGAAGTGAAAATATGACATGTTGACAGCAGTAGAAATTGATACATACTGCACAAATTTTCCCATATCTTTGCACATAAATTAATAAATTAGGCAAGATATATTAAATGCATAATTGTGAATAAATTAGATTAAATTATAAAATATGCTGTGATCAAAAAAAAAGGTTCAAAATAATTTGAAGCTATATGTGTGCATACAGTTTGCAGGAATCATGCCAGTGTAGGTGTCTGCATTATGCAAACTTCAAATATGGGGTCTGACCACATGCTGTCCTGCCAGGTTACACACAAAATATCCATGTCAATCTTGGCATAAAACCATTAATGTCAAGAAAATAGTCAAAGGCAGCTTCACCTGAAACTCTATTGACTAAGCACCTGAAAAGGAGATTATTGTATATTCTGGGCTCCCCCCCCCCCAAGCTGCTGTGTTTCTAAATAAGTTTAATTTCATTTCAAATATAGGATTTCTGAAGGACACCTCAGATGCATTGTGCTTGCATGTGTTTGAATGATGCAGTAACAGTGCAGCAAGAAAATGTCTGAAATATGTCTGTACATAAAGAGGAATACATACTAACATTGTGGTTTCAACCTGATGATAAAGTCATATAAATTATCCTAGAATATTGGCTGTATTTACATTTCATCTTTGATTAATTTAGCATAGAAGCAAAGTCGTGGAAGCTGTTATTGCCGCTCCATCAGCCTCCAGAGCATGGCTCTGCAACTCCTACTATGCAAAGAGCCACTTTGAGAGATTTTTGACCAGTAAAATCTGCATGGAGCCTCAAAAATATCATTGCCTGAAAACTAAACAGCAGCGTTACCAGGACAAACTGGCCTGACACTACCAATATTAACAGGTTTTTCCTCATAAAATTCTAACTTTTCTTTCAAAATGTGTGAGAGTTTTAGCCTAACTTTCTGGTTTTCTAATAAATTTGTCATATTGCTCTTTGAAAATTTGTTACTGTTTGGAGACTCCTGCCATAAATCTGCTTTTCTAATAGATACCTTCTATTCTACTCTTTTCAGGGAAAGTGTACAGCACTTTTCACATAAATCTGTAACATTAGTCTCACAAAATTGTAACTTTTCCAGTAGATTTGTTTCCCCCAGAAATTTTGTGACTATTTGTTGCAAATTTGTTGTAAGAATTTTTGGCATAAATTTTCATCTTTTTCCTTATAAATTTCATATTTTTCCTCATAAATCAAAATAAATAAATAGATATTTTTTTTCTCTTCATAAATCTGTGTCCTCTTTTTACTGAAAGTGTCGTTTACGTCAAGGCCTTCAGGAGCCACTGGCTATGGGCCAGACAGCCTGCTGTGGCTCCAGAGCCGGAGGTTGCACATCACTGCTAGTGAGCAGGTGAAAGGAGGAGGAATAGGACTATTCCACTCATTTATCCATTCCATTTGAGAGTACTTTACCACAGGCATCTAAAGGCTGCAGATTAGTTTCTACAAATAAAAGGCTACTCAGAGAAATAAATAAAAATTATAGACTATATATATATATATATATATATATATATATATATATTGACTGCTGAGCTTGATATCTTGATCAGCTTTCTTGTGGGCCAGTCTTGTGTTTCCCCTTGTTAGCCTTTCCTCCCTTTTCTTGTCTGGACTGCTCTCCTGCACTTTGATCTCGTCTCAGAGCAGCTCAAATATTTCTGGTTTTAATATTCACTTTGGAAGCGGCTTCGTTTGGTTTGAGGAAAAAATTTTTTGTCAGTTTTCCCCACTGATAGAAGGAATATCTAGAGTTTCATTTATAGCTGCAAAATCTACAGCCAAACTATACGGAACAGATGTGCAACAGAAGTTATTGTCAGTTCTTACGCAATGAATAAAATATGCGACAGTCGAAGTGGCAGCAAAGACATCGAACAATGTCAGCGAGCGAGATGAAGTTATGCTCAAAACTCCACGGTTAAGGAAAACAAACTTTTATAATAATAATATTCAGTTGCAAATGAGTTTAAATTAATTAGTCCAATTTTCCCCTAAAAAAGACCGTGCCATGAAAGTCCTGGTTTTATAGTTTCTTTTTACAAAAATGGTGGTAAGCTAAATTGTCGCCTGCTCCTCGTTGCTGCCTCCTTTAGCCTCCTTCTTCTCCCCAAACACACGCACACACACACACACACACACACACACACGCATACACACACACACACACGCACGCCGCTTCAAAGTCAGAAGCTGTGAGTGCTGTAGGCCTGTTAGTGGGGGAAGCTTTGAAAGAAAAACATCCTGGGTTTCATTTGCCTGTATAGTCTAGCAGACAAATAAACAGCAAGTCAACATCTTACACAACCGTGCAGAGCAGACAGGAGAGCTTCTTCTTTTTTTTTTTTATCCTACCTTTCTCACACGTCACAAAGCCGCGATCCAGGTCGTTGTTGTTGTTGTCCCCCCCCCCCCCTTCCCCACGCAGGATCGATTTATTAGGTGGATTTAATCCAGCCCGCGAGACGGCGGCACTGGCGGAGGCAGCGCTGCTCCGAGCTCCGTCTGCGCACAAATGCTCTCCACTGCGCCTCTGCACGGTCTCAACATCTGCTCATTTCACGTGACTTTTTTAAAAATACTAACATCTGTTCTAAATAGGTTTCAATCTGTGCCTCTGCATCATGTCAATTGCCAACTCCTCTCCTCTGAGAAACTGCGGGGGAAAACTTTGTTTCAAGCGCCTTTTTTTTTTTTTTACATGGTGCAAGCGCTGAATTTGGGATTATTTTTTAAATTTAGTTTGTTTTGTGAAATGTCACGGTGAGGTTACCAGGCCCTGGCTATTTATTTATCTGGCATTTTCTGCGGTAACGCTTAACTCTAAAAGTTTCAGTTAAAGTTGTTTGTTGATCTTTTTATTCCTGGAGCGCCCCCCCCCCCAAAAAAAAAAAAATCCCTTCCAGTGCAGACCTACCAGTTTATACCTTGGCGGCCTCCTTAAGTTTCATAGACATCTGGGAATTCCATACATGCCTCCCAAGCCAATTACACACCTTCAAACGGCCAAACACTTTGATTTGAGCAGCTAGAAACACTTTCCCAGATCGCCGCAGATCAATCACTGCACGATAACGGCATGAAAGATTTATTATGAGCACAATAAACAGGATTAACGTCCAAGGTGTGCAGGATGGTGCGCAAAGACAAAGGTGGACTGCACAGCTCGGCCAAAGTGAGATGAGTAATTTGAGTTAATAACGGGGGCATTTATGGTGTTGAAACTGTCAGACTTAATCCATAAGAAGTTTATAAAAACTCACATTTCTACAAATACTTTATTTTATAAACGAGACTTGATCCACCCACGATCAAACGAGGAAAATACGGTTTTTTCGTAATAATCAAATTTTACAGTATTTAGGGTGCATGCTTTGATTTAATCAATTGATTTCTTTCGTTTTAAACTGTTTCCTGCAATGTTTATTTGTTCATTAAATCCATAATTTTCCCCCCTTTTTGCATCCGAATTAATGAATGAAGCCATTTTAAAAGCCAACAGTAACTCCATGTGTTTTATAGCAGGGAGGTTTTTGTATAATTACAAACAGTACGTGATTTTCACAAGCATTTTTTTTTTCTAACAAGTTTAAAGTGTGCCTTTCTTGCATTAGAATATTGGACAAGAAGAAAACAAAGTCAAACTGCTTTTGTAACATTTTCTTTAATGAAAAAAAAATATACAAACATTTACAAAAAGAGCTAATAAAAATAGGAATGCATCTGTAAGTTGAGACACCTCAGTGTAACTCCTTCCACCAATAAATAAATAAATGTATTCTGGAAATAGTTTTTGCACAGGTTCATCCACAAATGTGAGCTACACCACCAGTTGACAGTCTCACACCAAAAACAAGAAGACAAATTAGAAGACTGGGACTTCCATAATGCACTTCGACTTTCTTCACAAATCAGTCCAAATGCATGCATTAAAAAAAAAAAAAACGAAGTGGAAGTTTCAACATTCGCCGTCAACAACACCAAACAGGATGGAGGTTCGTGGCGCTAAAAGGCGGCTGTGCGCTCCTCTCAGGCCTCGGCTAAATGCCCCCCCACGCCTGCACCGTTCCTGTCGTCTTTGTTCCCGTGTATCCAGCATTGGACTCCAGATTGCCCCTTCAGAATGAGAGCAGTAGGTTCGGCAGTCACCTGTGGGTTAGATAACTCGTTACCGTCACCAAAGTGTGCGCAAAAGCATTAAAAAAAAATAAAATCAAAGCATATTTACGCTTATCTCGCAATAGATCGCATTAAAAAAAATACATGATACTATTGCTTAACTGAGTAATATCAGTCGCATAAGTTTTAGCTAGAAAAACCAGGCGTACCATTGCGGGCATGACTGGTGCAGATGTTAATGAGATGTTGACATGGACCAGGCGCCCTCCATCCTCCACACCGAGAAGGCGTAGCTCAGCCTCTCGTGCGCCACATAACTGCAGCTTGACATTTTGGAGTCCAGCTCGTCGCTCTGCAGCACCTGGCACAGGAAGTCAATGTATCTGACCGCTAGCTTCAGGGTCTGTATTTTGCTCAGCTTGTCAGACGGCAACGTGGGGATGATTTTACGCAAAGCGGCGAACGCCTCGTTCAGGGACTGCGTCCTCTGGCGCTCGCGGACGTTGGCCATGACGCGCTGCGACTGGAGGTCCTCGATAGACTGGGGGCTGCTGCTGCTGGACTTCTTCCCTCTTTTCCCAGGGGTCGGGCTGTCTGAGTCCTCCCCGTTTTTCCGGCTCGGTCTCCTCTTCCTCCCACTCCTCTTCGGCAGTCGGTCCAGCTCCCCCTCGCTGTTGCTCAGGCTGTCCACAGGAGAGACAGGGGAGCAGCCGCCCGCCTCTTCCCCCACATTTTCCTCAGACATCTCCACCTGGGTAGAAGGCGCCCTCAAGGAGTCCCCCCCAGAGTTATCTCCCTCTCATGGAGTCAGGATGTTAGTCCGCCTGTAGAGCTTGGTGACTTTGGGGGCACTAAGACATCCATCGGTGGGTTCCTGAAAGGACAAGTCTTTTCTGTTTCTTGAGGAAACTTGAGCAGTTCTTATAGGCTGAATTTTGGGGAGGGACGGGATTGGTCAGATATATGAATTACGTGGGCAGGGGGCGGGAGCTACTGTCAGAAAAGGCTTTCAATACAAAACCAGCTGGAAACGGCCTCTGAAGGCGCATAATTCATTATTACATAAGCCAAACGTTCACGTATCATTGCAATATTTATTCCTTTATCTATATCACCTGAGACTGAATAATTGACAGGATATATTCAGGAACACAAATTCCCTTATTGCAATAAACTTTTTTGATTTCTGTTCAAAAGCAGATGAAAAATAGAAGGAGATAATAATAATCCTCGTTAGTTTTCCTCTTAAAATGTATATTTTATCTATGTATTTTAACCATTCTCTTTCTTCTTTCCCCTTTTAACTGTACAAATTAAAATAAAAAAATAAATAATGAGTATTCCAATGAAACGCCACAAGTTTTGATATTTATTACTGCTTTTACATTACACTATATGCAAAAGTTTGGGGTTCTATATTTATTTTGTGCTATAAATTAATATCTATCCATTCTTTTCCTATGAACCACCATAAAAACATTTTTGGGCCATTGAATACCCAGTTAAGAGAACAGATTCCTGGCAGGAGTTTTCTTAGGCTGCATTCAGACCAGGATAGTCCCGGGGTCTCGGTTCGACTGGGTGGGGAATGCTGAGAATTTTCACACCTTTCTTTGGTTTGGTTTGCATTCACACTGCAGCGGACCAAACTGCCTGGACAACATCACACAGTTACAACAACTGCTCGTTTGGGGCGCTGTAGCCGAAACCACCACTGACCAGGAAGAAAAAATCTCGGCAAAGAAGAAAAACCAGGCTCATCGATTGGCCAGGACCAAAAACGGAAATTCGTTCCCTTCAGCTGGGTTGTTTGGCCACCACAAATGAAACTTTTTTTTTTTTTATTACTTATTTTGTACCCGTAGGTAGATTTGTTTTGCAGTCTGGTGACAAGCCACCAGCTGCCGGTCACTGCGTGCGCAAGCGCCCCGTATCCCTAACCTGCATGTTTTTGGTATGTGGGAGGAAACCGGAGAAATCCCGGAGTAAACCCACGCAACACGGGGAGAACATGTAAACTCCACACAGATCACTGTTGGTCGGGGGCAGGGATTGAACCCACGATCTCACGATCCCCGCGATCCCCCGGCTGAGGGTAAACTGTGCTACCACAGTGCTAACCACTGCGCCACATTTTTTAAACTTTTCTCCTCGGCTTTCTCCGGTAAAAGGATTTCTCAGATTCACAGGGTTGTCTTTATTGTTATTTTCTACCCAAAATGTACTATGGTAAACGCCACTTCCTCTGCTCAGACTACGAGTTGCTATGGTTACACAAACGCCAAGGGGCACTTCTGCCCTTTGGTCCGCTGGATACTCCGTTTGGAGTCACACTGCAAGTGGAGTGCACCAGACTTCATTTGCAAAAGAACTGAGACCCCCGTTTTCACGGGGACCAGACTTCACTTGTTTGGTGTGCACCAACGTGCGTTCAGACGGCGCCAAACAAACCAAACTATCCACAGAAACCACTGTTTGGTCCTTTGGTCCGGACCAAACAGTGGCCATCTGAATGCGCCCTTAATTAAAAAAATGTTAACTCCAGAGCTGAAAAAGGTATTTTAGTGACTTAATCCTTAAGAATAAAATCAAACACAATAAATGTAAAAAATAAAATATAATAACCCTTTACATATTGGTTCTGTAGACCTTTAACTTGGATTGTGTATTTTTGTTTTCTTCTGCTCACAATAAACCAGCTGAGATTAGAATTTCCATACATGCAACATTAAATCTTACATTGTTTGGTATGAAGCTTGAATCACCCACAACTTCAGGAATGGTGACTGCCATATAGTCAATCACATTACCCACAAGATGTATCATGGTTACCATATTATACAATCAAATACATGCACACAGGAGTAAACTAAGCCTTTGTTCTACAATTAAGCAACAAATGGAAGAGTTTTCCCTTGTTGCTTCCAGCTCATTGTGCATGTTTGGCTCTGTGGTATTTACAAGGTTGGCGATACAATATCCATCTTGTTTAGTGCAGGATTACTTTGTTTAGGTTGGGAAGACTGCGATCCACAGGAGCAGCATCTGGTTCAGGAAACAGGGGGTAGGCAGAGTCAAAGGTCACAACACCAGTGGACATCCATTTACATCTTCGCAAGGGTCTGAGAGTGAAGTATTGTTCAGAATGAAACCAAGGCTTGTTTAAGTTTGACTGGAGCTATAATATTCTAAACACTGATTTGGCCATTTTGATTAATTTAATGGCTCAAAATTCTTGTCAATTTTCTAAAAATAAAGCAAAAAAAACCTTCAATTATGTCGCTTGAATCTTGTAACGGATGTCCAAAAATATAAGAGAACAGCTCATACCTCTTCAGTGTGAGTTCAGATTAAAACTGAGTCTGAATCTTCTTGCATTTATCTGTACTGTAGTCTTTATAAAAGAGACCAGAGAGATGCCCAAGTGGTAAAGCCTTCGCCCCACAGCCAAAGGGTTGTGGGTTCAAGCCTCAGCCAGCTCATACAAAAGATCACAGAAAAATGGTACTTTCCACTGTCTAGCTTCGTGCTCAGCATAAATGGAATTGGCAAAGTTGGTTACCCAGTAAAAGGGAGAAGCATAAAACCAGTATATTCTTATGGCCCTTTTCCACTAGGGTCAGTACGGTATGGTTTGTCCGCGTTTCCATTAGGGACCATAACTGTTTTCAGTTCTCTTTTTTCAGAACTGTTCCTTTTTTTCAGAACCACTCGATTGAGGTTCCATGGGCACTGTCCTGGTGGTGTAAAAAGACTGCAGGCCGCTGATTAGTCCAGGTGTAACATCATGAGAGTGGACGTAACGCTGACTTTCCAGAATCGCTCGCGATCCGTCATTTGCTATGGTTTGTCCGTGAGCCAGCCAACAAGTGATATAATATAAACAACAATGATAGAATGGCTTCACAGAAATCAACACTGTGGTCCAGCAGAGTTTTCTGTGCGTTTTCGGCTGATGAGAGAATCCAGAGGGAAGCAGACGTAGCCACCCTGGGAAGTAGACGGAGCCGTTGCGCCGCCTCCCTGTAACTATTCCCACCCACTTCAAGTGGGACCTAGTGCAGTGGAAACACAAAGCAGGCTGAACTGTACTGTCCCGTACCGTACCGAACCGTACCGTACTGACCCTAGTGGAAAAGGCCTTTAGAGTCCAGGTAAATGGGAAGGGTTGTGCCAGGAAGGGCATCTAGCGTAAAAAATTCCTTGTCAAATCAAATATGTGGACCCGGGATCCACTGTGGTCGTCCTGAATAGGGAACAGCTGAAAGTGTAGTGTTTGTAAAAGAGACAACCCAAAGAAGAGAAAAAAATGAATGCGGTTCAATGAGATCTTTTAAAACAATATTAAATTAAGGTAACCTATGAAGAGTGTTTTGACCTTGCACATGCACAATAATGTGATTTTCTTTAAACAGTCTTGTTATGCTCTTAACTCTCTCTTTTCAATGTTTTTCATCCTGGCTTCCACTGATACAAATGAGACTACAAATTCCTGGTATTAATCTCAGATTCTGTCCTCCAATAAAACCTACAATATAGGTCCATCCATCCATCTTCCACCGCTTTTCCGGAGGTCCGGGTCGCAGAGGCAGCAGTTCAAGCAGAGAAGCCCAGACTTCCCTCTCCCCAGCCACCTGCTCCAGCTCTTCAGAGAGGATATCAAGGCATTCCCAGACCAGCTGGGAGACATAGTCTCTCCACCGAGTCCTGGGTCTGCCCCGGGGTCTCCCCCCAGTGGGACGTGCCCGAAACACGTCAAGTGGGAAGCATCCAGGAGGCATCCTAATCAGATGCCCATACCACCTCAGTTGACTCCTTTCAATGTGGAGGAGCAGCGGTTCTACTCTGAGCCTCTCCTGGATGACTGAGCTCCTCACCCTATCTCTGAGGGTGAGTCCAGCAATCCTACGGAGAAAGCTCATTTCAGCCGCTTGTATCCGCGATCTCGTTCTTTCGGTCATTACCCAAAGCTCGTGACCATAGGTGAGAATAGGAACGTAGATTGACTGGTAAATCGACAGCTTTGCCTTAGAACTCAGCTCCCTCTTCACCACAACAGACCGGTACAATGTCCGCATCACTGCAGATGCTGCTCCGATCCATCTGTCAATCTCTCGCTCCATTCTCCCCTCACTCATGAATAAGACCCCAAGATACTTAAACTCCTCCACTTGGGGCAGGAGCCTGTCCCCAACCCGGACAGGACAATCCACCTTTTTCCGGCTGAGGAAAAAGGTAGATTGGCTTTAAAATAACTACAGTGGTGTGTCATGGAAGAGGGTTAGAGCTGTAATGTGTTTAAAGTAGACCCTACCCTAATGGTATGAGCACAACCAACGCTAAGTGAAAATTTGCCTCACTGTACTGGCATTAGTATACTGTAGCTGAGAGTTGAGAGCAATAAGCAAAAATTCATCCTATGGAGGGCCAATGTTATCTCCATAATGTTTGTTCTTTTCCTGCCTCGTACCTGGTGTGATAATCGCCAAAACACCCAAAATAGTGTTATGTTTGGGTTCTCAACTGTGGGCGCATATAATTGGGAGAATTTCACTGCTTCCTTCAGGAAGTCCATCTTGATGACATCCGTTTTCGGCACTGAGGCTGACTGGTGTCCAGTTTGATTAGTTGCTTAAAAGGATCGGTGGTTGAAGTTCACGGATGGAATCAAACTTCAGGCACTCAGTCTCAGCTCTGTGTGAAATCTAGGCACCCTACTAGGCATTCATGTTCCCCGCTGGTTCATTATATTATAACTGATGATATCTGTCATATCACCCTGGCCTATTATGTTGTTTTTTGGCTGGAATATTTTTTTTTTTTTTTTTTGCTGGGACGGCATGGGAAATTGTGTCATTAATGCAGTTCGCTCTGCAGCGCTAATTGGCAGGGCCAGGGTGGTTTTCCAACCCAAATAGGGGCCAGATTTACTAACACACTGCACCAGTGCAAAACCCTCTTTTGGCATTAAAAAACTACGGTCAAGATTTATTACAGGGTGTAGTGTAAAGTTAGCACTGGAAAGACGTGGACAAAGTTAATTTTGTGCCTGGTCTCATTGCATATGTATGTACGTATGTATTTGTAGGAGTTGCCATGTCAAAGTGCAAATTTAGGGGAGGAGAGTATTTGAATGACTGGCACAAGGTGATTTACAGTACTAAGGTTTGCAGCTGTCGATTTCCTGCTAAAAGTGCCAGGATTTAACATTCAAAAAGGCATGTCTTAACTCATTTGCACCCAACATGACTGTAATGGTGCCAGGAGAAGACACTGCCCAGAATAGAGAGCATGTGACAGGAGAGAATCTTCTCTCTGTGTGTTACCTTATTTGATATGAAAGAAGAGCAGATTACATGAACATACTGGCCTAAACAGTTTCACAGAGACTGGTGCTGAACTGGATAGTAGCTGGCAGAGGTTGAGTATCTGGCGGTTGTGCTGTTGAGATTTATAGGAACCCTTGGCCATGGGATCCCGGGTTCGAACCCAGCCCCTGACCAACAGTGATCTGTGTGGAGTTTGCATGTTTTCCCCGTGTCTGCGTAGGTTTACTTCGGGATTTCTCTGGTTTCCTCCCACAGGCCAAAAACATGCAGGTCAGGTTAACTGGAGACTCTAAAGTTGCCCTAGGTGTGAATGTGTGTGTGAATGGTGAAGGGATAGCGCCGTACTGTGGCTGCTTCATCCATCCAGGTGGATGCCCTGAATTTCCCCTCTGGGGATTAATAAAGTACACAAAATCAAAAATAAAATAAAAAAAGGCTTTAATTCTTTATTCAGACCATATACAGTATCTCATTCCTACAGATTATTTTAGCTTATTTTTACTATAGTTTAATACTGACTGGGACCGGAAGCAGTTAGTTGCTGTTTGCAGAGCTAGGTTTACAGTTATTCAAGGGTATTTTTGTGCTTATAGGGACTGGTCATATACTATCAACCACTCAAACCACACATCTCTGTATCGGGTAATGATTTATTTGGACTTTTATACTCAGCCAGTACATTAGTTAATTCATGCTGTATTTGTTACAGTGAACACAGCGAATGCAGTTATGAGCTAAGCAGCTACTGTTAGCTGCATAATAGCATTGTCATGGTGCATTCCTAAACCTCAGAGCAACACAAATTGTGGCCTGCCTAACATGTACCTCTGGGACATTGAATCAAATGTTTTGCTGCTGTGATAGGTTGAACTTCTTGTAACCCTCTCATTGTGGCATTCTTAAATTCAGAATACCCCAATCCCAGTGATGCGCGGTCAGGGGAGGCAGGTGAGGCTGAAAATCAATCAGAGGCTGCACAGTACAGTTACCCCAACAGGAGGGGGTGTGCTTGAGCACCATAAGCACAGTTTTTTTTTTTTTTAAATAAAAGAAGATAAGGGCATTTTTTTTTAACAAAGTCACAGCGATTTTTGTCCAGAAGGTAGGCAGATTTACTTCATTTACAAGGACCTTTTTAATCATCACAATAACACCTGTCTTTGCACTCCGCACTTTCATGTATATTGACCCATCCGTGAAGCCACTACCATACCTGTGTATATTTCCATAATCCTGAGCTATCTTTATTTTTATTTTCAGTCTTGGGTTTAATTGTGTATTCTATAACCCTGTTTTATCTAATCCTTCTGTCTTACTTTATTGTGCAGTAGCCTGGTGGAGCAACCACAATTTCGTTGTACTGTACAACTGTACATTGACAAAGCCTATTCTTCTTCTAAAAAAGTAAAGGTAAGGCCATGCATGCATAGTAGTTGTAAATACTACTAATATTTTGTAATGAGTGTAAATTGTGGAGCTGCAACACACAGAGAGATGCAGCTCTCTAAGCCACAATAAACATTATTCATTGGCCAAAAACAAAGTATTGTGGGGGCATGGAATGGGGGTTTCTCCACCCAGAGAGGGCAAGGGGAGAGGAGGACAATGGACTGAAGGAGGAGGTGCCACCGGGGGGCATCAGACAGGCCTGTTGGTTCTATGCGCCCCCCTGGGGAGAGTAAGCGATGCCAGAGGTGTGGAGAGAAGAAATGTGTTGGAGCGGCGTCGGCATTATGTTATGTTAATGTGCCACACAATTCTTTGTTCATACAACAGTGTGTTATGGTCGGAAGTTTCAGGTCTCGATGCATGGGAATAAAGAGATAAAAGAGGAATGCATAGAAACCCGGGATTCTCTTTTGCTGTAAATTATGTTCGAGAAGGAATAAAGTTTCTGTGTCGTCCAGCTCGTGGTCTTGCCTGCCTCCTTTCTCCACAGTATAATGAATTTTGTGCCCAAAAAACTTGTTTGTAAAATAACTTAATACATTATACTTTTGTAACCAAAGGTGTTTGCACATTGTCTATACTCAAGGAGACTTATAAAATGAAAACAGATTTTTATTACTGCCTTTTCTGTGTATTCCCTTAAGAGGTAATTTAACAAAATATGTAGCAGCAACCCAAACCAAAAATTGCCACTAGATGGAACTGGGAGGCTTTTCCAACGCGAATTGTATGAAATACATCTTTCATAGGGTTTAAAGTTTTAAAAATCAATACTTTATTTGTTTCTATGAAAAACATGTCCAAAAAAGGTGTCCAATCAATGTCTAAAAACCAAGCTCATATAATACCAAAAACTACAAAAGTGCACAATCACATAAAAACCCACTTGTCTCACAACTACGGTTGAAAACTATGTAGCTTCCCTGCTCTACAATCCCATGCTAATTGATGCACCATGAGTTGTATATGTAGGTCATGCAGTGAGTGAGTGCCCAACTATGCCCAGGTGTAGGTGACATGTAGCTAATCACACCCAAGCACACTCACACAGCACTGATCTAACTGGCTACAACACACCAGCCCCTAATTGTTAATGTATAATAACAAAACAGTTCAACCCAAAATTAAGGGAGCCAATTACAAGCCTGTAGTACCAGTGTCCTTTTAGATCCATCAAAGATGTGTGTCCGTGTGACCCAGTGGAACCCCAATGATGGAATACAGGTTTCCACAGTTGATTCAGCTTCCTGAAGAAGATAGATTTTTGTAAATGGTCTTTCCAGAATGTTGCATTTGGTCTGAAGATTAACACACTGAACCAGTCCTTGTTTATCTGGAAAGGTTTCCAATATCCTTCCCAGCAACCAGGATCCTCTGGGGGTAGTAGAGTCCACAACGATGACAATGTCTCCAGTGACAAAGCTTCTTTAATCCTTTGACCATCATTGGAGCTCTTGTAACAACGGTAGGTACTCTCGTATCCATCTCAGCCAAAACAGGTCTGCAAGGAACTGAACTTGCCTCCATCTCCATTTGATGTACAGGTCATTTTTCTCAAAAAGGCCAGGCAGTAGTGCAGGTTTACCCTTCAACAAAAGAATATGATTTGGAGTCAAGGGTTCAAGGTATAGTTGGAATCATCTGAGAGCTTTGTTAGGGGGTGATCATTCAATATAGCTTCTATTTCACACAGTAGAGTTTGCAGTCCATCATCCAGAATTTGCTGACAAACAACTGAATTCAGCACCTTTCTGACCAGGCCATTGATTCTTTCCCGTGTTCCTCCATGATATGAGGCAACCAGAGTATTGAAGCTCCATTTCACTCCTAAATGAAGCAAGGAGTTTTGAATTCTCTCATGATTTAAAGCTGATAGAACTTCTTTCAACTCATGTTCTGCTCCAACAAAGTTGGTTCCATTATCTGTTCTGACGTTTAACACTTGACCTCTTCTGGAGATGAATCTGCGCAGAGTGTTGATGCAAGAACTGGTGTCTAATGAGCATGCCATTTCCAAATGGACTGCTCTATTGACCATACAGGTGAAAATGGCTCCATAACATTTAAACACAAAGCCTCTAAACTTAATGACTTGGCCTCTGTTCCTCCTCATAATTCAAAAATTAAATGTGATTTGTTAAATATTAGTTTTCTAACTCCCAAGTCTCTGCTAGTCCATGATCTCCTCCGGGGCAGAAGGACAGGCCCAAGTGCTGAATGGTAATTGTGACATTTATTAACAAAAATAACATAAAGTCCAAAAAGAGTGCAGACAACACAAAAATGCAAAACAAGAATAACTTACAGAAAATGAGCTCTCCAGAGCCGGCCTAGCTCTGGAGGAGATGGGAGGATGATCAGAGTAATGATACGTTCACAGGATGTCCAAAGAAGAACCAATATTGCCGCAATGATACAATGAGTCGGCATGCTTAAATACAAGGGAATAAATGAGTTGCAGGTGTGAGCCGCTGAACGAGCAGGTGACCTAATTGGGCCAACTGCTCACAGCTGAGAGGACCATGAGCAGACTGTGAGCAGTTAGTGGGAGTGTCTGGGAAAGGGGAGGTTCAAAAGACAACAAACCAAAACATATACAGAAACTAACAAAATCAAGCTAACAGACAAACAATACTAGAAATAAATTAAAAGTCTGAGCTCTGTGAAACTACACGCTCAGACACATGACAAATAATTAATTATTCATCATTAGGCCATGTACCGCAGGCTTTTAAAACTGCTGTAATTAAACCCTTACTTAAAAAGCCAATGCTGGATCCGGGAGTTTTAGCTAACTATGGACCAATCGCTAATGTGCCTTTCATTTCAAAAATCTTAGAAAGAGTTGTTGCTACACAATTATTTGACCACTTGCAGGGAAATTGTTTATTTGAAGAGTTTTAATCAGGGTTTAGAATCCATCATAGTACTGAAACAGTTTTAGTGAAGGTCATTAACAGTGTTGGGAGTAAAGCGTTACAAAGTAACGTTACAAAGTAACGTTACAAAGTAACGCGTTACTGTAATGCCACTACTTTTGCAGTAACGTGCCGTGTAACGAAATTACTGTTTAAAAATTCAGTAATGCGTTACAGTTACTGAAATTTGATCAGATGCATTACTCATTTTATTAACGTGGATAGATATTTTAGCACAAATAGACAATTATACAAGTTGTAGTTGCTAGACACCCTCCTCCTCAGCTGCCAACTGGGGATGAATACACAGTTTCGGTGGCTATGGGCATGACAGCTGCCATCCCCAGCGCATTTACTGGGGATAGCAGTTGTCATGCCCCAACAACTGCCATCCCCAAGCAAAGCGTATATGCTTGTCTTTTGCCAAAGGCAAAGACAAGCAAATAAATAAGCAAATAAATATAAACGGACCCTACCGTAACTGATGCAGCCGTCACACAGTCTCCTCCACAGGTAGGTTTCCTGTCCTGCCCCAGTTCACATTGCAACCTGGTGGGGAGAAATACTGTGGCGATGGCGACTTCTCATATCGAACCCTGATCACCTGTTTTCCAAGCGATAAGTAGCCCCTAACAGCTCCTACCTCTGTAGTTAAACATGAGTATTTTTTTAGCAAGAAGCTCGCATTTAATGTCCACATTAAATGCATTTAAAGTTTTCTTAAGCACAGAGAAAAAGTGACTGTGATTTGTTGCTGTAAAGAACAGCTTCTAAGTGGTGAACTTTAATTTATCTGTGCTTTCTGTTTAATTTTATCTCATTCATTTACATGCGGTTGTGATATGCAACTATTTCATTGAAGTAAATCCTCTAAATATGCGTTTCTAATGGGCTGGTCCAGGGGTGTCAAACATATGGCTTGTGGGCCAAAAATGGTCCACCAGGGGTCCAAAATTTTCTCTGTGAATTCCTAGCTTTTTTGTAGTAAATTTCTGACTTTCTACTGATTACAATAGTTTGTGTAAATCTGAGATATTTTTTCTCTGTAAGATGAGACTTTTTCTCATCAGTTTACTTTTCTTCTTTTTTCTGATGAGAACCAGGAGCCCTTGATCTTGCTATGTATGCAAGATGATTGAAGTATGCATTTAAAAGTAATGTGAAAGTTACTTTTCCAAGTAACTAGTTACTTTAATCATGCAGTAACTCAAAAGCAACTCAGTTACTTTTGAAAAGAAGTAACTAGTAATTGTAACTAGTCACTATTTTTTTTAGTAACATGCCCAATACTGGTCACTAAAGCCTGCTTCATGCTACACCTCTGCTGTCCGCGAACGCGTAACCGGAAACCTTGTGTGACGAAATTTATGTCATCGTCTCCACTCCGCTAGTGTCCGCAGTGCTCGACCTCGGACGACCGCATGCAGCCCAAATTTTGTGACTGCACCGCCTGCCCATGACCAGAACGTGTTGAAAAGCGCATGCGCAAGACTGAACGTCCCATTCACGAGGTGGCGATATTGACACAGAATACATCAGCAGATGAAGAAGACAACAAGGAGGTGGAAAACGAGAATAAAAACATACATGAATCATACGTACAGTGGGGCAAAAAAGTATTTAGTCAGCCACCAATTGTGCAAGTTCTCCCACTTAAAAGATGAGAGAGGTCTCCAATTTTCATCACAGGTATACCTCAACTATGAGAGACAAAATGAGAAAAAAAAATCCAGAAAATCACATTGAAGGATTTTTAATGAATTAATTGGTAAATTCCTCAGTAAAATAAGTATTTGGTCACCTACAAACAAGCAAGATTTCTGGCTCTCACAGACCTGTAACTTCTTCTTTAAGAGGCTCCTCTGTCCTCCACTCGTTACCTGTATTAATGGCACCTGTTTGAACTCGTTATCAGTATAAAAGACACCTGTCCACAACATCAAACAGTCAGACTCCAAACTCCACTAAGGCCAAGACCAAAGAGCTGTCAAAGGACGCCAGGAACAAAATTGTAGACCTGCACCAGGCTGGGAAGACTGAATCTGCAATAGGTAAGCAGCTTGGTGTGAAGAAATCAACTGTGGGAGCAATTATTAGAAAATGGAAGACATACAAGACCACTGATAATCTCCCTCGATCTGGGGCTCCACGCAAGATCTCACCCTGTGGGGTCAAAATGATCACAAGAATGGTGAGCAAAAATCCCAGAACCACACGGGGGGACCTAGTGAATGACCTGCAGAGAGCTGGGACCAAAGTAACAAAGGCTACATCAGTAACACACTACGCCGCCAGGGACTCAAATCCTGCAGTGCCAGACGTGTCCCCCTGCTTAAGCCAGTACATGTCCAGGCCCGTCTGAAGTTTGCTAGAGAGCATTTGGATGATCCAGAAGAGGATTGGGAGAATGTCATATGGTCAGATGAAACCAAAATAGAACTTTTTGGTAAAAACTCAACTTGTCGTGTTTGGAGGAGAAAGAACACCATACCTACTGTGAAGCATGGGGGTGGAAACATCATGCTTTGGGGCTGTTTTTCTGCAAAGGGACCAGGACGACTGATCCATGTAAAGGAAAGAATGAATGGGGCCATGTATCGTGAGATTTTGAGTGAAAACCTCCTTCCACCAGTAAGGGCATTGAAGATGAAACGTGGCTGGGTCTTTTAGCATGACAATGATCCCAAACACACCACCCAGGCAATGAAGGAGTGGCTTCGTAAGAAAAGAAAGAAAGCAAAGCATTTCAAGGTCCTGGAGTGGCCTAGCCAGTCTCCAGATCTCAACCCCATAGAAAATCTTTGGAGGGAGTTGAAAGTCTGTGTTGCCCAGCGACAGCCCCAAAACATCACTGCTCTAGAGGAGAGCTGCATGGAGGAATGGGCCAAAATACCAGCAACAGTGTGTGAAAACCTTGTGAAAACTTACAGAAAACGTTTGACCTCTGTCATTGCCAACAAAGGGTATATAACAAAGTATTGAGATGAACTTTTGTTATTGACCAAATACTTATTTTACCGAGAAATTTACCAATTAATTCATTAAAAATCCTTCAATGTGATTTTCTGGATTTTTTTTTCTTATTTTGTCTCTCATAGTTGAGGTATACCTATGATGAAAATTGGAGACCTCTCTCATCTTTTAAGTGGGAGAACTCACACAATTGGTGGCTGACTAAATACTTTTTTACCCCACTGTACATACTTTCTTTCACAGCGGCAGCAGCATCTTTGTGGAAAAGGAATGAAAACCGGGAAGTCAAACAGCAGAATTGGACTCTATATTTCAAGAGAAACTTTGTGAAGAAGTCCGCTGTTTCTTCGCTGGTGAAAATCCTGGTGCGTTAGCACCTTGGCGCTACCGATCGGGCGGGAGTGAAACTACAAATGATGGTTGTGCGCATGCATCAACTGCTTAGCCTGGGTAGATGAAAAAAGTGAACATGAGCAGTGCCACGTGCGTGCCGGGCTCATCCAAAGCATACGCAGACCACAGCGGACTTGAGGGAAATGTGGCATGAAGCAGGCTTAATGACCTCATCACATCTGATAATGGACTTGTTTCTGTACTTGTCCCTTTGGACCTTAGTGCAGCTTTTGATACTATCGATCATAATATTTTATTTGCTAGACTAGAACACCTTGTTGGACTTAATGGAGCTTTGTTGCAGTGGTTTAGATTTTATTTATCTGGTAGGTTCCAGTTTGTTCGTGCCAATAATGAGTTTTCTTCCAATTCAAAGCTCAGTCACGGAGTTCCACAGGGATCTGTGCTAGGCCCTACTCTTTTTAGTTTATATATGCTTTTGCTAGGCAACATTATTAGAAAGCACGGTCTATATTTTCATTGTTATGCAGATAACACACAATTATACTTGTCAATGAAGCCAGATGATAGTAATCAGTTAGCCAAATTAGAAGCCTGTCTTAAGGAAATTAAAGCTTGGATGACTTGTAATTTCTTGCTATTAAATTCAGATAAGACTGAAGTTGTGGCAGACACTATACACAGTGTTTGGGGGTTTTCTCTCACACCCAGGACGCAGGGTGGAGAGGAGAATTATGACTGAAGGAGGAAGTGTCTCCGGAAGGTATCAAATGAGACAGTTAGTTCTATACACATCATGGGGAGACGAAGAGTAACCGGGAGCCACGGAGAGAATAAGGTGTCGAAGCGGGGCCCATGTATGTTCTGTTACTGATGTGTGATTGTCTGGCAATCTGTATGTTATTGTGCTGCATTTCTCTTTATATACGAGGGTCGGAAGTGCTGAGTCTCTGCATATGGGAATAAAAGAATAAAAGAGGGATGTATAGATACCCTGATAGCGCAATAGTTCATCAGAGCTATGAAGCGTGTTTGCTGTATGTTGTTGGAGAAAAATAAAGCCTTGTGTCATCCAGCTCATGAATGAATGAATGAATGAATGAATGAATTTATTTATTTCGGATAATACAGTACAGGTTAAAAGAAACTGTATAATATAACAACAAGGTCAAATTATACAAAGACTCCTTCTACTAAACAATTCCACGTGAGTTATCCAAAATGGGTGATGGCTGAAGCCGCAGCTTATATTGCCCACCCATATTCCATCCAAGAATTCAAAAGAAAAAAGAGTAAACAAGACAAGAGTGATTACAATTTAGAACAAAGCTAAGACAAAGTGTGACTGAGAGAAAAAAAAGAAAACTAAGCTAAGCTAGGTTAAGCGGTTACTATTCAAGACAAATCTAAGACAGAATGTCACAGAGAGAAAAAAAAAAGAAAAAAAAAACTAAGCTACAACACAACACAGGCTGGATATGTCAATCCTTATGTGAGTTTACATGTCGTCTTGTAAATATGTTTGGAGTATTTCTTCCTTTAGTTTTTGTTTAAATTGTCCAAGCGTTGTACATGATTTTAATTCAGGTCCGTAATCGTTCCATAATCTGACTCCTTGCACTGAAATACAGTGTTGCTTGGTGGTTGTTCTCACTGTAGGCTTTTGAAATATACATGTTCCTCTGAAGTGATATCGTTTCTCCCTTGTTTGGAACAACTTTTGGATATTTGCAGGCAGTGATAAATTCTTCACTTTGAACATTATTATTGCGGTTTTAAAGTCAACCAGATCTTTCAACTTGAGAGTTTTTTGTTTAAGAAAAAGTGAGTTTGTTGGTTCCCTGTAAGCTGCTTTGTTTATTATTCTAATAGCTCTCTTTTGAAGCATAAAGAGTGGATATACAGTATGTTTGTTTTGTATGTATTTCCCCATACTTCATTACAATATGTCATGTATGGGAGTATTAATGAATGATACAAGGTGTATAGTGTGGGTTGATTCAGCAAATATTTCACTCTGTGTAATATTGCAATTGATTTGGAAACTTTACCTTTAATATAATTAATATGTGACTTCCAACACAGTTTGTTATCAATTATTACTCCAAGGAATTTAGTTTCAGATACCCTTTCAATCTCTACACCATTTACACTGAGTTTGGGTACTAGATTGTTGTGATGGTTGTTAAAGACTATAAATTTTGTCTTACTTAAATTGAGCGTTAATTTGTTTGAATCAAACCACAGTTTAAGCTTTTCTAATTCCTTCCCGAGTGTATCCAGAAGTTGTTTCAAATTGTTTCCACTGCATAGCAGATTAGTGTCATCGGCAAACAATACGGCAAACAAATCATTGCCTTCGCCCCTTCCTTTTTCTCCACAAAGTCATTCTAGTTGGTCCCAAAAACCTTAGAAATACCTTTCCAAATCAAACTCTTAGTTTGAATGTGGCTACCCTTTCTCTTAACAGTTCTGTGAGGAACCTTGAAGTTATTTTTGATCAAGATCTGTTGTTTAATTCACATATTAAACTTGTTTCTAAGACTGCCTTCTATCATTTGCATAATATTGCCAAGATTAGGAGCATCTTGTCTCGAGTGTGATACTGAGAAACTAATCCATGCTTTTGTTAGCTCTAGATTAGATTATTGTAACTTTTTATTATCGGGCTGTCCTAAAACATCTTTAAAAAGTCTTCAGCTGAACAAAAATGCTGCAGCAAGAGTTTTAACAGGTATTAGAAAGAGAGATCACGTCTCTCCGGTTCTGGCCTCCCTTCATTGGCTTCCCATAGAATTTAGAATTAAGTTTAAAATCCTTCTTCTCACTTACAAAGCCATAAATAATCAGGGCCCTTTTTATTTAAAAGATCTGACACTACCCTATCATCCTAACAGACTACTATGCTCCCAAAATGCAGGATTACTTGTGATACCTCGAATCTCCAAAAGTACAATGGGAGGCAGAGCCTTCAGTTATCAAGCTCCAGTCCTTTGGAACCAGCTACCAATCTGGATTCGGGAGTCAGACTCAATCTCTGTTTTCAAGAATATGATTAAAACCTTCCTTTTTGATATAGCCTATAATTAGAGTGGGATCAGGTGCCCCTGAACCCTCCCTTAGTTATGCTGCTAATAGGTTTAGACAGCCAGGTGATCTCCAACAATGCACTGGGCTTTACTCCTTTCTTCACTCTCAATGAAATATTTTTGCTGGTCATTAACATCTGTTTGTTCTCTGTCATAGATTGAGTCCCCGTCATGCTGTTTGCTCTCTACATGTCTGTTCTTTTCTTCTTCTTCTCTATCCCCTCACCCCCAGCCAGTCACAGCAAATGACTGCCCCTCCCTGAGCCTGGTTCTGCTGGAAGTTTCTTCCTTCTAAAGGGAGTTTTTTCTCTCCACTGTCGCCAAGTGCTTGCTCACAGGGGATCGCCTGGTTGCTGGGGTCTTTCTGCAATTGTGGGGGTTTCCCCTACAGCTGAAAGTGCTATGAGGTGACTGCTGTTGTGAAATGGCGCTATATAAATAAAGTTGAATTGAATTGGATTGAATTGAATTAAATTAATACAACTGCGGGCTACTTTCACCTCAAAAGGACCAAAATAGTCAGCATCCACATTTGTGAATGGCGGGAGATCAGGTTGAACCCTGTCCTTTGGCAAGTCTGCCATTTTTTGCTCTCCCAGCTTTCCTCTATGGCGCCTGTAAGTAACACAACAGGAAAGGATCTTTCTGGTGGCAGAATTTGCTCGTTATCCAAAAACGTTGACCGAGTCTTGAAAGTAAGTGGTTCCTCCCACAATGTCCCAACTGTTCATGAATGTGATGTAGCATGAGTGTTGCAATGTACTGATCTTTAGCAAGAATGATTGGTCGTTTCATACAGTCAGGCATTGCTGCTTTGTTGAATCTTCCTCCAACTTTCAAGAGCCCCTCCTCCAACAATGGATCCAGTTTATAAATGTGGCTGCTTTTCTCAAATTCAGATGGTCCCTTTTTTAAGAGCAGCAGTCTCATCACTGAACTTGTCCATTTGACAGAAATGAATCATTGCATGTTCAGCAGCATCAGTATCTACAGGACACACAACATGACCATGCAATGTAGCTCTGAATCTCTGCATCTCCCTTTCCAGTTTGACCTTCTGCTCAGCTTCGTCCAGTCCACTATTTAACACAGAAGGCTGTAGTTCTGTTCTCTTTTGGCACAGCAATTTCAAGATCCCTTTTAGCTGAAGAAATCCTGCAACTGAAACTAAGCTTTTCCATGAGGAAAAATAAGTTAGCAATTTGTTCATTGCATTCTCATGGTCCATTTTGATGACATTGTTCGTGGAAGTCGATGTTACAACAGTATTTACGCCGATCTCTTGATCGACCTCTGGGTCATCATTGCTGACAAATTCAGAATCAACAGTGTTGTTAGGTCGTTCTTCATTCCTCCAAAGAAAATCAGGGCCATGGATCCACCTGGTAGCTGTAAGAAAGAACTGGACCTTTTCACCACAAGAGGTTTCACAGCTGGATTCTGTTTGGTGTTAATGTACCTCCATTGTGAGAAGATAGGTTTCTCTTATGATGGAAATCCTATTGGCCACAAAGGTGTAAAAGCTCTTTATTTCATTTCTGATGTATTTAAAGGGTGCATTCAGACAGAAATTGGGGGTGCTCCACCAGGCTACTGCACAGTAAAGCAGGAGAGAAGGATAAGATAAAACATGGTTGCAGAACACAAGATTAAACACATGACTGAAATAAAAGTAAAATAAAAATAAAAATGGCCCAGGATTATGGAAATATACACAGGTCTGGTAGTGGCTACGTGGGTGGAACTAAAATGGCCCAAGGATTATGGAAAATATACATAGTAGTGGTATCACGGCTGGGTCAATGAACATGAAAGTGCGGAGTGCAGACAGATGAGTTATTGTGATAATTAAAAGGTCCTCAGTTCTGAGCATATGAACGTTCGGAGGGAGGAGTGTGGGCCTCTGATTGCTTGTAATTTGGATGGCCCAGGGGAAGAAACTGTTAGTCTGAAGGTGTGGGACCTGATCGATCTGAACCATCGTCCAGAGGGAAGCAGGTTGAACAGGTGGTGGGTGGGATGTGAGGGGTCTCCTCTGATGGCCTTGATCTTTCTGAGACAGGAGGATCTGGAGATGTCTTCCAGTAATGGCAGAGGGTCACCGATATTTTTTTGGGCAGTGTTGATGACCCTCTGCACAGCCTTCCTGTTCTTGGAGGTGGAGCCGGCGTACCACACACCCAGACAGTAGGTGAGCAAATTCTCCACTGAGCAGCGATAGAAGGCCAGCAGCTTCTGGTCCAGGTTGTTCTTCCTCAGGACACGGAGGAAGTGCAGCCACTGCTGGGCTTTCTTTACTAAAGCCTTAGTGTTGGCAGTCCAAGATAGGTCAGAGGAGATGTGGGTGCCCAGAAACCTGAAGACGGGGATGTTTTCCACGCGGTTGCCATTTATGAGGAGGGGGGTTTGGTCCTGTCTGTTCTTCCTGAAGTCCAGTATGAGTTCTTTGGTTTTTTGGACATTCAGTTTTAGGTTGTTTCCTTGGCACCACAGCAGCAGACCTACCCCCGTCTTCTATGCCTTCTCATCGTCATCGGTGATGAGCCTGACCAAGGTAGATTTGTCCGCGTATTTCACGATGACGGTGGTTGGGTGGGTTGGAATATCGTCAAAGATGTAGAGGGAGTACAGTAGAGGGCTTAGCACACAGCCCTGGGGGAGCCACTGCTGAGAGACAGTGTGGAGGAGTGGTGGGGGCCAAGTCTGACTGTTTGTGGGCGGTTGGTGAGAAAGTTTTTTATGCAGGAGCAGGTGGGGTGGGTTGGGGGATCTAGAGGAGGTGCAGTTTGTTGATCAGGATGTCTGGGATGATGGTGTTGAAAGCTGAGCTGTAGTCCACAAAGAGCATCCTCACGTAGCTCCTTGGATTCTCCAGGTGGCTCAGCGCTCTGTGGAGAGTGGTGGTGATGGAGTCTTCTGTAGACTGGTTCTCCCTGTAGGCGAACTGGTGGGGGTTGAAGGAGGGGGAAAGACAGTCCCTGATGTGCTAGGACTCCAGTCGCTCAAAACACTTCATGACTACAGACATGAGTGCTATAGGTCTATAGTCTTTCAGGCTGTCAATTGTGGACTTTTTGGGGCTGGGAATGATGGTGGAGGCCTTGAGGCAGGCGGGGATGGTGGCATACGTCAGGGAGAGGTTGAACAGCTTGGTGAGGATCCCTGCCAGCTGGTCTGTGTAATGATAAGAGCAGCCAGAAGATGGCAGTCTATGCCATTGTATTGGTGTTAAACCAAGAGTTGTAGTTTAGAGCAGTAGAGCAAGATGAGCTGCTGTATGCTATGCTGTTAACATGTGCTTTAGTCAGATAAAGTTTGTACTCTTCAAGTAACCTGGTCTCATTATTGAAGAACCCACAATATAAACACAACATGGTGTCAGAAGATGGTCTTGAGGAGTAAATGCCAACACTGAAAAAGCAGGAATGAAACACTGTGAGAGTGCATTAGCAACGAGCTGACTGCTAGCAAGAAAGTCAATACAGACAAAATGGAGGGATTACAGCCTCTGCCCTGCCTTCAACTGACAGGTAGTGTGGCTGAAAATTGGAGAAAATTTAAGCAACATTTTAAATTACCCTTATTATCATTCAACCATACAGTAGAACGAGATTGTGCTTTACCTATCTACTGTGTCAATCACACACACCCCAGTGCAGAATCAGAGGGCCGCTGCCATGCAAGGCGCCGCCACAGATTTCCCTCCTCCATTCCATTATTGCTGAGCACCAAGCTGGACGGCAGGAAGTTCCACTTTTATATGGTCTTTGGCATGACCCGGCCGGGATTTGAACCCCTGCCTCCCAGGTGTGGGGCGGATGCTCTACCAACTGAGCCACCACTCTGGTATCGAGCCACCACTCCGGTATTTTGAGTTGTACCTGGCAGCAATTGGTGCTGAGAAGAGTGAAAAATTGAAAACATCGGTATTCCTGCATGTTGTTGGTGACGAAGCACTGGAAGTATATAATAGCTTCACATTTGATGCCGTAGAGGACAAGATGAAGTTGGCCAAAATTATGGAGAAGTTTGAGTCATACTGCATACCTAAAAGAAATATAACATTTGAGAGGCACAAATTCTTCACATGTGCAGAAAACAGGAGAGACAATTGATCAGTATGTGACTGAGTTAAGAAACAGAAGTAAAACATGTGAGTCTGAAGGACTGACAGACTCTTTAATAAAAGATAGGCTTGTGTGTGGGATTCCTGATAACAGTCTGAGAGAAAGACTATTAAAAGAGCAAGATTTGGATCTGGACAAAGCAATAATGTTATGCAGAGCAGCAGAGACGGTTAAGACACAAGCCAAGGAACTGTTCAGTGAAAACTGTAGTGTGAAATACAGTGGAGAAATACCCATGCAATACTATAAAGAAAAAGAGCACTACTTCAGAAGTCACAAAGGGAGTAAAATCAGCAAACAGAGGTGGACAAGAAAATATATGTGGTGGGTGTGGGAGACGACATCCTCCTAAAACATGTCCAGCCTCTGGCAAAACGTGCAAGAACTGCAATAAAAATAACCAATTTGCTAAATGCTGTAAAACCCCAACTCAAAACAAGGTGCATACAGTGGACGAGTGTGACTCTGAGGAACTTTATGTTGATGTAGTAACAAAAATGAAATAAAGAACAAGGACTGGATAATGACATTAAAAGTAAATGATATCCATCTGACAATGAAACTGGACACAGGAGCTCAAGCTAATGTGATGTCAGAAGCTGCATTCAGGAAACTCAGGCCAAGACCAAAACTGCATGCAACAAATGTTAAAATAAGTGGATACTCAGGAGCTGGAACACCTGTGAAAGGAAAATGTGCTGTGAAAGTGACACACAAAACCAGGCAGCATACACTTGCATTTATAGTAGTGCCAAAAGATGTGCAGACTATATTAGGTTTATCAGCTTGTGAGAGACTGAACTTGATAAAAAGAGCGTACGTTGTTGAAAGTGAAGGAGTCACTGACTATGATGAGCTTCTGAGAGAATATGACGACCTGTTTCAGGGTCTAGGATGCCTTCCTGGAGAACACATGATCAGGGTTGATACAAATGTGCCACCAGTCATTCATCCTTGCCGAAAAGTGCCATTTGCCCTTTTAAAGCCTCTGGAAAAAGAGTTAGACAGAATGGAAAGAATGGAGGTGATAGAAAAGATTGACGAGCCAGCAGAGTGGATGAGTTCCCTGGTCATTGTAGACAAAAAGAATGGAAAGCCTAGAGTATGCATGGGTCCACGGGACCTAAACAGAGCAATAAAGCGAGAACATTTTAAGCTTCCTACAAGAGAAGAGATAATGTCACAGTTTGCAAATGCACAGTATTTCAGCAAGCTGGATGCATCGTCAGGATTCTAGCAACTTAAGCTGGATGATGCAAGCTCAAAGCTGTGTACATTCAACAGTCCATTTGGAAGATAAAGGTTTCTCCGTCTACCATTTGGCATTGCTTCAGCACCTGAAGTGTATCACAAGACAAGTCACATGATCTATGAGCATTTATTTGGTGTGTACACATCAATGGATGACATCATAGTGTGGGGGAGCACAAAAGCTGAACATGATGAAAGACTAAAAATGTTCTGGAAGCAACTAGGAAAGCCAACTTAACCCCTTGCACTCCGGTCAATTTCCCTAAAAACGCCAAAAAATAATGTGCCCAAAGTAAATCGAAAGCTGTTCTTCAACCCTTTGCAGCATCTTCATGGGGTTGGTCTCATTTAAAAGAAAACACTTTGAATTTTTTGGCAAAACAGTCATAATCTCTCTAAGTGCTTCGGCCACTGAGTTACAGTCATCTAAACATACTGAACTTGAAGAAAATAAATTTGGCCTGGGTGTTTTTTTGGATACAAATGCTTGCAAATAACACACAGCTTCAGATCCGGGCTGGAAAATGCAACAGAAATGTAGAACCAAGTGTTATCCAGCTGAGGTCCAAATTTGTAACAATACCACAAAAAATGAATATATTACACAGCTTTTTCCTCAGGTAGTTCCCAGGCGTTTTTGAACTGTGCCAAATTGTGCCAAATGGCACAGTTTGGAAAAACGTCTGTAACTTTTGAATGATTCAATATAGAAGCTTCATCTTGGGCTCTAATGAAAGGTGACACTCAGGGCTGTGTGTGTGTGTGTGTGAGGGGGGGGTTGTTGTGCCCCCCCCTCGCTACAGAGGACGGACATCGGCCATCAATACATGACGGAATAGACTCATGTGGCGACTGCGGCGCAGTCACCGCGGCTTCCCCCCCCTCGCTAGAGAAGAGTAGCGGGGGGGGGGGAGCATTCACGGTCCGGACGCGACGCACGAACTGTGTACCGCGGCGCACGGACTTCGGACTTCGTGCGCCGCACAGTTGTAATTTACCGATCGGTCAAAAGTCATTTTTGATTACAATTTTCAGGGATAAAGAATAATTTAGCTTATAACACTTACCTCTTCACAGCAGCAGTGTCCTGGCGAACTTCTCTTCCTCACTGTCAGACGAACGCGTCGCTGGTCCCTTGTTACGGACTCGTGGTTCTGGTCTCGCGACCCGGTCAAAACATAATTCCATTATTGCGGTTTTGCGCTTCCATGATTGCGGTTTTGGCGAATGATTTACAACCTTCGTTGTCAGCTTCCGTCAGTCTATGATGACCATGGAAGAGAATCCTAAACGTCTATTCTGCTGGAATAAAAAAAAAAAAGAAGCACCGCCTGTGGCTGAACAGGCCGATGCGCGAATGGCAGTCCCTGTCACACAGGTCGCACTTGTGGGTGGTCTCCGTGCTGCTGGATCTGTGACGGTTCTTCCTGCGGGTCCTTTTTTCATCTGCAGCAGTCAGTCTGTCTTCACCCAGCCTTACACAAAACAGCTTTCAAACTTCTGTGCTTCAATTGGCTCGCTGCATTCGCAGCGTTGGTAGGCGGGTCCTTCTTGCTAGGTTTTCCAGTCATTAGTTCTTCAAGGTTTCAGAAACCCAATTCAAGGCTCTCATTAGTCGAATGAGAGGCCAATCATATCTGATCTGTTCGCGGCTGTGTCTGTAGTGGAAGAACGGAAATGCAGCTTTTTTTTCAGTGCGCTCTTGGCGCAGCGCCCTCGTGCGTCCTAGAGCACACGAGAGCGCCCTCGTGCGCTCTAGGACACAGAGATGTGCCCGTCCGCGGTACACAGGAGTGCAACAGGTTAAGACTGAACAAAGAGAAATGCCAGCTTGGAGTTAGAGAACTGACATTTGTGGGAGACATTTTGAGCAGTGAGGGTGTCAGACCTGATCCCAAAAAAGTATCAGCAATTGTAAACATGCCAAGACCACAAAACAAGAAGGATGTACAGAGATTTAATGGCATGATAAACTACATGGGCAAGTTCATTCCAAAACTCTCTGAGAGGATGGCACCTCTGAGACAGCTGACTGAGAAAAATATCGAGTGGGAATGGAATC
Source organism: Pholidichthys leucotaenia (assembly GCA_020510985.1). Taxonomy (NCBI): domain Eukaryota; kingdom Metazoa; phylum Chordata; class Actinopteri; order Cichliformes; family Pholidichthyidae; genus Pholidichthys; species Pholidichthys leucotaenia. The sequence goes on from CM035849.1 coordinate 164,583,154, forward strand.
ATGAACATGAGAATGCATGGAAAGATCTGAAGACAGTGCTTACAGAAGAACCAGTTGTTAGGTTTTATGACCCTGAGAAACCCCTCAAGATTTCATCAGATGCCTCACAGAGTGGGTTAGGAGCTGTTTTACTGCAGAAGTATGATGACTGGCAACCAGTAGCATACGCATCACGCTTCATGACAGATGCAGAAAAGCGATACGCATAAATTGAAAAGGAACTACTCAGTATCACATATGCCGGTGAAAGGTTTCATCAGTTTGTCTCAGGACAGTTGATCACTGTAGAAACTGACCACAAGCCTTTGATTGCATTGTTCAAAAAATCCCTCAGTGACTGTCCTTTGAGAATTCAAAGAATGATGATCCAACTGCAACGCTACGTGCTAAATGTTGTATACACACCAGGCAAACTAATGTACTTGGCTGACACATTGTTGAGAGCATCTGATCCAAAAGAACCAGTAAATGTTACGAATGGCTCTTGCAAGTCATTAATAAGAGCCAAGGGCCAACCGGTGAGTTTGCGTAGTTTATTAATAATAAGAAAAAGGAACACAACAAAGGAAAAGAGCCTCGTGGGGCAAAACACAAATAATATAAGAGGTACACTTACGGATAACGATGAGAGAAGAGAGGAGGGCTGGAGCCAGACGTAGGGGCTCCAGCCTAATCCACAGCGAGAGGTACGTGTGGATAAGGTGAGGTCGCAGCCCTGAACAATCAGGGCCGCTCCCTTATAAGATAAGCCTTTATAAGCCTTTATTAGTCCCACAATGGGGAAATTCCAGGATTGCAATAGCACAGGGATAGCAACACTCAGAGCAACAATCAGAAGGCAAGAGAAAAAAAACAAAACAAAAAAAAAACCAAGTGCAGCAAGTATACATATGTACATATAAATATAAATATAAATATATATATATATATAGACACACAGTGCGGAGCATTGTAGCTGGATGGAATAAATATATGAGTAAACACACAGTGCGGGGCATTGTAGCTAGATGGAATAAATATGTAAATATATAAACACACAGTGCGGAGCATTGTAGCTAGATGGAATAATATGTAGATATATAAACACACAGTGCGGAGCATTGTAGCTAGATGGAATAAATATGTAGATATATAAACACACCCAGTGCGGAGCATTGTAGCTAGATGGAATAAAAATGTAAATATATAAACACACACAGTGCGGAGCATTGTTGCTAGATGGGATGAAACAGCACAACCGTCTATATAGTGGTTATATAGTGGTTGACAGCGCCTCAGCTGATGAGAGGTAATTGGCCTCCAGCCGTCCCGTGGAGCTTGACAGCCGGAAGCCCGCTGAGACGCTGTCATAGCAAAAGCCGGGCTGAGGTATGGCCTGAGCACGGATGACATCGGTGCACAGACCATGACAGGACCTCCCCCTCAAGGCCGGGCTCAGAACGGCCAGTAACACCCAAGCCCCCCCCCCCCCCCCCAGGGTGGGCGGATGGGGCGCAGGCCAGGAGGGCGTGAGTCAGAAAAAGAGGAGAGGAAAAAAAAAACCCACCACACTGACAGGGAACAAACGAAGCAATTACAGAGTACGGGAGAGAGAAAAGAAAAAAAAAACAGTACTCCATAAAATGCGGACAATACGCAGACAGGACCCAACAAAAAAAGGCAACAACAGGAGGCCTATAACTAAAACACAGAGGCTCCTAAGGTGTAATATGGCAGATACAAAAACATAATGATAAATAGTAATGCATCAGATTTATATAGCGCTTTATCATAGACACTCAAAGACGCTTTACAAGTAGATACATTATTCATTCACTCCAGACAGACAATGGTAGTGGCAAGCTACTACTGTAGCCACAGCTGCCCTGGGGCAGGCTGACAGAAACGTGGCTGCCAATCTGCGCCAACGGCCTCTCCAGCCACCACCGAACATTTAAACATTTATACACATTCATACCCAGTGTTATGGGCACTGGAGGCAATGCGGGTGAAGTGTCTTGCCCAGGGACACAACGGTAGGATATCTGGGGAGAGCGGGATTCGAACCGCCAACCATCAGGTTATTAGATGACCTGCTCTACCTCCTGAGCCACTGCCGCCCCATACATCCCCAAACATCCCCATGCCCCAAACATCCCTCAAACAGGAGAGGGGAAGAAAAAAAAGACTTGCTAACCGCGATAGGACTACAAAAAATCATAATATCATACCTGTACACTCACAAAATCACAAAGGAACCAAAGGCACAGGAATGACAGGCGAAATAACAGTTCGGGGGGTCTCCCCGCACCCAGCGTCCAAACCGCCAACAGGGGTAACGGGAAGAGTTTGGGCGGCCTACCCGAATCCCAGGCCAGGAAAAACAGTGCTTCAGGTGGCCGGACCAGGCCGCCGAATAGAGAGTCCAGTGGGTCCTGTGGCCAGCCCAGGGAGCCAAATGGGCGCGACAGTCCTTCTGGCTGCCGACCCGCATCGCTCAGCCACCAGGACCACAGGGGAGAGAAAGGCAACGGCTTCCCTGTAGAGGGGAATAGCGAGGGCGAGCCGGGCCGAAAGTGAGAGGTCTATACGGCACCTGGTGGAGAAGACTTGGGGGGAAGATAAGGGTGAAGGTCATGAAGGAATGAGGACAATGGTGAAGATGGGGGAGAAGATGAGCCGGTCCAGTGTCCAATGGCAGGGGATCTGCAGCTCCCTCACCGCACTTGGATCCAGCTGGTGCTGCACCCTTGCCGGACCCCGATTGGGTCACGGTTGCGCCCGCGACGGACCCCGATTGGGTCACGGTTGCACCCGCGTCAGACCCCGACTGGGTCGGCGCCGCACCAGAACCGACCTCCAACCCCGAACCCGGAACCTCTGGCACAGCGGGCGAAAGCAGCTCCTCGCCGGCGACCCTGGGAGAAGGCTCGAGAGAGAGAAAAGAACAGGAATCAGGATCACCGGCAGCGCCAGAACCCGGCGAGACAAGCTCGGACGCAGCGGGCGGCTGCACCCGGCTCGTCTCCCCAAGAGACAGGCATAAATGCTCTAGAAAGGAAAGGAGAAAGACAATACAAAGCACTTGCCTGATCTCAGGTTCTGACGCCGGCCAGGACTCCGATGATCAGGGCTCAGACGGCAGGAGGTCGTCATCAGGCTCCCACTCAGCTACGTCAGGCTCTGCAGCTGGCATGATGGTATCCGCAGCCTCTGGATCCTCCGGCACCGATGCCCACGCCGACGGCCCGCACGGCGTGGTGGCAGGGGACCCTCGACCCGCTGGACCGGACGGCTTGTCCGTGGAAACCCGGGGACGCTTCCTCGTCGGCGCAGGTTCCACGCTGCAGTCCGCTCTCCTCCTCCACCCACGACATGGCTGCGGGACCGGAACCAGGCTCTCCAGAACCGCAGGCCCCCTCCTCATCCGGCGACGTTGGCCTGGCGTCGAGGACCGCTCAGCGGAGAGAGACACAGAGGATGCGGGATTAACAATTAAAGCCACAGCAGGTGGTGGGAGCTCGGGGGACTGCGAACCCCGAACTCGACCCCCAGGAGTCTGACAAGGCAAATCACAATAATGAGAATATGGATGAGTTTGGACTTGCCTGTCTCCTGGAGGCTGGATGGTGCCTGCTGCGGCGGACGTTGCTCCTCCCTTTCCCCGCCGGATGGTGACAGAGGGCCCCCTGGGAGGACGAAGGGGAGCCGCTCGAGAAGGTTCCGGGATGGGACTCGCCGAAACAGGACTCCAGGTACACACAGCAGCCGGGATAGGCGTCGAGAAGGAGGGGGCGTCAGCTGAAACGAGCCGGGCATGGAGCGCTGGCGGGACAGCAGGAGAAGATGGCCCGGGAGATGAGGCTGCGGGGGTTCTCCTCTGACGAGGCGCAGGAGTGACAGCTGTGTGAGGGATTGAGCCCTTGCGGCGACCCGGAACTGGATCTGGATGGGATACAGGCTGAGGTTGATGGTGGTGGTGATGGCAGTTTCTGGCAGAGAGCGAGGCGAAGGTGAGGTCCAGGAATCGCCGCTCCTGTGCAGAAACAGAGGCGAGCAGGTCGGCGAACTCAGGAAAGTCACTTAACTCAGGATTCCTCTCCACCAGTCTGACTGCCGCCGCCACATGCTTCATAATTACAGATGGATGAACAGCAGAGCGAGCAGCTGCCACTCGGTCCCAGATGCTAATTGCTGTCAGCTGCTGCTCCTCTGGGGGAATCCCGACTGATGTCATGCTCGATGGGGAAAGACCTCTGGATGGTGCGAACTCCCGGGCCGGAACGGAGGCAGGAGCGGGATCCCGAAGCGAGGGGCGACGATTCCTCCTCTTCGGCTTCCTGCCAGGATTTCCCTCCAGCCCACGGAGTATCTCGCGCTGTGCGGCGATGTCATATCTCCTCGCGCTGACTTCAGGGTGGTTGGCGAAGCGGGGGAGATGATTAAGGACATTGTCAGCTTGGTCCAGGTACCGGTGCACGTCGCTGCTGAAGTCGAGGAGGGAGGCGGTGATGAGGATCTCATCGACGCACTCGAGAGCGTCTGCGAGATCGTCGCTCTGACTCTGATTGCGGGCCCTCCACGACGGCATGTCTCCAGCACTGTACCCAGACAGGTAGGAACAACAGTCCAATTTATGCAACTCTCACGGTGGCCGGCAACTCACTGGCTGTGACCTACTGTTACGAATGGCTCTTGTGAGCCATTAAAAAGAGCCAAGGGCCAACCAGTGAGTTTGCGTAGTTTATTAATAATAAGGGAAAAGGAACACAAAAAAGGAAAAGAGCCTCGTGGGGCAAAACACAAATAATATAAGAGGAACACTTACGGATAACGATGAGAGAAGAGAGGAGGGCTGGAGCTGGACGTAGGGGCTCCAGCCTAATCCACAGCGAGAGGTACATGTGGATAATGCGAGGTCGCAGCCCTGAACAATCAGGGCCGCTCCCTTATGTAGTGGTTGACAGCGCCTCAGCTGATGAGAGGTAATTGGCCTCCAGCCATCCCGTGGAGCTTGACAGCCGGAAGCCCGATGAGACGCTGTCATAGCAAAAGCCGGGCTGAGGAGATGTATGGCCTGCGTGCGGATGACATCGGCGCACAGACCATGACAGTAAACATCAAAATGGACAGTGATGTGAACGCCTATATTGATATGATCACAAGTGCACTGCCTGTAGCAGATGCAAAGATGGAGCTGATAAAACATGAAACAGACATTGATGATACATTGTCAAGACTAAAACATGTCATTATAAATGGATGGCCCAACATGAAGCAAGACTGCATGCCTGAAGTTGCAGAGTACTGGAACTGCAGAGCGGAACTCTCTGTAGTGGAGCATATCATCTACAAAGGAAGCAAAATAGTCATCCCAAAAAGTCTGAGAAAAGAAATGCTAAAGAAAATTCACGGTCATCTCGGGATTGAGAAATGTAAGGAAAGAGCACTTGAGGTGATGTATTGGCCAAGGATTAACCAAGATGTAACAAATGAAGTGTCAAAATGCACCATATGCCTAAAATATAGAATAAACAATCCTGCTGAGCCACTGAAACCACACCCAATCCAAGCAAGGCCATATCAGAAGGTTGGTGCTGACTTGTTTGTTTGTGAGCGAAAAGACTACATTGTTGTTACAGATTATTATTCTCTGTACCCAGAAGTCTTTAAACTACAAACTACAACAGCAGAAGCTGTGGTAACTTCTATGAAAGCCATATTCTCCCGAAATGGTGTACCTAATGAAGTATTCATAGATAATTGTCCACAGTTTGCCAGTGCAACATTCAGACACTTTGCTGAGGAATGGAACTTTGTACATACTACATCATTTGATGTACTACATGATGATACTACATCATCATTTTTTTATTTTTTTTTTCTGGTTCCGGTTCCGCCGGACCGGCGGCGCCACACGAGTTGGCTGCCTTTTGCAACTGCCTTTTTTTAATCTTCCTTCTTCTTTCTACACCTTTCACTCTATATATATATCACGGACACACAGATCGCCCCAAAGGTCTTCCGAGTCGGCGGACGGAGCCTCTGTTTACAGCAGGAGACGATACAGCAGGGAAGAGCTAGCTAGCACTCAACTGCCACCCGGTGCTAACGGAGAAACTCGACATACCGGGGAACTGTAGCGAAAACGACGCGGGTGCTGGGCTGGAGTTTAGGCAGCATGCAAGAAATATAAGACAGAATAATAAAGAGCGATGGCAAGAACCAAGCAGACCGCCCGTAATCTACTGGAGGAAAAAGCCCCCCAGGAAGCAGCTAGCCACCAAGGCTGCTCAGAAAAAGTGCTCCGGCCATCGGCGGAGTGAAGAAGCCTCACCGTTACAGGCCCGGTACCGTGGCTCTGAGAGAGATCCGTCGCTACCAGAAATCCATGGAGCTGCTCATCCGTAAGCTGCCCTTCCAGCGCCTGGTGAGGGAGATCGCTCAGGACTTCAAGACTGACCTGCGCTTCCAGAGCTCCTCCATCATGGCTCTGCAGGAGGCCAGCGAGGCCTACCTGGTGGGTCTCTTCAAGAACACCAACTTGTGCGCCATCCACGCCAAGAGGGTCACCATCATGCCCAAAGACATCGAGCTGGCCCGCCGCTTCCGCGGAGAGAGAGCTTAAACTTTCTGCTGGACATTCACCAACCACAATGCTCAGCACTGTGTGTGTCTCTCTCTCTCTCTCTCTATATATATATATATATATATATATATATATATATATATATATTTATAGTAATATGTACATATGTATACTAGCTGTTCTTGTTTTTTCTTGCCTTCTGATTGTTGCTCTGAGTGTTGCTATCCCTGTGCTGTTGCAGTCCCCATTGTGGGACTAATAAAGGCTTATCTTATCTTATCTTATCAAGCCCACATTATCCACAGTCTAACGGCCTAGTGGAAAAGTCAGTGCAGATTGTAAAAAGGCTGACGTACAAAGCAAAGGATAGTGGAGCTGATTTCTACCAGAGCTTGCTGATGTACGGCACTACTCCTCTGGAATGTGGTATGTCACCTGCACAACTCCTTCTGGGACAGCGTTTGAGGTCAAATCTACCCATTCAGGAGAATCTGCTGAAAATGAAGGAAGGTGAAACAATTAAAGAACTCAAAGAACAGATAAAAGAAAAACAAAGGTTCTATTACGACAGAGGAACACAGAACCTAACTAAGCTACATGCTGGTGACCAAGTGAGACTTAAGGACAAAACAAACACATGGGCACAGAAAGCAACTGTTCTCGGTGAGGTCCAGCCAAGGTCATGCTTAGACTTAGACTTAGACTTAACTTTATTAATCAATTCAATTCAATTCAATTCAACTTTATTTATATAGCGCCATTTCACAACAACAGTCATCTCATAGCACTATCAACTGTAGGGGGGACCCCCACACTTGCAGAAAGACCCCAGCATCCCTTTGGGATGACTCCCTCTGGGAAATTTAAAATTTCCAGCAGCACATAAAAGGAGCATACAGATCAGAAAAGCAAAAAAGAAAAAAAAATAAACACTTAACATAATATACACAATATAAATACAAGGCTAAATATGGCTTGTACAAGTATGGTTAAGTTAAGGTTATTGCACTATGAATGCCCTACTGTCCTGTGTACTCTATGTCCCCCCCCCCCCCCCAAGTGAGGAGTTATAGAGTGTGATGGCATGGTGGACAAAAGAGTTCTTGAGCCTGTTGGTCCGACACTTGGGAAGGAGCAGTCTTTCACTGAACAAGCTCCGCTGGTCACTGATGACGGTGTGCAGAGGGTGGCTGACGTTGTCCATTATATCCAACAGTTTATCCAGAGTCTTCATCTCTGCCACCGTCACCAGGGTGTCCAGCTTCACGCCGACCACAGAGCCGGCCCGCCTGATCAGTTTATCCAGTTTGGACGCATCCTTCTTGGATATACTGCCCCCCCAGCACACCACAGAGTAAAAGAGGACGCTGGCAACCACCGACTGGTAAAACATCCGCAGAAGTTTGCTGCAGATGTTGAAGGACTGCAATCTCCTTAGGAAGTACATCCTACTTTGTGTCTTCCCATACAAGTGGCTAATGTATGTTGTCCAATCCAATTTATTATCCAACCACAACCCGAGATATTTGTATGAATCCACAACCTCCACCTCAGCTCCCTCTAACAGGACTGGTTGAGGTCTTGGTCTAGACCTCCCAAAATCAATAACCAGCTCCTTCGTCTTAGAGGTGTTGAGCTGTAGGTAGTTAGTGTGGCACCATGCAGCAAAGTCCCCTACCAGTCTCCGATACTCCTCTCTGTCATCCCTGATACACCCAACGATGGCTGTGTCATCGGCATACTTCTGAATATGACACAGCTCCGAGTTGTAGCAGAAGTCCGAGGTGTACAGGGTGAAGAGAAGAGGGGCCAATACTGTGCCCTGGGGGGCTCCAGTGCTGCAGACAATAGTGTCAGACGTAATATCCTTCAGCCCAACATATTGTGGTCTGCCAGTGAGGTAGTCGGAGATCCAGTCCACCAGGTGGGAGTCCACTCCCATCTTGCTTAATTTATCCCGAAGCAAGGGGGGCTGAATGGTATTGAAGGCACTGGAGAAATCCAAAAAGAGGATCCTCACTGTGCCACTTCCCTTATCCAGATGGGAGTGGGCTCGATGAAGCAGGTAGAGGATGCCATCCTCCACACCGACACCTGGTTGGTACGCAAACTGCAGGCGGTCCTGGGCATGTTGCACCTGGGATCTGAGGAGGCTGAGGAAGAGCCACTCCAACGTCTTCATCAGATGTGAGGTGAGTGCCACTGGTCGGTAGTCATTCAGCTCGCTGGGACGGTTCTTTTTTGGAACTGGAACAATGCGGGATGTCTTCCAAAGAGTAGGCACTCTCCCAATCTGCAGGCTGAGGTTGAAGATCCGTTATAGTGGTTCCCCCAGTTCTGCAGCGCAGGTCTTCAATACTCTTGGACACACTTTGTTCGGGCCTGCAGCTTTCCTGAGTCGGAGCTTCCTCAGATGCCCTCTGACCTGTTCCGTGGTAATAAATGGCAAGGGTCGTACTGATGTAGAGGAGGAGGGGGGTTTGCAATATTTGGAGGGAGGTGTGTGGAGGGGAGGGGGGGCGTGGCTGTAATGAGGGCGGGGGTGGGAGGGGCAAGGGCAAAGGCTGGTTGAACCTGTTAAAAAAATTGTTCAGTTCATTTGCCCTCTCTATTGTCCCCTCAACAACTCTGGTCTTTGTGTTGAGACCTGTGATGGTCCTCACACCTTCCCAGACCTCCCTCATGTTGTTTTCCCTCAGCTTCTGCTCCACCTTTCTCCTATAGCTGTCCTTGGCTTCCTTCACACAGTATTTCACCTCCTGCTGTGCTGCCTTCATGGCCTCCCTGTCTCTGCTCCTAAAAGCAGCCTTCTTCTTGTTGAGGACCATTTTGACTTCCCGTGTTACCCATGGCTTGTTATTAGGGTAGCAACGGACAGTCTTGACAGGGAAGACCACGTCTGTACAAAAGTTCAGGTAATCCGTCAAACAATGTGTCAACCCCTCTATGTCCTCACCATGCGGGTCCATCAGCACATCCCAGGCTGTGGTGTTAAAACAGTCTCTCAAGGCACTTTCCTTCTCAGGTGACCATCTCCTGACTGATCGAGTTGTCACAGGTTGCTTTTGAACCAGGGGAATATACAGTGGCTGTAGATAAACCAGGTTGTGATCAGACTTCCCTAGTGGGGAAAGGGGGGTCGCTCTGTATGCATCCCGTACATTAACATACAGCAGATCAATTGTCCTGTTGTTTCTAGTCGGACAGTCTACAACTTGATTAAAAACAGCCAAAGTAGCATCCAAAGTTACATGGTTAAAGTCCCCAGAGATGATCATGAGTGCCTCAGGGTGCTGTGTCTGCAGCCTTGCTTTGACTGAATGGATTTTTTCGCAGGCAGTGGCTGCGTCCACTCTCGGAGGGATGTAAACACAGACGGTGATCACGTGACTGAACTCTCTCGGCAAGTAATATGGCCGCAGGCTAACAGCTAGCAGCTCGAGATCCCGGCAACATGAGACTGTCTTTACAGAGATATGACCTGGGTTACACCAGCAATTGTTAACATACATGATGAGTCCCCCACCCTTTTTTTTTCCCATTAGCCTTAGTGTCTCTGTCAGCTCTCACAGCAGTGAATCTTAGTAGGTCCACGTTAGCATCCGGTACTAGGTGGTTCAGCCATGTCTCCGTAAAAATGAACAAGCTGCTCTCTCGGTAAATCCACTGGTTGTTCAATGCGGACAACTCATCGATCTTGTTCGGCAATGAGTTCACATTGACCATAATGACGGAGGGAATCGATGGTTTGAAGCACCTCCGTTTTTTCGCTAGCTCAGCCTTTAGCTTAGCCCGGCCTTGCAGCCCCGTGGTCTCCTCCTCAGCTCCGCCGGGATAGGATGTCCTATCCTGGCTCGTCCCTTTATTCGCAGAGCCAGCAGCTCCTCCCGTGAATAAGTGAAGAAACTGGCTCTTGGTTGCATTTCAAAGTTATAAGTATCCATAGGATATCTAGACACACAATCTCTTCACAAGAAGAGTAAAAAAGTGGGAAAACAAGGTTAAAAGAGGTTAAAAAGGAGCTAAATACCGAGCTACTGGGAAGCCAGCCATCTACACAGCGCCCCTCACTCAATTTTTTTTTTTATAAATAATGCATACACAGTTCAAACAGAAGATGGTGCAGTTCTGAGACGTAATCGTCGTGACCTTTTTACAGAACAGACAACAGAAAGTACAAGAACTGATATTGCTGAACAACCTGAGAGAACATCCGAGACTCCATCACTGGAAGCCATACCACAGGTTCAAGAGCAAGTTATCAGAAATTCTTCAAGAAATGTTAAACCACCTGTAAGACTTATTGGGCAGATTTGAGAACTTGTTATTTAGTTTAATGTTATGTAATGCCATGGTTGCAGAATCGTTTAAGTTTACTAGAAACAAGAAACATACTAGAGATGTGTGCTTAAGTTAAGGTTACTTAGGTTGACTGTTACACACTAATGGTTACACATTTACTAAGCTGAGAGTCTGTTGAAGCTTAAATGTTCATATTGACAGTTTTAAAAGTATAAACACTTTTATTTTGAGAAAGGGAGGTTAATGATAAGAGCAGCCAGAAGATGGCAGTCTATGCCATTGTATTGGTGTTAAACTAAGAGTTATAGTTTAGAGCAGTAGAGCAAGATGAGCTGCTGTATGCTATGCTGTTAACATGTGCTTTAGTCAGATAAAGTTTGTACTCTTCAAGTAACTTGGTCTCATTACTGAAGAACCTACAATATAAACAACAGCCTGCACATGCTTTGACCACTGCTCCTGGGATGCCGTCTGGACCAGCACCTCTACGGGGGTTCACTGCTCTCAGTTGCCTCCTCACCTCGTGCACTTGTGGGAGGGGGAGGGGGAACGAGTGCTCAAACCGGGCAAAGAAACTGTTAAGCTCCTCTTCCAGAGTGAGACTGCTGTCTGATGTAGGGGGGGCCCTGTCCCCTGTAGCTGGTAAGGGCCTGGATGCCTCTCCACATCTGTCGGGGGTTGTTGTCTGTGAGGAAGCCCTCCACCTTCCTCCTATAGGCGATCTTAGCTAGTTTTATGCCTCTCCTCAGGTTGGCTCTGGCAGTGCTGTACAGAGAGTTGTCCCTCTGTTTGAAGGCAGTAAAATGAAAACTGCAAAAATAAAAATAAACAAGTCAATGGCTTGTCTCACACACAGCAAAAACAAACTACAAAAACAATTATCCACAGCAGCACTTTTTATGGCTGATAGGGGGGCCGAGCCCCTCATTGTACAGTGCATTTCTGATGTGGACCCCACTGTTGGCCTGATGGTGATTCTCAGTCTCCAACAGACCATCTTCATCCACAGCAGGCTCATTATCTTTCCATTCCTTATTGTGCACTTCACAGAAGTTGTGTAGCACACAACACACTGCAATGATGTGGCTAACCAGGGAAATATGTGTCTAGAGCACCTTCTGAGGAGGAATCTCAATCTGCCCTTTAAATGTCTAAATGCCCTCTCGACAGTCATCCTGGCCTGACTGAGCCAATGGTTCAACAGGGTTTGATTCCGTGTTGCACCTCTGCTCTCAGGAAATGGCTTCATCAACCAGGATAGCAGTGGGTATGCAGCATCACCAAGACTAACTAATGGCACATCCACACCTTCAAATGTCTCAGTCCAGCCTGGGAGCAGTGCACCATTCTGGCCCTGATGATACAAAGAGGAACTGGCAAACACTGGCATCATGGACCTTACCTGGCCAGCCAACATTAGTGTCCCAGAATTTCAATTTGTGGTCGGCCACACCCTGCAGAGGTACAGAATAAAACCCTTTCCTATTATAATAATTGACAGGGTGACCAGCTGGAGCCAGGATGCCAATATGGGTCCCATCTATTGCCTCTGCAACCTGGGGGAATCGCCATTTGTTCCTGTAGCCCTGGACAAATGTCTTTAGCTCGGCACCAGATGGGGTTTTTATGTAGAGGTGTTGCATGACCCAATTAATGGCTGTTACAACCTCCTGTGTAACAATACATGCAGTGGAGATGCCAACACCAAACAGGTGAGAGATGGATCTGAACTCCAGATTTGTTGCCAGCTTCCAGAGACATATTGCCACCCGTAGCTCAACTGGAACAGGGCATCAGTAGTGCATACTTTTTTGTGTCAAACTGGGGCGCAGGATGTCACACAGCTCCATGAAGGATGCTCTTCTCATTCAGAAGTTCAGCTGCCAGTCTGTCATCCCAGTTGTTGCCAATATGTTGCCACCAACTGCAGGAACGTGGTTGGATCCACATGCTCCTATAAAGACAGTGGTATCATAGCTATTAACAGCCAACTGCAGGAACGTGGTTGGATCCACATGCTCCTATAAAGACAGTGGTATCATAGCTATTAACAGCAGTTAAGATAGCATAAAGGCTACCACAACATGTACACACATGTATTTGTGCACATATAAGTGCATATTAACACAAGGTAATTACATAAATGTTTATAGTGTTACTGGATCAAGTTTTTATGAAATAGAAAGTTTTTTTGTGGATCAAGTTATAAAGGATTTAATACAGAAATATGCATTCCTTTGTTAATCTAAAGATCTTTGTCAATCTTCCTTTGTTAAGACCACCAGAGGCTGCAGGTAAAGACATGGTTGGTCCCCCTGCAGTTTGCATATCAGCTCCATTTAGGAGTTGAAGACTCTTTCATCTACCTACTGCAACGAGCCCATTTGCACCTGGATGGTGGATGAGACACTGTGAGAATCACATTCTTTGATTTCTCCAGTGCGTTTAATACCATCCAGCCACTACTGTTGGGTGAGAAGCTGCAGGCGATGGGGGTCGACAGCTCTGTGATCTCCTGGATTACTGACTACCTGACAGACAGGCCACAGTTTGTCCTGTTGGGCAGTGTCTTGTTTGATGTGGTGGTTAGTGATACAGGAGCTCCACAGGGGACTGTGCTTTCTCCTTTTCTCTTCACCTTATACACCACCGACTTTCAGTACACCAAGCCATGCCGCTTGATTTTTATTTCCTGGTCAGTGGTGGCTTCGGCTACAGCACCACAAACATGCAGCTGTTGTAACTGCGTGACATTTCCCAGGCAGTTTGGTCCACTTGAGTAAAGTGCTGTGAGAATGCAAACCAAACCAAATGAATGTGTGAAATCTTGCCTTTCCCCGCCCAGTCGAACCAAGACCCCCCATACTATTCTGGTCTGAATGACCTAACACTGCTGTGCTGTCTGTCCAGAAGATCGACTTGTCTACCTTTACTTGCAGTTTTGCTCTCAGCATCCTGTCAACTCACACTGCAAGTACAGCAGCTGTTAGCTCCAACCTTGAAATTGTCACTTTATTCATAGGAGCAGCTCATGCCTTTCCTAGTGTAAAAGCAAGATGGATTTTGATTTCACTCTGCAACTTCAGGTATGAAACTGTGACGTAACCATCCTCGCTAGCGTCAGAAAAGTGATGCAACTGGACACTGATGGGCTGTCCATAATCTTCAGGTTTAATGCATCTGGGAATGCTGATTATGCTTAGCTTTTTTAAAGTCTTCCAGTCAATGCCCCCACCACAACTAGTAAGTCTCTGGAATATGATCATCCCAACTGAAATTCAAGTGACAAGGGTTTTGCAGCAACATTTTTGCAGGTAAGGTGAAAGGTGCTAGTAATCCTCTGGGGTAATATACAGAGCTTATCACAGGCAAAATACCTTGCTTTGTGAGTGGCTTTTCTTGGATTGCCATCTTAAACCTGAAGGTATCAGTTTCAGCACACCACTGTAGTCCCAGTGTTCTCGCCACAGGGAGATTGTCTGTGTCACTTTCTCCTGCCCGCACAGGTACCCACACTTGTTGGTTGTTATATTAATGGGTCCTTATCCCTATTTAAGGGGCTATGTGCCATTGTACGGCGCAGTGCCCTACTATTAACTACCGTCGTTTTCCGAATGCAAGTTTCTCTTTCTATATTACTCTAGCGTGTGCTCCACGCTTAGTTTTCCCCAGGTCAGCTGGCGATTCCTCTCGCCTTAGCTTCAGCTATCCTGCTTTACCTGTGCGTATGATTGCAAATTTTTGGTTGGGTCCTGTTTTGTTCTTTTGTGCATTTTTGTTTTTAAACCCTGCAAACTCACAGCTGGCGATTGGAGCCTTTATTCTGCCCTGAAGGGTATTTATGATAGAAGGGCACTGCCAGTGTGGGCTCCAGCAGCTGTGGGTTTGCTTTTGTTTTCTGCCTTTTTCTCTGGAAGTATAGAGGGGAGTTGCTACCATGGACTTTAGGGTTTTTGGACTGCGCGAGAAGGAGTGTGCAGTGGCAGAACTTGCCATGGATTTTGCCTCTAAGGCTCAAGCCACCCTCACTCTTGAGGCCGTTTTTGGCTTCCTGGACAATGCAGTTGGGCTGATAAAGGCGTGCACCAATCTCTGGAGCTACCCGGGTCTGAATCCTCTTCTCACTATGATATTCGAGTCTCGACAACAACTCGAGGGACTGGTGAGGGAGTCTCACTAAGCACAACCCAGACTGACAAAGAAACGTCCCCGGAAGCAGAGAGCTCGCCACCCTCACCTCAAACCTGTGCCATTTCCCCCCCACCAGACAGCCCTGAAAGCTCCCGGAGAGACAGAGCACGACCCTGGAACAGCAGCTGACGTCATCACCCCCCAGGAATTCAAATAAGTTCTTATTCATTCCCTCTCTCTGAAACTGCTTGCCTAATTCCTGATGATTTCCTCCCTCTATCTGAAACTGCTTGCCTAATTCCTGATGATGAGACTCAGATATCACAGCCCACTGGGTCTTCATCATCAGCTGCTGTTGCCGTTTCTTCACCTCCTTCTCCTATCTCTCCAAAATGCCCGCCAGTCCTGGGAGGGAATCACCAGATGGCAGAAGGTTCAGTGGATTCTTGGACCCCTGGGTCAGCACCACCACCACAACCAGCGAGTAAGAGAAGCGCCGACCGAGTCCTAAAGTCGGTGTCCATGACCAAGCACCCCCTGACTCTGACGCCTCGCCCACTTCACCGGAAGCCAGAGTCTCCATCTGTCATCTTGCCTGTAGGCACAGCACCTCCATGTTCCTCTGGGAAACCCACAATTGCTGTAGCCACAGAGAGAAATGACCCCGGGCCTGCTACAGCTAAGACCATCGCGCCGTGGGAATTCAGGCAAGTGAACTCTTGTTCTTCATTACTTAAAAATGAATATTCTTGCCTGGTTCCCGTTGATGAAAACCAGTCTCTGCAGTCCACTGAGTTTTCATCACCAGCTGAAGACAATTTTCTCATACCTGCTACCCTCGTGTCACCCTTGGGTGCTGCCGGACATGGGAGTAGCCTGCGGCCCTGGGTGGCCTGGTCCCAACCCCGCAGGCACAGGTTGGACGAGGGGAGAATGCTGCCAGCGACCTGAAGCCTGCGCCAATGAGAAAGCTTCCCCTGGCTTCAGTTGCTCAGGATTCAGCGCCAGCAGGGAAATCACCTCCAGGATCCACGCCGGAAGAATCACCTGCATGGGTTACCTCGCTGGAGGATACCAGGACTGCAGTAACCAGCATGCCTGCTGCAGGGGCCGCCACAGCAGAGTTGGAGTTGGACCCCGGGAGGACCATACCTGAAGTGTCATCACCTGGATCGTCGGAGTCCTGGATGGCAGTGGAGCTTCAGAACAGGCAATTACAGTCCTTTATCTCTGTTCCTCTTTTGGAGAAATCTTTCCTGGCTCTAGGTGGAGAGCCAAGTGCAGCCATCAGCTGCTCCTGAGCTCACCTTGCTGGGCTACACTGCCACCGGTGACCCTGACCCTGTGTCTATGTATCTGTTGTCTGAGCTTCCTCCCAAGTTCACAGAGGATAATCCACCAGCAACAGATGTCTCTGTGGATCCAGGTTTGCTGCCCAATAGAGTCGTGGGTCCAGCTCCCCCCACCGAGGTCATCGAGGATGCTCCATCCCAGCCCAGGACCTCCGTGGGTGCTGCTCCTCCTGCCGAGGATGTCAAGGATGTTCTGTCCCTGCCTGGGACCTCCGTGGGTGCAGCTTTGTCCCAGACCGGGACCACTGAGGGTGCAGCTTCGCTCCTGCTTGGAGCCACCGAGGGAGCAGCTTTGCTCCTGCCTGGAGCCACCAACGGTGCAGCTTTGCTCCTGCCTGGAGCCACCGAAGGTGCAGTTTCGCTCCAGTCCGGAGCCTCCATGGGTGCTGCTGACCAGCCCAAGGTCATTGTGATTCTCCCTCTGACAGAGGTCATCACGGGCATACCGCCCCAGCCCAGGGCCTCCGAGAGTGCAGCCTTGGTCCAGTCTGGACCCACCACGGGTGCAGCTGTGCTCCAGCCTGGAGCCACCATGGATGCAGCCTTGCTCCAGCCTGGAGCCACTGCAGATGCAGTCTTGCTCCAGCCCGGCGCCACCGCGGGTGCAGCCTTGCTCCAGCCCAGAGACACCACAGGTGCAGCCTTGCTCCAGCCCAGAGACACCGCAGGTGCAGTTTCGCTCCAGCCCGGAACCACCATGGGTGCAGCTTCTCTCCAGCCCAGAGGCTCCACGGGTGCAGCATTATCCCAATGCAGAATCACCAAGGGTGCAACCATGTCCCAGTCCGGGACCCCCGAGGGTGTGACAGACCAGCCCGTGAGCATCGTGGTTCCCCTTCTTTCTCTGCCGGACTCCGTCATGGTTCCCCTGGCTCCTCCATCCTGCCATGCGCTTGCCCTTCCCATCGGGCGGCCGCCTCCTGAACCACCCCTCCTGTTCAGGTGGTTGAAAAACCCAGGCAGACTGCCTGGCAGGTGGGGCTGCAGAGTGGGGTGGCCCATGTTCTCTGGGAGGCCACCCGACTCGGGCCATGGGGCCATCTGGCGGGCCTGGGACTTTGGTCGACCACCAGATAGACTGAGCCATTGGGTTGGGTGGCCCATGTTGTCCGGCAGGCCACCTGATTCGGCGTACCTTGCCATCCACCAGGCTTGGGACTTTGGGTGCCCCCCTGAACCCTCTAGCTCCTTGGCCCAGGGGGCCTAATTTATTGTTATTGTCTGGTGTGGGTCCTGAGCGGGGTTTGTTTTGGTTTCAGGCCTGAGAATCCCTTTTTCCACTTTTAAGTTTTGATGGTAAAGAAGATGTGTCCTGAATGTTTCCAAAGTAGACAAGTTCACCAAAACCTGGTTGATGTTGTTGCCTTTCTTGTAACTCAAATGCAGTGTTTCTCCATTTCTCTCTCATTCTGTATGGCAGTTTGGAAATTAAAATATGCATGTTAGATGGCATGTTCATCTCAGCCATTTATCTAATGCCTTCCATGGCATTACAACAAACATGTAGAAATGGAGCAAATGCTTGCAGAGCCTTAACATCCTTTAATTTTATTGGTGACCAGCCAAGAGCTTTCCCATATATGCTGTGGCTATTCTGTGCTCATTTCCAAAATGTTCCTTTAGCAGTGTCTTTGCCCTTTGATAATCAGGTGGCATATGTTGACAGCTTTTTATAAGGTCTCTGGGTTGTCTTCTGATATATTGCTCCAAATAATACAAGCAATCCACAGTGCTTACAGCCTTTCCTTCCACCCCATGTTCAAATGCTCTAATAAAGGTGATATACTGGAGAGGAGCTCCATCGACAGTTAGTATATCCCTTGGTGGCAAGGATAATGACTGTTTTTGTACGAGTAGAGCTGTGATGTCATTCTGCCTATGCATAATGGAGAGGAGACTGCCATGGTCCATATCTGCTTGAACTGAATCATACCGCATAGGTTCATTCATGAACTGTGTGGTTGGTTTATGGGTATTAAGTGTGGCACCAGGTTGTTGTTGAAATCCTTGACTCATATTTGATTTAGATGTCATTACATGAGCCTTTGGCCCATCTTCATTTAAAACTGTTTCCATTTGTGTTACAGCTTTATTGCCTGTTGTAGATAGATGACCGAACTGTTTGATTCCATCTTCAAGACAAGCCTTCAGTTACTATGTTATGGCCTCCACCTAGGAATTGGTGGCAATTGCTTGAAATTTTGGGCCTTGCTCTCAATGGTACTTCAGTTTCATTGCCTCCTGCTGGTGAATGACTGAACTGTTGGTCTGAATATTTAGGCTGTGACCCTACGAACATTATAGCTTTGATTCCTCCTGCTGGTGGATGACTGAATTGATTATTTGCATTCTCAAGCCAAGCATTTGTTGTTTCCACTTTACTGCCTCCAACTGGCATTTGATGAAAATGACCATTTGAAGTTTTAGGCTTTGCATCCATGGACATTCTGGTTTCAGTGCCTCCTGTTGGTGGATGATTGAATTGTTCTTTGAAGCCTTGTGGAGCAAATTCCATAGCAGAGGATCTGAGTGAAGATCGCTTCTTTGCACCTTCCAGATAGGAGTTCATTGCATCAGAATGAACTTTTGAGTTTTGTACATCAGAACCCCTGGCTTTAAGTACATTTACTTTTGTGGTTTGTGCATCAATTTGACATTTTAATTCAAGAACTTCCTTTTTTTGTCTTATCTGCTCCTCTTGAGCTTCCAGTTCATGCTTTTCCTTCAGCACTGCAGCCTTAGGAGCAGCCCTTTCAGCCTCTGCTTGAAGACGTGTAGAAGATGTAGACCTTAAAGATATTCTGAAGCGACCAACTGATGAGCATGTTTTAGCACCAATATTAGAAATACTGTCATCTGGACCAACATCATCCTTCATCACAGCTGTATTTGACACAGGATTAACATTAACCTCATTTAATATTTGACACAGCATTATAGTCATGACCATTAAATTCATCATCACCACCAGGTTCATTATCACCACCACCATGTTTTTTTCTGTTTTCTTGTATCAAGCAATCATTGTTTGACCTTTTCCATCGTTTCTTTATTGTTGTCCATTCTGGTTTTAAACCACCCATTTTGCTTCATCACTTAATCTTCAAGTATTAATGGTTTTAGTGACTCATGCACTTCAGTTATTTCCACACACAATTTTGATGGCATTTCAATTTGCACTTCAGACACTTTTTGCAGCAGACATCAGTTGTTCAACTTCCTTTATTAGTTTATGTAGTTTCTTTAACCTGAAGTTTCTTGCCTGTTGAAGTGATGATATTTTTTCTTCCAGTGCCTTAACTGTAAGTTTAACTGGTCTTTTACTTGGTTCATTGTCCATTTCACTTTGATTGACAGGCACATTCAATTCCACATTGCTCGTTTTGATAATTAGGCTACCAAATAATTTATATAGAATTGCTGCAGGATTTACCTATATCCTTAAACCAGAAGGCCAATCTCTTCCATACAGCTTAGAACAATTCTTAAACAGTCCTACCATATCTTCAGGTTTGCTTCAGGCCAGCCCATCTCTTAGTTTGAGTGAATGCGTGGGATCAACTGGAACCAGAGTGCAGTGCTGTCCTGTTTGTGTCTGCCAAAGGAAGTGATCCAGCCACTTGAAGGCAGTTTTTCAACAAAAATGTAGTGGCAACCAAAACCAAAAATTGCCACTAGATGGAACTGGGAGGCTTTTCCAACACGTATTGTACGAAAGACATCTTTCATAGGGTTTAAAGTTTTTAAAAAGTTAATACTTTATTTCCATTAAAAACATGTCCAAAAAAGGTGTCCAATCAATGTCTAAAAATGATGAACGTAGCCAAGCAGACGGGCAATTTAGCTCCAACTGGCAATGTGCAACCGGGGGTTTGAACCCATAACCTCTGGCTCCAGCACTCTACATGTGTCACCAAGAGGGTTGACCCACTTGGCAAGCCAAGTAGGAATGCTTTTTTATTGACTCTGTTCCATATTCCCCCTCAGATTTTGACATCATCCCAATGTCAGAAGTGCATTTAAGCTTTAAGGGTGTCCACCTTCTGACTATGTCAACACCAGTGAGTCCTACTTGCAACACCTCTTGTGGTGGGGACCAACACACTGGTGGTATCTGGGGAAATATGCCACCAGTAAATCTTGCTCACACCGCCAAGTGTACAGGGAGTTAAACCCCAACTGGCGATGTCCAGCCAGGGGTTCGAACCCACAACCTCCGGCTTCAGAGTCCAGCACGCTACCTGTGTCACCAGAGGGTCGACCCACTTGGCAAGCCACGTAAGAATGCTTTTATATTGACTCTGTTACAAGTGCACAATCACATAAAAATCCACTTGTCTCACACAACTACGGTTGGAAAACTGTGTGGCTTCCCTGGTCTTCAATCCCATGCCAACCGATGCACCGTGAGTTGTGTATGTAGGTCATGCAGTGAGTGATTTCCCAAATATGCCCAGGTGTGCAGGTGACATGCAGTCAATCACACCCAAGCACACTCACACAGCACTCACCTAATTGGCTACAACAAAATACCTTACACTTGTTTTGCTAAACATATTATAAAATCCAGAAATTACTGAGGTATATCACTGCTAGCCACTGTTGGTAAGATTCTCTCACGTGTACTACAGACTCAATGAACACATTTTGCAGAATGTACTACCAGAAACCCAGTGCGGCTTTAGAAGTGGAAGAAGCACGATGGACATGATTTTCTGCTTGAAACAGGTTCAAGAAAAGTGTATCAAACAGAACATGCCACTTTATGTAGTCTTCATTGACTTCAGTAAAGCCTTTGATACTGTATCGCGGCAAGGACTTTGGCAGGTACTCAAGAAATATGGCTGTACAGAGAAGTTTGTCAACCTGATTGAGGCACTCCATACAGGTATGCAAGCAAACGTGGCAATGAGTGGGTCAGTGTCTGAAGACTTTTCAGTAAGCAACGGGGTGAAACAAGGGTGTGTGCTGGCACCTACACTCTTCTAGCTATATCTGGCAGCCATGCTTGAGGTGGCCTTTAAAGACACTTCAGAAGGAGTATACATTCAAACAAGGAAAGAAGCAGACTTCAATGTGGCACAATTTAAAGCCAAGAGTAAGACATCGATAAAGGTAGTAAGAGAAATGCTCTTTGCCGAAGACAGTGCTCTAGTTGCACACAGTGCGGAAGATATGCAATCTTTAATGGAGAAATTTACAAGAGAAGCTAGCCAATTCAGCCTCAAAATCAACATCAAGAATGTTGATTTTGAACTCTGTAACCACCAAAGTTCCATTTATCAACATCACTACCAGAAGAGATCAGCATTGATACAGAGCCACTAGTCAAGTGTAAGACTTTCAAGTATCTCGGGAGTACTGTTTCAGAGAATGTTAGGCTGGAGGGTGAACTATCTCTCAGAATGGGAAGAATGAGAGCTGTGTTTGGAAACTTGAGGGAGAGACTGTGGAGCAATCGATGTGTCTATCCGTGTGAAATGCAAAGTGTACAGAGCGACAGTACTGGCTATTTTATTGTACAGTTCTGAAACTTGGACTGTCTACAGGGTGCAGGTAAAGAAAAAACACATACGTGATGAGACACCTTCGAGCCATAATGAACATCTCATGGAAAGACAAGATAACCAACATAGAAGTGCTGAAACGAGTTGGTCTACCATCACTGGAGGACATGCTAATACAGATGAACCTGAGATGGCTCAGACATGTTGAGAGGATGGATCACCAGCGTCTACCTTGGCAGTTACTCTGCTCACAGTTATGCAAGGGCAAACACAATCAGGGTAGACCAAGGCTCAGATTTAAAGACACTGTAAAAAGAAACCTGAAGAAGTTGGGTACACACAGGAGTTCCTGGCAGTGGAAGGCAAAGGGCAGAGCTGCGTGGAGGACTCTGATCAGACCTAAATGAAACGGTCATTGTTGCCCCCGACAGACTGCTATGATGATGATGATGATGATGATGATGATGATGATGATGATGATTTTAAAATCTGATTTGTAAATCAGACCCTGAAAGCCTGGGATTCTGGGAACAGGAGATGGAGAGGCGATAAGGATCACTAGAAGGGCTCTTTTTTTCTTTTTTAAATAACAGGATAAAGTCACAGAATTTAGGGTTGAGGCTTAACTGACATAATGTTACACACTCTTGTACAGTAGGTGGCGGTATGCACCTTTTAGTTGTTTGCTATCCACCAGTAACCCAGAGGAGAAGAAGCCCCTGAAAGCGTCACAGCCTCACCGAAAATTAAACTCACTGCACGTTACTGCCCAATACAGAGCCTAAAGTCACGTCCCCTCCCGCATATGGGACCTTAAATTGGAAAAAAAAAAAAAAATCTCCACTGAAGTGAATGGCAAGAGAGAAATTATCTCTTGATCCTGATCAAATTTTGCCAGGAGTTACATATATGATGTTTGTCAATTTAAAAGATATTTTTCCACATAATATTAGTTGTCTGCTGTCGTATAAGAAAAAGTAGTTTCTGTAAAACCGTTTAGTGGACTACATCTCTTTGTCTTGGTCTATACATGTCACCAAACATGATTATGGTGGTTCTCCTTTCAAAGCTCACCTCCTGTTTTCTGACCGATGAAAGAGGTTGTGGGCACCCAGCACACGTGTGGGCACCCAGCACAATGCAGACTGATAATATTCACGCTCAGCAGGGATTGCATATGAACAGAGAGCCCTAGGGGGCAACCAGAACGATGACTATTGTTATTCATCGCCGGAGGAAGGAGAGGAGTCTGGCGCCAGTTAATCATGCAATTGATATGTATTGTCTGATATGTAGTATATCAATATGTAAATGTGCCATGCATTCTCTCTTGTCTGTATAAAAGAGCTGACTTTACATGTCTCACTAGTGCACACACAGCACACAGTGCTGCAGTGTGTCTCATGATAATGGAGGAATAAAACTCTTAAACCTTCAGCTCGCCGTGTTTCGCCTGAACTTATTTTGTTCCTCCACACTGGTGACCCTGGACGAAGAGTGGAACACCAGAAGAACACCCTGGAGATAACCCGGATGGGAAGCCTCAGCACGCGTCATGGTGCGACCCTCGCCTGATCTTTTTCCAGCACCATGATCAACACGAGCGAATGAAGGAAGCAGCCTGAATGGGGACAATCATCGACTCTGACTGCGCTGATTTCCATCAAGCTCCCTGACCTTGACTCACCTCTTGACAATGGACCTTCCACGCACAGAAGCCACGCGCGCACATCGCGGGGTTATGAGGACAGCGCAACTGCCAGCTATGTGGTCACTGTGCCAGGCTCGCGCCACGCTCCAGGGACAAACTGGCTCCACAGACTGATACAGCGTCCTCCGCAACTGCACATGCCCGAGTTAAACGGCCAATCACCACCCTCGGAACCTTCAGGGCTGCTCGCGCACCTGGAGTGGACGTGCAGCCAGCACACAGGACTTTGTATGAGTTTTCCAGCCATGGCGCACAACGGGAATTTAGCCGATTGCTTTCCCCGATGACTTTAGGGCTGTTTCCCGCACCTAAAGCCAAACTGCCGAGTCCCTGACACAGCTTCAGTTTATCACAGCCACTACGCGTCCTCGGGGAATTAGGCCGCTCGCCTTCCCCACATTCTTGCTGGACCAAAACACGAGAGAAGTCAGAGATATAATTTTTTCACAGCCGCTGTGGATCTCTGCCACGTTTTATGGGAAAAGTTCCTTACCATCGTGGATCCGCACGCAATTTTTGGGCGGCCCAGAAACCTTTGACGTCCCGGGCCGGCACTTGCTTACTCCCACCCCCCTCCCCCTCCTCCTGCACAGAGCTCCCTAAAGCCGGCCGATCGCCGTCTGGTTCCATTACGCGCGACTGCACACCGGCCCGTGTGCCCACAATCCACGGCCGTTCAATGTGCTGGAACTTGGAGCAGAGCACACTGCCCTTTCCACCCGTCCCCCGTCCCCCTCACAGACTGACATGCCCTCCGACAGTTCTACCAGAGCTGGAGCCAAACGATGGTGGGGGGGGGGGGGGGGTCACAACTCCTTCTGACTGTTCTGGGGGGAGCGGTTTGGGCACCCAGCACAATGCAGATGGATAATATTCACACTCAGCAGGGATTGCATACGAACAGAGAGCCCTAGGGGGGCAACCAGAACAATGACTATTGTTATTCATCGCCGGAGGAAGGAGAGGAATCTGGCACCAGTTAATCACGCGATTGATATGTATTGTCTGATATGTATATCAATATGTAAATGTGCCATGCATTCTCTCTTGTCTGTATAAAAGAGCTGACTTTACATGTCTCACTAGTGCACACACAGCACACAGTGCTGCAGTGTGTCTCATGATGATGCAGGAATAAAACTCTTAAACCTTCAGCTTGCCGTGTCTCGCCTGAACTTATTTTGTTCCTCCACAAAGTATCCCAAGGGGAGAAAAAAAACATAAATGCATTGTATTGTATTTTGAGAGCTGCTGCTGATCCAGTTACTTCCTCCTGGGCACCTTTGAAAACAATGATGTAACTTACATGAGTCTGTGTTTGTAGTCTTTCAATTTACATATTTTCACAACCTTATACTTTACCAGTTAGACAACAACTACTGTTATTTACATAAAAGATTATTTTTTTAAATTGACAAACATCATATGTGTTAGATGTGGGAAAATTCAATTGGGATCAAAAGATAATTTCTCTCTTACCATTCACTTAAATGGAGCTTTTTTTCTGATTAAGGTCTCATATTGGTTCATATTATTCATATGTTCATATATATTGGTTCATATCAATCATTTTAAATGAAAAGAAATTTCTGATTATAAATATACAGTATATGCACCATATGAGTCGTATCAGTCTGAAGATGAATTTATGAACAGATTAGCATTTGTGAATTCCTTCATTGAGGATAATGATTCAACCTGTGTCTTTGTTATCGGAGATTTTGATGCAGATCTGTCTGATACCAATTCTATATTTGCCAAACATCTTCTGCAATTCTGTGATGACAGGAATCTTATTGTGTCCAGCAAAATGCTCCTGCCTGATACAAGCTTCACCTTCGTTAGTGAAGCCTGGCACACCACCTCCTGGCTCCATCACTGTATATGTACAGCGGATGCCCATGCATCATTTAGCAACATGTGCATCTATTATGGGTTGGCTACTTCTGATCACATACTATTTGTCATGTCTCTAAATGTGGGGGATATAGTTATGTCTGAATAATAGGAGAAGGAGACCTCTCTCTGCTGAACACTGAACTCTCTTTATTTAACTGAACAGCACAATATATATCCCAGCAGTAGCCCACCTGACGTCATCAACCCCCCAACCCCCCGGCCGAGCTACAGCAAGCCCCAAGAAACAATTCCCATATGTAACCGCCCCCCCCCCCATTTCAATGAACCAATGAACATATAACTCATCATATTAACATCACCATCTAACTTTTTTTTAACATACGTATATACATGCAGAACATTAAACAGGTTAACTAAACAGGCATCTAGGTAGACTGCAAGAATGCCCCACCTTGTTGGAGCAGATTATTCTGCCGCTAGTCCCAACAGGCGTCAAATAATGCAGTTCTCACTACAGTCACTCTCCCACTGCAGTTGGTAGCACCAACCACTTCGAGAACACGTCATAGGCCGTGAGCAGGAACCGGCAAGGGTGCTGCATGCAGTTCGCCACAGATATCCAACTCAACATGTCTCCAAGGTCCCTCTGGATACGGCACTGGCCACAGGGGTAAGGGGATTGTCCACCAGTCTTGTCGCTCTCCAGTCAAGGCACGTAATATTTCACCATGGCCTCGATGTCTTTATGAATGCTCAGCCACCAGACAGAGTCCCTACTGCGTTGCTTCACCTCGACTATACCCAGATGACCCTTGTGTAGCATTGTCAGGACATGCGCTCTCAGGGACAACGGGATCAGGGTGCAGTGTCCTCTTGCCACGCACACTTCGTTCCAGCAGCTCAGTTCATCCTTGACTCGATAAGGTGCTAGCTCACCCTGCATCTCTCCTGGCCAACCCTCTCTAATCGCTGAGCGCAACTGTGCCAGCACTGGGTCCTGTTCCGACTCCGCCCCGAGTTCCCGAGGGGACACCATATTCTAGAGGGTCCCGTACAGTGTGTGGATTAGGTCCGCCTCTGCTAGGTCATCGCCACTGTCATCTGGTAGTGAGGACTTACTACTACTTACTACTCTTCTCCCTTTATACCAACTCCTGCACCTCCTCCCACCAGTCTGTTAAGCTGATTAAGTTTGCGGACGACACCACCCTCATCGGGCTCATCTCCAACGGCGACGAGTCCGTCTACAGGAAAGAGGTGGCCCAGCTGGTGTCCTGGTGCAGCCACAACAACCTGCAGCTGAACGCTCTGAAGACAGCGGAGATGATTGTGGACTTCAGGAAAGTCACAACCCCCCTGCCCCCCCTCACCATCACAGGCTCTCCCATCACCATTGCAGATTCCTTCCGCTTCTTGGGCACCACCATCACCCGGGACCTCAAATGGGAGCCAACCATCAGCTCCCTCATCAAAAAGGCCCAGCAGAGGATGTTCTTTCTGCGGCAGCTGAGGAAGCTCAAGCTACCCACCAAGATGTTAGTGCAGTTCTACACGGCCATCATCGAGTCCATCCTCACCTCCTCCATAACTGTGTGGTATGCAGGAGCCACTGCCAGGGACAGACTAAGGCTGCAGCGTGTCGTGCGCACTGCTGAGAAGGTGATCGGCTGCAAGCTCTCATCTCTCCAGGACCTGTACTTCTCCAGGACCCGGAGGCGTGCTGGCCGGATCATAGCCGATCCTTCACACCCTGGTCACGTACTGTTTGCCCCCCTCCCCTCAGGTAGAAGACTTCGGTCCATTCGGACTAAAACCTCCCGGCACATGAATAGCTTTTTCCCCTCTGCCATCAGACTGCTGAACATTAAGTGACTTATTAACTCTCGTGCACTATGTACAGCTGCTCAACCAGACTCATGACATTCATCACTGTTTTTCTGTTGCATTATCAACTGCACTGTGGTACCCCATATTATCTGCTACTTGCTAATTTATTTAAAACTGCCTTGACTAGTATTACTCATTATTACTATTATTATTATTACTTATTTTTCTACACTTATTGCACGTTTTTAGTCCTTTAGTTTATCTCTTTATCTCATCATGTTTTTAATGTTGCAGCATGGCACCGAGACAAATTCCTAGTTTGTGTACTACATGAACAATGGCAATAAATCTGATTCTGATTCTGATTCTGACTTGACCGTGGCATGGGATAAGAAGTCCGCCACAATGTTCTCCCTGCCTGGGGTGAACCGGGTGGTGAAATTATAGGCTCTCAGTCTTTCGGACCACCTGTGGATCCTCATCGGCCTGTGCCCCAACCCCGATGTCTCCAGTAAAGTTGTGAGTGCCCAGTCGTCCGTCCGCAGGGTGAAATGGCGCCCGTAGAGGTAAATGTGCCACCTCTCACATGCCCAGACGCAGGCGAGCGCCTCCCTCTCACCCATGGCATATTTTTACTCCGCCGCCGAGAGGGACCTTGACGTGAACGACACCGGGTGCTCCGTGCCATCCTGCACCTGGGACATGACCGCCCCCAGCACCGTACCAGACGCGTCACAGGTTACAATGGTCGTTTGGTTTGGGTCAAAATGAGCCAACACCGGTGGGGAGGTAAGCTGTTGTTTCAATTTGGCAACTGCCGCCAAGCAGGCTGGGGTTCACTCCCACGGTGCATCCTGCTTTAATAAGCCCAGGAGGGGTTTGATCGTTTCTGAGTAGTGGGGAATGGACCGTCCATAGAAGTTGACCATACCCAGAAATGACAAGATCTGTGCAGGCGTGGAGGGGTCCGGGATGCGCAGAACCACTTCCCGTTCGAATGTAAAGGTTGGATCCCTCTTCCAGTCAGCCAAAACCCCACAAACTCTATGGAGTCCACCGCGAAGATGCACTTCTCACCATTCAGGGTGACCCCGTGTTCTTGAATTGTCACTAAGACCCTCTCCAGCCTTTCATCATGCTCCTCCTGCAATGCACCATGCACCACGATATCATCTAAATGTGCCACCACGCCCTTGAGACCAGCCAGAATCGTCAACATGACTTTCTGGAAACAACTGGGTGTTGAGCTCAGGCCGAACGGCATTCGGGTATATCTGAAAACCCCCATGTGGGTCCTGAACGCCGTCAGGTTCCTGCTGACAGGGTTGAGGGGCACCTGCAGGTAACCCTGACGGAGGTCCAACTTTGTGAAAACCTGTGACCCACTGAACGTCGCCGTGAGCTCCTCCATGGTCAGCAGAAGATATCTGTCGGGGATGACTTCTTTATTCACCATCCAGAGGTCTATGAATGGCCTGATGCCTCCCCCTTTATTCTTGGCCACCACCACGTTGGATATCCAGGGGAAGGCGTCCACCTTCTTGATGATGCCGGCCTCCAGTAGTTTGGAAAGCTCCGCCGTGACATCATCCCGAAGCGCGAGGGGAAGTCGCCGCAGTGACTGAATCTTCGGTGTCACGCTCCTGTCAATGAGTGGGCAATGGTGGAAAGCTCTGATACAACACAGGCCCCTAAACAATGTTGGCCAGCGGAGGTGCCAATTGGGATACACTGTTAGCACAGCTGAGCCCTCCGTGTCCTTTATGGAAAATCCCAGCACCACCAGTAAGTCAATTCCCAACAGGTCCGCTGCCTGGCGCGCCACCTGGAAAGTGAAACTGGACACTGTCTTCGACCCATACATCACCAAGAAATCTGCCGTACCCACCATTTCAATTTCTGCATGTCCATACCCGAACATCTTTACTGTGCCCGCGTTGATAGTCTTTTTGGGGAACAGTCTCCTCAGTGTGGACATGCATAGGATATACCTACCGGCCCCCGAATCCACCATAAGGGGCACGTCGACCCCGTCGAGCTGAAGCACGTACCATTTTAGCGGCCCCTTCCCCATACGTGCTACACACACCCGTCCAGTGTCACTGGGCTCCACCATTACTGAGCCAAGGGTTAAGGTGTGGGCCCTGTTCCGCGCCTTTATCCGCCCTTTCTTCTTAGCTCACTCTTGAGGCCTAGTTAGCATGTTAACTGTCACCCTCAGAGGGAAACTACAAACAGCTGGCCCCTCGCTAGCTGATGCTGTTAGCCTCTGCAGAGCCATGGACTCCCTTTGTCTGACCAAGTCCAACACACATTCCAGTGAGAGAGTTTCCCGAGTTAGCCTTAGCTTGTTTCTCAGCCACACGTTGTTGGTGCTGTGGGCTAGGTTATTCCTCACTAGCTCCTCCCCGATAGGCCCGATGGCGCACTCCCTGGCTAAGCTGTGTAGCTCCATGATAAACGACTGTGTGGACTCACTCGTCCGCTGTTGGCTGTCAAAAAATTTGTACCTCCTTTCAGTGATGGTGGCATGATCACCGAAGGTACTGTCCATTAATACCATCCCGTCTTCCATCGAACCGCCACCACACAGCCCTAAAAAAATTTGCTGTCCCTCAGTGCCGAGGTAGTGAACTAGCAGACTCCTCCATCTCTCCTCGCTGACGCTACCAAGTCTGGCTGCTGTCACGTACACTTCAGACATGCTTCTCCAACGGGCCCACAGTAGGGCTGGCGTGCCCTGAGACTGTGGGAATGGAGATGGCTCCCTGACGCACGCGCCCATTCTTTCTTCATCGCCAAATGTTATGTCTAAATAATAGGAGACGGAGACCTCTCTCTGCTGAACACTGAACTCTCTTTATTTAACTGAACAGCACAATATATATCCCAGCCGTAGCCTGCCTGACGTCATCAACCCCCCAACCCCACGACCGAGCTACCGCAAGCCCCAAGACACAATTCCCATATGTAACAGATATACCTGCTGTCTCTGCTGATGGCGGCGTTGCTAGGTCAGGGAAGCTGAACTGGTCTAGCCTAACACAGGAAGAGTTAAATAAATACGCCACTGTAACTGACAACTTGCTTAGCAGAATCCATCTTCCCAGAAGTGCACTGGTGTGCCCCGATATGAACAGAAAAATTCACAGCATGATAGAGAACTCTGTGATATGTATGATGCTATTGTTAACGTTCTTATCAGCTGTAGCTGACCATTTTGCAGAAATCCAATCAGGGAGCTTAACATCAAACCTGGATGGAATGAGTTTGTGTTAGAACAACACGCCACAGCTAGAGAAGCCTTTATTCTCTGGTCTGAAGCAGGTCGGCCTAGACAGGGACCATTGTTGGAAATTAAAAAACAAACTAATTCAAGAGTTAAACATGCTTTTCGTTTTATTAAAAGAAGTGAGAACAAAATGCAGGCTGAGTCACTTGCCAGGAGCCTGCAGAGTAAGAATTCTTAGGATTTTTGGAGATTGGTTAAAGTCAAAGTTTTGGAGATTGGTTAAAGTTCACTTCCGCCCTCCAAAGAGAGCAGACGCTTTTTCTCCCAGCTCCGGCTCCTTATCTCTCTCCTTCCCTAACTGACTGGATCCCAGCTTGCTATTGTCTGTCTGTGTGTCTTTACTGCTGATTATCGAACGAAATTATGGATCTAATAAGCTGGGCTTTGAACGCAATTGACACTGTTTTTTCAACGAGAAAAACTGGCCCGGGGGAGCCGATTTGCCCCGCAGGAACAGCTGCCGCAGGTTATTTGAAGGACACAAGTAATTGGAAACTCTTGTGCCTGTGTGATGTCTCTATCGAAGATGTTGAAGATTTATACCTCTTCGGAGCAATGGTCATCGGAATTCTACTGATTGGATCTGGGATTGTTCTGGTGTACCGCAAATTGAAGAAGATGGACGGAGCCTATCAAAAAGCGGACCCGGCGAGGCTCTCCCATCAAATTGACCAACTGGGCAGGACTCTGACAGCGGCTAATAGAGAACTGTACAGGAAAATGGATTACATCACGATCACGCTGAGAGCCATCCATGATTCGATTTCAACGTCCAGCCACGAAGGATTTGAGCACTGAATCTGTAAGAGAATAAAAAGTTTTTTCTCTGAAGTCAGTGCTATTCGACCTGTTTTGACGCCCTCAGCACACAGTCCTCCAGATTATCTTCAGTATACTTGTTTTCATAACATGGCGGGCAGCATTTGACTCTCAAGGACAGCCAGCTGTCTGGCAGACTATTCCATCTGCCGTGCCAAGGACACACGCCTCTGCTCAGACGCCAGTCATAACATCTGCTGCGGGAAGAGCCTTTGTTGTCCTTAACTGATATCACTGTTTGCACTCAACACATTCACTCACACTGACTCACTATACTGACTTGAAGATTCATTCATTCACTGCTCTCTTTGTGTCATTGTCTGGATTCTATTGTCTGCTAATTGTGCATTGAAAGTTTTTTTTCTTGTAATCATAATATTGATCATATATGAACTGTATTCTGATAAACAATGCTTTTTTTCTCTCTCCTATTGTGTTTATCCTCTTTCTCTCCCATTGCTTCCTGTTCCCATTCTGCTGACAGGCGCGTCACCGACGCTGCCGCGTCACTGAAAATGTCACCTATGTCGTTCTCAGTGTCAAGTCAAATCCCTCGTATATTTACCAGTTATTTACTTGTGAATGTACTTGGCAATAAATCTTTTTCTGATTCTGATTCTGATTCTGAAGTCATGAATAATGTTAAATCTTTCTTGACATCTAGCATAGAGGGTATAAGTGGCCTTGAGAAAATAGCTGAGACGTGGCGTGATCACTACTTTGAGCTCTCCAACTGTGTCAAGGGTAATGATTACACTGGTCAACACCAAATTTATTGTTTAAGGGTTTTTTTTAGCTGATTTAGGACAATTTTGATGTGCTGAATCTAAAAATCACATTGGTTTTGCTCAATCAAATCAACTTTTTGAATTATGGCCACATGTTGTTTTATACGTTTTTGTTTAAATGTATGGGTAGTTTTGCTTTTCATTCATTCATTCATCTTCTTCCGCTTAATCCTTTTCGGGTCGCGGGGGGTCTGGAGCCTATCCCAGCATCTATTGGGCGAGAGGCAGGGTACACCCTGAACAGATCGCCAGTCCATCGCAGGGCCAACACAGAAAGACAGACAACCATTCACTCTCACAGTCATACCTAAGGACAATTTAGAATCCCCAGTTTGGTGCCAATTAACCTAACTTGCATGTTTTTGGCATGTGGGAGGAAACCGGAGAAATCCCGGAGTAAACCCACGCAGACACAGGGAGAACATACAAACTCCACACAGATCACTGTTGGTCGAGGGCTGGGATCGAACCCAGGACCCCCCAGCCAAGGGTGAGTTGCTGTGCTGCAGCAGTGCTAACCACTCCGCCACCGCGCTGCTCTAGTTTTGCTTTATATGATGCAAAATTCTTTTTTATGTCTTGAAATTCTCTGACTGTTGAACAATGATGATGTAACATTCAATTTACGTCATCATCAGTTTACGTCATCATGCACAGTACTAAGTACTAAGTAAGTACAGGTTTTTATTTAGCACCTGACTGAGAGAAACGGATGTCATTTTCGGATTCAGCGGTACAAAATTGTCTTAAATCAGTTGAAAAAACACAGACAATTTACAAAAAAATTATTTTTGGACTTCCGGTCTGGACGCCATGGTGATAGCAACTTAACGCTGAACCTCCCAGATCCAATCCAAGGAAAACATCGTCAAAATCAGACTTAACGGATTTTTGGAAGAATAAAAATCAAAAGACAAAAACACCATGCCTAACCACAAACAGAAGAAACTGGCATTCCCCAGGTCAGGACGCGCGGCGGCCGCAGAATCTGATCCCGAGAACCTCCATTCAGGAGACGAAGAGCTGGGCCTAGCTAACAAAAAGGTTAGCCTGAAATCGCTATATGATGAATTACGACGATTTCGGGCCGAATTTCACGAATTCAGAGAGGAACTAATAAGGACGAACAGCAGATTGGACCAGGCCGAAAACCGAATCTTGGAAGCTGAAGAAAGAGTAAAAGTGCTTGAAGATTCTATGCTGGATTTACACAGAAAACAGTCAAGGCTGGAGGCTAAGCTAGCCGACCAAGAAGGAAGACAGAGACGAGATAACATCAGAATTCACGGTCTGAAAGAAGGAGCTGAAGATGGTTTCAACACAGTGGCGGAATGCGTGGAATCCTTATTGAGAGAGAAGTTGGATATTCCACAAACCACCGATTTGAAAATAGAAAAGGCCCATCGTACATTAGCCGCAAAGCCAGCGGCAGAAGCCCCCCCGCGTTCAGTGTTGGTAAGATTCTCCAATTTCAAAATAAAACAAGAGGTTGTAAGACGGGCTTGGCAGAAAAAAGGATTTATGCATCAAGAAAGAAAAGTCTTCGTGGAGCACGATTACGCCCCTGAGGTTCTTAAAAAGCGACGGGAATATAAAAAAGGAATATAAAAAAGGCCAAAAAGGTTCTACGGGAAAAGAATCTACGCTTTCAGACGCCATTTCCGGCGAAGTTAAGGGTCTTTTACGGTGAAGAGTCATGTCTCTACAATTCAGCGGAAGAAGCAACAACTGACATGGCGAGAAGAGGACTCCCGGTAACGGTGTTTAAACCCGCAGCGAATCTGAGCGAGAAAATCAGAGCTCAAACGTGGTCCACTCAAAGACCTTCTAAATCCACGGGCCAGCAGCGGGAAACCCAGCCCCAGAGCTACAAAGATAAGCTTTCCAGTTCCAGGAAGGAATAGCGACCTTTTTGGTTTTTTCTCTCTTTTCAGTCACTCTGCACTTCCACACCCCCCCTCCTACAAGGTAACAAACATTAAAGGAGGTGCAGAATCAGCATGTGGTAAAACCTTTCATGGAGCAGTTATAGCATTAGAAACAAATGTCTTCTTAATTTAAAGGAAAAAAAAATCTTGTTAAAATAGAAATGTAACAATGACCCACATGTTCTCCCCACACTAACAAATACTGTATTAGAGTGAATGTTTGCTGTGATGGGGGTGGGAGGGTGCACACAATCTCATAGGGTATAGGCATAAAAAAAAAAAAAAATCATTACAAATTCGGATTGGGATCTGAAATTCACGTTAAAAACATGGGACAACTTACAGGGGTAAGAGAGGGCCCTCAACACGTAACAGAGTTTGAGGAATTTCCCTCAGAGCCTACACTCCATCAAGGCTCTTACAGGGTCTTTAAAGAGACCCCAGCTCAGGAAGTTTTTTTGACAGCTTTTTGTTTTAAAGTCTCATACACTATCTTCTTAATGTTTTTTATGTTCTTAATGTTCTTTCAGTTTCTGAGTAGCAAAAAAGAGGTCCACCACACTGTTATACTAAATAAGAAAATACAATGGAGAAACAGGGTGTAACCAAAATAGCCTCATATAATGTAAAAGGGATCCTGAATCCAGTTAAAAGATCCAAGATTCTACGCAAAATGAAAAAAGACAAATCAGAAATAATATTTTTTACAAGAAACCCACCTAACAGACGTGGAACACACTAAACTCAATAGACAAGGGTTTAAAATGATCTCTTCATCTTCATATAAGTCAGGGAGGAGGAGGGGAGTAGTGACATTGATATCAACCAAAATTACATTTGAAAAAAAATCAGAACACAAAGATAAAGAAGGGAGGTACAGTTTGGTAATTGGGCGGCTAGAGGGAGAAGATATCACCCTGCTGAATGTATATGCACCACCAGGGGCTAAATGGAAATTTTATAAAAATGTATTCGACCTAATGATAACTAAAGCCCAAGGTTTAGTGATATGTGGTGGAGACTTCAGTCTAAGACTGAATCCATACTGGGATGCAACAGGTAATTCTTCACATCAAAATAACACTCAAAATAGGAAAACTCGGATGCTACTAAAAGAAATGGGAATCTGTGACGTATGGAGGGAATTCAACCCCAATGTAAAAGATTATACTTTTTATTCAACGCCACATTCATCTTACTCAAGGATTGATTACTTTTTTATGTTTAATAGAGACATTGGAAGAGTAAAAACATGTAAAATAGGACTGATGGATCTCTCTGACCACAGTCCAATCTATATGGACTTAAACATCCAAAAATACACAAATAATACATTTTCCTGGAGGTTGAATTCAAATGTCCTGAAAGGACCACTGAAAGATGAATTGGAATCAGATATTTTCAAATATTTGGAAGAAAACGATAATGGAGAAGTATCCCCTTTAATACTGTGGGATGTGTGCAAAGCTGTAATAAGGGGAAAAATTATTGCAAAACTGGCAACCCAAAAGAAACTGAGACAAGAAAAACTAATCACACTAGAGTCAGAACTCAAGAACCTAGAAAAAGAACACAAAGACAACACTCATTCTAATGGCTCGCTCAAGATTAAAGAAATTAAAAATCAAATAAATGAGATCTACACAATAGAAATCCAGAAGAAACTTACATTTCTGAAACAAAAACACTATGAAGCAGGCAGTAAATCGGCAAAATTACTAGCCTATAAATTGAGGAAACAACAAACAGAAAGAGCAATCTACAAAATCAGAGACCCAGTATCAAAGGAAATAAAATTCAGAATTCAGGATATTCTTAAAAGCTTCGAGAATTACTACAAGAACTTATACTCCTACAAAGAACATAAAAACGCATCCAAGACATTCCTAAACACATTACACCTTCCCCAACTTACGGAATCACAAAATAAAACACTACTGTCAGAAATACAACCTAAAGAATTGGAAAAAGCAATTATGAAACTTAAAGCTAACAAATCCCCAGGAGCAGATGGCTATACAGCAGAATGGTACAAAACCTTTAAACACCGACTATCTCCTCTCCTCTTGAAAACATTTAACTATGTCCTCCACACAGGGGAAATCCCCCCCTCCTGGAGAGAAGGGGTCATTGCAGTTATACCTAAACCTGAAAAGGATAAACTAGAATGCTCCAACTACAGACCAATCAGTGTATTAAATCAGGACTATAAGCTTTTTACCATTATCTTTGCCAAAAGGTTAGAAAACATACTGACAGACTTAATTCACTTAGACCAAACAGGTTTTATAAGACAAAGACAGACACAAGACAACATTCGACGCACTTTACACATAATTCATCATATAAAAAAATATAACTTAAATGCAGTCATATTGGGATTAGATGCTGAAAAAGCATTTGATTCGGTTGACTGGTCTTTCCTATATAGAATCTTATCCAGTTTCAATTTTCATAACAACTTCATTAGAACTATACAGGCATTATATAAAAAACCAACAGCTAAAATAAGGATTAACGGTAATTTATCATCATCTTTGGAGCTGGAAAGAGGATGTCGTCAAGGCTGCCCCCTGTCTCCACTGCTCTTTGCAATCTTCATAGAACCTCTGAGCCAATGGATAAGACAAAATCAAAAAATTCAAGGTATTACACTTGGTCAGAAGGAACATAAAATAGCACTCTTTGCTGATGACATTTTAATATACCTAGGGCAACCAGACACTTCTTTACCAGAACTAATCTCAGTTTTTTCAGACTATGGAGATTTATCGGGGTACAAATTAAACATGCATAAAACCCAAGTTTTAACATTCAACTATGACCCAAATCATTATTCACTAAGTGAACTCAAAACTAACTGGGAGCTGGAATCTATGAAATATCTGGGGATCAATATCCCGAAACAACTCAACAAAATTATAACACTAAACTATGATCCACTGGTGACAAAAATAAAATCTGACCTAGCAAGATGGAATATGATACCATTCTTAGGTACTGCGCAAAGAATTGAAACAGTCAAAATGAATATACTTCCACGTCTTCTATACCTTTTCCAAACAATACCGGTAGAACCCCCCCAAAAAACATGGCAGGAGCTAGACAGAAGGATCTCAAGATTCATATGGCAGGGCAAGAGACCTAGAATCAGATATAGAACCCTACAGCTAAACAAAGACAAAGGTGGGCTCGTGCTGCCAAATATCAGGGACTATTTTATAGCTGCACAAATTAAAACTTTAGTAGAGATATGTAACCCAGTCTACACTGCACAATGGAAGGAGATGGAGTGCCAAATAACAAGTGACATCCCCCTACAGGCGATAATAGGGAACAATGCCTTACCTAAACTCTTGAATAACACTAACCCGTGGATAGAGACCCCGCTAAAAATTTGGTTTAAGATAGTCAGAGAGAATCAAGCTAAAGAGCCCTATCGACTTCTGCAATGGATTGCCTATGATCAAGACTTTACCTCCAATAAAACAGACACTAGATTTAAAGAGTGGAAAGAGAAAGGACTGATAAAATATTACGATTTCTTTAAGGGGCAAACTTTAAGAAGTTTTGAAGATTTGAAAAAACAAGGTCTAATAAATCAAGATCTTTACAGGTTCTTTCAGCTTAGACACCACATAAACAATATACTTAAAAAGGAGGATTTGGAAAGGGCCCAGTTAGGTGTTCTGAAGGTCTTCTTAATGGCATATAAAGGGATCCCAGGGATCAGATACATTTCTAAAATATACCAAGGTCTTCAAGACTTAAAAGGAGACAACACATCATATATAAAAGAGATATGGGAAAAAGAGGGGAATTTCACTTTACAATTGGAAATATGGGAAAAGCTAAATAGACAGCAATGGAAAAGTACCTCATCCCTGCAGTGGAGAGAATTTGGATGGAAAAATTTGGTAAGATTTTTCAGAACACCTGCACAAAACAAATTTACCCATAAGGGGTTGAACTGTTGGCGCTTGTGTGGTGAAAAGACTGCAAATCATTTTCATGTGTTTTGGTCATGCCCAGTTATCCACCAATATTGGACCAATGTACAGACAATATTGGGGAAAATATTCAAAATAACAGTTCCCTTTTCTTTTATAACTTTGTATTTGGGTTTACTACCGGACTCACTGGAAAGACGAGGAGATAAATACTTATTCAATGTTTTAATACTGGCAAGTAAAAAAGCCCTAACTAAAAAATGGATGCTGAAGGACTGTCCTACACCTGAAGATTGGATTAACGTGATTCAAGACATTTACTCGATGGAAAAGTTGACATTCGCACTGAGACAGGACATGGATGGGTTCATGAACTTTTGGCAACCCTGGATCGCATATGTGTCTTCCATTAGATCTAATCTTTGACAAATACCATTTCAATGATGGTCCCACTCTTTGTTCCAATGCTACTCAGATGCTCTTTTACTTTTAATTACTTAATTTTCTGTTTGTTTGTTTTTTACTGTTCTCTTTGTTTGTTTGTTTATTCAGGTTTTTTTGTTTGTTTGTTTTTTAATATAATTCTCTTTAATTTCACTTTTTCTTTCACTTTAAAAAAAAGGGGGTGTTGTAATAACTATTCTACCAATGTTGTCAAATAGCAAAATATAAGGGAACGTACGATGAAAATGTTAACAATGCAGTACTGTAATGACCTGTATACCCTTTACAAAAACTTAAATTAAAAAAAATATATATATATTTTTGTAACCCTGTGTTATCTATGGACAGTGTAGACTGCTCTGAGGGCATGGTGGTTCAGCCCACGGAGGTGTATGATGCAATTCTGATGCTTGACGACAGGAAGGCTTGTGGACTGGATCTTGTTGTAGCAGAACACCTCAAAAATGCAAGGAATAAGCTCTGTCCACTGCTCTCCATGTGTTGTACTGGTTTGTGGTATCCTCCCAGACTCTATTGTGTCTGTGGTGCTAATTCCTGTTATCAAGGACAAAGCTGCAAAGCTAAACAGTGCTGAGAATTATAGGCCAATTGCTCTAGCTAGTTTTCTATCTAAAGTGTTGGAAAGAATTTTGCTCACATGGTGTATCCTGCCTCTCGCCCAAAAGATGCTAGGATAGGCTCCAGCCCCCCACCCCCACCCCCCGCGACCCAAAAAGGATTAAGTGGAAGAAGATGGATGGATGGATGGATGGATGGAGATATTTGTTTTTTCATCTGACAATCAGGTTTTAAAAGAAAGCATGGCACTAATATGCATATATTTGCTCTAAAGGAATTAGTGACAAAGTATAGAAGCCTTAATTCCTCTGTCTTCTTGAGTTTTACCGATGCATCCAAAGCATTAAATAGAATTAATCATGAAGAACTATTTATGAAATTACTCTTTAGAGGTGTTCCCAAGTATTTAATTAGAATTCTGGTTTTCTGGTATGCCAATCAAGCCATGTATGTAAAATGGGGGAACATTCTATCAACTACCTTTCATGTGAGCAGCGGTGTACGCCAAGGTGGAATTTTGTCCCCTATTCTGTTTAATGTATATATTGATGATTTGTTGAGACAATTGAATGGATGTAATACAGGCTGTGTTGTGGGTGGCTCTGTCATCAATCATCTCATGTATGCAGATGACCTAGTAATAATGAATCCGTATAGTGCTGGGTTGCAACAACTATTAAGAGTTTGCTCACAATATGGCAATGATCACAACATCAAATTTGACGCTAAAAAGAGTAATGTAATGATTATGAGATATAGAGAGGATAGGGAACTAGTTTTCCCTACCTTTAAATTGTGTGATACTTCACTTGCAACATGCAAGGAAATAAAATATTTGGGTCACATCACTGATGATTTGAGAGATGACAGAGATATCTACAGGCAGTGCCGTAAATTGTATGCCTAAGCCAACATGTTACTGAGAAAGTTTAGTATGCACTGTGTAAATGTTAAATCTTCTCTGTTCAGAGCTTACTGTACTCCTCTGTACACTGCACCCCAGTGGAGCAGCTACAGCGACTGATGGTATGAGAAGGTTGACCGTGGCCTACAACGATGCACTGAGGTTGCTGCTTCAGGTGCCCAGATGGCATAGCGCTAGTCAGCGGTTTGTGACATGTGGCATTCCTATGTGTAAGGCACTACTGAGGAAACTTACTGTATGTACAATTTTATGTGTCGTCTGGGTGACTCAGAAAACAGCATCATACAGCATCATACAGACCCTGATAAGCCCTCAGTCTCATTATTATTATTATATACAGAAGTAGAGGGGGTATGACTGAGGCTCTCTAGAAGGATCATGAAGCACAGTCAAAACATTATATAGAAAGATAAACAAACGCATGCACGCACGCACACACTTTTGGCTGCTCCCTATTCGGGGTCACCACAGCAGATCATGGGTCCATATATTTGATTTGGCAAGGATTTTACACCGGATGCATTCCTGACTCAACCCTCCCCATTTACCCGAACTTGGGACTGGCACAAAGAGTACACTGGTTTTGTGTTTCCCCTCTGTGGCTGGGTAACCAACTTTCCTTTCCCAATTCTATTTATGCTGAGCACCAAACTTGAAGGCTGAAAGTACCATTTTTATGGTTTTGGTGTGACCGGTTGGCAGGGGCGCCTTCAGAAATTTTTCACTGGGGGGGGGGGGGGGGGGCACATGGGGGCCACTGAAAATCTTGGGGTGACACACTGTTAAAATCCCAATTCTTTGATTGAAAGATCCAAGAATAAGCCGGAGAATTCTTCAATTCAGAGATGCAGCATTTATTTAGAGGTCCCATATAAAGTAAGCAGCGCTGGGTTCAGTGTGGCGCAGCCCCCTCTGGAGCTTCGCCAGACTGACCCCGACTTCCGGGTGCAACTCCCATTCATCTTCTCGGGTTGGTTAGACCAACCCTGTACAATAGGATGGGCTTGTACGCAACCGTCTGATTGGCCAGTTTAACTCTGACGTAAACAGGCCATCCGCTATTCACGTTAACGGTCCCCTAAAATGTACAATCAAAGTGTGTGTGAGCGTTGGTTTGGGTGTGTAACTAATGTAATAGACCTGACTAAAAGAAGTGAGAGAGAGAGAGAAGAAAGAGAGCTCTATAGCTCTGCCTACTTCCTATTTATCAGAGTTTAACAAAACATATTTGTTCATAAGAATGCAAATAGAATATGTACAGAGTATGTGTAGAGCATAATGGGAGATTACCTACAGAATTATTATTTTGGCATTCTAACTTAGAATTATTATTTTGGCACTCTAATTTTTCATAACCCTTTCACTCCCCCCTTTGACATGATTTTATCACGTCAACCATACATGGTATGAGAGACGCTAGTGGTTAGCAGATGGTGAATAAGGTAGGTCCCTACATTGTGTGTCAACCCAGTCAGTCAACCCAAGATAGGCTTGCACCACTGGTTCTGATACCCTTGCTTCCCCACTTGTGGACACCCCAGCAAGGTGCAGCAATGTCTACGAGGGCGTACCGAGGCAACACGTCCTTGTCCAGATGAGCTGCAGTCACATAATTGTCCTTGTTCACCAAGTCCTGCACCCCACCGAGGTCTCCTCCTGATCATCATGTGAATAGTTCTTTGTCCAGTGGAATGAATCATGTGGGGGTCATAAGGTCGAACAGGATCAATCCACGAAGCCCACAAAATCTTTTGTCCACTGGTTGATCTTTGCCAGGTTGGCTCGGCATCGTTCAACTGTAGTCATCACACGGTTGTGACAGGAGTTTGACCTTCCTCTGTACCTGCTTCCTGTATACGCAGCTGTGGAGCACAGTCCCATCTTGTAGACACATACTGGTACCATTAGAAGCAAAACAACTGTGTGCCCATGCTCTCAGAGGCACATCTCGTCCCATGAGGTATATAGGACAGCCAGATGGATGCAGCAGAGAGTAGACAACATCCAGTCCAGCCAGTGAACAGTTCAGTGGTGCTGTCCCAGGATGCCACCCACCGGTAGTTGGACAGAGGTAGAGATGCTGGTGTTGTTGAAGCTCAAGCCCCTGTGCCCACCGTAGCTTCCACTGTGAGGGGTAGCATTGGAAAATGCTGTCTCCTCCATGTGGCTGATCTGGCTCCACCCCAGATACTGGAGGTGCGGTGGGTGCGCATGGGTACCAGTCCATCCTTCTTCTAGGGACTGAAGTAGTACAGTCACTAGCCCTACAACCTCTTTTTCTGTCGCAGGCCCACGTGCAGCCCCCCCCCCCCCCGCATGCACCTTCCCTGCACCCTACACCTTTGCTTGGGTGCTGATACAAAGGGCTCAGCCGGGACAGGATTAATAATGGCCTGAGGGATTGTCACCACAATGGCTGGAGCCTGTACCATTTTATCCTTATTCATTACATCTGTAGTTGACCATGTGCTGTTGTAAGTTATCTCCCATTAGCTTTGAGTGTGTAATTGTTGGCTATATGAAATCTACAAGCAGTGGTTGTGCTGTTATAAGTGGGCTGGGTAATGGGACCTACGTGTTCAGCAGTAG
This sequence comes from Pholidichthys leucotaenia, assembly GCA_020510985.1. Taxonomy (NCBI): domain Eukaryota; kingdom Metazoa; phylum Chordata; class Actinopteri; order Cichliformes; family Pholidichthyidae; genus Pholidichthys; species Pholidichthys leucotaenia. The sequence goes on from CM035849.1 coordinate 164,625,726, forward strand.
GTTTGCTATGGTGAGTGAGCTGAGTGATGAGACGTGTTGCAGTGTAAGTAGATAGTAAACTAAATTGCTCAAAGTTAGGAGACATCCTTATCCATGCTTGTTGTATTCAGGCCTCTATAGAGCTTCTAACCTTCACAATTATCCTGACTACCTAACCGTAATTAGCATGATGGAAATAAGTACACAAGAATACTATAAATCTCACACCCCTATGTGTGTGTGGTGAGCTATGTATGATTTATGTATTATTGGTAGCACAATTGTGTTTACAAATTATCCGTGATAGTACAATGGTCTTCCTTGTCATCATCCTCCATTTTGGGGTCTTCAGCTCCTCCTATGGACTCAGCCATTGATTTCTATGGGGAGGTATGAGATGTGCAAGATTTGCTGATGACTACCACTGTGGAAAATTGCATTTGGAGGTTTAGCTCATTTATCAATATGTGTGATCCTGGCATACAACGAGCACAAGGAGTTAAAGCTTCATTAATTCCTGCAGGCCCTGGGTCATCAGGGTGTTTCCTACAGGACTGATGACGCTATGACATCTGCTGCTTTTGGTTTTATGACCTGGTTAACACCTTTCTGGGCTTCTGAATATATGGTCTATAGTGTTGTACTCTGCTCCTTTTATTAGATCTACATCCGTTCAACCTTTTACCATAACAAATTTAGAATTTGCTTTAAATTTTTCTCATCCCTTCGTTTGTGAATGCCAAGATTGGTCATGTAGGAGATTTCTGGGCGTCAATGTGCACAGCCTTTTGTGCTGTGGTTACCTAGCTAAGAGACAATGCGTATGTTTCTAATCTAGGAGAATATTCTATCTTAAAGTCAGGTGTTGGTTTTCCATGGATGGCTATATTCCCCAGTAGAGGTGACAAAATTTCCAATATTTTCCAATCCATGTGTTTGGGTCTAACCAATGGGATGTGTGGAACCCCCCATAGATTGAAATGTCTCTTATCCTCTTCAATTAGGACAATGGATGCTTCCACACATTTCCTTGTTTACCAGTCCAAGTTTTATGACCAATCTGGAGGATGGATTTGCAGATAATGGTTGTTCATAATTTGGATCAGATCTGTTCAATTGCCTATTGTACATGGGGTACAATGCTACTTTTACAGATGTTGATAGGTATTCTACTGATAGCTTGTCAATTGCAGAATTTAAGTGTTACTTTTTCTGACTTGAAAAGTCCTGTATGTCATTACCCGGAGTTACTACTTTACATGCACCTGCACCATACGAATGTAATTGAAGTACCTTGAACCTGAGTCAGGTAAATGGAGGATGTCTGTCATTTTTTAAAATAATTTAATTTTTGCTAATTTTCTGTATATGTGTAGAATTGAGTCCACTTATCTGTTCTAGTCTTAAGCATGCAGTCCAGTTTTTCTGTGGTGGGTGTGAACCATGGGCGCCTCTCCACTGCCAGCAGCCGGTTTTGCCATCACTCAGTTTCCATTGTGGGACGTGCTCCTTCCTTCTCCTTACTGTCCACCCCCTCCTCCTTTTGGCTTCCTTTTATAAAAGAAACAGATTCATGGGGAACCTCAGGCTCTCCGTGTGTCAGCCATTCCATATACTGTATAAGTGCGGGTTTTTCCTTCAAATTTTATTTTCCTTTCTTATCTAGATTTTCAACTTTGGGTCAAGAAAGAAACTGATTCAAAGCCTTTATTTAATTTTTTCCCCATATTTTTGCACCTCCATCTTACGAATTTGTACTTCACTTATATTTACATGTTCATACCTTATGCCAAGTTTGTGAATACCCACAATCCTTGTTTAAAAAAAATGCCTACTGCAAATTTCTTACTTTTTTTTTTTTTTTTAAATACTCCCCTTTTACTTTAACAATGTGATTAGATTTCAACAAATTTGTAAAGCATAAGCAATACTTTTCACTAGCTTTTCTTGAACTCTTGGCTTCACTGCCTTCATGGTTTTTGGCGATACTGCCAAGTTTGGTCCATATCCATAAAGTTTTAGGAAATATGCAAAAATACAGACAGGAGAGTCTGGGAATCTCCAAATATGTATTGACCTTTGAGTATAAAAGAGCCCTAAATCTGCATCCTTTCTCTTGGCCAGCAGAAGGTGAGTTTTCTTGTAGCAAAAGGTCAGACTGATTGATATTCTGTGGGAAAATGACCTTTCAAGTGTCAAGAATTTTCCAGATTTTGGTCTTAATTGCAAGCCTTCTTTTTATTAGATTTTTCTTAGATAGAACGTGGGTGGGCAATATAAGCTGCAGCTTCAGCCATCACCCTTTTCAGATAACTTATGTTGAACTGTATAATCAGAGGAGTTATTGTTTAATTCAACCTTGTTGGATTTTTTCCCTTGATATATTGTTCTGTTTCTTTTTTTTTTTTTAACCTTTTAATCTAATCTCTCCGGAAAATAAAGATTCACTTTCACGTTTCAGATTCACTCTTTATGTAACTACCCAATAATTTGCACAAATGGCATCATTTTAGATGAGAAAACACACCGACCTCTCAGCTGTAAGGCTGAGAACATTGTCTGGAAGGCTGAGAACATTGTGATCAATTATTTTAGTTTTACTGTTAGATTCACTCCCTGCTTGTTAAAAAGGATGCCAACTCACAAAATACCCAGTTTAAGACTTCAAGACACCTTAAATGACCCAGTACTTTTTATCCGTGCCTGTCCCACTCTCCCCCTTTTGAAACAGAATGGCATTAACTAAGCCGTTCATTTTCAACATCCAAATGGGGACCATGCAGGGGAGGATACACATTGTGCTGCTAATTGGGGGACCCCCCTGGGTGGCTTTGTGAGTGTTGTTGTGGGCAGCATTGAGCCCAGTGGCCAATTTGCAGACATAGGAAGCATCGGTCCCATGGGTCGCCCCCCCCCCCCCTCCACACACACACGGGTTTATTGTTAACACGGCCTCTGTCTCTATTATTAAACCTCTTATATCCCCTGTGGCCCTCCGGGTGACGCTGATAGGGCAGATTAGGTGGGGTGTCTGGGTAAGGTCAATATTGTTGTGATGTGAGGTCCTGGGGTGCATAGATAGAGTTTGGTGGGCCATGGGTACAGCTTTTTCTAAAAAAAAAATACTTCAGTTTTCTCATTATCTCCTGGCTCCCCCTGGGCTGGAGCCGTTTGTAGCAGTCCATTTTTAATCACCACCAGGGGGGCCATTATTGTGGGTGTTGATTGGGTAGACTCAATCAGCACCTGTGCCAAGACAGTAGGTTGATGAATGTGACTTTGGCAACTATCTGATAGGGCTTTTAGTGAAATCACATCTCAGTTATATTGAGATGTGATTTTTGCGGTAGTTTTAGGCACCAGTTATGCAATCCTCAATTCTCGTGAACATGTGCTGACTACAGCTGATTCATGAATACTGTTTATGCACACTTAGAAAACATATGAGTAGTTTGCTGAATCTGGAATGGCTTGTTAGCACCAACACAGCTTCCTTGCAAAATATGTATGGCTTAGGCAGACTAACACTTACATGTTCATGAATGAGATTCAATATTTGAGACGCTGTCCGAAGGTAAACACCAAGCGCTTGCTCACAGAGGATTGCCTAATTGCTGGGGTCTTTCTGCAATTGTGGGGGTTTCCCCTACAGTTGAAAGTGCTATGAGATGACTGTTGTTGTGAAATGGCACTATATAAATAAAGTTGAATTGATTTGAATTAAATGGAAAGCAACAATATAATTTATTGTACTTACGTGTGCTCAGTTGATCCTCTTTGACTCATCTTTCGATGTCCCTTTGTTCTGCATTCTTTTACTGTTGTTCCGGAGGGAGGATGGGGTTGCTAGGCGATGGCGTGGAAGGACAGGGTGGACACAGCCAATTCCAGGGGCCTGAAGAGGGTTCCACACGGTTGCTTGGGAAGGGATGATCCACAGCCACCACCATCATCTCAGACTAATAGAGAAACAGACAAGCTGTTAACCTCTTGCACTCTGTTGTACCACAGGCAGGCAAGTCTCTGCATCCCAGAGCGCACGAGGGCACACGAGGGCTCACGAGAGCGCCCTCGTGCGCTCTAGGATGCACGATGGAGCTGCGGGAGCTGCATATCCGTTCTTCCACTGCAGACACAGCCGCGAACAGATTAGATCATCTGATTGACCTCTCATTCGACTAATAAGAGCCTTGAATTGGGTTTCTGAAACCTTGAAGAACCAATGACTGAAAACCTAGCAAGAAGGACCCGCCTACCAAAGCTGTGAATGCAGTGAGCCAATTGAAGCAGAGAAGTTCGCGAGCTGTTTTTTTTTAAGGCTGGGTGAAGACAGACTGCTGCCTGCAGCAGATAAAAAAAGGACCTGCAGGAAGAACCCCACAGACCCAGCAGCACGGAGACCATCCACAAGTGGAACCTGTGTGACAGCAACTGCCATTCGCGCATCGGCATGTTCGGCCAGGCGGTGCTTATTTTGTTTTTCTTCCAGCAGAATAGACATTAGGATTGTCTTCTATGGTCATCATAGACCGACGGAGGCTGACGACGAAGGCTGAGTGACACGCATGCGTTCGCCAGTTGTTTTTTAATTACCTCCGCCAGGCCGAAAGGCCAGGAGGAGGTTATGTTTTTGCCGGGGTTTGTCTGTTTGTTTGTCTGTCTGTCTGTCTGTCTGTTGGTTAGCAAGATAACTCAAAAAGTCTTGGACGGATTTCCATGAAACTTTCAGGCATTGTTGGAAATGGTACAAGGAAGAACTGATTAAATTTTGGGGATGATCTGGATCACCGTCTGGATACAGGAATTTTTTAAAGCATTCTTTAACACTGTGACATACGGCTATTTTCAACATGTGCGCAGGCGCAATGGAGGGCGCTGGTCATCGTGTCTGACCAACATAAACTCCGCCTTCTTCAACGTTTTAGGCACAAAAGCACGCGGAAAACACCGTGCCTGTGTTTGCGCGACGCTGCAAAAGCTGAGACGGGCAGCTGTCCGCCGCCGGATTATTTGGCAGAAATTCCCCGGTCAGCCATAGGCGCTGCGCAAAAACGAGCTGCTCGGCAGCGTGCTGTGTGCCTGTGTTTGCGCAACGCTGCAAAAGCTCAGACAGCCAGCTGTCCGCCGCTGGATTATTTGGCAGAAATTCCCCGGTCAGCCATAGTAGCTCCGCAAAAAGAAGCTCTCTGCTGGGGAATTTTCCAAATCATCTTTGGCCGCGGAGCGCAACCCCAATAAAGATAAAGATTAGATGTACCACGAAGGTCGACTGCAAGCAAGATGTTTGTGTCTGTGAACATTCCGTCTTTTGGCGAGTTGATACGTAACGATGTTTACAGTTTGATGACAAAGTTGCTGCCATGTAACAATCATCTTATATCAGCAATTGTCAACTCGTCACTCACACTTCAGCATTTGGAAGTGGTGGCGTTCCATTTTATACTGAGTCCAGTATTGTATGTTATTGTTGTTACAAGACCGCCGACTGTCTGCTGATCTGTATATACTTTTATTTATTTATTTATTTATTTTCTACTCCTTTTAGTTCTGCATTTAATATGAACCCTGAGTTTGAAATAAACGTTTGATTTTTGAATAAAACCCACGCCAACCCGTCTACCTAATTGGCATCCGTCAGTGAAGCCCTCAGTGCTGCTTACAGTGATCTAAAATGCTCACATAACCCATTGGCCTGTGGGTTGTACGCAGTTGTGTCATGACTTCTTTTGTTTTTTCTTTTGAATTCTTGGATGGAACATGGGTGGACAATATAAGCTGCGGATTCAGCCATCACATATTTCGGATAACTTATGTTGAACTGTATAATCAGAGGAGCTATTGTCTAATTTGACCTTGTTGGATTTTATTACCCCCTTTGTTATATTATTCACTTTCTTTTAACCTGTACTCTTAATCTATTCGAAATAAAGATTAATTCATTCGTTCATTCAATTGCAACACCCCCAGCCTGGGAGTTTGCAGATGCAGGACATGGACACAACACCAACACTTCAGTTTATTACCTCCGCCAAGGAGGTAATGCTTTTACTACTGAACCACTAATCCTATCATTGTGAATCCAATTGCTACTCAGATGTTTTCATGGTCAAGGAATCTGACAACGTACACACAAACACTGTATGGGGGGAACTGTGGCGCTTGGCGGAGGTCTGCGCTCTCCGAGTGCTTTTCTAGTTACTACTGTTATTTGTTTTGAAAAATCGTTTGCCAAAAACCGCAATCATGCAAGCGCAAAACCGCAATAATGGAATTATGTTTTGATCGGGTCGCGAGACCAGCGTCGCGTTCGTCTGACAATGAGGAAGAAGTTCGCCAGCTCCGCTTCTGCTGTGAAGAGGTAAGTTGTTCTAAGCTAAATTATTCTTTATCCCTGAAAATTGTAATCAAAATGACTTTTGACCGATCGGTAAATTACAGCTGTGCGTCATCGCTGCATGATGGACCGTGGCGCAACGGGCGATGTCTTTCCTCTGTAACGAGGGGGGGGGGACAACCCCCCACACACACACACACACACAGACACAGCCCTGAGTGTGACCTTTTATTTGAGCCCAAGATGAAGCTTCTATGTTGAATCATTCAAAAGTTACAGACGTTTTTCCAAACTGTGCCATTTGGCACAATTTGGCACAGTTCAAAAATGCCTAGGAACAACCTGAGGAAAAAGCTGTGTAATATATTCATTTTTTGTGGTATTGTTACAAAATTTGGATCTCAGCTGGATAACACTTGGTTCTACATTTCTGTTGCATTTTCCAGCCCGGATCTGAAGCTGTGTGTTATTTGCAAGCATTTGTATCCAAAAAAACACCCAGGCCAAATTTATTTTCTTCAAGTTCACTATGTTTAGATGAATGTTACTCAGTGGCAGGAGCACTTAGAGAGATTATGACTGTTTTGCCAAAAAATTCAAAGTGTTTTCTTTTAAATGAGACCAACCCCATGAAGATGCTGCAAAGGGTTGAAGAACAGCTTTGGATTTAATTTGGGCACGTTATTTTTTGGCGTTTTTAGGGAAATTGACCGGAGTGCAAGGGGTTAAACAGCATGTTTTTGTCTTCTCCCGTTTTATCGTCTTTATTGATTATTTTGCTTTTGTTCTCACCGTTGCAGCATAAGTCTCTTATTCTTGTATTTTTCTTTCCTTCTTCCACTCCTTTCTCCATATTTTCTCTTGTGTCCTGCACAAAACTTTAACAATTCATCAGCTTTCAATTTTTCTCCAAAACCAAATTTCCCTTTCCATTTTCTGTCCACTCTCACTTCCACAATGCTCATCCCACAACTCCTATCTTTTTATTTAATTTTATTCATTCATTTTTATTTTATTTTATTTATTCATTTATTTATGTATTCATTTATTTATGTACTCCAATTTACAATTTTCCTTATTTCTTCATTAAATTACCTCACCTTTATATATTGTCCAATAAATCTTATTCCCCCTCTGCCCAATTTAAAGTTGAGCCTTTTCTCTTCAGCTGATTGGGCATGCTTTTGCCTACTAAATCAAACCTGCATAGGCAGGTGAGGGAGGACTTTATTTAGCTGTGCATGGACTTAAAGCTTTCCTTTCAGCCAGAGAGATAAGGTTCCAAATTTATTAGGAAGATTTGAAGCCCTATTGGCAGTAGATTTATGAAAGAATGCACTTTCTACATTTGGCCACATGATGGAGGCACTGTGCCACAGCTTGAAGGTGGTTCAAGATGGCATTTACCTGCACATGTGCACTGAATGCCACGTGGCTGCCTCTGCCACGTGCAATTGTGAATGCACAAGATGGCCCCGGAGCCTATTGTCCACAAACCACAACTTGTTTTTCAAAGAAACTGGAGCACTGCCTCCTTAACTTCAGCTGTAAACATGCCAGAATAACCTTACAACTTTAATTTAGTGCTCCATTTTAATACTGTTACCTCAAATAATCTCCTAAAAACACACACCCGCCTTTGTTCTATACACACGTCCAGAAGAGCATCATTAGTTAAATCATACTATGGGAAAAGGTTAATAGATATCCCCAACCCCCATTATTTCTCAAACCACACATTTATCCCCTAAAGACAGAGAATTAACACAAACATCTGCATGCACAATATAGACACTACAAACAAATCCTGAAGACACAGAATTAACACAGAGATCAGCATGCACGATGTGGAGAATAAGGCACAGATTTGGATGTACTTGTTTTCTCATAGCTTAACTTTTATGTAGAGGGTACTTTCATCGAGACCTCGTTAGGTCATCGATACAAGAGGTATCATATCATAAAGTTCAGTCTTATACTGATTTTAACAAGCTATCTTTATTTCTGTGTACAGACACTAATGATGTATAAAAAGATTCTTATGCTGTACTGTAAACTATTACTTTTATACTTATGAACATACACTAAGGATGGTAAAAAGATTCTTATGCTGTACTGTAAGTTATTATTTTGTACTTATGAACAGACACTCACTAAGGATGTATAAAAATATTCTTATGCTGTACTGTAAGTAATTATTTTATACTTATGTACAGACACTCACTAAGGATAGTAAAAAGATTCTTATGCTGTACTGAAAGTTATTATTTTATACTTATGAACAGACAATCACTAAGGATGTATAAAAGATTCTTATGCTGTACTGTAAGCTATTATTTTATACTTATGAACAGACACTCACTAAGGATGGTAAAAAAATTCTTATGCTGCACTGTAAGTTATTATTTTATACTTATGAACAGACACTAAGGATGTATAAAAATATTCTTATGCTGTACTGTAAGTAATTATTTTATACTTATGTACAGACACTAAGGATGGTAAAAAGATTCTTATGCTGTACTGTAAGTTATTATTTTACACTTATGAACAGACACTAAGGATGGTAAAAAGATTCTTATGCTGTACTGTAAGTTATTATTTTATACTTACAAACAGACACTGAGGATTGTAAAAAGATTCTTATGCTGTACTCTAAGTTAGTAATGCTAGACCTGGTTCCCTTAATTTGGGAGACGAACACCGGTGATCGCTGATCACTGCTGTTGTCTAGGTCTCGTAATTATTTTGGAACAAACTGCATCCGAAATACTTCACCCACGTGGCATCGTTCCTTAATGGCATCGGGTTGGACACTTAAATCCCCCTGGCATCAGGCTACTAACCCTGGCTATTTTTAATTTGGAAGACAGGCACGGTCGTTGCCCCTAAGTCTTATTAAGTCTGGGTACAGACTGCATCCCAGAACCACACCAGTCCGTCTAACTTTAAACAGAGGGCACTTTCACTGAGGCCTCGGCAGGACCCCCAGTACAAGCGGTACCGTGTCTTAAAGCTCAGTGATAGATAGATAGATAGATAGATAGATAGATAGATAGATAGATAGATAGATAGATAGATAGATAGATAGATAGATAGATAGATAGATAGATGTACTTTATTGATCCCAAACTGGGAAATTACAGATTTAGTGCTATACTGATTTAGACGATCGTGGCTTCGCTCCCTAGTGGCATCGGGCCGAACACTTTGAATGGCTCCCCCTGGCATCAGGTCACTAACCCTGGCTATTTTCATTTGAGGAGATGTACCCGGGTGATTATTGGTCACCCTAGCTTCCTAAGTCTCGTTATTTTTGATTCAGACTGACTCCAAAATGTTTTATCATTTGATGGACCATGCACCCGTGAATTGTACGTCCATGATCACGACTGTCCTACCTCAGACTGAAAATAGAACACATGCACTTTCCTTTGAAACTATTTGACTATTTGGTTAGACTTTACATGTGACTCCCAACTAAATTATAAAATTTGGAAATCGGATATACCCCTTAATTAAACAAATGTAAATGTAGTATGGCGAAAGTGCAGAAATTCGTGTAAAAAAGGTTTTCTGCTCATCTTTTTGCTCAGGCGCCAAAGTCGTCTACAAACGGGTCCTTCCGATCTGTTCCGGACTCATCTCAGAACAGTTCAATCCAGGTCACCAGCACGAAATTGTTAAAATCCCAATTCTTTGATTGAAAGAGCCAAGAATAAGCTGGAGAATTCTTCAATTTAAAGATGCAACATTTATTTAGAGGTCACATGTAAAGCAAGCAGCGCTGGGTTCAGCATGATGCAGCCCCCTCTGGAATGTCGCTAGACTGACCCCGACTTCTGGGTGCAACTGCCATTCATCTTCTCGGGTTGATTAGACCAACCCCGTACAATAGGATGGGCTTGTACGCATCCGTCTGATTGGCCAGTTTAACTCTGATGTGAACAGGCCATATACTATTCACGTTAACTGTCCCCTAAAATGTACTACCAAAAGTGTGTGTGTGTTGGTTTGGGTGTGTAACTAATGTAATAGACCTGACTAAAAGAAATGAGAGAGAGAGAGAGAGAGAGAGAAGAAAGAGAGCTCTATAGCTCTGCCTACTTCCTGTTTGTCAGAGTTTAACAAAACATATTTGTTCATAAGAATGCAAACAGAATATGTATAGAGTATGTGTAGAGCATAATGGGAGATTACCTACATAATTATTATTTTTGGCACTCTAACTTAGAATTATTATTTTGGCACTCTAACCTTTCATAACCCTTTCAACATCAAAATCAGTTCAAAATATAATCACGCTATGTACCCGTTTGTGTTTGGTCTGAATACGCCTTGACAGTGTGATCTGTCTTACTTTGCTGTATTTTGTTAATATTTGTTAATAATATATAGCACACATCAATTATTCTTAAACATCTTGCTAGAAAAATACCCGATTCTTTGATTGAAAGATCCAAGAACAAGTCGGAGATTTCTTCAATTTAAAGGTGTAACTGTAGCGGTTTGATTAAACCCCCCACAACACACAAACAGAACACAGAGACAGTCAGCTCGCACTCCTGGGGTTTGTTCCGCTGCATGCTGAGTTTACAGCCTTGAAGTTAAAGTGTTCATGCATTTTGCCCTTACTGTGACCTAGAGACTCAGATCAATATGTAGATGTGCCTGTTAGCCTCTTTGTCTGACACTTGGAGCGAGGTCTAGCTAATCTGCTCATTGTGATGTATGTCTTACAAATGCAAATACCTCCTGCCTGTTCTGTTGTCCCTTTGATCATTCTAAACTGTGGGGTACGTCTCTTTGATGTATTGTTATGATCAAGTATTTAAGGTGCAACTCTGTAACGCAATCTCTCTCTCTCAATCTGACTTCAACCCTGCTGCAGGACACAGATTTTGTGTCCCCTCTTCACTGAGAGCCTGAGGAATTCGGCTTCAGCCTGCTCACGCTATGGCTGGAGCCGAGTTCCCGTGACGGCGGTATGATTAATAAAACCTGCTTAAAACCACAGCACTGCTGCTTATTTTCCCATGCCGCCTCACTGGTGACCCCGACGTGATATGAACACGCACACGTTTTGTGCGAAAGCAACCTTCCAAGCTGGACAGCCACACAGCTGCGTTGGTGACCCCGCCTGAAAGCACACGCTTTGTGCAAAGCAACTTCTGGTCTGGACCACTGCAGTGACCCGACGCTGAAACGAACATGCTGCCAGCGAACGCAACAGCTCCCTTCTGCTTCAGGGAGATTTCGACGCAGAGTTTCCAGGTTGAAACCCTCCGGAGACCACCCACGACCGGGAAAGCTGCAGCAACGTTTCATGGTGAGATCTGCACAACCACGCTGGACCGGCCGCTCTCACAGAGAGCGCACGCACCTCGTCCTCTCCACGACGGCAACCTCCAGGGCCGACGGGGAGCGCAGCGCGTGGAACTTAACGCACCATGGCCGCACGAGCGACAACGATCGTCTCCTCCCTCTCACCACTCCAACGCAGCTGCACGAGCCCGGGGCACAAAGATCGTCTATTGCCTCGCACCGCTCCAACGCGTCTCCACGAGCCCGAGGGACGGAGATCGTCTACTTCCTCACACCGCTCCAACGCAGCTGCATGAGCCTGAGGAACAAAAGATCGTCTATTCCCTCCCGCCGCTCCAACGCATCTGCACGGGCCTGAGGGACTAAAGATCGTCTATTTCCTCTCACCGCTCCAACGCACCATGGCCAATCTACAGCCACAGCTCAACCTGGATTTTACCGGCGCCGTCTGTGCCGTTCTCCACCAAGTTTCTGCACCCTGACTCACCACTCCAGCGGCCCACCCACGCACTGAACCCCCGCGCACGCATCGGGGAGTTACAAGGACGGCGCATCACGCATGGGACAAGTAATGGCTCCACAGACTGCCTTCCTCCTTCGCCGCTGCCTTTCAGGGCTGCTCGCTCACCTGAGGCACGCATGCAGCATACTGGAAGGATTTGTTAACAGTCTCAGCCACGCCACAGACCGCCATCGTCCTCCGCCGCTGCCCACAGAACCTTCAGGGTTGCTCGTTCACCTGAAGCAAGCACGCAGCTCGCCACTGGATTTTTTAATGGTCTTAGCCACGGCACAACGGGATTTCAGCCGTCAGCTGTTCCCAGGAGCTTTGGGGTTGCTTCAGCACCCAAAGCCAACAGTCCCTATGCTTTGTTTACTTTTTCTCTTACAGCCGCTCCTGCTCTTCTTCATGGCCACGAGAGGAGTCAGAGACTAATTTTTCTTCTTGTGGACCGCTGCACGTTCAACGGGACCAGCCCTTCGACATTGCGGACCCACAAGCAATTTTTGCGCGGCTCAGGACGATTTCACAGCTCCTGCCGGCACTTACTACCCCTCCCCTCCCTCCCCCTCCGCCTGCAGCGAGCTTCTCCCACAGCTCGCTCACACAGATGGATCATCGAGGTCGCGCCCCCCTACCGTTTCCCTCTTGGGGGGGAGCGTGTGTGGCGGTTCGTTTTAACCCCACAACAGACTAAGGACACTCAGCCCTCTTTTCTCTGTTTTCCTGCTACACTACTGAGATGCAATGTGCCATTCATGTATTTGTGATGCAAACATGCATGTATTGTGATGTAATGCGCCATTCTGTATAGTGTGCATATGGCTTGTCCTTACTGTGCTTTTTCTGAGCATCTTACATATGTAGATGTGCTTTGGTGTATTAATGTCTACAGGTAGACGAGTTTCTTCTGTCTCACCTATGTGATGTTAATCGTTGCCTTTCATGCATGGTATTCACATCGCGGAGCAGCAAACACTTTTGGTGCGACTACCCCCCCCCCCCCCCTCCTGCACAGAGCTTTTCCCTGCTCGCTGCCCAGACTGCAACATCGAGGTCACGGTCACCTACCGTTTCCCTCTTGGGGGGGGAGCAGTGTAGCGGTTTGATTAAACCCCCCACAACACACAAACAGAACACAGAGACAGTCAGCTCGCACTCCTGGGGTTTGTTCCGCTGCATGCTGAGTTTACAGCCTTGAAGTTAAAGTGTTCATGCATTTTGCCCTTACTGTGACCTAGAGACTCAGATCAATATGTAGATGTGCTTGTTAGCCTCTTTGTCTGACACTTGGAGCGAGGTCTAGCTAATCTGCTCATTGTGATGTATGTCTTACAAATGCAAATACCTCCTGCCTGTTCTGTTGTCCCTTTGATCATTCTAAACTGTGGGGTACGTCTCTTTGATGTATTGTTATGATCAAGTATTTAAGGTGCAACTCTGTAACGCAATCTCTCTCTCTCAATCTGACTTCAACCCTGCTGCAGGACACAGATTTTGTGTCCCCTCTTCACCGAGAGCCTGAGGAATTCGGCTTCAGCCTGCTCACACTATGGCTGGAGCCGAGTTCCCGTGACGGCGGTATGATTAATAAAACCTGCTTAAAACCACAGCACTGCTGCTTATTTTCCCATGCCGCCTCATAACATTTATTCGGCGGTCACATGTAAAGCAAGCAGTGCCGGATCAGCGTGATTCAGCCCCCTAGGGGACATTGTCAGACTGATCCCGACTTCCGGGTGCAACTTACAGTTATCTTCTCGAGTTGGTTGGGCCAACCCCCTTACAATAGGATGGGCTTGTATGTGACTGTCTGATTGGCCAATTTAACTCTGATGTGAACAGGCCATCCGCTGATCATGCCATTGTTTCTAGAATGTGCACTCAACAGTGTATGTGAGTGTTGGATCTGGGTGTGTATCTAATGTGATAGACCTGACTATAAAAAGAGAGAGAGAGTGAGAGAGAGCTCTATAGCTCTGCCTAATTCCAGTTTAACACAACATATTTGTTCATAAGAATGCAAACAAAATATGTATGGAATATGTGTAGAGCATAAAGGGAGATTACCTACAGAATTATTATTTTGGCATGCTAACTTTCCATTAACCCTTTCATTCCCCTCTTTGACATGATTTTATCATGTCAACCATGCATGGTGTGAGAGACGCTAGTGATTAACAGATGGTGGATAAGGCAGGTCCCTACATTGTGTGTCAACCCAAGAGGCTTGCACCATTGGTTCTGCTACCCTTGCCTCCTCCCTTGTGGACACCCTAGCGAGGTGCAGCGATGTCTAAGAGGGCCTTGTCCAGATGAACTGTCAATCCACAATGCCCACGAAACCTTTGTCCACCGGTTGACCCTTGCCAGGGCTTGCATCATTCGGCTGCCATCATCACACGGTTGCGACAGAGGTTTGACCTTCTTCTGTGTCTGCTTCCTGTATCCGCAGCTGTGGAGCACAGTCCAATCTCATTTACACACACCGATACCATTCGAAACAACTGTGTGCCCACGCTCTCAGAGGCACACCTCGTCCCATGAGGTCTATAGGACAGTCTGGTGGGTGCAGCAGAGGATAGATAACATCCAGTCCAGCCAGTGGACAGTTCAGTGATGCTGTCCCAGGACTGCTACCCCCTTGTCACTGGACAGAGGTAGAGATGCTGGTGTTGGTAAGGCTCGAGCTCCTGGCTCCCCTCCGGATGCTGGAGGTGCGGTGGATGCGACTGGGTACCAGTCCATTCTTCTTCTAGGGACTGAGGTCGTACAGTCACTTGCCCTACGACCTTTTTCTACGTTGCAGGCACATACCGTGATGGTCTGGTGCCCTCTGGCATGTATCTTCCCTGTACCCTACACCTTTACTTGAGTGCCGATACAAAGGGCTCAGCCGGGGCAGGACCAATAATGGCCTGAGGGGTTGCCATCACAATGGCTGGAGCCTGTACTGTTTTATCATTATTCATTACATCTGTAGTTATCCATGTGCTGTTGTAAGTTATCTCCCATTAGTCTTGAGTGTTGGTTCTCTTCTATATGCAATCTACAAGCAGTGGTTGTGTTGTGGTGAGTGTGTTGGGTACTGGGACCTATGTGTTCAGCAGTGGGTTTGTTATAAGTGAGCTGGATGATGAGACCTATGTGTTGTACTATGAGTAGGTAGCAGACAAAATTGTTCAAAGTCAAGAGACATCCTTATCCATACTTGTTGTATTCAGGCTTCTAGAGCTTCTAACCTTCACAATTATCCTGACTACCTAACCGTAATTAGCATGATGGGAATAAATAATGCAGGAATACTATAAGTCTCACACCCCTACCTATGTGTGGTGAGCTATGTATGATTTATGTATTATTGGTAGCACATTGTGTTCACAAATAATCCGTGATGGCAGAATGGTCTTCCTCGTCATCATCTTCCATCTTGGGGTCCTCAGCTCTTCCTCAATTGGTCTGACTTGCTGATGACTCCCACTGTGGAAAATTGCATTTGTTAACACCTTTCTGGGCTTCTGAATATATTGCCTATAGTGTTGTACTCTGCTCATTTTACTAGCTCTACATCTAGTTATCCTTTTACCAGAACCAATTTGGAATTTGCTTCAAATTTTCCTCATCCCCTCGTTTGTTAATGTTAAGATTGGTCATATAGGAGATTTCTGGGCGTCAATGTGTACCGCCTTTTGTGCTGTGGTTACCTAGTTAAGAGACAATGGTAATAGTTTTATTTTGGGAGAATATTCTATGTTACGGTCAGGTATTGGTTTTCCATGAATGGCTATATTCCACAGTAGAGGTGCCAAACTGTCCAACATTTTCCAATCCATGTGTTTGGGTCTAACCAGGGGGATGTGTGGAACCCCCCCATAGGTTGAAATGTCTCTTATCCTCTTCAATTAGGATGCTTCCACACATTTCCTTGTTTGCCAGTCCAATTTTTATGACCAATCTGGAGGATGGATTTGCAAGTAATGGTTGTTCATAATTTGGGTCAGATCCGTTCAACTGCCTATAGTACATGGGGTACAATGCTACTTTTACAGATGTTGATAGGTGTTCTACTGGTAGCTTGCCATTTGCAGAATTTGATCATTACTTTTCTGACCTTGAAAAGTCCTGTATGTCATTACCCAGAGTTCCTACTTTACATGCAATAATTTAATTTTTGCTAATTTTCTGTATATGTGTAGAAGTGAGTCCACTTATCTGTTCTAGTCTTAAGCATGCAGTACAGTTTTTCCGTGGTGGGTGTGGGCACCTCCCTCCCGCAAGCAGCGGTCTGGACATCACTCAGTTTCCATTGTGGGGGGTGCTCCCTCCTCCTCCTTACTGTCCTCCCCCTCCTCCTTTTGGCCTCCTTTTATAAGAGAAACAGATTCATGGGGAGCCTCGGGCTCCCCTTGTGTCAGCCATTCCATAAATAAGTGTGTGTTTTTCCTTCAAATGTTATTTTCCCTTCTTATTTAGATTTCCAACCTTGAGTCAAGAAAGGAACTGCTTCAAAGCCTTTATTTAATTTTTTGCTAATTAATACAAGATGGAATAATAAGATTAACTCTCCACCATGCCATGTGGATTTTTGTGTTGTACTGGCATACTCCTCCATGCTGCTACTCATTTTTGCCACTCAGTGTTTATCTTCCAAGAGTTCTGTTGGGTGACATCCTATGCATACCCTCTATTGAGGAAGAACATAACTGGGGTGTTAGATTGACTTTAAATAACTGAGTATACAGTAAAGCTATAATCTTTGCTGTGAGTGTTTGCTCATTACTTAATGTTAATATTCACAATTAAGAGAAATGCACTGAAAGTTAGATACCTAATGCCTCATTTCTGCTTTAAGTACTTGGAAACATTTAAGATGGCTGCCTGTGTTTGTGCATTCTTCCTGACACTCTTCAGGATTAAGCAAAATTTAATTTATTTATTGTTGTTTTTTTGTTTGGTTTTTAAAGCTACAGTTGCATATCTTACACGGATCTTTATTTTTCTTTAGTTACACATACTCCGCCTTCATTTCTTTTTCCATTTCCATCTCAAAACCAAAAATATTTTCTACACTTGCTAAATCCACCGTTCTTCTCTCTTCACCTACATACTTTTTCCATCAGAAACACTCACTCGATTTTTACCATCCACCATCCATCTGTGTACAAGACTTCACCTTTCCCTGGACTAGCTGATGAAGCTGCACATCTCACATCTATAATCTCTTTCAGTATTAAAGACTTCCTTTCATTCATCTGGTCTTGGTTCTCTTCAGCCTTCATCAACATTCTGTTACCACCTGCTTGTCTTCTTCATGATTCACTGTCCCATCGCTCATACTACTGACTCTACTGTCCACAGCTAATGCTCCATGAGAGACCCTGCACATAAAATTGATTGGTTTCATTCTGAAAAGTCAGCTTTATAATAAACCAATGTGGCTCATTTCAAAATTCTGTCTTGTGACAAAACTCGTCATCTCTTGATCTCTACCCTGGCGTCGGATGCTTTCTCATTACTGACCTTTCGATTTGTTTTGGTATTAAATAATGCCTCTGGATTTGAATATCTGCCTTTCGAAGAATGTATAAAAATAAGACATCTGCTGATTGGTCTGAAAACTAAAGTATAAGAGAGTCATCTGTATCTTGATGTGGTGGAGTTGTTTTTTTTTTTTTTGTCTTCAAAACAGGTCTAAAAATATTTAAATATTAAGGAAAAAATAAACAAGACTTAATG
Organism: Pholidichthys leucotaenia; assembly: GCA_020510985.1. Classification (NCBI taxonomy): domain Eukaryota; kingdom Metazoa; phylum Chordata; class Actinopteri; order Cichliformes; family Pholidichthyidae; genus Pholidichthys; species Pholidichthys leucotaenia. Next base: position 164,643,602 of record CM035849.1, read on the forward strand.
CACCAGCTCTCTCTTCAAGAATCAACAAACACATGACACGCGGACTGTCTATGATGCTTGTACCCTTTGGATAAGGTCGGTGCACACAGAGCTATATGTATGTATATGCTTCTTCTTTTTTTTTTTTGAGTCTACTCGGCCGAGTAGTGTGTAAAGAATGAGTGTAAAGGATAGAATATGTCAGTGAGAGTATAGTTGTGAATGTACAATATTGAAGATTTAGGAAAACTTGCAAATTTTAAAAAAGTATTTCAGCTCACTTTTTGTCATAATTGTGACTTTTTTCCTCCCGAATTTGTGACTTTCATACAAACTTGCACCTTCCTCATAAATTTAAACATTTTCCTGGTAACTTTGCAACCTTTTCTCTAAATAGTCATTTTTCTCCTAACAAATTTTGGATTTTTTTTCTTTGTAAATTTGCAATTTTTTTCAGAAATTTGTGACATTTTCTAATATTTGGCAAATTTCCTCAAATGTGCAATTTTCTCTGAAACTTGCAACCTTTTCGCATAAATTTTAAACCTTTGTCTTAAGCTGTGATTGTAAATTAGCATTTTTATTATATTTTGCACCTTCATCTTACAAATTTGTACTTGATTGACATTTACATGTTCATACCTTATGTCAAGTAAAAAAAAAAATGGCTACTGCAAATCTCTTACTTTAACAATGTGATTAGATTTCAACAAATTTGTAAAGCATAAGCAATACTTTTCACTAGCTTTTCTTGAACTCTTGGCTGCACTGCCCTCACATGTTTGGTTAATTGGTTGTTCCAATTGTCCCCAGACCTCTTTCTCCTATAGGCCCTTAGAATAGAGGGCTAGCACCAGTCGTGGTCCTTGAGACCAAAAAAGCACTAATAAGTTTGGTTCATATCCATAAAGTTTTGGGAAATGTGCAAAAAATACAGATAAGAGGGTCTGGGAATCTCCAAATATGTATTGACCATTGAGTATAAAGGAGCCCTAAACCTGCATCCTTCGTCTTGGCCAGCAGGTGGCTAGTTTTCTTGTATAAAAAGGTCAGACTGCCTGATATTCTGTGGAAAAATGACCTTTCAAGCATCAAGAATTTTTCAGATTTTGGTCTTAATTGCAAGCCTTATTCATTCATATTTATATGCTCTTTATGTAGCTACTCAATAGTTTGCATACATGTATCATTTTAGATGAGAAAGCACACCGACCTTTCAGCTATAAGGCTGAGAACATTGTGATCAGTTATTTTAGTTTTACTGTTAGATTCACTCCCTGCTTGTTAAATAGGATGCCAACTCACAAAATGCCTAACTTCAGACTTCAAGACAGTAAACCTTTAATGACTTACTAACTTTTCTGTCCGTTCCTGTCCCACTCTCCCCCTTTGAAACAGAACGGCTTAGTATCAAAGCCGTTCTTTTTCAACATCCTGTAGGGGAGGATACCCATTGTGTTGCTAATTGGGGGACCCCGCTGGATGCCTTTGTGGGTGTTTGAGCCCAGTGGTGAAATTGCTGACATAGGAAGTATTAGTCCCATGGGGGCCTCTGACTCTATTATGAAAACTCTGACCTCCTGTGGTCCTGCAGCTGATACTGATAGGGCAAATTAGGTGGGGCATGGGTATGGCTTTTTTTGAAGATTGGTCATGTATTGGATTTGCTCAGGATGTGGTCTTGGCACTTCTCTGATATGGAAAGCCACATTATAATTTTACTGTACTTACATGTGCTCAATTGTTCCTCTTTGACCATTCTTTTGATGTCCCTTTGTTTTGCATTCTTTTACTGTTGTTGCGGAGGGAGGAGGGGGTCTAGGTGATGGTGTGGAGGGGGAGGGTGGATGCAGCCAATTCCAGGGGGCCTCACCACATGGTCGCTGGGGGAGGGGTGCTCCACAGCCACCTCATCGTCTCAGATTTAATAGAGAAAAAGACAAGCTGTTAAACAGCGTGTTTTTGTCCTTTTCTGTTCAGTCGTGTTTATTGATTATTTTGCTTTTGTTCTCACCATTGCAGCATAAGTCTCTTATTTTTACTTTTTTTTCTTTCCTTCTTCTAATGGTTCCTCCATATTTTCTCTTGTGTCCTGCACAAAACTTTAACAATTCATCAGCTTTCAATTTTCTCCAAAACCAAAATTCCCTTTCCATTTTCTGCCCACTCTCACTTCTACAAGGTTCATCTCCACAACAAAAAAACTCCTATTTATTTATTTTTATTCATTCATTTTAGTTTATTTTATTAATTCATTTATGTATTCATTTATTTATTCACTCCAATTTACAATTTTCCTTATTTATTCATTTAAATTACCTCACCTTTATATATTGTCCACTTAGGATTCTTCTAAACCTTTATTTTATAAGTAGGAATAGTTATTATTCTTAATCCCCGTCTTTCCAATTTAAAGTTGAGCCATTTCTCTCCAGCCGAAAGGGCATGCTTTTGCCTCACTACAATCAAACCCGCATAGGCGGGCGAGGGAGGACTTTATGTTGACGTGCACAGACTTAAAGCTTTCCTTTCAGCCAGAGAGATAAGGTTCCAAATTTATTAGGAATATTTGAAGCCCTAATTGGCAGTAAATTTGTGAAAGTGACATATTGTCGGATCCCAGGGAACACACACACACAGGCTCAAGTTCAATACAACTATCTTTATTGATTCACAAGCAGGTGTGTGGGTGCATGTATGTGATATGTGAGTGTACTGTGGGTGAACGAGCTGCTACCGGGGCGAGACAGAGTGCCGTTCAGCCTGGCAACCCTAGGAACAGAGCCAAACACAGATATTAGTAACTGCCGAGCAACAATGAATGGATAACTGACTGAGCTTACTTGCAGGTGTTTTTGTGTTGGCGCTAGCTGGGGCTTTGAGCCTCCTACCAGGGAGACAGCGTCCGTGGAGCGAGCCCGGTGAAGAGCTGTGATGCGCGGTGTGGTGTAGAGAGTGATTCCGCCTCCGCGGAGAGGGAACCGCCGCCAAGACGGAGCCACCTGTGCACAGGGGAGAGCCTGGGAGAGAGGTGAGTGGTAATAATGAGCTTATGTGCCAATGGAGAATTCTTTGGGAGATGCGCTGAGCTGAGTGGAATCAGACATGCCCAGAATGAGGATCGTAGCAATGCAGACGGCTCCGTGCCAAAGCTCCAGGCAGAGCGGGCTATATAGCCCAAGGCTGATTATTCCCAGGTGCGCGCGCAGCTGAGCCAGATGATGGCCCAGAGTGAGCCATGACAGAAAGATTGCACTTCCTATATTCGTCCACACGATGGAGGCACTGTGCCGCAGCTTGAAGGCGGTTCAAGGTGGCGTTCTCATGCATATGCACACTGAATGCAACATGGCCACCTCTGCCACGTGCAGCTGAACGCACAAGATGGCCCCGGAGCCTATTGTGTACAAACCAACCACTTTTTTTTTTTTTAAGAAAATGGAGCGCTGCCTCCTTAACTTCAGCTGTAAATATGCCAGAATAGCCTTACATCTTTAATTTAGCGCTTCATTTTAATACTGCTACCTCAAATAATCTCCTTTCAGTAACCTGTTTTAACAATCTCACCTCCACGCAGGAGTGGGGGCGAATTACCTCCCTCTTTTGTGGAAAAACACACACCCACCTTTGTTCTATCCTTGTCGCCATAAGAGCGCCATTAGTTAAATCAAACTATGGGAAAAGTTTAATAGATATTTCCAACCCCCAGTATTTCTCAAACCACATATTTATCCCCTCAAGACACAGAATTACACAGACATTAGCATGTTGAATGTGGACAATAAAAGATAAACCCTCAAGACACAGAATTAACACAGAGCATGCACGATCTACTTTTATACTTACTGTAAGTTATTATTTTTATACTTATGAATAGACACTCTAAAAAAAAAGATTCTTATCCTATTCTGTAAGTTATTATTTTTATACTTATGAATAGACACTAATGTTGGTAAAAAAAAATGCCATTCTGTAAGTTATTATTTTTATAATTATGAAAAGACACTCACTAATGATGGAAAAAAGATTCTTGTGCTATTCTGTAAGTTAATATTTTATAATTTGTTTTTTTTTATTTTTTTCAGTACCGGCACCAGGTTAGCCTTGGTTCCCTTAATTTGGGAGATGAACACGGTTGATCACTGATCACCGCTGTTCACTAGGTCTTGTAATTATTTCGGAACAGGCTGCTCCAAAATACTTCACCTACATGGCATCGTTCCTTAACCGCATCGGGTCGGACACTTAAATCCCCCCCGGCAACAGGCTAATCCTGGTTATTTTAATTTGGAAGGCAGGCACGGCCGTTGCCTCCTATGTCTTATTAAGTTCTGGGAACAGACTGCATCCCAAAACCTCACCGATCCATTTTACATTTGTTAGACAGAGGGCACTTTCACTGAGGCCCTGGCAGGTCCCCCAAGTACAAGCGGTACCATGACTAACGCTGATAAACAGAGGGCACTTGCACTGGGGCCTCGTCGGCCCCCAGTACAAGAGATGCCATGTTTACAGCAGATATAAATGATCGTGGCTTCGCTCTACAGCAGCATCAGGTCAAACACTGTAAATGGCTCCCCCCGGCATCAGGACACTAACCCTGGCTCTTTTCATTTGAGGAGACGTACCTGGGTGATTATTAGTTACCCTGGCTTCCTAAGTCTCGTTATTTTGATTCAGACTGACTCCAAAATGTTTTATTTGATGGACCATACACCCGTGAATTGTACGTCCATGATCGCGACCGTTCTACCTCAGGCTGAAAATAGAACACGTGCCCTTTCCTTTTAACTTTTTAAACTATTTGACTATTTGTTTAGACTTTACATGTGACTCCCAACTAAATTATAAAATTTGGAGATTGGATATACCCCTTAATCAGACAACTGTAAATTTAGTATGGCCAAAGTGCAGAAATTCATATAAAAAAGGTTTTCTGCTTACCTTTTTTGTTCAGGCGCCACAACAGCGGTCTGAATAGGGTCCTTCTAATGTGTTCAGGCTCGCCTCGGAGTAGTTCAATCTGGGTCCTGGCACCAGTTTGTTAGAAAAATACCCGATTCTTTGATTGAAAGATCCAAGAACAAGCTGGAGATTTCTTCAATTTAAAGATGTAACATTTATTTGGAGGTCACATGTAAAGCAAGCAGCACCAGATCAGTGTGATTCAGCCTCCTAGGGGACGTCGTCAGACTGATCCCGACTTCCGGGTGCAACTTACAGTTATCTTCTCGGGTTGGTTGGGCCAACCCCCATACAATAGGATGGGCTTGTACTTGACTATCTGATTGGTCAATTTCACTCTGACGTGAACAGGCCAACCGCTGATCACGCCCCTGTTTCTAGAATGTGCAATCAACAGTGTATGTGAGTGTTGGATGCGGATGTGTATCTAATGTGATAGACCTGACTATAAAGAGAGAGAGTGAGAGAGAGCTCTATAGCTCTGCCTAATTCCAGTTTAACACAACAATGAATCACCTTGTGGAGTGGACGGAGCAGAATCTCCTGAGGTTGAATGTCAGCAAGACCAGAGAGATGGTGATAACTTCAGGAAGAGGAAGACACCTTCTCAGCCGCTGCAGATTGGGAGGGGGGATGTGGGAGTGGTTGAGGACTACAAATATCTGGGTGTCAGGATCAGCAGCGGGTTGGACTGGATATCCAACACCAATGCTGCGCACAAGAAGGGGATGAGCAGACTCTACTTCCTGAGGAAGCTGAGATCCTTCAACGTGTGCAGCAGGATGCTGGAGCTTTTCTACCAGACCGTTGTCGCCAGCACCATCTTTTTTGCTGCTGTCTGTTGGAGTAGCAGTATCAGGGCCAGAGACACCAACAGACTTGACAAGATTATCAAGAGGGCTGGCTCTGTAATTGGTCTCAGACCGGAGACCTTTGAGACAGTGGTGGAGAGGAGAACACTAAATAAACTGCGATCCATCATGGACAATCCTGATCACCCCCTCCACCACACACTAGACAGACAGCAAAACACTTTCCCCAACAGACTACTACAGCTTCGCTGTCGAACAGCCAGGTACAGGAAACCTTTCCTGCCACATGCAATTTCACTGTACAATAACTCACCATGATGTTGTATTCTGGTCATAACAATGCTGCCACACTGCACCTTACAGACTAACTGGTACCTCACATTTCACTCTGCTCCTACTAGTCTTTCTTTGTGCAATGGGATGATTCATGTGTTTATACGGGTCATCATATATTAAGCTATGATGTACAGTATATAGGTTTTTATAGTCATGTTAGTTTTTACTTTCAGAATCAGAATCAGAATCAGAATCAGGTTTATTGCCATTGTTCATGTAGTACACAAACTAGGAATTTGTCTCGGTACAATGCTGCAACATTAAACATGATAAGATAAGAGAAATAAACTATACATGTAATAAAGTGTAGGATAAGATTAAGTGATACTGGTCAACAGTTAAAATATATATTAGCCAGCAGCAGATACTGTGGAGAACTATATAGTGCAGTCGGTAATGCAGGAAGAAAACAGTGATGATTGACATGAGTCTGGTTGAGCTGCTGTACATGGTGCACGAGAGTCACTTAGTGTTCAGCAGTCTAATGGCAGAGGGGAAGAAGCTGTTCATGTGACGGGAGGTTTTAGTCTGGATGGACCGAAGTCTTCTACCAGAGGGGAGGGGGGCAAACAGTACGTGACCAGGGTGTGAGGGATCGGCTATGATCCGGCCAGCACGCCTCCGGGTCCTGGAGATGTACAGATCCTGGAGAGAAGGGAGCTTGCAGCCGATCACCTTCTCAGCAGTGCGCACGACGCGCTGCAGCCTTAGTCTGTCCCTGGCAGTGGCTCCTGCGTACCACACGGTTATGGAGGTGGTGAGGATGGACTCGATGATGGCTGTGTAGAACTGCACTAACATCTTGGTGGGTAGCTTGAGCTTCCTCAGCTGCCGCAGGAAGAACATCCTCTGCTGGGCTTTTTTGATGAGTGAGCTGATGGTCAGCTCCCATTTGAGGTCCCTGGTGATGGTAGTGCCTAGGAAGCGGAAGGAATCAGCAGTGGTGATGGGAGAGCCTGAGAGGGTGAGGGGGGGCAGAGGAGTAGTGACTTTCCTGAAGTCTACAATCATCTCCACTGTCTTCAGAGCGTTCAGCTGCAGGTTGTTATTGCTGCACCAGGTCGCCAGCTGGGCCACCTCTCTCCTGTAGGCGGACTCGTCGCCGTTGGAGATGAGCCCGATGAGGGTGGTGTCGTCCGCAAACTTGATCAACTTGACAGACTGGTGGCTGGAGGTGCAGGGAGTTGGTGTAAAGGGAGAAGAGTAGGGGGGGAAAGTACACAGCCCTGGGGTGATCCGGTGCTGATGCTAGTATAGTCTGAGACAGTCTTTCCCAGCCGCACATGCTGCCTCCGGTCCGTCAGGAAGTCGATGATCCACCTGCAGAGGGAGTCAGGCACGTTGAGCAGGGACAGCTTGTCCCGGAGCAGAGCGGGGCGGATGGTGTTGAATGCGGAGCTGAAGTCCACAAACAGGATCCTGGCGTAGGTTCCCGGGGAGTCCAGGTGCTGCAGGATGGAGTGGAGGGCCAGGTTGACTGCATCGTCTACAGACCTGTTGGCTCGGTAGGCAAACTGCAGCGGGTCCAGGAGAGGGGTGGTGATGGACTTGAGGTGGGACAGGACCAGGCGCTCAAAGGACTTCATGACTACAGAGGTGAGCGCTACAGGTCTGTAGTCATTAAGTCCAGTGATCCGTGGCTTCTTGGGGACAGGGATGATGGTGGAGGATTTGAGGCAGGATGGCATGTGGCATAACTTAAGGGAGGTGTTAAAAATGTCTGTGAATACAGGAGCCAGCTGTTTCGCACAGAGTCTCAGGGTGGAGGGAGACACGCTGTCTGGGCCGGGGGCCTTGCGCGGGTTCAGTCTGGAGAACTGTTTGAGCACATCCTGCTCACTGATGATAAGGGGAGGGGGGGGGGGTGGGGGGGGGGGGGGTGCCTTAAATGAAGTAGGGAATGTGGAGGCTGTGGAGCTGGAGGGAGGGGGGGAGTTGGACACAGATGACGAGGTGTCAAAACGGGCATAGTGTTGGGACAGTCTCTGACAAAGGGCTTTGTCATCCTGACCTTTAGGAGCCTGAGGCCGATAGTTGGTGATCTGCCTCAGTCCTCTCCACACGGAAGCCGAATCATTAGCAGTGAACTGCTGCTGGAGTCTCTCTGAGTACACAGATTTAGCCCTCTTCAGCTCTCTGTTAAACCGGTATTTAACCTCCCTGTAGCAGTCCCTGTCTCCACTTTTCAGCGCTGCTTCCTTCTCCTTCCTGATCTGTCTGAGCTTAGCTGTGAACCAGGGTTTGTCATTAGAGTAACTCACCCTGGTGCGTGATGGAAGAATGTTCTCTTCACAAAAGTGGATATATGAGTTCACAGTGTCCGTGTACTCATCCAGATCATGCGTGGCTCCTTTAAGCATGCCCCAGTCAGATATTTCCATGCACGTTTCCAGCTTCTCCTCAGCATCACTGGTCCGTATCTTCGTAGTGCTCACAACAGGTTAGTGAGCTTCAATCTCTGTCTGTATGTGGGAATGAGGTGAACCATCACGTGATCAGATAATCCCAGCGCAGCTCGAGGGACAGCGCGATATGCGTCTTTCACTGTGGTGTAACAGTGATCCAGTGTGTTTAATCCTCTGGTGGGGCATTTAATAAACTGTTTGTAGCGGGGGAGATCGTGGCTCAGATTGCACTGATTAAAGTTGCCAGCCACAATAATCAGCGAGTCTGGAAAACTCCGCTCTGTGTGTTGAATGTGATCCGCGAGCACGCGCTGAGCTTCGCGCGTGTCCACGTCGGGAGGGGCGTACACAGCGATCATTATGAAAGAAGCAAACTCCCGCGGGGAATAGAAGGGCTTGCAATTGATAACAAGAAATTCCAAGGCAGGAGAACAGTGTTTGGAAATTACCGTTACATCAGAGCACCAGCTACAGTTGATGTAGAAGCAGACTCCGCCTCCTGTGGTCTTGCCGGAAAGCTCTGTGTCACGATCAGCACGGAAGAGCTGGAAGCCGTCGAGGCGCAGCGCGCTGTCCGGTATATTTTCCCGGAGCCAGGTCTCAGTAAAGCAGAGGACAGCTGAGGAGGCGAGGTCCTTAAAACGCATCAGCAGTCTCAGTTCATCCACCTTGTTAGAGAGAGAGTTGGTATTGGACAGAAATATGCCAGGCAGCGCCGTTCGCGAGCCTCTCCTGCGAAGTCGTACGAGAGCGCCCGCTCGTCTTCCTCTCTTCCGCCGTCTCACTTTCCGAGCCAAACAATAAACCAGATCGGCGGCAGGGGCTAGAAAAACTGGGAGGAGGTCCGTGGGGGTCAAAGTCCTGATATTTAAAAGTTCTTCACGGGTATAAGTGCAAGCAGACACACCCATAGTTTTTACTTTCTATGGGTAACCCCTTTGTCTGTCATGTGTGTGTTTCTGTTGTTTGGTTGTCTATTGTCATGCTGCTGTTACACTGTAATTTCCCAGTTTGGGATCAATAAAGTACATCTATCTATCTATCTATCTATCTATCTATCTATCTATCTATCTATCTATCTATCTATCTATCTATCTATCTATCAAACAGAATATGTATGGAATATGTGTAGAGCATAAAGGGAGATTACCTACAGAATTATTATTTTGCCACTCTAACTTGCCATTAACCCTTTCACTCTACTACATGTAAAATATGACATAGAAGAACAAGTTATAAAATTATGTTAGACTGTCCAGCGGTATGTTAGACTGTCCAGTGGCAGGGGGGCAGTGCGGTGGGTCAGTGGTTAGCACTGCGGCAACACAGCAATTCACCCTTGGCAGGGGGATCCTGGGCTCGATCCCAGCCCCTGACCAACAGTGATCTGTGTGGAGTTTGCATGTTCTCCCCGTGTCTGCGTGGGTTTACGCCGGGATTTCTCCGGTTTCCTCCCACATGCCAAAAACATGCAAGTTAGGTTAATTGGCATCAAAAACTGGGGATTTTAAATTGTCCTTAGGCATGACTGTGAGAGTGAATGGTTGTCTGTCTTTCTGTGTTGGCCCTGCAATGGACTGGCGATCTGTCCAGGGTGTACCCTGCCTCTCGCCCAAAGATGCTGGGATAGGCTCAAGCCCAACACCCCCCCCCCCCCGCGCAACCCGAAAAGGATTAAGCAGAAGAAGATGAATGAATGAATGAATGTCCAGTGGCAGGGACCAGGCGTGGCCGCCTCGCCGCCCCCCCCCCTTCCCCGGTTGGGGCAGATACTATAAACACATGTGCACTTGAAAAAAGAAAGGTACCTCCAGTGCTTTATTTCTTCCTCCTGATTTTTCAAGACATTCCTTAGACTGATTTTACCATTAGCGCTAGCTAGTAGCTAGCGTTTCTGGGGGCATTCATCTTGGTTTCAGGGTTGTTGTTGTTGTTGTTTTTTGAGATGTGGGTGACCCCCACAGCCTTAGGGTCAAGCAGAGCGCTCAGCTGGAGCAATTAGCAGAACAGTGAGATGTATGGACTGATATCAATAGGCAGCCTCTCCTTCCTGCCAGTAATCCTGCTATTGTTATGTGTGACTCTCATGTAAATGTCCCATGCATTCCTGCTGTACTGTGATGCTAATGTGCCATGCATGCATTGTTTAGCTGGGTATATAAGTGAACTGAATATTGCTTGCTCTCTCTCTTACTACACGCATTGCCTGTTTGCTGACTAGAGACTGAGGGCTCGCTCTCGTGCGCTCTCACAGCGCTGGGGTGAGCTCTCGTGATGGTGGATGAATAAAACACCCTTTTAAACTTCAGTTCGCCGTGCCGCCTGCACTTATTTTGTGCCTCCACACTGGGTTCTCTTATATCATCCGCTACACTGGTGACCCCGAATACAAGAACACGCTGACGAACGAACGAACGCAGCCCCCGGCGGTTACTCCGACGACAAGCGAACGCAGCAGCCTGACGCAAATGGACTGCCCTCCCTTCTTCCACATGGGAGACCTCGACGCAGAGCCAACACCAGGCGAACACCCCGGAGATCATCCACGACTGGGAAAGCTGCAGAAAGCGTCATTGTGCGACCCTTGCCTGAGATCTGCACATCCACACTGGGACCGGCCGAGGGACAAAGAGCGTCTACTCCCTCTCACTGCTCCTCCACATGACCCGGCACGAGCGAACGACAGCAACAGCCAAGACAGGGAGGACCATCGGCGCCGACGACGCTGATCTCCAGCAAGCTCCCTGACCCTGACTCGCCTCGACAGCGGACCTGCCATGCACCGAACCCCCGCACACACACCGGGGGGTTACGAGGACAGCGCACCACGCACGGGACAATACTGGCTCCACACAGACTGCCATTGTCCTCCGCCGCTGCACACGCCCGAGAAACACGGCTGACAGCCATCCTTGGAACTTTCAGGGCTGCTCACACACCTGAAGCACACACGCAGCCCCCACACAGGATTTTGTATGGGTCTCAGCCATGGCGCACAATGGGAATTCAGCCGTCTGCTGTCCCCGAGGGCTTTAGGGCTGCGCCCGCACCTAGAGCCAACCTGCCAAGTCCCTCAACTTTTGTTTTTTCTCACAGCCGCTACGCAGCCTCGCAGAACTGAGCCGCGAGACGAGTCAGAGACAAATTTTTCTTCTCACAGCCGCTGTGGATCTCTGCAGCGTTCAACGGGACAGCCCCTCAACACCATGGATCCACATGCAATTTTTGCGCGGCCCAGACAACTTCACCATCCCGGGCCGGCACTTGCTACCCCCACCCTCCTCCCTCCCCCTCTTCCGGCACAGAACTTTTCCCGCAGCTTGCTCCCAAAGCCAGACAATCGACGCCTCAGCCCCCAGCTGAGCCCTCTGGGGGGGGGGGGGGTGACCCCCACAGCCTTCGGGTCAAGCAGAGCTCAGCTGGAGCAATTAGCAGAACAGTGAGATGTATGGACTGATATCAATAGGCAGCCTCTCCTTCCTGCCAGTAATCCTGCTATTGTTATGTGTGACTCTCATGTAAATGTCCCATGCATTCCTGCTGTACTGTGATGCTAATGTGCCATGCATGCATTGTCTAGCTGGGTATATAAGTGAACTGAATATCGCTTGCTCTCTCTCTTACTACACGCATTGCCTGTTTGCTGACTAGAGACTGAGGGCTCGCTCCCGCGCACTCTCACAGCGCTGGGGTGAGCTCTCGTGATGGTGGATGAATAAAACACCCTTTTAAACTTCAGTTCGCCGTGCCGCCTGCACTTATTTTGTGACTCCACACTGGGTTCTCTTATATCATCCGCTACAGAGACATTAAAATCTCTGACAGGAGGTCTGTGACATCAGCTGTTGATTGATCATGGAAAGAATAGTAACACCCTGTCAGCCAGAGATCTGCAGTGTTGAAAGAGGGAAGGTGGAGTGAGAGTGTGCTGTGAGTGAGGTGAATTGGGGCTAATTAGTATTTAAAGCAAAATCAACAAAACAGCCCTTTGTGGGGAGGGCTTTTACAACCATGTGCAAAGTGGTACTGCAGTAATTAAAGCCTTTGTTTTGTCCAAAGTATGACACAATTCATTAACACCTCTGGGATCAGATAGATAGATAGATAGATAGATAGATAGATAGATAGATAGATAGATAGATGTACTTTATTGATCCCAAACTTGGAAATTACAGTGTAACAGCAGCATGACAGTAGACAACCAAAACAACAGAAACACACAACATGGAAGAAAAAGGGATTACCCATTGAAAGTAAAACTGCCTAAATAACTTATATACATTGCAGATGAACTGATGATAACCTGTATAGATACATGAATCGTAGTCGCTGTACAATGCAAGACTATCAGGCGCAGGGTGAAATATGAGGTACCAATTAGACTGTAAGGTGCTGTACGGCAGCATAGTAGAGTGAGTTATTGTACAGTGAAATGGCAAGTGGCAGAAGAGATTTCCAGTACATGACCGTTTGGCAGCGGAGCTGTAGCAGTATGCTTGATCTCTGTCAACATCTGGAAAAAGGCATGCCATGGGCATTTAAATACTGATAGAAATGAACAATATAGGGTTTTTTTTTACCTTTGCAAAATGATCACCTTTGAAGCAGTGTTAGACAATGAACCTGGTAAAATCAGTACTTACTTTGAGAAATAAATAGTCTAAATACTCTTGCACTCACTGAAATGGCAACGACAAAACAGTCCTTTCTTTCCTTTTATAGATTTTTTTTTTTACTTTTTTTGTTTGTTTTTCATCAGCTCAGGTTTACTTGCTTATACTTACCAGTTTTACTTGTGCTAGGATACTTGTCCAGACTTTCAGAGAAGATGTGATTTCATAGTGAGTATACTAGACTCTTACCTCACCAGAACATTTTACTTTTCCTCATTTTTATGAAAAAAAAAAAGTAATGCATCGAATAGTATAGGCAGCCACTCTACATTTACATTTCTTGGTCATTTTTTTCCCCTCTGAAGTTTAGCTTATTGCTGCTGAAGTAACTTTGAGAAAACACAGCTGCTTCTAAAGAAAATGACATCACCTCAGGACAGCTCATCTCGTGTTGCTTTTTAATAAAGATAAAACTATCATCAGTCAGTTACAAACCTTCAGGGCTGCATGCACAATACAGGAGGAGATAAACAGCCTATTCTATCTAATGATACGATTTACTTTTATTTGCTTCCACTCAGACTGGAGTGGTGGCAAATGACAGATGAAGAAAGCCATTGTCCTTATCTGTGAGCAGTGAGTGCGTGTTATGATAAAGTCCAATGCATATTACTGACTCATGCAACTTGACACAGTGGTTACGAGTGACCCCGGAGTCTCATTAACCACCCCTCCCTGAGGTCACCTCGAGGCAGATACAACTCAGGCTCTAACTCTCTAAGCACTGAGTCAGACCCAGATCCACAGAGACCTGCCTATTTTCTCTTTTCAGGTTTTGGAAGGCAGTGTTTCTCTATCAGCCCTCTCATATCTATTGAAATAACAAACCACAGTCCTCTACATGTCTCCCACAACTGATGGCGATATTCATGTTCACTCCATTAAAGTCGAGCCACAATGAGTCCGGTGCCAGCTCACCAAGATGGATCAACTGCACAGAATGACAAAAGACAGAGGTGTGTTCTTCAAAGAGCTACTCCAGATATCCTGTAATCAACTCCAAAGGTCAAACAGGACAGCTGGATGACAGCGTTTTTCCTCAGAAATGATCTGAAAGTGTCCAATTCTCTGGTGAAATGCAGGCAACGTATCAAGTTTTTTTTTTTTTTCCTGATAGCAGAGGATGCAAAGGGTTTTGAATTAGGAGCTGATGATAAAAACAGCCCTTTTATAAGCTGTCTGGACACATAGGAGCCTGGACTCCTGAAGTTAGCTGTAAAAGAAAGCCTTTGAAAGCCCAGTGCTTTGATGTTGCAGGTTCCAATCGCAACTCAAGTCAGAATTCCTGTTAACTTTGAGAAAATGCAGCAATGCCAACGCCATTACTGGAATCTTATCTCATAAAGGTATTGACTTTTTTTTGGTCTTTTTTCAGAATTAGAGGCTGATGTTGTGCAGGAAGGACTGCAGATGTGTATAAGCACACGTGTGAGTGTAATTGATGTTCTGCTAAATCCATTCATGTGAGCCTGGTGATTCCGTGGGACATCAGACAGCTCAACCACACAATGACACCTTATTAGCCACTAAGAACCAACAAACCTCCAGTATGTTTTCACAGCTTGGAAACTCAGGGTGATGTGAAGTCCGTGAAGAAAAGTGGCATCCCAGCATGTGCACACACACACAGACACATGCAAAGACACAAAACAAACAGAGACCCTGCTTAAAGACTTGAAGAATAGTTTCACTCACAGAATTTTACTCACAAAACAGTTTATGCTTACACTCTTAAAGAAAAACACGAGTTCAGTTTCACAGTTTTCTGCTTTTACCTGATGCTGCATCACTTTTTTGTCAGTAAATAAATACCATAAAATGAACAGAATCTCTTAAATTTTGTGCTCCTTGCACAGTTTCAGCATACACCCCAGTAATTCCCAGCCATGCGATCTGCTGCCTATAAAGCACGCTGCCACCCAGCAGACCACACACACACATTCACCCAACAACTGCAGCATGGAGACCCATGCACTGACCCATGCAATGAAAGTATCTGTTCACAGAGTTACAGTAGCTTTATCACATCTTGCCTGGATGCTAGAAGCTTGACAGGTGCTGGGGTAAAGAAATACCATGCCTTTGTTTTTATTACATAGAAACAAATCCAGTCTAATGAAGTATGAGGAAAAAATGCCAACCTTTATAAGACGCTTTAGAGTATATTGTGCTTTACATTCACATTGCATTTTAAGGAGAGGTTGTAAAAATACAGTTGTATGAATGCACACTTTAATGTACTGAAGATCTTAGAATAATTTCTAGATGACCGGCAAAAGAGTGTAATTTGGTCAAAATGTTTAGTCGGGGGGGGGGGGGGGGGGGCTGAAAAGTTCATCGGCTGAAAGATTCATAGTGGTTAAATTTGACCAAATGTGGTTTATTTTTCAACCGCAGAGATCCAAGCACTGCAACACCGATGGAAGAAATATGTGGGCTGAAGGAGAGAATGTTGAAAAATGAACCACATTTGGTCAAATTTGACCACCAGAAACTTTTCAGTCTATGAAATTTTTCAGTCCCCCCTCATATGTGTCAAAAGCAAATATTTATGTCAATGAAACTGTCATTTCCATCAGAAAGAAGAGCACTTATGCCAGATATACCGGATGGTGGCTCAGTTGGTAGAGCATCCGCCCCACATCCGGGAGGCAGGGGTTTAAATCCCGGCCGGGTCATGCCGAAGACCATATAAAAAGCGGAACTTCCTGCCGTCCAGCTTGGTGCTCAGCGATAATGGAATGGAGGAGGGAAATCTGTGGCGGCACCTTGCATGGCAGGGGCCCCTCTGATTCTATATATGGGTGTGTGTGTGTGTGTGATTTACACTGTAGATAAGAGAAACACAATTTCATTCTACTGTACATGATTGGCTGTATGGATTGAATGACAATAAAGGGTGATTTTAAAAAAAAAATTAAATATACACTACTCACAAAAAAAGTTAGGGATATTCGGATTTTGGGTGAAATTTCAGGATGCACCTAAAATGCACTATAACCTTTACAGGTGAATTAAATTTGACCTTCTGTAACCTTTTGAATGCACATTTCCAACTGTTCAATATTTCAGCACTTCATAACTTGTTGTTCTCTAACAAGGTGCTTAACAGCAAAATTCACAATGGGTGTTTGATCTATGAATCAACCAATACATTTTCTGCTTCAATTAGTATTGGTATTTAAACAGTCCTCTTCATCATGCTGTTCACATTTTGACATCATGACAGCAAGACCACACCTCACAATTGATCAACAGTACCTCGCCATTGCGAGGCTTCAAACAGGATGTTCTTAGAGGGAAGTGGCCACTGAGCTTAGAGTGTTACAGAGTGTCATCAGCAGGTTTTATTCAGCTAAATGCACTTTCTGATGTGCCAAGGTCAGTTATGACCAGGATGTAGTATATTTTATTTCGAAAGGGAAACAAATGTTAATGCTACTAACAGTGCACAATGAGTTTTTATGCACTTTGAGAAATGCCTGTGTAAGATGCGATCAAAATGGTTATTTACACAATTTTATTTTTTTCATTCTATTTATTTAATTGTTGTTCAAGAGGAAAAATATTTCTACTACTTCAAGTTCTGCTCAACTCCAGCCCTGTTGTGTTTTTATGTACTTTTGATGTGCCTTTGTCATGTGCCAAGTGTTTAAATCCAAGGCGATGAATAAAAAGTGTGTATTTTTACACCCCACAACATCAATGACCTGAGGGCCACCCTTCAAGAAGAGTGGACTACCACGCCCCAGCAGACAATAAGTCAACTTGTGAACAGCATGAGACATCATTGTCAAGCTGTAATTGATGCTTAAGGGCACATGACAAGTTATTGAGACATTGAGATAAACCTTTTTTGTTGTGGTATACTCACAACTGTTGTTGGCTTTTGTTTCAATAAATTGTTTGAGGTGAGGAAATTACCACTGCATGTTTCTATTTAAATTCTTTACCTTCCTGATATTATGTCACTGTAGCGTGACTTTTTACACTTTCTATAAATTTCACCCAAAAGCCAAATATCCCTAACTTTTTGTGAGTAGTGTATGTACAAGAGTATCAAAATATTTGGCCATGTTGTCAGTAGAACAGCTTACACTGTATTTTCTAATGAAAACTGTCATGGCTTTTGGTAACAGTGACTGAAAAGGAACAAGGCAACACTTTTCTCTGTGCTGCAGAGCAACACAAGAGAAAAGTGTGTAAAGCAACACAGAGAAGAACTGTAAAGTCACAAATTACTGTGTGAGGGAAATAGATTGAAGACACTGAATTGATTCAAAGTGTTTACTGTTTTTACTAAATTATGCATTAGTAAGTGTAAAGTATTTCTGTATTTACAGTACATCCCTATTTTAGTCTGCTCAGAGAACAACGATCCTCCAAAGTGTGTTTCTCTCTCCTTTGCTTGGCTGTGAAACCCATTTATGTCTGTTGCTACAAGTGGCCTAACGCAGTCATTCCAAAATAACTAAAACTAGGGGGAGATGGGTAGACTGCCACCTCACCCCACACGGTGAAGCGGGTTATTCTGCCTCTTGCACTTCAAACAAGTCTACTTAACACAAAATACCGCCGTGTCCCAATATAAACACAACATCAAATTAATCCCCATGAACATACGTATACAAATAATCACACATGTACAACAATTAACCTATAAACAAATAGCTGGAGAACACAAGTCCGTGGGCCCCTGGACCGCCCAGTCATCAGTCTGCCCTTGGAGACAGCAAACCTCCCGGGCCACAGCAGGTCTCTTCAGCACTGGTGCGCCTCCTCTTCATCACCACCGGCTGCGCCGCTCGTCCAGGCCCACGTCCCACAGTCCCCTCCTGGGCACGCTGCAGCTTGTTCGGGTACTCCCACGAACCGTCTAGCAGCTGGAGATGAGCGTCCTCCCGTCTGGTCACGACGCGTGACCATTCCTGGTGCTCCTCCGACCACAGACCAGCCCGTACCTGCCGTGGTTGCCTCTTCTCCCGAATCCAGTCCTTGACTCCCAGAGGGGTCCCACTCGGCCTGCAGAGTCTCTGCTTGGCACGTCATTCTACCATGCCTGACGGTCCGTCCCCAACCTCTTTTAACTCCACCGCCGCCATCACCGCTGTGGCCCCTGTTCACCGGCCCACTTCAGCCGAAATCCAGGAACAGGTGAAATCAGCCTCTCGACGTCGCCCATCGTCACAGGTGTACCACTGTGCCACCCAATATCCTTGTCCAGGGTGACTTGAGCTCTGGCACAGGGACCCTCCTGTGATGACCCTGAGCAATATTGGTCTTGCTCACTCTCCAGGGTGCCAGGCAGTTCCTCATCCCACACTGCGCCATCTACCCCTCCCAGGATCGGATGGTCCCACATGTTAGCTGATTTGCAGCGAGTCATCAGTTCCCACTGTGGCCAGCCGTCCTCCTTCACAACCACAAAGCGGCGCCAGGTCACTCTCAATGCTGACGTGCGGGGAGACCACGCTGACCGGGTCCACTGCATGCGCGATCAACTGTGATCCCAGATGTTGGTGTGACAAACTCTCACTCAGCTTTCATGGCAGTTTATCCGCAGCTTCCAGCAGTTGAGCTAACTCAATGGTTGTGGGCAGTGTCAGTTCGCCCGAAAACGTAAGCAGCTTTGACCTAATCGTGGTGCCGTTGGTATACTTTACCAACTGATCGCGAATCATCTCCTCTTCCAATAGTCCAAGCTGGCACCCACTGAGCAACAGCCCTAAGTCTGCCACAAACCGCTGAATAGACTCGCCCACCTGTTGGCAGCGCTGTCAAAACCAAATCTTGTGAATCATGATGTTTTCCAGGGCATGAAAATAGTGCGCCATTAGCTCAACCACTCTGACAAAACTATCACAGTCACCCAGTGTGCTCAGAACTCGCTGTTCCTCCACTGCCAAGTTGTGCACCAACAACTCGTGTGCCCTCAACTTCTCCACCTTCCCAAGGTTCAGTGCCACCATGTGTGACCGGAAAGCGGCACACCACCTCGACCAGGGAACCGATGGCTCGCCGGGGGGTTCCAAAAATGGCCAAATTTCAGACTCGCACGATTCCATATCTCATTTTTAATTTTAATCAACAAAACAAAAGAGACCAACTCTAAAACTGGGAACTTGGAATGTCCGCACTATGATGACAGGACTAGCTGCTAACCTCAAGGACATCAGCGACACCAGGAAGACTGCCGTCATCAATAATGAGCTGAAGAGACTGGAAGTGGACATCGCCACTCTCCAGGAAACACGGTTGGCTGACGCAGGCATGCTGAGTGAGAAGGACTATACGTTCTACTGGCAGGGAAAGGGCAGCGACGAACACAGAGAACACGGAGTGGGCTTCGCAGTGAAGAACTCCTTGCTGAAGATGGTGAAACCGGGCAGCAATGGCTCTGCACGACTCCTCACCCTCCGCCTTAACACCACTCAAGGCCCAGTCACCCTCGTCAGTGTGTATGTCCCAACACTGTCAGCCACACCAGAGGCAAAAGACGAGTTCTACGAGAATCTCGCAACAACTGTCAGGATCATCCCCAACTCTGAACAACTCATTCTCCTTGGAGACTTCAATGCCAGAGTGGGTGCTGACCAGGACTCCTGGCCCTCCTGTCTTGGACCATTCGGCGTGGGTAGAATGAACGACAACGGACAGCGGCTGCTCGAGTTCTGCACACATCATGATCTGTTTATCACAAACTTGTTCTTCAAGACCAAGCCCCAGCATAAGGTTTCCTGGCGACATCCGCGCTCAAAGCACTGGCACCAGCTGGACTTGATCCTGACCAGGCACACCTCACTGAAGAACGTGCTAATCACCCGCTCATTCCAGAGTGCAGATTGTGACACAGACCATTCATTGGTGTATTGCAAGGTCAAGCTGCAGCTGAAGAAATTCCACCACACCAGACAGCCTGGAAAGGCACGGATTGACACCAGCCAGATGGCCCAACCAGAACTTGTCAAGCAGTTTGCCTCCACCTTTGTGAAGAGCTGCGTAACATCATCCACTGCACAGCCTTGGCTATCTTTGGGAGGAAGACCTCGAAGTCACAGGACTGGTTTGATGCCAAGTCGACCGTGATGACTCCCGTCATTGAAGCCAAGCACTCAGCACTTGCTGAGTACAAGAAGTGCCCAAACGAGAAGAATCTCCAGATCCTCAGGGCTGCGAGAAGCAAAGTTCAGCAGACTGCTCGGCGCTGCGCCAGTGAGTACTGGACTCAGCTCAGCCAAGACATTCAAACCGCTGCCATAACAGTGAACATCTGTGGTATGTACAACGGCATCAAGAAAGCACTTGGTCCGGCTCAGAGCAAGACGCCCCCCCTCAAATCCTCCACTGGGGAGACGATCACAGAAAAGAACAAGCAGATGGAGAGATGGGTGGAGCACTACTCCGACCTCTACTCCAGACAGAACACCGTGACACCATCAGCCCTTGATGCCATCGATTGCCTGCCATCCATGGATGAACTTGACGCCGAGCCAACCATCGACAAACTCAGCAAGGTCAATGATAGCTTGGCCACTGGCAAGGCACCTGGCAACGATGGCATACCCCCCGACCTGATCAAGCACTGCAAGACCGCCCAACTGCTGCCATTACATGATGTCCTCTGCCAGTGCTGGAAGGATGGTGCTGTACCACAGGACATGAGGAACGCCAAGATCATCACCCTCTACAAAAATAAAGGGTAGAGAAGCGACTGCAACAACTACAGGGGCATCTTCCTCCTCGGCATTGTTGGCAAAGTCTACGCACAAGTTGTCCTCGTTCGTCTACAGAAGCTTGCCGAAAGTGTCTACCCCGAGTCTCAGTGTGGCTTCCGCGCTGGGCGATAGACAGTGGACATGATATTCTCCATCCGCCAACTCCAGGAGAAATGCAGAGAACAGAACATGCCCCTGTACGTTGCCTTCATCGACCTCACCAAAGCATTCAATCTGGTCAGCAGAGAGAGCCTTTTCAAAATCCTGCCAAAGATAGGATGCCCACCAAAGTTGCAAAGCCTCATCGAATCGTTTCACACCAACATGCAGGGGATGGTGCAGTACGACGGCAATGTCTCAGAGCCATTCAATATACACAGTGGAGTGAAACAGGGCTGTGTACTTGCGCCAACCCTCTTTGAGATTTTCTTTGCTATGCTCCTGAGGCATGCCTTCAGCACAGCAACAGAGGGAATCTACCTGCATACAAGATCTGATGGCAGGCTTTTCCACCTCGCCCGCCTGAAAGCCAGAACCAAAGTACGTGAGGCTCTAATCAGAGATATGCTGTTCGCAGACAATGCTGCAGTCGCGATCCACACACAGCAGGAGCTTCAGACCCTGATGGACCGCTTCTCCCAGGCATGCATGGACTTCGGGCTTACCATCAGCCTGAAGAAGACTAACGTCTTGGCGCAAGGCATGGAAGCACCACCAACCATCACCATCGACGACTACGAGCTGGAGGTCATGAATCAGTTCACATACCTGGGGTCCACGATCAGCAGCAACCTCTCCCTTGATACAGAGATTGACAAGAGGATTGGAAAATCAGCCTCCACATTCGCTTGCCTCACCACACGAGTGTGGGAGAATCCGAAACTCTCTGTCAAGACGAAGATGGCAGTGTACAAAGCCTGCGTCATCAGCACACTGCTCTATGGGAGTGAGACGTGGACAACATACGCTACCGTTCAAAAGTTTGGGGTCACCCAGACAATTATTTTGTGTTTTCCATGAAAAGTCACACTTATTTACCACCATGAGTTGTAAAATGAATAGAAAATATAGTCAAGACATTGACAAGGTTAGAAATAATGATTTGTATTTGAAATAATAATTTTTTCCTTCAAACTTTGCTTTCGTCAAAGAATCCTCCATTTGCAGCAATTACAGCATTGCAGACCTAACATGATTGCACAAGGGTTTTCTAATCATCCATTAGCCTTCTGACGCAATGAGCAAACACATTGTACCATTAGAACACTGGAGTGATAGTTGCTGGAAATGGGCCTCTATACACCTATGTAGATATTGCACCAAAAACCAAACATTTGCAGCTAGAATAGTCATTTACCACATTAGCAATGTATAGAGTGTATTTCTGATTAGTTTAAAGTTATCTTCATTGAAAAAAAGTGCTTTTCTTTCAAAAATAAGGAAATTTCTAAGTGACCCCAAACTTTTGAACGGTAGTGTATATCAAGAAATTAAAGAAGTGGTGTAGTAGTGTATGCCCGGCAGGAAAAGAGACTGAATTCCTTCCACTTGCGCTGCATTCGCCGCATCCTGGACATATCCTGGCAGGACAAAGTGCCCAACACAGAAGTCCTGTCCCACGCCGGCCTTCCCTCCATGTTCACTCTACTCAGGCAGCGCAGGCTCCGCTGGCTAGGCCATGCTCACCGTATGGAGGATGGCAGAATCCCCAAAGACGTCCTCTACGGAGAACTGGCGACTGGCAGGAGAGACGCTGGCCGCCCACAGCTACGCTTCAGAGACGTCTGCAAGAGAGATATGAAGGCCCTGGAGATCAACACAGAGCGCTGGGAGGACCTCGCAACGGACCGCTCCAAATGGAGAGGCACCCTGGCCAGACAGCTCAAGGCGGGTGAAGAGAAACTGTCTGCTGCAGTAGATGAAAAAAGGACCGGCAGGAAGAACCGCCACAGACCCAGCAGCACGGAGACCATCCACAAGTGCGACCTGTGTGACAGGGACTGCCATTCGCGCATCGGCCTGTTCAGCCACAGGCGGTGCTGTTCCAGCAGAGTAGACATCCAGGATTCTCTTCCATGGTCATCATAGACCGACGGAGGCCGACGAGTTGTCCTTATAAGTGGTGTTCACTTATATAGTGCTTTTTTTTTTCTCATCCCTGAATGATCAAAGTGCTTTACAGATTCAGCTATTTACCCATTCACACACTGATGGCAGTGGAGCTGCCATTCAAGGTGCTAGCCTGACCCGCCAGAAGCAACTTGGGGTTCAGTGTGTTGCTCAAGGACACTTCGACATGCAGACTGCAAAGAAAGCAGGAAATGAACCACCAACCCATCGATCACAGGTTGACCACATTACCTGTGCCACTCTTCCCCTTGTCTCACCAATGGCATTGAATTGTTTAATGTTGTTTCCTTTTGGCTGCAGCCCATTGAGATTTCACTGCTGTAACTCACCAGAGCCATTATTGGGCTCTTCTTAATAACTCTGTATAAAGGTTTCTCTTGTCTCTGCATGGATCAATGCAAGAACGACTACTCTGGTCAGAAATTGAATCAGGAACATGGCATCCTTACACATGTATTTTTTTAAACCACCACTGTTCTTGAAAATTTACTAAACTTACAGTTTAGATGATGTGACTGTAACTGCTAGGATTCAACTTCGGGTCACAGTTCCTATTTTTAATCACTATAGAACAACTAAAAAGTGTCACAACCTTTATTTATGTAATACTGCCCCTTTAATCACTCATTTATAATGCACACACGCACGCACCCCCCCCCCCCACACACACACGCAAGAATTACGTAGAGTCAAATAAACAACGTGAAACATCTTACACAAAACCCAGCAGGACAGGCTTAGTGCTGTTTGAAAAATATTTCTACTTGCAAAACTCCTACAGTGAATTAAGGCATCTGTGGAATGAAAGTATTTTCAAAGGAGCACACCCATGTCCAAAAGTGCTTTAAAGGTGCATGCTGGGAGATTATTATGACAACAGACACACACACACACACACACACACACAAAGAAATGATTCTCAAACATTGCTCCCTAGTGCATGCTCTTATTTTATTGATATTGAGCAAAACTGGCTTGGCAAACACCACCTGTGGCAAGAATGCCACCAATCATGCTCCCAATATGCAAGAATAACAGAAGAACTAACTGTTGAAAATGTATGTGTGGTGTATTTGTCTGTGGCTTAAAGCCCAGTGAAATAACCCTGGCAGGACACAGAGTCAAAAGGAACATGGCATGTCACACAGATTTATGTAAGCGATGAGTATAATGTCAGTAGTTCGGTGTGGTTCTCCTCTCAAACCACACATGCTCCATGGACTCCCACCACAGTCCCAATTAATAAATCCTCTACGGAGAGAGAGGAGGTCAAACAGAGTGCTCCAGCTGCACACTAGGATGAATAGTGAACAGGGGATGATGGCAGAGGTCTGGGGGTGGAGTACCTGGGGAGTGAGGAGACTGAGGAGAGTCTCCATCGCCAAGAACAACAGAAGACGAGTGTGAAGGCTCCTGTCGACTGTAGATAGATAGATAGATAGATAGATAGATAGATAGATAGATAGATAGATAGATAGATAGATAGATATTTTTATAATGGATATGTATTTGATTCCCTGGCATTAAAATGGCATAAGTAGCAAGAAAACCAAAAGAAACAACCTGGCTACTGGCCAACAGCAAAATCATTTAAAAACTGGTAAGGCTATTGGTGCATCTGTAATAAAAACACTAACTCTCGTCTGAACCACAGCTGTATTTCCACCTCCCCCAGATTTGTGCTCACCTCTGCACCTCCCACTGTGGTGGTTGGAGGTGACCTCCTCTTTCTCCTCCCCCTCCTTTAGTCAGACCAATCTGTCAGGCCACAATAGGCTACCTCTTCAGCTTTGTTGTTTTTGGAATGGGAACCCTCCAGCCCTCCCTGTTCTCCCACTTGGTTGACAGAAATTATCTAAGACGATGATCTACTTTCACAGATTTATCGACCCTTCCTTATCTGACTTGATTTCTGTTTTTTTTATGTCAGGATTTCACCAACTCATCAGTGTGAAAGTTGTCATAATCCAGCTCTTCTCAAGAAGAGCTTGGAGTTTTTGGCTGCATTAATAATTACATTTGTCATAATTCAGCTGATTTCTATGCTCTATAATCAGCGCTGTCCTTAGAGAACCTGCAGGTCATACAAGGGCATATTATCTGCCATTTAGTAGCATTAAAATATTGCAAACATGACCAGGATGTTCCACTTATAAATATTTGGCCTGGAGCTGAGGCCGGATCTGTATGACAGCTATGGTCAGTCGCTACCACAGCATGCCCCTTTTGCAAATGTGCACAAAGAAAGAAAGTATTATAACAGTTATTATCACTGTTTAAAGAAATCTCTTTTGGTGGAGGTGAGGAGAAATTACAACAGGTTGTCATTCTTTGCATGTTGTCTATTGCAATCTGATCACAGCCAGTGGTGTCTTGTCTGATTCTCTGTAACAGACTCCAGCACAAACGTACAACATCAGTTATAAAAGCTTAGAACACTGGTGCCAAGAAGCTATACTGGCTTTAAAACGAGACACAAAACCCACAAAGTTTTACACACGGAACAGTGGGGGAAGGGGTGATGGTGGCATGAAATTTACTTTTTTTAAAGACATGGATTCCACTTTTCTTTTTACTTTCACTCAGTTGTTATAGGTTTAGTCATTAATTTAATGCGGTCTTGGTTTAACCCCTTGAACTCTGTGAATTCCGCGGGCGGTCACGTCTCTGCATCTTAGTGCGTCTCAGTGCGCACTGAAAAAAAAAGCTGTATTTTGGGTCTTCCAGTACAGACACAGCCTTGTTACAATCTGAGAAAAAAGCTGAGTAATATATTCATTTTTTGTGGTATTTTTACAAAATTTTGATCTGAGCTTGAAAACACTTGGTTCTACATTTCTGTTGTGTTTTCCAGCCAGTATCTGACAGCTGTATGTTATTTGCAAGTATTTGTATCTAAAAAAACACCCAGGCGAACTTTCTTGTTACTCAGTGGCAGGAGCACTTAGAGAGATTATGACTGTTTTGCCAAAAAATTCAGACTGTTTTCTTTTAAATGAGACTAACCCCATGAAGATGCTGCAAAGGGTTGAAGAACAGCTTTTGATTTACTTTGGGCATGTTATTTTTAGGCGTTTTTAGGGAAGTTGAACAGAGTTCAACAGGTTAAGACACTAAAACTACATGATAAGTGAGAGAAATATTTTGAGTTTGCTTTGAAGGTGACCCTTTATAGCAGTAACCTTAACCATTGTCACTGTATGTGACAGTATTTATAGTCTTCTGTTGTTCAAAAATATTTTTCTTTTTGCACCCTTGTGATTATTATTAGTTATTTTTTGTCATGATTTCAATATTGAGGAGGCTCAAACGCAGGGCAACCACACCGAATGAACACCCAGACTCTTGCAGATAAATATGACACAAAACTTTAATGAACACAAACACCCACAAATGCAACCTTAATAAACATAAAACACGCACAAGTAAACAATAACCGAAAGGGGACACAGACTTAAATATATACAAAGGCAGGAGCATGCTGGAGACCACGTAGCCTGGAAAAGAGAAAGGAGAAGAGGATTAATGGCAGGGCCAAATAGAAACAAGGATGAGTGAAAGAGGAGAAGAGCTTACTGTAGGAATGGAGGGCCTGACAGTGAACTCCTGCATGGGACATAAAAGGAGTGGACGGGATGAAGAATGGATGGGTAGACCTGGGTGGAGAGCCCATTGTTTTGAAGGATGAATGGGTCAGGTGAGCGTGCACAGCCCCGGAGACACACCGCTGAAAATGGTAGCAAACCTGACAAGGAGAGACACAAGGAGGTAAAACAACGGGAGAAAGCAAATCGCCAAACAGCATAACCTGGGGTTGTTATGGCAGCAATACCCAACGGTCCAGCAGGGTGTTACACCTGGTTCTCGCCGATCATTATCACCAGCTGCGCGCACACCTGCACCTCATCGGCAGTGAGCTATATCTTCCCCTCTGCCCTCTGCTTCGGCCTGGAGTTGTCTTCGCATCTACTCCTCTACACGGCGACAGATCCGGTCTCTACCGTCATCGCTCTCTACACGTAAGCAACTCATCATTCCCTTACCTTCTCTTCAGTCCTTCCCCTGTGCACAGGTGGATTCCCAGGCGGCGGCTTTTCCTCCTCCTCGCCTCATCTCCGCCCGCATGGCTCCGACGCGTCAAGGGCGCTGTCTTCCAGGACACGCTGTCAAGCCAACGCCAGCCACGCATTCCCCTGCACGTGAGCAAATGTAACAGATTATTCCCACGGTGTGGTCGGCTACATCTAACCTCCTGCTCTGCTCTCCCCTCAGGGTTACCTGATCGAACGGCGAGCTGTTCCGCGCACCTGGCACGGTGTCCGCCCACACCACATCTCCATTCCCACTCACGCACTCATACACCCTTGTCTGTAAATAAAAGCATTAAATCTTCCCGAGCCCGTGTGCGTGTGTCCCGAGTCCAAGGTTATGACAGTACGACTCCAGCAAAGGGACTCAGCGGACAGCGGGCTGGCACGCCGCTTTTCCAACCTACAGGCTCGGGTTGATTTAATTGCTCAACAGCAACAGACAATTGACAATCAGCTTACCCAAATTGTCCAGCGAATGAGCCGCTTGGCTCCTCCGGCACCTTCCAGCAGGTCAGCTTCCATCTCCTCCTCGGTAAGTCTCGGTGGTGTGGGTCCGCTGACCCAACTCACACCAATCCCAACCCCAGCGCGCTTCACCGGGCGACCCGGTGAGGCGAGGGGGTTCCTCCTGCAGTGTGAGTCGGTGTTTGAGCGTGTCCCCGGAGACTTTCCGTCCGATCACAGCCGAATTGGGTACGTAGCTAACCTTCTGGGAGGGCGAGCGTTAGCTTGGGCCTATGCCGTCATGGCAAGACCCAGCTATGCGAGCCTGACCTATGCCCAATTCGTGCAACAGTTTAAGGAGGTGTTTGACCATCCCGCTCACGATAACACCTATGGCGCCCGGTTGTTAAACCTTCGTCAGGGTAGCCGGTCTGCCGTCGACTACGCTGTCGACTTCCGGGTGGCAGCGGAGGAAGTAGGTTGGGGTGAAGCGGCGCTCTGTGGCCTCTTCGCTCGCAGTCTGAACTCCTCCCTGTGGGACGAGCTGGCCTCCCGGGAGCTGCCGGACAAATTAGCTGATTTAACATCCTTAGCCATTAGTATTGACAACAGGCTGAGGGAGCGGGCCGCCGAGCGCCGCACTTCCGGTTGCTCTGGCGAAGTTTCCGCCCGGGTTCCTCAGTCTCGCCCCCTGGTGGTTCCCGCTCCTGGGTCCACCGATGCCCCGGAGGCAATGCAGGTGGGTAGGGCCAGGCTTTCTCCTGCGGAACGACAGCGCCGCCGAGAGCTGTCTCTCTGCATGTATTGCGGAGGGGATCAGCACTCAGTGGAGAATTGCCCGGTTCGGCCAAAAGGGGAACTTCCGTGAGTCGCTCTTGGGGGTCTCGCGGACGCCTCCCGTTCAAGCACCCTCACCAAATGCATCCTCCCGGTTAGGTTTTGCCACAACTCCACTGCACACGCCACACACGCACTGGTGGACTCAGGGGCGGAACAGAATTTTATTTCACAAGGCCTGGTAACCTGCTTGGGCATCCCCTGCCAAGCCCTGTCATCTCCCTTGAAATTAGTTACCCTTGCTCACTCGCCCTTAGTGACTGCTACCCATAAGACTAAACCGGTCCTGGTGATCATCTCCGGCAATCACAGGGAGGACCTCAGCCTGATCGTGCTACCCACCTCGTCTTCTCCTGTCATCTTGGGTTACCCCTGGCTGCGGCTCCACAACCCCGTCCTAGACTGGTAGTCCGGCAGCGTTCTCTCCTGGAGCACGTTCTGTATGAGCTCCTGTATCCAGTCTGCCGCCTGTGCCCCCTCGGTGCCACACCCGACGCCGGACTCCCCGCCTCCGGACTCCCCGCCTCCGGACTTCTCCCTGGTGCCTCCTGAGTTCCATGATCTCGGACAGGTATTCAGTAAAACTAAAGCACTGTCTCTTCCCCCCCACCGTCCCTACGACTGCGCCATAAACCTCCGCCCGGGGGCGCCGTTACCATCTGGTCGCCTCTACAGCCTGTCTGCCCCGGAGCGTGAGGCCATGGATGTCTACATCAAGGAGTCGCTCAGCGCAGGCATTATCCGACCATCCTCGTCCCCGGTTGGTGCTGGGTTCTTCTTTATGGGGAAGAAGGACGGGTCCCTGCGCCCGTGTATCGACTTCCGGGCGCTGAATGACATCACCATCAGAGACAAGTACACGCTGCCCCTGATGGACTCGGCCTTCGACTCCCTCCAGGGGGCCACCTGGTTCACCAAGCTCGACCTGCGCAGCGCCTACCATCTTGTATGGATCTGGGAGGGCGACGAATGGAAGACGGGGTTCCGGACGCCCAGCGGCCATTTCGAGTACCTGGTTATGCCGTTTGGGCTTACCAATGCTCCGGCCGTCTTCCAACGGCTAATTAACGACGTTCTTCGGGATTTCCTGGGGGTCTTCATGTTTGTGTACCTGGACGACATTCTGATCTTCTCCCGGTCCAGGGAGGAACACCAGGTCCACGTGAGGCGGGTCCTTCAGCGTCTCCTGGAGAACAGGTTGTATGTAAAGGCGGAGAAATGTGAATTTTTCACCAACCAGACTTCCTTTTTGGGGTTTGTAATTGCTCATAATCAGGTCCTCCCCGACCCAGCTAAGGTTAAAGCGGTGGTGGAGTGGCCTACCCCCTCTTCTAGGAAGCAGGTGCAACAGTTCCTAGGCTTTGCTAATTTCTACCGCCGCTTTGTACCCAAGTACAGCGCCATTTCCGCCCCCCTGACCCGCCTCACCTCCCCCAAGGTGCCGTTCAGGTGGAACGAAGAGGCTGCCTCGGCCTTCAGGGCCCTGAAGACGGAATTCGCTTCCTCCCGGGTCCTCACTCAGGTGGAACCCGCTCTCCAGTGCATGGTCGAGGTGGACGCATCTGACACAGGGGTGGGAGCAGTGCTTTCCCAGCGCTCGCCAGTGGATGGGCAGGTACGCCCCTGCGCCTTCTTCTCTCGTCGTCTCTCCCTCGCTGAACGGAACTATGACATCGGGGATCGGGAGCTCCTAGCGGTGAAGCTGGCTCTTCAGGAGTGGCGCCATTGGCTGGAGGGGGCTTCTCAGCCGTTCGTGGTCTGGACCGACCACAAAAACCTGGAGTACCTGAGGACGGCCAAGCGCCTGAACGCCCGCCAGGCACGTTGGTCGCTGTTCTTTGGTCGCTTCAGGTTCACCATCACCTACCGGCCTGGATCTAAGAACGGCAAACCAGACGCGCTCTCCAGGCAGTTCGAACCCGAGGAACCGGCGGACCGTGAGCATACCATCCTCCCGTCCTCGTGTGTGGTGGGAGCTGTTGCATGGGGAATAAAGGCCAAAGTCCGAAAGGCACAAGAAGCGGAGCCTGATCCTGGCGGCGGCCCAGTCGGGAGGTTGTTCGTCCCATCGTTGGTTCGGGGCAACGTCATCCATTGGGCCCACACGTCCAAGTTCGCTTGCCATCCTGGTACTTCTCGGCTGGTGGAGCTTATTCAGCGGTCCTTCTGGTGGCCGGGTCTCAGAGGTGACGTCTCCAGCTACGTCCGTGCCTGTCCTCAGTGCGCCGTGGGTAAGACCTCCACTTCCCCTCCAGCGGGTCTTCTCCACCCGTTATCGGTTCCTGGGAGACCGTGGTCCCATGTGGCCTTGGATTTTGTTACCGGCCTCCCTAAGTCTAATTCCTACGACACCATCTTGACTATTGTCGACCGGTTCTCCAAGGCGGCCCATTTTGTGCCTCTCCGTAGGCTCCCCTTGGCACGGGAAACGGCCGAGCTGCTGACTCAGCATGTGGTGAGGCTGCATGGGATCACGTTGGACGTGGTCTCGGATCGGGGTCCCCAGTTTGTTTCCAAGGTATGGGGCGCCTTCTGCAGCATGCTGGGGGCCACAGTGAGCATGTCCTCTGGCCACCATCCCCAGACCAACGGCCAGTGTGAGCGCACAAACCAGGAGCTGGAGGCAACCCTGCGCTGCATCACCTCGTCCAATCCGTCCTCCTGGAGCACCTGCCTGCCCTGGGTTGAGTACGCTCACAACTCCACCCTTTCCTCGGCCACCGGCATGTCCCCGTTCCGGGCGTCCTTGGGGTACGATCCGCCGCTGTTCCCGGAGGAGGAGAAGGAGGTGGCGGTTCCATCGGTCCAGGCTCATGTAAGGCGCTGCCGGCGCATTTGGACTAGTACGCGCCAGGCTCTGTTACGCACAGCGGAGCGCAACTCTCGCTTCGCCAATCGCCACAGGAGGGCCGCTCCTGAGTACCAGGTGGGTCAGCGCGTTTGGCTGTCAACCAAAGACATCAAGTTGAAGGCGGAGAAGGCGAAGCTGGCGCAACGGTTCATCGAGCCGTATACCATCACCAAGATCATTAACCCGGTGGCTGTGCGCTTGGCCCTCCCCTCCTCCCTCCGGGTCCATCCTACCTTCCATATGTCTTGTGTTAAACCTGTGCTGACTGACTCTCTCTGTCCTCTTCCCAAGACCCCTCCTCCCCCCAGGTTGCTTGATGGAGATCCTGCTTGGAGTGTCACGGCCATCCTGGACTCCCGCCGCCGTGGTCGCGGTCTCCAGTACCTGGTGGACTGGGAGGGATATGGCCCGGAGCACAGGTCCTGTGTGCCGCCGTCCTGGGTGCTGGACGACAGTCTTATCACGGAGTTCCATCGGACGCACCCAGGTAAGCCAGCGCCGGGAGGCGCTGCTCGGGGGGGGAGTACTGTTACACCTGGCTCTCGCCGATCATTATCACCAGCTGCGCGCACACCTGCGCCTCATCGGCGGTGAGCTATATCTTCCCCTCTGCCCTCTGCTTCGGCCTGGAGTCGTCTTCGCATCTACTCCTCTACACGGCGACAGATCCGGTCTCTACCGTCATCGCTCTCTACACGTAAGCAACTCATCATTCCCTTACCTTCTCTTCAGTCCTTCCCCTGTGCACAGGTGGATTCCTAGGCGGCGGCTTTTCCTCCTCCTCACCTCATCTCCGCCTGCATGGCTCCGACGCGTCAAAGGCGCACAGCCGCGCTGTCTTCCAGGACACAGCTGTCAAGGCAACGCCAGCCACGCATTCCCCTGCACGTGAGCAAATGTAGCAGATTATTCCCACGGTGTGGTCGGCTACATCTAACCTCCTGCTCTGCTCTCCCCTCAGGGTTACCTGGTCGAACGGCGAGCTGTTCCGCGCACCTGGTACGGTGTCCGCCCACAACACATCTCCATTCCCACTCACGCACTCATACACCCTTGCCTGTAAATAAAAGCATTAAATCTTCCCGAGCCCGTGTTCGTGTGTCCCCTGAGTCCAAGGTTATGACACAGGGAAGCATTCTCACACCGGCTTTTAAATATGCTGGCAAACCAGGAAGCGGCAGGTGTGATCAATCACACGGGTGTGCTGATGAGGTCCAGAGCCAGGAAGAAATAGAAACAGGAAGGGGTGCACGCTCACCTGATCATCACAATTTTTAATATGTTATGATATACTATTAGGGATCCTTGGCATGTATAGGTATTTTACTGAAATTTTACCAGCCACTTATATAGATGGCAGTGACCCAGAAGTATTTCGCAGATTACAATTTGATAGCTGTATTAAATGTCAGGAGTCAACTTTTCCACAAAGATCAGTTTCAGAACAGTATGGATGTTCAAAGCATTTTTTGCAGTACTTTGATTATTTTCACAGCAGTACCAACCTTATGATGACAAACACAGCCCTGAAATGAATGAATGATGATGAATGATGAATGAATCTTTATTTCGGATAGATTAAAAGTAGAGATTAAAAAAGAAACAGAATAATATAACAAAGGGGGAAAGAAAATCCAACAAGGTCAAATTAGACAATAACTCCTCTGATTATACAGTTCAACATAAGTTGTCCGAAATGGGTGATGGCTGAAGCCGCAGCTTATATTGCCCACCCATATTTCATCCAAGAATTCAAAAGAAAAACAAAACAAGAGCAATTACAACTCAGAACATAGCTAAGACAAAATGTGACAAAAAAAACTAAGCAACAACACAACGCAGACTGGATATGACAATCCTTATGTGATTTTACATGTCATCTTGTATATATGTTTGGAGTATTTCTTCCTTTAGTTTTTGTTTAAATTGTCCAAGCGTTGTACATGATTTCAATTCAGGTCCAAAATCGTTCCATAATCTGACTCCTTGCACTGAAACACAGTGTTGCTTGGTGATAGTTCTCACTGAAGGTTTTTGAAATATACATGTTCCTCTGAAATGATATTGTTTCTCCCTTATTTGGAACAACTTTTGGATATTTGCAGGCAGTGATAGATTCTTCACTTTAAACATTATTACTGCAGTTTTAAAGTTAACCAGATCTTTCAACTTGAGAGCTTTTAATTTAAGAAAAAGTGGGTTTGTTGGTTCTCTGTAAGCAGCTTTGTTTATTATTCTAATAGCTCTCTTCTGAAGCATAAAGACTGGATATACTGTATGTTTGTTTTATATGTATTTCCCCATACTTCAGTACAATATGTCATGTATGGGCGTATTAATGAATGATACAAGGTATATAGTGTGGGATGATTCAGCAAATATTTCACTCTGTGTAGTATTGCAATTGATTTGGATATTTTACCTTTAATATAATTAATATGTGACTTCCAATACAGTTTATTATCAATTATTACTCCAAGAAATTTAGTTTTGGATACCATTTAAATCTCTACACCATTTACACTGAGTTTAGATACTAAGTTGTTGGGATGGTCGTTAAAAACTATAAATTTTGTCTTACTTAAATTGAGCGTTAATTTGTTTGACTCAAACCACAGTTTAAGCTTTCCTAATTCCTTTCCGAGTGTATCCAAAAGTTGTTCCAAATTGCTTCCACTGCATAATAAATTAGTGTCATCAGCAAACAATATTAAATTCATTTTTTCCGAAACTTTACATATATCATTTATATACATATTGAATAACAGTGGCCCCAAAACTGAACTCTGTGGGACTCCACAAGTAACCTTCAGTAACTGTGAGTTTTTGTTACCAACACATACTGTACATACTGATATCTATTCTTTAAGTAACTACATAACCAGGACAGTGCTACCCCCCTAATACCACAATTTTGTAGTTTCTTTAATAATAAATTATGATCCACTGTATCAAATGCTTTTTTTTTTTTTTTTGTAACTTAGATTTTTATTCATTTTTCATTATATATATTGCATTCAGATCACAGTCTACATTTAAAAAACAAAGGGGCTAGAGTAAAAAAGAAAAAAAGGGAAAAAAAAGGGGGGGGGACAAATGTTGGAGCATCAAGTTTTTAGTTTCCATCTCTTAATTCTTCTGGTTTTTACAGTGTCTTTGGTTATTCTTTCAATTTCTGTCTCGTTGTTGCACTTTGTAGTGTGTCCATTTCCGCCATTTTTTTTCATATAGTCCTTCTTGCATTCTTTGTCGATATGTTAGTTTTTCCGTCATACGTATGTCCTCAACAATGTCAGTCCATTGCTCTTGGTCAGGAAGAACTTCTGATCGCCATTTTTTTGTGATTGTTTTTTTACATGCAATCAACAAGATTTTAACTAGATATCTGTCCTCAGCCTGTATTACATTGTCTCTTTTAAGATCACATAAATACATCAAGTTACAGTTCATTGGCATATTATATCCTAATATCCTCTGTATTGTCACATGTATAGATTTCCAGAATGATGAGATTTTGCTGCATTTCCAAAACATATGTGAGTGGTCTGCATTTTGAGCCCCACAGCCCCTCCAGCATAAAGATTGGGTATTTGTATATTTTCCTTGAATCTGTGGTGTGATGAAAAAGCGAATCAAGTTTTTCCATCCAAATTCCCTCCATATCCTTGAATTTGTTGATGTGTGTTGTGTTTTCCATATTTCCTGCCAGCTTTCTTCTGTTATGTTTAAATTGAGCTCTTTCTCCCATTTCTCCTTTATATAGTTACTTGAATGTTTGTTTGCCGTAAGTTTCTGATATAGCTTTGAAATAATTCTTATTTTATTTCCTGCATATGAACTTAAAATGAATTGTATAATCTCGCTCACATCTGTTTGGAGGTTATGCCTAATCTTCTTCATATAATAGTCTCTCATCTGCAGATATCTGAAGAATTCCGATCTTTCTAGTTTAAATTTTCTTCTGATGTTTACAAAGCTCCCGAGATCTTTTTTTCCGATATTGCCCCATGCTGTGATTCCCTTGTTCACCAGATTTTTGTATCCCCTATCTTGCTTTGCCGGTTCAAACTGACTGTCAAATGCTACCCATTTCAATAGTTTTATGTCTTCCTTTATATTATACTTCTGTACTATTTTATACCACAGTTCCAAAGTAAATTTAGTGATTGGGTCTATTTGTTTGATTTGCTTATATGCATCTTTATCTCCTATTATGCTTTGTACTGGGAGTCCCTCAATTTCCTTTTCCATTTCTTTCCATTTTGCCTCATATCCTTCGTCGCACCAACATATGATATATCTTATTTGTGCTGAGTAGTAATATTCCTTTAGACTCGGTAGGCCCATGCCTCCTTTCTCTTTTGGTAACTGGAGAGTTTTATATTTCACTCTTGGCTTTTTACCTCCCCAAACAAATCTTGATATCATCCTGTCCCACTTTGAGAACTGGGCATCTGGAATCTCTGTTGGTAGAGCCTGGTAGAGGTAAAGTAATCTAGGTTGTATGCTGATTTTGACTGTCTCAGTTTTTGAATTCAGATCCATATTTAAGATTGACCATCTATCAATATCTTTTTTTATTTCTTGTTCCAGCCTATCATAGTTTGCTTTATAGATTTTGCTTAGATCTTTAGGTATGTTCACTCCAAGGTATTTTATTTCTTTTTGTTTCCAGTTTAGTTTGATCTTATCAGTTATCTGGTTTAGAGGGTTATAGTGGAATGTCAGTATTTGTGTTTTTGTTATGTTTATCTTGTATCCTGATAATTTTCCCAAATTTTCTATCAAGTTCATCATTTCCATTATTGATTTATCTGGTTGTTCAAGGTAAACTATAATATCGTCTGCAAACAGCCCAATCTTGTGTTCCGCTCCCTTTATTGTTACACCTTTTAATTTCTTATTTTGTCGTATCGCTTGAGCCAGTGGCTCTATGAACAGAGCAAACAAGGTGGGCGATAAGCAGCATCCCTGCCTGGTTGATCTTTGTATATTTACTTTGTCTGTTAAGCTACCGTTTATCTTGATTCTTGCCACAGGTTCTTGATACAGCATCCTTATGCATTGTACTGATTTTTCATTAAATCCAAAGCGTTCCAGCACACTATATAGGAATTTCCAGTTAACCCTGTCAAATGCTTTTTCTGCGTCTAAACTCATTATTCCTGCGCTTTTCTTTTCTTTATGTATTTGATTAATTATATGTATTGTTCTCCTGATATTGTCATGTGTTTGACGCCCCTCTATGAAACCAGTTTGATCATCTTCTATCAATTCCGTCAAGAATGTCTTTATTCGTTTACATATAATTGTTGTATATATTTTATAATCCACATTTAGTAAAGAGATTGGTCTATAGTTTCCGCATTGTTCTCTATCTTTCCCTGGCCTTAAAATAACTGAAATAATGGCTTCGTTCCAAGATGGAGGTATTTTGTTGTTCAATGTCCAATTA
Organism: Pholidichthys leucotaenia; assembly: GCA_020510985.1. NCBI lineage: Eukaryota > Metazoa > Chordata > Actinopteri > Cichliformes > Pholidichthyidae > Pholidichthys > Pholidichthys leucotaenia. Next base: position 164,680,295 of record CM035849.1, read on the forward strand.
AATGACTTTAGGAGCTGTGGCGTGAGTTCTTCTATAAACAGTTTATAAAACTCAGATGGGTACCCATCACTACCTGGTGATTTACCGTTTTTAAGTGACTTAATCACATCTCTAATCTCTTGTGTTGTTATTTCTGCTGTTAGCTTTTCATTTTGTTGATTTCCTATTGATGGCAAGTCCAATGTGCATAGAAATGTTTTAATATCCTTAGTAATTGTTTCTTCAGGTTGCGAGTATAGTTCTTGATAGAAATTATGGAATATTTCTTCGATGTTTTCTGGGTTAACTGTGGTTTTATTTGTGATGGGGTCTTTAATCTTATATACATTATTCACTGTTTGTTGTTTTCTTAACCGTTTTGCCAGCAATTTTGTGGCTTTTGGTCCCGTTTCATAATATTTTTGCTTTAGATATCTATTTTTCCTTTCAATTTCATCTATTTGTGTTTCTTTTATCTTTATTTTTTCTTCTTTAATTTCTTGATATACACTACTGTTCAAAAGTTTGGGGTCACTTAGAAATTTCCTTATTTTTGAAAGAAAAGCACTTTTTTTCAATGAAGATAACTTTAAACTAATCAGAAATATACTCTATACATTGCTAATGTGGTAAATGACTATTCTAGCTGCAAATGTCTGGTTTTTGGTGCAATATCTAGATAGGTGTATAGAGGCCCATTTCCAGCAACTATCACTCCAGTGTTCTAATGGTACAATGTGTTTGCTCATTGCGTCAGAAGGCTAATGGATGATTAGAAAACCCTTGTGCAATCATGTTAGGTCTGCAATGCTGTAATTGCTGCAAATGGAGGATTCTTTGACGAAAGCAAAGTTTGAAGGAAAAAATTATTATTTCAAATACAAATCATTATTTCTAACATTGTCAATGTCTTGACTATATTTTCTATTCATTTTACAACTCATGGTGGTAAATAAGTGTGACTTTTCATGGAAAACACAAAATAATTGTCTGGGTGACCCCAAACTTTTGAACGGTAGTGTATTTTTGGGTCATTTGTGCTTTGATGTTTACGTTCTAGTTCCCTCAGTCTCTCACATCTTTGTTCATATGTTTCCAGTTTAGACTTATTTGCTTTTCCTGTTTCAACAATTAATTTACCTCTTAACACGGCTTTTAGTGCATCCCATAGTATTGTTGGGTCCACTTCTTCATTGTTATTCTCTTGGATATACTCGTTTATGTTTACTTTTATTCTTTCTTTCATTTTCTCATCATTTAACAGTCCTACATTAAGTTTCCATGTTGTTTGTCGTTTTCTATCATTTAAATATATTTCCATGTGTATAGGATTATGATCTGATATTTCTGCCCCTCCAATCCGACAAGTTCTCACCCTGTGTCTGTCACCTTCATTCATAAGGAAGTAATCTATTCTAGAGTGTACTTTATGGACTGCTGAATAATGTGTATAGTCTTTTTCGAGTGGGTGCAGGTCCCTCCATATGTCTACCATACCCATTTCTGCCAGTGAGGTTCTTATGAACTTTGTTACATGTTTTTTTGTCTTCTTAACACTTGTTGTGTCAACTTCATGATCCATGACAGCATTTAAGTCTCCTCCACAAATTAGGACTCCTTCACTGTGTGTTGCTATGAGATCAAACAGATGTTGAAAAAAAAACCCTTGCCACTTTCTGGTGGGGCATAGATGTTCACTAATGTGATCTGCATACCATCTATTCTTCCCTTTATTATTACATACCTGCCTTCTTTATCCTGGATTTCTTGTTCACATTCAAATTGTATTTTATTTGAAATTAGTATCATAACCCCCCTTTTAGTTCCTCCCTTAAATGAACTGTAGTAGGAGTTCTTATAGCCAAATCTCTTTAGTTTCACATGTTCTGTCTTGCTCAAATGTGTCTCTTGCATAAATATAATTTCGGCTTTTTCCTTCTTGAATTTTCTTATTATTCTTTCCCTTTTAACAGGTGAGTTCAGACCATTCACGTTTAGTGTCATTATCTTAAGATTTTTACCCATATTCATGTTTTTCCATTTTTTTAACTTGTGCTCCTAGCCCCTTTAACAACAAAAATAACACATATTTATATAAAAACACATTAACAAATCTCGACCTCCGTACTTTGGGCCTTTCTTCTGCCCAATGGTCCCTGTTGGTGGGTGGAGGGAATGTCCTCACCGAGTGAGGGGCCCTCCCTAGACCTCTAGTTACTATCCAAGTAATAGTCATTAGTCTAGAAATGTCCAACAAAAATCACTTAAACCTCTCCTAGCCTTTTGTTTCTCTTTTACCTTGTCTTCTTGGCCTTCATTTCTTCTGTGCCTTTCTTAATCTTTGTTATGATCCTTTGTCTATGATCTCCTTGCAGTTTTTCCTGGGCCCGCTGCTCCACGTCTCCTCCCGTCTTCTACCGTTCACTCGCCTCCACTCCGGCTGTCGTGATGCGTTCAGGGCCGCCGCTGCTCCAGCCGCTTCCTCCAGCACGCTCACCACAAGGCCCCGCTCCATCATGTCCCGCGCTGCCTCTCTGGCTGTGTTGTATGTCTTCACGCCGTCCTCCCAATGAATCCTCATCTTCGTTAGTGGCGTTTGGAATCTAATTTTTTTCTTCTTCAGCGTTTTTTTAATGTTGGCATATTTCTTTCTCTGCTGCACAATTTCTGTCGGGTAGTCATGATCAAAGAATATCTGCTTGTCGCCGATTCGTATCTTTTTTTTCCACGCTTGTGTCAGGATTCTTTCCTTTACATCATATTTCAGAAAGTTCACCACAACTGACCTGGGTGGAGAGTTTGGTTTCGGGTTCTGTGCCGAGGCTCTGTGCACTCGTTGAATCTGCAGGTCCGCTTCACCGGGCAGCTCCAGCTCTTTTTTTAAGAACTGATCCATGAATTTCGTCATCGAGTTGCCTTCAATGCCCTCCGGGATCCCGAAGATGCGTATATTGCTCCGTCTGGACCTGCTCTCCAGGTCGGTTATTTTCTCCTGCATCCTCTGCGTTTGTGCCGTCAGGGTCTGCAACTGCTTGTTTGCCTTGCTCTTCCAGTCTTCCAGCTCCGATATTCGGGCCTGTGCTTCTGTCATACACGCCCGTTGAGAACGCAGCTCCTCCATGTTTTCTGCTAGCTTGCGCTCCATTTCTCTTCGGAGGCCCGTAATTTCGTCCTTCATCTCTTTTTTCAGCTCCTCCTTAAGATCCGCTAAATCCTGTTGGAGTTGCCGCTTGAAGTCTTTTAACTCTTTACCTAGATTGGCGATGCCAGTGTTCATGGCATCGAGTTTGGCGTCCTCCATTTTCCCTGCTGCAGTCACCTCGTTTTTTTGGGCCTCGTGTACAGCGATTTCTCCTGCGTTGTTGAAGAGGAATTCTTTAATTTTACCCTGCTTTTGTCCGTGTGCCTGGCTCCTTCGTGTTTTCATCCCTTGGTTTATTGATCCGTTTATGTCGAGTTGGCCATTTACCGATGATTTTTAATCCGGCTAGGGAGAGCTCTCTGTTTAAGCGTTATGTCTCTCCGCCATCTTCCCGGAAGTCCCGTATCAAATGCTTTTTTAAGATCCAGGAATACCCCAACTGAATACTCTTTATTTTCAACGGCAGTTGATATTTTTTCTATAAATTCCTTTAGAGCAAATGCAGTTATCCTCTTGTGTCTGAACCCATATTGCTGCTCACACAATAAATTATTCTTCAGTATGAAGTTGTCAATTCTCTCATAGAATATTTTTTCAAGTATCTTGGAAAATTGCGGCAATAGTGAAATTGGTCTATAGTTTGAGAATTCCCCTCTGTCACCTGTCTTGTATATCGGAATTGCTTCAGCTATTTTCATTGCATTGGGAAATATACCTGTTTGGAGAGACAGGTTACAGATATACGTCAGTGGTTTCACTAAGCATTCAATAATAGTTTTGACTAAGAGCATGTCAATACCATCGCAGTCCGCAGATGTTTTATTTTTAAACGATTTAACAATTTCAATGACCTCTCTCTCGTCTGTGTTCTTTATGAAAATGGAGTCTTTTACAGCAGTGTTTTTGCTTATTGTATCACCTGTGGGTGCCGTAATGGGTATTTCTCGAGCCAAATTAGGACCAATGTTAACAAAAAAGTTATTAAATTCATCTGCAGGTGAAGCTGCATTCACACTGTGAGTCGTTTTATAATTTTTTGAAAAATTGGTTGGGTAGCTTGTATTTCTGTTTTTATTTCCAAGAATATTGTTAAGTATTGTCCATGTATTTTTAATATTGTCTCTGTTTTTCTCCAGTTCTTTACTGTAATAGTCTCTTTTACTACATCTTATTATATATGTTAACTTATTTTTGTATGTTTTATACCGCTGCTCTGCTTCTTTTGTCCTTTTCTTTAGGAAAGCTTTATATAATAAATTTTTCTTTTTACACGCCTTTTGTAATCCTTTGGTTAACCATGGCTTATCGGCAAATTTATGTTTCAGCTTTTTCTTTACTAATGGACAATTTTTTTCATAAAGAGTGGTTACAATGTTCATAAATGTGTCATAGGCTTCATTTACATCTGATACATTGTCCAGTCTTGCTTCAGCAAGTCTTCTTTAAAAGAACTGATTGCAGTTTGTGATTTGTATCTGAACGATTTTAAAAAAAATTTCTGTATTGGCCCCCGTGTGGCCATGGATAAGTGCAAAGGTTGGCAAATGGTCACTTATATAATTTATCAACAATCCACTTTCTATTTTCTTATCAATAATATTAACAAACAGGTTGTCAATAAGTGTAGCAGGGTGAACTGTGATTCTACTGGAATGTGTTGTTGTGGGATATAGACTTATGCTGTACATAGAATTCATGAACTCTGCAATTACATTTTGTTGATATGGATTTAGTAAATCAATATTGAAATCTCCACAAATTACTACCATTTTCTTACTAGTAATATTATTGTACAGCTCAACTAATTTATCTCTGAATGTCTCAATGCAAGTTCCCGGCGTTCTATATATACAACTTATAATTAGATTTTTTGTTTTATCTTGGTCAATCTCAACAGTAACACATTCCAAAATCCCTGGTAGTGCAAAGGACATTCCATTTACAAGCTTACACCTATACAGGTCAGTGCAACACCACCACCCTTTTTTTGAGATCTGTTAATATGAAACAAGCTCCAGCCCCTCTCCAGGAGACTGGTTCCGGAACCGGAGCTGTGTGTTGAGGTGAGACCGACTATATCTAGCCGGTATCTCTCAACCTTGTACACCAGCTCAGGCTCCTTCCCCACCAGAGAGGTGACATTCCACGTACCAAAAGCCAGTTTAGAAAGCTTGGGATCAGTACACCAAGGTCTCCGCCTTTGACCGCCACCTAATCTACATAGCACCGGACCCCCATGATCCCTCCTGCAGGTGGTGAGCCCACTGGAGGGCGGACCCATGTAACTCCTTCGGGCTGAGCCCGGCCGGGTCCCATGGGTGGAAACTCAGCTACCAGACGCTAGCCTTCGAGCCCCTCCCCCAGGCCTGGCTCCAGGGTGGGGCCCCGGTAACCCCATACCGGGTACACTGAATCCTTGATATACAATTTATCATGAGAGTCTGTTGGATCGTTCTTAGTCTGGCCCTTCACCTAGGATCAGTTTGTCTTGGGAGACCCTATCAGAGGCAAATTGCCCCGGACAACATAGCTCCTGGGGTTAAACATAGCTCCCAAACGTATAGTGAGGGTGTGCTGGGAGCGTCTGGCTGAGGCCCCTGTCCAGGAGGTCTTCAACTCCCACCTCTAGAAGAACTTCAACCACATTCCGAGGGAGTCTGGAGACATGGAGTCTGAATGGGCCATGTTCTCCACCTCTGTTGTTGAAGCGGCAGCCCAGAGCTGCGGCCGCAAGGTGGTCGGTGCATCTCGTGGTGGCAACCCCCGAACCAAGTGGTGGACACCAGTAGTGAGGGGGGCCATTAAGCTGAAGAAGGAGTCCTATCAAGCTTGGCTGGCTTGTGGGACTCCCGAAGCTGCTGAGGTGTACCGGCAGGCCAAGCGGAGTGCAACTCGGGTGGTTGCTGAAGCAAAAACCCGGGTATGGGAGGAGTTCGGTGAGGCCGTGGAACAAGACTTTCGGTCGGCCTCAAAGAGATTCTGGCAAACTGTCCGGCGGCTCAGGAGGGGAAAGCAGCTCCCCGTCCACACTGTGTATGGTGCGGATGGGACACTGTTGACTTTGACTGGGGATATCGTCGGGCAATGGAAGGAATACTTCGAGGATCTCCTCAATCCCACTGATACGCCTTCCACAGAGGAAGCAGGGTTTGGGGATGAGGGGGATAACTCGCCTATCACAGGGGCTGAGGTCGCCAAGGTGGTTAAAAATCTCCTTGGTGGCCGGGCCCCAGGGGTGGACGAGATTCACCCTGGGTACCTCAAGGCCCTGGATGTTGTTGGGCTGTCATGGTTGACACGCCTCTGCAACATTGTGTGGAGGTCGGGGGCAGTGCCTTTGGCATGGCAAACCGGGGTGGTGGTTCCTCTCTTCAAAAAAGGGGACCGGAGGGTGTGCTCCAGCTTTAGAGGGATCACACTCCTCAGCCTCCCTGGGAAGGTCTATGCCGAGGTACTGGAGAGGTGAGTCTGGCCGTTGGTCGAACCTCGGATTCAGGAAGAGCAATTTGGTTTTCGTCCTGGCCGTGGAACATCGGACCAGCTCTTTACCCTCTCGAGAATTCTTGAGGGTTCGTGGGGGTTTGCCCAACCAGTTTACATGTGTTTTGTGGACTTGGAGAAGGCATTTGACCGCGTCCCTCATGGATTTTTGTGGGGGGTGCTTCAGGAGTATGGGGTATCGGGCTTGTTGTTACGAGCTATTCGGTCTCTCTACGACCGTTGTGAGAGTTTGGTTCGTATTGCCAACACTCGGTCGGAGTCATTCCCAGTGAGAGGTGGACTCCGCCAGGGCTGCCCTTTGTCACCGATCCTGTTCATAATTTTTATGGACAGGATTTCTAGGCACAGCCAGGGAATGGAGGGTGTCATGCTTGGTGACCACAGGATCTCATCTCTGTTGTTTGCAGATGATGTTGTCCTGTTGGCTTCATCCAGCAATGACCTACAGCTCTTGCTGGGACGGTTTTCCGCTGAGTGTGAAGCGGCTGGGATGAGAATCAGCACCTCCAAGTCCGAGTCCATGGTCCTCAGCCAGAAAAAGGTGGATTGTCCTCTCTGGGTTGGGGACAGGCTCCTGCCCCAAGTGGAGGAGTTTAAGTATCTTGGGGTCTTGTTCACGAGTGAGGGGAAAATGGAGCGAGAGATCGACAGACGGATTGGAGCAGCATCTGCAGTGATGCGGACGTTGTACCGGTCTGTTGTGGTGAAGAGGGAGCTTAGTTCTAAGGCAAAGCTGTCGATTTACCAGTCAATCTATGTTCCTACTCTCACCTATGGTCACGAGCTTTGGGTAATGACCGAAAGAACGAGATCGCGGATACAAGCGGCTGAAATGAGCTTTCTCCGTAGGATTGCTGGACTCACCCTCAGAGATAGGGTGAGGAGCTCAGTCATCCGGGAGAGGCTCAGAGTAGAACCGTTGCTTCTCCACATTGAAAGGAGTCAGTTGAGGTGGTATGGGCATCTGATTAGGATGCCTCCTGGACGCCTCCCACTTGAGGTGTTTCAGGCACGTCCCACTGGTAGGAGACCCCGGGGCAGACCCAGGACACGGTGGAGAGACTATGTCTCCCAGCTGGTCTGGGAACGCCTTGGTACCCTCTCTGAAGAGCTGGAGCAGGTGGCGGGGGAGAGGTAATTCTGGGCTTCTCTGCTTGAACTGCTGCCTCTGCGACCCGGACCTCTGGAAAAGCAGTAGAAGATGGATGGATGGATGGATAATATGAAACATCTGATATCACCATTGCCATCAGAGGAGCCTGCTCTTCATTAAGTCAAGTTTCAGAGACTGCGATAGCTGTAAATTTTCTGTCTAGCTGTTTTAAATAGTCCTGAATCTGTGGAAAGTTTTTGTTAAGACTTCTGCTGTTGAAGTGTATTTTTGATAGTTTACCATCTAGTTGCACTTGACTTTTGAATTGCTTTTCAGTGTAATATTCACAATGATTATGATTATTATTGAAAAAGTGGTTATCAGGATCAATATCATTCTCCATCTCTTGTAGTTTATGTTCTGCATAATGGCATATTTTCAGAGTTTGAATTTCCTCACTCTGTGTCAAATGACTTCCTCCAACTGGGGATAATTGATGTCTACTCAAGTCAGTCATAAGTTGTTTTTTTTTTTTGTTTGTTTTAAAGTACATTGACATGGTATGTCAAAAGAACTATTCTTGCCGTGTGTGTGGATATGGATTATCATAGTCTCTTGATTTTCTTAATCACTGTTCATCTATATTTATTTAAGTCAGTAATCTCTCTGATTATTATACTCTTTGATTCCTCAGGTGTTCCATTTAGTTTGATCCAAACTCTACATTTTCTTGTTCATGTTGCCTGTATCTTATTTTGTCTTTTCAGCAGCCGTGCTTGCCGTGCTATTTCAGCATTAGTTTTTGTTAGATGTTCATTTAGGTAAACTTCTGTTCCCCGTAGCTTTCCAGCCGGCCTCAGTATGTCATTCTTTACCCTTCTGTTCACAAAGCACATCACAATTGATTTCTTTGTTTTATTATCCTTTCTGGGTAGAGCATGACAGGCTGAAATTGCATTTGCTTCAACCTTTATACTTCTACTTTCAAGGAACTGAAGCACCTGGTTTTCCAGGGAGACTGATTCACTTGTGGGAGCCTCCTCACCTCTCATTCCTGCTGTAGCATGAGCATATGATTGATATTTAATGTCTAGTCCACTTATAATTAGATCATCCATACGAGAACATTGTTCAAGATCCTCGACGCGTCACTCCAAGTCTGCAATTTTTTTGTCTTTTTCCTTAATTGTTAATTTTAATTCTCGGACTTCTTCCATTAGCCCTAATATTTTAGCCTGCTGACTAGCCATTTTGGTCAGTTCTTCTGACAAGAAGTTCAGAGATTTTTTGATCTCTTCCATTTCCTCCTTCTTTGGTGGCATTTTTACTGACCTGTTGATAGTAAAACAATCTCTGCTGGTGTCGCCGGTATCCGATCTGACCGACCTTGAATCCAGCTGGGCCTCAGCTAGCCCCCTCTGCTGCTAGTCCCACTGCAATTGAGCTCCTGTCCAGCCGGGGTACCGGCCGCTCCTCCACCGAGTCCCGCCACCCACCACCACTGTAGTTGAGCTCCGATCCTGCTCCTGTCAAGCTGGGGTCCTGATAGTTCCTCCGCTGAGCCCCGCCACCTACCGCCGTCTGCCTCAGTAGTTCCTCTGCTGAGCCCCGCTGCTCTAACTGGGCTCCGATTCTGGCTCTTATCCGGCCTCCTACCACCACTGTACTTGAACTCCGATCCGGCTCCCGTACAGCTGTTGCCTCGGTTAGTTCTTCCGGCGAGCCCCAATCACCGGGGACAGATAAGATAAGACAGATAAATAAGATAAGATAAGATAAGATAAGATAAACCTTTATTACTCAAGTAAAGTAGCTTTTCCTCAATTTTGGCTTTAAATATTTATTTATATACTGTATATTACTAACCTCTTGCGCCCTAGGACTATTTTTGTAAATACTGCTCAGACATGGCATACCCAAAATTAATTGAGTATATCTCAGCAATCACAAGGTTTACTTGTATTATCTTGGTATCCTAATAAAGGTAACACTTGTGAGATTATTTCAGAGGTGTAAATCACTGTATATGCTACTGGGTCAGAATAAAGGAAGGTACGGTGATAAGCAAACAATGATTTATTTTACAACAGAGGATGATGAAGACAGACTGAGCTGTCAAACACACATAAACTTGGTTTGAACCAAATGATGAAGAGGAATGGGCGCCGGAGGTGAAACCCGTCTCATGACAAACGGCACACATTGTTCCAGCACCAGGCAACAGAAGAGGATGGCTAATAAAGGGGACTGGTGATTGCCAAACACAAAACAGGTGAGACTAATTAGGGGCCAATAACAAAGGATCAGCTACAGCTGAGGGAGACAGGACGGGTGGGGCTGTGTGGACAATGGACACCGAGGAGCTAGAGAATGATAATAAACATACATGCAGAAACAAAACTACAGAACATAATTAGAGACATGATAATGAAAAATAAACCCAATTATGGCTGTGTTGTGAGACATGTATATGTTGGACACTGCATATGTGATTTAACCACGATGAAGGAGAGCCAGCCCCCTGCGGTGCGGAGCCACAGAGCCTGGACCCCCTGCGGAGGACAGGGGACAGAAGACTTCCTGACCACTGAGGCTCGGGAAGAGAGAAGGGGGAGTTATGTAAATAAAAGGCTAATGAATGTGAATAAAGAGACTTTGATATAGATGTGTGATTTCCCCCGCGAGGGAAATGGTTTGATGTGAGAAGGTTTAAATGAGAGAACTTTGGTGTGTTCACTCTCTTTGTTCGCTGCTCAAGAATAAGAGCAGACAGTGGAATGATTTCTTGAATAAACTGAAATGAAAGACAATTCGGTTTCGTTATTCAAGTCTCCCCACATTGGTGACTGACGACGTTGAGAATGAACGAAGAAATTCTCAGGGTCCCGGACTCACAGCGCTCAGAGCTGGCGAGCGCAGTGGCCGTTAGGCTGCCTGATTTCTGGCAGGATAACCCACGGTCGTGGTTTCTGCAAGCAGAGTCGCAGTTCGCGCTCGCAGGAGTAACGGTGGATGACACTAAGTTCCACCATGTCATCGCTAAACTGGACAACAGCACAGCTCGGTGCGTGCAAAGCTTGGTGGAGCAGCCACCCGCGACCGACAGGTACAGCAAGCTGAAATCCACCCTCATCAAGTTTTTCACCCCCTCGGCTGAAGTGAGGGCGAGGAGGATCCTGTCTTTGCTAGACCAAGGTGGACACAGGCCGAGCGCCCTGATGGAGGAGATGATACAGCTGAGAGGGTTGGACAACGATGATTTCATTTTTCAGTTCATCTTCCTCTCCAACCTCCCGGCGCATGCGAGAAGCACGCTGGCCGGCAAAAAGTGTCACACCCTGGAGGAGTTCCGGGAGCTGGCCCAGGAGGCAGACGGGATCCTGGACGCCTGCGGCGGGCAAGCAACCACAGCAATGACCCGAGACAGCGGGGAGCCAGAGGCGGCAGAACCAGACTGGCCGACGATGGCGGCAACACGGCCGCGACGAGGGGGAGCCAATAGCCCGGCGACAGAGGCGCGGGCACGACACAGCGGAGGAGAAGATCTCTGCTTTTACCATCGGAGGTTCGCAGAGAAGGCACGCAGGTGTGTGCCGCCCTGCATCTTCAGGAGTTCGGGAAACGGCAAGACCGGGGGTCGCTAGCAGCTTCGACCCTCGGAGAACGCAACAAGCTGCTCTACATCACGGATGCGCGCTCCGGACGAGTGTTCCTCATTGACACCGGAGCACAAGTGAGCTTCATCACCCCAACATACGCGGACCGGGTGGCTGGACCCCACGGTGACGGAGCTACAGCGGCAAATGGCTCGAACATCAACACCTACGGGAGAAGGACCTTGCCTTTATGCTTACATGGCCGCACATATGAATGGACTTTTGTAGTAGCGGCGGTGAGTTTCAACATGTTGGGCGCGGATTTTTTGTGTTCACACAATCTGTTAGTTGATCTTGCTAATAGACGGCTGGTAAATGCACTCTCTTTTTACTCTCTCCCCTGTTCAGCTCGAGTGTCCCCGCCACCAGTACAGACCCACGTCGCTACAGCAGGTGGTAAGTTTCACACACTCCTCACCCAATTTCCAGCGCTCACTGTGCCCACTTTTTCAGCGACGGTCGCGAAGCACGGGGTGAAACACTTCATCCCCACTTCTGGTCCTCCCGTGTTTGCAAAAGCTCGGCGCTTGGATGCAGTTAAGCTCGCCATTGCGCGCGAGGAGTTCGCCAGCCTGGAGAGGCTGGGCATCGTTCGTAGGTCGAAGAGCCCGTGGGCTTCGCCGCTGCACATGGTACCGAAAGCCGATGGCTCCTGGAGACCGTGCGGGGATTACCGCAGGCTAAACAACGCTACGGCACACGATCGTTATCCCATCCCGCACATTCAGGATTTTTCGGTGCACCTGGCGGGGGCGCGCATTTTTTCAAAGATTGATCTAGTTCGCGGCTATCACCAAGTCCCGGTCCAACCGGAGGACATTCCTAAAACAGCGGTAATAACCCCGTTCGGACTTTTCGAATTTTTACGCATGCCGTTTGGTCTCAAAGGGGCGGCGCAAACATTTCAGCGGATGATGGATGCCGTGTTACGCGATCTCCCTTTCGTGTTTGTGTACCTCGACGACATTTTGGTCGCGAGTACTTCAGAGGACGAACACGAAACGCACCTCACAGCAGTTTTTAGGAGGCTGGGAGAGCACGGCTTAATAGTTAACCCAGCCAAGTGCCAGTTCGGCGTTGAGCGGATTGATTTTTTGGGTCACCGCGTCTCCCCGGAGGGAGCGGTTCCGTTACCAGAGAAAGTACGCGCGGTAGCGGATTTTCCCCGTCCACAAACGGTCAAATCACTACAGGAATTCTTGGGGATGGTGAATTTTTATAACCGGTTCCTGCCCCACGCAGCTCAAATCATGCAACCGTTATATGCCGCGCTCAAAAAACAAAAGCCGACCCAGGCGGTCGAATGGTCCCCGGAGCGGGAGCGCGCGTTCACAGAGGTTAAAAAAGCCTTGGCTGACGCTGCGCTCCTGGCCCACCCAGACCCTGCAGCACGTATCGCGCTGACGACAGACGCTTCAGATTTAGCCATAGGGGCCGTTATTGAGCAACAGGTAGCCGGAGTTTGGCAGCCTTTGGCTTTCTTTAGCAAATCTTTAAGCGCGGCTGAGCGAAAATACAGCGCGTTTGACAGAGAACTGTTGGCGCTGCATTTGGCTATTCGTCATTTCCAGTTCTGGCTGGAAGGACGGTGCTTCACCGCTTATGTGGACCACAAGCCGCTCACATACGCCATGGCCAAAATTTCAGATCCGTGGTCCGGCAGGCAGCAGAGGCAGCTGGCCGCAATCTCGGAATTTACCACTGACATTAGGCACGTCGCGGGCAAATTCAATGTAGTAGCGGATTGTCTCTCACGCGCGTTCACGACCCCGACACGCGCAGAGGCAGAACGGGCCACCGTGACCGCGCCGCAAGGGAGCGGCACGGTAGCGCGCGCAGCCCCGGTGCACGTGGGTATAGATTACGCAGCCATGGCAGCGGACCAGGGGGCGGACGCAGACGTGCGCGCGCTCCAGTCTGGACCAACAGGGTTGAGGCTGGAGAGCAAGTGTTTACAAACCGGTATGCCCCCCCTGATCTGCGACATGTCGACGGGGCGCCCGCGTCCGGTGGTTCCGGCCACGTGGCGCCGCCGTGTTTTTGACTCGGTCCACTCACTGGCGCACCCGGGGGTGCGCGCGTCGGTGAAACTAGTGGCGGAAAAGTTTGTTTGGCCGTGCCTGCGCAAGCACGTGAAGGAATGGGCAAAAACCTGCATTTCCTGTCAACGGGCCAAAATTCACAGGCACACAAGAGCCCCGTTAGAACCGTTCCGCATTCCGGCCAGAAGGTTCGACCATGTGCACGTCGACCTTGTGGGCCCCCTACCGGCATCACAGGGGTTCACGTATCTTTTGACAATGGTGGACCGCACCACACGTTGGCCGGAAGTGGTCCCACTTGCGACGACCACGGCCGCGGAGGTGGCTCGCGTTTTTTTAACGGCTTGGGTGGCGCGCTTCGGGGTTCCGTCGGACATTACGTCCGATAGAGGACCGCAATTCATCTCTGAGCTGTGGTCAGCGATGGCCAACGGCTTAGGAGCCAAAATTCACCGCACTACGGCTTACCACCCTCAGGCTAATGGTTTATGCGAGCGTTTTCATAGGTCTTTGAAGGCAGCACTCAGAGCGTCGCTCACGGATGCAGATTGGGTAAATAAACTCCCATGGGTTTTATTAGGGTTGCGTTCTGCGCCTAAAGAGGACTTAGACGCCTCCCCAGCGGAGCTGGTATTCGCACAAACTCTGAGGCTGCCGGGCGAGTTTTTACCAGAGCACCCAGAGCCCCCACCTCTCTCTGCTCTGGGACCGTTAGTTGGCACGGGGGCAGACACGCTCCCGGGTCCGGTTCATCACGCTTTTCCACGAGTTTTCGTCCCCAGGGCTTTGAAAAATGCCGATTTCGTTTTTGTCAGGCGCGAAGCCCTTAAGGCAACGCTCAAACCACCTTACGAAGGGCCATTTCGAGTGCTGGAGGCAGGTGATAAGCAATTTGTGCTAGATTTTGGGGACAGAAAAGAGACAGTCAGTATTGACAGACTAAAACCTGCTTTTGTCATGAAGGACGTGTCTGTACCGGTCGCGGTGGCGCCTCGACGAGGCAGGCCCCCGCAGAGGGCAATTAACCACTCTCTTCCTCAGTCAACAGACCCGAAGCAGAACAGCACCGCAGGCAAGGCGGGGCCAACGCACAGCAGATTCGGCAGACGGCTGAAGCCCAAGCGGCGCACAGACTGAATGTTGGTGTTGATTATTCAGTAGTGAGTAAGGGCTATTAAATTTTGGGAATTAGTCTGTTCTTCATCGTTTGGGGGGGGGTTATATGGCTGTGTTGTGAGACATGTATATGTTGGACACTGCATATGTGATTTAACCACGATGAAGGAGAGCCAGCCCCCTGCGGTGCGGAGCCACAGAGCCTGGACCCCCTGCGGAGGACAGGGGACAGAAGACTTCCTGACCACTGAGGCTCGGGAAGAGAGAAGGGGGAGTTATGTAAATAAAAGGCTAATGAATGTGAATAAAGAGACTTTGATATAGATGTGTGATTTCCCCCGCGAGGGAAATGGTTTGATGTGAGAAGGTTTAAATGAGAGAACTTTGGTGTGTTCACTCTCTTTGTTCGCTGCTCAAGAATAAGAGCAGACAGTGGAATGATTTCTTGAATAAACTGAAATGAAAGACAATTCGGTTTCGTTATTCAAGTCTCCCCACACCAATGACCAATCAAGGCTAAGGTAGGGAAACCGAGAAATCATACAAAACTAACAGCTGGCACTGGACACAGGGAACTTAAATAATTCAAATGATAACATAAAGGTAATAATAATGGTGCAAATGATTAAAAAAACAACAGAAAGCGTGAACAAGCTGTCCAGATCATGATAATTTTCTGTTCATTTTTTATGTAGCCCCGCATTTAATGCGCTCAGCGCCCTCGGTACTAAAACACTCTCAGGGGTCAACATATTTTGTTGCAGTGCCCATGGCGTGAAAGTTGAAAAAAGTTCAACTTTTGGAACACTGCAGTGCTGATCAGCTGCACACCTCTCTCACCAACCGGTCAGAATCATGTTTGTTATGGAGACTGGATTGCAGCTATAATGGACTGCATCCAGAGTCAGTGGAAATCCTGGGCCAGACTAAAAGTACACTCTGATCAATATTTAACAGCAAAAGCTTGGAGGGACTTTTATTTTCTTACTAGTTTGATGTGGTTTAGTCCAGTGAGTGGAGCGTTTCAGAACAAAATGTGTGAAATCCCCGCTAGGCTTTGACTGATGTACAGGTCAAGTGGTTGCTAGGATAACAGGCGGAGTGCTTTTTTTTTTTTTAAATGAGCGCATGTAAAGCGCTCAGGAAAACAGGTTGAGAGCATTTTACCCTGTGGACATGCAGCCTAACGCAGCCATGGCTGACATGTATATCATTAAAATATTAAAAAGTTGATTTCAAAAATAAATACACACTTAGTTTATTTTGTATTTAAGCTCTTAAAGAAATGAATGGATTGAACTTCCTGGTAATATGATGTCACAAAGCAACAAAGCCCCGTCTCCAGTTCTCTAAGTTTGCAAAACAAACACGTGACTCATTTACTTGTGATCATCCACTCCTAAAACTTTTGCCCAATTACATTAGGGGTTCATTGATAATACTGGGCAGGCTGAAAACAAATTGTTTCAGGAAGAGCTTTACAGGTTTTTAAGGAACTGTAAAACAACATATACTGGCTGACCCCCCCCCCCCCCCAAAAAAAACAAAAAAAAAAAACTCACCACCTGGATTTAACTAAGCAAATAGGTAAGAGCCTCCCATTGGATAATTACTGGTCTAGGTTCAGAAACGTTATGTGCCCAAAGAATGAGGTCAGATGACTAACTGAATATACTGAATGACCAGGTTATTTCATCAATGGATTTTTTTCTTCCCTGATGCCACGGGCATATTCCAAGATGACAATGTCAGAATTCACTGGGTTCAAATTGTGAAAGAGTGGTTCAGGGAGCATGAGACATCCATTTTCACACATGGACTGGCCACCACAGACTCCAGACCTTAACCCCATAGAGAATCTTTGGGATGTGCTGGAGAAGACTTTGTGCAGTGGTCCGATTCTCCCGTCATCAATACAAGATCTTGGCAAAAAATTAATGCAACTCTAAAATGAAATAAATCTTGTGACATTGCAGAAGCTTATCGAAACAATGCCACAGTGAATTCCTGTTGTAATCAAAGCTAAAGGCAGTCCAACGAAATATTGGTATGTGTGACTTTTTTTTGGCCAGGCTGTCAGGGCCGAATTAAGGAGGTTGTGAGCCCCTGGGCTACAGCAATTTTTGGAGACCTCCCACATATTTATGGGAGTATGATATGCAAAATGGCCACGTTTACGTGCATGGTAATAAACCATTTACAATCAGATTTCTGGAGTTATCTGATTATTAAAGTAGTCATGTAAAAACAATAATCGGATAAAAGGCAATTATTGTTACATAAAGTGAAATTACATGAACACACATAGTTTATTGTCCAATAATCCATTTATTCAGTGCATGTAAACATGTCAAATCCAATTACTATTATCTGATTATTCCTAGTTATGGGATTATTGTGGCTATGTAGCCGGGGTCACTGATGGATCAGCTTGACCTTCAAGGTCCTAAATTACTAAGACAGTTGCTATGGCTACAGAACCGTACCCATAGAATTCTTGTTACAGATACGGCTCAAATCTGATTAGCCAGTACTTTCTATTAATGCATATCTTAAAAGCAGCAGGCTACAGGTATGGAAATCTGAGGCATTTATTAGTTTCAAAACTTTAATCAATATCTATTTACTACCTTTTTATCCTTACCCACTCCCAAATCCTAAGGTTACAGTAAGCTCTTAATTTTATGTCTAAATTTTATCTCATAGTAAAATGGTTTGGACAAGGTGCTGATAGCAGGATGCAAACCAGCAACCTTATCATTATGTTGGCTGTTCTGTGTATGTATTTTGGTTTGTTTACTTTCTGAGCCCTTTCCTCTTGTCAGTCACTCCCACCAACTATCCAGGCTGTCTCCCTGCCAGCTCAGCTGCGTGTAATTGATTAATCAGGTCACTTGCTTACTCTGCTCCCCACACCTGTGCCTCATTTGTCTGCTTGCTATTTAAGCACTGCCTGCTCATTGTTTCTTTGTGGCAGTCATGTATGGATGTTTACTGGACTATTCCTCTTTTCCTCCTACCTACATTCACGGGGTGATTCCGGCTCCGGAGTGGTTGTGCCTGTAAGTTATCCTGAGTTGAATTTTTTGTATGTCATGCACTGTTTGGATTTTGTTTGTCTTTTTGTTGAAATAAATGTCACACTACAGTCCAGCGTATGGAGTTGTCTTTTTCTGCCCCGGAGGGGCGCATTCATGACAGTTCCATTATCTGAGAAAATCTTTTCAGTTATTTCAAATCTTGGTATTACTTCAATTAAGAGTTTCTTTGCTATCATAACAGCATTTGGATGAGTGTAAGGGAAGGCTTCAGTCCATTTAGTAACTGTATCAATAATCACCAAACAATATTTCTTCCCTTCACATTTATTTAGTTCAATGGAATCTGTGCAAAGGTTTTGAAAAGGATAAGTTGATGCAGGGAAGGTGCCTTTTTCAGGCCTTAAGTTCCCTTGAGCATTGTTTTCTTCTTACAAAATTGAGTAGCAAATTATTTTTTATTAAGTATACATTATTTACTAATCATATCCCCTTTGCTACATGGGAAACCCCATGTAGAAGAGTGGACATCTGCTGAAACAGTTTGCGTGTCATGTGATAAGTTTTTTGTCAGTGTTAAAAGAAGTGATGCTGTGGTGTGGTTTCCTATATGACCTTGTTCAGCTGCATTTGCGGTATTGTCTGTAAGTGTTTTTCCTTAGAGATTTGATCTGTGCCATTAATGTGTGCAGAACATTTGCATATGGTTAAATTTAGATGCAAGTTTTACACTGTCTAACAGTTTTAAAATGAGGTCTTTGTAAGCATGCCTCTTTTCTTCCACTGTTGTGTGAAGTGATGGATGGTAGAGAATGCATACTGCCTGTCAGTATACACTGTGAGCGCTTTCCCTTGGCCTAATTTACAAATTTATTTAATTGTGGTACCGTGTAATGTTCAATGGTTAGATGAGGCTGTGATAATAGCACTTTCATGCATGCAAGATGTCTGGATGGTGAGATAACTGATACTGCACTTTGTGATAAGATGACTGATACTGCATGTGTGACCTTCAGGGTCAAGGGATGAAAAAGAATGAGCCCTGCTGAGGCTTGCACTGCCACGGAGGTGGCTATGACAGCCTGCACACA
Source organism: Pholidichthys leucotaenia (assembly GCA_020510985.1). Taxonomy (NCBI): domain Eukaryota; kingdom Metazoa; phylum Chordata; class Actinopteri; order Cichliformes; family Pholidichthyidae; genus Pholidichthys; species Pholidichthys leucotaenia. Next base: position 164,698,953 of record CM035849.1, read on the forward strand.
TGGTGGCAGTGCCCTTGTGACAGGGTCAAGTCTTGTGGAGCAATATGCTACCGGACCCATTTTTGCGCCACTTGGCTGGAGGAACACTGACGTCATGTGCCCCTCTCTACAATCAGCTATTTGTACAAATGGCTTCTTGTAATTGGGGAGTGCCAGGACATCAGTGCTGACCAAAAGTTTTTTTTCATTTTAACAAATGCCTCTTTTGCCTCAGGTGTCCACTCAATTTTGTCCACCTGAGCCATGGGTGCTTTGTAGATGAGATCAGATAAGGGTTGCACTTCAAATGAGTAATTTGCAATCCAAGAGCGACAATAATTTAAAGTACCCAGAAATGACATCATGTCCCTTTTTGTGATGGGTTTTGGTGCTGACAAAATAGCTTGTTTTTGCGCTGGGTCAACATGTCTGCCTTCTGCTGACAAAATGTGGCCTAAATATTTGACTTCTTTTTTCCACAACCGTAGTTTTTCCTTGTTGACGTTGTGACCTTTTTCTGCTAAAAATTTCAGTTAGGCAATGGTGTCTTTTTTACATATTTCTTCATCAGGTGATGCCAGCAAAATGTCGTCAACGTAAAGGAGCAACTGGCTCCCATTAGGAGGAATAAACCGTGCCAAATTTGCTGACATTGCCCTTGAAAAAAATGGTTGGTGATTCACAGTAACCTTGTGGTAGCGTGATGAATGTGTACCTCTTGTTTTCATATGTGAATGCAAACCAAAACTGATGATTTGGATGTATTGGTATGCTGAAAAAAAGCATTGCTCATGTCTGTTACTGTGAAATATTTCATTTGTGGTTGTAGGTCGTTCAACAAAGTGTGGGTCAGGGACTGAAACAGCTCTTGGGATAATTGCTTTGTTTACCGCCTGAAGGTCCTGGACCATTCTTCATCTGGAAGATTGTCCAGCCCTCCTCATAGGAAACAAAGGTGTGTTACATGGATAATTTGGGCATGACACCTGCTGCTTTCAGGTCCTCTATGACTGGTTTAATGCTTTCTTGGGCTTCAGGATGTAGAGGATATTGTCTTTGGTAAGGCCTATAGTGAGATTTAGCATTTGTTTTAACCAGTTCTGCATTTTTCATTAAGCCTACATTTGCTTTTCCTGTGGACTACAGTGAATTTGGAATTTGTGAGAGTGTGTGTTCCTCTCCTTCTTCTAATGTAAAAAGTGATCACATGGGTGAGTTGGGGACATCAATGTGAACTTTTTTCTGCATTGTAGTCACCCAGGTCAAAGGCAGTAAGTAGGTGTCCAGTTTTGAGGAATATTGAACCTTTGGATCAGAACTTTGTTTCCAAGATTGACCACATTCCTCTGCTGTTGTTATAAAACATCTGACATCCTTCCAATGCATGTGTTTGGGTTTGATTAGTCACTAATCACTAATCAAACCCATTAGTGGGATGTGGTGCCCCACATCCCACTAATCATTAGTGGGATGTGGGGCACCTCCCAGTGTTTAAAATGTCTCTTGTCTTCATCACACAACACAACAGATGCTCCCACATAGCCCCTTGGAGACCAGTACAGATTTTTAATGACCAGTCTGGAGGGTGGGTTTGCGAGGAATGTTTTTTCATAATTTGGATCTGGGCCACTCAGATGTCTGTCATACATACTGCAACAATATTGGTCTGTGGCCTGCTGTGGAGTAGGGATATTGGACTCAAAATATTGCTATGCAATATTTTGAGTCCAATATCCAATAATATATTTAATATTATAATATATAATATTTGTCCAAAAATATATAACATATATTGCATAGCGGGCAGCACGGTGGTGCAGTGGTTAGCACTGTGGCAGCACAGCAACTCACCCTTGGCTGGGGGACCCTGGGTTCAATCCCAGCCCCCGATCAACAGTGGTCTGTGTGGAGTTTGCATGTTCTCCCTGTGTCTGCGTGGGTTTACTCCGGGAATTCTCCGGTTTCCTCCCACACACCAAAAACATGCAAGTTAGGTTTATTGGCATCATCTGGGGATTCTAAATTGTCCTTAGGTATGACTGTAAAAGTGAATGGTTGTCTGTCTCTCTGTGTTGGCCCTGCGATAGACTGGCGATCTGTCCAGGGTGTACCCTGCCTCTCACCCAAAGATGCTGGGATAGGCTCCAGCTCCTCCCCCTCCGACCCGAAAAGGATTAATTGGAAGAAGATGGATGGATGGATGGATGGATGGATATTGCATAGCTTTCACGTGCAGGTCTGATGTCACCGCACTTGGCCCGGCCGAAACCAAACGTAGGGAGTAACTGTACCTTGGCACACTGAAATCCTGCAATACATTCACGCCTGTCACATGTGGGAGATGTGATGCTCTCATACCGTTCTCCATTGGGAAACTTTATTTGTATGTCCTGAACCTGCAGTGTCACTTAAGGTAAACACTGCATTGTTAACATCAAGTCAAAGTCAGGTAAATGGATGTCTGTTATGTCAGTGTTGGCGTCAACAGTTATACTTAGCTTCAGTCAGCCCGTGAGGTCCTCTGCCCCTTCTCTGCTGCTGCTGGCGTCCAGGACATTGCCTCCGCCAATGGCCCTTTTGTCCACATTGATGATAAATGTCACGTTCCCCTTGCCGTGGCCAGCTCGTCCCACACCTCCCTCCGTTTCCCCCTCCATCACTGGGGTCCAGTTCCGATGCCACCCTGAAAAATAAAATTGAAGGGAAGCTGTGCCACCTCCCCCGTGTCAACAATCACACAAACAGGAGTTGATTTTTCTTTCACTTTTTTCCCTTTTATCTGTGCATGTTTGGCATTAGTTAACACATCGCCAAATGCACAGGTGTGGTATGTGACCAAATGTTTGCAGATGTAATCAGCTAGGTGTGGGTGCATGTTTTACAAAAAGACACTTTTCAAATGCTGCCAATAAGGTTCTACGCCTGAATCATCAGAAGCCTTAGTTAAATCAGAATGCCCATCAAACCTCTTGTCACCCGGTTCTATAAGTTTCAACACTTTCATCGTTACCTTGTTTGTGATTTGGATTGTCCCATATAAGCTGTATTTAAAGTTCAATCATAGAATATTATTCATTGACAAAATTTTGTCATAATCTTCAGTTTTATTCATTGTACTGATCGTGAGTGTGGAGTGGACATGTGTGCACATCTACTTAACTCTCGGGCACCCCGGTGTGACTACTCCAGGTAGAGTGGAGATGAGCGGAGGCAAGATGATGTCAGCTGCAGCTTCCCCAGCCTGGAGTTCTGTGAGATCAGGGTATATGGGCTGAGCAGCAGGGGAGTACAAAGGAGGAGGAGCAGAAGCACAGCCCCCTGCCCCCATGTCAGACTCATTATGCACCATAGAAGAGATAGAACACATATTAGTCAAATCTTTTTTCTTCCTTTTACCATGGTCAATTTTTTAGATTTGTCATCAGATTTTGATTTTACCGTCCAAGTCAAGTCCAAGTCAGCCTGTCACCCCCCCCCCCTGTTTTTTTTCTTTTCCATCTGAAGCCACTGTTGCTCCTCAGTTGGAAAAATAATGCAACTGTGAGACAGAGAATGCAATTACACTGCAAAAGTCAAATGTAAGTCAAATGAAATAACCAAATACTGTTTATCTGCCTTCAGGCATCCCAAACAAAAGGAAAATCAAATTTTTTTGCTCTGCTGGAAGGTAATTTTACTTAATATAAGATAAAATTCTGGCAATTGATAATGTTAGTTAAAAATAAAGACATTTGCCAACAAAACAAGATTGCATTGCTTAATACAAGTAACTATCATAAAGCCAGCAAAAATGCCACAAAAAACTGCACAACAAAAGAAATTACTGCCAAACCTATCTTGAGATAAAAAGCAGGCATTTAATACCTTTCATCTTACCAAAATCCCCAGTTCAATGCGACCTTATTACTACTTCAGCACAAAACAAGTTAGTCCTTTCACACAGGCACACACATACAGTATACACACATAGCAAGCCCCAGACAAGTACACACATTTTAGTGAAACAATCCCAAAGTCGCTTATAATAAGCAGTTCTGGCAACCCAAGGTTCTCATAATCAGTCATCTTCTAAAAAACAACCTCGACTTCTGTCCCGCTGCCTGACTTCCACATTCTCACATTCTTTTTCCACTCTTTTTCTCACCAAAGTAAACCATAAAACATTTAAAAAAAAGCACACACAAAGAAGCACGTGAACGACCGGACAACCAAACTGCAGTTATTTATTTGATGTATTCATTTTATTTCATTTTAATTTGAGGTCATATTAACGTGTATATATTTTAAATGAGTTATTTTATTTTATTTTAGACCTGTTTTGAATTATGGTTTAAGGTATTTTGGTTCTTATTATCACATTAGAGTTTATCCTTATTATATTACCACTATTCATCTATTTTTCCCCCTTTTTATAGTGCTCCTGTATTACTCACTCAAGTAAATTTGAGAATCTTGTAATATATATATATATATATATATATATATATATCACATATATATATGATATATATACTGTATATATATATGTACCGTGGGCACCGTGGGCTATATATACAGCACCGTGGGCTGCACGGTGGCGCAGTGGTTAGCACCGCGGCAGCACAGTTTACCCTCGGCCGGGGGATCGCGGGGATCATGAGATCGTGGATTCGATCCCTGCCCCCGGCCAACAGTGATCTGTGTGGAGTTTGCATGTTCTCCCCGTGTTTGCGTGGGTTTACTCCGGGATTTCTCCGGTTTCCTCCCACATGCCAAAAACATGCAGGTTAGGCAGTTAAGGGGCGCTTGCGCACGCAGCAACCGGCAGCTGGTGGCTTGTCACCGGACTGCAGAACAAATCTACCTATGGGTACAAAATAAGTAAAAAAAAAAAAAATTATATATATATATATATATAATATATATATATATATATATATATATATATATATATATATACACAGTGGGGCAAAAAAGTATTTAGTCAGCCACCAATTGTGCAAGTTCTTCCACTTAAAAGATGAGAGAGGTCTCCAATTTTCATCATAGGTATACCTCAACTATGAGAGACAAAATGAGAAAAAAAAAATCCAGAAAATCACACTGAATGATTTTTAATGAATTAATTGGTAAATTCCTCAGTAAAATAAGTATTTGGTCAATAACAAAAGTTTATCTCAATACTTTGTTATATACCCTTCGCTGGCAATGACAGAGGTCAAACGTTTTCTGCAAGTTTTCACAAGGTTTTCACACACTGTTGCTGGTATTTTGGCCCATTCCTCCATGCAGATCTCCTCTAGAGCAGTGATGTTTTGGGGCTGTCGCTGGGCAACACGGACTTTCAACTCCCTCCAAAGATTTTCTATGGGGTTGAGATCTGGAGACTGGCTAGGCCATTCCAGGACCTTGAAATGCTTCTTACGAAGCCACTCCTCCGTTGCCTGGGTAGTGTGTTTGGGATCACTGTCATGCTGAAAGACCCAGCCACGTTTCATCTTCAATGCCCTTGCTGATGGAAGGAGGTTTTCACTCAAAATCTCACGATACATGGCCCCATTCATTCTTTCCTTTACACGGATCAGTCGTCCTGGTCCCTTTGCAGAAAAACAGCCCCAAAGCATGATGTTTCCACCCCCATGCTTCACAGTAGGTATGGTGTTCTTTCTCCTCCAAACACGACAAGTTGAGTTTTTACCAAAAAGTTCTATTCTGGTTTCATCTGACCATATGACATTCTCCCAATCCTCTTCTGGATCATCCAAATGCTCTCTAGCAAACTTCAGACAGGCCTGGACATGTACTGACTTAAGCAGGGGGACATGTCTGGCACTGCAGGATTTGAGTCCCTGGCGGCGTAGTGTGTTACTGATGGTAGCCTTTGTTACTTTGGTCCCAGCTCTCTGCAGGTCATTCACTAGGTCCCCCCATGTGGTTCTGGGATTTTTGCTCACCGTTCTCGTGATCATTTTGACTCCACGGGGTGAGATCTTGCGTGGAGTCCCAGATCGAGGGAGATTATCAGTGGTCTTGTATGTCTTCCATTTTCTAATAATTGCTCCCACAGTTGATTTCTTCACACCAAGCTGCTTACCTATTGCAGATTCAGTCTTCCCAGCCTGGTGCAGGTCTACAATTTTGTTTCTGGTGTCCTTTGACAGCTCGATGGTCTTGGCCATAGTGGAGTTTGGAGTCTGACTGTTTGAGGTTGTGGACAGGTGTCTTTTATACTGATAACGAGTTCAAACAGGTGCCATTAATACAGGTAACGAGTGGAGGACAGAGGAGCCTCTTAAAGAAGAAGTTACAGGTCTGTGAGAGCCAGAAATCTTGCTCGTTTGTAGGTGGTCAAATACTTATTTTACCGAGGAATTTACCAATTAATTCATTAAAAATCCTTCAATGTGATTTTCTGGATTTTTTTTTCTCATTTTGTCTCTCATAGTTGAGGTATACCTATGATGAAAATGGAGACCTCTCTCATCTTTTAAGTGGGAGAACTTGCACAATTGGTGGCTGACTAAATACTTTTTTGCCCCACTGTGTATATATATATATATATATATATATATATATATATATATATATATATATATATATAGGAGTACTTTATCGATGCTTACTTGTTGTCATGTTCTGAGCTCAGATTTCCTCTGAGCTCAGACCCTTTATGTTTCAGTATTATTTATCTGTAAAGTCTGTTTTTGGTTATTTTCTGTATTTGTGTCTTGGCTTATTTTCCTGTTTCATGGTAGAGCTTTGCTCTCATCTCACTGTCACACTTACCAGCTGATTGCTGTGCTTCAGGTTTCCTCAGCTGCAATCAGTTGGTAATTAGGTCACCCTGCCACTTGCACCTGCAGCTCGTTAGTGCCCCACTATTTATTTGTCTGCTGTACTCTCCTCCAGTGTGGCAGCCAACCACGATGTTTGGACTGGACTAATTTCCCTCTGTTCAGTCTTCCCCTCCTCTTCTCCAGAGTTTTCTGTAACTCTGGAGATTCATCTGTGTGTAAGTTATCCTTGTTGTTTTTGTATGTGTCCACACAGTTATTTTTTTTGGACTGTTATGTTTTTCTGTTAATAAATGTTCCTCACTGCAGTTAAAGCGCTTGAGTTTGTCTTTAGGCACTGGAGTCAGGAGGAATTCATGACAGATGGCTGCCACCACTTAAAAAACTCAGCTTCTGCAGTGAGGCATTTTTTCACCTTTTGTGTGTTTCCCACTCACCTGTGCACTGGAGCTCACCATGTCGTCAGCTCGCCAATCCAACACACACAGAGGAAGGTTGGCAGTAGGGCCTCCCACCTTGGAAGAGGAGTGGGCGGCTGACTTCATCCAAAGCTTCGTGGATGAAGCTCTCGCTGCTCATGGACCCAAAATGACCTGGGAAAGCGTAAATGGAGCTGTGGGCATCGTAGAGGCACATCTGGGCGTCTGGAGATATCCCCAACATACGGAGCTCCTGTCCACCGTCTCCGCACTCCTTTCCCAGACTGACGTTTGGGGCATCTCCCGTTGGATCAAAGCCATCATGGAGGCATTTCCTCAGCAGACGTCCATCTCCTCTCCAGATTCATCCACTCCAACGCCAGGGTGTGTGTCACCAACACCATCGCGGCGGCAGCGTCGTCCTGCCCCGGACTTCCGGAGGAAGAACTTCGCCTCTCCTGCAGCCTCTTCTCAAACACTGAGCCCGGCTATTCCCGCTGCAGATCCTCGCTTCTCTTTTTTCTCGTCGGCAGTTCCGCCTGCTACTTCCACTGTGAGGCCACTCCCCTCGGTGCCTCTCCCCGCTGATGAGAGGTGTTTTATTTTTCCACCAGCTACCCCCGTTCCTGTGGTGAGAGGGGTGGCTCCTCAGCAATCCATAGAGGGGTCCAAGACCACCCTAGTCACACAGAAGGATGATGCCCAAAGCACAGCAGCAGACAACATCATGATCTGGGTAAACAGGCAAGTTTTATTTCATTCTACTCCTATTTATGATGAAATGTCCTGCCTGATTCCCGGTAGGGATACTCAGGGAGAGCAGTCTCCTGAGCTGTCCCCACCTGCTGCTGTAATGAACTGTCCATCTACCTTCTCTGTGTCGCCTCCTTCTCCTGAGTGCCTGCCGAATCCGGAATCAAGCTGCCGGTCGATGGAGCAGCCTGTGGCTCTGGAAAGTCTCATGACAGAGTCAGCATGGAGTCAACCCCCAGCTCCCACGTCGGAGGAGTCTCCACCGTGGGTCACGGCAGCTGGGGCAATTAAGACTGCTATTACCATGTTGCCTGCTGCAGAGGCTGCCGCAGCAGAGCCAGCTACCAAGCTCGACCCCCTGATGGCTGAGCCTAAGACGACATTGCCTGGATCATCGGCGTCCTGGACAGCAGTGGAGCTTGAGCTCAGGCAAGTACTCTCTTTTGTCTTTCTCCTCTCAGTATTAGAGAAGTCTTGCCTGGTTCTTGGTGAGGTGAGCTGGGTGCAGCCATCCGCTGCATCTGAGCATGCCTCGCCGGGCTCCGCCACTGCCAGCGACCCTGACCTGCTTTGCTTTGTGTTTTGTCTGAGCTCCCTTCCAGGGTTGCCGGAGATGTTCCGGAACCACCAGATGTCTCCGAGGATCCAGGCTCACCACCGGATGACGCCGTGGGTCCAGCTTCCCCCGCTGAGGTCGTCTCGGATTCAGCTTCCCTCCTGCCTAAGGCTGTCATGTGGGTTCCTCCGCAGACTGAGTTTCCATGGGTGCGGCGTCCAGGCCTGGGACCCTCATGGGGGCTGCATCCCAGTGTTAGCCCGACGTGGGTGCTGCGCTCCTGCATGGACCCATCATGGGTGCTACTCTCCATCCCGATTCCACCGAGGGTGCAGCATTGACCCAGCCGGGGTCCACCGAGGGTGCAGCATTGACCCAGCCGGGGTCCACCGAGGGTGCAACATTGGCCCAGCCGGGGTCCCCCGAGGGTGCTGCAGTGCTCCAGCCCGGAGCCATTGAGGGTGCTGCTGGCCAGCCTGAGGACACCGAGGCCTCTTCTTCGCTGCCAGACGCTGTCAGGGTTTCTCTTCCACCTCTGCCGGACACCGTCGTGGCCCCCCTTTCTTTTCATCCAGACGTTGCTGTGGTCCCTCTTCCTCCGCTGCCAGACGTCATCATGATTCCCCCCCTCTGGCCCTGCTTTCCATCCTTAGGCCTTCCTGTTGGGAAACTACCTCCTGGGTCATCCCTGCATCCCTGGTGGCTTAAAAACTCAGGCCAGCCGACTGATGGACTGAGTCTGTGGGTCGGGTGGCCCATTTTCTCCGGCAAGTCACCAGACTCTTTTCATCTGGCCGTCCAGCTGGTTTGGGACTTCGGTAGGCCACCTGGCTGGGTGCACCTCGCCGTCCATTGGGCCTTGGACTCTAGTCAGCCTCCCACACTCTGATGCCCTGGGACTGTGGGGGTTTTTGGGGTCTGATTGAGTGCAGGTGCGGGTGATGTTCTGTGTCGCTTTTGCCCTCCTTAGCCTGTTCCCCCTTCCTCCCACCCGGGGTAGTTTTTTGGTCGTATTCCTCTCTGGGGGGGGGGGGGGGGGTCTTTTTGGGGTGTCTGGTAACCACCCCTTGAGGGAAGGGCTCTGTCATGTTCTGAGCTCAGATCTCCTCTGAGCTCAGACCCTTACTTTATGTTTCAGTATTATTTATCTGTAAAGTCTGTTTTTGGTTATTTTCTGTATTTGTGTCTTAGCTTATTTTCCTGTTTCATGGTAGAGCTTTGCTCTCATCTCACTGACACACTTACCAGCTGATTGCTGTGCTTCAGGTTTCCTCAGCTGCAATCAGTTAGTAATTAGGTCACCCTGCCACTTGCACCTGCAGCTCGTTAGTGCCCCACTATTTATTTGTCTGCTGCACTCTCCTCCAGTGCGGCAGCCAACCATGATGTTTGGACTGGACTAAATTCCCTGTTCAGTCTTCCCCTCCTCTTCTCCGAAGTTTTCTGTAACTCTGGAGACTCATCTATGTGTAAGTTATCCTTGTTGTTTTTGTATGTGTCCACACAGTTACTTTTTGGACTGTTTTTCTGTTAATAAATGTTCCTCACTGCAGTTAAAGCGCTTGAGTTTGTCTTTTTGCCCTGGAGGGGTTTTGTCTCTCCTGCTTCAGGGAGGCAGGAATTCATGACACTTGTGATGTAAAGAAGGACTTGCATGATATTTTTTCTGACTCTGTGCTCACTTGTGATGTTAAAAGATCTTGCATTTATTGTAATCTATGCTCACTTGTGATTTTAAAAAGATCTTGCATTGATTTTTTTTTTTTATCCTCCTTTGTGGGTCCACAGTAGAACACAGTAGAAATGCACACTTCTGTTGTGGCCTCGAACCAGGACCTCCAAGCCTCTACCTTGCCCTAAAACCAATTTTTGGACTTTGCTGTATCAAACGCTTGGCTTACAACTCTTTTATGCGTATTCTTTGGCCAACCGCGCAGTGTAACCAGGCGTCATCAGCAATTAAATTTACTCACTGTGAGCCGCCTGAGGGTTGGCTCTGTCACTCTCCAGCCCTGCTCCCAGGGCCCCCCGGACTGTGCCTCACTTCCACAAAACCACCTCTTTAGCACCGGCAGGGGAGGCAGCTGTGCGCACTCACTGTAGTCCCAGAATGCCGGAAGAAGCCAGGAAAGATATATGGAGTCTCTGTACCTCGGGCGCCAAGTATGTTAGAAAAATCCTTCTTAACCTTCAGTCAAAAACCAGGCTGGATCAGAGTTTCAGCAAATTTACTTAACACTGGCCAGTGGAGAACAATACAAAAATAGTCTCAGAGCCTATTCACGCATCATTCTGATTCACACACACAACTTTCAGTCGTTTAAGCATCCTGCTACCTCAAGACTGTCCATGAGAGAATATCTAGTTCACACTGGTTCTTCCAAGCTGTCTCCTTCTCAGACATACTCATAACAATACAGTACATGAAAACAAAAACAAAGAGATAAATGTCCAGCTGCCACGACCTTGTACATTTCACACAGACTCTGAGGCAGACTCTGAGACAAAGCAAATCACATGTATGAAACAAATATGAAACTTTTCTATCAATTCAAAAGGAAAATATCCCGACAGTTGCTTTGAATTAAATCTACAATTTTGCATTCACGAGAGCAGATTAATATAACTTTTGCTAAGATGAACAATAATATAACTGAAGGAAATTTTACAACTCGTGGACAAACAGAAAGACTAGCATCATCTCTGAATTGTAGCAGACAGCTCTCATCCATGGCCAAGCAAGGCAGTGGTGTTGAAAACCTCCTTTAAAGTTCGTAAAAGTTGGTGTGCGCTGGATTAAAAAAAAAAAACTGCTCACGAACGTAAATGACATTTGAACTAATTTCTATAATTTTTCAAAATGTCTGTAAAAGTTGGTCCAAACGCTATAGTGTGAACCCAGCTCAGTGGAGGGAAAAAAAATCACTGTATAGGCGGCAGGCAAAACAATACAAACAGCTGTGGAAGGAGAATATAGAAGCCATTATCTTGAAGTGTACTCACCATCTGGAAGTTTTCGATTGAAATGGCACTTGAAGAAAAATGTTTCTGCCATTTGTAGGAACGTTCAGAGGCTCTGATATCAGTGTCCTTATTCTGGCAGCTCTTCGGCCCTTTTCTGGATCACTATTCCCAGTGTGTATGACTGACGGATCTTCAGACAGTGGCTCCATCAGTGCAACCCGTGTTAGCATATGTAATGTTAACAGTTTGACTAAAATCTTGTGACTGTAAAGTTGACACTGTCCGGCTGTATCGCAACTTCAAAAAATCCTGTCAATTTAGGAGTCTTTTTTAAAACCTCCGTCTCACATTCCCAACACCACCACCTGGTTCCTCTTCTGCAGCCTCTCTCTGTACACTATGTCCGACAGTCTCTGTAGGACCACGCATGGTCCCAACCAGTGGCTCGCCAGCTTTGGTGACAGTCCCTTTTTCCGCTCCAGGCAGAAAACCCAGACTTGATCCCCTGGTGCAAAGTCTCTCCCCTGGCTGCAGGAGTCGTATGCTCACTTCTGTCGACTCCCCACTGCTAACAGGGCCTCCCGAGCCAGTTTGTGTACTGTGTGAAGACGTTCTATCAAGAAAAAAAATACAGTAATCCAATCCCGTTTTGCCCTCCACCTCCAGCTCAGAGGGAGGGCCGAACAACAAGTCCACTGGGGTGCACAGCTTGCATCCAAACATCAATGTGGCAGGGGTGCACTGGGTGGATTCCTTAACTGCTGTCTGGTATGCCCACAGCACCAGGGGCAGGTGCAGATCCCAGTCTTGCTGTCGCTGATCCACTAGGATGGCGAGCTGGGTGATCAGGGTCCGGTTAAAGCGTTCAACCAGGCTGTCGCTCTGTGGGTGCAGCGGGGTGGTCCGGGTCTTCCGGATGCCCATCCGTCTGCAAACCTCCCCAAAGGCCTCTGTTTCAAAGTTCCATCCCTGGCTGCTATGCAGCCCTCTGGGACGGCGAACTGACAAAACATCTCATCCACCAGATTTGATGCTGTGGTGGCAGTGCTCTGATCAGGGACCACGTACACCTCTGGCCACGTGGTGAAGTAATCCATTGTGACCAGAACGTAACAGTTCCCCCAATCAGTGGTTGGAAAAGGGCCCAGGATGTCCACTCCCACACGCTCCATGGGTGCCCCTACCTGGTACTGCTGTAATGGGGTGTGGGATTGCTGAGTCGGCCCTTTCTGAGCCATGCAGGTCTCACAGCGGTGAACATGGAGCTCCACATCCTGACGACACCCTGGCCAGTAGAACCAGGCCCAAAGATGCTGCAGGGTCTTCGTCACCCTGAAGTGGCCCTCCCCTTCCGACCTGTGGACCAACTGGAGCACTTTGGAGCGAAGCTGTCAGGGGACCAGCAGCTGCCAGATGTGATGCTGCCCAGCTGGAGACTACCACCGCTGGTAGACGACACCCTCACAACAGCAGAGGTTGGACCACTGGGAATGTAGGGCCTTGGTCTCTGGGTCCAGCGCAGATACAGTCTCCCAGGCCGATCATTGGTCCATGCCCAGCCACTGCCAGACCCGGGAGATGACAGGATCTCTATCCTGGTCCATCCAAAGCTGCTGCGTGCCAAGGGCTTCTATGATGTCATCGCTAGGGAGAGCTGATTGATCTGAGGATGAGCTGTGAGCTGCTGCACTATCCCTGGCCACAGTGGTCTGGAGAACAGCAGCCCGTGAGACTCTGCCCACTGGCAGTGCTGACAGTCCTCCACAGCACAGGGGCTCCGGGACAACATGTCAGTGTTTGCATCGTGGCAGCCTGCTTGATGCACAATCTGAAAGTCATAATCCTGCAGTGCCTCCAGCCATCTTGCTAACTGTCTATCCAGCTCTTTAAAGTTCAGTAGCCAGGTCAAGGAAGCATGGTCTGTTCTGAACTGAAACCTCCCCCTGTAAACGTATGGGCGTAATGGCGAAGCCCCTGGATGACTGCCAGCAGCTCTTGACGGGTGACGCAATAATTCCTTTCAGCTCTGCTGAGAGTGCGGCTAGAAAAAAGCAACCGCCTGCTCTCCGTGTTCTCCCTCCTGGGATAGCATCTCCCCAATGCCCTGGTTGCTAGCATCTGTGTCCATGATAAAGGGGCGGTTCGGATTGGGGTACCGCAGCACAGGGGCTCTGATTATCGCTGGGCAGAGCCAGGAAAAAGCAGGTAAAAGCAGGAAAAAGCAGGAAAAAGCATCCCCTGGTTCCCCATCTGGTTCTTGCCGCAGAGTGTGACGGTCTTAGCCCCCAGCAGGAGAGAAGTGCTGGTGGTGTTGATCTTTGCACCCCATGCTGTGAATAGATCCGGTCCGATGATTTTTTTTAAATGATTTTTTTTTGATTTTGTATACTTTATTGATCCCCAGAGGGGAAATTGAGGGCATCTACCTGGATGGATGAAGCAGCCACGGTACGGCGCTATCCCTTTACCATTCACACACACACATTCACACCTAGGGCCACTTTTAGAGTATCCAATTTTTATTTTTTTTTTGGACTTATTTTGTACCCGTAGGTAGATTTGTTCTGCAGTCCGGTGTCAAGCCACCAGCTGCCGGTCGCTGCGTGCCATATCCCTAACCTGCATGTTTTTGGCTTGTGGGAGGAAACCGGAGAACTCCCGGAGTAAACCCATGCAGACACGGGGAGAACGTGTAAACTCCACACAGATCACTGTTGGTCAGGGGCTGGGATTGAACCAGGGATCCCATGGCCAAGGGTGAGTTGCTGTGCTGCTGCAGTGCTAACCACTGCTCCGCCGCGCCGCCCAAGATACAGGGGTCTTGAATGTCAGCCAGCCAGAACGAGTGGTTCGTGTTCTGGCTGGCCACTCCTACGATCAAGACCTGTCGCCCTCTCAATCTGGCGCGCTCACTGGTGGCTGTGGTGGCACAGTACCTGGTGGGTTCCCATTCAATTCAATTCAACTGTATTTATATAGTGCCATTTCACAACAACAGTCATCTCATAGCACTTTCAACTGTAGGGGGGACCCCCACAGTTGCAGAAAAACCCCAGCAATCAGGCGATCCCCTGTGAGCAAGCGCTTGGCGACGGTGGAGAGGAAAAACTCCCTTTTAACAGGAAGAAACCTTCAGCAGAACAAGACTCAGGGAGGGGCAGTCATCTGCCGTGACTGGCTGGGGGTGAAGGAATAGAGAAGATGAAAAGAACAGACATGTAGAGAGCAAACAGCATGATGGGGACTCAATCTATGAGAGAGAACAAACAGATGTTAATGACCAGCAAAAAATAAATATTTCATTGAGAGTGAAGAAAGGAGTGAGGCCCAATGCATTATAGGAGGTCCCCCGGCTATCTAAACCTATTAGCAGCATCACTAAGGGAGGGTTCAGAGACATATGATCCCTCCCTAATTGTAGGCTATATCAAAAAGGAAGGTTTTAACCCTATTCTTAAAAACAGAGATCAAGTCTGACTCCCAAATCCAGATTGGCAGCTGGTTCCACAGGAGAGGACCTTGATAACTGAAGGCTCTGCCTCCCATTGTACTTTTGAAGATTCTAGGTATTACAAGTAATCCTGCATTTTGGGAGCGTAGTGTTCTGTTAGGATAATACAGTAGTATCAGATCTTCTAAATAAAAAGGGGCCTGATTGTTTAGAGCTTTGTAAGTAAGAAGAAGGATTTTAAACTTAATTCTAAACTCTATGGGAAGCCAATGAAGGGAGGCCAGAACCGGAGAGATATGATCTCTCTTTCTAGTACCTGTTAAAACTCTTTCTGCAGCATTTTGGATCAACTAAAGACTTTTTAAAGATGTTTTAGGACGACCTGCTAATAAAGAATTACAATAATCTAATCTCGAGCTAACAAAAGCGTGGATCAGTTTCTCAGCATCACTCTGAGACAAGATGCTCCTAATCTTGGCAATATTACGCAAATGATAGAAGGCAGTCTTAGAAACAAATTTAATATGTGAATTGAAGGACAAATCCTGATCAAAAATAACTCCAAGGTTCCTCACAGAGCTATTAAGAGAAAGAGTAACTGCATCCAAACTGAAAGTTTGATTTGGAAAGGAATTTCTAAGGTTTTTTGGACCAACAAGAATGACTTCAGTCTTATCTGAATTTAATAGCAGGAAATTGCAAGTCATCCAAGCTTTGATTTCCTTAAGACAGGCATCTAACTTGGCTAATTGATTACTATCATCTGACTTCATTGACAGATATAATTGTGTGTCATCTGCATAACAATGAAAATGTATACAGTGATTTCTAATAATGTTGCCTAACGGAAGCATATATATAAACTAAAAAGAGTAGGGCCTAGCACAGATCCCTGTGGAACTCCATGACTGAGCGTTGAGTTGAAAGAAAACTCATTATTGACATGAACAAACTGGAACCTATCAGATAAATAAGATCTAAACCACTGCAATGAAGTTCCATTAAGTTCAACATAGTGTTCTAATCTATCAAGTAGAATATTATGATCGATAGTATCAAAAGCTGCACTAAGGTCTGAAAGGACAAGAACAGAAACAAGTCCATTATCAGATGCGATAAGGAGGTCATTAGTGACCTTCACTAAGGCTGTTTCAGTACTATGATGGATTCTGAACCCAGATTGAAACTCTTCAAGTAAACCATTTCCCTGCAGGTGGTCAAATAATTGCGTAGCAACAACTCTTTCTAAGATTTTTGAAATGAAAGGGAGATTAGAGATTGGTCTATAGTTAGCAAAAACTCCTGGATCCAGCGTTGGCTTTTTGAGTAAGGGTTTAATTACAGCCATTTTAAAAGCCTGCAATACATGGCCTAAAGTTAATGAAGAATTGATTATTTGAAGAATAAAGCTACCAATAAGTGGGAAGACTTCTTTAAATAACCTGGTAGAAATAGGGTCTAAAAGACAAGTTGAAGGCTTGGATGAGGAAATTATTTTGTCTAACTCTAAAAGGTCAATTGGAGTAAACTTATCCAAACAAATATCAGCTGAAGGAGTTGTAGTAGTTACTGTATTTAAGTTAACGGTGGGAAGAATCTGGTTGATTTTATCTCTGATAGATGAAATTTTGTTATTGAAAAAGTTCATAAACTCCTGACTAATAAGATCTAAGGGAGTGCTAGGATTAACAGAGTCCTGACTGTTTGTCAGCCTGGCTACAGTGCTGAAAAGAAACCTAGTGTGGGGATCATGAAATGATGAGACTGGATTATTTCTCAGTATGGTTTATTCATCTCATGTCCCCAGCTCTCTCTCTCTCAGTCAGGAAAAAGGAGGGAGAGCTGCGGTAAACCCCCAAGCATTTATACCCACACATCAAACACAGAATCACACACTCAAGTCAAATCCTTCTATTTACACTTAATTACTTCAGAGTCCTCTTTGCTCTTCCGTCTGCCCCCCAGGGGGTCTGACAACCCTTTCCGGATCTCGCCCCTGATCCTCTGTCTTCCTCCCGAGTCTGCAGGTGGTCCAGGTCCATTGTCCTTCTGAGGCGTAATGTCAATACGCACTGCCAGCTTAAAGTCTTTCT
The DNA here is from genome assembly GCA_020510985.1 of Pholidichthys leucotaenia. NCBI lineage: Eukaryota > Metazoa > Chordata > Actinopteri > Cichliformes > Pholidichthyidae > Pholidichthys > Pholidichthys leucotaenia. The sequence continues at coordinate 164,715,941 of CM035849.1, forward strand.
AAGTCTGAGTCTATGCAGTGAAATATGTGAGCTCCATAAGGTTACAATTATGGGCGCTACATCACCCCCCCCCCCAAACGCCAAAGAATGGACACACACAATAACAGTATCCTAATGACAATACAGCATATGTCACCCCCCCACCTGCAGAATCTACAACACAACCTACACAATTTAATCAACACACACATCACTCTGCACGTCGTCTGGGCTTCAACCTCCTCCCGAACCTGCTGTACGCAGGTTTCACAGTCTGTGTTGTGCCGCCCTGCGGCGAAACTGTGGAATGAGGGGAAGAAAGGTTATTTGTCCCCAGCGGGGGCTCCAGGGGTCGTTCCCTGGGGAGTCTGCCACGTCGAGGCACCCTCGCCGGTCATACAGATTCGTCAAGCAACACAAAAGCAGGCTTTAATCTATCAATACTGATTGTTTCTTTCCTGCCCCCCAAATCTAGCACAAAACATTTCTCCCCGGTTTCCAGCACTCGAAATGGACCGTCATATGGTGGGCGGAGACTGTGTCGCTGAGCGTCGTGCCTGACAAAAACAAATTCAGCGTTTTGCAAAGCTTTGGGAACAAAAACACGAAAGGTGTGATGAGCGGGGCCCAGGAGCATTTCTGCTCCCGTGCCACTCAGAGGTCCCCGCGCCGGGGGACCCTGGTGCCGCATGGGCTGGTAGGAACTCGCCGGGCAGCCTGAGCGGTTGTGCAAAAACTAATTCTGCGGGCGAGGCATCTAGGTCCTCTTTGGGCTCCGAACGCAACCCCAATAAAACCCATGGTAGTTTGTTTATCCAATTTGTATCCGTGAGCGACGCTCTGAGGGCTGCCTTCAAAGACCTGTGAAAACGCTCACATAAACCGTTGGCCTGGGGGTGATAAGCGGTAGTGCGGTGGACTGCCGCTCTTAAGCTGCTGGCCATTGCTGACCACAGTTCTGACACAAATTGAAGTCCCCTATCGGACGTAACATCCGACGGAACCCCGAACCGCGCTACCCAGGCTGTTAAAAAAGCGCGAGCCACCTCTGCCGCTGTGGTCGATGTTAACGGGACCACTTCCGGCCAACGTGTGGTTCGGTCCACCATTGTCAAGAGATGTGTGAACCCCTGTGACGGCGGTAGGGGGCCCACTAGGTCTACGTGCACATGATCGAACCTCTTAGCCGGGATGTGGAACGGTTCTAAAGGGGCTTTCGTGTGCCTGTGGACTTTGGCCCGCTGGCAAGCCATGCAGGCTTTCGCCCACTCTTTCACGTGCTTGCGCAGGCTCGGCCAAACAAACTTCTCCGCTACCATTTTCACTGAAGCGCGTACTCCTGGGTGTGCCAGGGAGTGCACCGCGTCAAAAACGCGACGGCGCCACGCGGCCAGTACCACTGGGCGCGGTCGCCCGGTGGATACGTCGCAGATTAGGGGAGGCGAACCGTTTTGTAAACTCCTGCTCTCCAGCCTTAACCCTGTTGGTCCAGACAGGAGCACGCGCAAGTCTGCGTCTCCGCTCTGTTCCGCCGCCATGGCTGCGTAATCTATCCCCACGTGAACAGGGGCCGCGTGCGCATCTGCGCTGTTACCCTGCCCCGCGGCTGCGGTAGCATCATCTGCATCCGCGTGGACAGGCGCTGTTACCGCGCGTGAGAGACAGTCCGCTACTACATTGAGCTTACCGGCTACGTGCTGAATATCAGTGGTAAATTCCGAAATTGCGGCCAGTGTCTCTGCTGCCGTCCTGACCACGGTTCTGAAATTTTGGACATTGCAAAAGTGAGCGGTTTGTGGTCGCGGACCAGGTCTATTTTAGAAAAAATGCGCGCCTTCGCTAAGTGCACTGAAAAATCCTGGATATGCGGAATTGGGTAGCGGTCCTGCGCTGTGGCATTGTTTAACCTGCGGTAATCACCACAAGGTCTCCACGAGCCGTCAGCCTTAGGCACCATATGCAGCTGGGAAGCCCAGGCACTCTTTGAGCGGCGAATTATACCCAACCTTTCCAGGTTGGCGAACTCCTCGCCCGCAATGGAGAGCTTAGTTGCATCCAAGCGCCGAGCTTTCACAAAAACTGGTGGGCCAACTGTGGTGATAAAGTGCTCCACCCCGTGCTTCGCAACCTTAGCTGAAAACATGGGAACTGTGAGTGCTGGGAACTGGGTTAGAAGAGTGTGAAACTTACCGCCTGCTGTGGCGACGTTGGTCTGTACTGGCAGCGGGGACACTCGAGCTGCACAAGGGATAGAACAAAAAGAGAATGCATTTACTAGGCGTCTATTAACCAGATCCACTAACAAGCCATGTGAGCACAAAAAGCCAGCGCCTAACATGTTGAAACTCACCGCCGCTACTATGAAAGTCCATTCATAGGTGCGGCCGTGCAAGGACAGGCACAGAGTCCTTTCCTCGAAAGTTTTGATGGACGAGTCGTTCGCCGCCATTGCCCCGTCTCCGCGGGGCCCAGCCACACGATCCGCATAGGTCGCGGTGATGAAACTCCTCTGGGCTCCGGTGTCCACGAGGAATTGCCGCCCGGAGCCCACGTCTGTCAGATAAAGCAGCTTGTTCTGTTCACCGAGAGTCGAAGCTGCTAACGACCCCCGGCCCGGGCGTTTCCCTGTTCTCCCTGTTTTCTTGAAACTGCACGGCGGGATGCATCTGTATGCCTTCTCAGCGAAGCGTCGATGGTAAAAAGAGAGGCCGTCCCCTCCTCTGCTTCGGGACCGCGCCGCTGCCGTCGTCGCTGGGGTTGCTTCTGCCGCCTCCGGCTCCTCACTGCCCCCGGCCGCCGCGCCGAGGTCTGCTGCTGCCATGGAAGTCTCCTGCTTGTCGCAGGCGTCGAGGAGCCGCTGCGCTTCCTTGGCCAGCGCGCGGAAGTCTTGCTGGTTCACACACCTCATGCCAGACAGTGTACCCCTCATGTGTGCTGGGAGGGTCCTCAAGAAGATGTGTTTGAACAGGAACACATTGTTGTCTGTCCCGATCAGCTGCAGCATGTCCTCCATGAGGTCGGTCGGCCTGCGTCCTCCTCTGTCGCGCAGGTCCAGAAGCCGCCTGGCCCTCACCTCGGCTGATGGCACAAAACTCTCGATGAAGGCAGCTTTCAGCGTGTCATACTTGCCAGCAGCGGGCGGCTGCTGCACCAGGCTCCGCACACATCGAGCTGTGCGGCTGTCGAGTCTTGCGATGACATTATGAAACTTGGTGTCATCTGCTGATATTCCCCCAAGCACGAACCGCGATTCCGCTTGTTGGAACCATGAGTGCGGGTCGTCTTGCCAGAACTCGGGGAGCTTAATCGAGCCTGTGCTCGTGCGGTCGGTCTCCGGTGAATCCGGGTCAGGGTAACGATCTCCCGGCATCGTACGTCTTGGTCACCAATGTGGGGATCATGAAATGATGAGACTGGATTATTTCTCAGTATGGTTTATTCATCTCACGTCCCCAGCTCTCTCTCTCTCAGTCAGGAAAAAGGAGGGAGAGCTGCGGTAAATCCCCAAGCATTTATACCCACACATCAAACACAGAATCACACACTCAAGTCAAATCCTTCTATTTACACTTAATTACTTCAGAGTCCTCTTTGCTCTTCCGTCTGCCCCCCAGGGGGTCCGACAACCCTTTCCGGATCTCGCCCCCGATCCTCTGTCTTCCTCCCGAGTCTGCAGGTGGTCCAGGTCCATTGTCCTTCTGAGGCGTGATGTCAATACGCACTGCCAGCTTAAAGTCTTTCTAAGTCTGAGCCTATGCAGTGAAATATGTGAGCTCCATAAGGTTACAATTATGGGCGCTACACCTAGGATTATTCTTGTTCTCTTCTATTAACCCCTTGCACTCCGGTCAATTTCCCTAAAAACACCAAAAAATAACGTGCCCAAATTAAATCCAAAGCTGTTCTTCAACCCTTTGCAGCATCTTCATGGGGTTGGTCTCATTTAAAAGAAAACACTTTGAATTTTTTGGCAAAACAGTCATAATCTCTCTAAGTGCTCCTGCCACTGAGTTACAGTCATCTAAACATAGTGAACTTGAAGAAAATAAATTTGGCCTGGGTGTTTTTTTGGATACAAATGCTCGCAAATAACACACAGCTTCAGATCTGGGCTGGAAAATGCAACAGAAATGTAGAACCAAGTGTTATCCAGCTGAGGTCCAAATTTTGTAACAATACCACAAAAAATGAATATATTACACAGCTTTTTCCTCAGGTTGTTCCCAGGCGTTTTGGAACTGTGCCAAATTGTGCCAAATGGCACAGTTTGGAAAAACGTCTGTAACTTTTGAATGATTCAATGTAGAAGCTTCATTTTGGGCTCTAATGAAAGGTCACACTCAGAGCTGTGTCTGTGTGTGTGTGGGGGGGGGGGGTTGTCCCCCCCCCCTCGCTACAGAGGACGTACATCGGCCATTGCTACATGACGCATTAGCCTCATGTGGCGATGTGGCAACAGCCGTGCAGTCACCGCGGCTCCCCCCCCCTCGCTACAGAAGAATAGCGGGGGGGGCGGCGTTCACGGTCTGGACGCGGCGAAAGACCCGTGTACCGCGGCGCACGAAGTTCAGACTTCGTGCGCCGCACAGTTGTAATTTACCGATCGGTCAAAAGTCATTTTTGATTACAATTTTCAGGGATAAAGAATAATTTAGCTTATAACACCTTACCTCTTCACAGCAGTGTCCTGGCGAACTTCTCTTCCTCATTGTCAGACGAATGCGACGCTGGTCCGCTCATGGTTCTGGTCTCCCGACCCAATCAAAACATAATTCCATTATTGCGGTTTTGTGCTTCCATGATTGTGGTTTTTGGCGAACGATTTTTCAAAACAAATAACAGTAGTAATTAAAAAAAGACTGGCGAATGTGTGTGTGTCACTCAGCCTTCGTCGTCAGCCTCCGTCGGTCTATGACCATGGAAGAAAATCATAACGTCTACTCTGCTGGAACAAAAACAAAATAAGCACCGCCTGTGGCCGAACATGCCGATGAGCGAATGGCAGTCGCTGTCACACAGGTTGCACTTATGGGTGGTCTCCGTGTTGCTGGGTCTGTGACGGTTCTTCCTGCGGGTCCTTTTTGTCATCTGCTGCAGCAGTCTGTCTTCACCCAGCCTTAAAAAAAAACAGCTCGCGAACTTCTCTGCTTCAATTGGCTCACTGCATTCGCAGCCTTGGTAGGCGGGTCCTTCTTGCTAGGTTTTCAGTCATTGGTTCTTCAAGGTTTCAGAAACCCAATTCAAGGCTCTTATTAGTCGAATGAGAGGTCAATCAGATGAACTAATCTGTTCACGGCTGTGTCTGCAGCTTTTATTTTCAGTGCACGCTTGGACGCATCTCCATCATGTGTCCTAGAGCGCACGAGGGCGCACGAGAGCGCCCTCATGCGCTCTGGGATGCAGAGACTTGCCCGTCCGCGGTACAACGGAGTGCAAGAGGTTAATGCAGAATAATAACTCGTTCTAGCTTTTCTAAGAGTTTTTTATAAATTAAAAGATGATTTCTCCAAGCTAAATAGATTTCATCTGAATTAGTAGAGTGCCATTTTCTTTCTAATTGACAAGTCTTCTGTTTTAAGCTACAAGTTTTTGTGTTGAACCAAGGGGTTATCTCTGATAAGACTTTTTCTTTTTTAAGGGGGCCACCAAGTCTAGAGTCTGATGCAGAGAAGCTGTAACACTATCTACCATGCTATCAATTACAGAAGGAGCAAGCTGTCTATAGCTTATTTCTGTTGTGTTGACACATGGCATAGAGGAAACAATCTGCATAAATTTGGTAACAACATCATCTGAGAGGCATCTACTGTAGTAATATTTTTCTTTAGGAGCCAAATAGTCAGAAATAGTAAAATCAAAGGTTAACAGACAATGGTCTGACAGTACAGGGTTATAAGGAGACACTACCAGACTTTCTATTTCTATGCCATATGTCAGAACAAGGTCCAACGTATGGTGGCGATAATGGGTAGAATGTCCTACTTTCTGAGAAAACCCCATCAAGTCCAATATTGAATTAAATGCCATATTAAGGCAATCACTTTCTACATCTACATGTATATTAAAGTTCCCTACTATAATTATTCTATCTGATTTCAGCACTAAATCAGCTAAGAATTCGGCAAATTGGGATAAAAACTCTGAGTAGGTTGATGGAGGATGATAAACTTTGGCAAATAAAATTGGGTTTAGCCTAAAATTGCTAAAATGCCCAATACTGAGGACCAAGCCCTCAAAGGAATGATAACGTGTTTTTTGCTTAACATTAACTAGTAATTTAGAATGGTAAATTGTTGCTACTCCTCCTCCACAACAAGAACTTCTGGGATTTTGACAGTTTAAATAACCAGAGGAAGTTGATTCATTTAAACCAACATAATCCTCTTGTCCTAACCAAGTCTCTGTAAGGGATATTAAATCAATCTGATGATCAATTAACAGATCATGGACTAGCAGAGACTTGATTCTGTCAGATGAATTCATTCCTGCGGTCTGAGTTCATCTGTCTCGGGCAGTGCCCCGAGTCAGACCAGGGAGATTTTTTTTTTTTTTTTTTTTTTTGTTACTTATTTGTACCCGTAGGTAGACTTGGTTTGCAGTCTGGTGACAAGCCACCGGCTGCTGGTCGCTGCGTGCGCGAGCGCCCTAAACCTACATGTTTTTGGTATGCGGGAGGAAACCGGAGAAATCCCGGAGTAAACCCACGCAACACGGGGAGAACATGCAAACTCCACACAGCTCACTGTTGGTCGGGGGCTGGGATCGAACCCACGACCTCATGATCCCCGCGATCCCCCGGCCGAGGGTAAAACTGTGCTGCCACAGTGCTAAACCACTGCGCCACCATGCAGCCCATAGTGGAACTGGTGTCGATCAGGGCCCGAATTGGAGTGCTGTCCAGGCTGCACTGCAGGTATAGCCCTGGCAAGTGTCTATATCATCCCAGACGTGGTAAGAGTTCGTTGGGGAAAATATCTGTGAGAGGCGGCAGATCCCTGTCTGTGCCACCTCGCTCTAGTTTAAAGCTGGTGAGATTCAAGATTCAAGATTTAAAGGCTTTATTATCATGTGCACAGTTAAGAAATGCTACATTTCCTAAGCAATGAAATTCTTACTTTGCTCTCCGAACGAATGCCAAGTTAAAGGTACAGAAACAATTCTAATAAGGTAATGACACACTAACACAGTAACACAGAGGGGGCTGGTTGTTGCGGGGTGGGTGCAAGGCAGTGGCGCACGATGTGGCCTGGCTCCCCACAGCAGAAGAATCCCTCCTCCCACCGCCATCGAACTTTCGCCGGCCATACAACTGTGGTCTGGCGCAACTCCTCCTCATCCTTGCTCTCAGCCATGGCTTGGAAAGCTCTCTGCCTTGATGATGAAACATCAGTGACATGCTCCAGCATCGGGTCCACCCGCTTCGCCTCTGCCACGGCCGTCTCCCAGATGTGTTCCCAAATGTGTTCTCGGAGCTGGGCCAAGCGGAGCCCTTGGATGAAACTCTGAAGGGCGAGCTTCTCCACTGCCTCCAGCTCAAAGTCCGTGTAGCCACACTGTGTCAGCAGCTGGACGTCTTCTGCATAAGCCCCCAGGCTCTCTGTCGCATCGCTGGTGGCTGGCCAGCTGTTCCCAGATGTGGTCAGTGTGGGTCGCCCTCCCGAACTGCCTCCGAAGTGCTCCCTGTAGTGCTGGCCAGCTATGATGTTCCCCAGGCCAGAGATTGGACAGTGTGCAGAAAGTTCCACCCTCCAGAGCCAGTGCAACCTGCATAACTGTTTCTTCAGGCTTCCAGCTGTTGAGCGTGGTGGCCAGTTCAACCTGGACGAGGTAGTCGCCCAGCGAGGTTTTGACACCAAAGCGGGAAAGCTTGGCCAATTGGTGGGTCAGAGGTACTGGGGTTGTGACGGTCACCTCCGTGCTGATCACTGCCCTCAGCTGCAGTGGGATCGCTGGCTCATAGTTTCCCCGCTGGCGCTCCTCATCCTGCCTTGAAAAAGGCAGGACACGGGATGTGCTTGCTCTGTCCAGCCCGCTTCCCCATTCTTTGCAGTGAGCAGCTCTGGTGACTGGCATGTCTGCTCTGCTGCCCACCTCCATCTGGACTGTTCATCTCCAGCTGTTCGAGTTGTCGAATCTCAGCCTTGATCCTCGCTTCCATCTTTCAATAATGCCACTTCTGACACCAGTGTGATGTTTCAAGGGTTCACACAATAATGAGAGAGGATTTGGAACATAACAGGCATTTATCTCTTCACTGACAAATTACGCAGAACAGAGGGGAGGTCATCCACACACACACTCACTTCACTCAGGCATGTCACAGACATATGTGGCCCGTGCTGGCAAAATGAGTCACTTTGAGAAAATTATCAAAACTGAGGTAGCTTTTTTTTTCCATTTTTTTCTCCATATTCTGTATCGAAAGACCTTCAAAATGATATTTAATTTGTAGGAAGTATGCAAAAATGGACCTGGAAAAAGCCGATTTGTTTATATTTTGGCTAGGTTTAAAACTCACATTTGATCGATTGGGAGTTATGTCTTCCACCAAAACATATGTATTTTTAGAAAGTACGATTTCTAAGCTTTACAGTGATACCAGGCACTCACGGGGGTTTTCCCGGGACTTGCCGCTAGCAAACAAAGGAAGAGTCATGATTTATGACTTCTCGTGCCTGTATCTTGTAATGACGTGGTGTGCATTCCGATTCATTTTGCCAGCACGGGTCACATATAATCTCACACGCAGGGAAAATAACACTATCACAACCAGACTCATAACACAATTATAACACTACAACAATAAAACTCAGAACACAAGAATTATAACAGTCTTTGAAAACCCCACAGCGCAAAGCATGCTGGGAGAATCCCCAGACCTTATCACAGCCCTGACTTTACAATATGTATGGAACTGCAGTAACCTAAGGAATAAACGCAAAGGCTCGGTCATTTGAATTAAACAACTGCTGTATGCATTGTTACACCCATCCACCCACACAGTAAACTGCACCTTTTTGCGCAACCACTGCTTCTGTCCTTAAAAGTAGGGTCTAACTCCAAGCAGGATGATAGAGCTGTTGTGGCTGGTGGAGGTACTTTTTCTTACCAGTGTCTGTGTCTGTGAGGCTGGACTCTTTTCTTTTAGTACTTTTTTCCTCTGAGTCGCAACTCATGTTCACTGTGAATTTTTTTTAATTTGCTGCGGTGTCAGTGCAGCTGCCCAAACAAACATGAGCTAAGCGCTGATCAGCTCAGGTATGAGCTGATCAGCTATGAGCATCAGTTTCTGGTGATGTGTGGGCGTTCACATAAATAAAAATGATGTTTTTTGGGGGGTGCACAGAAATGCCAAAACTGTCGCATATTTGAGCCTTTTTAAAACTGTCGATTGTATATTTATAGGCCTTAAAACTATAGTATAAATATGATAATTATAGTATATCTGGCAACACTGCTACCAGCCCACTTCCAACCCTAATCAGGTCAAACGTCAACTCTTAACCAATTAAGTTAGGCAGGTGGGACAGACGTACACTTCAACAAATAAAAAGTCGATACGCCAAAACAAACCCTCCGGTAAGTGTTGGGCATGGCAGAATTAGCAAAAAAAGTGTTTCTTTCAGGGCCCCAAACAAGCCAGGCCGGGGCTTCTGCCCCGGTAAGCCCTCTTGATAATCCAGGGCAGCAGGCAGTGTATAATTTTTGGCTTTTAAAAGTAATGTATATATAAATCCTTGAGGATGTCAGAACTTAGAAACCCTCAGAATCCTGGAAAAATGCACAATATGGGACCTTTAAGTCATTATAGAAGATTATGAAATAAGAAGGGAAAACACCATAAAATGTTCAAAAGAGAATTACTTTTGACAGTAAGTACGTTTGACGTTCCCTTGTCTCTTTCTCAGTCCTTCCTACATCTGTTCTTTAGATTACTGACATGGTGGCGGCATCTCGGGTTGGCACCGCAGACCTGTCAGCAGGCTCTTCACACCTCTGTCCCATTGTCAATCTTCACCTGACCAAACCTCTCACTGCAAAATAGGATGGAACCACTGGAGGAAAACAACATATGTCCCCTTGAGGCAAAACAAGCATGTTAAACTGAATTGCAGATGTTTAGAAATAAAACTCTGTGCTTGTTTGTTTCTTGTAAACTATCCTTAATCTTTATCATGGTGTTCTGCCATCAGGAAACCAGTACTTTGTGGAAAAAGTGAGAGTGGGCCCAGAGTGAGGTGTCCAAAGATGTGGATGATGATTACTCACAACGCTGAGCGCTGCCAAACACTGCAGGTTGTTTTTCTCTCAGTGAATCATTTGGTAACAGAGCTTCCTCCTTCCCTGCGGTGGTCATGGAGGGACGAGAAAAACCTCCAAGAAGACTATTAGTCAGAGGAAAGATGTGGATCTCTGGGCAGTAATTGACGCCTTATAACATGCGTGCATACCACAAACATAATAAAACTGGAAAACACAAGTGTATAAAACTTAAAGCAGAGCCAGGAAGAGCGGCAAGAAATTATAGTAGCCTCATATTGTGAGTAGTAATAGTCCCCCCAAGTAATGAATAATCCCCCAGTGACTATTAACTCTTTTATAAATTTAAACATTTATTTAAATCTAATAAACTTGCTTTTATTTCTTATAAAATCCTAATTATTTTCCTGTAAATGTGGGTCATTTTTAATATAAATTTTGGACTTTTTTTTTTCTTATAAAATGGCAGTGTTTTTCCAAACATATTCGTCTCTTTTTTTTTTTAATAAAGACTCCGGTGGCCTAGAGGTAGAGCATCCGCCCCACAACAAGGAGGTTGGGGTTCAAGTCCTGGCCAGGTCATGCCAGAGACCATATAAAAATGGAACTTCCTGTCGTCCAGCTTGGTGCTCAGCAAAAATGGAACAGAGGAGGAAAATGGGGGCGGCAGTGGTTCAGGAGGTAGAGCGGGTCGTCTAGTAACAAGAGGGTTGGCGGTTTGAATCCCACTCTCCCCAGCCATCCTGCCGTTGTGTCCCTGGGCAAGACACTTTACCCACCTTGCCTCCAGTGTCCATGACACTGGGTATGAATGTGTATAAGTGGTGGGAGAGGCCGTTGGCGCAGATTGGCAGCTATGTTTCTGTCAGTCTGGCCCAGGGCAGCTGTGGCTACAGTAGCAGAGTAGCTTATCAGTGTCTGTCTGGAGTGAATGAATAATGGTCTCACTGTAAGTGTTTTGAGATGTCACTTGACATGTAAAGCACCATATAAATCTAATTCATCAATTATTATTACTTGGCATTTTTTAAAGATTAGATTTACACCTTTTCTTTAATAAAGCAGTATTTTTTTTCATGCACAGTTTTTCCCTAATTTTTTCTTCTATTGTTGTAATTTTTTAGCCATAAATTTGCACTTTAAAAAAAAAAAAAGCATCAGTTTTGGAGGGTTTTTTTTAGTTAATCTGAGGAAAATAAAACAAAAACTGGCCTCATGTGCCCTTTGATATAATCCAGATCATATCATGAAATAGCAATAAATCAAATTTTCCATACTCTAATGGGAAGAGGGACTGGATTTTAACTTTAAGTCAGTGAAATCAAAAGTAACTAAAGAAAATACATGTTCACCACTGCCTTTTTTTTTTTTTTTTTAATCCACAGCCATCTGTCCTTGCATATTTCTCTCCTTAACATCATGCCTACCCAGCACCTCCTCATCTCTTCCCTTAACCTACATGCCCATTAAAGTCTCCTCCAGTGTGTATAAATGTCGGGTGCTGGTTGGTGAGGCTGTTGGTGTGGATTAGCAGCCATGTTTCTGTCAGTCTGCCCCAGGACAGCTGAGGCTACAGAGGTAGCTTACCACTCTCAGTGTCGGTCTGGAGTCAATGAATAATGGATTCACTGTAAGCACTTTGAGGTGCGCCATGTAAAGCGCCATATAAATCTAATCCATTATTACACATGTACACATGCTTAATAAAACTTCAAATTCAAATACTGAATTTCAAAAGCCTTAAAATTTAGACTTGATTTATCAAACCTTTTATTGCTTCTGCACCCAAATGAACAGACCTAAATTATACAGGTTCTGACTTTCAACAAGACTTGCTGTAGCTATTATATTGTGGTTAGGTTTCCTTTTTCCTGATATATAGAGTCTAACTGTGGTGCAGGTTGTTGCATGCGGCCTCAGCATTTAATCCCCTGTAGCACCAGTGATGAATGAAGTGCAGCAAAGAAAGTGTAAACCTGCTTTTTTTCTTTCTGACTTTTTCCTAATTCCTAAACTTTCTCCTCTTTCACTTCATTTATTATCGAATTATTAGAGCACAATCTAAAAGTGGCAAAGGTGGAGGATAGTTGGGGCTGGGGGGGTTTGGAGACTCCAGCGCAGCTATACCCTTGCAGCCTGCATAAATCACCAAGCTAATAAATTGAAAGCTAAATGACTTCTTGCCCTCTGCATATATCACTGAGGCAAACCAACTGAAGCCTTATATACCCTGGAGGACAGAGGAATGCTTCTGTTCATAACATGATTTGTGGATGGCTCCCATTGGTTGTTGGTTTCAGAAATTAGTGTAGTGTTCACTGATTTGATTTATCAAGTTTTGTTTTTTTTAAAACTCTGAGGAAAGTTTAAAAGCATCCAATCAAAATACTATGGTTTGTCATTAATGTCACAATATCAGATTTTTTCTGCACAGTTGTCATCCTGATAACGATATTGTTACAATATTAGTTGAAAAGGCGAAAACAAAAAATAAGAATAATCCTATTAGTCAAATTGATTATTAACTTTCTTTATTGTGGGTTTTTTGCTTGTTTTTGTAAATACCATATGTATGACACTACAAGTGTGCAAAAAGAACAATTACTCTTAATGGATTGTGAAAAGGCAGACATAACTGACACATAATTTCTATTTTAGATATTGTGGTTATCATCAATATTGCAATAATAGAATAAGCTTATATGTTATTATACATGTCCAAAATATATTTTAAACAACCGTGAAGTGAAATATCTGTTCATGGTTGTAGCTTTTCAAATGCTTTGGAAAATTTAAGAAAATCACACCTTTCACTTATTGACATTATTTATATGATATGAATAAGAAGATATATTAGGTTGTCATTATTATCAATCAAAACAGATGTTTAAGAGTAACAGTGCAGCTGGCTGAGGCGACTGAGGACACTAAAACTGAAACAATAGCTCCACCAAGTGGACAAACATTCGTGAGACACTTCATAACAAATGCTAACATGGTGGTGTTACATATATACATTCTATCAAAAACACTTGACAGAAAATTTTAAAAATAGACAAAATAAATTATTACTTTAGAGCAATCATTGTATATGTAATTATCCACTCCAGACATCTGAAGTCATGCAATTAAACTATGTTCTTTGGTGAGGATTTTCAAAGAGTGGCTCTCTGTTCATCATATACTACTGCACATTCAGCTTAAACACATTTAAATCGGCTACAGCTGCCTTAAACGCCTTAACAAAGCACTAGACACTTTCTTTTCAATACTTGTCCTAACACTGACATTAACAGCTATCTGTAAAGAATCCAACAGTGCTAAAATGGACTCAAAGTTCAAACACAGTGGCTATTTGTGTCAACATGTAAAAATCATCACAATTCTAATAATTTCAACCAAAAAGACATGACATAAAACATATTTAACAGTACTGAAAAAAGACAGGAAATGTACACCATTAATAACAATCATCCAAAGCTATAAAATCCATGTAAGTATTCATATAGTGACATTTTTCTTGGCAGTTAGAGGTAGAAAAACCAACAAAGCATTTTTTATTCACCTAAGAGAAAAAAAAATATTGTCCCACCTTCTCCTTACTACCATCCAGATTCCCAAAACAGCTGAGATTAGTCCCGTTTGCAGGTCTCACCTTATTCATCATGGTATGAAACACAATCTGCACCATTTTGGCTTTTCAAGAAAAAATGGAAACCAAGCTGTACATTGCATGCCCGTCAGGGGAACAAAAAAAAAAATCTGTATGACTAGATGTGTACTGTATTAGGAGCGGTGTTTTAGAAATAGGAAACAGTGTTACTTTTTTTTTTTTTTTTTTACAAATCCTGGTTTATTTTTATGAGTAGGCCTACTTGGTGTGTATGTTTTGTCATGTTTGTTTTAGTATCTTGCCCGGTCCTCATCCACTATGACCTTTTGGACTATTTTTGCCTGCCCCTTTGTTGCCTTGTTTGCTTTGCTTACTAACCTCTTCATGACTAAAACACTTGGACTGAAATTAAATATAGAAATTTAATTTACTCCCTGATTATCCTGTCTTGGGCTTTGGACCTCCTCCTATGGTTTTTTTTTTTTTTTTTTTAAATTGAATGATACAAGATTGTGTGGTTTTGATAAAACTGCCACTAACAAGGACTACTGAGATTTCTGGGTTGAGATTAATCAGCCAGTGACCAGTAGTCGATACTGATGGTTTCCTTTGTTATTTCCATATATTTCATCTTTACCTGGAAGACAAAAAAATATGCACTCTAAAAAAGATAACTGAAATATTTCAAATGGTTCAGCCCTGGATGTTTTCTGAATTTGCAGCTGTAGTTTACTGTTGTCTATTTCAGGAAAAAATCAATACCACACAACTGGGACACACCAGAGAAATATCAGCCACTGCCAATAGCTTATTTTCCGTTAGCCGATATCAGTCAACAAGGTGAATATCAGCCCATATACAAAAGTGGACACATGTTGGTAATGTTTTGTTGAAGAAAGAAAAGTCCATGGCATTGATGCAAGAGGAAATGGAACCCCAGGGTGATCAGAAGAACAGTGCATACTGTAGAAAAAGAGCCTAGAAAACCATCCAAAATCTTTCAAGCTGAGCTCCAAGGTCAAGGTATGTTGCACTCTAATCATATCACGGGGTTGCATTTTGAACAGTAATGGACTCCATGGAAGAAGACCAGGAAAGCTCCACTACTGACAGAAAAACATTAAAAATCCAGCCAAAATGAATGCTGACAAGCCCCAAAGTTTTGGGGAGGTTGTCCTTTGGAATGATGAGACAAAACTGGAGCTTTTGGGCCAATCATATCACATCTATGTTTACAGAAGCAGAAATAAAGCATACAAAGAAAAAAACACTGTACCTACCATGAAATATGGAGGAGGGTCAGTTATGTTCTGGGACTGTTTTGCTGCTTCTGGCACAGGGTGTCTTGAATATGTGCAAGGTACAATGGAATTTCAAGACTATGAAGGCATTCTGAAGCAAAATGTGATGCCCAGTGTCAGAAAGCTTGGTCTCAGTCGCAGGTCATGGGTTCTCCAACAGGATAAAGACCCAAAACACAAAGATAAAAACACTCAAGAATGGCTAAGAACAAAACACTGGATTATTCTAAAGGGCCTCTTATGAGTCCTGATCTAAATCCTACTGAACATCTGTGGAAGGAGCTGAAACATGGCATCTGGAGAAGGCACCCTTCAACCCTGAGACAGCTGGAGCAGTTTGCTCACGAGGAGTGGGTCAAAATACCTGTCCACAGGTGCAGAAATCTCATTGACATTTACAGAAAATGCTTGATTGCAGTGAATGCATCAAAAGGTTGTCCAGGCCAGTTTCATTATTTTTTTAATGATTCTGTTTGAACCAAAATGCAACAGCAATGTTTGATTTTCATTAGTTAATTTTCAGAAATTTTTTATTTATTATTATTTTTGTCAGTTTCAAGTTATTTCAGTTACGACTGTGGGATTATTCTTTCTTTAATGCAAGGTTACCAACAAATTTGTCCATGTCTGTAGATGCTAAGCCAGCATATCCGTACATCCCTAGTTCATAGTAACTCTTCATCAAATATGAGCTATAAAATGTTTTGACCATATGTATTTGTAGTTACACTGTGAATATGAATTATTTTGATGACAAAGATCATTATGCAGCAGCATTTGTGACTATCAGTGCTCTCATGGCCCCTCCAAAAGGCTCCTAAAACAAAAGTGGTCACATCTTATTAGATCCAAAGTTTCACACCTCACTGCACCAAAAATGGGAGCCTTAAAATCACAGCATCTCTCTTTGGTCTAGATGCCTCAGTTTGTTTCCATCATTTCCACTGTGCAACAGCCAGTCTTGCACAGTTTCACTTTAACACCGCAAAAGTTGTTGTTCATTCTTAATACAATCATTTACAATGCATAATGCATAATCATCTTTTATACTTTCCTTTCTTTTGCATATTTCAAGAGGGTTATTTTTCAAAGCTGGAAACGATTTGTTGAGAGAATATTTTATCTATATGCACATTACTGTGCAATCACTATGTGAATGAATTCCTCAAGTATAAATAAGAGTAATCATCAACAAATTCACTTGGGGAAGGGTTATAAAAAATCATTTAACAAATTTACTTCAATAGTAACAATTCTTCTTCTTTGTTTGGCTGTTCCCTTTAGGAGTCGCAACAGTGGATCATCTGCCTCCGTCTCACCCAGTCCCTTACATCTTCCTCTGTAACACCAACCCTCCCTGTACTGTCAAACATAGCCCCCCACACATCCGGCGAGCAGCACTAACTCAAAGGATGCTTCAAAAAGCCAAAGATTCTCCTCACATACCAATCTATGCAGATATCTACACCCCACCCACACCGACTTCCATCCAGACGGCCGATTTGGAAAAACCCTCCCCCAGCTGACTTCACCATCCAGACAGCTTGGCAAGAGGAATGGGAGACCAAGGAGGTCCCAAACAAACACCTGGTGACAAACCCCAACCAACAGGTCCCGGGCACCAACCTCCCAAGTTGACAGTGGTCTACACTCAGTCGCTTCAGGACTGGACATGGCCCCTGCTTGGCCAGCCTTCACAGATGGGGCAGTAGCCCTAGCCCACTGTGCGCATGTGGAGAGGAGCAAACAATGGAACACATCATAGAGGCTTGCCCGCTCCAAAGACTGGAAGGAGGATTACACACCCTCCATACAGCAAACCAGGAGGCAACTGCTTGGCTTGAGGACTTTGCATTCGCTAAATAAATAAATAAACCAACCCTCTCCATGTCCTCCTTCACTACATCTATGAATCTTCTCTGTGGTCTTCCTCTTTTCCTCCTGCCTGGCAACATCCTTCATCCAGTATATCCACTATCCCTCCTCTGCACATGTCCAAACCATCTTAGCCTTGCCTCTCTTACTTTGTCTCCAGATCGCTCAACCTGAGCTGTCCCTCTGATATACTAATTTTTAATCATGCCCCTCTTAGTCACTGTTAATGAGAATATTAGCATCTTCAATTCTGCCACCTCCAACTCTGCCTCCTGTCTTTTTGTCAGCGCCACTGTCTCCAAACCATATATCATAGCAGGTCTTGCTACTGTCTTGTAAATCTTCCCTTTCACTCTTGCTGCTATTCTTCTGTCGCAAATCACCCCTGACACTCGTCTCCACCCACTCCACCCTGCCTGCACTCTCTTCTTCATCTTTCTTGTGCATTTTCCATTGCTTTGGATGGTTGACCCCAGGTATCTACCTTCACTACCTCTACTCCTTCCATCTTCACGGTTACGCCTGTCTCCGTCTCATTCACACTCATGTATTCTGTCTTGCTTCAACTAACTTTCATTCCTTTTTTTCTCCAGAGCATACCTCCACCTTTCCAGGTTCTCTTCCACCTGTTCCCTACTCTCACTATTAAGATAAGATAAGATAAGATAAGCCTTTATTAGTCCCACAACGGGGAAATTCCAGGATTGCAACAGCACAGGGATAGCAACACTCAGAGCAACAATCAGAAGGCAAGAAAAAAAACAAGCAAGCAAGAGCAGCTAATATACATATGTACATATTACTATAAAATATATATATACACACACACACACACAGACACACAGTGCAGAACATTGTAGCTGGATGGAATAAATATATGAATATATGAACACACAGTGCAGAGCATTGTAGCTAGATGGAATAAATATGTAAATATATAAACACCCACAGTACGGAGCATTGCAGCTAGGTGGAATAAATATGCAAGTATATAAACACACACAGTGCGGAGCAATGTAGCTAGATGGAATAATATGTAGATATATAAAAACACAGTGCGGAGCATTGTAGCTAGATGGAATAAATATATAGATATATAAATATAAACACACCCAGTGCTGAGCATTGTAGCTAGATGGAATAAATATATAGATATATAAATATAAACACACCCAGTGCAGAGCATTGTAGCTAGATGGGATGAAACAGCATAACCGTCTATTTAGTTATCCTACATGGTATAATTATGTGCCCATACATATTCTCACCCTCCATAGCGACCGGTATGTTCCTAGTTGTATGCCGGAGAGGACCATTGTGTAAGTCTATTGCATCTTTTGCATTCAAAGAAAAAAAAAAAAAAAAAAAAACTATTAGTTTGTTACGTCTTTTTGCTATCTCTGCGAGCAGCCCTGCTTAGGTTGTACAGTCTGACAGCCGTTGGTAGGAAGGACCTACGAAACCTCTCGGTTGTGCACCTGGAATGATGTAGTCTGCTGCTAAATGAGCTCCTCAGTGCATCCAGTATGTCCTGCATAGGGTGGAACTCGGACTCCAGCAGAGATGACAGTTTAGCCACCGTCCTTCTCTCTCCTATCTCCTCCATCGGATCAAGGCATTGCCCCAGGACAGAGCTAGCTTTCTTAATCAGTTTGTTCAGTCTCTTCCTATCGGCTGCAGTAATGCCACTGCCCCAGCAGACCACTCCAAAAGTGATGGCTGATGCCACCACCGTGTCATAGAATGACTTCAGCAGCGCCCCTTGTACACCAAAAGACCTGAGTCTCCTCAGCAGGAACAACCTGCGCTGTCCCTTCTTGTAGAGTGCGTCAGTATTGTGTGACCAGTCTAGTTTATTGTTCAGATGAATACCCAGGTACTTGTAGGATGTCACCATCTCGATGTCTGTTCCCTGTATATTTACTGGTGCTGTGAGGGGCTGCCCATGCCTGCGGCAGTCCACCACCAGCTCCTTAGTTTTCCTCGCGTTGATCTGGAGGCAGTTCCGATGGCACCAGTCCACAAAGTCCTGGATAAGCCCTCTGTACTCAGCTTCATCTCCGCTGGAGATGAGACCAACGATCGCAGAGTCATCAGAGAACTTCTGTAGATGGCAATGTGTTGTGTTGTGTGAGAAGTCCGCAGTATAAAGAGTGAACAGGAAGGGAGCTAGCACCGTTCCCTGGGGGGCCCCCGTGCTACTGATGATCGCGTCGGAAACACAGTCCCGGGTTCTCACAAACTGAGGCCGGTTCGTGAGGTAGTCCAGGATCCATGATGACAGGTGCTGGTCCACCCCTGCGCGCAGCAGCTTGTCCTTCAGGATCATCGGTTGGATGGTGTTGAAAGCACTGGAGAAGTCAAAGAACATGATCCTCACCATATTCCCGGGCTTCTCCAGGTGGGACAGAGAACGGTGAAGGAGGAAGATCACCGCATCCTCCACCCCAATGCCATGCTGGTAGGCGAACTGGAGTGGATCCATCGCTGGTTCCACCAGGGGGCGGAGATGAGCAAGGAGCCAGTCTCTCCAGGGTCTTCATCAAGTGGGACGTCAAGGCCACCGGTCTGAAGCTGTTCAGGTCTTTGGGGTGGGAAGTTTTTGGTACAGGTACCACACAAGATGTTTTCCACAGCTGTGGTACCCTCCCCAGTTTCAGGCTCATGTTGAAGATATACGTCACAATCCCACACAGCTGTCTGCACAGGACTTGAGGAGCTTTGCGCTGATGCCGTCCGGTCCCGACGCCTTCTCGCCTTGATCTTCCTCAGCTCCGTCCTCACCTGGGTCTTGGTCAGGGTCAGGATGGGGGGCTGTGTGTTGGGAGTGGGGGGGGGGTGTCGGTGGAGTGGGGAGTGGGTAGCAGGACTTGATTTCTTAGAGGCAGCAGTGGTTGTTGTGCAGACAGGGGGGAGGGCGGTTGGTCAAATCTATTGAAAAACAGATTCAGGTTGTTCGCCCACTCCCTGCCCCCCGTGGCCTGGGAAGAGGTATTCTGGAGCCCCGAGATGGTTTTGAGGTTTCTCCAGACCCCGCTGATATCGCTCTGTTGCAGCTTGTCCTCCATCTTCTTCCTGAAGCTGTCCTTGCCTTCTCTGATCTTTCTCCTCAGCTCCCTCTGTACGGACTTCAGCATCTCCCTGTTCCCCGACCTGAAGATCCTCTTCTTCTCTCTCAGAAGTGTTTTTATCTCAGGGTTGATCCAGGGTTTGTTGTTTGAGTGACGCCGTATGGTCTTGGTGGGAACGGATTTGTCCACACAGAAGCTGAGGTAGCCCGTGAAGGTGTGAATGAGGCCATCGATGTCCTCACCATGTGGATCGCAGAGCTGCTTCCAGGCAGTGGCTTCAAAACAGTCCTTTAGAGTGTCCATTGTCTCCTCAGACCATAACTCCACAGTGTGCATGGCCGGAGGTTGTCTGTGCACTAGGGGTTTGTACACCGGTCGGAGATGAACCAAGTTGTGATCCGATCTCCCAAGTGGGGGGAGTTGTGATGAGGTGTACGCCTCCTTAGTGTTTGCGTAGAACAAATCCAGTGTTTTATTGTCTCTAGTGTGGCATGTGACATACTGGGTGAAAGTGGGCAGAATGGGAGACAGTGAAACGTGGTTGAAATCGCCTGAGATGAGGAGAAGAGCATCTGGGTGTTCTGTCTGCAGCCTGCTGGTTACTGAATGGATGACGTCACGCGCTGTCCCAGCGTTCGCCGTCGGATTTGCATAAACAACAATGCAGATCACGTGTGAGTGTTCTCTCGGGAGATATGTAGGCCTCATGCTAACAGCTAGCAACTCAATGTCTTTGCTGCAGTGTCGTTGTTTAACAGTGATATGTCCCGGTCTGCACCAGTTGTTGTTAACATACATTATCACTCCACCACCCCTAGTTTTGCCACTCTCTGGTGTTCGGTCAGCTCGTATCATGTGAAAACCCTCCAGCTCAATGTTAGCATCTGCTGCTAGTTCAGTTAGCCACGTCTCAGTAAACAAAAGGAATGGCTGCAAACACCATGGTCCGTGGAGACTCCTGCCTGACCTCGTCTGTCAGCTTGTCCATCACCATGGCAAACAAGAAGGGGCTCAGAGCTGGCCTCTGATGTAATCCCACCCCCCACCTTGAATCTATCTGTCACTCCTACAGCATACCTCATCACTGTCTCACTGTCCTCATACATGTCCTGCACCACCCTCACATATTTCTCTGCCACTCCTGACTTTCTCATACAATACCATACTTCCTCTCTTGGCACCCTATCATATGCTTTCTCTAGATCCACAAAGACACAGGGCAACTCCTTCCGACCTTCTCTATACTTCTCCATCAGCACTCAGAGCAGACATGGCATCTGTAGTACTCTTTTTGGCATGAAACCGTACTGCTGCTCACTGATTGTCACCTCTCCTCTTATCCTGGTTTCAACAACTCTTTCTCATATCTTCATAGTGTGGCTAATCAACTTTATGCCTCTGTAGTTACTACAGCTCTGAGCATCACCTTTGTTCTTGAAAATTGGTACCAAAACACTTCTTCTCCACTCCTGAGGCATCCTCTCATTCTCCAAGGTTGTGTTAAACAATCTGGTATAAAAATTCCACTGCCATCTCTTCTAAACATCTCCATACCTCCACAGGTATATCATCTGAACCAATCGCTTTTTCATTCTTCATCCGCTTCAAAGCTGCCATCACTTTGCTTCCTTGTTCACCATCTTTCCTTTATCCATCCTCCTCTCTCTCTCTTATTTTCTTCAGTGATCATATCCTCAAAGTACTCCTTCCACCTTCTCAACACACTTGTTAGTACATTACCATTTCTGTCCTTAATCAACCTACCCTGCTGTACATCTTTTCCAGCTCGATCTCTCTGTCTAGCCAATCGATACAAGTCCTTTTCTCCTTCCTTAGTGTCCAGCCTCTCAAACAACTCACTATATACTTTTCCTTTGCCACATCTCTCTTTGCCATGCGCCTAGCTTCCAAATACTCCTGTCTACTTTCTTCATCTCCCTGACTATCCTACCTTTTCTTTGCATCCTCTTCCTTTGAATACTTTCCTGTACCTCCTCATTCCATCAGCAAGTCTCCTTGTCTTCTTTCCTCTATCCAGAAGATACACCACATACCTTTTCCATACCATTATTACACCTTTTCCATCCACACATACCATTCCCGCTTCCCTCAATACTTTTGCTGTACTTTCCCAGTCATCTAGTAATTCTTCCCTGCCATCCAGAGCCTGTATCACCTCCTTCCTGAACTCTGTGCGACCTTCTTCCTTCTGTAACTTCCCCCACTTAATCTTTGGCTCTGCCTTCACTCTTGTCCTCTTCTTGCTTTCCAAAGTCATCCTACAGACAGGGGCGTAAATCCCGGGGGGGACGCAGGGGTCATGTCCCCCCCCCTTCCATAAAGTTGCCCCCCCCCCAAAAAAAATGACATTGCAAACACAAACATTTTTTATTTGAATAGCATAGTAATGTTCATTGAAGGCACAATACAAGTGGTGCAACTTAAAAACACATTGTTTGACATTTATAACTAGTGAAAGATTAGAACCCCCCCCCCCCCCCCCCCCCCCCCATTCCCATCCTCACAGTGGTTTAGTCTAATCAGTTTCTCCTCCATGGGTGGGGCTGCTGCAGCTCCAACACACACACAGACAGAGAGGCAGCTCAGGCAGTGAGCAGTTTGGAGTGAGTAAGTGCACTGAAGCTTAATGTGTGAACGGTTAATAAGTTATTTTTCAGTCCATGCTTTCAACAATCACATACAGAACATGGAAAGTGATAGTTCATCTCATTTGTCCAAAGTTTTGTTGAGAGGAGTTTTACTGCACTGCACAGACTTAAGAGTTGGCTTCGGGCTACTATGGTCCAAGACAGACTGAACAGTGTAGTTGTCTGTAATGTCCACAAGGAGAGACTTGATAAACTGGACACAAAAATGATCTGCCAGGAGTTTATTGGATCCAATGACACCAGAAGAAAAACATTTGGTTCTTTTGTTTAGAAGGCTGGAGACCAGTTTGTTATGGCATGGTGTTCCAAAGAGTGTGCAAGATAGTTCCCCCCTCCGTTAGAACCAAAGAGTGCCTTTACTTCAAGATACTTGTCCATTTCCTGTACAATTGCTACTATACAAAAAAGAGCCAAGTAAAATAAGTAATAATGCAAATGTAATAAAAATGCATGGATGACCCTTTAGATAGGAGGATGTGTTTAAGTGCACATTCCTCATTGCAGACACAAACTGTTTCCTTATCTGGCATGAATGATGATGAAAAATCATCAGGATTTAAAAAAAAAAAAGGAGAGGGACATTTCTGTTTATATTGTAAATAATACATTTTGTATGATAGAGTAATATTTTCAGCATTTTTTGCTGTAGAAAAGTGGTTCAAATACACTGTTGCCCATAGAGTTTGTGTATTTTTGTTCATTTTTTTCTAGATTTTGCTGCCAATTGTGTTTGTTTTCTTTGCTTATTTTGTTTATTTTGATGCATTTTTGTCTATATTTGTGACCCCTGCTGGCAAAATGAGTCACTTAGAGGAAATTATCAAAACTGAGGTAACGTTTTTTCCATATTCTGTATTGAAAGACCTTCAAAATGATATTTAATTTGTAGGAAGTGCACAAAAACGGACACCGGAAAAAGACTATTTGTTTATATTTTGGCTAGGATAAAACTTGCGTTCGATTGGTCGGGAGTTGTGTCTTCCGCAAAAACATGTATTTTTGGAAAGTACATTTCCTAAGCTTTCCAGTGATACCAGGAACTCATGGGCTTTTTTCCGGGACTTGCAGCTAGCAAACAAAGAAAGAGTGATGATTTATGACTTCTCGTGCCTGCAGCTTGTAATGACACAGTGGGCATTCCAACTCATTTTGCCAGCATGAGTCACATTTGTTCATTTCTTCAGTCATGAGTCTTTTTGCCTTCACAAAAAGAAGCATAAGTAATAATGGATGGGTATTAATCATGATTACTGTAAATTAATCCACGGTATCACTATGATTAATCTGATTTAAAAAAAATATTGTTTGACAGCCCTAGTTTTAAGACATATTGAGATTTTATTTTGTTGTTGCTTGTTAATAAATACATATTTTTGAAGAATAGTCTGATGTAGTTTAGTTATTCTTTAAGGTATTTCTTCTAGTTTTAGAACTTATTTTGAGCTTTAAATTCTTGTAAAGCTGCTGTGGTGTGGATCAGACCAGTGCTCATGGTGAGCAAAGACATTTTGTTAGATCATATATGGTGTAATTGACATCGACCACCCAATACAACTTTTGGTATTGCTGGCTGAGCGTGTAAAAACCTGTAGACAGGTAGGGTATGGACTAATAAGGAACAATGACATAATTATCTAATATCATTATATAAGACATTTGAGAAAGTATCAGACAACACAGCAAAAATGGCATTATGTCCCCCTCAAAAATTAAGCTCTCAAATTTTTCTGTTTATTGTCCCCCCCAACAGTGAAATGGGATTTTCACCCCTGCCTACAGACTACCATCCAATGCTGCCTAGCTACAGTCTCCTCTGCCACCACCTTGCAGTCTCCTATCTCTTTCAGATTTCTCCTTCTGCATAGGATGTAGTCCACCTGTGTGCACCTTCCTCCACTCTTGTAAGTCAGCCTATGTTCCTCTCTCTTCTTAAAGTATGTGTTTACCACAGCCATTTCCATTCTTTTAGCAAAATCCACAACGATCTGTCTTTCCACATTTCTCTCCTTAAGATCACACCTACCCAGCACCTCCTCATCACCTCTGTTCCCATCACCTACATGTCCATTAAAGTCCACTCCAATCACCGCTCTCTCCCCCATGAAAACACTCTCTACCACTTCATCCAACTTGCTCCAGAATTCATCTGGAAAAATTATAATAAAATCATTCGGAATTAATCCAGAAAAAGGTGCAATATAAAGATGAAATATAACTCTGTAATTCATCTCCTGGTTCAGTTATACAGTGAAGTTTTTATTTTTGTACTGTGTATATGTTCTTCTTCATGATGTAAAAAAACCCCCTAATATTTCTGCACTGCATCAGGTGAAACAAGTGAAAAAAGAGATATACTGTAGCTGCTTCATTGTGTATGCAAAATTTTTCAATTTTAAGTATCATGTTAACCAAAAACACTACAGGGAGACCAATTGGTGTAGCTTTGATAGTTAAAACTTTTCCCGTTTTTGCAACAGCTCAAACAGCGTTATGACCACCTTTAAAAACAAAACAAAAAGTTTATACCACTCACTATAGAGAGCCTAAGTCATGCCTCCTCTACTTCCGCATATGCGACCATCCATCCATTCATCCAGCCAGCCAACCAGCCAACCAGCCATTTTCTATCACTTTTCTGGAGGTCTGGGTCATGGAGGCAGCAGCTCGAGAAGCCCAGACTTCCCTCTCCCCAGCAACCTGGTCCAGCTCTTCAGCGAGGATACCAAGACGTTTCCAGGCCAGCGGGGAGATTTATAGTCCTTTTCCACTAGTAGCTGTTTGGCCCTACTCACTTTGACTCGGCACGCTTTGTAGGCTTTTCCATTAGGAATTGATACGATTTTCATCCCGAAATTTAGTGCCCTCTCCAGGGTGGTGTGAAGCATACCATGTCGAGCTGAAAATGTGACGTGAAAAGACTGCAGGCCACTGATTGGTCCAGGCCTAACATCATGACAGCACCGTCTTCTGCAGAATCTACAACCGCCATTTGCAAAAGTTCTTCAGCTAGTAAATGACATAACGTTCGGCTCAGGAGACGCACACACACAGGCTCAGAGTAGTTCAAACTGTTTATTAACAACAGGGATGTTTTAGGTGCGTGTCTGCGGAATGTTAATGTGTTGGTGGTGGCGTCTGCTTCGGACCCAGAGGCAGGAGACCGTTCAGCCGGCAACCCTATGGGAGAAATCAGACACAGGGTGATGAGCACACACCAACAGAGGAGGAGAATAGGCGAGGGAGAGAAGCTTACTTGTTAGGACAGATGACTGGCGCTTCAAGGATGGAAGCCCGGGAGACAGCCACCTGCAGGGCTCGGTGCAGCAGCGAGGAGAGACGAGGGACGGGATTGTCCACCGCCGAGGAATCCACCTGTGCACAGGGGAGCAGACTGGAGAGATGAGGTAAGTGATTTTCTTACCGGTGACGAGGATGCTGAAGAGAATGTGGTAGAAGCCCATGGAAGGGAAATGAAGTCTACGGCTTCAGACCGAAGCTCAGGGCGAGGCGGCTTATATCCCTCGCCGCTGATGACTGACAGGTGTGTGAGCAGGTGGCGCCGTTGATGAGCGGCGCGGCGTGACAGTACTCCCCCCTCTAGCAGCGCCTCCTGGCGATGGCTTATCCGGGTGCGCTCGGTGGAAGTCCGCGATGAGCGATGGGTCCAACACAAACGACGGGGGCACCCACTATCGATGCTCGGGCCCATAGCCCTCCCAGTCCACCAAGTATTGCAACCCACGACCCCGGCGCCGGGAGTCCAGGATGGAGGAGACGGACCAGGCCGGATGGCCACCAACCATCCGGGGTGCGGGTTGCGCTGCAGGAGGAGGGCAAAGGGGGTCGGTAACTGCCAGCTTCACCTTCGACACGTGGAAAGTGGGATGGATGCGGAGGGAGGGGGGAATAGCCACGCGCACAGCCACCGGGTTGATGATCCGGGTGATGGGAAAGGGACCCATGAAGCGCTGTGCCAGCTTTCTCCTCTCACCTTTTAGGGTGACGTCCTGGGTGGAAACGTAGACAAGTTGCCCAACTCTGTACGCCGGGGCAGGTCTTCTACGCCGGTCCGCCACGGTCCTGTTGCGCTCCGCTGTGCGTAAAAGCGCATGACGCGCGGCGGCCCAGGTGGAGCGGAACTGCCTCACGTGCGCCCTAACTGACGGGACAGTTACCTCGCTCTCCTGCGCTGGAAGCAGCGGGGGGTCGTAACCCAGGGATGCCTTGAAGGGGGACATCCCCGTTGCAGAAGAGCGGGCGGTGTTGTGGGCGTACTCCACCCAAGCGAGATGGTTGCTCCATGACGTCGGCTTGGATCTTGCAACACAGCGGAGCGCAGCCTCCAGCTCCTGATTGGTCCTCTCACACTGCCCGTTAGACTGGGGGTGATGGCCGGAGGAGAGGCTCACCTTGGCTCCGATGGCGTTGCAAAAGGACCTCCAAACCTCGGATGAAAATTGGGGACCCCGGTCCGAGACCACGTCCACCGGAATCCCGTGCAGCCTGACCATGTGTTGGATGAGGAGGCCCGCCGTCTCCAGGGCGGTAGGGAGACCTCGCAGGGGGACGAAGTGTGCCGCCTTGGAGAAACGGTCCACGATGGTCAGGATGGTGTTAAAGAAGCTGGAAACGGGGAGTCCGGTGACGAAATCCAGTGCGATATGCGACCAGGGCCTGCCGGGGACGGGCAGGGGCTGGAGCAGACCCGCTGGAGGGGCATTTCCTGACTTGCTGGTGGCACAGACTGGGCAAGCCCGGGCGTAGCGGGCTGCATCCCTCCGCAGGCCTGGCCACCAAAAAGACCGTTGGAGGAGGCTGATCATCCGGGAGGTGCCGGGATGACAGGTGAGCCGGGAGGTGTGGAGCCAGTGGATGACCTCTCCTCGGACCGCAGATGGGACGAACAGTCTTCCCTCCGGTCCGCCGCCAGGATCAGGTTCCACCTCCTGTGCCTTCCGGATCTTTGCCTCGATATCCCACGAGATGGCTCCCACGACGCACGACCTGGGCAGGATGGAGTGGGGCATCTCCTCCGATTCCACGGGAGTGAACTGCCTAGAGAGGGCGTCAGGCAGGCCGTTCTTAGAGCCAGGCCTGAAGGTGATAGAAAATTGGAACCTGGCGAAGAACAGGGACCAGCGCGCCTGGTGGGCGTTCAGGCGCTTGGCAGATCGTAAATACTCCAAGTTCTTGTGGTCCGTAAGGACCACAAACGGCAGGTTCGCCCCCTCTAGCCAGTGGCGCCACTCCTGCAGGGCGAGCTTGATGGCCAAGAGCTCTCTGTCCCCCACATCGTAGTTCCTCTCCGCCGGGGACAAGCGCCGGGAGAAGAAGGCGCACGGTCGTTTGGCGCCATCGTCCGGTGACCGCTGGGACAGCACTGCTCCCACTCCCGTGTCCGAAGCGTCTACCTCGACGATGCACTGCAGCGCGGGGTCGACCTGGCGAAGGACCCGGGAGGAGGAGAATTCCGCCTTCAGCGCCTCAAAGGCGGCAGCGACCTCTTCGGTCCACCGGAACGGGACCTTCGGGGACGTGAGGCGGGTCAGTGGTCCAACGATGGTACTGAAGTTGGGGACAAAGCGGCGGTAGAAATTGGCGAAGCCAACAAATTGCTGCACCTGCTTCCGGGATGCAGGTGTAGGCCATTCCACCACCGCCTTTACCTTCTCTGGGTCAGGGAGCACCTTATCGTGGGCGATGATGAACCCCAGGAAGGACGTACTCCTGGCGTAAAATTCACACTTTTCTGCCTTTACGTATAGACGATTCTCCAGCAGCCTTTGGAGGACCCGCCTCACGTGGACCTGGTGCTCATCCCTGGACTTGGAGAAGATGAGAATATCGTCCAGGTAGACGAACACGAAAAGGCCAATGAAGTCCCGGAGGATGTCATTAATGAGGCGCTGGAAGACTGCAGGAGCGTTGGTCAACCCGAACGGTATCACCAGGTATTCAAAGTGGCCGTTCGGGGTACGGAAGGCCGTTTTCCACTCATCTCCCTCCCGGATCCGGACGAGGTGGTAAGCGCTGCGTAGGTCCAGCTTGGTGAACCAGGTCGCCCCCTGGAGGGAGTGGAAAGCAGTGTCCATGAGAGGCAGGGTGTAACGGTCCTTCTCCGTGATATTATTGAGGGCCCGGTAGTCGATACAAGGGCGGAGGGACCCATCCTTTTTTCCCACGAAGAAGAACCCTGCCCCCACGGGTGACGATGATGGGCGGATTATCCCGGCGTTTAATGACTCCTTCAGATATGTGTTCATCGTCTCCTTCTCCGGCGCTGACAGGCTGTAGAGCCGACCAGAAGGTAACGGCGCCCCCTGGCGGAGGTTGATGGCACAGTCGTAGGGCCGATGAGGGGGAAGAGACATAGCTTTCGCTTTACTGAACACCATACCCAGGTCGTGAAACTCCGGAGGCACCAGGGACAGGTCCGGGGGTGCAGCGTCCGTCGCGGGGGGAGGAGCGGACGGCGAGCAGGCAGCGGACTGGAGGCAGGTGCCCAGGCAAAATGTACTCCATGCCGATACCCCAGCTGATCTCCAATCCAGGACCGGATTGTGAAGGCGGAGCCAGGGATACCCCAGGATGACGGGCGACACAGAGTTGGGAAGGACGTAAAAGGTCATCTCCTCCCGGTGGTTTCCCGAGATGATGACCGGTAGGGGGACAGTTTGATGTGTCACTCTCCCAAGGGTGGCACGGGAGAGGTGGACTAGGGAGATGGGAGTGTTGAGTGCCTGGCAGCGGATGCCCAATCGGGTTGCCAGGCTTTGTGAAATGAAGCTGCCTTCTGCGCCCGAATCCACCAGTGCGTGGGTGAGGTGCCCAGTGGGGTTATGGCAGAAACGGATGGGAAGCTTCAATTGGGTGAGTGATCCTAACCGATTGACGTCTGCGAGGCTTCCAACAGTGACTCGCGGACCCCACCGACTGGCTTTCCGTGGACAACGCTCCACGGTGTGTTGGTCGCCTCCGCAATACAAGCAGAGGCCCAACTCACGGCGGCGTTGTTTCTCCACAGGGGAAAGTTTAGTCCAGCCCGTCACCATCGGCTCCGACTCCTCGGGGCACGATGCTGGCGGCGCCGCCAGGGGGCGAGCTTGGAACAGGTGTGGCGAGGCTCCACAAGGGCGAGAAGAAGAAGACTTCCGCCCCGAGGAGCGCTCGCGCAGCCTGTTATCCAAACTTACCGCTAAGGACGTCAGCTCCGCTAGCGTCCCAGGGATATCCCGACCAGCCAGTTCATCCCTCAGATCACTATTGAGGCTGCGGAGGAACAGGCCACAGAGGGAGCGTTCCTCCCAGCCCAATTCCTCCACCGCTACCCGGAAGTCGACCGAGTGGTCCGCTGCCGACCGGCTTCCCTGCTGGAGAGCGAGAAGCCAATCGACCTGGACCGTTTCCGTTTGAGAATGGTCAAAGACCTCCAGAAAGCGCCTCACGAATTGATCATAGGTGAGGGTGGCATAACTGGGCCTCGCCATTACGGCGTAGGTCCAAGTTAACGCACGCCCCTCCAGAAGATTCCCTATGTAACCAATTCGGCTGTGATCCGAGGGAAAATCTCCGGGCACACGGTGGAACACGGACTCACACTGCATAATGAACCTCCGCGCTCCGCCGAGCTTACCGCTAAAGTGGGCGGGGGTCGGAATCGGTGTGAGCCGAACCGGTGCCACTGGAGCCGGCTGGACGGCCGCTGGAACAGCAGGAGCCGCGCCACCCTGGCGAGTCGGGAGGAACGGCTGTTGGGGGTCCAAGCGGTTCAATCGGTTAGTTAATTCTAATAATTGATTAAGAACCACCTGTTGCTGATAAACAATCTGATCCACCCGAGCCTCGAGGATGGTAAACCGGTGTGCGAGCCCGCCGTCTGCCGAGCCGCTCTGCTGAAGCTGTACTGACATAACGTTCGGCTCAGGAGACGCACACACACAGGCTCAGAGTAGTTCAAACTGTTTATTAACAACAGGGATGTTTTGGGTGCGTGTCTGCAGAATGTTAATGTGTTGGTGGTGGCGTCTGCTTCGGACCCAGAGGCAGGAGACCGTTCAGCCGGCAACCCTATGGGAGAAATCAGACACAGGGTGATGAGCACACACCAACAGAGGAGGAGAATAGGCGAGGGAGAGAAGCTTACTTGTTAGGACAGATGACTGGCGCTTCAAGGATGGAAGCCCGGGAGACAGCCACCTGCAGGGCTCGGTGCAGCAGCGAGGAGAGACGAGGGACGGGATTGTCCGCCGCCGAGGAATCCACCTGTGCACAGGGGAGCAGACTGGAGAGATGAGGTAAGTGATTTTCTTACCGGTGACGAGGATGCTGAAGAGAATGTGGTAGAAGCCCATGGAAGGGAAATGAAGTCTACGGCTTCAGACCGAAGCTCAGGGCGAGGCGGCTTATATCCCTCGCCGCTGATGACTGACAGGTGTGTGAGCAGGTGGCGCCGTTGATGAGCGGCGCGGCGTGACAGTAAACACTATATACAGTAGAGATGGCTTCGGCTTCACAGAAATTTACACCGTGGTCCAACAAGGAGGTGCAGACTTTTCTGTGCTTAGTGGCCAACGATAGAATCCAGAGAGAGTTAGATGGAGCGACCTGCAATGAAAAAATTTACCAGGAGGTCTCCGAACAGATGGCCGCCCGCAAGTGCAACCGGACATTAAAACAATGTAGGGAGAAGCTGAAGAAAATGAAATGCGATTACCAGGCCATCAAGGACCACAACGGTAGAAGTGGGGTGAACAGAAAGCAGTGGAAATTGTTTGACCAAATGGAGGCCATTTACGGTCATCGACCAGCCAGCAATGGCAGGGAGATAGGAGTCAACCCAGCCACAGCCACGATATAGTTACAAACCATGGATGGTGAGTGTTTTGTGATATTATACATCTCTTCGCTTATTTATCCTATTGGTGCCAAGCTCACTTTTTTGAGCAATAACAACGCCGGCCAGGAGCGCTAGCGCTAGCAACTCTGCTGATTACCGCTTGCTTTGTCCGAAGTATTCGCTTGTGAGAGCAAAATGACGAAATATGCTAATCCTGGTTAAAAAAGTATTGTGTAGGTGTTGCATTTTCGTGCTGTGCATTCATGCTGTGCATTAAGTTGTGTGTGTATTTTCTTTCTAGAATCTGTTTCTACATGCCAGGGGTCCGCCTCCCTCAGCATGAATCTCCCGGGCTCTCCTGCTTCCGTTGCAGCACCAGCATCGGATCCGACACCGGTACTAGCCCCATCACCACCTCCAGCTCCGTCAATGTTTGGCACAACGTGTTCAAGTGATGGTAAGGCACAATAAACAAAAGATTAACACCCTGTTTTGTTTATGGATACAGGTCAAGCGGACCCCAGGGACCAAAATCTCAATATATACAAGTGCATTTTCAAACCAGTAATTTATAAAGTGATTCATATAATTTCCTAAAGCCTCATAATAGACCCACATACCTATTCTGTGGATTTCCAACAACAGTGTTGGTGTGCTGTTTCTTTTCCACCATGAATCACTAGCTTGAAAATGTACTTGTACTTGTACATGTACAGAGTGGATCCTGGGGTGCTCACTTGTCAGCAGTCTACAATCTGGTCCCATTTTTAGCTGTGGTGGAGGAAGTAGTGATAAAATTCTTGTTTTTGAAAAACTGATGTAGCACAAGAACTCACTTTCGACTGTGTTTGCAGTCAGTGTGCTTCATTCAAATGATTCAAGTCAACTGACTGTATTAACTCATTCAGATTTCTGAGGCTACAATAAAAACAAATTATTTTAAGCATAACCTGGTGCTTGCAAAATCTGCTCTACTAAGGTGCAGCAACATGAAAATTGTGCTTATATTACAACAACGAAGCATTTTTGTCACATCCCACCACTTGGCTTTCACAAGTGTATTTCCTGTATATATGTTTTGAACTTGCTTTAACTAACCACCATCCATTTCTGTCTTTCATGTAGGCAAGAGGAAAAGGAGCCACCCCACAACAGACCTTGCCACTGTGTTTGCCCAGATGCATGGTGACGAGGTGTGGCTCCAAGAAGAGCAGCTTGAACTGCAGCATGAATCACTTGCGCAGCACATGCAGACCATCAACCGGCTTGCCAAAGAAGCATGTGAAGCAAGGGAGCAAGAAGCTGCCTTACGAAGGGAGGAGATGGCTCAAACTGCTGACTTCCATCAGGCTTTCTTGGCTGTACTGGGCAACCTCGCGATGAGTGGCCGGCATGTGTGACCCAGTCTGCCCACCCCAAGTGTCTTTTTAACTTGTGTGCATGCGAAACAAAACAATCAGTAATTGGACTGCAACTTGTAATAAACCAATGACTGTTTGCATCATGATTGTGTTTTGTCTGTTATGGCACTGGTGGGAAAACAGTCAATAATTACATACACATCCTCTCTTCTGACCAAATTCAGCTGTACATCAGGTTATGTGTCTGTTGTACATTACCAATTTTCTCCAAAGTTTTCATAAAAAAAGGTTTGCTAGATAATTTTATTGGAGTATATTATGGAGTCTAAAAATTACTTAAATATCCTTTAAAAGTCAATAGATCAAGATCAAGGTGTAGGTAGTGGGAGCAGTTTTGGACCAACAAAATCTTGTGATGCAGTGAATCGTGACATTGTAGTTAAAAAATATTTAAACACATTTTGGTCATCCAGCCGTGCTATGTTTTCATGTTATCTGTGTCATGTATCTGAGCTCAGGGTTTCTCTGAGCTCAGATCTTCACCTTATTCCTAGTATTGTTTGTCTAATTAGTTTCATCCTGTTAGTTTCTTGTATGTTATTTTTGGGGTTTGTTTTCACTTGAGCCTCCCCTTTCGCAGACACTGCCTCTATCTGCTTTCAGCTCAGCTGGGAGCAATTAATCATCAGGCCCTGCTCACTCAATGATTCACACCTGCAGCTCTTCTCCTGTGTCCACTGGGCGACGTTGGCCCAGGACACCCACTGTAAGTTTTTGATTATTCCTATTTTTGTATATTTTGGCACAGTTTTTTGGTTTTCTGTTTTTTTCTTTAATAAAATGTCATGAGTGTATCCAGTGCTTGAGTTTGTCTCTCTCCGCCTCGTAGAGGTGTACATTACAATCTGTATGTAATAGTGAATAATGAAAGATCTTTCTTAACCAAAATTCTGCTTTTCCACCCTGGAAAATTGGCAGGAATGCTAAGGGGTTAAGAAAAAGTAAACAAAACATTTAAGTGTTTCATAATAATGGGATAGGGTTACATGGGATTTAACATGATTCAACACATGATTCACAACTATGTTAACAGACTTGCATCAAACCAAAAGTGATTTATCTAACTGCTGGATTACTCATAGACCGCGTCCACTACCTTCTAGCATTTAATCATACTTACCTTCACAAATAACCCTTATAAACAAAAGAAGAGACGTATCTGAAAAGAGTACAAAATTTTATTTTCAAAATACAGAAGTTGGACAGGCACGTGAATGGGAAAGCTGTCATGAGCTGAGTACTGGAGGGTTCCTCCATACTCAGTCTCATGGCTTTTTCTCTATATTTATATATTCGTTGTATTTTGTGCTTTTTGGGTTCTGTTATTCTCGTACTGTTTTCTATTTTCCTGTTTATGTTTTAGTTTTGTTACGCTTATATTTTGTATTAATTTGTAATTATTTATCAGTCTGCATTTGGTGATGTTTTATTCTTGATATTCTTACTGTGGTGTTCTTTCTTGGGGTTGGCAGCTGTCAAGTGGCGTTTCCGGTTTGTGCTCAGTGTGGGTGTCGCCCTGTCAGCTGTCAAGTCCAGTCACTCTTTTCTCATTACTCCCAGCTGATCCAGATTATTAATCATTGTTTTCTCCTGCCCGCTCTTGTATCCTTACCTGTGGCCCATTATATTATGCCTATTTTTAAGACCGCTGCTCTTGGTATTCCTTGTGGCGGTCTTGACAGATGTCAGAACTCTCTGAGGTAAGTTTTATGCTCTGCGTTTTCTCCTTGTCATCGGGTTTATCTCTCTCTGGCTTTTGTGTTATGTTGTGCCCTTTATGTTCGCAATAAATTACCACAAACTCACAGTCCAGCGCGTGGGTCTTTCTCTCTGCCCCGAGGGGCAATTCATGACAGAAGACCACCGCCAGTAAATGACCCAGCTGCTGTGAGTTGTGGGTTTTTCGTTTTCTTTTTTTGTTTCACTCACCTGTTTCTCTGGAGCGAATCATGTCGGATTCTGCAGGTGGGGACAGCTACCCAATAAGCCTGGGGTGGGAGTACTACAAAGCCGTGATGGAGATGGATGGGCTAATCTCCGCAGTGCATATTGGCCCAACCTCGAAAGTCACATTATGGTACCTGGGCCTCGCGGAGGCAGCTGCTTGCCAGCCCCCTCAGCTTCAGGAGCATGCTGATGGGGTGGAGAGGATTTCTCTTGTGGCAGCGCTGCAATATGAGAACAGTGAGATGGTGAGAAATTCCCTGAGGAAACCTGGGCCCACACTGAAGGGGAGGCATTCCCGGGGCTGCAGGGGACACTGCAGCAGAGCTGGAGTTGGACCTCCAGAGGGCCCGGCCCGAGGAACCATCGCCTGGATCGGTGGTGTCCTGGACAGCGGTGGAGCTTGAGCTCAAGCAAGTGCTCTCCTTTGTCTTAGTTGTTTGTATTTTGGAGACATATTGCCTGGCTCTTGGTGGGAAGAGCCAAGTGCAGCCGTAAGCTGAACCTCAGCTCACCTCACAGGGCTCCACTGCTGCTGGTGACCCTGAACCTGTTTCTTTGCCTCTCTTGCCTGAGCTTTCCCCCAGGGTCACCGGGGATTGTCCAGCTCTGCCAGAAGTCTCCGTGAGTCCTGGCTCACCGCCTGAGATCCCCATGTGTCCAGCTTCTCCCGCTGAGGTCGTCGTGGGTGCTCCGTCCCAGCCCAGGACATCCGTGGGTGCTGCTTCCCCTCCGGATGAGGTCTTTGCTGGTGCTCCGTCCCAGCCCGGGACCTCTGTGGGTGCAGCTCCACCTTAGTCCAGGTCTCCGTGGGTGCTGTGTCCTAGTCGGGGACCGCCGTGGGTGCTGTGTGTCAGCCTGAAACAAACTTGGGTGCTGCGCACCAGTGTGGGCCTACTGGGGGTATTATGCCACCATGGGTGCAGCTATGGCCCAGTCCAGGCCTACCACTGGAAGGGTAGACTATGGACCAGTCTGCACCCTGGGTGCATCTCTCCTCCAGCCCGGAACCACCACGGGTGCTACAGGCCAGTCCAAAGGTGTCATGGTTCCCCCACCTCTACCTGATGCTGTCGTTGTCCCTCCTCCTCTGCCCGGGGCCATTATTAGATCAGGATCAGGAGGCAAGATGGTGCCGTTGTGTGTGGCTGGACGTCTGCCTGTGCTATGTCTTGTGTGTTTAGTTGTCTTCTTGTTGTTTCTTGCTCAGAACGTGTCATCGCTACTGGTTTATGATCACCTGACTCTTCTAAATATTCGCAATTCTGTGGTCAAATTCTCGACCTATGAATTTAATGGTCAGCCTCCTCCACCTCTGTTGGCGTCTATACCATCCTATCTGAGATGTGCACCCAGCGGGCTGTTTCGAAACAGCCGCCACAGAAGACGCCGCAAAAGATGAGGTCGGAGAGGCAGAGTGTCATGCAGACTGAGGGCTTACCTGGCTTCTTCTTCAACTCACAACCCTCGTCAACTGCTGACTGAGCTCTCCAGGAAACGTATCGGTTTTGACGTACGACAATCCATGGATTATCGCTACCGATGGCTGTCGCCGACTGTCCCAGGGGCTGGACACCCACTTCCCTGCTGCCGGCCCATTTGGATTCGCAGAAGGGGCTACGCACCGGAGAATCTTCACCCGATCAGTCGTGCTTCCCAGCAGGCCGATCAATATTTGATTCGCAAGGCTCTGACTAACACCAGATCCATCGCAAATAAGACTTTTATTCTAAATGACTTTTTTACTTCACATTCCTTGGATTTTCTTCTGATGACAGAAACATGGGTTAAACCAGGTGAGACCACTGCCTTCTCTGAGCTCCTCCCTCCTGGCTCTTCTTTCTTCAGCTCCCCGCGAGCATCTGGTCGGGGTGGGGGTCTGGCTTCTGTTTTTAATGACAGTTTTAAATGTCGCCTTCTCTCCACAAATGCTTATTCCTGCTTTGAGCTGTAACTATTTGTGGTGGATCTCACAAGTCCTGTGTTTTTGCTGTTGTCTATCGTCCTCCAAAATATAATAAGGACTTCATTAATGAGTTTTCTGAATTTTTGGCATATGTTATGCCAAAATATGATAAACTTTTGATCTGTGGGGACTTTAATATTCATGTCTGTTGTTCATCTGATCAGCTGGCATCTGATTTTAAAAGACTGTTGGCAACATTTAATTTAAATATTTTAGCGGACAAACCTACACACCGTCTTGGTGACACTCTGGACCTTGTTATCTCTTTTGGGCTCTCAATCTTTCTCAAAGAAATTTGAGTCTGTCATCTCAGATCATTTCCCCATCATTTTTGAATCGCTGACCCCTTCATCACCCAGCAAGCCTGTGGTTCCATCATGCTGGCGTCGCATCATCACTTGTTCAACACCAGAGGAGTTTTCTGCTGCTTTTAGGGATTCACAGTTTTTTGCCTTGAATGAACTCGTTTCCCCTTCCCATCCAGATAATATTCTTTCCTCCTTTCATACCACCTGTTCTGGGATTTTGAACTCTATTGCCCCATTTCAGCTTAAATCGGTTAAACCGAACACAGATCCCTGGCTAAACGACACTACCCGTGCCATTAGACAGTGGGTCAGGCAAGCTGAACAGAGATGGAAAAAGGACAAATTACATGTGTCTCTAGGAATTTTTAGGGATTGTCTTGCTGATTACCAGAGGACCGTGCAAAAGGCAAAATTTCAGTATCTCTCTGATATTATTTCTAGCAACAGTCACTGTGCTAGAGTGCTATTTAACACAATTAACTCTTTTATAAACCCACACACTCTGACTGTAACAGATGATTCGTTTACAACATGTGAGACTTTTCTTCACTTTTTTGTTGATAAAGTGGACTCTGTCAGACGAGCTATTAATAACAGTTTTAATGGAAGCTTGTCTATTGTCCCGGGTTACTCTGCTGTGTTTGAACAGTTTGAGTTGGTTTCTTTATCATCACTTGCTGATATAGTGAAGTCTCTGAAGCCAACAAATTGCTCACTGGATGTTGTTCCCGCTGGAATACTGAAAAGGGTTTTTAATACTGTAGGACCTGGTCTTTTGGTTTTTATTAATTCCTGCCTTAGTTCAGGATTTGTCCCACCTGCTTTTAAACATGCTGTGGTTAGGCCCCTTCTTAAAAAGCCTCACCTTGACCCTTCAGTTTTATCTAATTTTAGACCCATTTCTCATTTGCCCTTTTTATCTAAGGTTTTAGGAAAAAGCTGTTTTTATACAGTTGCAATCTTTTTTAGAAGACAATTCTATTTTTGAGAAGTTTCAATCTGGGTTTAGATCTCGTCACAGCACTGAGTCTGCCCTGCTTAAGGTGCACAATGATATTATGATGTCTGTTGATGCCAAATGCCCTGTGGTCTTAGTGCTGCTAGATCTTACAGCAGCCTTTGACATTGTGGACCATACTATCCTTTTGTCACGCCTGAATCACCATGCTGGCATCCATGGCACTGCACTTAAGTGGTTTGAATCCTACCTACCTAATAGAACTTTTTCTGTAATGATTGGTGACATGTCTTCTTCTAGTGCCTCTCTCTCCTGTGGGGTCCCACAGGGCTCTATCCTTGGCCCTATTCTGTTTTCATTATATATGCTGCCACTCGGGTCAATAATAGCCAGGCACAACATGTCTTTCCACTGTTATGTGGACGATTTGCAGCTTTACTTACCTTTGAACCCAGAACAAACTAACTCACAAAGTGTTCTATTGGACTGCATCACTGACATTAAGTTGTGGTTAAGCCAATATTTTCTCCACTTAAATGAAGAAAAGACAGAATGTATTGCGTTTGGGGACACTGTAACGGCTGGCTTTGGTACCCTCTCTTTAAGGCTCAGTTCAGCTGTCAGAAATTTGGGTGTGATTTTTGACAGCCATTTAAAATTTGATAGACAGATTGACAATGTAGTCAAGATGAGCTTTTATCAATTACTGACATAACGCACGGCTCAGGAGATACACACGCAGGCTCAGAGTGAATTTAACAGCTTTATTTAACAACAAGGATGTGTGGATGCGTGTCTGTGGTATGTGGATGTACTGATGGCGGACGTCGGCGTCAGGCACGGAGGCAGGAAACCGTACAGCCAGACAACCCTGGGGAGAGAGCACAGGGAGAAGGTGACGGGCACCAAACCAGTACAACGGGTAACAAGGGATTTGTTGGCTTACTTGGCAGAGCAGGTGGCAGGCGTGCACAAGGGCGAGTCCAGGAGACAGCAACCTGACGATGCACCCGACAGCAGCAACGAGATGGTGATGCAGAGGCGGAGTCCGCCGCTGGGGAAGATCCACCTGTGCACAGGGGAGAAACTGGAACACAAGAGGAGGTATGCTTACGCTGGTAATCTTGCTGGTAGGCGAGGGGGTTCCTCTGAAGCAAGTAGCCGAAGGGAACAGACGGCTTCAGGCCGAGGCCCAGGGCAGAGTGGCTTATATGCCACGCTGCTGACGAGGTGCAGGTGTGCGCTCAGCTGGCACCGCTAATGAGCGGCGAGTTGTAACAATTACATCTGTTATCCAAAGCCAAACCTTTCCTGAGCCGTCATGATCTTGAGATAGCCATCCATGCTTTAATCATGTCTCGACTTGATTACTGCAATGCATTTTATGCTGGCATCTCTCAGTCTTCTCTCGACCGCCTTCAACTTGTGCAAAATGCAGCGGCCCATCTTTTGACCAACACACCTAGGCGAGAGCACATTACTCCGATCCTTTTTTCACTTCATTGGCTTCCAGTTCATTTTAGAATTAATTTTAAACTTTTGCTTTTGTTTTTAAAGCTCTTAATGGCCTTGCTCCGGTTTATATGTCTGAGATTTTGACTGTCCGTGACCAAGGCAGGGCTTTGAGGTCATCCAATCAGCTTTTGCTGGATGTGCCCAGGTCAAGGTATAAACATTGGGGTGACCGAGCCTTTTCTGTTGTCGCCCCCAGGCTCTGGAATAATCTCCCCCCTGACCTACGTGCTATCTCTGACCTGGCCCTTTTTAAATCAGAGCTTAAAACATATTTGTTTAGGATGGCTTTTAATACCCAGTAGTGGTGATATTTGTCTTGGCATTTGTTTTTATTTTATTCTCATTTTTAGGTATTTATTCTTATTTCTTTGTTTATGTTATTTTGTTTTTAATGCTGTTTAATTTTCTGTAAAGTACTTTGGTCACCTACGGGTTATTTTAAAGGGCTATATAAATAAAGTACATTACATCATGGTTCCCTCTCCTCCACCTAACATCGTTTTGGTTCCCCCGACTCCTCTATTGTGCCCACAATTAGTTCTTCCCGTTGGGCAGCTGCCTCCTGGACCACCCTTTCTGTTCAGGTGGCTAAAGAACTCTGGCAGACCACCCAGCAGACTGTGTCGCAGGGTTAGGTGGCCCACATTCTCTGGCAGGCCACCCGATTCTTTCCATCATGCCATCTGCCAGGCCTGGGACTTTGGCCACCCACCTGAACTGTCCAGCTCCTCGGTCCAGGGGGCTTAGGGGGTTGGGGTGTTGCCTGGTGTGGGTCCTTAGTGGGTTTTTTTGTTTTGTTCCCTCCCAGCCTGCCCCCCCCACCCGGGGTGGGTTATTGTTTTGCTCCTATTGGGGGGGGGGGGTCTTTTTCTTTTGATGTTACCCTGGGGTGTCTGGTGTCCACCCCTTGAGAGGGGGTCTCTGTCATGAGCTGAGTACTGGAGGGTTCCTCCATACTCAGTCTCATGGCTTTTTCTCTGTATATATTCGTTGTATTTTGTGCTTTTTGGGTTCTGTTATTCTCGTACTGTTTTCTATTTTCCTGTTTATGTTTTAGTTTTGTTACACTCATATTTTGTATTAATTTGTAATTATTTATCAGTCTGCATTTGGTGATGTTTTATTCTTGATATTCTTACTGTGGTGTTCTTTCTCGGGGTTGACAGCTGTCAAGTGGCGTTTCCGGTTTTGTGCTGTGGGCATTGCCCCGTCAGCTGTCAAGTCCAGTCGCTCCTCTCTCATTACTCCCAGCTGATCCAGATTATTAATCAATGTTTTGTCCTGCCCGCTCTTGTATTAACACCTATGGCCCATTGTATTACGCCTTATTTAAGACCGCTGCTCTTTGTATTCCTCACGGCGGTCTTGACGGATGTCAGAACTCTCTGAAGTAAATTTTATGCTCTGCGATTTCTCCTTGTCATCAGGTTTATCTCTCTCTGGCTTTTGTGTTAAGTTGTGCACTTTATGTTCACAATAAATTACCACAAACTCACAGTCCAGCGCGTGGGTCTTTCTCTCTTCCCCGAGGGGTGATTCATCACAAAGGCACTCACTGTTTAGTCATTATTGCTACACAAGTACTGCATCACAGCATCTCGTACATCTCTGCCCTGTTCCTCTACACCCTGTGCCACTGCCACCGCCAGTTCATGTGCTGCAGCTGCTGGATCATCCTATGTAGTGTCAAAAGTCTCTCCATGATTTTCATACAGATTATGTAGAGCATAACAAGTCAGCACCATAGCTTTCACCAGTTGGACGTCACAGTCCTTCCTTTTCAGAAAGCAGCACCACCTTCCCTTCAGCCTGCCAAAAGCATTCTCCACAACCACCCATACTCGATTGATATTTTGGTTGAACATGTGCTGTTCTTCTGCCAGTCATCCAGTGTCATGGAATGGTTTCAAGAGCCAGCTTTGCAAGGGATATGCCAAGTCTCCGAGGATGTAATAGCCCGCACTTACCGCACAAATGTTCCTGATGTAAGGTGGGAAGAGGTTTCCCCGGCCGCCTAACTCCCACAGTGTGGACAGTCTCAGAGCCCTAGCGTCATGCAAGCTCCCTGGCAGCCCAGCCCAACACATTCCAGAACAGCCCCTTTCCATTAACAACACCTTGAAGGATTATGGAGTGCCAGCCTTTATGATTGAAGTAGTCAGTGTGATATTATTGTGGTGCTATGATGGGTATGTGGGAGCCATCAATAGCATCCACACAGTGTGGGAGCCCCCATCTGTTCTCAATATAGACCGACATTTCTCTGAACCTCCCTTCATCAGGAAAACTGATTTGTTCTGGCACCTACAAAAACTCTGCTGCAGCACAAAAGTCCTGCACACAGTTGTGATGCTGACTCCAAACAGATGGCCAATACTGTGGTACTCTGAGCCTATAGCAAGTTTCCACAGTGCAATAGCCACTCTCTTCTTTAGGGGCACACATTGGCGGAATGTCATATCTTGACGCTCCATGGCTGGACGCAATTTGTTACACAGAAGGGTAAAAGTCTCTTCAGACATCCAGAAGTTCTGCAACCACTGCGTGTTTGTGGAGCCGGGAACAATGCGATCCCACCACTGCGAGGCATGGTTGAATGTCCAGACCGACGGTTTGCAGCGATTATTTCGCAACAAAACAGCCATCTGAAACACACAGACAGCATACATATTTTAATGCCTTTAATAGCGATAACCTGACTCCATCACAACGTAGTATGAGGGATTATAATGACTGTAGCAAACATTAGCAATCATTAGCTTACCCTCATCCTCATCCTCATCCGTCTTCTAGTTGTAGCTGGCATCCTCACGTTTTCGGCTTCAGATTCCGCTGCATATTCCGCTTCATATTCCGCTACAGCATCCAAAACTCTCCTGTACCTTTCCACCATGTTTCGTCTCAACGTACGTAGCCTTCTCTGGCTCTCCTGTTTGGCCTTTACTGTGACAAAAAGCCACACAGTGAGCAGTCCGTAAATCATCCCCTCGTAATCCTCCATTTTGTGTTTTGATTGTGTTGCTTGTGTCGTGTGTTTTACGTCACAGGAGGGTTGCGCTGCCCTTCTGTAAAAAAGTCCCACCTGTGGCGTAACCCCCACAACAGACTGGGACAGACACAGCGCTTGGCTAGAGCAATTAACAGAACAGTGAAAGTGTGTATTAATGTCAACAGGCAGACCCGCTTCTTCTGGCTTTTTCCGGCTCAGTACTGTGATGCTAATGTGCCATTCATGCATTGTTCATGCTTCCTGCCCTTACTGTGATCCAATGACTGATAACAATATGTAGATGTGCCTTGTAACCTCTTTTGTACCACAGCTCCGGAGCGGAGGCAGATTACGGCCAGCAATCTCCTTATTGTTATGTGTGTCTTTCAAATGCAAATGTCCCATGCCTGTCTGCAGTCTCTTTGATGATACCATGCCTTTGATGTATTGTCTGTGACTGGGTATATAAGCTGCATTACTCTGTAACTCATCCTCTCTCTCACTCTGACGACTACTGCTCATCTGCGCACTTTGCTGGAGAGCCTCAGGGCTCGCCCATGGGGCGAGCTCCGTGACGGCGGTATGATAATAAACCTACTTAAAAACCTTATCCTCTGCCGCACGTTATTTTTCATGCCGCGGCACTGGTGACCCCGAAAATGCACACGCTTTGTGCAACGCAACCTTCTGGTCTGGACAGCCACGCTGGTGTCCTGATGGCAACGAACGCAGCACCTGGCGGTGATTCTCCGACGACAAGCGAACGCAGCAGCCTGACGCAAATTATCTGCCCTCCCTTCTGCTTCAGGGAGATTTCGACGCAGAGTTACCAGGTGAAACTCTCCGGAGACCACCCACGACCGGGACAGCTGCGGAAAATTTCATGGCGAGATCTGCACGCCTAGATCGGCACATCCACGCTGAACCGGCCGCTCTCACGGCTTCTGACACACGATTCTGTGTCTCCACACGAGAGCGCACGCACCTTGTCCTCTCTCCACGATGGCGACCTCCATGGCCGACGGAGAACGCAGCGCATGGACCTGAACGCACCATGACCCATCTACAACAACTACAACAGGGATGATTAAGCTCCCTGACCCTGACTCTCCCTCTCCAGCAGGCCCACACACGCACAGAACCCCGGCACATGCACCGGGGAGTTACGAGGACGGCGCACCACACACGGGACACATACGGCTCTACTGACCGCCATCCTCCTTCGCTGCTGCACACAGGCCCTTCAGGCTTGCTCGTACACCTGAGGCACGCACGCAGCTTGCTCACTGGATTTTCTTATGGTCTCAGCCATGGCGCACAACGGGAATTCAGCAGTCTGCGGTCCCCGAAGGCTTTAAGGTTGTGCCCGCACCTAAAGTCAACACGCCAAGTCCCTTTGTTTTTGTTTTTTTCTTACAGCCGCCCCTGTTTTTCTTCATGGCCGCTGTTAATCCTCGCCGCTCCTTTTTTCTTCACGGCCGCTATTAATCCTTGCAGGACTTAATCGCGAGAGGAGTCAGTGACTAATTTTTCTTCTTGTGGATCTCCGCACGTTCAACGGGACAGCCCCTCAACATCGCGGACCCACAAGCA
Organism: Pholidichthys leucotaenia; assembly: GCA_020510985.1. Classification (NCBI taxonomy): domain Eukaryota; kingdom Metazoa; phylum Chordata; class Actinopteri; order Cichliformes; family Pholidichthyidae; genus Pholidichthys; species Pholidichthys leucotaenia. Next base: position 164,760,239 of record CM035849.1, read on the forward strand.
ATTTTTGCGCGGCTCAGACGATTTCACCGTCCCCGGCCGGCATTTACTACCCCCCACCCCCCTCCACCTCCGCCTGCACAGAGCTTTCCCTGCTCGCTGCCAAAGCCGGACTATCGAGGCCTCGGTCGCCTGCCGAGCCCTCTGGGGGGGAGCGTGTGGCGTAACCCCCACAACAGACTGGGACACACACAGCGCTCGGCTAGAGCAATTAACAGAACAGTGAAATGTGTGTATTAATGTCAACAGGCAGCCCCGCTTCTTCTGGCTTTTTCCGGCTCAGTACTGTGATGCTAATGTGCCATTCATGCATTGTTCATGCTTCCTGCCCTTACTGTGATCCAATGACTGATAACAATATGTAGACGTGCCTTGTAACCTCTTTTGTCCCACAGCTCCGGAGTGGAGGCGAATTACGGCCAGCAATCTCCTTATTGTTATGTGTGTCTCTCAAATGCAAATGTCCCATGCCTGTCTGCAGTCTCTTTGATGATACCATGCCTTTCATGTATTGTCTGTGACTGGGTATATAAGCTGCATTACTCTGTAACTCATCCTCTCTCTCACTCTGACGACTACTGCTCATCTGCGCACTTTGCTGGAGAGCCTCTGGGCTCGTCCATGGGGCGAGCTCCGTGACAGCGGTATGATAATAAACCTACTTAAAAACCTCACTTCGCTGCCTTTTTTTTATCATGCCGCCTTACCACCCACCTCAAGCGGTGCTCTGGTGTAATGAAAGCAAAAGTGAACTGAGATGAGTAAAGCCATATCGAGGTGAGGCTATATAGGTGCTAGTGGAAAAGGGGCTATAGTCTTTCCAGGGTGTCCTGGGTCTGCCCCGGGGTCTACTCCCAGTGGGACATGGCTGAAACACCTGAAGTGGGAGGCGTCCAGGAGGCATCCTGATCAGATGCCCAAACCACCTCAATTGACATATGGGACCTTAAATCGAAAAAATTCTCCATTGAAATGAATAGCAAGAGTGAAATTATCTTTTGATCCCGAGCAAATTTAGGATTAGCTGACAACAACTCCCATCATCCCACATCACTAAACACGATCATGGCAGTAGATTAGCAAAACCTCACCTCTTGTTTCCTGACCGATGAAAGAAGGATCCAAAGAGGAGATTAACAACACAAAGGTATTGTTTTGTATTGTGAGAGCTGAAGCTGATCCAGAAGACTGTTACTTCACCCTGGGCTCACTTTGAAAAGATGACATAACCTCCATCCATCTGTGCTTGTAGTTTTTTAATTTACATATTTTCATAATCTTATACCTTAACAGTTAGACAACAACCTACACTGTTATTTACGTGGAAAATTACCTTTTAAATTGACAAACAACATATGTGTAAGTCATGGCAAAATTTGGTCAGGATCAAAAGACAATTTCACTCTTGCCATTCAGTTCAATGGAGAATTTTTCTGATTTAAGGTCCTATATGCCAAAGTAGAGGGGGCGTGACTTAGGCTCTCTATTTTACTGGAAGCCAGGCTTTATAAACCCCAAACTTTAAATATTAATGTGCCTTCATACAAGTGTAATTTTCCCATGCTTCATGCACTGCTGCACCTTCAAACATTTTCCCACAGCACAAATAAGATTTCACCATTTCAGGATCCTTTTTATGGAATTTTTGGTCCACTTCTAACTTGAAAAAAGCATGAAACTTAAATTTAATGACAGCAGTTTTGGAGAGTGATTCTGAACTGTAATGTGGAACCACTGGAGAGGCATAAGGCCAGACTGGTGTACAAACAATTCTTTGAATTCTCCCAATATTTGCATGACAAAATTGCCAAATTATTTGTCGTTCTATGTTAAGCTACATTCCAAAACTGCTGAGCTACACTATATCACCACACAATTTTTCAAAATGTTTTTAAGTTCCAATTATGGGTTATTATACATCAGGCAGTATTTGATAACTTCTCCATTATTTCGATTCCAGGGTCCCAAATTTTTTATGGCATGCAATTCTAAACTTCTAAAATTCTAAATGATAGCACTGTATATCAAGATTCAAACCACTATTTTATGCTCTCAGTTTTCCTTATATTATCCTAGTTTATGCTGTTTTCCTAGCCTGTATAAAAGTTTACCCTCTTGCCTGATATCATTTTAATGTTTTGTGGTAGACACAGTTTGGAAATAAAAAGCCAATTCAACCTTCTATAGTCATGGTTTAGTAGAGAACAAGTTCCTGATGCTTTCAGCTGAAACTATCTTAAACAAACATGGAAAAGTAAATACAGTGAGAAAAATCAATAGAAAACACTAGAGTCACATCTATAGACAATGTGATTTAACTTTAGGATTTTTTTTAAATCACACGTGGTTTTTAGTATTGATAATACATTATAGTTCTAATAATGAAACACTTGTTACCACTGGCGTTCATGCAAACACTGTAATAATGCAGTAAGTGGAGTTGGCTGTTTGTCATTGCACTTTCCCTTTTTAAAAGTACTCATATATAAAAAGGCAATAAACGGATTGATCAAAACATCACAGTGCTGGTATCTATTTGTCTTTTGTTCTTATTAAAGACAAAGATAGAAAGGAGATGTTTTTACCTTCTTTTCTTTACATGTTTCAACTATTCACTGCAGTCTTCATCAGAAGTGTCAGCTGATTGCTGTGAGGTGTTGTCACGAACTGAGTTCTGGATTTTTTGCCAGACTCAGTCTTGTGGCTCTTCCTTTGTATTTATATACATTTTTACTGTATTTTGTGCCCTTGAGGCTTAGTTCTGTTCTTTGTTTTTCTGTTTTGGCATCAGTTTTGTTTAATTTCTATTTGTATTACTTGGTCTACTATTGATTATGTTTACTTCTTATTCTGTTGTGTCATTCTCTGGGTTGACAGCTGTCAGGCGATATTTCGGGGTTTGTGCTCCTCCTGGGTGTTCCCCTGTCAAGCTGTCAGCTCAGCCGCTCCTCCCTCATCTCTCCCAGCTGATTCCAATCGCTCACATTATTACCTCTGCCAAGGAGGTCATGTTTTCATCGGCGTTGGTTTGTCTGTCTGTTTGTTAGCAAGATAACTCAAAAAGTTATGGATGGATTTTCATGAAATTTTCACAGATTGTCAGAAATGGGGTATCCTACAGATGATTACATTTTGGTGGTGATCCGGAAAACCGCCATTATGCGAAATGCGATTTTCCTGAATAACTACTGAACCACTAATCCTATCCATGTGAATCCAATTGCTACTCATATGTTTTCATGGTCAAGGAATCTGAAAACATACACACAATAAATGTACGATTAATATTTATGATGTAAAACACTGTATGGGGGGAACTGTGGTGCTTGGCGGAGGTCTGCGCTCTCCGAGTGCTTTTCTAGTTCCCTTTTTGCTCGCTCATGTGAACCCACACCTGTCACTTGTTGTGTAATGGTTTTGACCCCTATTTAAGGGAGATCATTCTCATTTGCCTTTGTCGCTGCCTCTGTCTACCAGCCTCTCTTGTCTCCGCCAAAGCCCTGTTCTGCTCTGGCGCATTTTTTCCCGTAAGTCTCTCCATTATTGTTATTCTGTTATTTTGAACACGTTGGTGCACTGTATGTTTGCCTTTTTGTTAATAAATCTCATAAGCTCACAGTCCAGCATCTGGGCCTCATATCTCTGCCTCGAAGGGGCATTCATGACAGGTGTCATTTATCAGCTGACTTTCATAGGCGGGGCCAGCCCAGCAGAACTGTCAGATCCACCAAGCTGACACAAACGTTAGATCAAGGAGGCCATAGAAATCAGGAAGCAGGGAAAAGACCGCATGAATCGGGATGAGGGGGCATTTATGCTTTCCCACACCTGGGACTACATTCTTCAGAGACCATCGGACGGCAGAAAGCAGGGCCGGCTTGGTGGATCTGACAGTTCTGCTGGGCTGGCCCCGTCTCCGAAAGTCAGCTGATAAATGACACCTCGCAGCAATCAGCTGACACTTCTGATGAAGACTGCAGTGAACAGTCGAAATATGTAAAGAAAAGAAGGTAAAAAAGCATCTCCCTTCTATCTTTGTATTTAATAAGAACAAAAGGCAAATAATTAAAAGAAGACAAAATGAACCTACTCGAGCTAGTGCTGGTATCTGTCTCTGTTTTCTCATAGAACAGGTCAACATACTGCAGTTACTAGTTCAGCTCATTAAGAAGTCTTTGAGATGAGAAAAGTGTTACAGTATATTTTATATTTATCCATATCCATGCAAGCATTTACATTTCTGTATCAAATTTATCAATATCCAGAAGTATCAATAAGTCAACGCACTGTGTAAACACTGAGGTTTTCATTTGTAACAAATCCTTGTATGACACAATAAATGCAGCGCAATATACAATATTTACATAGTACAGCTTCTGAAATACATCTTTTTGTGTTAAATGATTCAAAAGATTAGAGTATAAAAATAAGATTAATAATTAAGAAATTTTTTCTTGCAAACAGACCTAAGACAAATATACAAAAAGTGGGAACAATGGATTACAACACTGCAAATTTCTTTTTAAAGCAAATGTTCACATTTAGAGATTCACTGATGGTCTGTGCAAGTACCTACGGAAAGTTGGGGGGAAAAAATTAAGTGAAATAAATCCACCAATAAAACTTCAAGAAGAACTCTAAACATAAAATCCAAAAATGAAATGAAATTAAAGATTAAAGCAAATTTCTATAAATCAAAAATGAGACTAGAAAATCTTGTATGTGCGGCAGTACAGTCCTGACCACAGGTGTGACTTAAAAATAATCTACCACTGTAAAAAACATGGTGCATATGGTAAATGGCATTCACTTATATTGGGCTTTTTACTCATCTCTGGGTGACCAAAGCGCTTTACAGATCCTGCTATCCACCCAGCCACACACTGATGGCAGCAAAGTTGCCATGCACAGGCACTGGCCTGACCCACCAGGAGCAACTGGGGGTTCAGTGTCTTGCTCGAGGACACTTTGACATGCAGACTGCAGACAGAGTGGGAATCGAACCACTGATCCTACGATCTGTAGTCGGCCACACTACACCTGCGCCACATGAGAAAAAAAATCAGGCTGAAGGCTGCTGAGTTTAACTTTAAAATATTTCTGATGTTTGCATAAAAAGAGTCAAAGTGAGAAAATCTTTGGGTCAAATCTGCTTGCTGTTTTCATCAATGGAGAGTGTTTGCAAATGATTCAGTGTTTTGGATGAGCTGATGCTCGAAAGATTTTGAGGCAATTCACTGTGATGAGCACACCAGTGAGTTGCCTCCATTGTCTGGTGGCAGGGTTTTTCATTTTGTCTAAGACCAGGTGGAGTTCCTGGACCATGCCCTTGTAGTCATCTCTGTAACGCAGGCTCCAGGAATGCAGGAAGTCATAGGCAGGTTTCCACATTGACTAGAAAAGTGCATAAAATTTATATTTAGAATATTATGCATAACAAAATTAACATCTCTGTTACAGAGCCACAACAATAAACTAACCTCTAGAGCAACGTCACCATACTTCCCACGATGTGGGGCTTCATAAGCAGCTATCTGAGCACTGGACAGTTTTCCTGATTTCTCAGCAAGCTCTCGCCATCGAAATCCCAACTCCACAGCAGTGGACAGAATGACAACATTCTGAATGAGGTGAGCAACAAGACTCACAGAATCCATTCTGAGCAGGCCCTTAAAGATAATAATAGTAATGTGTTAATACATTTAAAACAAACAAAAAAGGATGAAAAATCAGAGGGTTTTTTAAAGTGGCTCATATTGTATCATACAGGTTCTGATATACCATTGATGGAATAAGAACTTTCTACAAAAAGTACTGAGAAAAAGTCTTTGACTTCCACTGGATTTGTTGTTTTGGCAAAGTTTTAATGACTATACATACCTATTGCTCAGTTTCATTATAAAGATAGAACCTGAAAATTCAGGAAATAGTGTATATATGCAGCACTGAAAAAAGTATTTCAGAGCACAATGCCTTCTACAACACTTGGCACACCTTCAACAATTCTAGGGAAGGTGTCTGAAATGTTCCGAAATAATTTTCTGGTCTACTACAAGGTGTCTTACAGCATTTCTCACAGTGGTTTATATTTATTCTCTCTCTCACTCTCTCTCTTTTTAAATTTCAGTGGCAGTGTCAATATCTGTTACTGTGTTGCCTGAGGAGGGGAAACGAGGTACAACACATGAGTATGAGTATTGCTCCCCCTCACATTACCAACCTGAAGAGTATTTATCAACATGCCTGTCAAGGCCAATGAGACTGCGGTATACCCAGGGAGCTCTGCCCTCCTCCGAGGGTATAAATTATGCCATCCAGTCTCATATCCTCATTTTAAACTACACTCCACTGAGCCGTTAGGCGGAGAGGGGCCAACTTGTCTTGTACCTGGTTTCCCTTCCTCAGGGAACACTGGCTATGTAAATAGCCTTCCATTCCCTTTCAGTGGGTTCACTCAGTACAACACATGAGTATGGGAATATGGAACATACTCCAAGCCACTAGTGAAGATAAGATAAGATAAGACTTTATTAGTCCCACAATGGGGAAATTCCAGGATTACAGCAGCACAGGGATAGCAGCACTCAGAGCAATAGTAAATAAGATAATAAGATAAGAATTGGTTTGCCAAAGCAGTAAATATACATATGAACACAGTTATATACACAGTGGAGGAGCATTGCAGCTAGATGGTATCAACAGTATTACAGTTAAATTAACAGGCAAAATATAAATATGGACCCAGACAGTGTATTTCACATTTGAATGAGCAGTGTTGTTGCAGTCCTCGATAATAATTGTAATTGTCTTAGTTGTGTATTGGAGGGGACGATCTCTATTGTGCAAAGTTGTGACGTTTAATAGCAGCACCTGTTAGAATATAAAGTCTAACAACCATAGGTAGGAAGGACCTGTGGAACCTCTCCCTCAAGCACTTAGGGTGGCACAGCCTACCACTAAATGAGCTCCTCAGAGCATTCAGCGTGTCCCACATGAGGTGGGGCTCAGACTCCAGCAGAGATGACAGCTTTGCCGCCATCCTCCTCTCTCCTATCTCCTCCACTGGGTCGAGGCGGCACCCCAGAACAGAGCAGGCTTTTTTGATCAGCCTGTTCAGTCTCTTCCTGTCGGCTGCCATGATGCCGCTGCCCCAGCAGACCACTCCATATGTGATGGCTGATGCTACCCCTGAATCGTAGAAGGTCTTCAGGTGCCGAAGGTGCCCCTCACACTCCAAAAGACCTGAGTCTCCTCAGGAGGAATAGCTGCACTGCCCCTTCTTGTAGAGCGCGTTGAGGTTGTGTGTTTAGTCCAGTTTATTGTTCAGGTGAACACCCAGGTACTTGTAAGATGTCACCATCTCAATGTCTGTTCCCTGGATGTTTACAGGTGCTGTGGGAGGTTGTCCATGCCTGCGGCAGTCCACCACCAGCTCCTTGGTTTTCCTTGCATCGATCTGGAAGCAGTTCCACAGGGAAAAGTCCACAAAGTCCTGTATAAGTCCTCTGTACTCCGCATCATCCCCATCAGAGATGAGGCCAACAACTGCAGAGTCATCAGAGAACTTCTATAGATGGCAGTGTGGTGTGTTGTGTGAAAAGTCAGCAGTGTAGAGGGTGAACAGGAAGGGAGCCAGAATGTCTTTCAGGGCTTCCGTACAGAATTGTTCCCTGGAAGGCCCCTGTATTGCAGATGATGGTGTCAGGCACACAATCCTGGGTTCTCACAAACTGTGGTTGGTCTGTGAGGTGGTCCAGGATCCACGATGACAGGTGCTGGTCCACCCCTGCATACAGCAGTTTGTCCTTCAGGATCGCTGGCTGGATGGTGTTGAAAGCACTGGAGAAATCAAAGAACATGATCCTCACAGTGCTCCCAGACTTCTCCAGGTGGGCCAGGAAACAATGTAGGAGGAAGATCACGGCATCCTCCACCCCGATGCCATGCTGGTGTGCTGAAGTGGGTGCATTGCTGGTCCCACCAGGGGGCAGAGATGGGCGAGGAGCAGCCTCTCCAGGGTCTTCATCAGGTGTGATGTGAGGGCCACTGGTCTGTAGCTGTTCAAGTCCTTGAGGTGTGGAGTCTTCAGCACGGGTACCACGCAGGATGTTTTCCACAGCTGTGGTACCCTCCCCAGCTTCAGGCTCAGACTGAAGATGTGCTCCACGATCCCGCACAGCTGATCTGCACAGGACTTGAGGAGCCTCAAGCTTATGCTGTCTGGACCTGCAGCCTTCCTCGCCCAAACAGAACAAGGAAATGTGGTCATGGTGCAGCAGCAATAGTGATGATGAGGGCACCACTTTTATGCTGACAATGCCTAGGTTAGGCTCTGTGCCATCACATCCAGGTAGTAAAATTTTACTAATGTATAGAGGAAGCCCAGGTGGTCGCTGACCACATCTCCCCAACAGGAACCCCTCTGAATAGTGCCCAAGACGCAGCCATGCCCCAGGTAGGGTGGGCGTGCACTCTGCCTGGCATGTTGACCCCCTTACTGGCGTAAGCCCGCGAGATAGCCTCTACAATCCAATGAGAGAGGCGCTGCTTTGACAGGGAAATCCCCACCACCGGGCTCGCGAAGAGGGCAACTTTCAGGAGCCATGTCTACAGGTCCCAGATCTTGGGGGGCGGCTGCAATATTTGGCCTTGCGCCTGGACCAGCAGGTCTTTGCATGCCAGGAGATGCCAGGGCTCTCCATCCAGCAGTGACACTAGTTCCGCAAATCATGTTTTCTTGGGCCAATGAGGCGTGATTTGGATCAGCGAGTGTCCCGCCACACACATCCGCTCCAGCGTGGCTCCTATTAGCGCCACCGGGGAAAATATGTACAGGCGTGTCTGCGACCAGATGTTGGACAGCGCGTCCAGCCCTCATGGTGCGCTCTTGTCCCATAGTGAGAAGAATACAGGACAGTATACATTTTCTTTGGAGGCGAACAGATCGACGTCAGCCTTGCCAAACCAATCCCAAATCTGCTGTACCACCTCTGGGTGTAGCCTCCATTCTCTTGCCAGGGGAAAGCCCCTGGACAGCAGGTCTACCCCATTTTTCAGAGTCCCTGGGGCATGCGTCCCCCTGAGTGACCGCAACCAGGGGCTGCACCACTTCAACATTCTGTGTGTGAGGGACAAAAGGGAAAGGGAACATGTTCTCCCCTGCTTGTTTATATGGGCCACCACACACATATTGTTGCAGTGCACCAGAACATGTTGGTGGGCTAGAAGACCCACACTACAGAAATGTTTCAGTGAAAGAAAAACTGGCAGTTCCAGCAGGTTGATGTGCCACCGTCTCTGCTGGTCTGACTACACCCCATTCGTGGGCATGTTGTTGCAAATGCCACCCCAGCCCCATTTTGAGGTTTTGGTGGTGACTATTACATGCGATGAGACTTGCCCCATGGCAGAACTGGAACTGGAACTGAGATGCGCTGCATCTGTCCAGGGAAGCAGCGCATGCACACAGGCTGGGGAGACCCAAACCAGACCTGTTGGGTTCGGAGAGTATTTCTGTTTCAAGAGAGACCATCTCTGGAAGTCCCTCATCATAAGTAGGCCTAATGGGACTGCTGCTATCACAGAGGTCATGTATCCCAGCAGATGCTGGCACTGGCATAGAGATACAGTGTGGTCCATCTGGAAGCATGAAAGGCATTGATAAAAGGCTGTTATCCTCTGCTTGGATAACTTAGCCCGGTTTTGCACAGAGTCCAATTCTAGACCCAGAAAGCAGATTTTCTGGGTGGGTGTGAGGTGACTTTTTTCTCTATTTATAACAAAACTTAGAGACTGTAGGTGCATCACTGGGAGTGCTCTGTGCACTCTGACCTGATGAGCAGAATTTGCCAGAATTAATAAATGGTCCAGGTAATCCACGACCTGAATGCCCTGGGCGTAAACTCTCCTGGGCATGCTGAGCTTCAGGGCCTCCTCCTGCTTTTTCCTCTGGTCACAGCAGGACTGAATCTTAATCTCAGGATTAACAAGTGCAGCTTTAGCATGCAACACGCCAAGGCATACCGGGTAGGCCTTGTGGATGTCGGTCTCGAAGAGGGAGAAGCCACAACCGCTGGGGCACAGCCAAAAACCAAGGTCACCTGATCTGCTAGCCTTGCTAGACACGCTGGAGTTTTCTTGATTTTTCCTTCTTTTCTCAAAGCCATTTTGGATGGTGGGAATGTTAGCAAGCTAAACACTTGACGAGAAAAAGGGGAGAGCTATTAGCATACTAAGTAGGCTGGAAATTGTTAGCTAGGCTAAACAATAATCTAACATTAACAAGCTAAATGGTGAGGGATGTGACAAGTTAGCAAGCTAAGCAAGCATAAAGTAGAAACAGCCTCACAATGACGCCCTGCGCAGGGAGCTAGCTCACCTCCAAAGTGGGCAGTTAAGCCACTGACAAGGGGAGCAATCCTTATGCTCATGTGTTGTACCAAGTGAACCAACCAGAAGGGAACACCGATACACTGAACACTATTAGTCATTGTTAGCAAGGCTGAGTGAAAACAACACAGCACAGTAGGGCTGGGCGATATTGCCTAAATGCAAAATCCCACATTTTTTTTTATGTCACATTCAATTTTTGATTTTAAATCAATACCTTTTTTCATTGAAGACAAGAAATTGATTCAAATAGAGCCCCCCCCTCCCCCAAAACAAACATGATTCCCTATTGGGAATAAACTGCAAACCTGGCTTTAACCAGAAAACAGGCAAGTGCCTTTTCATTCTTTATCACCAACATATGACTTATCTTGCCTGATTCCCGGGGGCGAGGCTCAGTCATTACAGTCCACTGAGTCCTCGCCACCTGCTGCAGTCATAAAGACTTCACCTGCTCTCTCCATGTCTCCTCCTATGCCCCTTGAGTGTCCGCTGGTTCCAGGATTAAGCCACTGGATGGAGGATGAGCCTGCGGCCTTGGAGAACCTGGTTCCAGCCCCGTAGCCATGGTCTGGATGGAGGGAGAGCGCTGCCTGCAATCCGGAGCCTGCGCAGACGAGCGAGTGTCCCCAGGCTTCGGCTGTGCAGGATTGAGCACCAACAGGAAGCAGACCTCCTGTCACCACGCCGGGCAAGCCACCTGCATGGGTCACATCACTGGGGGGTCCCGGGACTGCATTGACCATCATGCCTGCTGTTGGGGCCGCCACAGCAGAGTCCAAGCTGAACCTCCAGAGGGCCGGGCCCGTGACATCGTCGTCTGGATCGACAGAATCCTGGACGGCAGTGGAGCTTGAGCTCAGGCAAGTGCTCACCTTTGTTTTTGTTGTCTCTCTGTTGGAGAGCTCTTGCCTGGTTCTTGTTGGGGAGAGCCAGGTGCAGCTGTCAGCTGCACCTGAGCTCACCTCACCGGGCTCCACTGCCGCCGGTCACCCTGACCCCGTTTCTCTGCCTCTCTTGTCTGAGCTTTCCTCCAGGGTCACCGAGGATCGTCCAGCTTTGCCTGAGGTCTCCATGGGTTCGGGCTTGCCGCCTGAGGTCTTCGTGGGTCCAGCTTTGCCTGCCGAGGTCATTGCAGGTGCTCCATTCCAGCCCGAGGCCTCCGAGGGTGCTGCTTTCTAGTTAGTTGAGGTCATCGCGGGTGCTCTGTTCCAGTCTGGGTCCACCAAGGGTGCAGCTCTGTCCCAGTCTGGGTCCACCAAGGGTGCAGCTCTGTCCCAGTCCGGGTCCACTTAGGGTGCAGCTCTGATCCAGTCCGGGTCCACCAAAGGTGCCACTACGCCTCAGTCCGGGGCCGCCGAGGGTGCCGCTACGTGTCAGTCTGGGGCCACCGCGGGTGCTGCTTTGCCTCAGTCCGGGGCCACTGGGGCTTCTGCACCTATGTCCAAGGTCACTGTGGGTCCCCACTCAACATCTGGTTCTGTCATGGTCCCTTCTCCGCCATTTCCTTCATCAGGTACCCATCTCCTAATTTAAGCATGGAATAGAACTGCTGCCTCCGGTGGGAGATGTGTGGTGCGCCGCGACCCGTTGGCCCAGAGATGCGGGGAGACCACCCGATGAACTCTCTCGTTTGCTTGGGTGGCTTCTGAATTCTGGAAGACCACCCGATGGACTCTCTCCTCCATTTTGGTGGCTCTGGAGACCTGGTAGGCCGCCAGACCTTTTCCACCTGATGGGTGGGGGGAGCCGGGACTCTGGAAGGCCACCTGAACTGTTCTGTTGTTTACCCAGTTTCGCTTTTTTTTTTTTTTTTTGGCACCTTATTTGGTCAGTATTGTGGGTCATGTGTGTTTTGTTTTGTTGGGTTTGTGTCTCTACCTCCAGGCCTGGATCCCCTCACCACCCTCCCGGGGTCTGATTTTGTAGTTATTCCTGTTTGGAAGGGTGTACTTTCATCCCTTTTTGATATTACGGTGGGGTGTCTAGGCTCCACCCCTTAAGGAAGGGGCACTGTCATGATGCCCAGCATGGGTCAGTGCTGTGCTCGGGTCTTTTTGGTTACTACTCATTTTCTGTATATGTATGTATTCTTGATTTTCTTCCATTACGGTTTGTGTTTTTATTTTGACAGTGCAGTTATGTGACTTCCTCCTGTCAAATCTTTTCGTGGGTTGTCACAGCTATTTAGTTGTCTTTAATTACTTTTTCACTCATGCATCCACACCTGATTCACATTTTGGTTTTCCCCCCTATTATTATTTAAGCTCGCTTGGAGGGTTCATTCCTCGCTGTGACCTCGCATTGTGCACACAGGAATCCCCCTGTCTGATTCCTGTTTTATTCTCAGCTCAGTACTCAGCCTCACCTGTACAATTGTAAGTTAGCCTTCATGGTTTACTTTGATTGCATTTTTCTGTAAGTCTCCCTTCGTGGTTATTGTGCGTCTTTTGTAGTTATCCTTCGTGGTTTCTATTTGTGTTCTTTATCATTAAATGTGCAAACTCACAGCAGGCGATTGGTGCCTTATTTCTGCCCTGAAAGGGCCAATTATGACAACTGGACAGATTTCGATTAGATTTTCAGCTGAGGTGACCCTTGAGCTATGGATGAAGCCAGTAGATTTTGGAGGTGATGCAAGAGTGCATACCTCCACCAAGGCCTTATCTTGCAATGTTAAAGAAAGTGAAAGAGTGATCCAGAATCTGCATCCTGATCCAGATTACCTCAAAAATCTAATTAGTTCATCTGTAGCCCAACGGACACTTAAGCTGAAAATTCAATCAAAATCTGTCTAGTACTTTTTCTATAATCCTTCTCACAAGCAGACAGAGAGACATTGGCGAAGGTATGCAGTCTCTGAGTGCCCTCCAATTACGCTTGTAAATGGGAAAATCTATTTTCATGATATTCCTTGTTTTTTACATTGTCCAAACAGAAACAACAAATATGAATTTTGGTTTAAAACTGATTTATTGTCCAGCCCTACAGTACAAGGCAATTTGTATATAAAAACACTGTAACAGTGTCTTCAGAGATAGATGTGCAGTGTTGTGTGTACAGCTGACTAAAAGAGACAGATGAAACAGAAGTACTAATAAACAGTACATATTAAACTATTGTTGATGCAGGGTGCATGGGTGCACACATCTTTAATTCTTGTGTTAGTACTGTAAAACCCTGTGACACCTTGACGACTTAGCCAGCATATGCTGACATTTGAAAAATTTGGCAAATACGCTGGCATACGTCGAATAAGTTATGGGTAAGTTTTGTATAAGTTAAGCACACGCTGAAGAATGCTGGTATATGGCGTAGGTCATCGAAAAATTTTGTGCATGCACAAAATTTTCGATGTTTGCCAGCATCTGGCTCATACGTCCCATATACATGGGCCATAAGTTGTAGGTAAGTTATGCAATCGTTGACACACGCTCACACACGTTAATCGTAAGTTACTCATAAGTCAAAATACGTTGAGATAATATCTAGCATACCCAAAACTTATTTCTAACCTATGAGTAATGTGTCTTGAACCTATGTGTAACATATCAAATTTATCTGATGTATGTAGACATATTTGACGTGTTCCGGATGACCACAGAACTTACTGAACATGTTTCTAACTTACAGCTACCGTATAATGGCTTATTGGTAGCGTTTAAGGGAATTGGCATATAAACATGGGGTTCACAAGAGGAACCTGTCAGTACTTCTCAAAACTCCATGGTGAACAGATGTCCGTGTCATCTGAGAGATGGAGGATCTGGCAAGGCTGAGACGATCTGTACCAGTTGTGCGTCAATAGAGCCAGGAAAAGAGGTGAATAAAATGCATAAGTTAGACTATCGCTGGGCATAAGTTGTGAATGGCGGCAACACACTAAGCATTCGTTGGTATAAGTTATCTGTAGGTTATCGAAACGCTCTATATAATTACTAATACATTATGTATACATCCAAAATTTAAAGAAACAAAAACAAAACATTGATAGTTCAGTGTATGCCAGCGTTTAAGAGAAATTTTGATACGTCAATATATGCTGGCTAAATCGTCAAGGTGTGACAGGGGCTTAAAGGTTCATCCGAATTCACAAGTTGCAAAAATGGGCACAAAATTGAGAACAAAACTTCACAAAAGTGTAATGTTGATACATATTACTTTCACATGTTCTCTTACTCAAATCGTTGTATTGGTGACTACTCAAACACCTGGGTAAATAATATCCTATAGTTAAGTTGATTTCAGTACAATTTCTGGATCCACCTGTGATAAAGAGACTGTGAAATAAATATGGCTGATCAATAAAACTGCTGAACAAAAAAGCTAGTGCAAGGCTGAGACTTTTACACAGAACTTTTACCAGAATCAATATCCACTAAACACTTCTGACTTTTAGCAGATAGTGTGGACAAGACAGAAAGATCTTGGAACAATGGTTTGTGGACACACGAGACCAAACTGAACACACAGGAATGCAAAAAATGCAGCAGACACCAAGCTAGTGAATCAATACGTTTTTTTTTAAAAGAAAGATAAGCTTTTGAAATGGCCAAGTCAAAGTCCAGACTGTAGAAGCACAAGAATGTTACTGAAATACTTGAAGCAAAATTGGAAAACCACCAGTGTCACAGAACTGAACATGTTGTGCGTATTATATGGACTAAAATGTGCAAGGAAGATTTGAAACACTGAGTTAGAGTCCTTGCTGTCCCACCAGAAGCTGAAAAGAAAATTATTTCAGACAAATATTTTGATTTATTTGGTTATGTACTGTAAGTTACCAGTCTCTTTATGGACTTGCATTGTTTTACTGTATTTCATGTAATAGAGAAAAAAAACAAACAAACTGAAAGTTCAAAGCAATTTACAGCATTTTTAAACTTAAATTTAAGACTTTAATTGAGGGGCTTTTTTTTTTTTTTACATTTTTTTCACTAATGTCAGTCATTTTTGTTTCTTAGTTGTTGTTTTTTTATAATATAGAATCAACCAGTTTGATGAGCATTTGAGCAATTATCTAGGAGTAATGACTTATGTGAAATCACATAAATGCTCAAATCTCTTGACCTTTGAACGGCAGCTGGAGAAGTCAGCCCCCATGAGAAGTTGGCCTCCAAGACAAGTCAGCCCCAGTACACATACAAAAAATTACTTTTTTATCTTTGTGACTCCAATTTTTTGTCTAATTTAAATTACAAAAATTGCCTGGATTGCTAGGGTAGTGTGAAAGAGGCTTAACATAACATGTCTGAGTATATAACAACAGTAACTGCATGCCAAGCAGATTTGAGTGGTGTTGAAAAAATGCTATTTTATTAAAATTTTCCAATTGAACTTGTGCACTAAACTGATTGATCTATAGCTATGCAAGTAAGATGTACTATATGGTTGATACTGTATTTTTACTGAATCCCAAATTTGTCTGGTTTTATTCCTGTTTTATATTTTCAAGAATAAACAACAGTTTGCCTGGTTTCCCAGTTGAGGTCAGTTCCAAATCTGCTACTACTGAAATTGGAAAAAAAAAAAAAAAAAAAAAGCAAGCAGAAATGTGCACTACTCTCAGGCCTACTTCTCCAGGGTACCACGTTCTCCATGGGTCCGACTTCTAAAGTATTCTTTTGAACATGATCCTTTTTGTGTGTTTGGTGAGCATTTGTGACCCGTGCTGGCAAAATGAGTTGAAATACACACCGCGTCATTAAGAGCTACAGACACGAGAAGTCATAAATCATGACTCTTTCTTTGTTTGCTAGCTGCAAGTCCCGGGAAAACCCCCGTGAGTGCCTGATATCATTGTAAAGCTTAGAAATCGTACTTTCTAAAAATACAAATGTTTTGGCGGAAGACATAACTCCCGACAGATCGAACGCGAGTTTTATACCTAGCCAAAATATAAACAAATTGGCTTTTTCCGAGTCCGTTTTTGTGCACTTCCTACAAATTAAATATTTTGAAGGTCTTTCAATACAGAATATGGAAAAAACGTTACCTCAGTTTTGATAATTTCTTCAAAGTGACTCATTTTGCCAGCACGGGTCACATTTGTGCAACTGTCGAGACAGAGTAGTGACTTTAATGAATTACAGACAGACAGACAGCGGCATGACAAAAACTCAATTCATGTTCACTGGAATGGGCTAATGAATAAAAGGCTCATTTTGCTTCCACTTACCACCATGAGTTCATGCAGGAACTTCCTGCTTCTCTCAGCGTGGCAGTCTTCTTTTAGCTTCTTCAAAACACAGGCCACCTTATCAGCCTCAGTTTCAGGGCACCTCTGTGTGATTGTGTTCAAAGACAAATCTTTGTACCCTAAAGCATTGGCAAAACCTTTCCAGTTGGTGATGTGCTCCGTGACCTGTGTCTGGATGGCAGAGTACATGTAAGTGAGCTTCTTGAAGGGCAGCATCATGTTCTCCAGGAGAACCTCTGTGGTGAGATGAACACTGGTGAAATCGATCACTTGCTCTCTGGTTATGAGTTTGACGTTCTTGCAGTGAACCAAACCAGTCCTCCCTCTGAGGAATCCAATATACCACTCCTTCACTTTTGAGTTACCTACTGACCTAACAGTCAGTCTGGAAAGAAGAGCCACAGTGTCACCCTTGAAGTACTCCAGAAGGTATTCTACACGTGGCTGCCGGAGAACTGACTTAAGGGCGATGCCATACCACTGCAGGTTCACGGGTCTGTCTTTAAATTTGGGTAAATCAGGAACATCTTCCTCAGGAATAGACAAAGTTTTTGTCAACTCGGTCCGCTTCTCCACCTGTTTTGGAACTCTCTTTTCTGATCTTATTGGTGCTGTGGGTGGGGAAGGCACTTGGAAATGTGCAATAGTTGTAGAAGTGCCTGATTCCTTTACATGTATATCTAATTCAAATGGAGTCAACTCTGTCTTATCTGAACAAGATAATGCTACAGGAAGATGCAAAACTGTGCCTATTTTCAGATGACTTTGCCTCACTTCTTTCATTTTGTCCTCTGGATTGATTTTAAACACTGAGTCTCTTATGGAAACGCCCACGTGTAGGCTGTTCAGCTTGTCTGGTTTGATCTGATGTTTTCCCCACAGCTGCAGCACAAGTGGAGGCAGGTTCTTGTTGCCTCTGCAAACATCTGAAAATGGGAGCTTTGATGGGACATCCTCGTAGCAACAAGCGACAATTACCAACTTGAACATAGGATGGATGTATCTGGGACCATAAACTGCTATAGTGATTTGACGGTCAAGGTAATCCCAGATGGATGTAGCGGGGGGCTCAAGGGCGGAAGCTTCTGCAACTGCAATCACAAAAAAATGTGTCTTCAGGTCCTGGAGCTTCACCTGCATCATGTTCTTTTCGATGTAACAGTCTTTCATTTTTAGGTAAGGCCCCTCTCTTTTGTTGGACATGAGCCCAAACATGGTGGTCATCACCTGACTTACAGAGTCACTCTTAACCTCACCAGATAGCTTCATCTCTAGAGACAAGCACTCCCTGGTGTTTATGTTGCTGAGGACCACCTCGACAAGCGGACTCATGGTTGTCACATAGTTGTTATTGAGTCCAGGAGGAGGGTCAAGCAAGACTTTCAGGGTCACTTCCTGAAACTCTCCAGCAGGAACATGTCCTTCTGGGATATTAATGCTGATGTTTGATTCTGTTATCTGCACCAAGCCTCCCATGTGGCTGATCTTGTTGATAACTTGAAAGTTAGTGGCCTGCGTCTGAGCCCAGCCAGGGCTCTGGCTTATCAGGTTTAAGTCCAGACATGAGCGGGTTAGCTGCCTGTGGCTCAGCCAGGCCAACTTATAGGCCTCTCTGTCATTTTTTAGCCAC
Source organism: Pholidichthys leucotaenia (assembly GCA_020510985.1). Taxonomy (NCBI): domain Eukaryota; kingdom Metazoa; phylum Chordata; class Actinopteri; order Cichliformes; family Pholidichthyidae; genus Pholidichthys; species Pholidichthys leucotaenia. Next base: position 164,778,454 of record CM035849.1, read on the forward strand.
TCCAAATCTGGGTTCAGCACCGGTACAGGTGGTTTGAGGTTTGAGCTCTCCTGTTTTGGTTCCCGTCTCTCCAGGTCATCCAGGATGTGCGAAGCACTCCTCCATTTTCCAGATCTGTGGCTGGCTTTATTCCTGCTCTCCAAAAAGTCACTCAAGTTGCCTTCATCTGAAGATGTGCTAATGGCATCAACGTTATTCCTGTACGGATGGTTTTCTCGTTTTACATTTGAACTGAGAGAAATGTGATTATCTGTGCTGTCATGTACAATATCGTCCAAGAACGGGTTGGATGCAGACAGTTTGTTCCAAAAAGGATTGCTTGATTGAGATAAAATTGAGTCTTCTGGCCACTCTGAGGTCTGTGGCTTTCCTGAGACATATCTATCTGTGAAAAGTGACAGTTGGGTTAATAATAATAATAATAATAATAATACATTGTATTTGTATAGCACTTTCCAAGGCACCCAAAGACGCTTTACATTAGAGTTAAAAAAGATACCAAGAAACATATTTAACAGGTTTACATTGTAAGGCCATGTTTTAGTTTTTACCATTCAAGTTATGACCGGATGAGGCACTGTCACCCACATCAATCAGTGTGCCTTCAGATTTACTCCGCATGAGACTTCCAACACGTCGGAAGGACTTTCTTCTTTCAGCTGTCATGTTTTCATCTGAAAACACAAGTTAAAATTATTTTAATTAGTTTCCCCTTTATAACATGTTAGATAGTTATTTTAGGATTACTTCAAGTGGATCCATTATGCAATTTAAAAAAGTTTTACTTAAGTATCTATGCATGAGTCACTTTAGTCATAAGTCATTTTAGATACTTTTCAAAGCAACCCTCCATTCGAGGCAACTTTCTTCTTATTGACTTTCCCCTGTAAACCAAAGTTTTTATTGGGGGTGGCAGTGGCTCATTGGGGGACAGGGGGCGGCAGTGGCTCAGGAGGTAGAGCAGGTCGTCCAATAACCACATGGTTGGTGGTTCAAATCCCGCTCTCCCCAGATATCCTGCCGTTGTGTCCCTGGGCAAGACACTTCACCCCTAATTGCTCCTGGTGGGTCTGGAAGCGCCATGTTAGATAGCATGCCGCCATCAGTGTGTGAATGGGTGGATAGCGGGAGCTGTAAAGTGCTTTGGTCATCAAGAAATGAGAATAAAAGTGCTATATAAGTGAATGCCATTTATCACAGTCATGGCTGCATACCTGAGATGATCCTGTTAAGAAAATTCTGGTGGGTGCCAGTGGTACCTCTCAGCCTGCAATTCACCAAAACTCGAACTTGTCCAAGATTTTTTTAGATACAACTATCATATTGATTTGAAAAGCCTACATCATTTCTTTCTCTAGTTATTGTGTTTACAAGGTAGGTGTTGACTCTGCCACCCATCCACCCAGGCGAGGCGACGAAAATACCCCTTCAGCCGTTTAGAGGCTGAGGGGTAAAAATAGCCTTTTTTCAAAAACTGCATAAAAATCAAGTGCTCAGTGCAATCTGAAGCATATACTGTACATAGATATGTACATTCACACTCAAGCTGTCAGGATATCACATTTTTCACAACATGATTATTGTAGCCTAGAATGTCACAATACTGATCCAATCACAGTACAAGTTTAAAATGTGAAAACAAAAGATAACTACGATCCTATCAGTCAAACTGATCTTTAACTTTGTTTATTGTGTGTATTTTTTGTAAACACTGGATGTATCACTGTATAAAAGTGTACAACTAGAACTGCACTCAACAGAGATGCAGACCCATACCTCTCCTCCCAATTTTCTGGCAACACCTCTGATGTCTTTCTGGTATTTCATAATTTGCAAGCAGACACATTAATGCTCAGACATGCATCAGTGACATATTGAATGCTGATGTCGGTGTTACAGGCTCATGAAGTTGTGACCTTGAACTTTGACCTTTTGATCCCCCAAAACACATCCATAGGTGCTAGTGCCAAGGTCAATCTGTGTACAGAATTTGGTTGTCAAGTCAGAGCACAAACAGACAGATCCTGCTTATGCCTGGACTCCACTGGCATGGGCAAAAAGAACAATTACTCTTAATGGACTGTGAAAAGGCAGTAATATTAACATAATATCACCTGTTGCAATTTTAAATATCACAGTCAATCATCAGTGTCGCATCTTGACACCCTTAATCCACACTTGATCAGTTTGATGCCACCCAAAGGTAAATATTTCAATAAACTCACATCTGATTAGAAATGATTACATTTTGATAACATTAATTCCGAAATGTAGTGACAGGTGGCAAAACTCAAATGCTCATACAATGGGAATCGCGTAAGAAAAGCATCGGCTTTGTCTGCTCGCGAATGAAGTTTCCTCCAGCACAGTGTGCCCCAGGGCTTTCGCACTGCCTCAGTCAGTTACACAAAACTGTTCCAAACCATGGAATAAAGCCTGAACTCTTTAGTCTGTCACTTGTTTGTGTAAAAAGACACTACACGTTCAGCACTTGTCATAGTGAGTCAGTCATTAATAATGCGGTTTCCTACACCAGTGCACAAAAACAGGTTGGTCTTGTCCAGCCTTTGGCACAGTAGTCAATTTACTCAGAGCTTCACGCTATGATCAAAGTATGGTGCCAGCATCGAGGCTCTTCATTCTGACCGAAAGCTAAACTGTATGCACCAGATTCCCAAAACTTAACAGTAACACAGCAGTCTAATACAATCCTGTGTATTCTATAAACTTTCAAAAACATTCTCAAACAAATCTCACATTAAGACACTCATGAGCTTCTGATCAGCCTCCCAGCCGCAGCATCCACTCGGTTATTACGGTCTACGTCTAAACGGGTGTACAGTATACTCCCGGGTTACTTCTTAATAAAGCCTATCCTACCCCCTTTAAGGCTACTACACTCCCTGATATTAACAGCAAGACACAAAATACACCAAAATACAGCATAAAAAAAAAAAGGTTGATCTCACCGTCAACATGAGACATTCGTAGTCCTGAACCATGAAGGGTGGCCAGCCTGATTCTACTCTCACTGGCTGCGCCTTACAGGGCGTAGCTTTCAGAAACTCTCCACCTCCACCTGGCGCTCCTCCTCAGCCTGTTTCTTTCAGCGCTGCCGGGGAGTGGCTTCTCGGGGAAAATAACTGCAATAACCACAATGCAACGCTGTGCGTCCCCGTCAAATCCAATGGAAACAGCTGACGCTGAGCGATACCCGCAGTTTCGGTTAGGAGCAGATCGCTGATAAGAAGGCGGCAAAACGTGAGCACGCGGTCAGAGGCGGGCGGGCGGGCGGGCGGGCGCCGCTGACTGTGCTGTCGTCATCATAGTTACTGAGGGAGGACGGAGCAGTCATCAGAAATGACTTAAGACAGTGTAGCCAAGCACATGCTCACCCTGGTTTCTCTCCCTGCAGTATTTTCAGTCACAGCCATGTTAACCATAAAGGCTTAATTATAAGAGATGAGTGTCTGAAAGTGGGCATGCAGCATACTGCTTATCTGATGAGGAGGATGAAACAGAACAAAAAGGCAGTACAAATAACAAATGTCATTTTAAAAAGTGACATGCTGTACAGTGTTCGAAAAGGAGAAGCAAATACTTGTTTTACTCCAACTCCTTTTTCCCTAACTCGTGTCAAATATATACATATTATCTCTATTTAGAGCCCCCAGACATTTTTTAGCTATATTTTTTATACATACCAACATTTACACACACACACACACACATCCATACATACATACAGTCCACATATTTGCATACAAACATACTGTATATACCCAGCCCAAAGCAATAAAAATATACGCAGTACCATCGCACCTACCGCACAAGTATTAAGCCAGTGTCCCAGAGTAAGTTTAGTGCATCTTGCTAATACTGCTCCTCTAACAAACATCCATTTTAGAAAATAACGTTTATACCTCTTTTTGAACTGGTTTCTGTTTGTACATAGTTTCAGTTCCAGCTCCAGACTGTTCCACAAATCCACCCCACAGGCAGATATGCACATACTTTTCTTTGCTGTTCAAACCTTAGGTTCTGTAAAGTTTAACTCTCCTCTCAAATTGTAATCATTGTCTTTCTTTGAGCATTTTTTGTATATTGGCTGGAAGATGATTATTAATTAGATAGATAGATAGATAGATAGACAGATAGATAGATAGATAGATAGATAGACAGATAGATAGATAGATAGATAGATAGACAGATAGATAGATAGATCCCAAACTGGGAAATTACAGTGTAACAGCAGCATGACCGTAGACACCCAAATGACAGAAACACACGCATCATAATAGACAATGGGATTACCCATGGAAAGTAAAACTGCTAAAAAACCCCCCAACAATTTATATACATCATAGATGAATAGATGGTGACCCCTATAGATACATGAATTATACCGGCTGTACAATGCAGGACTATCAGGTGCAGAGTGAAATGTTAGGCACCAATTACACTGTAAGGTGCAGTATGGCAGCATAGTTATGACCAGAATTGCCCTGCACATTATTTGTGCTGTCTTAAATTTGACCAAATCCATGAATATAACTTTAAAAACAGTGAGCTGGTGTGATCTCTATAGCCTACATTATTCATTATCCTTATAGCTTTTTTGTAATGCGTATATTGGCTGTAGATTGGTTTTGAAGGTGTTTCTCCAGACCTCTACACAGTAGTTAAGATATGATAAAAACAGGGAATTGTACAGCAAGTGTAATGATTTATGGTCCAAAATGTGTCTTCTCTTCCGCAGCATTTTGCCAACTTGGCCAGGATGTGACTGATGTGAGGTTTCCAGCAGATTTTATTGTCTAACATAACCCCAAGAAACTTATTTTCCTGTACTGTTTCAATTCTGGTATCATCTATCGTTACCATTATTTCATAATTTGTTTTATGATTTCTAAACAACTTAATCCTTGTTCTTCTCAAGTTTAGGGATAATTTGTTTTTGTTGAATCACTGCTTTAACCTTTTCATTTCTGTTGTGACCACCTCTAAAACCTGCTCTAAGCTCTCACCAGTGCAAAGGATATTTGTGCCATCCGCAAACAAAAAAAATTTCAGAATTTTTGATACTTGGCATATGTCACTTATATATAAAATAAAGAGTTTGGGTCCTAAAACTGACCTCTGGGGCACACCACAAGTGATGTCCATGAATGGTGATCTGTGCTCACCTATTTGTACAAATTGTTCAAGTTAGGTTGATTGGCATCAAAACTGGGGATTCTAAATTGTCCTTAGGTATGATTGTGAGAGTGAATGGTTGTCTGTCTCTCTGTGTTAGCCCTGCGATGGACTGGCGATCTGTCCAGGGTGTACCCTGCCTCTCGCCCAAAGATGCTGGGATAGGCTCCAGTCCCCCCGCGACCCGTAAAGGATTAAGCGGAAGAAGATGGATGGATGGATGGCTGTTCTGTTACTTAAGTAGCTTTCCACCCAACTCAGTTCGACTCCTCTTATCCCATACTTTTTCAGTTTACTCAGTAAAATTCTGTGGTCAGTGGTGTCAAAAGCTTTTTTTAATCTATAAATACTCCTACAGCAAACTTTTTTGTCTATACAACTTGTGATTTCTTCTGTGAGTTCAATCAGTGCCAAAGATGTAGATCTGTCCACTCTGAAACCATACTGACTGTGAGGAGGTTGTGTTTTTCAATGACATTATCCAGTCTTTTGGTGAAAATTTTTTTCAAGTATTTTGGAGACTTGTGAGAGCAAAGAAACCTGCCTGTAATTTATAAAGTGGTGACTGTCTCCTGTTTTGTATAGCGGTATTACTTTTGCTATTTTCATTTTGTTTGGAAATTTACCAGTTTGGAAATGACAGGTTGTAGATGTGGGTGAGTGATTTCACAGTTCCTTCAGTTACTTTCTTCACTATTGTCATTTCAGTTTCATTCCAGTCAGCTCATTTTTTGTTCTTAAATTTATTTACAATCTCAATAATTTCTTTTTCAGTTACTGCTCCCAGAAAAATTGTGTTTAGATTTCTATCTTCAATTTCATTTACAGACCCACCATCATTTGTTTCTGGTGTCACTGTTGTTTTTGCTAATTCTGGACCCACGTTTACAAAGAATTTATTAAAACCACTAACCACATCCTCCATATTATTTATCAATTTGTCATCTTCAATAAAATATTCTGAATAATTTGCATTTTTTGATCCATTTCTAATAATCCTATTTAGTACTTGCCATATTACTCTTAAGTTATTTTTATTATCCTCTAATATTCTGTTGTAGTATTCTTTCTTACATGTCCTCATTATATTAGTTGGCTTGTTTTTGTATCTTTTATATTTGATTTCAGCCTCTACAGTTCTACACTTAATGAATTGTTTATATAATGTATTCTTCTTTTTACATGAGTTTAGTAACCCCTTGGTGACCCACGGACTGTTATATTTTGTTGTCTGTTACCAGTGTTGGGCGTGACTAAAAATAGAAACTACTTAAGTTAGTTACTTCTTTTCAAAACTAACTGAGTTACTTTACCAATTACTGCATGATTAAAGTAACTAGTTACTTGGAAAGGTAACTTTCACGTACTTTTAAATGCATACTTTGATCATCTTGCACACATAGCAAGATAATTTAATTAATGGATTACATTACAAGCTTATTAATGTCAGACTGAAAACAGACTGTTTCAGACAGAGCTTTTAGAACGTGATCAGTCTGCTTTATCCTGCCTTGAGAGCTCTTATTGTGGGAAAAATCAGAAAAAAATCAGTATGATATTGCCAGGAATTTCCTCATTTTGGAGTGAGAGTTGGCAACACTGCATAAAGTTATCCATGTTTATCTTACCTTTATGATATGGATTTAATACGATGTGCAGTGATCCAAAGAAAATGTCCATTAGCCACAGTCCAGTTGTCTGCTGTGACAGAGACATGATCCAGTCCCTCAAATTCCTTCTGGAGATCAAAATCCATTTTTGAATAATCTTTATCCAGGTAGCTGTCACCACGGGTTGAGATGCCGTCTCGGCACTCAGCCCATGTTTTCCCTCATCCCTGCTTCCCATTGAGCAGCGTCTCAGCAGGCCCCCAGCTGGCAGCATTATGGACAGCTGGGGCCAATTAGTCCTCATCAGCTGGGGCGCTGCCAATGAGGATAAATAGGAGCAGCCTCGATGACTCGGGGCTGCGACATAAACATATTGCTAAGCTGAAGCCCCTTCGTCTGGTGTCAGCTTATACTCCTCTTGCAGCATTCCTGTGTTTGTATCCCGCTGTGAGTATGTACGTCTTGCTACCCCCACGTCCGGTACGAGCTACTTACCTCTGCGCTGTGCAACCTGTGAGTGTACCTCTGCATGAGTATCTGTGCTCTCCTCATCCCTTATCCCTTACCCAAAATAAACCATCACGACTCACTGGCTTGTCCCTGGCTCTGATTGCCCGGCTCCCTAGAGCCGGATATGACAGTATGTCGCAGCCAGAAGAGTTGCCGGCGGCCGTGAGTCGCTGTGGAAATGTACCTTTCTGTCGGGGTGTCAGCGCTGCTAGCATGCCGTTTCCCAGGAGTCACTTCCGGCGCCAGGGCGACGAGCTGAGGTCCATCTCGGAGGCTGTCGACGGGACATTCTTCACCCTGCACGACGCCTCCAACGCGAGACGCTGGCATCCGGGCCGTGCTGAGGAACTCCTGGACTGTCACCCTCACTCTCTGTACCATCTGGAGGACAGTGCCAGGATAGACGCTGCAGGTACACAGCGAGAGAAGCTCCACGGGGTGGATGGAAATCCCGGCAGGGAGTTCAAGTGGGCGACGTCTTTCCCCGCTTCGGAGTCCCGTTCCTGCCGCTATTCCAGTCCGGGAGTTCGCGCCAACCACAGGACTTCCCCCGACCTGCGCCACGTCACTCGGGATTCCCTTCAAGGAGCCGCAGCTGACAGCAGTTATGTCTGGGGTCGAGTGGCTGTCGCGAGCTCCACTGTTTCCTGTCACCACCTTCAGCCATGTGGCGGCGGCAGTGAGGTTGATGGTGAGGACTTCAGGGCTACGAAGCTTTCTCGTGCTCGGCGCCTTCCTCGCCTCGATCTCCAATCTGGAGCGGCGAATCCTGGGTTTCCCCCTCGCTTCGTTCCCCGGGAATAGCCGCCATCACATCGCCGAGTCACCTCTGCACGAACCTCGTCCGGATCCAGTTCTGGGCCATCGTCAGGACAGTTCCTCCCACGCAGCTGTCACCTCTTCGCCTCGTCTGTGTGGAGATTCTACAGCCCCGTTCCCTGAGCCTCGTTCCCCCGCTGTCATTCCTGGACATTCGGGCTGGCTCACCCCGGCTGTTTCCCCCTCCTCCTCGACGCGCTTCCTGACTGCTGTGTGTGCCTGGAATTCCGGTCTGGTGAGCTCTCTGCTGGAGACAACGCGAGCGATCCTCAGACGAACTCCCGGGGGGTCCTCCGTTATCGCCGGGCGGGGAGAGGAAGAAGCAGAATCCACTACAGCAGGCGATACTCAACCTCCAGGGGGCAGGCAAGTCATTGTTTTTTCACACCTGCTTAATGATTTGCTCTGTCACATCCCTGGAGAAGTTCAGGGTTCGCAGCTCCCTGAACTCTCCCCACCTGCTGTAACCTGTATGCCTAATCCCGCATCCTCTGTGTCTCTCTCCGCCGAGCGGTCCCCGGCTCCGGGTCAACGTGGTGGGATATGGAGAGGGCCTGTGGTTCCGCAGCTACATTGCGGACGGAGGAGGGGGACTGACTACTGCGTGGAGTCTACGCCGACGATTGAGCGTCCCCGGATCTCCATGGAGGAGCGGTTCGGTCCGGCGGGACGAGATTCTTCTGGCTTCACGCCGAGTGGATCGTCGGCGGGGTCACCGGAGCCGGAGGGATCTCAAGCTGCGCTGACCATCGTGCTGGCTGCGGGGCCCGACGCGGCTAGATGGGAGCCTGACAACGACCTCCTGACGACGGATCCTGGATCTTCGCAGTCCTGGACGGCGTCAGAACCCGAGATCAGGCGAGCGCTCTCCTTTCTTTTCTCTCTTTTTATCTTTGAGCACTTCAGCCTATCTCCAGGGGAGACGAGCAGGGTGCAGCCGCCCGCTGCGTCTGAACTCGTCTCGCCGGGTTCTGGCGCTGCCGGTGATCCTGATCCCGGTTCTGTTTTCTCTTCTGAGCCTTCTTCCAGGGTCACCGGCGAGGAGTTGCTGTTCCTCGTGGTGCTGGAGGGTCCGGGTTCAACGTTGGAGGTCGGTTCTGGTGCAGTGTCCAACGTGGGTTCGCCCGAGGCCCGATCGGGGTCCGACGTGGGTGCTGCCCCAGTATTGTCCAGGTCCGGTGAGGAGGTGGCCGTTTCCCTGCGGCCTGACGCCCGCCGCCCTCGTCATCGGCTCTCCCCAGAGCCTCTTCCACCGGGATCCGCTCTGATCCTTCGCCCGTCTCAACGGTCCTGGTGGTTGAGTGATGCGGGTCGACGACCCGACCCACAGAACTTTCGGTTCGGTGATCTGGTTCCCCCCACTGGTCTGTGTTTCCCTCTGGGCAGCCTGGTTCGGCTGCCGGTGGACTGGATTCCTGGGATCTGGGTCCGGAGTTCGCCGTCCGAACACTTCTCTTTCCCTGATTCGCCAACAGGACGATGGGCGGGGAGATCTCCGGAGCCATCTCGGCTATTTTTGGACTCTGCCTGCCAATCACCTCGGGTGTCACTTTTTCTTTTGTTATTAAGGTCACTCGGGTGTAATATTTTGTAATATTAAAATATTTGTCCTGTTGGTGAATTCGTTTTTATAGTGCTGTTTTCTATCGCTCATGCTCAGCATTTTACTTTTTGTGCCATGTTTTTAGCCTCGTTTTTTCATTGTAGTTATGTTTTGTTTCCTTTCAGACCATGCTCTGCAGTTATCCATTTATTCCAGTCACTTTCATTTCTTTAGGTGGCTGTGGGTATTTATATATTCGTGTGTGTGGGTTTTTCTTTGCCTGCACTCAGTATTTCTTTATGCCCTGTTGGTTCATTAGAGTCATGTGCCTTGTTTTCCGTAACACCATGCTCTGTAGTTGTCAATTTGTTCCAGTCACCTTCACTTTTCTTGGTGACTGTGTATGTACTTAGTGGCGCTGTGTATTGTGTTCCCCTTTATTTAACCTTACTCAGCATTTTTACCCTGTATGGCTGTGTTGTGAGACATGTATATGTTGGACACTGCATATGTGATTTAACCACGATGAAGGAGAGCCAGCCCCCTGCGGTGCGGAGCCACAGAGCCTGGACCCCCTGCGGAGGACAGGGGACAGAAGACTTCCTGACCACTGAGGCTCGGGAAGAGAGAAGGGGGAGTTATGTAAATAAAAGGCTAATGAATGTGAATAAAGAGACTTTGATATAGATGTGTGATTTCCCCCGCGAGGGAAATGGTTTGATGTGAGAAGGTTTAAATGAGAGAACTTTGGTGTGTTCACTCTCTTTGTTCGCTGCTCAAGAATAAGAGCAGACAGTGGAATGATTTCTTGAATAAACTGAAATGAAAGACAATTCGGTTTCGTTATTCAAGTCTCCCCACATTGGTGACTGACGACGTTGAGAATGAACGAAGAAATTCTCAGGGTCCCGGACTCACAGCGCTCAGAGCTGGCGAGCGCAGTGGCCGTTAAGCTGCCTGATTTCTGGCAGGATAACCCACGGTCGTGGTTTCTGCAAGCAGAGTCGCAGTTCGCGCTCGCAGGAGTAACGGTGGATGACACTAAGTTCCACCATGTCATCGCTAAACTGGACAACAGCACAGCTCGGTGCGTGCAAAGCTTGGTGGAGCAGCCACCCGCGACCGACAGGTACAGCAAGCTGAAATCTACCCTCATCAAGTTTTTCACCCCCTCGGCTGAAGTGAGGGCGAGGAGGATCCTGTCTTTGCTAGACCAAGGTGGACACAGGCCGAGCGCCCTGATGGAGGAGATGATACAGCTGAGAGGGTTGGACAACGATGATTTCATTTTTCAGTTCATCTTCCTCTCCAACCTCCCGGCGCATGCGAGAAGCACGCTGGCCGGCAAAAAGTGTCACACCCTGGAGGAGTTCCGGGAGCTGGCCCAGGAGGCAGACGGGATCCTGGACGCCTGCGGCGGGCAAGCAACCACAGCAGCGACCCGAGACAGCGGGGAGCCAGAGGCGGCAGAACCAGACTGGCCGACGATGGCGGCAACACGGCCGCGACGAGGGGGAGCCAATAGCCCGGCGACAGAGGCGCGGGCACGACACAGCGGAGGAGAAGATCTCTGCTTTTACCATCGGAGGTTCGCAGAGAAGGCACGCAGGTGTGTGCCGCCCTGCATCTTCAGGAGTTCGGGAAACGGCAAGACCGGGGGTCGCTAGCAGCTTCGACCCTCGGAGAACGCAACAAGCTGCTCTACATCACGGATGCGCGCTCCGGACGAGTGTTCCTCATTGACACCGGAGCACAAGTGAGCTTCATCACCCCAACATACGCGGACCGGGTAGCTGGACCCCACGGTGACGGAGCTACAGCGGCAAATGGCTCGAACATCAACACCTACGGGAGAAGGACCTTGCCTTTATGCTTACATGGCCGCACATATGAATGGACTTTTGTAGTAGCGGCGGTGAGTTTCAACATGTTGGGCGCGGATTTTTTGTGTTCACACAATCTGTTAGTTGATCTTGCTAATAGACGGCTGGTAAATGCACTCTCTTTTTACTCTCTCCCCTGTTCAGCTCGAGTGTCCCCGCCACCAGTACAGACCCACGTCGCTACAGCAGGTGGTAAGTTTCACACACTCCTCACCCAATTTCCAGCGCTCACTGTGCCCACTTTTTCAGCGACGGTCGCGAAGCACGGGGTGAAACACTTCATCCCCACTTCTGGTCCTCCCGTGTTTGCAAAAGCTCGGCGCTTGGATGCAGTTAAGCTCGCCATTGCGCGCGAGGAGTTCGCCAGCCTGGAGAGGCTGGGCATCGTTCGTAGGTCGAAGAGCCCGTGGGCTTCGCCGCTGCACATGGTACCGAAAGCCGATGGCTCCTGGAGACCGTGCGGGGATTACCGCAGGCTAAACAACGCTACGGCACACGATCGTTATCCCATCCCGCACATTCAGGATTTTTCGGTGCACCTGGCGGGGGCGCGCATTTTTTCAAAGATTGATCTAGTTCGCGGCTATCACCAAGTCCCAGTCCAACCGGAGGACATTCCTAAAACAGCGGTAATAACCCCGTTCGGACTTTTCGAATTTTTACGCATGCCGTTTGGTCTCAAAGGGGCGGCGCAAACATTTCAGCGGATGATGGATGCCGTGTTACGCGATCTCCCTTTCGTGTTTGTGTACCTCGACGACATTTTGGTCGCGAGTACTTCAGAGGACGAACACGAAACGCACCTCACAGCAGTTTTTAGGAGGCTGGGAGAGCACGGCTTAATAGTTAACCCAGCCAAGTGCCAGTTCGGCGTTGAGCGGATTGATTTTTTGGGTCACCGCGTCTCCCCGGAGGGAGCGGTTCCGTTACCAGAGAAAGTACGCGCGGTAGCGGATTTTCCCCGTCCACAAACGGTCAAATCACTACAGGAATTCTTGGGGATGGTGAATTTTTATAACCGGTTCCTGCCCCACGCAGCTCAAATCATGCAACCGTTATATGCCGCGCTCAAAAAACAAAAGCCGACCCAGGCGGTCGAATGGTCCCCGGAGCGGGAGCGCGCGTTCACAGAGGTTAAAAAAGCCTTGGCTGACGCTGCGCTCCTGGCCCACCCAGACCCTGCAGCACGTATCGCGCTGACGACAGACGCTTCAGATTTAGCCATAGGGGCCGTTATTGAGCAACAGGTAGCCGGAGTTTGGCAGCCTTTGGCTTTCTTTAGCAAATCTTTAAGTGCGGCTGAGCGAAAATACAGCGCGTTTGACAGAGAACTGTTGGCGCTGCATTTGGCTATTCGTCATTTCCAGTTCTGGCTGGAAGGACGGTGCTTCACCGCTTATGTGGACCACAAGCCGCTCACATACGCCATGGCCAAAATTTCAGATCCGTGGTCCGGCAGGCAGCAGAGGCAGCTGGCCGCAATCTCGGAATTTACCACTGACATTAGGCACGTCGCGGGCAAATTCAATGTAGTAGCGGATTGTCTCTCACGCGCGTTCACGACCCCGACACGCGCAGAGGCAGAACGGGCCACCGTGACCGCGCCGCAGGAGAGCGGCACGGTGGCGCGCGCAGCCCCGGTGCACGTGGGTATAGATTACGCAGCCATGGCAGCGGACCAGGGGGCGGACGCAGACGTGCGCGCGCTCCAGTCTGGACCAACAGGGTTGAGGCTGGAGAGCAAGTGTTTACAAACCGGTATGCCCCCCCTGATCTGCGACATGTCGACGGGGCGCCCGCGTCCGGTGGTTCCGGCCACGTGGCGCCGCCGTGTTTTTGACTCGGTCCACTCACTGGCGCACCCGGGGGTGCGCGCGTCGGTGAAACTAGTGGCGGAAAAGTTTGTTTGGCCGTGCCTGCGCAAGCACGTGAAGGAATGGGCAAAAACCTGCATTTCCTGTCAACGGGCCAAAATTCACAGGCACACAAGAGCCCCGTTAGAACCGTTCCGCATTCCGGCCAGAAGGTTCGACCATGTGCACGTCGACCTTGTGGGCCCCCTACCGGCATCACAGGGGTTCACGTATCTTTTGACAATGGTGGACCGCACCACACGTTGGCCGGAAGTGGTCCCACTTGCGACGACCACGGCCGCGGAGGTGGCTCGCGTTTTTTTAACGGCTTGGGTGGCGCGCTTCGGGGTTCCGTCGGACATTACGTCCGATAGAGGACCGCAATTCATCTCTGAGCTGTGGTCAGCGATGGCCAACGGCTTAGGAGCCAAAATTCACCGCACTACGGCTTACCACCCTCAGGCTAATGGTTTATGCGAGCGTTTTCATAGGTCTTTGAAGGCAGCACTCAGAGCGTCGCTCACGGATGCAGATTGGGTAAATAAACTCCCATGGGTTTTATTAGGGTTGCGTTCTGCGCCTAAAGAGGACTTAGACGCCTCCCCAGCGGAGCTGGTATTCGCACAAACTCTGAGGCTGCCGGGCGAGTTTTTACCAGAGCACCCAGAGCCCCCACCTCTCTCTGCTCTGGGACCGTTAGTTGGCACGGGGGCAGACACGCTCCCGGGTCCGGTTCATCACGCTTTTCCACGAGTTTTCGTCCCCAAGGCTTTGAAAAATGCCGATTTCGTTTTTGTCAGGCGCGAAGCCCTTAAAGCAACGCTCAAACCACCTTACGAAGGGCCATTTCGAGTGCTGGAGGCAGGTGATAAGCAATTTGTGCTAGATTTTGGGGACAGAAAAGAGACAGTCAGTATTGACAGACTAAAACCTGCTTTTGTCATGAAGGACGTGTCTGTACCGGTCGCGGTGGCGCCTCGACGAGGCAGGCCCCCGCAGAGGGCAATTAACCACTCTCTTCCTCAGTCAACAGACCCGAAGCAGAACAGCACCGCAGGCAAGGCGGGGCCAACGCACAGCAGATTCGGCAGACGGCTGAAGCCCAAGCGGCGCACAGACTGAATGTTGGTGTTGATTATTCAGTAGTGAGTAAGGTGCTATTAAATTTTGGGAATTAGTCTGTTCTTCATCGTTTGGGGGGGGGTTATATGGCTGTGTTGTGAGACATGTATATGTTGGACACTGCATATGTGATTTAACCACGATGAAGGAGAGCCAGCCCCCTGCGGTGCGGAGCCACAGAGCCTGGACCCCCTGCGGAGGACAGGGGACAGAAGACTTCCTGACCACTGAGGCTCGGGAAGAGAGAAGGGGGAGTTATGTAAATAAAAGGCTAATGAATGTGAATAAAGAGACTTTGATATAGATGTGTGATTTCCCCCGCGAGGGAAATGGTTTGATGTGAGAAGGTTTAAATGAGAGAACTTTGGTGTGTTCACTCTCTTTGTTCGCTGCTCAAGAATAAGAGCAGACAGTGGAATGATTTCTTGAATAAACTGAAATGAAAGACAATTCGGTTTCGTTATTCAAGTCTCCCCACACCCTGTACCTTTTTGGTGGTTTTTTCCTTGCTCTGGGTCATGCATTGTTGGTACACTGAGTAGTGTGTAACCGGCGTGCTGACCCAGTTCTTCTCCCCATTCGAACCTGGGTTGATTATTCCCTGTTTTGTTCAGTATTGTATTTGGGTTTTTTTCCCTGCCACCCTACATTGCCCCATTGGTGTTGTCCTTCCCTTGGCCTCTTCCCCTCCAATCCTGCCTCCCTTCCTCCCACCCTAGGTGGGGGGGGGGCTGGGATGTTCCTGGTCGTTCAGGAGCCCGACCTTGAGGGGGCTCTGTCACCACGGGTTGAGATGCCGTCTCAGCACTCAGCCCATGTTTTCCCATTGAGCAGCGTCTCAGCAGGCTCCCAGCTGGCAGCATTACGGACGGCTGGGGCCAATTAGTCATCAGCTGGGGCGCTGCCAATGAGGATAAATAGGAGCAGCCTCGATGACTCGGGGCTGCGACATAAACACATTGCTAAGCTGAAGCCCCTTCGTCTGGTGTCAGCTCATACTCCTCTTGCAGCATTCCTGTGTTTGTATCCCGCTGTGAGTATGTACGTCTTGTTACCCCCACGTCCGGTACGAGCTGCTTACCTCTGCGCTGTGCAGCCTGTGAGTGTACCTCTGCATGAGTATCTGTGCTCTCCTTATCCCTTACCCAAAATAAACCATCACGACTCACTGGCTTGTCCCTGGCTCTGATTGCCCGGCTCCCTAGAGCCGGATATGACGGTAGCACATAAATGTGTTAACTTCAGTGGATCACAGTATCTGCTGTCTGTCACTATTTATATCACGTCTTCAGTCTGTAACGTATCTGGAAATCTGCCAGTTTAATTTTGGTAGGGTGACAAACTGTCCAGATGCATACCTGTGCTTGAAATCCAGCCGTGGCTGTTGAGACAAGTGTTTCCACTTTATATCCAGCCGTGACTGTTAAGATAGCATAGATCAACTAACATGGTGTTGTTAGCATAGCTAGCCGTTACTTAGCACTAGCTTTGTTGGAGCTTTGTTACTGTTTTCAAGCACTTCTCAAGATTGCAGTAGGTCTTAATCAGCACTTTAGCTTGCAACCCACCAATATGCTTTTTGTCCTTAACTGCGACAAAGGAAAAATAATCTGTCTATTTTCACAAAAAGTAGCTTCATCTCTTCCTCCGCTCAGTAGTGAAGACTCAGCTCTTTGCAACAGGTCACATCAACTGATGGCTATGTCTCAGCTACGGTACGGTCAGTTTGTATACTCATTTATTTGTGCTAAAAATGTATCTATATTAATAAAATGAGTAACATGTAACACATCTGATCAAATTTCAGTAACGCATTACTGAATTTTTAAACAGTAATTTCATTACAAAGCATGTTACTGCAAAAGTAGTGGCATTACAGTAACACGTTACCTTGTAACACGCTACTCCCAACACTGTCTGTTACTGTATTGTTTTATAGGACAGTTTTTGTTGTACAGTGACTGGAATATTTGTAAAAATTCATCATGTACTTTATCATTTTCATCAAACTATCTTCCAGTCCTGTTAGTAATACCTTTGACAGAACATACATAGATTCTTCAGTTCTTATTCTTTTATATTTAATATTTTTGGTACACTTTTTCTTCCCATAATCAGTGATGGACAACAAAAACTGGTAGGTGGTCACTATTATAATTTAATAAAAGCCTGCTCATAGTATTTTCCATAATGTTTGTGAATATGTTATATATTAGTGTGGCACTGTGTGAAGTGATTCTGCTAGATCTGGTGATTGTTGGATGTAAGCCCATACTGTGTTGATAAATTCTTCTGTCATACTATGTTGTTTTGAATTCATATGATCTATATTGAAATCCCCACAGATGAACATAACTTTCTGAGTAAGTTTTGCATACATTTTTTCCATCCAGTCCTTAAGTAAATCAATATTTGATCCATGTGTTCTATATACACAGCTCACTACTATATTCATATTATACAAACAGATTTCTATTGTAATACGTTCAAATAAATCATCCACAGTTACTACCAAATTTTCAACAACCTTGTATTTCAAGCTCATGTCAACATAAACTGCAACTCTACCTCCTTTTTTTGCTTTTCTGTTCATATAATTTAGTTCATAGCAATCCATTTTGAAGTCCGCACCTTTCTCTTCACTGAGCCAGTTCTCAGATATGGCCACTATATTGAACGGCTCTTTGAACTGACATAGTCTAATATTACTGAAGTTGACATAGAGGCTTCTGCTATTGAAATGGATCATTGATATCTTAAAGTCAGTTATGACCATTGTGTTAACTGTTCATCTGTGTAGTAACTGCAGTTATTATTGATGGAGGTAAATAAATTGTCAGGGTTTGTCATATTCCATGTCCTGGGGGCTGTGATTAGTATTCAGAAGTTTTCAGTTCCTGTTGCTCCTGTTTGTTCTTTTGTTTCATGTTATTTGTCCTGATGCAGATGAGTGTGGTCCTTCAGTGTCCTACAGTTATATTTTGTTGCTATTGACTCCAGTTCATGAGTTTGATTCATTGGTATTTGTCCAGTTCCATAACATTTCTAATGTTAATGACTTTGGCTTCTTCAGGTGATCTGTTTAGTTTGATGTATATTTTAGTTTGTTGTCCAGGTGTTTTGAATCTTTTTTTTTTTCTTTCCTAGGTATCTTGGTTTTCTGGCTATATCTGCATTTTGTTTTATGAGGTGCTAGTTTTTATAGATACTATTTGTTCCTTTCAGTTTCCTACCTTGTTTTAGCAGTGTAGTCTTCTGTTTTCTGTTGACAAACCTCATGATGACAGCTGGTTTGTCGCTGTTGCTTTTCCTGGCCAGAGGATGGCAGGCCTCAATTGTGTCACAGTCCAGCTGTATTCCGTTGGACTGCAGGAAGGCTACCACCTGTTGCTCAGTGGATTTGGCCTCCAGCTCACTGGGTTCCCTTATGCTGTCCATGGCCACCGCCCGAGCATATGATTGGGATTTAATGTGGAGCCCTGTGATGATCACGTCGTTCACCTGGGTGTATTGTTCCAAGTCCACCACTCTATTCTCCAGATACCCCAGCCTCTTGTCCTTCTCGGCATTCTGAATCCGCAGCACTTTTACCTCCTCGACCAGGTCCAGAATATTGTTCTGCTGCAGTCTTACAGCAGAAACCTCTTCAACTAAGAAGCAGAGCGACTTTTTAATATCGTCCATCTCCTCAGCCTACTGAGCTTTCTTAGGACCCATGATCCCGGTGTTTACCCAGCACAACTTTGCCACCAGCTGTTTGAACAGACAACTGTTTAGTTAGCTGGGTGGCAAGCTACTCAGCTCCACTCCCATTTTCCAAATCCGTAATGCAAATATCGGAGTCTTAAGCCAGGCAGGAGTCGAAATTAGTATCTCTGGATAAGATTGTACAGAAGTTGTCAGAAGCTGGAAAAACAGTTTAAAAACCAAGCACCAAAACACAGAATTTGACCAACTGATAGGAAGTCGACTGACAAGAGACAGGAAGAGAAAATCCCTTCAGAGGAAAAAAAAAAAAAAAAAAAAAAACATCTGACACAGTAATGCTTATATTTTAAATTAACAGTGTGCCAAAAGTTGAGGGTTTTTTTTTTTTCTTGTTAAAATGTCTGTAACATGTTTTTTATGACTTACAAGACATTAAGAGCAAAATCGCTCACGTGTCATGACTGGTTTTTTTTGCTTTTAAGTTTCAGTTAAGCCGTGTCCCCTGGAAAAAAGGCCAGCTTAGACATAATGTTTTTGGTGACTTAACTATAGCAAGTCCTTAGTGTTGAGCCAATCAGGACTCTCTGGCCTAACTGAAGTTAGCCTCCAGGGCCAGTTAGCATTTTTGGACGGCTGCTTTGAAAACTTGATGCAAATAAAGATGGGTTTGTGGTGACCCACCACAATCTACAGGGACATTCATCCTCACACTCAGAAGGTCCGGAAGAAGCAGAGGACCATTCACATACGGACAGAGAGCCCCTGGGGGAACAACCAGAACAATGGACTATTGTTTATACATCCCCGGATTAAGGAGAAGACGTCTGGGCGCCAGTTGGTCAGGCTAATCATATGTATTGACTGATATGTATATCAATATGCTAATGTGCCATGCATTCTCTCTGTTTGTACAACATATAAAAGCTGACAATACATGCCTCAGAACGCGACACAGCACACACAGCACAGACGGTACAGCACAGTAGTGCTCAGCGCTACAAGTGTGTCTCATTATGATGGAGGAAAATAAAACTCTGCAACCTTCCAGCTTGTCGCAGCTCGCCTGAGCTTATTCCTCCACACTGGTGACCTGACGTGTCATGGTGCGTCCCTTGCCTGATCTTTTCCCTCCACACCGGTGACCTGACGAGAGAGAATGACCGTCTGCTCCCTCTCACCGTGCTGTGGACCCCAGAGGACCAGAGAACACCTGCAACCTCTTCATCCTCACCGGAGCGCGCTCCCCGAAGCGGGCAGCGCTGGGACCAACACACACCATGTACGGCAACACGAGCGAAACGAAGGAAGCAGCCTGAATGGGGACGATCACCGTCGCTGACTGCGTTGATTTCCAGCAAGCTCCCCGACCCTGACTCAGCTCATGACAACGAGGCTCTGCACGCACACCGCAGGATTACGAGGACAGCGCAACTGCCAGTTATGTGGTCACTGCGCCAAGCGCGCGCCACGCACAGAGACGAACCGGCTCCACAGACTGATACAGCTTCCTCCGCCGCTGCACATGCCCGAGAAACACGGCTGATCGCCACCGTCAGAACCTTCAGGGCTGCTCAAGCATCTGAAGCAGACGTGCAGCCCGCACACAGGACATTGTATGGGTTTCTCAGCCACGGCGTACACCGGGAGTTTAGCCGATTGCTGTCCCCAATGGCTTTAGGGCTGCATCTGCACCTAAAAGCCAAACCGCCAAGTCCCTCACACAGCTGCAGTTGTTTCACAGCCGCTACGCATCCTCGGGGAATTTGGCCGTTCGCCTTCCCCACATCCTCGCTGGACCGAGCCACAAGAGAAGTCAGAGACTTTTAATTTTTTTTTTCACAGCCGCTGTGGATCTCCACCAGGTTTACCGGGAAAGTCCTTCACGCAATTTTTGCGTAGCCCAGACACCTTTGATGTCCTGGGCCGGCACTCATTTACTCCCACCCCTCTCCCCCTCCTCCTCCACAGTGCTCTTCCCGCACCTCACTCCCTAAAGCCGGCCGATCGCCGTTTTGTTCCATTACGCACGACACGCACCGGCCCGTGTGCCCACGATCCACCATCGTTCAACATGCTGGAACCCGGAGTGGAGCACACTGTTTTTTCCACCCCTCCCCCGTCCCCCCACGGACTGACATGCCCTCCGACACACCCCTACAGCAGGACAGTTCGACCAGAGCTGGAGCCCAAATGACTGCGGGGGGGGGGGGGGGGTCACAGCCCCTTCTGAGTGTTCTGGGGGGGAGCCCTGTGGTGACCCACCACAATCTACAGGGACATTCATCCTCACACTCAGAAGGTCCGGAAGAAGCAGAGGACCATTCACATACGGACAGAGAGCCCCTGGGGCCACAACCAGAACAATGGACTATTGTTTATACATCCCCGGATTAAGGAGAAGATGTCCGGGCGCCAGTTGGTCAGGCTAATCATATGTATTGACTGATATGTATATCAATATGTTAATGTGCTATGCATTCTGTCTGTTTGTATAACATATAAAAGAGCTGACGATACATGCCTCAGAACACGACACAGCACACACAGCACAGACAGTACAGCACAGTAGTGCTCAGCGCTACAAGTGTGTCTCATTATGATGGAGGAAAATAAAACTCTGCAACCTTCCAGCTCGTCGCAGCTCGCCTGAACTTATTCCTCCATAGGTTTTACCATTAAACTGCTTTTAAGGACAGGGGCAGTTTCAGTCATTATCCCGGTCACCGTGCATACAACTGGGCATGTCCTTCAACCGCTAAGGCTTTTTATCACAGGATTTATTCTGTTTAATGTAGCACTAGCCACTTTTAGGCTTGTGGGATTTGGGTGGACCTATTCGCAGATCCTAGTGTTTGAAGGAGTTGTAAAAGTGAAAAGATTTTGACATGAAACTGTAAGACAATGAAAGGATTTTTTTGTAGAAAAAAAGGCACAAGATACCGTTGTAGACTATGTAGATTTGTTTTTTTTTATAGGGGATTTATATCCATCGGAGTGCATCTTTAAGCTTTGTTTATGTTCCACCTCCACTCTGCTGATGCACATGTGGCTGTATGTATATATGCTTATTTTTATTTTTTTTGCATCTACAAGGCCAAGCGTTTGATACAGGTGCATAACCACCATTTGTAGGTTCACCCCAGTCCTATTAGGTAGTGCAAATGTGCTGATGCACCAGTGTCTTCACTGGCTATATAAAAGAGAAGAAAAGCAAGAGACATGCATTTAGCAGCAACAATAATAGATAGATAGATAGTTTATTTCGAACACAAAAAAATAACAAAAAACAAGCAAATAGCAAATGCAATAAAGTTACAGTATACACTGTTCGAAAGGGAGAAGGAAGAAGTGAACACTTATTAATTCCAACTCCTCTTTTCCATCGATACACCCATGTGAATTTTATACAAATTACTACCTTTAATACCCCAAGTAAACAATTTACTGTATTTTTTACAGATCAACATTAACACCTGTCCATTCTAACATACAATGAAGTCTATATTTCAAAACCAGTCTCAAACGACACAGATACACACAGTGCTGTCCCACCCACCATTCCATAGTGTCCCATAATGTCCCAGAGTGAACATAAGGAATCGTACATATAAATTCTACCCTTCTAACATATATCCTTTCAACAAATGGTGCTTATACCTCTTTTTAAATTGATTTCTGTTTGTACATAGTTTCAGTTCCGGCTCCAGACTGTTCCACAAATCCACCCCACAGACAGATATGCACATACTTTTCTTGGTTGTACGTATCTTGGGTTTTGTGAAGTTTAAGTCTCCTCTCAAATTATGATCATTGTCTCTTTTTTTAAATATTTTTTGTATATTAGTTGGGAGTTGATTGTTAATTGCCCTGTAATAATGACTGCACAAAAGAGAGAAAAGAAACTTCTGTTCTGACTACTTTTATTGTTAATCATCTTTTCTTTTTCTTTCTCTGGTCTCGTCACATTTTTGTCTTCTTCCTCTCCGTCTTTGTATGCTGTGTCGGGTAGCACCAGCTCTTGAATGGGAGGTTGAATCATGCGCAAGCATAGTCAACATTCTCAGACAACGCGTCACAAAATTTTTGCTGCATGCGCTCAGCCGCAGAGGGGCCTCAGAGAGTCTAGTGGACTGAAGACAATGAAATTTATGTCACACAAATTTATATTGTACTTGAGCACACATGAAGAGTGGAGGTGGAGCATAAATCCAGCTTTATGAGTCCCATGTGGGTTTGTCATCGTGTTTCGATATTGGTCCCATCGTTTTGCCAACATGGACTTTACCTGTGGTGCCAGTGTTACTGAAACCTGCTCACCCACATTAAACCCTTGTGGAGCCCAGATGAGGTGAAAGCAGGTAAGCAGATTACTTGCTTACCTGTGTCACGCCGCGCCATTCATCAGCGGCGCCACCTGCTCACGCACCTGATCATCATCAGCGGCGAGGGATAAAGGCCGCCTCGCCCGGAGCCTCGGCCTGAAGCCGTCAGACTTCGTTCCTCACCGTTGTGAGTCATCTACAATCTTCAGCACAATTATTTGGGTAAGAAGTCTTACCTTCTCTCTCCAGTCTGCTCCCCTGTGCACAGGTGGATTTCCCGGCGGCGGACGTCTTCCCTCCAACGCCTACTCCTCGCTGCTGCACCGAGCTCTCCAGGTGGCTGTCTCCCGGGTTTCGCCCCTTGCTGTGCCAGCTGTCCTGTCATCCAAGTAAGTCCTTCTCTTGCCATAATCCCTCCTGTGTTGGTGTATGCCCGTCACCCTCTCCCTGTGCTTTCTCCATAGGGTTGCTCGGCTGTACGGTCACCTGCCTCTGTGCCTGAAGCAGACGCCGCCACCAACACATTTACATCCCGCAGACACGCACTCATTCACGCCTGTTGTTAATAAACTATTTGAACTACTCTAAGCCTGTGTGTGTGTGCGTCTCCTGAGCCGTGCGTTATGTCAGTACGGCTTCAGCAGAGCGGCTCGGCAGACGGCGGGCTCGCACACCGGCTTACCACTCTCGAGGCTAGAGTGGATCAGATTGCTTATCAACAACAGGTGATCCTAAATCAATTGGTAATAATCACTAACCGATTGGACCGCCTGGACCCCCAGCAGCCGTTCCTCCCGGCTCCTCAGGGTGGCGCAGCTCCTGCTGTTCCTGCAGCCGTCCAGCCAGCTCCGGTGGCACCGGCCCGGCTCACACCAATTCCGACCCCCGCTCGCTTTAGCGGAAAGCTCGGCGGAGCGCGGGGGTTTGTGATGCAGTGTGAGTCCGTGTTCGACCGTGTGCCCGGAGACTTCCCCTCAGATCACAGCCGAATCGGCTACATAGGGAATCTCCTGGAGGGGCGCGCTTTAACTTGGGCCTACGCTATAATGGCGAGACCCAGTTATGCCACCCTCACCTATGCCGAGTTCGTGAGGCGCTTCCTGGAGGTGTTCGATCATTCTCACTCCGAGACGGTCCAGGTCGATCGGCTTCTCGCTCTCCAGCAGGGAAGCTGGTCGGCCGCGGACTATGCTATCGAATACCGGGTAGCGGCGGAGGAACTGGGCTGGGAGGAACGCTCCCTCTGCGGCCTGTTCCTCCGCAGCCTCAATAGTGATCTGAGGGATGAACTGGCTGGACGGGATATCCCCGGAACGCTAGCGGAGCTAACTTCACTGGCCATCAGCTTGGACAACAGGCCGCGCGAGCGCTCCTCAGGACGGAAGCCGTCTGCTTCTCGCCCTCGGGGAGCCTCGCTGCGCCTGCCCCAAGCTCGCCCCCTGGCGACGCCGCCACCATCGCGCCCCGAGGAGTCGGAGCCGATGGTGACGGGCTGGGCAAAGCTCTCCCCGGCGGAGAGACAGCGCCGCCGTGAGTTGGGTCTCTGCATGTATTGCGGAGACAGTCAACACACGGTAGAGCTTTGCCCACAGAAGCCAAACGGCGGGGTCCGCGAGTCACTGTAGGGGGCCTCGCGGACGTCAATCGGCAAAGTCCCCTCACCCAATTGAAGCTGCCCATCCGTTTCTGCCACAATCCCACTGGGCACCTCACCCACGCACTGGTGGATTCGGGTGCAGAAGGCAGCTTCATTTCACACGGCCTGGCAACCCGATTGGGCATCCGCTGTCAGGCACTAAAACACCCCATCTCCCTGGTCCACCTTTCCCGTGCCTCCCTTGGGAGAGTTTCTCATCAGACCATCCCTGTCCCAGTCATCATCTCAGGGAACCACCGGGAGGAGATGGTTTTTTACGTCCTGCCCAACTCTGTGTCCCCCGTCATCCTGGGGTATCCCTGGCTACGCCTCCACAACCCTGTCCTGGACTGGAGATCAGCTGGGGTATCGGCATGGAGTACATTTTGCATGGGCACCTGCCTTCAGTCCGCTGCCTGCTCCCCGTCCGCTGCTCCCCCTGTGACGGACACAGCACCTCCGGACCTGTCTCTGGTGCCTCCGGAATTTTACGACCTGGGTATGGTATTTAGCAAGACGAAAGCTGTGTCTCTTCCCCCGCATCGGCCCTATGACTGTGCTATCAACCTCCGCCAGGGGGCTCCCCTATCTTCTGGTCGGCTATACAGCCTGTCTGCGCCGGAGAAGGAGACGATGAATACCTACCTGAAGGAATCACTGAGCGCTGGGATTATTCGCCCATCGTCGTCACCCGTGGGGGCAGGGTTTTTCTTCGTTGGGAAAAAGGACGGATCCCTCCGCCCCTGCATAGACTACCGAGCGCTCAATGACATCACTGAGAGGGACCGTTACACCCTGCCCTTCATGGACACTGCCTTCCACTCCCTCCAGGGGGCGACCTGGTTTACCAAGCTGGATCTACGCAGCGCTTACCACCTCGTCCGGATCCGGGAGGGAGATGAATGGAAAACAGCCTTCCGTACCCCGAACGGCCACTTTGAATACCTGGTCATGCCGTTCGGGTTGACCAACACTCCTGCCGTCTTTCAGCGCCTCATCAATGACGTCCTCCGGGATTTCATCGGTCTCTTCGTGTTCGTCTACCTGGACGATATTCTTATCTTCTCCAGGTCCAGGGACGAGCACCAGGTCCATGTGAGGCGGGTCCTCCAAAGACTGCTGGAGAATCGGCTCTACGTGAAGGCTGAAAAGTGCGAATTCTACGCTAGGACCACATCCTTCCTGGGATTCATCATCTCTCAAGACCAGGTGCTCCCAGACCCAGAGAAGGTGAAGGCGGTGGTGGAGTGGCCTACTCCCGTGTCCCGGAAGCAGGTGCAACAGTTTGTTGGCTTCGCCAATTTTTACCGCCGCTTTGTCCCAAATTTCAGCTCGATCGTCGGACCGCTGACCCGCCTCACGTCCCCGAAGGTCCCGTTCCGGTGGACTGAAGAGGTCGCTGCTGCCTTTAAGGCGCTGAAGGCGGAGTTCTCCTCCTCCCGGGTCCTTCGCCAGGTCGACCCTGCGCTGCAGTGCATTGTGGAGGTGGACGCCTCGGACACGGGAGTGGGAGCAGTTCTATCCCAGCGGTCGCCTGACGATGGCGCCAAACGACCGTGCGCCTTCTTCTCCCGGCGCCTGTCCCCGGCGGAGAGGAACTACGATGTGGGGGACAGAGAGCTCCTGGCCATTAAACTCGCCTTACAGGAGTGGCGCCACTGGCTAGAGGGGGCGGACCTGCCGTTCGTGGTCTTCACGGACCAGAAGAACCTAGAATATTTACGATCCGCCAAGCGCCTGAATGCCCGCCAGGCGCGCTGGTCATTGTTCTTTGCCAGGTTCCGTTTTTCTATCACCTTCAGGCCAGGCTCCAAGAACGGCCTGCCTGACGCCCTCTCTAGGCAGTTCACCCCCGTGGAGGCTGAGGAGACGCCCCACACTATCCTGCCCAGGTCGTGCGTCGTGGGAGCCATCTCTTGGGACATCGAGAGCAAGATCCGGAAGGCGCAGGAGGTGGAACCTGATCCTGGCGGCGGACCAGAGGGAAAACTGTTCGTTCCATCTGGGGTCCGAGGAGAGGTCATCCACTAGCTCCACACCTCCCGGCTCACCTGTCATCCCGGCACCTCCCGGATGATCAGCCTCCTCCAACGGTCCTTTTGGTGGCCAGGCCTGCGGAGGGACGCAGCCCGCTACGCCCGGGCTTGCCCAATCTGTGCCACCAGCAAGTCGGGAAATGCCCCTCCAGCGGGTCTGCTCCAGCCCCTGCCCATTCCTGGCAGGCCCTGGTTGCACATCGCGTTGGATTTCGTCACCGGACTCCCCGTTTCCAACTCTTTTGACACCATCCTGACCATCGTGGACCGTTTCTCCAAGGCCGCACACTTCGTTCCCCTGCGAGGTCTCCCCACCGCCCTGGAGACGGCGGATCTCCTCGTCCAACACGTGGTCAGGCTGCACGGGATTCCGGTGGACGTGGTCTCGGACCGGGGCCCCCAATTTTCATCCGAGGTTTGGAGATCTTTCTGTAACGCCATCGGAGCCAAGGTGAGCCTCTCCTCCGGCCATCACCCCCAATCTAACGGGCAGTGTGAGAGGACCAACCAGGAGCTGGAGGCTGCGCTCCGCTGTGTGACCAGGTCCAAACCTACGTCCTGGAGCAACCATCTCGCCTGGGTTGAGTACGCCCACAACACCGCCCGCTCTTCTGCAACAGGGATGTCCCCCTTCAAGGCGTCCCTGGGTTACGATCCCCCGCTGCTTCCAGCGCAGGAGAGCGAGGTAACTGTCCCCTCAGTTAGGGCGCATCTCAGGCAGTTCCGCTCCACCTGGGCTGCCGCGCGTCATGCGCTTTTATGCACAGCAGAGCGCAACAGGACCGTGGCGGACCGGCACAGACGACCTGCCCCGGCGTACAGAGTTGGGCAACAAGTTTATGTGTCTACCCAGGACGTTACATTGAAGGGCGAGAGGAGGAAGCTGGCACAGCGGTTCATGGGTCCCTATCCCATCACCCGGATCATCAACCCGGTGGCTGTGCGCGTGGCTATTCCCCCCTCCCTCCGCATCCATCCCACCTTCCACGTGTCAAAGGTGAAGCTGGCAGTCACCGACCCCCTTTGCCCTCCTCCTGCAGCGCAACCCGCGCCCCGGATGATTGGTGGCCATCCGGCCTGGTCCGTCTCCTCCATCCTGGACTCCCGGCGCCGAGGTCGTGGGTTGCAATACTTGGTGGACTGGGAGGGCTATGGGCCCGAGCATCGACAGTGGGTGCCCCCGTCGTTCGTGTTGGACCCATCGCTCATCGCGGACTTCCACCGAGCGCACCCGGATAAGCCATCGCCAGGAGGCGCTGCTAGAGGGGGGAGTACTGTCACGCCGTGCCATTCATCAGCGGCGCCACCTGCTCACGCACCTGATCATCATCAGTGGCGAGGGATAAAGGCCGCCTCGCCCGGAGCCTCGGCCTGAAGCCGTCAGACTTCGTTCCTCACCGTTGTGAGTCATCTACAATCTTCAGCACAATTATTTGGGTAAGAAGTCTTACCTTCTCTCTCCAGTCTGCTCCCCTGTGCACAGGTGGATTTCCCGGCAGCGGACGTCTTCCCTCCAACGCCTACTCCTCGCTGCTGCACCGAGCTCTCCAGGTGGCTGTCTCCCGGGTTTCGCCCCTTGCTGTGCCAGCTGTCCTGTCATCCAAGTAAGTCCTTCTCTTGCCATAATCCCTCCTGTGTTGGTGTATGCCCGTCACCCTCTCCCTGTGCTTTCTCCATAGGGTTGCTCGGCTGTACGGTCACCTGCCTCTGTGCCTGAAGCAGACGCCGCCACCAACACATTTACATCCCGCAGACACGCACTCATTCACGCCTGTTGTTAATAAACTATTTGAACTACTCTAAGCCTGTGTGTGTGCGTCTCCTGAGCCGTGCGTTATGTCAACCTGTGCCACAAGTCCATGTGGGCAAACACAGATGGGACCAATATGGAAACCACGGACAAACCACCTTGGGACTCATAAGACAGCCCAGATTTAACCTATAGAGGGGCCCACACGGCCATGCAGGCTGGGTGCACACCTGATTACATAGAGCTAGATGCTACTCTCCTTTACCAGTAGTTTCAAGGGTTTTTATTGATTTTATCTCTGTCAATGCTACTATTTCTTTTGGTCTTAACACAACTTGATGTAATCATGTGGTGAGAACCCCTGTCCATCTAAAGTGATTAGTTGGACATCCCTTAGTCCACACGTTGTGTTTCTCTCTGTCTCTCTCTGTGCTGATTATGTGAACTTTAAGACTGATCTGTGGTCTCTGGTTGTAAACCCTTTGATCCACAAGCAGCTCCCAAGGAATGCAGCTAAGCACCATTGAGAAGATTAATTTTTCAAAAATGGCCTTGTTAGCTGTAATGTGACTGTACAGTAAAGTTGAACAATATATTTTCTTATATTAGCTTAACTGATAGTGTCTGATTACTTAATCTGAGATTTCTTTAGTTTTGCCTGGATCAGAATGAGGAAAACTTCTACATCGGCGAATAACTCATGGGACTTAATATTTAACTGTAAACCATATGAGGGCTGTTCTTAAACGATTTCCCCTGACCCACTTTTGCGTATTGCAGGAGGCTGAAATTGCACATGTGTAAAGATACATATCTCTATAGGTCACGTGGTAATTTGCAGCTCTGGACTCCAAAGAGTTTCTCTTTTACAAGTGCTAAGGGTGAGTAAGGTGTAATAATGGAGCCAGTTGAACGCAGAGCGGTCATCAGGTTCCTGTACTTGAGAGGCCACACACCACGGGAGACGTCTGATGAGATGAAAGAGACTTTTGGGGAGGATGCCCCATCCAGTGATGTAGTCAAGCACTGATGTTGACAGTTCAAGTGTGGTCAGACATCAGATGAAACGGCGGCACCCATTTCTGGGTGATCACAGTGCACCTTTCATGAAGACACCATCAGGCAAGTGGAGGCCACCATTTTGATGGATTGCTGCATCACTGTTCACCAACTAGTCCAAGATGTCAAGGTCAGTGTGGGATCTATGGAAAAAAAAAAAAAACATCCATTACCATCCACGACCATGACTGCACATGTGGAAGTTGACTGAATGATGGATTCCCTGATTGCTCACACCTTTCCAGAAGCAGGAACAAGTCACATCCTCCCATGGCTCTTTTGGCCAAGTCCCAAGAAAATCAGGAGGACATCTTCGACAAACTAATCACACAGAATGAAACATTAGTGCATCACTATGATCCAGAGACTAAAGCCCAGTTGAAGCAATGAAAGCGTTATAACTCACCACCTCCAAAGAAGGCACCCTTGGCGGCAAGGTCATGCTTGTGGTCTTTTGGAACCAGCATAAAGAACTGTTGATGGATTTCCTGGCAAAGGGTGCCACAATTACCAGGGCTTACTGCGCTTCACTGTTGCAAAAATTGCAGAAGGCCATCAAAACCGAGAGGTGTGGCATGCTGACCAAAGGTGTCCATCTCCTGCAAGACAACACCCAGTTCACAACTCGCATGTTGCCCAGACCGAAGCACGGTTCTGCGGCTATGAAATCCTTCCTCACCCCACTTACTGTCCCGACCTTGCACCATCTAACTTCCATCTCTTTCCAACCATGAAGCCATTTTTGAAGGGTAAGCACTTCCAAGATGATGAAATACTGATTTCCAAGGCTTCTGACGCAACCTCCAAATTTCTATAGACGAGGTCTCCATAGCTGCATAATGTGATGGGAGAAGTGTGTGACCCTTGGTGGTACATATGTAGAGAACAACTAATAATTGTGCCACGTTTGGGTCCTCTCAGGGGAAATCTTTAATGAGCAGCCCTCATACATTTAGAAATGCTGTGATCATTAATGCTGTTTTTCAGCTTTAATTCTACTGGTCTACCAAATGTCCATCGCAGCTGAGACCTTTTACCTTTTACCTAAATTTGCTCTCCAGTGTCCATTGTTAGTCATTGAAATGCTAATTGATTATTAAATGCTAGTTTCATTTCTGTAGTTGTGAAGTGTATAGGACAAAGGAATTTAGCTCTATTGAGGCAGGTGTAACTTGATATACAGCAAATATAAAATACGAAATTCTTGTTTCATTTCAACTCTAAAGGCACAACTGGGGAATAAATAAAATGGAAGTCATAAATAAGTTTAGAAAGTACAGTAACGGGAGTTGTTCAGTACTTCCATAAATGTGCCGCTTGATGGCGCCGTTTCTCCAACAGTCAGTTGTTCAAAAACCAGGGAGTGAGTTTGATTTAGTAATTCTAAAGTTGACTAAAACTCTGTAAATTTATAATATATAATTATAAATTAAAAATCATAGCAAAATAAAACATGTTTAAGATAAATAAAATACCAATATTGATTAGATAAGTAGAAGAGGTATTCCAAGTGTACTCAAGTTTCTTGTAATAACTGAATTTTTGATTAAAAAAAAAAAAAAAAAAGTTAAGACATTTGATTTGGTTTCAAGCAAATAAGCAAATAAATAATTAAATAACTGTGGAATGTCTTCTATGCTGCATGGCTCAGATCTTCATGGTGAAAGACTGTCGCCGCATCTCTCTTTGAGGAAATCATGTTAGGGACAGAGCTGTGACTGCTGGATTTGAATGTGGTTTTGTGTGTGTGTGTGTGTGTGTGTGTGTGTGTGTGTGTGTGTGTGTGTGTGTGTGTGTGTTAGTTGCATCTTATATTTGAATTTGAACTTTTATGCCAGTTGAACTGGCACTGATGAACATCAATGGAGCAGTTGTGGAGAGGGTGAGCAGCACCAAGTTCCTGGGGGTGCACATCTCTGAGAACCTCTCCTGGTCTAACAACATCACATTACTGGCCAAGAAGGTTCAAACTCGCCTCTATTTCCTCCACAAACAGAGGAGAGCATGAGTCTTACCCCCCCATCATGTGCTCATTCTACTGGGCTACCATTGAGAGCATCCTCACCAGCTGCATCACGGTGTGGTACAGAAGCTGCACCGCCTCCTGCTGGAAGACACTACAACACACAGTGAAAATAGCCAGCAAGATCATCGGTGCCCCTCTGCCCCCCCCCCCCCCCGACATCTACCTCACTCACCTCACCCGCAGAGTCATCAACATTACAGACGACACCTCCCACCCCTCACACTCCCTCTTCAGCCCTCTGCCCTTGGGGAAAAGATACTGGGGCCTCTGTGCCCGCTCCACAAGACTGCTAAACAGCTTTGTTCACCAGGCCATCAGAACCCTGAACTCTGCCCACTCCCCCCACCCCTGGACGGTAACACACTCACCTACACAATAACTTCCTCAGCTGTTTGCACAGAAAGACTGGCACACCAACAGTAATACATCTGCTGCTGTATGTCTCTGTACCTTACTGCAACCATTTGCACAAATGCCATACCTGCTGCTGTCTATCTGTTATTGAAATACTGATCATGTGCAGTCCAATCTGTCACTGTCTGCACCTACACAACTGCACTGAACTTGCAATTACAGGTATTATGCTCCACTTTTCCCGGATATAGAATTGCTGGGTTTTATCTTTTATCTTTATTTGCACTATGGGTAGCATTACAGTACATAGACTGCTGTTGCTGTTTTTCATCCTTATTCCTTCTTTTCTTATATATTGTGTCCATCACTAAGAAAGAGAGAAACAGCATTTCAATTCTCCTGTATGTCCTTTACATACAGAAGTACTGACAAATAAAAATCTTTGAATCTTTGTTATTACAACATAATGATTGAAAACAGACTTTTTCTTTAACTGATCTGATTTCTTTTATTGACATGAACTGTTGTGCCCATCAGCCACTGTGGCCAATCAAGTTATATGCAATAAGATATTGATTTTTTTAAAAGTGTTCTCCCTATTAAATTTCCCTCATAAATTTTATACAGTGCATATTTTCACATAAATCTAAGCATTTTGTAATTTTTTCTTTATAAAATTGTGACTTTTAATGTACATTTTTGAAGATATTCTTGTAATTTTTTTCTTTCAAATTAGTTTTTTCTTGTAAATATTACAATGTTATTGCAAATTTGTGATTTTTTAAATAAAAAGTTTGAAAATTTAGAATTATATGCTTTTATCATAACTTTATCTAATTTTCTTTCTTAGGAATATGTAAATTTGAAGCTTGCTTACAGCAAATGTTTGAGTTTATTTTTTTTTATCATAAATGTCGCTTTACTTGTAAACCGGCATTTTTGTACTGATAATTTTTTTTCCTTCTCAAATTCTATCTTGATTATGGTAATTTTGGGACTTTTTCTAATAAATTGGTGACTATATCATAAATGTAGTACTTTTTAAAATTACATTTTTTTATTCTAAATGTCAGTGTTTTATTACTTCAGTTGCCTTTTTTCTGGTTGTATACCAGAACATCCCGCCTGCTGACCGATCTCCAGGCCACTGCTGAATTCTGCAGGCACTTGCTAAGGTCAAGCCCTGTTGAACACCCTGATGAAGCACAACATTTAATGCCAGTGAGTTTAAAAAGTTCAAAACATTGTGTTAGGGCACCCTTCCTCAGCGTTGCATCAGTTACAGTTAATTATTTTGACTCACCTCTGAATCTTGTCAAATTACCTTCTCTGGGAGATTGGGTGATTTTGATGACAGTTGCAGAGCGGTTTGTGGTTTGAACCACAAAACTGGCCGTGGGTGCATCACTGCTGAGAGGTCATGAAAAATCTGTGTATAGTCATTTTTTTAAAACAAATATCCAGTATATACCAAACAGGTGGCATTTCTGTTTAAACTGAGATTCAGCTCAAATTTTTTATCAAGCAGAACAAAAACTCAAAAGCCGCACATGCGAGCAAGTTTTATTGAATTTGGCATCATATTATTTCTTTCCCTGTTTTCTAGGTGACTGGATCAAAGCTGAACGTGGCTGCCAGCGCCCTGCGTGCCCGGGCCACGGCTGTTGTTGGCAGCACAGCCTCCTGGTCCTGGCATGCCAACACTTCCTGAGGCCAGCTTAATTCAAATGAGGCCGGTGGTGGGAGATTCCTTTGAGGACCAAGTGATGCCACAACAGTCTGGGAAGGTGCTAATGGCATGACAACACACAGTGGTGCACCGAAACAATTGGCTGAAGAACACTGTAGTACAGGATGTTGAATAGGTGCTGTGTGTTAATTCAGGATTTTAAGAGAGAATGTGTTTCCATTTCAAATAAAAGGTCATATTTGCTGTTTTTAGTATAAATTAATTTATCCTTGAATGAATCAAAGTCCAAGTTGATTTCAGCTTCGGCTTAATACAACTGTGCTTCTCTTTTTATACACAGTTCTTTATTCTCTCTTTCTTCTGGTTTGATATATAAAATCTAATATTAAACAGCATTAAATAGAAAGCCCCAGGTGTGCGAATCATATAATTAAGATCCCTAATGAGACATTTAATTTCATTTCCCCTTAAAGTGTGTTTGTTTATTGTGATTAACCAAGGTTTATACTTATCTCAGTCATTCCCTATTAAAACGACTCTGTGCTGCTTAAATGTTTCTCAAATCAAATTCCAAATACCATTTCCTAGCCCAGCAAAGACAAAATTCAGCTCTAGATGAAATTAAAAGTCCAAAGAGACCACTGCAAACTTGTTGCTTTATCTGGTTTTACTATTTTATATCTATGTTTTTAAGTAGATGAACAACTTTGTTTTATTCTGTAACCTACTGAAAACAACTCACCCAAATTCCAAGTCAAAATATTGTCATTTAGAGCATTTATTTATAAAAAATGAAAACTGGCCACAAAAAAGAAAAAAAATGTTGCTTTTTGGTGTTCTTTTTGATCAAATAATGCACAGAAAAACAATGTTCATTCTTAAACACTGCAATACTTTAGTTTTAACTTAGGAAAAACTCAGACATCTGTATTTGTGGAATAACTCTGATTTTTATTCACAGTTTTCATGAGACAATGACCTAATCAGTACCTCCTTCAGTAGACTGAGGAGTCCTTGTGTTGGAATTCAACTGATATTCTAATTGAATGGCTGCCACATGTAGAGATGCTAATTTAGGAAAGATTTTGCAGCAGTCTCTGTTTTTCCAGAGCTGTATATCAAGACAAAACTGGAGGTAAGTAGTATTCACTCAAGTACATGCACTCAAATAGCTGTTTCCACAAAGTAGTAGTTTTTTGTATTATATTCTCCTTTCAGTACATTTTTTTAGGACTAACCTGTATCTTTACCCAAATACATTTGGTTGTACTCATTGAGCTACTTTTGGTTTCCCAGTCTGAATGGAGTGTGAGTTGTTTCCTTTCTGTTGTGACTCACATTTGATTTGTCAGTGTCTCTTTATATATTTTGTTTATATTATATCATATTACATCATGTGGCTTTAAGTTATTTTTCAATTTTTCTCAGATTAACACATCTAAGAGAAAAACGCTCACAAACTGGGGAGAGTAAAGTCATGAATTTACATGAAAATTGTTGCAAAATTATTAACCAAAATTCACAACTGTGTGAGAAAAAAAGTTTCACAATTTACTAGAAAAATGTTTCACATTTGAAGAGTAAAAGTTGTAATATTTGTGGGGGTTGGAACAAACCAAAATTTAATACAAAAATGTTGCAGATGTATAAGAAAATAATAACTTTATGAGAAAGAAAATCTCAAATTCATAAGAAAAAAATGTCAAATTTAATGACAAATCTATGAGAAAATACCTTGTCTATGAAAAAACCCCCCACACAAATCAGACAGTAAGGTTGTGACTACTTAAGATACTTTCTTACTCTTATTTAAGTACTTTTTTGGTGATTACATGTACTTGAATAGTTAATATCATAAGGCCACTACCTCTACATTCCCTACACCCTTCTGGATAAAACCCATGGGTCCATTATTTTATTTTTCATGTTTTCACTTAAGCACAGCAGACATTTTTTTGTGATTGGAACCAAGGAGACTTTACCGTGCAAAAGTCTAAGGTACATTATACTGTATGTACTTAAAAAGAGAAATAGACAAACTGATGAATTTGTTATTCATGATAAATTATTTCCACATGGCATGAGTTAATAAATACAGCTCAGTGACATGCAGTCAGGGGAGGCAGAGACGCATCTGTCATCATGAGAAATAAAAAAGAAGTAAGAAATATTATTATTTGTCCTCTGATCTGTCTTATAGTTCTACATGTAATTTCTGAATGATTCTAATAATTTCATTAATATTTATATTTAAAATCATCGAATCTGCATATTTTCTGTTCAAATTCAACGTAGAGAGGTGAAGTGAAGCAGCAGCAAACAGAGCCTCAGATGACTGCACAAACTGAACTGAGCTCGTGCAATATGCGAGTTCCCATTGCCATTGCCACACAATGTACACATTAAACTTGTGTAACCAAGGGTCTTTGCACATTGTCTGTACTCAAGGAGAGTTATAAAATTAGAACATGGACTTTTATTACTGCCTTTTCTGAGGATTCCATTAAGGAGTAATTCAATAAACACCTTACACTTGTTTTGATATTTATAAAATGTGATCTTAAAAATGTAAGACTGACAGATTATAAAACCATGCAAGCTTCCAACTGCATGATGAATTTAAGATTAATCTACTGGGATCATATGTTTATAAATGTGACTCTGAAGGCGTCAGTGCCTCACCAGCCATGAGGAGCCAGTTTCTGCTGCTCATGTGGCTCTAAACTTGGGTGAGAATCCCCATCTGCACTTTTCCTCTCTGGCTGCAGAACGCAAAGTAGGTAAACCTGCCTCACCTCATAGTCTTCAATAACGCCTGGCAAACCTGTATTATAATGAAAACACTGGCTGCCCAATAGGATGGTTGGTTCAGTATAATTAAACCTATATTTCCTACAGTTTTTTTTTAAGAATTTTAAAATGTTTTCATGCAGCTCCACCACTGTAAGACTAGACTGCTCGCTTAAATTGTTCTTATCGGGAAGCACTAGGTGGCGCTGCAAAGCAGTGAACTCGTGGGTCAGCGAGTGCGGAACTCATTTGATTCTGCCAGTGGCGGAAAAAGGAAAGAAAATAAACTTTGGAGGTTAGAATAAGTCCATCGTGTTAGTGTCTCCCTATTGACATTTTTTGCGGAATTTAGAGAATTAGCCTAATGCCGCAGTGTCACTCGTGCTAAACTGACTGCGCTAAAGAAGAGGAAAAATTAAATCATTTTACAAGAAAGCGACTTATCAGTGTCTAATAAAAGCAGCGACCTCTTAAATAGAGGCGTGTAAAAAATGCAACTTCACACAAAGACGCAGTGGAAAAACTTTAAACGAATGAAATGTACGGTCTTGAATCACATATACATGCTTACTAACTGGGTTATTTTTCCTTCAGTTAATATAGAGATTAAATGACATTAGTGCCGCTCTTGAGTGCACGTGTCCTCGCCCAATTATTACCAAAACTGCCCCTAATTTCTTAATCATTCATATACGACCTCAAATAAGTGAAGTATTAATCATTAAGAACAGTTGAAACGAACAAAGATTTAATTTGTTAGAGAGCATCCACTGGGCGCAAGAAAATGTCATTCTCTGTTGGAAAAAAAAAAAGCATTTGTGCGATTTTGCTTGGTATTTTGGAGATTAAAAAAAATTAAATAGAATAAAAAGAAAATACACACCTGTTTATAAAATGCTGAATAAAATGTGTCCTTTTAGGGTGGAAAAAAAGGGGGTCGGAATTAGAAATGGCAGAACAAAATGGTCAAGTTTTTATTTTGAGCTGAAAATGATTGATCCTAGATGAAGCCATCACTGCCTCGCGCCTTCTGTGCGCAGCTGCTGCAGCTGTGCTTCACTCTGTCGTTGGAATTATTATCTTTGCAGTTTGGCCCTGATCATTCTCTGGGCCTTTTCACTCACTTTGGCCTGAAATGAAACAAAAATCACCACTTGAACGCGGAAATCGTCAAACCCCTTCTCTAAAATAATTGGCACTGACAAAAACCTATAGTATCAACATCATTTAGGATTTTTTTTTTTTTAATGCTACGAAATTGTGTTTATCGACTCATAAATCAAACAAACTGAGTGGACGGACTACTTCTGAATTCATACTGACTTTATTGAGTGGCTTACAAAAAAAGCCATTCTCAGAGATAAAGAGAGAGAAAGAAAGAAAAAAAATATCATTGTAAAATTAAAATCACTTTACAACATGCTTATTTAAATTAATGAGTGGGTAAACAGTAAATGATTTCAAAAAATTTTTACAAATAAATTCAAAGTGCGCCTACTGATAGACCCCTAAATACAAGAAAACTGGTGGTTAAATAGAACTCCCCACAAATACAATTTTTATATCATGTGAAAGAAAATCCAAGTACATTTCCGTATATTTTCCAAATATTTACTAGAGTCCATATACAACTAGAAATGGCTATACAAAAAAATCGTCTCCTGGACAAATACAGTGCTCACCTTTACATTTGCGCTGGAATTCTTCTAACCTACATTTATCCATATGTACAACACATTTTTGCAGCGAAGTCCGTGCAGCCTCAGCTGACAGACATAGGCGCACGAGAGAACGGCGATAAATGACATGAACCTGCAGCAGCGTTCCTGTCATCTCGTCACCGTACTCCACAGGTTACGTTCCCACCGAGCAGAACAGACAAAAACAGTTCCTCCTGCTCCAATATAAAGTGCCAGTGTTTGGTTTTCAACAACGTGTGTGACAGCAGTTATAAGCGGTGTTTTATTAATTTTTTTTTGTCTTATATGGGGGATGGGGGGGTGCAGAAGTGGGCTCGGGCTGCTAAAGTTTCACCACACTGCCCTGCTTCACCCTTTCACACCGCCGATGGACTGATGAGGAGTTTGCGACACCACAGCTACGGAATTACGCATCAAGTTTGGAGGACTTTGAGAAAGTCAGACGGATTTTTCTCAGTAAATGACAATGATGGTACACCAAAGCATGTCCGCTTCCATGTCCTCCCGGACAGTTCCACCACAACACCTTGCTGTTTTACAGTCTTTAACTGACTTGGGGGGGGGGTGTGGGGGGGGTGCTTTTAGAGGCCGTTTATCCCTACCCCCTGCGCTGACTCGGGCGGGTGCAACAGGTCGGGGGAATGGCACGGAGGGCTCCCCGGCGCGCTGTGCTCACTGTCGGTATCACTGCCCCTCTTGCCCCCGCTGCCCCCGGAGCCAGAGCCCACGGACCCCCCGGCACTGTGAGTCTTTACGTGTTTACTCAGGTGATCACTACGCATAAATCTCTTGTTGCAGACGGGACAGGCAAAGCGCTTCTCGCCAGTGTGCGTGCGTAAATGTCGCTGCAGCTCGTCAGAGCGCGTGAACCTCTTGCCACAAAAGAGCCAATTGCACACGAACGGCCTCTCCCCTGTGTGCCACCTTAGGTGAGCTTTTAGGTGGGAGGTTTTCCCGTAAACCTTGCCGCAGCCGGGGATGTGACAGCTGTGGATACCTTTCCTCCGGAGGCTGGCGCCCGCCGGTCCCAGTCTCTCCGCCTCTTGGCAGTTCGGGCAGTCGCAGGTGGCTCTGCCCGAGTACCGCCGAGCGGATGACCTCGGAGACCCCGCTAAAGATGTAGGTGGACCCCCGGATAGCATAGTCCCCCCTGCCCCGGTTAAAGGAGAGGGGCTGGTGTCAGGATAAGAGGATAACACCGGCTTGAAGCCGTCCATCAGGTGCTGGCCGGGTGTCAACAGGTGTGGAGAAGGACTTGTACTGAAAGCAGAGTGACTTAAACTGGAGTAGTCAGAGTTATATCCGCCCAGAGGAGAGTGCAAGGAAGTCTGCAGTCCACCGGAATGTAAGGACGTTTGTAGTGCCGCTCCATTCGGGTTCTGAACGTCAATCCAGCCCGCTCCCACATCCCACCACGCGGACGCCCCGGTGGTGCCGACCTCACCTGCGGGGATGCCAGGATGAGAGGACTTGAACCAGGACTCGTAAGGGTGCGCGACGCTCATCCTCGGATAGATGCCCTGCAAGCTGTCCACCGAGGTGTGCACCTTGGAGATGAAAACCGGCTGGTGATTGGACTCTTGGGAGCTGCTCGACACGGATGCTTGGAAAACAGAATAGTCGTTTCCAAAGTGGGAACTAGACGAGGTACCAGACGTGAGGGAGAAGGCACTGGATCCGGTGGAGCTGTTGGTGCCGAAAGAGTCCGAGATGCCAGATCCATTACGGGACACCCCGAAGCCGGACAGACCTGAACCGAGGCTGCAGCTGCTGGCGGCGGCTCTCTTCCAGGGATGGAAGCCTTTCCCAAAAGAGGCGGAATTATCCGAAATCGCCGATGGTGAAGGGCTCGGACTCCCGATTTTGTTACACGTTGCAGCTAACATGGCTAAAGGAGTCGATCCTAACCTCGGCTCCTCCTGAAAGGACAAGGAAAAACAGGAAGACAAATCAGTTTGACAAGTTTTACAAACACCTTCATGCAAATCTCACAATTTCCCGAGCACACGCTCTGTCCCGTTTGACCCACTGATCGGACATCACTACAGTGCGCTTTTTTTTTTTTTTTTTTTAGCGTTTCCTACCTGAACGCACGGAAAGCAGACAAGTGAAAAGCTTCAGACAGCGCC
This sequence comes from Pholidichthys leucotaenia, assembly GCA_020510985.1. NCBI lineage: Eukaryota > Metazoa > Chordata > Actinopteri > Cichliformes > Pholidichthyidae > Pholidichthys > Pholidichthys leucotaenia. The sequence continues at coordinate 164,818,190 of CM035849.1, forward strand.
TACAGATACATGCCAATCACCGCCTTTGCGCACCAGAACAAACTTCTATCCAGCCTGCGCAGAGCTCGGGACAAACACGCCGCTTGCCGCAAATACAACCAACGCACTGGCTTTGCGGCTACTTTGCCACCGCAGTAAGTTTAATCCTCCCTCCTGCGGGACAACGACAAGAACCAATTAAACCAGTAAGAAAGTCCTTTCAAGACTCACCCCTAGAAGTGAAGTTGCCATCACACAAAAAACACAGCCCTCCTCGGAGGATCTTTTTATATTTATGAATCAGAGCGCTGTTTTTTTAGAGGTGTGCAATACAATGATGCGTTCCGCCCATTCTTCCACAATTGTAGGCTCCTCTCCGGCTTTGAAGTGCCGCTGTGACACAGGCGACCAATCAGCGGCTCCGTCCCGCAGCAGCGGCCGCCGCACTGCCGTGAGGTCATCAGTAGGGCGCCTCGGACGGCTCCCCCCACCCCCCACACCACCCACCTCCCTCCTCCACCCCCGTCATAAAAGACAGCGGAAGGAAGGTAAAGTTAAATGAGAGGGAATTAGGAAGGAGGTATTAGGGGGCCACTTACTGAAATTTTACAGAACATCGCATTCCATAAATTTAGAGAAGGACGGGCGGTGAGCCGCAGCTGCGGGCGCGCGATATAGCGGTAAATAAATGAATAAAAACACAGGATGGCGCACAGGAGAGACGGCGGCCACGACGCAAACAGCACACAGTAGTCTAAAATCTGACCTTAGAATTTAAACGGCTTTAACTAACAGTAATTACGCGCAGCTAGTTTTGTGTTATTTAAATACATAAAAGTATTTAAAAAAAAAAAAAGGTGCTCCAACTCCACTATATTGTAGACGTGCGTGTTTACAGCAGTTTGCCTTATTTACTGCAGCTCTGTTTTTGTTGGTTTTTCTTTTCTTCTCCTCCTGCCTCCTCACGTCAGAAAATATCCCCCCCCCCCCCCCCCCCCGGTGTAATGAAGCCGGCAGGATTCACCATGTTTTAACGTCTCCAGACTTAATATACACAGACTATTACGCGGAATATAAAGGCGACATTGTCCTGGCCGTTTAACTATATTGCCCCGTCTCCAACTTTCACATCACTGTAATTGTGTTCAATTATCGTGAGAGTTTTGATTAAATCTTGTGCCTCGTGCGCCATACTGGTTTTTTTTTTTAATTTATTTTCTTCTATTATGGCACGTTAGTCTAAAACAGCAGATGAAGAAGAGGGGTCGCTGTAGTTGACTTTACAAAGTTAACTGCCGAGAAATGAGCGAATTTAGAAGTGTTTATCTTTTAGGGGTAATTTGGTAACTTTGTCGGCTGATTTTGTAAAAATCCATACCGGCGCTCATGTTACATAATAAAAAAAACCTGCATTCAAAACGGCTCCCTGAACCCCGGGTCTCTCTCTCTCTCTGTTGGAGCTATTAACATGCCGTGTGCGCTGGAAGCATAAATTTCATTTGAATTTCAAATTTAATAACGCAGGAGGTTTTTAATCATCTGCAGTTTTATTTGTTTGATATTAACATGCTTATTGACCGGGTCTGTTGACCAGCTTGGTCATTACAGGACAGGGAAAAGTTAATTAAAACGACCAGGGATTATTCATCAAATCATCTGCCTAACCCGTGTCGCTTCCTTTATTGCACAGCGTGATGGATGGAGCGTCTGATTAATTCTTGTGTTTCAAGGATTGGACAACAGGCTTTTTTTTGGATTTACGCTGTCTTGCGTTCAGGTGTGGGGAGAAATGGAGTGAAAGGGGGGGGGGGAAGTCTGCCTTAAAAAGAACGTTATATATTTTGGTTGCACCTTAATTAACAATCAATTTTTAAAGTTATTTAGCCGCCAATATGTGCAAATATTGACAGACATTTCTGCGCGCAACATCTGGCTCAATTTGTTTTCTTAAGTGCGTCTTGTTAAATCAAAAGCAAAATGCTGCGTTTGAATTCTGGAATTAATAACCTCGAAATAATTCCACCCAGTCACTGAACTATTTTAAAATTCTCGAACACGTGCAGTCATTCAGCTTATTGATCGTATGGGCAAAACATTATTTCTCCACGTGTGTTTGCTCATTTATTATTTAATTCCTACCCAATTATCCAACCACGCGAGCAGCGGAAAAACGTGTTTGCGGTGAATAAAACGGGACGAGGTAACGACGGGAAATAAAACCTACATACCGTGGCTCCTCCGCCCCACCGCGCACCCCTCAGCAGAGACAACGCACCGGCTCCCGGCGCCGGTGCGGCTGCGCGCCACGCCACATTAATGCTACTCCGGCAGTTCGCTTGGGAGTGAGATTCCCTCTCAAAAAGTCACAAAAACCGTGCATCCCGTGTATTCTTTAAATTTTACTCCATGTTGATGAAGCATCGTTAGTCAAACCGGTTTTCCTTTTTTTTCCCCCTTTCACCTTACATGACGCGTAATGGTGATTTTTACGCGTTCTGCGCGCAAGGTGTGGGACCGCAGTTTGTGGGGACACGTTGGCCTCTGGTGACAAATTACCCAGTGATCATAGCAGCAGGACCCGTGTCAAAGGTCAGTGTTATAACCCCGCGGCATGCAGCATCGTTCTGCTGAAGCCACAGAGGCACAAGAGACATTTAATCCAAAGCAAAATCATACCTGCTGTATCCTCATGTACTCTGGGGGGGGGGGGGGGGGACTCTTTTGTCGCCTGTTGCGCTCGGCATTACAGGGTCGCTCCTGGTTCATATGGTGTGCACAGGTTGTTCCTATCCACGGCTGTAACTGTAAGCCGCATTGAACAGATGTCCCCATTCAAGGCTTTCTTTTTCTACGCACATGGGCGATATTACCATCATGAAATCAAACTCAAAACCTGTCCCTTTCGCCTCCATAATGACCGAGTTATTCTGGGCCGCTGAGCATGAACAAAGTGTGTTCAATATTGCCTGCTCCAGTATCACTCAGCTTAGGGGAACAGGGAGAATGGAGTCAGGACGTGGATGGAGAACTGCACTTTAATGTGGAGGCTTACAAAGCAGCCAGATAATCTGACGGCCTTCCGAGCTGGGATTTTGGAAGAGGAAATCACTTGCAGCTCAGCAGAATAGTCCCTATTGCTCACATACATATGTATTTAAAATAGATAGAATTATTCAAAATAAGATAGATAGATAGATAGATAGATAGATAGATAGATAGATAGATAGATAGATAGATAGATAGGTGAGAGATCTGGGTCTGTTGGTTGTTTTCTCTGTTCACCAGGAGGTTGTAAAGAGCAGATGTCCATCTGCACAGTGGCTGCCAAGTGAGTCCGGAGGAGCGGGGCAGCCACAGACACATGAGCCCAAATGGTCTGACAAAAGATGTGCAGGAAGCCCCTCTCCGCCTGGGTGAGCCACAGAGAGGGTCTCCCCTCTCTGCCAGCCTGCAGGGCCACTCGCAACACGAGCCAGAGTGGCAGCAGAGCCATGCGCTACCGGCTGCGGTGTGTGGAACACCAACACTTTTATGAAAACATGCACATGCATTTGTGGGAATATGCAGAGGTCCTGTGTATCTATCTATCTATCTATCTTGTCCATGTTATCAAAAAGTGGCTCCGGAGGCCCTGACAGTGTTTCGAGCACAGGTGTGCACATGGCCGGTACTGAAGGGGTGCACTGAACCATTAACAATGATATAAATGTCTGGCAGATAAAATGGATAGTTAACAATCTTTTGACTGCTCTAACCTCTGAGCCTTTGTCAGGTATCGATCAGCCAGCTGTTCCTGGCTTTGTCTGGCGGGGCAGGAGCCCCTGGTTCCTCCTGGGATGAATGGACACAGCCAGCTGAAACTTTTATATCCCAGCCTTTCAAGTTTCGTCAGGCTGAAACAAAACTTTAAACCAGAAGCTGCTCTTCAAGCTCTATATTTATCCCGACCCCATGCTAGAAAACCAGTCTGTCAGTGGCTTGAGAACGTTGATGATTTAAACTCACTTGTTGTGTTTAACAGCCCCTGACTGCGGCTTTTGTATTCACAGTCGCCACGCTGATGGCTTGCATGGAAACCACGTGAATGATAATTTGGTTTGCAATAATTTGTCTCCCTATATTAAGATAATTGCATGTTAAATAACGAATATCCTCACAATTACAGTGGGTGCCGTGTGATGGGTGCCGTCACGCCACTGTGTCAGGGAAGGGTGCTAATGATCCGTCTCAGCAGGCGTCAGTCGGAGCGCGCAGCGGCAGCAGCGCGCCTCTGACCGGGCTTTCATGGTTCACGTTATAAAGTGCCTGTCAGTGCTGCCCTCTTCCCACTGTCACCAAGCGGGCCGCGCATCTGTTTTCAAAATAAAACTGAGTGAAGCAATTTATTGTGGGATTCGCTGCACATATCCGTTTGCCCGAGGCCGGCCGTTTGCTTTGCCCGAGGTGACAGATTACAGTGTTTCAAGCCTCCGCTATTTATGATAAAGTGAGATAACAGCGCGCCGCGCCGCCGCTCGGCTCGGCTGCGCCTACACACGCGGGCCGCGGGGTCTCCTTATTGACTCCCGGCGAGCCCGGCGCTGCACTCTGTCAGCGTGAGCGGCAGTCTGAGAGACAGGCGGGCGAGGCGGTCACACAAAAGTGAAGTGCTTAGGATTAGCCCCGGCTCTTCAAGTTTCAGTAATTATCCTCCTGGAGGCATTCTTCCTGTGTTGGATAATAATGGAAGTCCGTGTGTGCGCCTGTCACCTCTCAAGTGTGGGTGGAGGAAGCCGACGAGAAGCGCGGGACGGAGAGATGTTTGCTTTGCTGTTATGTCATCCGAGGAGCGCAGCAGCAAAGCAAACTTGTATTCACGAGGATCCTTCTCGCGTTTGACATGTGACGCCCAGACTGAAATCTTCCTCAGCTGCAGTTGTGGTGATGCAGCACGTTCCCAAGGAGAGGAGTAATAATTTGCTTTGAGATCAGGCGCAATTAGGACGTGCCGGGATTTTGTTTTCCATAAGCAGATGTGTTAAAGCGTGCAGTAGCATTATTTGTTGAAAGTGAGGATAATGTGATTGGCGCTGATTACATCTGCAGACTGCACAAATGCATGATGGAGTTTCTTCTGTATTTACACACAAGGGGAAACTGCACACAGCTTTATTTTGATTGACTTGAAAGGTTCAATTTAAGTGCATGCTAGGAGATCAGAAAAAGTTTCTCCCCATTCAGCAGAGTAAAGACAATGTTTTAATTAAGAGTCAGTCCGATTTCCCAGAGGGGAGATTGTCTTCCTCCATTAACTTAGTTTATCATATAATAAAGAGGTTGCCTTGTCCTTCCCTACCCAGACAATTGGTTTTAATCAGCAAGCAGGCCTTTCATGGCTGATAATTTATGCTAAATTGACAAGGGTGGAAGACATCACAGAAAATCATTATGACAGGACTCAGGTCGCTGCCTGTCACCAGCCGCTTTTATCCCGTCCATCCAACTCCAGAACAACAACAAAATTCAGAAGTGGCAGATGAATGTGATGGGAAATTTTGCTGTGAAGTCCAAAGTAATTATTTGTAAGGGACTTATATGGTGCATGTTAAAGTCTGGGGCTCATGTGCAGTTAAAGTAGCCATCAACAGCAGGCAAAGAAGTGACAAGCAGTGCTGTGATAAAGTATTTGCCCCCTTCCTCATTTCTTATATTGTTGTACATTTGTCACACTTAAATGTTCAGATCATCAAACTAATTTTAATATTAGACAAAGATAACCAGATTAAATACAAAATGTAGCTTTTAAATGATGATTTCATTTGTTAACGGAAAAAAGCTATCCAGGCCTACCTGGCCCTATGTGGAAAAGTAACTGCCCCCTGATAGAAAAGTTTCATATTTGTGATTTGCTTTGTCTCAGAGTCTGTGTGAAAGTGTCAAGGATGCAGCTGTGCCTTGTTATCATTTTGATTTTGGTGCAAGCTCCGAGATCGTCACTTCCTTGTGGTAACGTATCGTCACTTCCTGTTTTGCTGTCTGCCTGTGTGGTTTGCTCTCCAGCTCTCGAGCCACTAGCTATGGCTACTAGCTCTCTTTCCTCTCCTCCTCTGGTGTGCTCTCTCTGTCAGATGTTTAGCTACACCTCTGCCTCTTTTAGTGATAACGGTAAATGTAATAAATGTTGTCTTTTTGAGGCGCTCGAGGCGAGGTTGTCTGATTTGGAATCCCGGCTCCGCTGCATTGAAACACCGTCTGCGCCAGTTAATCTCGACGGACGCCCCTTAGCTGCAGCGGAGCTAGCTAGCTTAGGTCCCCCTGTCAGCGGTTCCCCGGCTCTCCTCTGCAGCGAGGAGACTGGGTGGGTGACGGTGAGAAGGAAGCCTAGTCGCAAAGCCCCGGTTCACCACCAACCTGTTCACGTTTCTAATCGTTTTTCCCCGCTCAGCGACACACCCGCTGAGGAAAAAACTCTGATCATTGGCGACTCTGTAGTCAGAAACGTGAACCTAGAGACTCCAGCGGTCATAGTCACATGCATTCCTGGGGCCAGAGCAGGCGACATCGAGTCAAATTTGAAAATGCTGGCTAAAAGTAACTCTAAATATTCCACAATTGTTATTCACGCCGGCATTAATGACATCCGTCTCCGGCAGTCGGAAGTCACGAAACTTAATGTAGAATCGGTGTGTGACTTTGCCAAAACGATGTCTGCCACTGTAGTATTCTCTGGGCCCCTCCCCAATCTGACCAGTGATGACATGTTCAGTCGCTCGTCATCCTTGAACCGCTGGCTGTCTGTGTGGTGTCCTAAAAATGACGTGGGCTACATTGACAATTGGAGCTCTTTTTGGGGAAAACCTGGTCTTATGAGACGAGACAGCATTCATCCCACTTTGGATGGTGCTTCTCATTTATCTAACAATCTGGCATCTTTTTTATCCAAATTTCCAAAACCATGACTACTCAGAGTTGGGACCAGGAAGCAGAGTCTCAGTCTTACACGCCTCTCTGCAGCTCCTCTTCATCCGCCACCCCTCAACTTAGCCCCTGTCTTCCCCATCAGAGAATCCTTGTCTGCTCCCTCCAAAGTAAATAAAAATATAATGTATAAGCATCCCAAAGTGATAAAAGCAAAATATTGGTAAAACTCAAATTAAACATAAAGCCTCTAAATTGACTGATTTGGCCTCTGTTCCTCCTCATAATTTAAAAATTAAATGTGGTTTATTAAATATTAGGTCTCTAACTCCCAAGTCTCTGTTAGTCCATGATCTGTTAATTGATCATCAGATTGATTTAATTTCCCTTACAGAGACTTGGTTAGGGCAAGAGGATTATGTTGGTTTGAATGAATCAACTCCCTCTGGTTATTTAAACTGTCAAAATCCCAGAAGTTCTGGTCGTGGAGGAGGAGTAGCAACAATTTACCATTCCAAATTACTAGTTAATGTAAAGCAAAAAACATGTTATAATTCCTTTGAGGGCCTGGTCCTCAGTGTTGGGCACTTTAGCAATTCCAGGTTAAACCCAATTTTATTTGCCATAGTTTATCGTCCCCCATCAACCTATTCAGAATTTTTATCCGAATTTCCTGATTTCTTAGCTGATTTAGTGCTGAAATCTGATAGAATAATTATAGTAGGGGACTTTAATATACATGTGGATGTAGATAGTGACTGCCTTAATGTGGCTTTTAATTCAATATTAAACTCGATTGGGTTTTCTCAGAAAGTAGGAAATTCTACTCATTACCTCCACCATACATTGGACCTTGTTCTGACATATGGCATAGAAATAGAAAATCTGGTAGTGTCTCCTCATAACCCTGTACTGTCAGACCATTGTCTGTTAACCTTTGATTTTACTATTTCTGACTATTTGGCTCCTAAAGAAAAATATTATCACAGTAGATGCCTCTCAGATGATGCTGTTTCCAAATTTATGCAGATTGTTTCCTCTATGCCATGTGTCAACACAACGGAAATAAGCTATAGACAGCTTGCTCCTTCTGTAATTGATAACATGGTGGATAGTGTTTCAGCTTCTCTACATCAGGCTCTAGACTTGGTGGCCCCCTTAAAAAAGAAAAAGTCTAATCAGAGATTTTTAACTCCTTGGTTCAACACAGAAACTCGTAGCTTAAAACAGAAGACTCGTCAATTAGAAAGAAAATGGCGCTCTACTAATTTAGATGAAATCTATTTAGCTTAGAGAAATCATCTTTTAATTTATAAAAAATCTCTTAGAAAAGCTAGAACGAGTTATTACTCTGCATTAATAGAAGAGAACAAGAATAATCCCAGGTTTCTTTTCAGTACTGTAGCCAGGTTGACAAAGAGTCAGGACTCTGTCAATCCTAGCATCCCCTTAGAGCTTACTAGTCAGGACTTTATGAACTTTTTCAATAATAAAATTTCATCCATCAGAGATAAAATCAATCAGATTCTTCCCACAGTTAACTTAAATACTGTAACTACTACAACTCCTTCTATTGATGTCTGTCTTGATGAGTTTACTCCAATCGACCTTTGTGAGTTAGACAAAATAGTTTCCTCATCCAAACCTTCAACTTGTCTTTTAGACCCTATTCCTACCAGGTTATTTAAAGAAGTCTTCCCACTTATTGGTAGCTTTATTCTTCATATAATCAATTCTTCATTAACTTTAGGCCATGTACCGCAGGCTTTTAAAACGGCTGTAATTAAACCCTTACTCAAAAAGCCAACGCTAGATCCAGGAGCTTTAGCTAACTATAGACCAATCTCTAATCTCCCTTTCATTTCAAAAATCTTAGAAAGAGTTGTTGCTATGCAATTATTTGACCACCTGCAGGGAAATGGTTTATTTGAGGAGTTTCAATCTGGGTTTAGAATCCATCATAGCACTGAAACAGCCTTAGCGAAGGTCACTAACGACCTCCTCATTGCATCTGATAATGGACTAGTTTCTGTACTTGTCCTTTTAGATCTTAGTGCAGCTTTTGATACTATTGATCATAATATTCTACTTGATAGATTAGAACACTATGGACTTAATGGAACTTCGTTGCAGTGGTTTAGATCTTATTTATCTGATAGGTTCCAGTTTGTTCATGTAAATGATGAGTTTTCTCTCAGCTCAAAGCTTAGTCATGGAGTTCCACAGGGATCTGTGCTTGGCCCTACTCTTTTTAGTTTATATATGCTTCCGTTAGGCAACATTATTAGAAAGCACTGTATACATTTTCACTGTTATGCAGATGACACACAATTATACCTGTCAATGAAGCCAGATGATACTAATCAATTAGCCAAGTTAGAAGCCTGTCTTAAGGAAATCAAAGTTTGGATGACTTGTAATTTCCTGCTATTAAATTCAGATAAGACTGAAGTCATTCTTGTTGGTCCAAAAAACCTTAGAAATTCCTTTCCAAATCAAACTTTCAGTTTGGATGCAGTTACTCTTTCTCTTAATAGCTCTGTGAGGAACCTTGGAGTTATTTTTGATCAGGATTTGTCCTTCAATTCACATATTAAATTTGTTTCTAAGACTGCCTTCTATCATTTGCGTAATATTGCCAAGATTAGGAGCATCTTGTCTCAGAGTGATGCTGAGAAGCTGATCCACGCTTTTGTTAGCTCGAGATTAGATTATTGTAATTCTTTATTATCAGGTTGTCCTAAAACATCTTTAAAAAGTCTTCAGCTGATCCAAAATGCTGCAGCAAGAGTTTTAACAGGTACTAGAAAGAGAGATCATATCTCTCCGGTTCTGGCCTCCCTTCATTGGCTTCCCATAGAGTTTAGAATTAAGTTTAAAATCCTTCTTCTTACTTACAAAGCTCTAAACAATCAGGCTCCTTTTTATTTAAAAGATCTGATACTACCGTATCATCCTAACAGAGCACTACGCTCCCAAAATGCAGGTTTACTTGTAATACCTAGAATCTCCAAAAGTACAATGGGAGGCAGAGCCTTCAGTTATCAAGCTCCTCTCCTGTGGAATCAGCTGCCAATCTGGATTCGGGAGTCAGACTCGATCTCTGTTTTTAAGAATAGGGCTAAAACCTACCTTTTTGATATAGCCTACAATTAGGGAGGGATCATGTGTTTTCTGAACCCTCCCTTAGTTATGCTGCTAATAGGTTTAGTCAGCCGGGGGACCTCCAGTAATGCACTGGGCCTCACTCCTTTCCTCACTCTCTATGAAATTTTTTTTTTTTTGCTGGTCATTAACATTTGTTTGTTCTCTCCCATAGATTGAGTCCCCATCATGCTGTTTGCTCTCTACATGTCTGTTCTTTTCTTCTTCTCTATCCCCTCACCCCCCAGCCAGTCACAGCAGATGACTGCCCCTCCCTGAGCCTGGTTCTGCTGGAGGTTTCTTCCTGTTAAAAGGGAGTTTTTCCTCTCCACCGTCGCCAAGTGCTTGCTCACAGGGGATCGCCTGATTGCTGGGGTCTTTCTGCAACTGTGGGGGTCCTCCCTACAGTTGATAGTGCTATGAGATGACTGTTGTTGTGAAATGGCGCTATATAAATAAAGTTGAATTGAATTGAATTGAATTGAATTGAATTTAGTTCATCTTGTATGGCTCCCGTGTGACTGGTGCTGAGTGAGCGTCATGATTCCTAAGAAAGAGATAATCTGTACACCAAGTTTTGACCAGATGTACTGAATCAATCACCATGGACATTCTCTCCTCCACCTCTCAGATAACGAAGGGCTTAAAGAACTGAGTAATGTGTGCTTGGGTCAGAATGATGCACGAATAGGCTGAGACTGTTTTTGTATTGTTCTCCACTGGCCAGTGTAATTAAATTTACTGAAACTCTGATCCCACCTGGTTTTTGACTGAAGGTTAAGAAGAATTTTTCTAAACATACTTGGAGCCCAAGCTACAGGGACTCTAAATACCTCTCTTGCTGCTTCCTGCATTTTTGGACCACAGACAGTGAGTGCACAGCTGCGGAAAAGCCCTCCCCACCGTCTCCAGTGGGTTGGCTTTGTGGAACTGAAGCACGGTCTGAAGACGCTGGGCATGGAACCGGGGAGTGACAGAGCCAACCCGCAGGTCGATCGAAGTGAGTAAATTTAATTAATAACACCCAGTTCGAGTCCACGGTCGGTCTGAAAATACACGTAAAAGAGTTGAAAGTCAAGCATTAGATACCGCAAAGTCCAGATAGGTTCAGGACGAGGTAGAGTTTGGCGGGTCTCGGTTCAAGTCTGCTTAAGAAGTGCATTTCTACTGCATTAAGTGGACCCACAAAAGAGTGTGCGGGGGTACCGATAAAAAAATCAGTGCAAGAACTTTTTTTTACATCAACAAGTGAGCATAGAGAAAGCACTCTAATATATTACAAGATTCTAGAATTTAATCAATGAGTGAGTAATATAGGAGTAATATAAAAAAGAAAAAATAGAGAATAAAGGTTATAAAGAGAGATAACCTTATAATAAAGATAAATAGCTCTAATATAATGAGGATAAACTCTAGTGTGATAATAAAAAAAAATACGTTAAGGTGTAACTCAAAATAAATCTAAAACAAAATAAAATAACTCTTAAAATATATAAAGATAAAATCACCTCTAATTACAATAAAATAAAATAAATACATTAAATAAATAACTGCAGTTTGTTCGTCCGGTCGTTCGTGTGCTTGTTTGTGTGTTTTTAATGTTTTATGGTTTACTTTGGTGAGAAAAAAAAAGAATGCGAGAACCCGGAAGTCAGGCAGCGGGGCAGAAGTCAAGGTTGTTTTTTCTTCTTGTTGTGAAGTGCAAAAGGACAATAATGAGATTGTTGTTTCACGGGAAAAGGCAAATTTGTGTATGGGAGATTGGTAAGTATCAAAGATGGAAACATGAATGTGTACTCAGAGAGGCAGAAGATGATTGACCGTGACAACCTTGGTTGCCAGATCTGCTTATTATAAGTGGCTTTGGGATTGTTTACTGTGTGTGCGCTCATTTGGGCTTGCTATTGTATGTGTGTGTGTGTGTGTGTGTGTGTGTGTAAGGACTAACTTGTGTTGTGCTGAAGCAGTAATAAGGTCACACTGAACTGGGGATTTTGGTAAGATGAAATGGATTAGATGCTTGTTTTTTATCACAAGACAGTTTTGACAGTAATTTCTTTGTTGTGCAGTTCTCTTTGGGATTTGTGCTTGCTTTAGGATGGATTACTTGTATTAAGCAATGCAATCTTGCTTTGTTGGCAGATATCTTTTTATTTTTAACTACCATTATCAATTGCCAGAATTTTTCACTTATTTTAAGTAAAATTATCTGACAGCAGAGCAAGAAAATTTGATTTTTCTTTTGTTTGGGATGCCTGAAGGCAGGTAAACAGCATTATTTCATTTGACTTATATTTAACTTTTGTAGTGTAATTGTATTCTCTAGCTCACAGCTGCATTATCTCTCCAACTAAGGGATAACAGTGACTTCAGTTGGAAAAGGGGAAAAAAAGGCAACAGGCTGACTTGGACTTGACTTAGACGGTAAAATCAAAATTTGATGATAAATCTGAAAAACTGACCATGGTAAAAGGAAAAAAAAAGATTTGACTAATGTGTTTTGTCTTTTCTATGGTGCATGATGAGTCTGGCATAGGGGCAGGGGGCTGTGCTTCTGCTCCTCCTCTTCCGTACTCCTCCGCTGCTCAGTCCATATACCCCGATTTCACAGAATTTCACAGGCTGGAGAGGCTGCGGCTGATGTCACCTCGTCTCCTCTCATTTCCACCCCTCTACCCGGAGCAGCCACACTGGTGCGCCCAAGAGTTAAGTAGATATGCACACATGTCCACTCCACACTCACTATCAATACGATGAATAAAACTGAAGATTATGACAAATGTTGTCACTGAACAATATCCTATAATTAAACTTTTAAATACAGCTTACATGGGACGATCCAAACCACAATCAAAGTAACGATAAAAGTGTTGAAGCTTATAGAACCAGGTTACAAGAGATTTGATGGGCATTTAACTTTGGTTGATAATGATTCAGGTGTAGAACCTTAATAGCAGCATTTGAAAAGTGTCTTTTTGCAAAACATGCACCCACACCTAGCTGATTACATCCGCAAACATTTGGTTACATACCGCACCTGTGCATTTGGCGATGTATTAACTTACGCCAAACATGCAGAGATAATCGAGGAGGAAAGGAAAGAAAAAAGGAAAAAAAAAACTGAAAGAAAAACCAACTCCTGTTTGTGTGATTGTTGACACAAGGGGGGGGGGGGCTTCCCCCCAATTCTATTTTTCAGGGTGGCACCGGAACTGGACCCCAGTGGTGGAGGGGGGACGGAAGGAGGCATGGGTCGGGCTGGCCGTGGCAAGGAGAATGTGACGTTTGTCATCAATGTGGACAAAAGGGCTATTGGCGAAGGCAATGTCCTGGATGCAAGCAGTGGCGGAAAGGGGGTGGAGAACCTCACAGGCCGACTACCTGACTGACCGCACCAAAGCTAAGTACAACTATTGATGCTAACACTGACATAACAGACATCCATTTACCTGATTTTGATCTGATGTTGACAATACAGTGTTTACCTGAAGTGATGTTGCAGGTTCAGGACATTCTAATAAAGTTTCCCAACAGAGAACGGTATGAGAGCATCACATTTTCCACATATGATAGAAGTACATGTAATGCAGGATTTCAATGTCCCAAGGTACTGCTGCTCCCTGCATTTGGTTTTGGCTGGACCAAGCTCAGTGACATCGGACCTGCACACAAACACTATGCAATATTTTGAGTCCAGTATCCCTACTGCACAGCAGGCCACAGACCAGTACTGTTGCAGTGTGTATGACAGACATTTGAGTGGCCCAGATCCAAATTATGAAAAAAACATTCCTTGCAAAGCCATCTTTCAGACTGGTCATTAAAAATCTGTATTGGTCACCAAGGGTGTCATGGTCTGGTGAGCGCACTCCTCCCTCACCCATCCGGCTCAACCTTCACCTACTCTGTGGGTAATCATCTCCACCTGCGTGATGAGATATATATATGAGCGTTTATTCTGATTACTATGTTTTTTCTCTCTCCTATTGTGTTTTCCTCCCCCTCCTCCCCCCTCTTTACCTCCACTGTTGACAGGCGCCTTGTATGGCGACGCGTCATTGGATGCGCCTAACGTGCGCGTCTTATGTCAAGTCAAATTCCTTGTGTGTTTACTTGTAAATATACTTGGCAATAAAGCTGATTCTGATTCTGATTCTGATTCTGATTCTGAGACACACCTGATCCTCTGACTCTCCAGCGCTTAAATAGACCTTCTCTTCAACATCTCGGCACTGGCTCATTGGTTATACTACCTGCATCAGCAGTAAATATTTATTTTTCTTTATATTTGAGAAACCCTTTAATCCTCTGATTACCTTTTCACAGGTGGCTACCTCCTTTGTGGTGCATCTCCAGGGTTGTTGTGTGCTCACCTGCCCCGTCATCATCATCACATCAGCGACCGTCATCACCCCATCAGACATCTCACCCAGCTCCCCATTGCCATCCTGTTTCATCGGGAGGTTCACTGTAAGTGCTGAGTTCTTCTGCCAGGTTCTTATTGCTCCCACGTGAGTGTAGTCTTGTCTTCCCTGTGTCTAGTCTCCCTCCTAATTCACCTGCTCTCATCTCTCGTTTCAGGCTGTGTGATTCCCCTGGCAAGTAGCATTTTTCTCTTGCAGAGGCGTTCTTTGCAATTAATAAAATTCAACCTAAACTTGTTACTCTGTGTCATTGTGTGTTTCCTTTGGTGTCATTCCCTGCACATGAGCTGTCTAATTATTGCCAGTCATGACAGAGGAGCTATGTGGGAGCATCTGTTGTGTTGTGTGACGAGGACAACAGACATTTTAAACACTGGGAGGTGCCCCACATCCCACTAATCAAACCCAAACATATGCACTGGAAGGATGTAGGATGCTTTGTAACAACAGCAGAGGAATGTGGTCAATCTTGGAAACAAACTTCTGATCCAAGGGTTCAATATTCCCCAAAACTGGACACCTACTCACTGCTTTTGAACTGGGTGACCACAGTGCAGAAAGAAGTCCACATTGATGTTCCCAACTCACCCATGTGATCACTTTTTACATTAACAGAAGGAGAGGAACATGCACTCTCACAAATCCCAAATTCTCTGTGGTCAACAGGAAAAGCAGAGGTAGGCTTAATAAAAAAAAATATGCAGAATTGGTTAAAACAAATGCTAAATCTCGTTATAGGCCTTACCAAAGATAGTATCCTCTACGTCCTGAAGCCCAAGAAGGCATTAAACCAGTCATAGAGGACCTGAAAGCAGCAGGCGTCATTATCCCATGCCCAAATTCTCTATGTAACACACCTTTGTTTCCTGTGAAGAAAGTTGGACCATCTTCCAGATGACGAATGGTCCAAGACCTTCAGGTGGTAAACAAAGCAGTTATCCCAAGAGCTGTTTCAGTCCCCGACCCACACACTTTGTTGAATGACCTACAACCGCAAATGAAATATTTCACAGTAACAGACATCAGCAATGCTTTTTTTTCAGCATCCCACTACATCCAGATCATCAGTTTCGCTTTGCATTCACATTTGAAAACAAGAGGTACACATTCACCAGATTACCACAAGGTTACTGTGAATCACCAACCATTTTTTTCACAGGCAATGTCAGCAAATTTAGCACAGTTTATTCCTCCTAATGGGAGCCAGTTGCTCCTTTACGTGATGAAGAAACATGCAAACAAGACACCATTGCCTTATTGCAATTTTTAGCAGAACAAGGCCACAAAGTCAACAATGAAAAATTCCATCCATCCATCCATCCATCCATCCATCCATCCATCCATCCATCCATCTTCTTCTGCTTAATCCTTTTTGGGTCACGGGGGTGGTGGTGGTGGTGGTGGGGGGGGTTGGAATTACAGTTGTGGAAAAAGTCACACATGCAGTATCAGTCATCTTGTCACAAAGTAAAATATCAGTCATCTCACCATCCAGATACCTTGCATGCATGAAAGTGCTTAAATTAGGTCAGAGAAAAGCACTCATAATGTACACGGACAGTCAGTATGTTTTTTTCTACCATCCATCACTTTGCACAACAGTGGAAGAAAAGAGGCATGATTACATCAACAAGGAAGCCAATCCAATACAAAGACCTCATTTAAAAACTGCTTGACAGTGTAAAACTTCCCTCTAAATTAGCCATACGCAAATGTGCCACACACATTAATGGCACAGATCGAATCTCTAAGGAAAGCCACTTACAGACAATACCGGAAAAGCAGCTGCACAAGGTCATATGCAGTCCATCTGGAAAGTATTCACAGCACTTTACTTTTTCCACATTTTGTTATGTTACAGCCTTATTCCAAAAGAGATTAATTTTTTTCCTCAAAATTCTACACACAATACCCCATAATGACAATGTGAAAAAAGTTTTTTTTTGAGATTTTTGCAAATTTATTAAAAATTAAAAACTAAGAAATCACATGTACATAAATATTCACAGCCTTTGCCATGAAGCTCAAAACTGAGCTCAGGTGCTTCCTGTTTCCACTGATTATCCTTGAGAGGGGCAGTGCGGTGGCGGAGTGGTTAGCACTGCGGCAGCACACCAACTCACCCTTGGCCGGGGGATCCTGGGTTTGATCCCAGCCCCCAACCAACAGTGATCTGTGTGGAGTTTGCATGTTCTCCCCATGTCTGCGTGGGTTTACTCCGGGATTTCTCCGGTTTCCTCCCACATGCCAAAAACATGCAAGTTAGGTTAATTGGCATCAAAAACTGGGGATTCTAAATTGTCCTTAGGTATGACTGTGAGAGTGAATGGTTGTCTGTCTCTCTGTGTTGGCCCTGCAATGGACTGGCGATCTGTCCAGGGTGTACCCTGCCTCTCGCCCAAAGATGCTGGGATAGGCTCCAGCCCCCCCCCCCCCCGCGACCCGAAAAGGATTAAGCGGAAGAAGATAGATGGATGGATGGATGTTTCTACAGCTTAATTGGAGCCAGCTGTGGTAAATTCAGTTGATTGGACATGGATTGGAAAGGCACACACCTGTATATATAAGGTCCCACAGCTGAGAGTACATGTCAGAGTACAAACCAAGCATGAAGTCAAAGGAATTGTCTGTAGACCTCTGAGACAGGATTGTCTTGAGGCGCAAATCTGGGGAAGGGTACAGAAAAATTTCTGCTGCTTTGAAGGTCCAAATGAGCACAGTGGCCTCCATCATCCATAAATGGAAGAAGTTCAGAGCCATCAGGACTCTTCCTAGAGCTGGACGGCCATCTAAACTGAGCAATCGGGGGAGAAGGGCCTTAGTCAGGAAGATGACTAAAAACCCGATGGTCACTCTCTCAGAGCTCCAGCATTCCTCTGTGGAGACAGGAGAACTTTCCAGAAGGACAACCATTTCTGCAGCAATCCACCAATCAGGTCTGTATGGTAGAGTAGTCAGATGGAAGCCACTCCTTAGTAAAACGCACATGGCAGTCCACCTGGAGTTTGACAAAAGGCACCTCAAGGACTCTCAGACCATGACAAACAAAATTCTCTGGTCTGATAAGACAAAGATTGAACTCTTTGGAGTGAATGCCAGGCATCAGGTTTGGAGGAAACCAGGCACCGCTCATAACCCCGCCAGTGGTGGTGGCAGCATCATGCTGTGGGGATGTTTTTCAGCAGTAGGAACTGGGAGACTAGTCAGGATATAGCTAAAGATGAATGCAGCAATGTACAGAGATATCCTGGATGAAAACCTGCTCCAGAGTGCTCTTGACCTCAGACTGGGGCGACAGTTCATCTTTCAGCAGGACAACAACCCTAAGCACACAGCCAGGATATCAAAGGAGTGGCTTCAGGACAACTCTGTGAATGTCCTTGAGTGGCCCAGCCAGAGCCCAGACTTGAATCCAATTGAACATCTCTGGAGAGATCTGAAAATGGCTGTGCACCGACGCTTCCCATCCAACCTCATGGCACTTGAGTGGTGCTGCAAAGAGAAATGGGCAAAGCTGCCCAAAGATAGGTGTGCCAAGCTTGTGGCATCATATTCAGAAAGACTTGAGGCTGTAATTGCTGCCAAAGGTGCATCAACAAAGTTTTGAGCAAAGGCTATGAATACATATGTACATGTGATTTCTTAGTTTTTTATTTTTTAAAAATTTGAAAATATCTCAATAAAACATCTTTCATATTGTCATTATGGGGTATCATTTATAGAATTTTGAGGAAAAAATGAATTTAATCCCTTTTGGAATAAGGCTGGAACATAACAAAATGTGGAAAAAGTGAAGCGCTGTGAATACTTTCCGGATGCACTGTAGGAAACCACACCACAGCATCTCTTCTTTTAACAGTAACAGAACAACTATCACATGACACACTCACCCAGGAAACATCACCACAAGCTGAAATTTACCGGTGGATTTAAAAAAAAAAAATACAAATTATTCCACCAGACTGCTGTTCTGCTACATGGGCTTTCCCATGTAGCAGCAGGGGGTATGATTAGTAAATAATGTATGATTAGTAAAAAAAAAAAAAAAATAAAATAAATTGCTACTCAATCTAAAATTTGCGACTAAAAATAATTTGCTACTCAATTTTGTAAGAAGAAAACAATGCTCAAGGGAACGTCAGGCCTGAAAAAGGCACCTTCCCTGCATCAGCTTATCCATTTCAAAACATTTGCATGGATTTCATTGAGTTAGATAGATGTGAAGGCAAAAAAATATTGTTTGGTCATTTGTGACATGTTTACCAAATGGACAGAAGCCTTCCCTTATGCTCATCCAAATGCTGCTACGGTCACAAAGAAACTCTTCACTGAAATAATACCAAGATTTGGAATAAATGAAAAGATTTTCTCAGACAATGGAACACGCTTTGTAAATTAGATTATATCATACTTAGGTGCAACACTCAACATTAACTTTGAAAACCACTCATCTTACCATCCACAATCTGCAGGATTAGTGTAACACACAAATAAGGCCATTAAAGAAGGCTTAGGAAAACAATGTCAGAAATGGAAAAAAATAATGGATGGCAAGCCTTACCTACTTCCACCATTAAGGCCATTTAATTCAGGTGATGAGGGTGTTTAGCTGATTACATGCAAAGAATGTTGACTGACAGAGATATTGTTCATGCTGCTCTTCCCAGGAGGGACCATGGTGAAGCACCCATCTTGGCCAAACCGGGGGATCTGGTCCTTATCAAAGTCACCAAAAGGAAAAACTGGGCCGACGCTCCCTGGCAAGGACCACACAGGGTCATCCTGGTGACACCAACTGCCGTGAAAATCAAAGGATGTGACTCTTGGGTGCATTTGACACATTGCAAATTTTACCCCACTCAAAACCCTCAGCAAGAGACTGTTTAATCCCCATTCCCTCAGCAAGAGACTGTTTAATCCCCATTGCAAACTACATCCCACAAAAAAACAAAAAACAAAAAAAACAACAAAAAAAAACTTCAACAAGTGATTGTTTAACTGTTAATTGTTTCTCTATATGGGTGTTGGCTGATGGTGCCCTTGTTGGCATCCAGTAACAGCTTGTATAGCAAAACAACTGTTTATCATGGAGAGACAAAATGCCACAGAGAGAAGGTTGGAAGCTGAAGAATGTGAATGATACACCTGTTTTTTCATCATCATCATCATCATCATCATCATCATCATCATCATCATCCTTGTGGTGACACTTTTGTTTTAGTTATTTTTAGGGACACCATTACCTAATTGCAGGGCTAGATACATTACTCACACACACCATGACTGGTTAGAAGGACCAGGTCATGGGGATCATGTTTATGCTGGTAGTGTGTGGTGGAAGTATGCTAATTACACAGCCAAATCAGCTAATCATTCAAACTGCTATGAGTGTTCTTTGCTTCCACTCTCAGCTGGTAAAATATATGTTACTGCTAAACCATTGGAACTATCAGAAGCTGTTTGTTTCTTGCAAGAGGCTATGCATAGAAATATTACAGCAAGCATTAATTTGAATCATACCTGTCACATTGCTTATGACTCCACTGACTAGAGACATGATGACACCCCTTACTCGGTGAAGGCAAGGCTAATCTCACTGGGTAATTTCTCCTTTTGTCTAAAAGGGTGTGGAAACGTTTCTTTGGGCAGTTTATCACTTTCTTGGTGTGCAACGGTACATAGTACGTCTCGCCCCTGTACTGCTACCTTCCGGACTGGCATAGTGGGCAAAAGCTGCCTTGAAGATCCTTTTTGTCAGTCTAGAAGTCTGGAAGGCAATGTCACAATGCAGGAGCTCTGTAGCGCTGCAGTTTGTGATTCTCACAAACATGGCATGCATATGGTGACAGGGGGTTGGTGGCTATGTGGCCATCGTGCCTACTCATGCCTGCCCATGAATTGGGGAGGTGTGTGCCCCCGTAGTTGTGACTGACCATACCATCATATTGTCGGCAGGACAGGTGGGCAGGGTGAAGAGAGATGTCTCCTATGCACCACATGATCCCATCTGGGGCACAGATGTGCTGAAGGAATTCAAGTTAGAAACTACAGGGCAGAAGGTACTTCATTCCCTGTT
The DNA here is from genome assembly GCA_020510985.1 of Pholidichthys leucotaenia. Lineage (NCBI taxonomy): Eukaryota > Metazoa > Chordata > Actinopteri > Cichliformes > Pholidichthyidae > Pholidichthys > Pholidichthys leucotaenia. Next base: position 164,838,710 of record CM035849.1, read on the forward strand.
TCCCTGGGTGGGAGTGGCTAAGAACACCTTGTGGATTGAAACAACTAATTATAGATTATAGTCATTTGTGAATTTTCTTTATTTGCTTTTTCTGGTACAAATGAGGAATTAACGGCTCTTAGACTTATGCTGACCCAAAATAGAATAGTTCTTGACCAAATAACTCAGAATCAGAATCAGAATCAGAATCAGAATCAGGTTTATTGCCATTGTTCATGTAGTACACAAACTAGGAATTTGTCTCGGTGCAATGCTGCAACATTAAACATGATAAGATAAGAGAAATAAACTATACATGTAATAAAGTGTAGGATAAGATTAAGTGATACTGGTCAACAGTTAAAATATATATTAGCCAGCAGCAGATACTGTGGAGAACTATATAGTGCAGTCGGTAATGCAGGAAGAAAACAGTGATGATTGACATGAGTCTGGTTGAGCTGCTGTACATGGTGCACGAGAGTCAATAAGTCACTTAGTGTTCAGCAGTCTAATGGCAGAGGGGAAGAAGCTGTTCATGTGACGGGAGGTTTTAGTCTGGATGGACCGAAGTCTTCTACCAGAGGGGAGGGGGGCAAACAGTACGTGACCAGGGTGTGAGGGATCGGCTATGATCCGGCCAGCACGCCTCCGGGTCCTGGAGATGTACAGATCCTGGAGAGATGGGAGCTTGCAGCCGATCACCTTCTCAGCAGTGCGCACGACGCGCTGCAGCCTTAGTCTGTCCCTGGCAGTGGCTCCTGCGTACCACACGGTTATGGAGGTGGTGAGGATGGACTCGATGATGGCTGTGTAGAACTGCACTAACATCTTGGTGGGTAGCTTGAGCTTCCTCAGCTGCCGCAGGAAGAACATCCTCTGCTGGGCTTTTTTGATGAGTGAGCTGATGGTCAGCTCCCATTTGAGGTCCCTGGTGATGGTAGTGCCTAGGAAGCGGAAGGAATCAGCAGTGGTGATGGGAGAGCCTGAGAGGGTGAGGGGGGGCAGAGGAGTAGTGACTTTCCTGAAGTCTACAATCATCTCCACTGTCTTCAGAGCGTTCAGCTGCAGGTTGTTATTGCTGCACCAGGACGCCAGCTGGGCCACCTCTCTCCTGTAGGCGGACTCGTCGCCGTTGGAGATGAGCCCGATGAGGGTGGTGTCATCCGCAAACTTGATCAACTTGACAGACTGGTGGCTGGAGGTGCAGGAGTTGGTGTAAAGGGAGAAGAGTAGGGGGAAAGTACACAGCCCTGGGGTGATCCGGTGCTGATGCTAGTATAGTCTGAGACAGTCTTTCCCAGCCGCACATGCTGCCTCCGGTCCGTCAGGAAGTCAATGATCCACCTGCAGAGGGAGTCAGGCACGTTGAGCAGGGACAGCTTGTCCCGGAGCAGAGCGGGGCGGATGGTGTTGAATGCGGAGCTGAAGTCCACAAACAGGATCCTGGCGTAGGTTCCCGGGGAGTCCAGGTGCTGCAGGATGGAGTGGAGGGCCAGGTTGACTGCATCGTCTACAGACCTGTTGGCTCGATAGGCAAACTGCAGCGGGTCCAGGAGAGAGGTGGTGATGGACTTGAGGTGGGACAGGACCAGGCGCTCAAAGGACTTCATGACTACAGAGGTGAGCGCTACAGGTCTGTAGTCATTAAGTCCAGTGATCCGTGGCTTCTTGGGGACAGGGATGATGGTGGAGGATTTGAGGCAGGACGGCACGTGGCATAACTTAAGGGAGGTGTTAAAAATGTCTGTGAATACAGGAGCCAGCTGTTTCGCACAGAGTCTCAGGGTGGAGGGAGACACGCCGTCTGGGCCGGGGGCCTTGCGCGGGTTCAGTCTGGAGAACTGTTTGAGCACATCCTGCTCACTGATGATAAGGGGAGGGGGGAGGAGGGGGGGTGCCTTAAATGAAGTAGGGAATGTGGAGGCTGTGGAGCTGGAGGGAGGGGGGGAGTTGGACACAGATGACGAGGTGTCAAAACGGGCATAGTGTTGGGACAGTCTTTGACAAAGGGCTTTGTCATCCTGACCTTTAGGAGCCTTAGGTCGATAGTTGGTGATTTGCCTCAGTCCTCTCCACACGGAAGCCGAATCATTAGCAGTGAACTGCTGCTGGAGTCTCTCTGAGTATAGAGATTTAGCCCTCTTCAGCTCTCTGTTAAACCGGTATTTAACCTCCCTGTAGCAGTCCCTGTCTCCACTTTTCAGCGCTGCTTCCTTCTCCTTCCTGATCTGTCTGAGCTTAGCTGTGAACCAGGGTTTGTCATTAGAGTAACTCACCCTGGTGCGTGATGGAAGAATGTTCTCTTCACAAAAGTGGATATATGAGTTCACAGTGTCCGTGTACTCATCCAGATCATGCGTGGCTCCTTTAAGCATGCCCCAGTCAGATATTTCCATGCACGTTTCCAGCTTCTCCTCAGCATCACTGGTCCGTATCTTCGTAGTGCTCACAACAGGTTTAGTGAGCTTCAATCTCTGTCTGTATGTGGGAATGAGGTGAACCATCACGTGATCAGATAATCCCAGCGCAGCTCGAGGGACAGCGCGATATGCGTCTTTCACTGTGGTGTAACAGTGATCCAGTGTGTTTAATCCTCTGGTGGGGCATTTAATAAACTGTTTGTAGCGGGGGAGATCGTGGCTCAGATTGCACTGATTAAAGTCGCCAGCCACAATAATCAGCGAGTCTGGAAAACTCCGCTCTGTGTGTTGAATGTGATCCGCGAGCACGCGCTGAGCTTCGCGCGTGTCCGCGTCGGGAGGGGCGTACACAGCGATCATTATGAAAGAAGCAAACTCCCGCGGGGAATAGAAGGGCTTGCAATTGATAACAAGAAATTCCAAGGCAGGAGAACAGCCATCCGAAGGGGCATGTGCGCAATTGTAGGTGATTATTGTTGTACTTTTATCCCTGAAAATGATGCAGATGGTCACGTGATTGCCTCAGCCATACGGAACCTGACTGCTTTGTAGACTGCCGAGGCCAATGATAATGTTACTGATGAACAAACCTGGTTAAATTGGTTACTCTCTTCATGGAGAAGTCTCATCATGAGCCTGTTAATGATTTTGGTGGTATTATTTTTGACCTTTTCTTGGGTCATTCCCTTTATCCGTAGCATGATGATGAGACTTGTTCATGTTAACTTAGTGAAGTACCATGGAGCAGTTGCCGGGGATGGTGGGGATGATGAACAAATAGCGTGAGCTCAAGGTGTCTCTCCATGGCCCAAGTACAGAGTAAAAGTATGACTGATATTCAGAAAATTGAAAGAAGTTGCATGATCATGATGTGAAGTTTGAAACATTATTTCTACTTTGTGTTAGTTACTCTTATTTCTGTTTTTACATTTTATTATTACACTTTATTATTATTATTATCATTATTATTGTTTTGTTTTATCTTTGTTTTTTATAAGCTGCAATGACACAGCGCTATGACATGCATATATCCTTATTATATCCTTATTACCATTATTATCATTGTGTTTTCACTGTTTTTACCATTGATGATTTTTGTCATTAATTAATGAGTTTATTGTTCCACTTGTCCTCCTAAAGGACTAAAACATTAACCAGTGCCTGGGGCAGCAGGGCCGATGGCGGACTTTCCCCGTCAATAGCAAGTTAGGATCTGTTGCACGCAAATGCATTGGAGCTTAACATAGCTGCCAGGTGGGGGTTTAGATGCCATAAATCATTCTTTTTTGATGCCTTGCATGGCATCAAAGGGGGGAGAATGACAGAAAAGTTTCATATTTGTGATTTGCTTTGTCTCAGAGTCTGTCTCAGAGTCTGTGTGAAAGTGTCAAGGATGCAGCTGTACCTTGTTATCATTTTGTTTTAATCTTGTACAGCTCCCGTGTGACTGGTGCTGAGTGAGTGTCATGATTCCTGAGAAAGAGATAATCTGTACACCAAGTTTTGACCAGATGTACTGAACCAATCACCATGGACATTCTTGCCTCCACCTCTCAGATAACGAAGGGCTTAAAGAACTGAGTAATGTGTGTTTGGGTCAGAATGATGCACAAATAGGCTCTGAGACTGTTTTTGTATTGTTCTCCACTGGCCAGTGTAATTAAATTTACTGAAACTCTGATCCTGCCTGGTTTTTGACTGAAGGTTAAGAAGAATTTTTCTAACACCCTCTAAACCTTATAACTGGTTGTTCCACCCTTGGTGGCAACAACCGCAGTCAAGCATTTGAGATAATTGGCAATGAATCTTTTACATCGATGATGAGAAATTTTGGCTCACTCTTCTTTGCAGTATTGTTTTAATTCAGGGCTTGAGCTTGAGGTCACAAACTGATGGATGGACATTTTCCTCCAGGATTGTTTGGCAGAGAGCAGAATTCATGGTTCTATCAATTAGAGCAAGTCATCCTGGTCTTGAAGCAGCAAAGCAGTCCCAGACTATCACACTACCACCACCATGTTTGACTGTTGGTATAATGTTCTTTGTATAAAATGTTGTGTAACTTTTACAACAAATGTTACAAGACACACACCTCCAGAAAGTTTAACTTTTGTCTCATCAGTCCACAGAATATTTTCTCAAAAGTCTTGGGAATCATCAAGTTGTTTTTTGGCAAATGTGAGATGAGTATTTGTGTTATTTGTGGTCAGAAGTGGTTTTCGCCTTGGAACTCGCCCATGGATGCCATTTTTACTCAGTCTGTTTGTTACTGTTGAATTATGAACCTGTGTCCAAACTGAGGCAAGTGAGGCCTCCAGTTCTTTAGATGCTGTTCTGGGTTTTTCTTACCTGTTCTTGAATTTCTTCAAATCGCGGCATGGTATGTTGCTTTTTGAGATCTTTTAGCCCGCTTCACTTTACCAGACAGGTTCTATTTAAGTGATAGCTTGATTCAACAGGTCTGACAGTAATCAGGTCTGAGTATGGCTAATGGAATTGAACTCAGCTTTCCAAAAAATGTGATTAATCCCAGTTAATTTATGATGTAACACGAAGGGGGAGGGGCAAATACTTTTTTCATACATGGCCAGGTAGGTTTGGATAGCTTTTTTTCCCCTTTGTTGTCTAACAGCTTGTCATACACATCATATTTCTCATTTGCAGTCATTTTTACCCACTACATGGTTTTTGATAATATACAGATATTCATTGTCATGTTGCTTGGAAAATGCAAAGTTTTTTTTAAACTTTATTTTTATTGTCATTTTCCAAACAACATATACATCTAAAAAAGAAGAATATAACACAATTTGAAACTAACAGGGAGCAGCATGTTCCCTTTAAAACTTATGTTTGTCCATCGATCTTTCAGTTGACTCAATTTGCTCTTGTTTAGTTAATCTATGTTCTTAACTGTCTTTGCTGGCATTCTGGGCTCTGAACAATGTCCATTTTCAGAATCAGAATCAGAATCAGAATCAGGTTTATTGCCATTGTTCATGTAGTACACAAACTAGGAATTTGTCTCGGTGCAATGCTGCAACATTAAACATGATAAGATAAGAGAAATAAACTATACATGTAATAAAGTGTAGGATAAGATTAAGTGATACTGGTCAACAGTTAAAATATATATTAGCCAGCAGCAGATACTGTGGAGAACTATATAGTGCAGTCGGTAATGCAGGAAGAAAACAGTGATGATTGACATGAGTCTGGTTGAGCTGCTGTACATGGTGCACGAGAGTCAATAAGTCACTTAGTGTTCAGCAGTCTAATGGCAGAGGGGAAGAAGCTGTTCATGTGACGGGAGGTTTTAGTCTGGATGGACCGAAGTCTTCTACCAGAGGGGAGGGGGGCAAACAGTACGTGACCAGGGTGTGAGGGATCGGCTATGATCCGGCCAGCACGCCTCCGGGTCCTGGAGATGTACAGATCCTGGAGAGATGGGAGCTTGCAGCCGATCACCTTCTCAGCTTCCTACTTTTCCTCCATTTGTGTCTCTTGTGGTCTTTGTTTATAAGTCAGATTTTTCCATGATATAGATTTCCTCCATGATGCTCATCCAGTGTTTATGGTTAGAAGCTCACATCTTTCTCCAGTTTCTTGTGGTTGCTTTTTTTGCTAGCTATCAACATTATTTTCATCAAATATCTATCTTCTTGATGGACTTTCACCTCAGCAGAGATGAAATTATACAGATATAAAACATTGCAATTCATTGGGATCTTGTATCCAGCTCTCTTTTGTATTGTTCCATGTACCGGTACTGGTGTCCAGAATGTTATTAATTTATGACATTTCCCCCCAAAATATGTATATGATCAGCATCTGTTACACCGCTGTCCCTCCAACATATTGGCTTTGTATTCAAATATTTGCCTTTAATCTTGGGTGTGACAAAAAAAAGATGATTTTTTTCTAAGCAAATTTGCTGCATATCCATGAATTTGTGATGGTTTGATGCTCTTTCTACATTTCTTGCCAATCTTCTACTGAAATTTTGGAATTGGTCTCTTTTTCCCATTTACGTATTGCTGAATTTTTATTTACTGCAAGCTTTTTGTATAGTCTTGATATGGTTTGCAATACAAAAATTTTTTAAATATTGCACATCTGCGCTCTTTCTAACTAACTAACTACCCTGCACTTATATAGCGCTTTTCTAGTCACAAAGACCACTCAAAGCGCTTTCATTAATACTAACCCTCTATTCTAAGGGCCTATAGGAAACAAATATCTAAGGACAATTTAGAACAGCCAATTAACCTAACATGCATGTTTTTGGCATGTGGGAGGAAACCGGAGAAATCCCGGAGTAAACCCACGCAACACGGGGAGAACATGCAAACTCCGCACAGATCACTGTTGGTCGGGGGCTGGGATCGAACCCACGATCCCACGATCCCCACAATCCCCCGGCCAAGGGTAAACTGTGCTGCCGCAGTGCTAACCACTGCGCCACCGTGCAGCCCATTTCCTCTGGACAATGGAACTACCAAAAAATCAACTTCCATACTGAGATTTTTTTATGGTCGAGTAGCATGTGAGGTTTGGGATGTGTTTGCCAGATATTTTTTAAGCTTTTTGGGCATTATGGATTTTCTCTTTAAAGCTATGAATATAATTTTAGTCTGATACTGTGGTGATGTGAAAATGACGAGGCAGAGTTCTCTCTCAAGTCAGCTTTATTCACAACACCATCATCTCAAAGCAGAGAAAGAGATCCACACAGTAAACTCTCGTCCTTAAACATCAGGACTCTTCACTTTGCAGGTCACATGTCTCACAAACCACCTTGCATTATAAAGAAAGTCACAGTGCATTTTCTCTCCATGATATCACTTCCACTGTCTCCAATGCATCCCCTCTTTAATCCTTTAATTAAACCCCCCCACAGTCTCAAGCCTTGCATACCAAAGCTAAGATTCTTGCAGCTTCCTGTAATCACTAAGGGAGCTGCCCTGCCTTTGTTCTGACCTAAAATGTGAGTCACAAAACAGGTCCCGTATGTGTGTCCACCACACAAAGCCCCCCCAGCATTTTAGAATAAACAGAACAACAAGAGAATAACCACATGCATGCCGTGATAGTATCAATACACATCAGTCCACATGCCGTATAGGCTTCAGCCTCCTGCCGTATCTGCTGTAGCTGGGATTCAACGTCTCTGCGGCACTGTCCTGGGGGTTTGCCGTCTGGGGGTGGAAACCTTTTGTCAGCACCTGTGGGAGTTCTGGGGAAACATTACTCTGCGAAGCCCCCCGCGGTGGTCTGCCTCGCCGCGGGGCCCTCGCCAACAGCACCTGCTCATCTGCCACCACAAAAGCGGGTTTGAGTCTGTTTATGCCAATTTTCTCTTTCCTACCCCCCAAATCTAGCAAAAACTGCTTGTCCCCTGTTTCTAGCACTCTGAATGGTCCGTCATAAGGCGGTCGCAGCGAGGTTCGATGCGCATCGTGTCTAACAAAAACAAACTCTGCGTTCTTCAAAGTTTTAGGCACAAAAACGCGCGGAAAACTGTGGTGCGCGGGGCCGGGCAGCGTGCTTGATTCTATGTTGCTCTGCAACAGCTGAGACGGGGAGGCGTCTGGCGCAGGGTTATCGGGGAGAAACTCCCCAGGCAGCCGGAGTGGCTGCGCAAACACGAGCTTCGCTGGGGAGGCTTCTAAGTCCTCTTTAGGCGCAGAACGCAACCCCAATAACACCCACGGTAACTTGTCAATCCAATTTGCATCCATCAGTGACGCCCTGAGAGCCGCTTTCAATGACCTATGAAAACGTTCGCAAAACCCGTTAGCCTGCGGATTGTACGCAGTTGTGCGGTGAATTGTGACACCTAGGCTGCGGGCCATTGTCGACCAAAGCTCGGACACAAATTGAGGGCCTCTGTCGGACGTAATGTCCGACGGAACGCTGAAACGCGCCACCCAAGCTGTTAAAAACGCGTGCGCCACCTCCTCGGCTGTGGTTGATGCCAGCGGGACCACTTCAGGCCAGCACGTGGTGCGGTCCATCATTGTCAGAAGGTGTGTGCACCCTTGTGACAGCGGGAGGGGGCCCACGAGGTCCACATGAACGTGATCGAACCTCTTGGCCGGAATGTGAAACGGCTCCAAAGGAGCCCTCGTGTGCCTGTGTACTTTGGCTCGTTGACACGCCGTGCAGGCTGCTGCCCACTCCTTAACTTGTTTGCGGAGGCTCGGCCACACAAATTTCTCTCCTACCATTTTGACCGACGCGCGCACTCCAGGGTGCGCCAAGGAATGAACCGAGTCAAAAACGCGGCGGCGCCACGTGGCCGGTACTACTGGCCGCGGCCGTCCCGTGGAGACATCGCAGATTAGGGGGGGGGTATACCGTCTTGCAGCACCCTGCTCTCCAGCCTTAACCCTGTTGGTCCAGACTGAAGCGCGCGCATATCCGCGTCACCAATCTGCTCCGCGGCCATGGCTGCATAATCTACCCCTATGCTGACTGGGGCCGCCACGGCGCGCGAGAGGCAATCTGCCACTACATTGAGTTTGCCCGCCACATGCTGAATATCAGTGGTAAACTCTGATATTGCGGCCAGCTGTCTCTGCTGCCGGCCTGACCACAGTTCAGAAACCTTGGCCATCGCAAATGTTAGCGGTTTGTGGTCAACGAACGCGGTGAAAGAGCGTCCTTCTAGCCAGAACTGAAAGTGGTGGATGGCCAAATGGAGAGCCAGCAGCTCCCTGTCGAACGCGCTGTATTTACGCTCGCTATCGAGCAAGGTCCTGCTGAAAAAAGCGAGGGGCTGCCAAACCCCGGCTACATGTTGTTCCACGACCGCCCCTATGGCCACCTCTGATGCGTCAGTGGTGAGTGCTATGCGGGCCGTTGGGTCTGGGTGTGCCAACAACGCAGCCTTTACCAAGGCTGCTTTCACCTCCGAGAACGCTTGGTCCCGCTCCGGGGGCCACTCGATCTTATCCGCGGGTTTCTTTTTTTTGAGCGCGGCGTACAGCGGCTGCATGAGTTGTGCCGCGCGGGGGAGAAAATGGTTATAAAAATTTACCATTCCCAAAAACTCCTGCAACGCCCTGACCGTCTGCGGCCGGGGAAAATCTGCTACCGCGCGCACTTTGTCGGGAAGCGGAACTGCTCCTTCGGGGGAGACGCAGTGTCCCAAAAAATCGATCTGCGCCACCCCGAACTGACACTTCGCCAGGTTGATTATTAACCCGTGATCTCCCGACCTTCGGAAAACTGTGGCCAGGTGTTTTTCGTGTTTGTCTTCGGACGCGCTGGCTACTAAAATATCGTCCAAGTAAACGAACACGAAAGGGAGATCACGAAGCACCGCGTCCATCATGCGTTGGAATGTCTGAGCAGCCCCTTTAAGTCCGAATGGCATGCGTAAAAACTCGAATAGGCCAAACGGAGTTATTACCGCTGTTTTGGGTATGTCCTCAGCGCGCACTGGGACTTGGTGGTAACCGCGGACCAAGTCTATTTTAGAAAAAACGCGCGCCCCTGCCAAATGAATGGAAAAATCTTGGATATGTGGGATTGGGTAGCAGTCGTGCGCTGTAGCGTTGTTTAACCGGTGGAAATCCCCGCAAGGTCGCCATGCTCCGTTAGCTTTTGGGACCATGTGTAGCGGGGAAGCCCAAGGACTGTTTGAACGTCGGATAATGCCCAACCTCTCCAGGTTGGCAAACTCCTCGCGCGCTATGGCCAGTTTAACTGCGTCCAAGCACCGAGCCTTTGCAAAAACGGGCGGTCCGGGAGTGGTAATAAAATGCTCCACCCCGTGTTTAGCGACTGTTGCCAAAAATGTGGGAACCGTGAGTGCTGGGAACTGAGTGAGCAGTGTGTGGAACTTACCGCTTGCAGCTGTGACGTTGGCTTGTGCTGTTGGCGGGGTCACTCGTGCTGTACAGGGGATAGAATTAAAAGAAAGTGCATTAACCAGGCGCCTGTTAGCGAGATCAACCAACAAACCATGTGAGCACAAAAAATCAGCCGCCAACATATTGAAATTTACTGCTGCTACAACAAAAGTCCACTCAAATGCACGGCCGTGTAGAGACAGAAGCAGAGTCTTCTCACCAAAGGTATTAATCTCCGAGCCGTTCGCTGCCATCACCCGGGGACCTCCGGAACCAGCTAGTCTGTCCGCGTAGGAAGGTGTGATGAAACTCAACTGGGAGCTTGTGTCGACGAGGAACTGCCTCCCGGATCGTGCGTCCGACAAGTAGAGCAGCTTGTTCTCTTCCCCGAGGGCCGCGGCTGCTACCGACCCCTGGTCTTGGCGTTTCCCGAACGCCTGAACTGGCATGGTGGTACACATTTGCGTACCCTCTCTGCGAAACGGCGATGATAGAAACAAAGGACGTCCGATCCGCGTTCCCTGGCCCCTGCCGCCGCCGTCGTCGGTGAGTCTGGCACCACTGCCTCTGGCCCCCTGTCGTCTCTGGTTGTCGCATCGAGTTCCGCTGCCGCGGCCGTGGCTGCGCACCGCTTGGTGGCGTTGACAATCCGTTGCGCCTCTCGGCCCAGCGCGCGGTAGTCCTGTTGGACCAACAGTGGCGAACTGGCCAGGGTAGCTCTCGCTGCTGGCAGTAGAGTCCTGAGGAAAAGGTGGGTGAAAATGAAGTGATCGTTGTCAGAGTCTTTCAACCTCAACAACTTCTCCATCAGGTTCGCGGGCATGTCATTTTCCAACTCCGTCAGCGCCAGGAGCCTCTCTGCTCGCTCCTCCACCGAGGGGGTGAATTGCTGGATGAGTGCAGCCTTCAGCGTGCCGTATTTGTCGCTGTCCGGCGGCTGGTCGATCAGGCTCTCCACATGCTGGACCGTGTTGTTGTCCAGCTTTGCGACTACGTGGTAGAATTTTGTGGCGTCTACCGATATTCCCTGGAGGTTGAACTGCGCCTCAACTGCGTTGAACCAGGAGCGCGGATTGTTCTGCCAGAAGTCCGGTAGCTGGACTGTGGCGGCATTCGCTTGGGTGGGGGCTCCTGACGAGGCTGGCCCGGGGGAATTCTCTTCTTGCATGATACGTCTCGGGTCACCAGTGTGGTGATGTGAAAATGACGAGGCAGAGTTCTCTCTCAAGTCAGCTTTATTCACAACTCCATCATCTCAAAGCAGAGAAAGAGATCCACACAGTAAACTCTCGTCCTTAAATATCAGGACTCTTCACTTCGCAGGTCACATGTCTCACAAACCACCTTGCATTATAAAGAAAGTCACAATGCATTTTCTCTCCATGATATCACTTCCACTGTCTCCAATGCATCCCCTCTTTAATCCTTTAATTAAACCCCCCACAGTCTCAAGCCTTGCATACCAAAGCTAAGATTCTTGCAGCTTCCTGTAATCACTAAGGGAGCTGCCCTGCCTTTGTTCTGACCTAAAATGTGAGTCACAAAACAGGTCCCGTATGTGTGTCCACCACAATACTTTGTAAAGAAAGTGTGTCAAATAAAGGAAAAAATGCTGCTATTTTATAGCATGTGTAGGCATGCAATACGGTTCCTCTCAAAGAAAGAGAAGAGCTGAGCCCAAAAAAGGCCAGTATAGGCAAATGTCTCTGTTATTTTACAAGTCCTGGTTTTGTCTTTGTTGTGTCCATAATTATAAGGAATAACAAGATACTAGTAACTTGGTGAACAGGGCTTTAATACAGGATACAACTATATACATAAGGCTTACAGCACTCATCTGCATGCCAGGTGGCTCCCACGACGAAAGAGACAGAGCATCTTCTGCTCACCTCCTTTATACCATGAGTTGCGTCACTACCGGAAACCGGCAGATAGCCATCCCGGTCTATCCCACATCCAACCCGGCCGCCATCTTACTATTACCAGCCTTTTCCATATCTAACATCCAACCCCTTTAAAAAATGTCAAGCACACAAACAACCCACCCTAATTTGTCTCCCGACTCACGCTCTAAAAGGGGAAGAAAATATGTACAAAAATAAACAAACTCCTATCCATTCACACAACTGAGACTGGGGGGCCGGGTAGACTGCCAGCGCCCCCTACACAGCTGGGCAGGTCATTCTGCCGCCAGAGAAAGAACAGTTCAAATAAAACAAAGCCGTGTTTCTAACTCAAAACAACCCCCATAAACAACAATACACAAATATCACATACAAAATCACAACATACACATACTATTGGCGGCCCCCACCCCAACACCCACCCCATGACAGGCACACACAAACAGACCGTGTTGGGCATTCCAATCTACATAAACAACCAATTAAACATTAGCACACTAAATCATCGGTACTTAATTAGGCACACCACCATCCTGGTTAATAAACTCCTAAAATTACACATGAAAATGTCATACACAAACCAAATCACAGTACCATCTCTCTTATTTCTCTTTATTTATTTATTTTTTAAAATTTACCAGGGCACCAAACAGCAACAACTACACACACAGGACTAGGGTAAAACACCACAGACACACACAAAACCCTCAGTCCTTGGATGGATCCCTCTCCAGGCATCTCCATCATTTAACCTCAGGGCTCTTGCTGTGCCATCTCCTCTCTGTCACTGGCAACCGCAGATCCCTCGGGTGTCTCCAGGTATAGATGGATCTATGCCGGTGTGCTTCCATCCAGTCGGGCTCCACCTGCAGCCGCCTCTGGTTGTCCCGCTGCTTGCGTGGACTGTGATCCCGTCATACTCGAGTATCAACCTTGGTCAGTGAGGGAGCCCTCTTCCTCTTATCCGGATCACTATTCCTGCGACTGGCCTCCGTCACCAAACTCTCTGGCTCGCGGGTCTGCTTCGGTCTCCTTTTGGCAAGCTGTCGCTGGGAGTGCTTTACAACCACCACGCTCCGCGGTCTCGCCCCTTTTTCTCCCGGCGTGGGCACCTCGTCCTTATGAGCCTCATCGGGGGTCCTGGCGTGCCGTCTAGCACCCTTGCCCAGGGCAGCCTACATGACGGCATCGGATCCATCCCGAGACAGTTCTGCGTGGCGCCGAATGTGCTCTCCCTCTAAAACTCTGTCCAGCTAGTCTGAATCCCACACCTCAGCACCCTCCACCACTGGAACAGGCCAGCCCCGAAGTCCACATCCGGACCATTGTTCGCCCGACACAATAGATATGGAGAACATAAGGCTGTAAAACAGGTTACACCCCATAACGTTAACTCCGGACACTGAAACACTGATGCGGACTCTGGGTGCCACACTCTCCTTATATCGGGCCTCCATTTCCACATAGCCCCAAATGGTCAACCTGTTCGGTCCAAATCCAAAATACTTTCCGTATTGCCTCCTAATCTGTCAGTGGGGAAACAGTCTCTGGATGGTTGTCAGGTTCAGGATGGAAATAACCGATCCAGTGTCCATCAACAGTCGAACCTCAACGCCATCTAGCGTGACAGTGCAACCGATCCTCCCCGTCGTCTCCGGGGAGACGGTATGTACGATTGTCAGAGTCTTCTGCGTAGCACCTGGTTCACCCCTATGGCTCCTGTGTACGAAGTTAGCGCACATCCTGGCAAAATGGTTCAACACACCGCACTTGCCACAACACTTTCCTTTCGCCGGGCACACCCTGGACTTATAGCGGTGCTCAGTGAACCCACATCCATAACATTCTGGTGTACCTGGAGCGGACCTTATCTTGACCACGGAGGCAAAATCATCCTCTCGGCATTCGCCATCACAAGGGTCCAGGATCAGTGCCTCAGCACAAGACTCACCCCCGTCCAGAGAAGCCCCTTCAGTAAGGCCTCTCACGGTGGTCTCTGCCACCTCGAACTGTTGGACAAGCTCGATAGCTTCAACTAACGTCAACTCTCCTGGGTGTGTTAACAACCTGGACCGGGCTACCGGGCAGTGGATGTGCTATGCCAGCTGGTCCCGAATCATCTCGTCCTCCAGGGGTCCAAACCTGCATTCCCTCGCCAGCTCACGGAGGTCCGCCAAAAATCTTCTAACAGGCTCTCCCGACCGCTGGCGGGGCTGTTGAACCTGAATGCATCTAACCGTGACGTTTTCCAGCGCTCTAAAGTAACGCGCCATTAGCTTCACTACCTCATCGAAGCTATCAGCACCTCCAAGGTTCTCTAGGATCCTCTGCCCTTCCATTCCCAAATTATGGACCAACACAGCTCTCGCTCAGAGCTTCTCCATCTCTCCCAGGTTTAAGACAACGAGATCGTTAGTAAAGGCAGCAAACCAATGAGGCCACATCACGGGCAGCTCACCCGGGGCCTCCAAAAATGGCTGAAAGCTGGCAATGGAACGCTCCATTACCGCTTTTACCTTGTCGCCAAATGTTGTGTCCATAATTATAAGGAATAACGAGATACTAGTAACTCAGTGAACAGGGCTTTAATACAGGATACAACTATATACATAAGGCTTACGGCACTCGCCTGCATGCCAGGTGGCTCCCACGACGACAGAAACAGAGCATCTTCCGCCCACCTCCTTTATACCATGACTGGCATCACTACCAGAAACCGGCAGTTAGCCACCCCAGTCTATCCCACATCCAACCCGGCCGCTATCTTACTATTACCAGCCTTTTCCATATCTAACAGTCTTATTCTTTCTCTAATTTGATTTCTTTTCTTGGATTTTCTCTTGTTGCTTGACATATTGATCTTAGTACCTTTAAATATTCCTGAATTGTGAAATTTGCCAAGTGTAGGATTAATAAACCTTATCTTATCTTAGCTTATCTTAACTTACTCTTTCAGGCAGCCTTTACCTGCCCAGTTTATGAGATACTCCTTGTAGAACTGTACTGCATGTCTTTGCTATGATATTCCTAAACCCAGAAAAGCTTTCAAATTTTTAATAGAAGAAATACTGATTTATTTCCTAAATGAAAGCACAAAGGTACTGATGCCTCTTGGTGCCTGTGGCAGGGAGGTATTGGGGTAAAAAAGGCACACTGCCACCTTTACTGGCCTGGCATAGTTAATAAAATACCTTTTTTTCCCAGCTGCAGTGACGGTAAAAGGGACTTAAATTAGTGTATTTTGATAACACAGCCATATGTGGAAATTTTGCCAAATAAAAATTTGATAAAATATGGCAATACAATGATACTGTGGGCACCCAGCACAATGCAGACTGATAATATTCATGCTCAGCAGGGATTGCATACAAACAGAGAGCCCTAGGGAGACAACCAGAACAATGACTATTGTTATTCATCCCCGGAGTAAGGAGAGGAGTCTGGCGCCAGTTAATCACGCGATTGATATGTATTGTCTGATATGTATATCAATATGTAAATGTGCCATGCATTCTCTCTTGTCTGTATAAAAGAGCTGACTTTACATGCCTCACGAGCACACTGACAACAGTGCACACACAGCACACAGTGCTGCAGTGTATCTCATGATGATGGAGGACTAAAACTGTTAAACCTTCAGCTCGCCGTGTCTCGCCTGAAGTTATTTTGTTCCTCCACACTGGTGACCCTTGACGAAGAATGGAACACGAGGCGAACACCCGGAGATGACCCAGACGGGAAGCCTCAGAATGCGTCACGGTGCATCCCTCGCCTGATCTTTTACCTCCACACTGGTGACCCTGACGAGGGAGAATGACCGTCTGCTCCCTTTCACCACGCTGTGGATTCCAGAGACCGGGGATCGCCTACATCCTTCGCATCTACACGGGAGGGCGCGCGCCTTGTCCTCTCTCCATGATGGCGACCTCCAGGGCCGGACGGAGAACGCGGCACTTGGACTGAGATGCACGAGGATCAGCGGCATGAGCAACGCACAGAAACAGCCTGAACAGGGAAGACCATCGGTGCCGACTGCGTTGATTTCCATCAAGCTCCCTGACCCTGACTCACCTCTCAACAACAGACCTTCCGCACACAGAATTATGAGGACCGCGCAACTTTCAGCTATGTGGTCACTGCGCCAGGCGCGCGCTACGCACGGAACCAAACTGGCTCCACAGACTGAAACATTCGTCCTCCGCCGCTGCACATGCCCGAGAAACACGGCCGATCGCCATCCTCGGAACCTTCAGGGCTGCTCACGTGCCTGGAGCAGACATGTAGCCTGCACACAGGACATTGTATGGGTTTCTCAGCCGCAGCGCACAATGGGAATTTAGCCGATTGCTTTCCCCGATGACTTTAGAGCTTTTCCCGCACCTCACTCACAAAGCCGGCTGATCGCCGTCTGGTTCCATTACGCACGACTGCACACCGGCCCGTGTGCCCACGATCCACGGCCGTTCAACGTGCTGGAACTCAGAGCGGAGCACACTGCCCTTTCCACCCCTCCCCCGTCCCCCTCACGGACTGACATGCCCTCCGACAGTTCTACTGGAGCTGGAGCCAAATGACCGGGGGGGTCACAACCCCTTCTGACCGTTCTAGGGGGAGCAGTGTGGGCACCCAACACAATGCAGACTGATAATATTCACACTCAGCAGGGATTGCATACAAACAGAGAGCCCTAGGTGGACAACCAGAACAATGACTATTGTTATTCATCCCTGGAGTAAGGAGAGGAGTCTGGCGCCAGTTAATTATGCGATTGATATGTATTGTCTGATATGTATATCAATATGTAAATGTGCCATGCATTCTCTCTTGTCTGTATAAAAGAGCTGACTTTACATGCCTCACAAGCGCACTGACAACAGTGCAGACACAGCACACAGTGCTGCAGTGTATATCATGATGATGGAGGAATAAAACTGTTAAACCTTCAGCTCGCCGTGTCTCGCCTGAACTTATTTTGTTCCTCCACAATACAAGCCTTTAGTTCCACCTGATTTTGATCAGGCAAGCTGGAAAGCTGGTAAACAGACAAACAGATACAGAGACACATGTAGTGAATATAGTATGCCTATGTTTGTCATGAATCTGGGTTTGGTGATCCCAAACCCAGGTCTGACACCGTGGCTATTTTGGCCCATCTCACTATTTATTTTCCATCAGGCGCTTCAGGGAGCCCTTTGGATCCTCCGCTCCCTGACAGCTCGGGCATGCCCCCTCCTCCTGTCAGTATCACCAGCTGTTCCGTATTATTGGTGTCTCACACACATACACACACACCTCATTCACGTCCATTCACATGCTCGGACACTCACTCACACACACATGGTTTCAATTTGTCCAGCCACACTCTTCCACACAGACGGTCTCTTCCCTCATTAGTATTGTGATTACTTAAGCTCTCTCGGAGTGGGAAGAGGTCGGCAGAGCATTACGCTTTATTCACGGCAGCGTGTACCTCTGTGTTTGCTAGCCGTCATTCCCTACGTTACTCTTCAGCCTGACAATTTAGTCTTCTCTTACGCTACTAGACTGCTGAGATTAGTTAGTGTAAGCGGCTGTTCCTGCCTTGTCTTCATCCTCCAGACAGCTCGGACCGCCTTGGACTGCCTCAGCCCGTAAGTCATGATTGCCTTTCTCCTTGTGCCGACAGCTGCCCTGCAGCACTAGGCATTCCCTCTCCCCGGGCTGTTGAGCATCTGGGTGGCATCCCTGTTCATCTGGTGGCCTCAGTTGTATCATTGCAACCCTCTGTTTATATCGTAAACTGTTTTGCTGGACCTAGTTTAGGGACTTACTGGAGCAGGCACTCTTTTCCGCTCAGTGGCTGCAGTCTCCCAAGGACGTTCATCTGGCTATGTAGATCTTCTCATGACCTCGCCATACCCCCTTTGTGTGCCCCTACAAGTTTGCTGGCTCCAGAACCAGGTTGCTCGAGGGAAGAGGAACCTGAGGCCTCGGAGAGTCCAATTCCGGGGTCAGCGGTGAGGCAATTCCCGGCCGCCATGGCAGAAGAGCCGGTGGTATGGAAGACAGTGCACAGGGGCACTGAGGCTGCAATCACCATCATGCCTGCTGTGGGGGCCGCCGCGGCTGAGTCACCCTCCGGACCAGACCTCCAGCCGACCACGTCCAGGACAGCATCATTGGCATCGTCGGAGTCCTGGACGGTGGTGGAGCTTGAGCACAGGCAAGTACTCTCTCCTGTAGTTCTCTTGTCAGTTTCTGAGAGATCTAGCCTGGGTCTTGGGAAGGGGAGCCAGGTGCAGCCCTCAGCTGCATCCAGACTCCCCTTGCTGGGCTCCGCCGCTGCCAGCGACTCTAACCATCTTTTCAGTCCCGTCTTCTCCGAGCTCCATCCTAGGGTCACCGGAGAGGAGCTGCCGCAACCTGGGTTGTCCGCTGATGATGACGCGAGCCCAGCCATCCCGGTAGAGGTCGACATGGGTGCAGCACCTGGTGGACCAACGGAACCCATGCACCCTAAATCATTGGAGTCCTGGATGGCGGTGGAGCATGAGTTCAGGAAAGTGTGCTCCATAATGTCTTCTATGTCTATGATGAAGTCACACTGCCCGACTCATGGTGAGGAGGGCCCGGGGCAGCTCGCAGTAGCCCTTGGAGTCACCTCGCCGGGCTCTGCCGCTGCCAGCAACCCTGTCTCGGTCTCTTTCTCTCTTCCTCCAGGTTTGGAGCTCCTTGCCAGGGTCGCCGGTGAGCAGCCAATCCTCCCAGAGGCAGCCGAGGATCTGGGTTCAACACCGGGGTTGGTGAGGAATCCTTCCTCCCTTGCTGGGGCGGCCACCACAGGAGCAATGAGGTCCCTGATGGGGACCACCGCAGGTGCAACAGTACTCCAGCCAGAGCCCACCCCGAGTGCAGCAGAGCTTCAGCCGGAGTCCACCGCGGGTGCAACAGAGCTCCAGTCGGAGTCCACAGCAGGTGCAGCGGAGCTCTAGCCGGAGTCCACCGCTGGTGCAACAGAGCTCCAGCCAGAGTCCACAGCCGGTGCAGCAGAGCTCCAGCCAGAGTCCACCGCCAGTGCAGCAGAGCTCCAGCCGGAGTCCACCGCTGGGGCAATGCTGTCCCAGACCGGGACCATCGCGGGTGCAGCTATGTCCTAGACTGGGACCATCGCGGGTGCTACGATCCCCCTGCTCCAAGCTTCAGAGGGTGGGGGGGGCTCCTATCCCTCGGCTTGGCCACCTACTTCTAAGTTCCCTGGTGGGTAGGCTACCTCTTCGCCTTCCCCCCTGGTCCTGGTGGCTCAACCATGCTGGTCGGCCACCCAAAAGACTTGGCCTTCGGGTCAGGTGGTCCATCAGCCCCGGCAGGCCACTGGACTCTGCTCAACAGGCCGCCTGCTGGACTTGGGACTCGGGCAGGCCACCTGGTCAATCACCCCTCGCCATGCCTGGGGCCTGGGACTCTGGTCGGCCCCCTGAACTTTGGACTCCGGGGGGAGGGGGGTTAGTGTCCTAGGTGGGGGCTGTTAAGAGGTTTACCTTACTATATCTGCATATTATTTTTTGTATTATTCACTTGTTGCTTCCCTCCTAACCTGTTTTTCCCCCACCTCCCACCCTGGGTAATTGTTTGTCTCTGAGGGGGAGGGGGGGTTCCCTAGTAGTGCTTTTTGTGTTTTTCTGCTGGTGGTACTGGGGTGTCTAGAATCCACCCCTTGGGGAGGGGGGGCTCTGTCATGAATCTGGGTTTGGTGATCCCAAACCCAGTTCTGACACTGTGGCTATTTTGGCTCCTCTCACTATTTATTTTCCATCAGGCGCTTCAAGGAGCCCTTTGGATCCTCTGCTCCCTGACAGCTCGGGCACGCCCCCTCCTCCTGTCAGTATCACCAGCTGTTCCGTATTATTGGTGTCTCACACACATACGCACACACCTCATTCATGTCCATTCACATGCTCTGACACTCACTCACACACACATAGTTTCAATTTGTCCAGCCACGCTCTTCCACACCGTCGGTCTCTTCTCTCATTAGTATTGTGATTACTTAAGCTCTCTTGGAGTGGGAAGAGATTACCGGAGCATTATGCTTCATTCACAGGAGCGTGTACCTCTGTGTTTGCTAGCCATCATTCCCTACGTTACTCTTCAGCCTGACAATTTAGTCTTCTTTTTATGCTGCTAGACTGTTGAGATTAGTTAATGTAAGCAGCTGTTCCTGCCTTGTCTTCATCCTCCAGACAGCTCGGACTGCCTTGGATTGCCTCAGCCCGTAAGTCGTGTTTGCCTTTTTCCTTGTGCCAACAGCTGCCCTGTGGCATTAGGCATTCCCTCTCTCTGGGCTGCTGAGCATCTGGGTGGCATCTCTGTTCGTCTGGTGGCCTCAATTGTATCATTGCAACCCTCTGTTTATACCGTGACTGTTTTGCTGGACATAGTTTGGGGTTTAGTTTAATAAAGTGCACGACTCTACTGCTGCTCGTGGGTTTTTCATTCCTCCCTCTGTGCACTGCGTAATGGCGCACAAGAGGTCATAATAATGTTGCTTTGCACTGAGGCATATTTAATGTAACCAAGCAGCCCCCAGTACGGAAAAAAATAGGACATTGGAATAAAAATAATGTGATGTAACATAAGCTTTAAGAATCAAATGTTGAAGTTGTAGTGTTATTAATTTTTCAGTATTGAAACTGCTGCATAATTTAAGCTCAGAACTTACTTTGAAAGGGTTTTTGGCTTTCCTCAGCTGTCCGTTGTGGTCCGCTATGTTTTAGAGGCGAGAAGTGTGGGATTTGTAGTTTTTGCCGATGAGAAAAACAATGTGACGCAACATAAGCTTTAAAGAGGACATGAAACACTCCATGTAATGATCATAATTCAAAACATGGACACTTAAGCTGTGTGAAATTTTCACTTGTCCCCCATATAGTGTATTGTATAGTGAATCAGCCATTTTGTAGTGCTGTTCGAAATCTTAACTGAAAATTTCATTCACTATATAGTACACTCAAAATATCCCACAATGCATTTTGAAAAGCAGTGTACAACGGATGGTCACTACATTAGCCAATACAGTATATCCCATAATGCAATGCGCAGCCAACGGAGCAGTGAGAGGAGAGCTTCACATCACAACATAAACTACCTCAAGGTATTTATAGTTATTAATTCAGCAAAAATGATTTGATTTAATACATATTTACTACAAATTACATGCAGGTTATGGTGCACATACAGTATGTGGGTTTCATATGCTTCACATGTTTATTACTGTATGCTTATTGTATGCTTCACGTCTCAGAGGAACAAAAGGACTGAACCTCCTAGGGGTAACAGGAGGATGTGAAATCTGGCCTTTTGTATGCAAAGAGATGGCCTTGAGGGATTTCCTGACCACCAGGACTTTAGGTGGAGGCGAGAAGACCTGGAGGGGGATGCATTGTGATTTGGGATTAAAAGACAATGTGACTGTGTGCTTTGATGTCCTGGGGTACAAAAGGGACAGATGTTGGGGGATTCACTCTCTTTCTGTTTTTGGATGTTGGAGAATGTGAATGTGAATAAAACTGGACTTGAGAAATAAACTCAGCCTCGTCCTTCCACACTTCTCCACACTGGTGACCCTAAGACGTATCATGAGCGGAGGCGATTCTCCAGAGCCAGACTCGTCAGGAGCCAGCCAAACGAATTCAGCCACAGTTCAGCTACCGGACTTCTGGCAGAACAATCCGCGCTCCTGGTTTAACGCAGTCGAGGCGCAGTTCAACCTCCGGAGGATTTCGGTAGACGCCACAAAGTTCTACCATGTGGTTGCAAAGCTGGACAACCACACAGCACAGCGAGTGGAGAGCCTGATCAACCACCCGCCGGACAGCGACAAGTACAGCACGTTGAAGGCTGCACTCATCCGTTACTTCACCCCCTCGGTGAAGGAGCGAGCAGAGGGGCTCCTGGCGCTGACTGAATTTGAGAGCGACAGACCTACAGACCTGATGGGGAAGATGTTGAGTTTGAGAGACTCCGAAAATGATAACTTCATCTTCACCCACCTTTTCCTCAGGACCCTACCGTCAGCGGTGAGAGTGACCCTGGCCAGTTCACCACTGTTGGCCCGATGAGACTACCACGAGCTGGGCCAGGAGGCGCAACGTCTCGTCAACGCCAATAAACGGCGCGCAGCTACGTCTGCGGCAGCGGAGCTAGGTGCAACGTCCGGAGATGGCAGGGGGCCAGAGGCTGCTGCACCAGACTCACCGACGACGGCGGCGGCAGGGGCCAGGAAACACGGAGCAGACGACGTCCTTTGCTTCTACCATCGCCGCTTCGCAGAGAGGGCACGCAAGTGCATTCCACCGTACCATTTCAAGCGCTCAGGAAACGCCAAGACCGGGGGTCAGTAGCAGCTGCGGCCCTCGGAGAGGAGAACAAGCTGCTCTACTTGAGGGATGCGCGCTCGGGGAGGCATTTACTCGTGGACACAGGCTCCCAGCTGAGTTTCATCACACCTTCCTACGCTGACCGACTGGCACCTTCCAGTGGTCCCAGGGTGTCAGCAGCGAACGGCTCGGCGATTAAGACCTTTGGTGAGAGGACTCTGCTTCTGTCTTTACACGGCCGTACATTCGAGTGGACTTTCGTCATAGCGGCAGTCAATTTCAACATGTTAGGGGCTGATTTTTTTGTGCTCACATGGTTTGTTGGTCGATCTTGCTAATAGACGCCTGGTTAATGCACTGTCTTTTTATTCTATTCCCTGTACAGCTCGAGTGGCCCCGCCAACAGCACAAGCCAACGTCACAGCTGCAGGTGGTAAGTTCCACACACTCCTCACTCAGTTCCCAGCACTCACGGTCCCAACATTTTCGGCGACCGTGGCTAAACACGGGGTGGAACATTTTGTTACTACCACCGGACCACCCGTTTTTGCAAAAGCTCGGTGCTTGGATTCAGCTAAACTGACCATAGCGCGCGAGGAGTTTGCCAACCTGGAAAGGTTGGGCATCATCAGACGTTCGAAGAGCCCATGGGCTTCACTGCTTCACATGGTCCCTCCCGAAAGCTGATGGCTCGTGGCGACCTTGCGGTGATTTCCGCAGGTTGAACAACGCTACAGCACACGACCGCTACCCGATCCCACACATCCAAGATTTTTCAGTTCATTTGGCGGGGGTGCGCGTTTTTTCTAAAATAGACTTGGTACGCGGTTACCACCAGGTCCCAGTGCGCGCTGAGGACATACCCAAAACAGCGGTAATAACTCCTTTCGGGCTTTTCGAGTTTTTGCGCATGCCGTTTGGGCTTAAAGGTGCGGCGCAGACGTTCCAACTCATGATGGACACGGTTTTGCGCGATCTCCCTTTCGTGTTCGTCTACCTGGACGACATATTGGTAGCCAGCGCGTCCGAAGACGAACACGAAAACCACCTCACGGCAGTTTTCCGGAGGTTGGCAGAGCACGAGTTAATAATCAACCCAGCGAAGTGTCAGTTCGGGGTGACGCAGATTGATTTTTTGGGGCATCGCGTCTCCCCAGAAGGAGCGGTTCCTCTGCTTGACAAAGTGCGCGCAGTAACAAATTTTCCCCAACCACAAACGGTCAAAGCGTTACAGGAGTTTTTGGGAATGGTGAATTTTTATAACCGTTTCCTCCCCCGCGCAGCGCAGCTCATGCAACCATTGTATGCTGCACTAAAAAAACAAAAACCCACAAATAAAGTCGAATGGTCTCCGGAGCGAGAGCGCGCATTTTCTGAAGTCAAAACAGCCCTGGCAAACGCTGCGTTGTTGGCACATCCAGTCCCAGCGGCCCGCATGGCGCTCACTACTGACGGGTCATATGTGGCCATAGGGGCGGTCGTGGAACAGTATGTAGCCGAAGTCTGGCAACCGCTCGCCTTTTTCAGCAAGATTCTGCGCGACAGCGAACGAAAATACAGCGCATTCGACAGGGAGTTGTTAGCCCTCCACTTGGCCATTCGCCACTTCCAGTTCTGGCTGGAAGGACGCCGTTTCACTGCGTTCGTTGACCACAAGCCGCTGACTTTCATGATGGCCAAGATTTCAGAACCTTGGTCGGGCCAGCAGCAGAGACAGCTGGCCGCGATATCGGAGTTTACTACCGATATCCAGCATGTGGCGGGTAAACTTAATGTGGTGGCGGACTGCCTCTCGCGCGCCGTGGTGGCTCCAGCCCGCATAGAGGTAGATTCTGCAGCCATGGCCGCGGGGCAGGTTAGCGACGCGGAAGTGCGCGCGGCCCCGGTCTGCGTGGGGATAGATTATGCAGCCATGGCCGCGGAGCAGGTTAGCGACGCGGATGTGCACGCGCTCCAGTCTGCACCAACAGGGTTAAGGCTGGAGAACAGGGTGCTGCAAGACAGTATGCTCCCCCCTAATCTGCAATGTCTCCACTGGGCGGCCGCGTCCTGTGGTACCAGCTCGATCCATTCTCTGGCGCACTCGGGAGTGCGCGCGTCAGTCAAAATGGTAGGAGAGAAATTTGTATGGCCGAGCCTGCGCAAACAAGTCAGAGAGTGGGTGGCAGCCTGCATGTCTTGTCAGCGGGCCAAGGTTCATAGACACACGAGAGCTCCCTTGGAGCCGTTCCACATTCCAGCTAAAAGGTTTGATCATGTCCACGTGGACCTCGTAGGCCCCCTCCCGACCTCACAAGGGTGCACACATCTTCTGACAATGGTTGACCGCACCACACGCTGGCCGGAAGTGGTTCCGCTGTCGTCAACCACAGCGGATGAGGTGGCGCACACGTTTTTAACGGCATGGGTAGCGTGTTTTGGAGTCCCGTTGGACATTACGTCCGACAGAGGCCCTCAATTTGTTTCCGAACTTTGGTCAGCGATGGCCCGCAGCCTGGGGGCAACGATCCACCGCACGACCGCGTACAATCTGCAGGCTAACGGGCTATGCGAACGTTTTCACAGGTCACTGAAGGCGGCTCTCAGAGCGTCACTTACGGATGCAAATTGGGTGGACAAGCTACCATGGGTTTTATTGGGGTTGCGTTCTGCACCTAAAGAGGATTTAGAAGCCTTCCCAGCTGAGCTAGTTTTTGCACAGCCACTTCGGCTGCCCGGGGAATTTCTCCCAGATAATTCCAGCGCCAGAGTGCTCCCCGGCTCAGCGGTTACAGAATAGCATGGGCCCGAGCACGCTACCTGGCCCCGTTCACCACAGTTTTCTGCGTGTTTTTGTGCCTAAGGCTTTAAAAAATGCGGAGTTTGTTTTTGTCAGACATGATGCCCATCGTCCACCTTTACGCCCACCTTATGATGGACCATATAGAGTGCTGGAAACAGGGGATAAGCATTTTTTGCTAGATTTGGGGGACAGAAAAGAAATGATTGGTATAAACAGGCTCAAACCCGCTTTTGTGGTAGCTGACAAAGTTGTGCAGTTGGCTAAGGCTCCTCGGCGTGGCAGACCCCCTAGAGAGCATTCCCCAGAACACCCACAGAGGTTGACTAACAGTTCTCATCCTCAGGCAGCAGCTGCACAGCAGGAAGACGCCACGGAGGTGGTTCAGCCTGCTTACAGCAAATACGGGAGAAGGCTGAGGCCCAAGTGGCACATGGACTGATATGTAGTGATTTTATTATGACATGCAATCTGTGGTTATGTTGTTCCATCTTAGATATTTGGGGGGGGGGTCATGTGGTGCACATATGTGGGTTTCATATGCTTCACATGTTTATTACTGTATGCTTATTGTATGCTTCACGTCTCAGAGGAACAAAAGGACTGAACCTCCTAGGGGTAACAGGAGGATGTGAAATCTGGCCTTTTGTATGCAAAGAGATGGCCTTGAGGGATTTCCTGACCACCAGGACTTTAGGTGGAGGCGAGAAGACCTGGAGGGGGATGCATTGTGATTTGGGATTAAAAGACAATGTGACTGTGTGCTTTGATGTCCTGGGGTATAAAAGGGACAGATGTTGGGGGATTCACTCTCTTTCTGTTTTTGGATGTTGGAGAATGTGAATGTGAATAAAACTGGACTTGAGAAATAAACTCAGCCTCGTCCTTCCACACTTCTCCACAAGGTATTCATTTTTACCACCATTAGTCTGTTACATTTTACTGTCTCACCATGATGACATCATTAACCGTGCCACAAAAACAAGCCCAGTAGTGCCCAATAGCTGTTAATTTTATTGTTATATTGAGTTTCGGCGCGGTGAGTCAGTGGTTAGCACTGCTGCAGCACAGCAACTCACCCTTGGCCGGGGGATCCTGGGTTCAATCCCAGCCCCCGACCAACAGTGATCTGTGTGGAGTTTGCATGTTCTCCCTGTGTCTGCGTGGGTTTACTCCGGGATTTCTCCGGTTTCCTCCCACATGCCAAAAACATGCAAGTTAGGTTAATTGGCACCAAACTGGGGATTCTAAATTGTCCTTAGGCATGACTGTGAGAGTGAATAGTTGTCTGTCTCTCTGTGTTGGCCCTGTGATGGACTGGCGATCTGTCCAGGGTGTACCCTGCCTCTTGCCCAAAGATGCTGGGATAGGCTCCAGCTCCCCCGCGACCCGAAAAAAGGATTAAGCAGAAGAAGATGAATGAATGAATGAATGAGTTTACTATATAGTCCACTATATCTAAATTCACTATATAGCGAAAGGGAGGGAGGGAGGGAGTGAACATACCGAACACAGCCTTAGTCTTAAAATATTTTATTAGTTTGACCCGGTAAATGTAACAGTATTGGAATAAAATCTAAGTGAAATTACCTTTTTTCAGAATTGAAAACCGCCATATTGGTCGTGACGTCACTGGGTTGATTGCCAGGCAGCAGCAGCTATGTCTATTAGCTAAACCCATCAGAAGGAGAGTTGTTTTCAATATTTAGAGTTAAATTATGAAGGCAGATTAAGTTAAAAGTATGGTGAGGAGTTTTACAGACACTCGATAGACTGTGTCTTTAAACCAGTGAGGAGAACAGCGGGACGTTGGAGGTTTACAGCAGTCGCCTCCTTCATTCAGGTGTGTGGAGACCATGTGGACCA
Organism: Pholidichthys leucotaenia; assembly: GCA_020510985.1. Lineage (NCBI taxonomy): Eukaryota > Metazoa > Chordata > Actinopteri > Cichliformes > Pholidichthyidae > Pholidichthys > Pholidichthys leucotaenia. The sequence goes on from CM035849.1 coordinate 164,865,875, forward strand.
CCGCTGCTGCTATCCGTGATTCTATTGTCAGGACATCGATGTGAACCACTTCTTTGGGGACTTTTCCTACATAATCGATGTCTCAAGAACCGTGAGTTTTTCTGTGAGAGAGACAATTCTACTCCATGATGCTTAGCTGAGCCTAAGCGGACTAATGAAGGTAATTAATGAAGCTAACACTAGCTATTTAGTGTCAACGCGGGAGCAAATTCACTTGCGAAAATGTGAGAATCAAAGCTTCTGCCTTCACCAAGTCACTAATGTAAGATAAGCCTTTATTAGTCCCACAATGGGGAAATTCCAGGATTGCAACAGCATAGGGACAGCAACACTCAGAGCAACAATCAGAAGGCAAGAAAAAAAAAAAAAACAACATCTAGTAAACATATGTCCATATTACTATAAATGTATATATGTAGACACACAGTGCAGAGCATTATGGCTGGTGAATGTGCAGCAGAAAGTCTAAGCTCTCTCTCCGCGGATGCAGCGGGCCAGCTGGAAGTCTTTGGGCATGATGGTGACCCCCTTAGCGAAGAAGAGACCACCAGGTTGGCCTCGCAGGTCTCCTGCAGAGCCATGACGGCGAAGCTCAGGAAACGCAGGACGGTCTTGAAGTCCTGAGCGATCTCCCTCACCAGGCGCTGGACGGGCAGCTTACGGATGAGCAGCTCCGTGGATTTCTGGTAGCGACGGATCTCTCTCAGAGCACGGGCCTGTGACGGCAAGGCCTCTTCACTCTGCCGGTGGCCAGAGCGCCTCTCCGAGCAGCCCTGGTGGCTAGCTGTCTCCTGGGGGGGGGGGGGGGGGGGGGGGGGCTTCTTCCTCCAGTAGGTTTTACGGGCGGTCTGCTTGGTTCTTGCCATCGCTCTTTATTATTCTGTCTTATATTTCTTTCACGCCGCCTAAACTCCAGCCCGGCACCCGCATCGTTTTCGCTACAGCTCCCGGTATGTCGAGTTTCCCATTAGCACCGGGCGGCGGCCAAGTGCTAGCTAGCACTAGCTCCTCCCCGCTGTAACGTCTCCCGCTGCAAACCGTGGCTCCGTCCGCCGACCCGGGAGACCCCCGGGGCGATCCGTGCGTCCGTGATATATATACAGAGTGAAAGGTGTAGAAAGAAGAAGGAAGATAAAAAAAAAAAAAAAAAGGCTGTTGCAACAGGCAGCCGACTCGTGTGGCGCCACCGGTCCGGCGGAACCGGAACCTGTAAGTGGAGAATGTAGTTATAGCAGTTGCCTGTCTGATAAAACTCGACTGGAAGCCATTACAGCCGTTAGTAAGCTCATTAGCATGCTAATGCTGCTGTTGCTAATGAACTGCAATCAGCTGATGAGATGATAAATGTTTAGATTGTGGCGTAACCCCCACAACAGACTGGGACAGGCAAAACGCTCAACTAGAGCAACTAACAGAACAGTGAAATGTGTGTGTTAATGTCAACAGGCAGCCCCGCTTCTTCTGGCTTTTTCCGGCTCAGTACTGTGATGTTAATGTGCCATTCATGCATTGTGTTCATGCTTCCTGCCCTTACTGTGTCTATACACTGATAACAATATGTAGATGTGCCTTGTAACCTCTTTTGTCCTGCAGTTCCGGAGCTGAGGCGAATTACGGCCAGCAATCTCCTTATTGTTATGTGTGTCTCTCAAATGCAAATGCCCATACCTACTGCTGTGAATGCCTTTCATGTATTGTCTGTGGTTGGGTATATAAGCTGCATCACTCTGTAACTCACCCTCTGACTCTCCTTTTGACTGCTCATCTGCACACTTTGCTGGAGAGCCTCCGGGCTCGCCCATGGAGCGAGCTCCATGATGGCGGCATGATAATAAACCTATTTAAAACCTCACTTTGCTGCCTTAATTTATCATGCCGCCTCATTGGTGACCCCGAGAATGCACACGCTTTGTGCAACGCAACCTTCTGGTCTGGACGACCCGACGACAACGAACGCAGCACCCGGCGGTGATTCTCCGATGACAAGCGAACGCAGCAGCCTGACGCAAATTATCTGCCCTCCCTTCTGCTTCAGGGAGACTTCGACGCAGAGTTACCAGGCGAAACTCTCCGGAGACCACCCACGACCGGGACAGCTGCGGAAAACTTCATGGTGAGATCTGCACGCCTAGATCGGCACATCCACGCTGGACCGGCCGCTCTCACAGCTTCTGACACACGATTCTGTGTCTCCACACGAGAGCGCACACACCTCGTCCTCTCCCCACGACGGCGACCTCCATGGCCGACGGAGAACGCAGCGCGTGGACCTGAACGCACCATGACCCATCTACAACAACTACAACAGGGATGATTAAGCTCCCTGACCCTGACTCTCCCTCTCCAGCAGGCCCATCCACGCACGGAACCCCGGTACACGCACCGGGGAGTTACGAGGACGGCGCACCACGCACGGGACACATACGGCTCCACAGACCGCCTTCCTCCTTCGTCGCTGCACACAGAGCCCTTCAGGCTTGCTCATACACCTGAGGCACGCACGCAGCTTGCTCACTGGATTTTCTAACGGTCTTAGCCATGGCGCACAATGGGAATTCAGCAGTCTGCGGTCCCCGAAGGCTTTAAGGTTGTGCCCGCACCTAAAGTCAACACGCCAAGTCCCTTTGCTTTTATTTTTTTTTTCTTACAGCCGCCCCTGTTTTTCTTCATGGCCGCTGTTAATCCTCGCCGCTCCTTTTTTCTTCACGGCCGCTATTAATCCTTGCAGGACTTAATCGCGAGAGGAGTCAGTGACTAATTTTTCTTCTTGTGGATCTCCGCACGTTCAATGGGACAGCCCCTCATCATCGCGGACCCACAAGCAATTTTTGCGCGGCTCAGACGATTTCACCGTCCCTGGCCGGCATTTACTACTCCCCACCCCCCTCCACCTCCGCCTGCACAGAGCTTTCCCTGCTCGCTGCCCAAGCCGAACTATCGAGGCCTCGGCCGCCTGCCGAGCCCTCTGTGGGGGAGCGTGTGGCGTAACCCCCACAACAGACTGGGACAGGCAAAGTGCTCAACTAGAGCAACTAACAGAACAGTGAAATGTGTGTGTTAATGTCAACAGGCAGCCCCACTTCTTCTGGCTTTTTCCGGCTCAGTACTGTGATGTTAATGTGCCATTCATGCATTGTGTTCATTCTTCCTGCCCTTACTGTGTCTATACACTGATAACAATATGTAGATGTGCCTTGTAACCTCTTTTGTCCTGCAGTTCCGGAGCTGAGGCGAATTACGGCCAGCAATCTCCTTATTGTTATGTGTGTCTCTCAAATGCAAATGCCCATACCTACTGCTGTGAATGCCTTTCATGTATTGTCTGTGGTTGGGTATATAAGCTGCATCACTCTGTAACTTACCCTCTGACTCTCCTTTTGACTGCTCATCTGCACACTTTGCTGGAGAGCCTCCGGGCTCGCCCATGGAGCGAGCTCCGTGATGGCGGCATGATAATAAACCTACTTAAAACCTCACTTCGCTGCCTTTTTCCATGCCGCTGCAAGATAAACCATTTCAATCTGACACACTTTTACAGCCTAACATTACATTTTGTTTTTATAAGTGTCAATAATTGTGGTTTTATATTTATAACATCAGATTTTCAATAATGTGGTTGCCTTTGTCTAACACTATACAGAGTTAATCTGCAATAGTAACTTATTCCTGTACTTATTTCTTTTAGTGAATACCACAGTTGTAGCATGTTGCATTTTTATTGTCTATTTTCTTTTTAACAGGAAGGATCCAAAGACAAATCCATCCCTCATCATGGAGACAAGCCTTGTGATGATCTTCATTTAATAATGTCTGAAGAAAAAAATATGTGGTGTTTTTTATTGAAAATATTTTCCACTTTAAATAAGTTCAGTCCTTATGAACCATTAGAGAACAATGACCAGACTTGAGCTGTTAAATTTTGTTAAGGACTTAAAACTTTCTACAACAGTTTAGGATGTATGAAGTTATATGGAACTACAGAAATGTTTTAACATTCAGCATATCCAGGTGTTCAGGAGGATTGGTGAAGAAAAAATGGAGATTGAGACACAAACTAAAAGGGTTTTTGAACTTTGTTCAGTCATGTTTTTTTTTTTTATTTACTCATGATTTGAGCCTCTTATTTACAAGCAGCGTGAGGATGAGTGCCGTGCTAGAAATAATTAATAAAACCTTATGGGTAATCCTTTTTCCCAAATCTATCCACCTTATTCCTGGGAGTGCCGCTGTAGGAACGATTATGGGAGGAGCCTCCGGTTTCGGCTGAGCTAGTGTTAAATCAGTCAGTAAGAGTGGAGTAGCAGGGGCATTTAAAATAGCATTTTTTTTTAAAAATCTTTTCAAATTCATTTTAATGCATAGTCCACATACGTGTTTTGCACTCAAGTGGCAGCTAATTTCAGCACTTGCAGTTTTTGTATTTTTGAATGTTTTTGTATCGTCCTGGTACTTGCTGCTGTTCGTGGTGTGTGGCTCCTCACTGGTAAGCACAGCTAAATCTGTGGCTTCAACAGCAATGAGATCATGCACTGAAAACTAAAGGATTGTTCATGTGATCAGTGGTACGGACACAGCAGCGCCAGATGTTTTCACTTGTATGAATGTCTCAGATTTGACATTTTACCCCGAATTGAAAACACCCAAGAACGGTGTTGTGGTTCTTTGTGGCTCTGACTAGACTCTACGTCTGCTCTGAGGTAAATTTGATTATGTCCAACATATTTTAACAAAATGCAGCCGACTTTACTGCTGTGGAAACATTGATACTGTATATCTCAGAGCTTTTATTTGTTTACAGCGGTAGCATGTTAGCAGCGGAGCTAACTAACATTGATACTGACTACTTTTTAAGGTCATCTTCTCATCCCTCCATAGTCGTGGGATGTGGTATGATTATATTACTGTTTTTGAGGTGCAAAAGGCCGTGTTCCCGCAATTTTGATGCTAAAGTCATTATTTTTTAACAAGGAAGTGTCCCGTTTCAGTGACAACAGTATGTTCTAAACTAGTACCAGAAGTTGCTACCATAATTCATGCAAGGCATCATGGGGCCTAGGAATAAGGTGGATTGCAGTCTATTATCTTTGAATTGATAACTGAAGCTAAACAAACTGTGGTCATTGAAATAGTAATGGACTTTTTTTTCCTCCTGTAAGCCAAATACAATGGATTTTAATTATTTTCTCTCACTCTCTTCTTCATTTTTTTTTTAAATTTGTAGTATATTTTACACAGATTTTCACCTTTAAATATTTAAAGCTTCCCATTATCATATTCAGTCCTGTAATTTTTATGTGCTAGTCTTTGAATTGTAGACATCAATAAAACGACTGATTTGTGTTCTTGGTAAACTGGATTTAGTTGAAGTACTTTTTTAGTTAATCCATTTATCTGGATGGAAGTAAAATCCAATTTCCTGTTAAAATGATGAGTTTTTACTAGAGGGAGAAAAAGAGCTTTTTGTAATCCTAAAGACTGCACTGATATTAGGGGTGAAACAATGAGCTGGCAGTGTTTAAATAACAGACAATCAAATGGGGCACAGGTGCGGGGAGCAGAGCGAGCAAGTGGCCTGATTAATTAACAATATGCAGCTGAGCTGGCAGAGTGAAACCCTGAGTAGCATGTGAGAATGACTGGCAAGAGGGAAGGGTTCAGAATGTAAACAAACCAAAATAACAGACATGAACTACTCAAAAATACATAAAGTGTCTGAGTACTGGCTCAGACACGTGACAGAGGCCCCCCCTCAATGGGTGGACACCAGACATCCCAAGTAACACCAAAAAGGACCCCTCCATCCCCCCCAGAGAAGAAGAACAACAAAACACTAACCAGGGAGGGAGGTGGGGGAACAGGCTAAGGAGGGAACAACCAACTCAGAACAACACCCACACCTGCGCCCAGTCATACCCCAAGGCCCCCTACAGTCCCAGGGCACAGAGTTCGGGTGGCCGGCCGAAGTCCCAGACCAGCCAGACGGCCCGATGAAAAGAGTCAGGCGGCCTGCAAGAGAAAATGGGCCACCCGACCCATAGACTCAGTCCATCAGGCAGCTGGCCTGAGTTTTTAAGCCATCAGGGCCGCAGGGATGACCCAGGAGGCGGTTCCCCAAAAGGAAGGCCCAAGAATGGAAAGCAGGGCCGGAGAGGGGGAACCACAACGGTGTCTGGCCAAGGAGGAAGGGGAACCATGATGCCCTCAGTGGTCTGGGGAAAAGTAGCACTCACGGGGGTTCCAGACTGGGACAAGACAGCACCCGTGGAGGCCTTGGGCTGGAGCACTGCAGTACCCTTGGTGGCTCCGGACTGGAGCACTGCAGCACCCTCGGTGGACCCCGGCTGGGCCAACGCTGCACCCGCGGTGGACGCGGATTGGGTTAATGCTGCACCCACGGTGAACACCGAGCTGGGGGGGGTAGTGCCCAGGACGGGCCCATACAGGAGCGCAGCACCCATGTTGGGTTGAAGCTGGGGCGCAGCCCCCATGAGGATCCCAGGCCAGGACGCAGCACCCATGGAGACTCAGCCTGCGGAGGAACCGACAAGACAGCCTCAAGCTGAGGAGGAGCTGAATCTGGGACAACCTTAGCAGGAGAAGCTGGACCCACAGCGTCATCCGGTGGTGAGCCTGGACCGTTGGAGGCATCAGGCGGTGGTTGTTCTTCTCTGACAACCCTAGGAGAAAGCTCAGTAGAGACAAGGAGGAGAACGTGGTTAGGGTTGCCGGCAGCGGCGGAGCCTGGCAAGGTGGGCTCAGATGCAGCTGAGGGCTGCACCTGACTCTCCTCACCAAGAGCCAGACAAGATCTCTCCAATATAGACACGAGAAAAACAAAAGAGATCACTTGCCTGAGTTCGAGCTCCACCGCCATCTAGGACTCCGTCGATCCTAGCGATGACACCTCAGGCCCAGACCCCTGGAGGTCCAGCTCTTGTTCCCACTCTGCTGCAGCGGCCTCTGCAGCAGGCATGATAGTGATTGCAGTCCCATTGTCCCCAGATGAAGAGCCCCTCACTGGTGGCTCACCTGGCGAGGTGGCTGGGGGTCGGCTCTGTGCTGGGACTGGGGTAGGATCTTCCAAGGCCACAGGCTCCTCCTTCATCCGGTGGCTCAGCTCCGGGGCCGGCGGACACTCAGGAAGGACAGGAGGAGACACTGAGAGAGCTGATGAGTTAAGGGTAGCTGCAGCAGGTGAAGAGAAATCGGCGGACTGCATTCCCAGAGTCTTTCTACCAGGGATAAGGCAAGATAATTCATCAAAATTTGAAGTAGAATTAAAGAAAACTTGCCTGTTCACCTGGCAAGGGATGTTGCCTGTTGCAGCTGATGATGTGTCGCCTCTCTCCGTGGCTACAGTGATCCTGGGCCCCTCTGTGGATTGTCGAGGAGCCGCCCCTGTAGACACTGGAACAGGCATTGCCGGTGGAGAAATGGAGTACCTTTTGACAGCAGGAAGAGGAAGCACCGAGGGGAATGGCCTCGCAGCAGAAGTGGCGGAAGGTTGGGCAGGCGAAACTGCCAACGAGGAAAAAAAAGAGCAAGAGTCTGCTGTGGGAATAGCCGGGCTCAGTGTTCGGGACGATTCTGTCCAAGAGGCGGATTTCTTCTGGCGGCCTGGGACAAGGCGACATTGTCACCGCGGAACTGCTGAAGAAGGCGAGGAGGGGGCAGATGGCATTGGTGGGAGTGGAGGAAGAGAGAGGCTTATCACTCGAGGATGGAGGCACATGCTGGATCTAGCCTCCACCAGGTTGGCTACTCCCTCCCAGCAATACCTCTCGTCTTGCCGGGATGAGCAGTTCTGTGCGCCAGCCGCCAAATCCTCGATCATGGCTACCACCTCCAACTCTTCCCCACTCCACTTCCTCCTCCTTTGGTCTGGTTCGCCTGCCGAAAACATAATGCTCCGCCGGACAGGTGAGTAAAAAAGAAAAAGTCAAAAAGAAAAAAATATACACTACAGCCGCTGGACCTTACTATGGCGGCAGTCATCTGTCATGGACGCGCCCCTCCGGGGCAGAAAAAGACAAATCCACGCACAAGGCTGTAGTGTGACATTTTAATTTAACAAAAAGACAAACAGTGCATGACATACAAAAATAGCAAATAAGGAAAACTTACAAACAAGCATTCCGGAGCCGGGATCGCCCCGCGAGTGCAAGTTGGAGAAGGCAAAGGAATAGTCCAGTACATCCAAACATGACTGCCGCAATGAAACAATGAGCCGGCAGTGTTTAAATAACAGACAATCAAATGGGGCACAGGTGCGGGGAGCAGAGCGAGCAAGTGACCTGATTAATTAACAACATGCAGCTGAGCTGGCAGAGTGACAGCCTGAGTAGAGTGTGAGAATGACTGGCAAGAGGGAAGGGCTCAGAATGTAAAGAAGCCAAAATAACAGACATGAACTACTCAAAAATATAAAAAAGTGTCTGAGTACTGGCTCAGACACATGACACTAGTGATGTCACGGAAGTGGTCCATGGGCTGTAAAAAAAAAGTTGTATTGCTGCCTCTAGTGGCCCAGCATAGTTATTCCAATACCTTTTATGCACGGCTCCACAATGGTGAGTTAAATTTGTGTTTATTTTATAAACAAAGCCTTATCTCACAATTCTGGCAAATTAAAAGTCAATAAAATATGGTGATACAATGATACAAGCCTTTAGTTCCACTTACACCTGCTGCTGTGGTACAGGTGTAGTGTGGCCGACTACTGATTGGAGGGTCAGGGGTTCGATTCCCGCTCTGTCTGCAGTCTGCATGTCGAAGTGTTCTTGAGCAAGACACTGAACCCCCAGTTGCTCCTGGTGGGTCAGGCCAGCGCTTATGTATGGCAGCTATGCCACCATCAGTGTGTGAATGGGTGGATAGCAGGATCTGTAAAGTGCTTTGGTCATCTAGAGATGAGGAAAAAAAAGCGTTTTATAAGTGAATGCCATTTACCATTTTTTAATTTTGACCGAGTGAGCTGAAACAGACAGACAGACAGATCCACACACAGATGCACTGAGTGATTACTGTATGCCTCCGTCAGCGGCAGACTTCGTCCATTTGGGGCCCAAGGCAAAGACAGAAATGGGGCCATACTTTTTCTTTGTTCTACACTTTCTTTTCAGGCCTTATTGAAATCTTACCTGGAACTTATTGTCCTCAGAAGTCTTCAAATGATGATATCATTCAGGCATCGGGAATTACATCTGTAGAAAAACAAAGAAGTTCAACAAATTGAATGTAGACTCTTGTCTATTATAAAAAAAAAACAACAACAATTCACATGGAAGACCTGTTGTTTGTTCACATGTATCAGCCTCTCCAGGATTTCACTATATTGAGATCGCATTATCCATCCATCCATCTTCTCCCGCTTAATCCTTTTCGGGTCGGGAGGGTGGAGCCTATCCCAGCATCTTTGGGCGAGAAGCAGGGTACACCCTGGACAGATCGCCAGTTCATTGCAGGGCCATCACAGAGAGACAGACAACCATTCACTCTCACAGTCATACCTAAGGACAATTTAGAATCCCCAGTTTGACGCCAGTTAACCTAAGATCGCACTAACTCATGCGAAATCAGGCCATCACAGCATCTTTTGAGCAACCTTGCAACTTTGTCCAATCACTGCAACTTTCCTGCAATTTTGGCCAATCCTCGTCAACTTCCACCAAATTCGCTAATCAAAGTTGTCCCCAAGTAGTGCTCAAACACTTAGTCTAACCAATCAAATGTGTCACTGCACCGTGCTCACTTCCATGTTTACAGTGAGTATTAACAGAGCACATCAGCAAAAAAACAGTGTGCGATTTAAGAAAATAAAAACACTCACCAGTCCGCTGCTTAAAAAGTCTGCATGCCTAAGCACCCCGTTGCCGAAGTGCACGTGAGGAGAGACGCCGTAAAACCACAAACAAATGAGCAAATCTAACACTACAGACAGTATTTGAACATTTTATACAGTTTTAGAGGTAAAATCATTACTTCATCTTGTCAATGAGCTTTAAAACTGAATCTCTGGTCTGGACATGGACCAACATGCGCCCCTGGCAAACCCCCAAGCAGAGCTCCTTCTCCTGGTAAAGGAAACATGAGTATTTGATGAGACAGGAGTGTGTCAAGATGCAGCAGATAGACAGACAGGTAGGAATCAGGCGCAGAAAGAGAGAGAATATTCAGTAATTTTTCAGAAAAACAGACTTCGATAGACAATAGATAGCAACAGAATAAATTATGTCTTTTTTCTCTGCGCTCAGTACAGGGTGGTTGGGGACTGCTGTGGTTAGGGAGTTTTTAAATGAAGGCGCTGCCATAATTTCCAAATCTATACTCTTTAACATGCATTCAATGTAATTTAGCTGTTGTAATGGATAATTATTTTTTCATTCTTTTTATTCAGGTTCTCAGCAAGAGTAGCCTACAGTGTTGGCCATTTTTATGACATATTTATGAGTAACTACTTCATTCTCACGTAATTGTGTTAAAGTCTGTATTTGCTGTTGCACAAAAGAGTGTTTCTGTATAGCAGAAGTTCCTGCTTAATTTACAAATCACTGTTTAATAGGACATTTTTGACAATCCTGTGCTTTTCTTGTGGTGTTATATACAATATAACAGTATCTGCAGTACGTCAGAACACTCTCCACCACACCTCTGTAGAAGGTCCTGAGGATGCAGATGGGGAGAGAGGCCTGTTTGAGTTTCCTCAAGAAGTGCAGTCTCTGCTGGGCCCGCTTCCTGATCCCCAAGGAATTCTTGCTCCAGGTCAGGTCCTGCGAGATCTGCACTCCGAGGAACTTGATGTTCTCCACTCTCTCCACTAAACAGCCGCCAATGCTGAGGGGGACGTGCTCAGGCTGTGACCGCCGGAAGTCGATAATCATCTCCTTCGTTTTGTCCACGTTGAGCACCAGATTATTCTCCCTGCACCAGCCCTCCAGGTCTCTCACTTCTTCCCTGTACATTGATTCCTCATCCCTCTGAATAAGTCCCACCACCGTGGTGTCATCTGCAAACTTAATAATCTGGTTCCCCTCATGTCTGGATACACAGTCATGTGTTAGAAGTGTAAACAACAGTGGACTGAGTACGCAGCCTTGAGGGGATCTGGTGCTCAGCGTGACAGAGTTGGAGATGTTGTTTCCAACCCGGACAGACTGAGGTCTCTCAGTCAGGAAATCCAGGATCCAGAGACATGTGGCGGTGTTCAGACCAAGAAGGGGTAAAGAAGGGATAATTTCTCCATCAGTCTCTGGGGAATAATGGTGTTGAATGCTGAACTGAAATCAATGTACAGGAGTCTGGCGTAGGTGTCTTTCTGATCCAGGTGGGTGATGACAGAGTGCAGGGTGGTGACTATAGCATCCTCCGCGGAGCGATTTGAACAATATGCAAACTGGAGCAGGTCATGTGATGCAGGGAGGCAGGCTGTAATGTATGGTTTGACGAGCAGTTCAAAACACTTCATCACAATTGGTGTCAGTGCAACAGGATGATAGTCATTCAGACAGGACACAACTGGTTTCTTTGCCACCGGTACTATGATAGAGGTTTTGAAGCATCTGGGAATGATGGCCTGACTCAGGGAGATGTTATAGATGTCAGTCAGTACATCCGCCAACTCGCTCGCGCAGTCTCGAAGCACACGTCCCGGGATGTTGTCCGGACCTGCAGCTTTACGTGGGTTGACTCTGGTTAGGGTCCTCCGTGTGTCCACTGTGTTGATGGTAAAAGCTGGTCCGACCGATGGTGGGGATGGGCCAGCCCTCCCTCTGATTGTCGAGGTTGATGCTTCAAAACGTGCAAAGAAGTTGTTGAGCCTGTCTGGAGGCGAAGCGTCGTCATCATCGACCCCCTGCCTAGACTTATAGCCCGTCAGTGTCCGAACGCCCTGCCACATCTGCTTTACAATGTAACCAATGATACGCCCATTAGCATGTCTCAGAGACAACATGAAAGAGTCCAACAGTCTGAGGAGAAGGGGGGAGGATGTTACATTTGTGATTTGATTTGCTGTTTATGTAAATACTTGTGTTTCTGTATTTTGTCGGACATCATGTTAAATATGCTAAACATTTGAAAAAAATATATGGGGCTCCTAGTAGATCGGGGCCTAAGGCAGTCACCTACCTTTGCCTAATGGTAAGTCTGCCACTGGCCTCTGTTTTCACCGAAGCATAATACAGACTTTTCGCCAGTCTTACACAGGAGCCATTCAGTGTCTACATCAGCTAACCAAGAATGAAAAACTGGAGCTAGCTAGCACTGAAGCTCAATGGGGATAGTATCAATAATTACCATAGTGTCAAAAACACTAGCCTCATATCACAGGTAAGATACACAAGACATTTTGCACATTAACACAGCTCCAAAGTATATAAAGTTATTACTCCATCCATCCATCTTCTACCGCTTTTCCGGAGGTCCTTGTCACAGAGGCAGCAGTTCAAGCAGAGAAGCCCAGACTTCCCTCTCCCCAGCCACCTGCTCCAGCTCTTCAGAGAGGATACCAAGGCATTCTCAGACCAGCTGGGAGACTTAGTCTCTCCAGTGAGTCCTGGGTCTGCCCCGGAGTCTCCTCCCAGTGGGACATGCCTGAAACATCTCAAGTGGGAGGCGTCCAGGAGGCATCCTGATCAGATGCCCATATCAGATACCCTGATCAGATGCCCATTGGTGGTGTGGTGGGTCAGTGGTTAGCACTGCGGCAGCACAGCAACTCACCCTTGGCTGGGGGATCCTGGGTTCAATCCCAGCCCCCGACCAACAGTGATCTGTGTGGAGTTTGCATGTTCTCCCCGTATCTGCGTGGGTTTACTCCGGGATTTCTCCGGTTTCCTCCCACAGGCCAAAAACATGCAGGTTAGGTTCACTGGAGACTCTAAAGTGGCCCTAGGTGTGAATGTGTGTGTGAATGGTGACGGGATAGCACCGTACCGTGGCTGCTTCATCCATCCAGGTGGATGCCCTGAATTTCCCCTCTGGGAATCAATAAAGTATACAAAATCAAAAAAACAAAACAAACAAAAAAACCCACCTAAACTGGCTCCTTTCAATGTATTATTACTACAGAAAGAAAATTGTTATACAAGAGTTAGAATTTAAGGTATAAGACATGCTGAGGATATTGAGAAAGAAACATTACTAGGAACTTATTTTTTATTTTTAACACTAGCATTCAAAGACAGTGTAGTTTTAAATATATATATTTTTAACCAAAACAGATCATTTCAGTAGCCAGTATCTCTAAAAATTAAATTATAACAAAAATAATAACAATCCAGCTATCAGTCAAGAAGAACACCCTGCAAAATTTAATTCTGGAGTAAATTATACAATTTTTAATATTATTCATTCAAAACATTATAGTCCAAAAAAATGTCTCCTCTGACTATTGAAGTGCAGACTACATGTGTGAAAGTACAAATTGCAGGTGTGAAGTAAACATGGTTGGTGAGGGGAAGGAGCGTGCATGCATGTGTGTGTGTATGGGGGGGGGGGGTGCAGAATGTTCATGAGGAGGTAGCTGGGACACACTTCTCGCCCTGCAATTTAATCACTGTATACCCAGGGAAGTATTGACAGTTGTCCTGTGGAAGCTATTAAAGTTGCTGTCCAAGGTTAAATGAAATTGCAGTTTATCAAGGCAGCATTGAGAAAATAAGGGAATCTGTTCATGGCTGCTGATTAATGTGGAGCGTGATCAACACAAGGGGTTCATTAAGCTATACATCACCAGGGTAATTTAACATGTCATCGGGCCTGCTGTCGCTCCCCTTCACACGATTTGTGCTTTTGAGTATGTTTGGTGTATGCCTATGTGTGTTTTTGTGTGTCTAACCTCACATTTTAGACTGTGTTGTTTTGTTGCACGAGCAACCTTTAGAAATCCTGCCACTCCAAAACACACAAGAGATTTTTTTTAACACATTACAATCAAATGTGAAAATGACATGTATTTTAATTAGTGTGCCAATATTCATTTAAGCTACAACTGTGTGAATCTGTGATCAGACCTGATGAAAGTTTTGTTCTTCTCCTGATCATCACCTCTTCTTCTCTTATTTTTGGCATTCAGTTCATCTCATCACATCCCTGCTCTGATCACTTCTCACTGCTCAGCTGCTGACATGAATACATAGAGGTATGCTAATCAGGCCTGGGACTTGGAGCTGGGGTATTTTTTTCTTTTGCCCGGTGTTTTGTTTACTGGTGGATAATTGATGGTGCTTGAGGGACAGGGGTGAGTCGGACATGAATCACAAGCAACATGGCTCCTGATAAGGAGCTGAAAGTCGCCTGTAATTAAGCCGGGCACTAGAGACCAATTGTTTGTAGAATGATTTGGTCGGGGCTAATTGACACTAATTGTTTAATCAGATTTTCTTCCCCTCCATACTGCAAGCAAGTGTGTCACGCTAGTACTTCATCCAATGGTGCATTGAAGGAAGTGTGCGCTCTTGAAATGAGAGGTGTCTGGGGATGGAGGAAAGCCTGCATAAATCTGAAAATGTATCTCAGTTTACCCCAAATATTAAAATATAATGAAGATGCAATTAAATATATACAGTGAATAAAAAAACTACCTGTGACTGGAAAAATTTAAAAATAGATGATGTTCTGAACTGCTTATAGAGCCAAGCTGAAGCTGAGACTCTTGAAGTGTTTCACCAAGATTAAATGATGAAGCGGAGCAGATAATTAGAGATGTGTCTCCCTTCTCTATCTGATTAAACACAGCAAGTGTGAGTAACGAGCCGGTGATGGGTGGAGCAGAACACATGAACATGAGATCTAACATCATTACATTTAACGGCAATTAAACCTGTAGATTTTTTAATTAACACGAACTATGATGGGAAATTAATGGTTATTACTCAGGGTCCAGCAGCGGGTAGAATTAGTGTAAATGAGTTAAAAAGCCTGAACTGTCCATAAAAGTTCATCCTCTGCTTGTCAATTCAAATCAATTTCCAATTCAGTTTATTTATATACTGCCAAATCACAAGGTCATCTCAAGGCCCTTTACAAAAGAGCGGGTTTAGGCCACACTCTCAAATTTACAGAAAACCAGGAGAGACCCCTAAGAGCAAGCACTGTGGTGACACAGGCAAGGAAAAACTTCCCTTTAATGGGCAGAACCTCGAGCGGAACCATGGCTCATAGAGGACGGCCATCCGCCTCGACCAGCTGGGTTGAAAAGAGTTAAGTAGAGGTAGAAAAAGAAGGAGATGGGAAAAGACAGCTACAGAACAGGCAACAACAAATAACACTAACAACAAACAGTAACTTAAAACAATAGCCCAAGTATAGGCTTTATCAAAGAGAAAGGATTTCAACTTTTAAATAAAGAGAGTGTCGGCCTCCCGAACTAAATTGGGGAGATGGTTCCACAGGAGGGGAGCTTGATAACCAAAAGCTTTCCCTCCCAATCTGCTTCTGGAGACCTTGGGGACCACAAGCAGTTTGGAATTTTGGAACTCTAGTTGGATGACAGGGAGCTATGAGTTCCTGCAGGTAAGATGGAACTAGGCCATTAAGGGCTTTATAGGTTAGGAGTAAAATCTTGAATTCAATTCTATATTTTATTGAGAGTCAGTGTAAAGATTGGCTCTCAATAAAAGGCCTGCCTACTGTCTAATGGCAGTAGGCCTAAAAATACCCCTGTCATACACAAAGAACAAATACCCTTGACTGCTCTTTCTCATAACACTACCCAGCAATTAACATTGCAAAAAATATTTCAGTGATTCTTTGCTTTTTACTCTTTCCAGTCTGTTGATTCAAAAAAGAATATTAATATTTACCTTGAGCTTGCGTGTCTCTGACCAGGGATGTGATGTTTTGAGTAATAGTGGTGATAGCCAGTCCAAAGTCCTGGTGGACATCCAGCCTGTTCCTTACTTTTGTTTTTATAGTTAGAAGGGCACTGAAAGCTGCCTCAGACAGGTACGTAGTACCAATAGGAAAAATGACCCTCTTGATTGCGTGTTTGGCCAGTGTAGGAGCGACGGTGTGTCTTCTGACGATCCAAAACTTTTTGTATCCGTTTTTCTGGAAATATTTTTTTGGACACTGAATCAGATTGAAGGTCACACAGCACATCTTCACAACCCAAGTATTCAACATCCTTGTAATTGGAAATGTAGGGGTCCATCACCCATGCTTCCTTGGATAAATATTCGTTGACATCGGCAAAGCGACTCCTCATCTCATCACACAGCAGGTTTATGTGGCGCGTGAAGTCCGTGCATAAAGATGCACGCACGGTGCCACCGGACTGCTTCTGCAGAAGTGGAAACTGCTGCAACTCCCCTTTTGACATTTTAGCGACCCTGTACTCCAGTTTTCGCACAAAAGCATCCAGTGCATCTTTGCATTGTAGGACGTTTGATTCAGATCCCTGCATCCACTTGTTTGGGGCACAGTCTTGACTTTATCAACTGCTTGTGCTCCACACATTTTCTCCACAATTTTTAGGCATGCGGGCTTGATCAGCTGCTCACCAATACTGTGTGGCATTTTTGCCTTTGCAATGAGCAGAGCACAGTTGAAGTGGCTCTGAGTAAATCATTACCTGCGCGTTCAAAGGATTTTCTGATATCCCCGTGTCTCCTTGAAAGCGGCAGGTGCCGTTTCCTCTCAAAAAATCCCAACTTGCACCAATGGTCTCTCGGTGTCGAGTCTCCTGATGCCGTCTCAGTTTGCTGGGCTTCATGCTGTCATTAGCTAGCTTTTCACCACAAATAACACATTCTGGCTGAAAAGACTCTTGTACTTCTATAAATACATACTTCAGGTAACTGTCAATATATTGTCTTCTTTTTTTACTCCATGGGGTCCGCCGCATATTTACGCTTCTCAGCCATCCTCTTTTATTTGATATCATTCAACAGCGATGAATAAATTCCTCGAGTTTAGCGCTAGCTACATTGCAAGACTAAACAGGTTAGAGGTCATACACATAATATTAATAAAATGAAAATTTTTTCCAATAAATTTTATTAGTTAAATACATACACTTCACAACATGTCCGCCTAGAAATGCGTGGATGAAAAAAAATGCATATAAAATATATGCATTTTTTTTTTTTTTATCCACGCATTTCATGACCTCAAAGCAGACGGAGCTCTGCGCCTCCCTGTGAGCTCAGGCGCCCCCCCCCCCCCAGGGGGGGTGTGGACCCCAGGTTGGGAGACACTACTGTACATAATGCAAGTATATGCATTAGTAGCATTCTGTACGTCCATGTTGGCTAATGACCTTGACCTTTTGACCCAAAAATAGCCACAGGTGACATTCCCAAGGCCAACCTGGACACAAGATTTGGTGTATAGCTTCACTGGTTTTGGAGTTAGATTGTGGACAGATGGAAACGGTTGCCCAACCTATACATAACTAGAATGCACTCAGCCGAGATGCAGACCCCCGCTTTTGCAGCCCTATAGATTTAAAACCTTGACCTTTGACCTGTTGACCCCATAGTCAGAGGTCAGGGTGAAGCTGTGTACCAAGTTTGGTGACCCTAGCTTTCTTCATTGATATAGTATACAGGGCACTCTGACCTTGACCTATGGACCCCAAAAGTAAAAGCCAAAGGGGCTAGTCCTGAGGTCAACCTATGTACCAAGTTTAGTGGCCGCAGCCTCATTCCCTGTCAAGTTAGAGCATGGACATAGCAGGGCATCGCAGACCAGCCGACTGGCTGCAGATGGCACTGACTGCTTCACATGTTAGGTTTATGACTGGCCCAAAAGCAGATATAATACAGAGGCAGTTCAAGTGCAAAAAGTGATGTTTATTTACAATGGTGATGTGTGTGCGTGAATGAAGATCTAGCAACCCTGTGAAGAGAGGGGAAAAGGATGAGTTTGTGGCAAATATTGGTAGATGATTTGCAGTGACCTAAGTATTCTTGCAGGTGGAGATGAAGAGGTGAACGGTGAGTATTTACAGCTTGTTGGCAGACGTCTTTGTGTAGGTGTAGATCCAGTGCAGTGGAGAAGGTGAGATGAATTCTTCTGCCAGGGTGAGAAGGCTGCCCCGGCACCAGGGACTTAATTGTTAAAGACGCACTCCGGTTGATATAAATCCCCTATAAAAACAAATCTACATTGTCTAAAATGGTATCTTATGCCATTTTTTCTACAAAAAAACAAAACAAAACTCATTGTCTTACAGTTTCATGTCAAAATCTTTTCACCCCCCTTCCCTCCCTCTAAACGCCAGAATTGGTGATTACTAGTAGGCTCAGCCACATATTACAAAGCCAATAGTGGCTAGCACGACATCAGAATAAATCCTGTAATAAAACTTGAAGGACATGCCCAGTTGTATGCATGGTGACCCAGGATAATGACTGAAACTGCACTGGCCCTTAAAAGCAGTTTAATGGTAAAAACCATCTTAATTTGGGTCAAGTTTTCAAAGCAGTTTGTTAAAAAATACTAACTAGCCTGGAGGATAACATCAGTTAGACAAGAGTGTCCTGACTGGCTCAGCAGTACCCACGTGCCAGCACCACGAATAGTTACTTCACTAAAAATGTTCCATCTCAATTCGCCTTTTTGCAGGGGGCGGCGGGGTTTAAGTGAAACTTCACAGCAAGAAAAACAAACAAAAAAAAACCATACGAGACATTTAAACGATTGTGCTCTTGGTATGTCTTGTAAGTTATAAAAAACATGTTACAGACATGTTAACAAGAAAAAAAAAACTCGACTTTTGATGGAGTGTCACTTTAAATGAAACTGGTAAGTGGACTTACTGTCAGGGAGCTGAGAATCCAGTTCCACCAAGGAGAGAATTTCCACTCCACCAAGACAGGAGATAATCCTGGAGTTGAGGAGAGAGAAGAGAAAGGTAGAAGTTTAAAGGTAGCTTACATTGATCTCACGTAGGAGGAGGGCACGAGAGCTTCAGGTGTGCACGGGTGGAGAGCTGAAGCAGAACTGCAGCTAAGGAGGTCTGACACTCCCATGAAGAGGAGTCCAGGAGAGCTTTTTAAAGGCTGCCTAACAACCTGCAGGCAGAGCAATTAGTGTAGGTGAAATTGATCACAGCAGTCACTGGTGGAACAAAATGTGCACAAACCTGAAACGTCACATTGCTCTACCCATGCCACCCTGTCAGTATGGGTTATAGCTAGGGCTAGGCAATATACCGAATATATTCGTTGTATCGGTACATTTGGCCGCCCGCGATACATATTTCATTATATCGCCTATACTCGAATATTTATCACGTTAATGTGAGCTGCCGCTGCAAGACAGGTTTGGCTGCAGCTTGGCTGCTGAAGTCTGAAAGCAGAAGCTCACTTGCTCAGCGCGTCTGCCCCACCCCCCTGCATGCTCACAGAGAAATCTAAACTGCAGCGAGCAGAGATGAAAAAGAAGATAACAGAATACACACAGGCTCACCTTAAGCACTGAAAATGGGGGGAGCCAGGAGAAAATAAACAGTTTGAGTCTGAACTTTGCAAGTTCGTTCGCTAAGAGAACAAACTTTCAAAATAAGAGCTCCTATCCGGTCTTGCAACCCTTCAAAATAAGAGCGAGTGGCTCGTCAGATAAACAACTGATGTAGACAAATAAAAAACAAAAATAAATGATAAATTATACTTCTGTCCCTTATTAGACTGCCAAGTATTAACTATGGTAAACTGAAACATTTCTGCCCATGTGGATAAACTTGAACAGTTGATAATGTGAGTTCTGGTAAACAAAGGAAAAAAGACACTTTGCTCAGTTACATATTGTTGTGAAGAATTTTCTCTGACAGAAGTTTTCATTTTATTTTATTATTCATTTTTTTTCATAAGTGAAATGAATATGTATACAAATTTCTAATAAAAATGTAAGTAAAACCAAATTTTAAAGGACATTCAGCACACAAAATACGTATCATGATATGTATCGTGCATCGCGATATGGAGAAAAATGTATCGAGATACATTTTTTTAGCTATATCGCCCAACCCTAGTTATAGCTTCTGACAAGCGTATAGGTTAAAGATGAAGGGTAACTTTTACCTAAACCATTGTTCCCATAACTGATCAGGGTGTGTGGTACGGTATTATGACTAGTGATGGTGCGATGAAGCCCCTTGAATGTGTCGGATCTTTCTGGCCAGTTGCTTCAAAAGACTGATTACATGAAGCCCCATTTAACAGCTCATTTGGGAGTACTGACATCTGCTGGTCATTTGATGTGATACGGGCCTCGACACAAGCCTCATTTGGCCATGTCCCCTTCGCTCGAGACAAGACTCGGGACTTCAGTGTCAGGCGTAAAATCACTAATTATGACAAAGCACTGTGAAACTTTCCTGTCTCTGGTAACACTGAAAAGGTGACAAATGGCACGTTTTACAGCCAGAGTGCCGTGAGCCAACCATAGGGCTTGTGATTGGCTATTAGTACTCAGGTCGTGCCGCTTTAACCACTTTTTCAGGCAACAGCCTTGGCAGAGGTATGCTTTCTAGTTTGCAATGTATTCTGTTTGACAGAAACTTTTGCAAGTTACTTAAAAAAAGAAATGGTAAATAAGTGATTTAATGTGCTAACATCAACATAGTCTTAAATGTGTCACTGAATGTGGTTTAGATGCTAACTTTAGATATAAAGTACAATGGGGAAATAACCACTGATGGATAATTAAATCCTTTTTTCCATCTTCTGAAAAATATTCCCAGTTGGAAACATTTTATTTAGTTTACAGCAGTTTAGTATTGCGTATCAGTCCCATTCCAATTAGCATTTATCTTCTTTGTGTCACTTTTCAATAAAGTTTTCTGATTTATCGTGGAAGGCTGCCTTTACTTTGTGCTAATAATTGGATGCTATTGAAAGGATGGGTTTCATTGATTTTGTGGATGACTGGGAGCATTACTGGCTCAGACCATAGATTGCCAGCAAGGTCTGTGTTGAGCTGGGATCGATGCCGGTGAATCTTCCCCTCTGGTTTTTATTTACTTCTGTCTCCATTGATTGAAACATGCAATAGTTCAGGGGCTATTATCACACTGACGCTAAGTTTCTCTGTCTCCCCGCTGAAATAGCTCCCTCTGTTCCTTGGCAATATCTCACTCCAGCAAGTGCTCCCATCTTTCCCTTTCTAACTAATGAGTTAAGAGTATTGCTATGACCTGTAAACATCAATCACAGAGAAAGAGGGAGACAGTGACTAACTACACCAGAGAGAGGGGGATGAAATGAAATGAAAAGAAATGAAAGTATACAATAAAAGAAACATCAGCTGAGAGAAAGTGAAATAAATAACACCAGTGGCGAATTTATATAATGACGGCTGGATCGTTCATTCATTGTAAATCATCCTCATGAGGAACAAATGAATTGTGTATCTGTTTAATGGTGGAGGACTAATAATGCCTTTACACTTTATCGGAGACAAAGAATCCAAAACTTTTTGTTCACTCATTGAGAATTCATCTTTGCACCCTTAATCCAATTTAGTGCTCTCTGAGTCTGAAAACGCCATGAATTCGTATTTTTCCCTCTAAAATGAAACTTCTTTTCAAACCGATAACTTGCAGGATCTGCTGTGCAGTGGCTGTCTTGCTGGATTGTTCCCTCAATACAACATAAGGACGACGCTCCCGTGCAAGTAGCCCATCCTGCCTTTACATATCCTATTTCCTGACGAGACAGCAGAAAGGTCAGCGTCCTATCCAACCGGGACACACATGATTGAATGTAATCAGTATGTACTTGTTATTCTGAGTGCCGGGCCTTTCTTTTATTTGCTGGCCCAGAAGTTAATTTCCCTGGTGACCTTTCTGTAATAAAACAGTATTATCTGTTTCTGGAGCCACAACAAGGAAGCAAATTAGCTTCCTCAGCAGTGTTTTGTCACAGCCAAGATCGGTTATAAGTTTATTTACTTTAATTAGATTAAGGGGGCAGTAAAGGCATTCGTCTGTGTGGGCATCATCCCTTGTCTCCTTGCATTATCTGATTGCCCCAGTCACTGAATTGGACAATGGTTATGCATTTTAATGATTGTTCAATCCATGCAGTCGATAGACAGTCGTGCATATTGGATGAATGTACTTTTTTTTTTTCTTCTAGCTTTGCAGGAAAAACATTCAATATGTTCACTTTTTCAGCTGGTACCCCCCCCCCCCCCCAAAAAAAAGTATTTTGAAGTCAATTGAAGGTAACTATTGAGCACAGGAATCTAAAGAAAACGGTGAAGCTGTTGATTTCTCACACTTCTGCACGAACATATGTCACCTGATACTGTGGAATTTCTTTAATCCTTCTCTCTACGTTAATGGGAGGTACGCTTTTCCTTTCAACCAATTTTTTTTTAAGTGCACTCAAATATACTGTGATGAACATGGTGCATTTCCTCGTTTGAACCCCGACGAAGTTATTTAGGAAAAAGCATGCAAACCAACTGAAACAAACTAAATGTATGTTACCAGTGTAGTTTCTATTCAACTTTACTTAGTTTTTTCCTCAGTATGGCTAACTAATGGGTTTTTACAGTGTATTTGTGCTTTTTCTTTTAGTTTCTATTAAAATGGTGATAAATGTAAACAATAGCTTATATTTAATTGTATATATTCTTTATCGTGTTAGTTTCTAGACAACACAACAATGCGCCCACTCCACAGATATGATTGCTGTTTTAAATATATCCTTTTGCTGTTGCAGTTGGGACTAAAGGTGAATGTGAGAGGAGAAGCTGTGAGCTGTGGAGGCCAAAGTGAATGCAATGCTTTACTGACCCGAGGAATCTCTTTTATTACGGGCTCTTTGTGCCTCTCCCTCCGCTGCTCTGTCAGACCATTCAGAGCCAGTGGCAGCCACCTACATTATATCCTGGATAGGCAGGACATTCATGCCTTTTTAACCCATTGTCCTTCCCCCTGGGGTGAGGGCCCAGAGCGGGATGTGAGAACCCCAGGCTGGGTATTGTGTCCCTCTGCGCTCTTCACACACCCGGCGGGGGACTTCCTTTCTGGTGTCACCGAAACCTGTGTGGTGTAATCTGCAGCTCCCTGCTGAGCAGGATGGGAAGGTTATTAAAAGTGCCTCTAATGTCTCGTTAATAAATCGCTTCCATTTTCCGCTTCATTTCTAAGTAATCGCGTTGGGAGTGTGGATAGGAAGGAATGTGTACCAGTTCCCGTGTTTTCAGTATCAAAGCGGCATTAAAAATTAGCATTTCCCTTCATTGTCAGCTACAAGTATCACACCCGCACACGCACGGAACCATTAGAGACGCAACCCTCACATTAAAGATGGAGTATCAGGGGCTTCTGCGTGACAGGGTCAGCCTACAAGGTGTTGATGCTGCTGTGATTGCCGGAGGAGAGATTTTTAAACATATTGAAGTTTCGGGTTAATGGCGTCTTATACCGTGACCCGGTGCCGGCCTCATTCAGGCCTCTTCTGGGGTTGCTCTATAAAGTGGGCCGAGGTCGCCTCAGCAAGAGTGCTGCTGTGTTAAGAGGTTAGAGAGCAGAGGTCCCCACAGCGTGGTATCACAAGCACTCTCCGTGATGTGTTAAAGAGGCTGATGGCTCTGATTGCCACAGTGGGACCTGGAGGTGAGGTTAGGGATGGCTCAGGACTGCCAGGGTAATCCCATTAACTGTGACTCTATAGTCCCCTCTCCCATGTGTGTGTGTGTGTGTGTGTGTGTGTGTGGACATGCTTCAGAGCGGCAATGAAGGAGATGGTGTCTGTGTGAGCCCAAAGACATTAGCTGCCCCGGAGGTCAAAGGAGAGGCGATATGAAAATCCGTGTGTCATCAGTGTGAGGAATTACCTGCCCGGGGTGTCAAAACTGTCAAAGCTTTAAGTTTCTTCACAAATTCTCACCAACTTGTTCAGCTTACTTTTAATCATTCTGTCCTCGGCGAGCCTTGCGATCTTTATTTCATTGCAAATGAGCACATAATTGTTTAAACGCCCGACTTGCATGTCGTGCATCATAGAACGCGTATATTTTCTGAAGTATAGCTGTTGTTTGGCAGTTGGACGTAAGAGCGGGGCTGTCGGCGTGAAGAGAGGCAAAAGAGCATTTCAGCAGAATGAGGCCTGTTCTCATGTGCCACTGCACGTCTCAGTCATTAGCTGCGACACACAAATAATCACTGAGAATAAAGAGCAACATGTTCAACATGGCATGTAAAGACAATGTTGCTGTTGGCTAATTTGCACAAATTAACACAAATGTCTCACATTTTGATCCATGACAGCATAAGTTCCGTGCAAAATATATTTTGACACCTGTGACAGCTGTGATAATGTCGCCACCGAGCTGATTTTAATCCCACTAGTGCATGCCCGTAGAACATATGTAGGCAGTCACATGTTTGACTTTGACAAATATAAAAGGGAGTAAATGGCACTAAGATTTATTTGATTGTGTGAATATTAATTACAGAATAGCTAAATGTTGAAAATGAATGAGACATCCAGTATTAGCTAACTAACTAACCTGCACTTATATAGCGCTTTTTCTAGTCACAAAGACCACTCAAAGCGCTTTCATTAATACTAACCCTCTATTCTAAGGGCCTATAGGAAACAGATATCTAGGGACAATTTAGAACAGCCAATTAACCTAACAGCGACTGTTAGCGACTGTTTGAGATCTCTTGTTTATTTGTTTGTCAGATCACTGATCTGTCTGATCTCTTATCACTTATAGTCATAATAGTGAATCTTAACTTTGGGGAATGGGAGTTGTTGAGCCATCATTATAATTATTATTAATTATTTTAGTTTATATCACTGTTCAGTGATGGAGTTCAGTGTAATATTGAATTTCTTCTGTGTATCAACAAACTCATGCAGTACTATAACAGGACACGTTTACAAATATTTCAGACCCATTGTAGTGCATCAGTTTACACTTTAGCAATATTCTATTATTAAAAGGTTTTTTAAAACTTTTTAATGCTAAGATTGATGCGGTGCTTATATCGTCACGCTGAGGCGATACTGAGGCCAAATAATGATCTGAATCTTGAGGGCATGACTGGCAAAGACTGAGCACCACGGCTCTGTTGTAAGCATTTGTTTTTCATTCATGCAAGAAGATTATTTATTATATTATTATTTAGCCTAAACTATAGCATTTTTGACCCTCTAAACCAGGGGTGTCCAATCATGTGCCATGGAGGGCCAAGACCCTGCAGGCTTTACCTCCAACCAGTGTGTTCAGCACCAGATTTCACTGAACTTCCTCCCACTGATTGCAGATCAGTGAAAACACCTGCTGAAGCAACTGGGCAGAAGAGAAAACCTGCAGGGTCTTGGCCCTCCATGGCACATGATTGGACACCCCTGCTCTAAACATTAACCAAAACACACTTTTTTCACACACACCTCAGACCCAGTGAAAAATTTTGTAAACTGGAAAAAATATGTGCCCCATGCTGAAAATTTATCCAGCGTATGGTTGATACGTCCCGCATTCATGGAGCAAAGGTTGTAGGGCCTTCCCCATTTTTTTTTTTTTTTTTTTTTACCTTTGGCTAAAAAAAAAAAAAAAGGTGGATCCAATTAGCTGATCACTGGAACCACAGAGCTCAGCTGTTTTCCATGATAAATCAGCCTCAGGCCAAAAGCACACTCCATGCATTATCTTTTTTTTTCACTTTATTGAAAATAACTTTTTTTTTAATCCCCATCAGTTAGCGTGCTTTTGAGCCAGGTCGTGTCTGGCTGCGTAAGCTGTGTTTGAAAGTGGAATACAGAGGTGTAGCCTATATGTAAGCAATCACATATGTTAGACTTTGACAAATATGAAAGGGACTGAACTGAGATTTATTTGATTGTGTGAATATTAATTACAGAATAATTGAAAATGAATGGGACATCCAATAATAGCCACTGTTTAAGAACGGCTTGCTTATTTTTTGTCAGATCACTTATTTGTGTGATCTTTTATGAATTATTAAGCGTTTTTGTGTCCAGTTTGGTGACAGTCGTCGTTTAGTCAAACCATGCATGTGGCTGCATATGATATGCAGTTGATCTGGGCATTCTAGTCCACAATTACTAACATTTAATAATAAACTTTTAATAATTGTGCAAGCACACCGAGAGGAGCGCCATCAGCAATGGTGAGTCGTGGTTCTGCAAAGTGACTCCTGTCTACCGCTGAATGGGACAAGCTGGGCGTGCCTCCCTGCGAACAATCGTGGAGCACCCGGTCGGACACCGGTGGGAGAAGCAGCAGCTGAACCGGTGGATCGCAGTCCTTTGCAGGGAGCCAAGCTGACCCTGCCCAGTTAACGGGAGTCTTGGCTGTTTCTTTAGCGTGGTGCCAGCGGTTTAGCTGCTGCTCCACCCCTCCCTTCCCCCAGCGCACCTGCGCACCTCGTGTTCTCCATGCCAAATTATCCATTAGACCTATGCAATCACAGCAACTTTATGGTTTAATTTTTTAAGCATTAAATCTTAAATATTAACTGTTTCTAGTCAAAATTGTCACATTTCGCTTCCTTGTTTTGCACACAGAGCGCTGTGGTTACTGATGCCGTAATGCGCGTATTATCCAATCAGTAGGAGTCAATCCGAAACCAAACCCCGCCCACACTTCTAGAAGTCTGAGCATGAGACACAGCAGTGGCTAAACTTTTATTGATAAAAATTACATATTTTGACCAAGCAACTCCATATTTGGGGATGCACACCCTCGTAACCTCAGCAAAGCACGTTTAAAATCTGAGGCTAGTCTGACAGATGGTTCAAGAGATATGCGTGAGACAGACAGATAGACACACAAACACACAGACAGAGATTTCGTGAATTTATAGATAGATTAAATGCTAAAGATGCTGGCTATTGTGAGCATATTGTGGCTAGGCTATGCGCATTCCTGTCAGGCAATCGGCCAATGCAGGACTGCGTCTGTGGAAATATAAGTGGGGCAGTTATGACAAACAAAAAGCTATCAGTGATTGTGAATAGAGAAAAAAATGCTGAATGGGGTCAAACGTCAATGGTGGGGAGTAGGAGAGTGTTTGCTGTCGTCAATAATGAGATCCTATGTTTGGAGGGTGGGCTATTCCCCATGAAAAGCTTTTGGTGGGCGGGACGTGGTGGGCCAGAGTCATTCATGCAAGAGCACTATATCATGTATGTAGTGATAAAGCAGAGCAAACACACCATTGGGATCAAGCATGTAGCGTCTTTATGTGGCACTGTTTTGAGACTGTATCTGTTTCTTTAAAACATCTGATCATCAAGCACAGTGATTTTGATGTGAATGATTTGTTATTGTAGAAAAAATGTTTATTGTCAAGTCTCTGTTTTAAAAGTTTTGCCTGAAATATACTGAAGTACTTTTTGCAATTACAACTTTCTAAAAAAAAAAAAAAAAAAGCCAATCTGAACCAACACTAGAGTCATCCATGATGAAAAGATTACATTTAATTATTTCACTGTAACTAATGCAATTAAGACAGATATTCACAGTTATTGGTATTAGGAACAATATGGTGAGTGTGCGTATCGATCAGACCAGGGTCTTGTCGCATCTGTCAATAACAGCAGATGAATCTAATTGTGGTTCCTCTCAGTCTGCTCGGTTAACTGCCAACATGGGAGCCCTGAGTCGTTTAGTCTGTAAGTCCAGTATGAGAGACTCCCCCCCCCCCACACACACACACACAGAAATGTAAAAGCACTAGGACAGTTGGCTTCGAGTCCCACCTCCTTCCCTAACATCCCGCCATAAAGCTTTAACCCAGGTACTAAAGGAAGACCTGATGATGTGCCCTAAAAGTTGTTACCAGATGGAATGATTAGAAGGCTTCTGTTCACATTAACTGAATGTTTTAGGAAAAAAGACCATTTTAGGAAAAAAAAAAACCACTTTTTTTTGGTTGTGATTTTGTTTTGTCTTTTCGTAAGCTTCAGCCAGCTATTTCTGGTGTAGTTTGAAAATATTACAAATGAGTAATAATAAATGTTATTGCTTTATTTAGGGGTATCAAGATTTTACAGTATTGAAGATAACCGCAATATTTGATGTTGTATAAATAAATCACGTGATATATTATGTGTCATATCAAATATCTAGCTTTTCAAAATCCAGGAGGAGGAATTGTTCTTACTGTACATTTTTGTAAAGTTATAAAAGTAGAATAAAAAAAACCACAACAAAGTTAAAGATGAATTTGAGTGATATTGTTATTCTGTTTTTCTATGTTCACATTTTACACAGATGCGGTGATATTTCAGGCCACACTCCATCATACAATATGCAGCTCTGGAAAAAATTAAGAGCCCAAAGAAACCACTGCAAAATTATCACGTTATCTGGTTTTACTCTTCATACATATGTGACTGAGTAGAATGAACAATTTTGTTTTATTCTCTAACCTACTGAAAACAACTCACCCAAATTTCCAACTCTAAATATTGTCATTTAGAACATTTATTTACAGAAAATGACAACTGGCCAAAACAACTACAAAGAAGATGTTGCTTCTTGATGTGTTTTTATATCAAATAATGCAAAGAAAACAAGTTCATGTTCATTCATTCTTAAACACAACAATACTTAAGTTTTAACTTGGGAAGGACTCAGAAATCTGTATTTGTGTAACAACTCTGATTTTCGGTGACAGCTGTCCCGTGTCTTACCATGCTTAGATGATCACCTCTCAGTACCTCCTTAAGTAGACTGAGGGGCCCTTGTGTTGGAATTCAACAGATACTCAAACTGAATGGGTGCCGTACATGTAGAGACGCTGATTTAGGAAACATTTTGCAGTGGCCTCTTTTTTTTTTCAGAGCTGTACATACGTATCTAGTTTGTGGAAATATGATAAATCTGACATTGTTACCACCCTAGACTGAACAGAGATGTGTGCAAAATAGCCTAAAATCTCAATATTGAATAGTGCATAAACTGATTGAGAAACGTAACAAATTTTGGTCTTCATCGTTTCCTTCTAGCTTGACTAGTACATATTTGGTTTAGTGAATTAAATTATAATGATAAAAAACAATCAAAAATAAAGAACAGTACCACAGCCTGCTGTCATGCAGTTGCATAAGAAACTGCACTGTAAAACCCAGTTAGTTAGCCCTGGTTAGAAAACTCATGCCAAGTGTTTGCCTTGATAAAACTAAGCAGTGTGTTGTAAACGAGCCTTTTTTTTGGGGGGGGGGGGGGGTAAAATTTACAATTTCTCTTCCACTTTCACCAAAATGTCATTTAAACTCAAGCACCTATTCATTTCCTAGCTTTTGGTGGAGTTAACATCATATATTTAAAAGAAGCTTTACATGTCATCCCCACACAGAGACCCACGTACACAACTAGCTGGTGTCTTTGTCTGGCCGGCGTGTCACTCCACTCAGCCGTGTGTGGCCGTTCAGGGACTCCCCCTATCTCTACAGCTTTCTAAGGGAAAGTCATTTGAGTTCAAAATCTTCTTTGGCAAGTGCAACACTTCATCAAGGGTGAAGACTCCCCGGCTATCAGAGATGTATCAGTTGGTCTGATAAAGCCTTTGCCCCGGTCCCCACACACAGCAACATCCCATCATAAATAAAAGCAGCAGAAAAGCGGCCTTTGTCACTGTTTATCTGGACTGCTTTTCTTCCTCGCCCTTGATTTCCTCTTCAGAAAATTGATGCACCCTTAAATTGAAGCAGAGAGCTTGACAGGTAATGGTTAGTGTGATAACTGCACAGATTTCATCAGCCTGTGCCTTTTTTTCCCCCCTCTGTGTCCAATTGTTGGAACTTTCAGATAGATTACTAGATTACCTGTCATCCAGTGCATCAGATAAAAATGCAGAGTTGAGGAGATGCGGCCAACACTGGAGCAGATAGGAAGAGAAAGATTTGGATGGAGGATGTTAGACGTGGAAGAAACACTGAGGACACAAATTTACATTTATCTGATAGCATGGCAAATAGAACATATTATTACCATCACAATCGCAGGCGTTTTTGGCGTTGGCGTCGAGATTTGTGGTTTATATTGTGTGGTTTAAATGGTGTACATGCACATAATTGCCTAGTTTGAATTATCCTGGCATGAAAATAATAACTGCAAAACTATAAGTCAAAGCCTGATGTTTTGTGGGTTTTCTGTATATTTATTAAGAAAACATGTTTTCAAACTGACTTTCATATGTAATTCATTCAATGACAGATAAATTATTTTCTGCTGTATAAAAGTTTATAGATTATTTGTCAGACACAACCTTCAGAGAGGAAAAAAAAAAAAAGCCTGATCTGCATTCGGTCTTTTGCTCCATCAATGTTGTGCTAACCAATAGAGCTGAAATCTTTTGGCAGATGTGTGGCAGCAATTTTTCTCAGCTATTATAGCATTATAAACACTCGGCTAGAGTTACATAAAACATGCATATTTTTGACTGGGAGAAATGTTCAGACGAGAGAAACAGCTGTGCTGGCCTTACAATGCATTAAGTATTTCATCCCTTTTAGATGGTTAAATTGTGCATGAAATGTTGCTGGCGCAGGGTTCTCCCAAGCTGGACTGATTAGGCAACATCTGTTACATTGGGAGAAATCCGTGTCGTTTCTAATTAGCTGTCAGGCAGCGGGTACGTTGTGCCTGATGGTGCCGAGGATCTGCCACAGGTTCCTCTCCTCGTCCTGTCACCTGCTCGTGTGTTCCCCCCCCTCTCCACCCCCCCCCAACACACACACACACACACACACACACACACACACACACTCATCAGCTGTAATTAGAGAGCAGGGTCCGCACAAAAGAGTGAGCGAAGAGCCAAGCTCGAGCCCATCTGTGCAGCCCCCCCCATCACCGACAAGCCCACAAACTCCTCCGACACTGGGGGCCGCTCCTGGGCTCCCGAGCCGGGCCCCTGCAGCGCTGATCAACTGGGCTCGCAAACTTTCTTCCTCCGCCCGCCTGCCCCCCTTCCACCCCCCCCCCCCCTCTTTATCTTTCTTTCCCACTTTGCTCTCTTTCATTCTGGACTGAAAGAAAATCTATCAGCTCAGGGCTAATTCATCTTGCTTTAATAAGGCCGAGGCGCTGGTAAATATTAAATACACTACGGTGAGGAACAGACAACAGTGTGATCACTATTGACAAACATGCAGCATTAGAGGGATGGAATAAGCTGAAATCCATATGGACAAATTAACAAACACAGGAAAGTGCCAGGAGACACACACAAGTGATGCTGCTTTCATTCAAGGATACAAATGATACATCAGCTTTAAGAGACTTCTTTGAATGTGGTATTCTTTATACTTAGCAGAATGTTCAAAATACAAAATATGCTCCCATCACTGACCTGTTTGTTCCCTTTTACTGATCATGGGCACAATATGTCATTATCAGTCAACTATGGCACCAGCCAATACAATATCAGACTTGCAATTTATTTCCCCAGCTAATCGGTGATTACATTTTTACAGTCTAAAAACAACAATGGCTGATACTTAGCTTTGTCCTTTTTTATTTTAACCATCAGATCAGTTGAGCTGATCTTGCTTTTTAATAAGCAAGTTTTGTTTCACATGAACAATCAAAACAAAATTGCAGTGAAAAATATGAATTAGACATCTATTATATGTTGTAACTAGAGGATACTCAGAGAGCACATACCTCTGCCAAGGCTGTCTGTCCACTGATCTTAGGGTTTCTGTGCCTCCAGGCTGAATAGCCTATATTATTTCATGACATTAGGAAGAATCTGTTAAAACAACCGTATCACACAGTCTTCTTCCTGTAGCTCTTCCCTTTTGGGCTCACCTGATCATCATCTGATATCGTGATGATCTGCACATTTGACTTGGCAAGGATGCCCTTCCTGACACAACCCTCCCCACTTTACCCGGGGTTGGGGCCGGCACCAGGAGTACACTGGCTTGTGATTTCCAGAATGACTGTTTCCTTCCCCTGTTCTGTTATGCTGAGCACCAAGCTAGAAGGTGGAAAGTACTATTTTTATATGGTCTTTGGTATGATCTAGTTATGAACCCACAACCTTCCAGGTATGTGTGTGTGTGTGTGTGGGGGGGGGGTGCTCTAACCCACAACCACCGCTCTGTGGTAGTAAATTAATGAGAAAAAGTTACAAATGTGTGAGAAACGCTGCAATTTTTCAAGAAAAATGCTGTTATGCTTAGCATTGGTGCTTTAAATGCACTTTATTCTGTTATGTAACATTGTATGGAAGGGTTTATGATGCTACGAGAGGGACACTTCTCTCTTTTTTCAAGTTGAGGAGGCATGCCCTCCCTTTCCCCATTTGCGCCAATGGCATGCTGAGAGGGAAAAAAGTGAAAAGAATACACATCCAGAATTCAAAAAAACTGACCTGGATCTGCCCCAGGTATAATAGGTTCACCTTTGATGAAAATTTAGTCGAATCAAAACAAACTGAATGCAAAACCTTCTTGGTGGAGGTAACAATCTGATAACAATACTGACTGGAGAAACAGGATTGGGTTTTCAGTTACAAAAGTTATAGCTGGAACACAACATCTTGAAGCAAACATGTCAACTAAAACCACTTTTTCCCAATCATTTAAAGTAGTTTTATCATTTCAACAAATTATTAAAGTGAGTCTGAATACATGATCTAATAAATCTACTTAATACAGATTTATTAAATTATTAAAAGACCTTGTTCCTTCCTTGTTTAGGAGTTAAAAAAAAACAAAACTGTAGCCCATCTAAGTATCTCATACTTTAGTGCAGGAAAGAGAAATCCTTAGAAGTCACCCTCATTCGTAGTCCTAAATCTTTTCATCCGTAAAGCACACAAATGCTTCCTCTTCTCATTAGCAAAGCCTTCAGTCTGTCTGTTGCTCGGTCATGACACAGTCAGACAGCAGACACAACTGTCCCCTTTGGCTCTTCCTGACAAGTTCAACTGGAAGGCCTTTGAGAGGAGGCGGGGGGGAGCTGCAGGCCACAGCCAAAAGTTTGACTCCAGCGGTGCCTTAAGGCAGCCGATGAGACGCGCAGATAATGCTGAGTGGCTCTCAGAGACCACAACTGAGAGATATCCTGGCCACACCACCTTAAAAACCTGGTGATTATTTTGTGAGCTGACAGACAGGATTTGCTATGTACAGTGGAGCATTAGTACACTGTCTGAAACATCAGGTGTGTCTTTAAAATGGACACTCATACATCTTAATTCGCCTGTCACTGATGAAGACTGACTGATGCAGTTTGGATCATGCTCTTTTTCTCCCAATGTTTTAAGTAAGCAAATTTTATTTATACAGTATAGTGTCTTTCAAGATACAAATGACAAGGTGCCTCCCACCAAATCAAACCAACAAAACAAAAAGCATGAGCCCAAGAGTTAAAAAAGACACTAGGACATCAGAGATAAAAGTAAACACAGAAACAGAAAGTTTGTTTTGTTTGTTTCAGTTGTGATAGTCTTTGTTTTCTCCTTGTTCCTCTTTCTTTTCCTCCCCTCCCCTCCCCCTCCCCTCCCCCACCCCCACCCCCACCCCCCACCCCCACCCCTTCAGACCACTTCAAAATCCCCCCCCCCCCCCCGGGTCAGGTCCATCATAAGTAAAGCAATTTAAATAAAGTATTAAAGCTATTACCAGAGGAGTGTATAAATACTATTTATATACAGTACATATCAAACATGAGCAAAGCATATCTGTTTGGCACAATAAGGGAAGCAGATATCTGTTCTGCTTATCTAGCTGCTAGACAGGACAGAGGGCAAAAAAGGAGATAAAAGTAAAATAGGACAAAAACACAGTAAAATGCTACCCTGATGCCGTATACAAAAATTAGTCTACAGCTGCTTTTGTGCCATTTTTGTGCTTTTTGTCTAACTGTATCTTTTTGAGTGCGACACAGATAAAAAATTTGTGAAAAAATGGTATACAGTATATATTTTTTAAATTCAGATTAACAGAAATGTATTAACATGTTGTGTATTGCATACAGACAATATACAGCTTTTGCTAGAAAATTCAAACGGTTATTACTTATGTAGACAGGTTTTGGGTGAGTAAGTTGTGTTTAATAAGTTTGTTCTCACATAAATGTTGCTATTTAGAGTTCTGACAAAAAAAAGTTAACACTTAGAGATGGGCTGATCCCATATTTAGTATCTGTATTGGGGTTGATCCAGACAAAATGACTGGATTGGTGTCAAGGAGCAATAAAAAACAATTCATTAAAACGTAAAGTAAACTGATAAATGCCTTTTAAAACTGCCAACATTCTGTAAAAATCTCTCTGGCGCTGACTCTCCCTCATAGCTCTGCTGGGTGTGTGTGAGGAGTCTGCATGCAGAGACGTAATGTTAGATGCAAGATGGTTGTTAATGGTGTTTTTTAGGATTAAAAACAGAGATGAAAACTCAAAATATATAATTGCAAACAAAAATATCAGTAAGAATATATAATTGAAATGGAATGCTTATAGATAAATAGATGAGTGATTTTATCTGCTCTGCATATTTAACTCTTCATAAAATATTTCTAGACTGACAGAGTGAGTGCTCTTGCTATACAGAAGTTCTTTGTTGTTTATTCTGGTAGACTAGATTTTGTCTTCGGGAGGATAAAAACTCTCCAGAACACTTTTGAACAAAAGTAGGATTCAAGAGAAGGTCCCATCTGTAAGGATGAGGTGAGCTGTTAATTATTTAGGACATTAACTTATTCTAAAAAAAAATAAATAAATAAATAAAACATGTTTTTTATGTCGCTGTGTGTTCTGGGATGATGCTACCTTACACACTGCAGATATTTCATCAATGACTAAACTACAACTTAACTTTATGGCAGAGCTGATGGAGGACAGATGTCTGTGACTGTTTTTAGGGCTTCATATTAGACTCATCAAAATCATACTGGGCATAAATTCACATCTTCTAATTTAAAGATAGTTCACATTATCCTTTCCAATTTATTGACTGATTTTTTAAAAAAAATTATAAGGTATATTGGGTGTTATTTGGTATTAATGTCTACATATATATTCTAATGATCGATCTAAATTTTAATCTGCTACATTAATGCTGCTGTTGGTTGTATTAAAATTAACGCAGTGACCTTTCTGATGTTACCAATCTGTATTATTATTTGTATTAAAATAGAGATAAATGTGAATTTCTATGCTTAATAAATGACATAATGTATATAAAAAAAATCCTTAAAAGTTCAGTTGTATGAAGTGTAGTTTTATAACTTTAACATCTCTAACCTTAAACACTTACCATGGAAAGGTATTGGTTTTATATCGAATCAGTTATGATACCCAAATTTTAAAAAATACCAGATTGGATCAGGCACTAAAAAAGCTGTGCCGTAACATCCATAGTTAATGCTACACTCCAAGTAAAAAAATTGAAAGGGACTGAGTGATTACACATCTTGCACTGATGTTGAAATATTTTATTCTATTGTTAATCAATATTTGGACAATTTTATGCTCCTACGCATGATTTGAATTAACACTAAACAGTGATCACAGAAACCTCACAATCTGGTTCTTCACTTGTTTTTTCTTCTGCTGCACTTTATTTTATATAAGAACTAAAACAATAAAATCAATCTGTGCCTCAATGTGTAATAGTCTTCCACTAGAGTAAAGGCTGATGATGATGATGATGTAGGAATGAAAATGTACAAAAAGAGAGATTTTGAAATGAAAGTAAGGCTGCCACAATTCTGCTGCAAGCAAATCAAAGCAGGGAGAAAAAAACAGCCTGTGACCAAGAATGACAGGCCTGAGAGAATGTCACAGCAATTGTGGGGCCATCACTGGCAAGAGATGATGGGTGATTGCTTTGCGTTCCACGGCAAGTCCATCCTGGAGGACATTGCGCACCCTTGCTCATCTGTAGCCCAACCTTTGGCGCTGACATTTAAAGTGTTGATTTTGGAGCACTTATGCTAATTGTTGTAATTTTCCTGATGAAGCGCCATTCTGATACCTTGATGTGGCCAAGATAGTTTTACATTTTCTATGTGGTCCTCTTTGCCATTTGCACTGTGTAGTGTCAGCGCAGAGTGCTACTGAAAGCAGACAAAATTGCAAGCAAATTGCATCAGATTGCCAACATTGTGAAAAGGTAAATTGCTTGCAAATCTATTTAAACCACTGGCCTATTTTCATCAGCTATGGTACTTGGTATTCATGATTGCTTAATTGGCGACCTTTTCTATTGTGTAGTGCTGTATGGTGCGATGGAAAACGATCTTTACCAAACCAATTACCCTTTTTTCCCTCCACACTACTACATTAGAGCTGTGATTGCAACAGCTAGTCCTGTGTAAATGAACTTTCTGGTTTCAGAGAATAGGCTAAAGTGTCATTTGTTTGATATGATGTTGTTTAGCTTGTTTTTTTTAAGCACTGTTGAAAGGATGTACTGTATTATTCCTACTCTGTGCATGTGTGACAGTAATAAGCCTATAATAGCCTTTTCCATGTGAGAGACTTAAATATAAAAATATTTTGTCACACTATCAATCATGTGCATTTACCTACTATTTAAGCTTTATAGGGCTTTGGATGTGGTCATTTTAGTGTTTGCAGCAGTTTTGGAGTATTACCGCAATAGGCTGTGGAGTTAAGACATTTGACATTACACATAAATTCCCCTAAGATTTCCTGACGTTGAGATTACTTAATTTACCTTTTTTTAAAAATGTACTGAGAACATGTAAACACGCAATATTTGATTATTTCAAAACCCCTGGAATTCTTTATTATGTCTGCTAAGGAGGTTTCCCACTGTTGTCTGCCTGGTAGAAGAATTACTTGGAAAACAACTGACTAGATTTGAATAAAAGTTGGTGGAAGGCTGGAGTTCAGACTGCAGGAGAACCCATTAGATTTTCTGTGAGACTTGGTGTTGTTTTGACATCTTTATTAACTTCTCCAAGATTCAGGCATATGACTTAATGGAGACATTCAGGCATATGTGGGAGGAGGGTTCTATGAGTATGTAAAATATAATGTGTATCATAATAAAAGGCTGGATTAGGGCTGTTGCAATATTAATGATAATGGTGATATTTAAAAAAAAGTGCAATAAACGATATTCCAATAAAAAGCAGAAAAGCACTCGAAGAGCACAGACCTCCGCCAAGTACCTCAGTTGCCCCTAATATTGGGATTTTCCCCAAATATAATAGTCCTACATTTATTTTATCTATATTTTCAGATGCCTTGACCATGAAAACATACCTTTAGCAATTGGATTCACATTGATATCTTTATTAGTTCAGTAGTTATTGACAAAAATCACTTTTTCAGTAATGGCGGTTTTCTTCTGGATATAGCTCCATAGCTTTTGAAGATACACTACCGTTCAAAAGTTTGGGGTCACCCATACAATTATTTTGTGTTTTCCATGAAAAGTCACACTTATTTACCACCATGAGTTGTAAAATGAACAGAAAATATAGTCAAGACATTGACAAGGTTAGAAATAATGATTTGTATTTGAAATAATAATTTTTTCCTTCAAACTTTGCTTTTGTCAAAGAATCCTCCATTTGCAGCAATTACAGCATTGCAGACCTAACATGATTGCACAAGGGTTTTCTAATCATCCATTAGCCTCCTGACGCAATGAGCAAACACATTGTACCATTAGAACACTGGAGTGATAGTTGCTGGAAATGGGCCTCTATACACCTATGTACATATTGTACCAAAAACCAGACATTTGCAGCTAGAATAGTCATTTACCACATTAGCAATGTATAGAGTGTATTTCTGATTAGTTTAAAGTTATCTTCATTGAAAAAAAGTGCTTTTCTTTCAAAAATAAGGAAATTTCTAAGTGACCCCAAACTTTTGAACGGTAGTGTACAACAAATCCATTGGCACACTACTGATTCCTCAGTGTCTTGGCTATATTTTGGTGTTTGTTGTATGTTTATATCTTAATTTGTTACCTTACAGTGATGAAAATTCCAAAGATTTCCTATTATTTCCTGTTCTGGATCACAGTATCCGGATTTTTTGCAGGATCCGGATCAGTCTTTGATATTTCCCAGAACCTATTGGGATCTTATCCTGTATTTTTTTGGCAAGCGTCCTGACCATTTATTGTGGAGTTATATACACATATGCTAAAAATGGCCCTATCTCGCAATGATAAAGAATCCTTTAAAAAAAACTTCTGGATCCAGACAGTGATCTGGATCACTCCCAAAATCTAATAATTTCTTCTTTGTCCCATTTCGGACTTGTCCTGAAAATTTCGTCAAAATCCGTTCATAACTTTTTGAGTTATGTTGTAACGGACAGACAGACAAACAGACAAACCAACCCCGGTAAAAACATAACCTCCTTGGCGGAGGTAATAATAGAACAATATATCTTATGGCAACAATGCTGCAGCCTTTTTACAATCTATTAAGAGTAATTGGCCTTTTTTAGGCTTTCATACAGTTATGATACAGGATGTATAAAAAAAAAAGAAGAAGAAGAAGAAGCCAGCTCTATCGTCATTCAATCCATACAGCCACTCATGTGCAGAAGAATGAAATTACGTTTCTCCTATCTACAATATTAATCACATCTAGAATCAGAGGGGTCGCTGCTATGTAAGGCGCCGCCACAAACAACTTCTCCTTCCCCCATTCTATTACGCTGAGCACCAAGCTAGAAGGTGGGAAGTACCATTTTTATATGGTCTTTGGTATGACCCAGATGGGACTTGAGCCCCCAACCTCCCGGCTGAGAGGCCGATGCGCTGTCAACTAGACCACCACTCCGGAAAATCCAGATTAAATCAAATTAAACAAATCTGAATAATAATTATTATTGTTTTGCTTGTTTTCACATTTTTTACAGACTTCACATTAATATTATTGTCAGGTCATGATAATTATGTTGTGAAAATCTGATTATTCTGATAGCCTTAGTCTGGATCTAGCAAGTAAGTATCTGTGGAGGCACAGACCTGCACAAATTTGTTGGTACCCCCCCCCCCCCCACCAAAAATAAATAAATAAAACCCACAAGTATCTCAGACTTTGCTTTTGATTATTGATTCAGCTGAATATTTTATATCCATCCATCTTCTACCGCTTATTCAGGGGTCCGGGTCACGGGAGCAACAGTCTGAGCACAGCAGCCCTGCAGATCGTTGCCCATCTCACATCATGATCTCCATGATCCCTCTTGCAGGTGGTGAGCCTATTGGACAGTGGACCCAGGTGCCTCCTTTGGGTACACTGGGTTCTTGATGTAGCTTTTTCATGGGGACTCCCTGGACTGCTCTTGGTGTGGCCTTGGGAGGCTCTACCAGGGGCAAGTTGCCCCTGACAACACAGCTCCTGGGAACATTCGGACACTCAAACCCCTCCACCATAATAAGGTGGCAATCCTGGAGGGGAAATATTTTATATAATTAAACAAATTAAAATGGCATGAACAAAAAGGATGGTACTCTTAAAATTTATATTTTGTGGCACCATTTTTTGCAGCAATCACTACCAACAAGCAATCTCTGTACTTCACAACGATATGTCTGCTTTTGCAAACAGGTAGTTTGTCCCACTCTTCCTGTGCAAACTGCCCAAGCTGTCTCAGGTTTGAAAGGTGGCGTCTCCACACTGCAATTTTCAGATCTTTCCATAGATGTTAAATAAGATTAAGATCTGACCTCATGGAAGGCCATTTAAGAATAGTCCAATGCGCTTTCTCAGCCATTCTTGAGTGCCTTTTGTATGTGTGTTTTATGCATGCATGTTTTTGATCATTATCCGATTGGAGAACCCATAACCTGCGATGGAGTCTGAGCTTTCTGATACTCGGCGGTATGTTTCACTCCAGGTTGCTTTGGTAATCTGGAGACTTCATTGTACCCTGTACCGATTCAAGGTTCCCCGTGCCAGATGCAACAAAGCAGCCCCAAAACAAACCAAGCCCCCTCCATGTTTCGCAGTAGGTATGGTGTGGTGTTTTTTTTTCTTTTAAAGATTCATTTTTCCTTCTGTAAACATAGAGCTGATGTGACTGCTCTAAAAGCTCCAGTTTTGTCTCATCAGTCCAAAGAACATCCTCCCAGAACCTTTGGGGCTTGTCTGTGTGCATTTTGGCTAGCTTTGTTATGTTTTACTGCCAATAGAATTCTCCTGATTTTCTTCCATGGAGCCCACTACAGTTCAAAATCTGATGGATGGTGTATCAGAAAGCGACGTACCTTGATCTTGGAGTGCAACAAAGACTGACGTGTTAAAAATGATAAAAAATAATATAGGGAGGCCATTAAACTTTCATCAGTTTCAAGTTATTTCAGAGATAGTTGTGGGGGTTTCTTTGTTGTTGTTTTTTGTGGAAGGCTACTAATAACTTTGTCCACATCTGTATGTGCTCTCTGAGAACTTTCTTATTTCTCCTCTATTTTAATTACTTTAGTTGTCAGCTAGAAATGTCTTTTTGTTCATTACTGTCTCAACAGCATGATCACAGGAAAGCGGTTCCTATCCTGCACAAACTTGAATTTAGTGAGGAGTTGTCAGTCTGCTCACTTCTCCTGTGCCAGACAGGCCAATAGAATTAACCCTGGATTAACCCACCAGGCCTGAGTGCAACGTAATGGCCTTGGTTAATGGCTGCGGCTTCCCAGTGCCAGGTACCATTGACTCTCGCTGGCACAATTTGCTCCATCTGAGGGGCAGTATGACAGCATGGCCATCTCCGTACAGCTGGCGTCCATTGCCACTGCCAGGTCGGGATAATGTTCAACCGTGTAATTTAGCGGGGATCATAAGGAGCCGTGTACTCTAGGCTCATCTACATCTCGACCAACATGGAGAAGGATCCTCACAGAGATTGTACGAGATAGGAGTGGTTTATTCTTAGTATTTGCTGCTGAGGAATTCTTCAAAAGCTTATGCGGTGTGAATCAAAATGGCAAAATGATTATACAGTCAATCAGTCACCTAAAATAAAAAAGTACCCCCTCTGAGGAAAGTTATTCCTGTAAATAAACAGTTCTCATCCTCCTTTTTTATGCTCACATCTTTGCCTGAGGTGTGGGAGTGTAAAGCAGGCGGGGGGATGAGAAAGAGGACTTAAATCTGTCTGAACAAGGAGCCGGACTCCTCCTCCTCGCTAGATTAGCTTATTTTAACTTCGATCAGGCTTTTACATGGGCAAAGGATGGGCTTTGGTGTGTGTATGTGGGTGTGATTGTGAAGGGGGGGGGGGTACATAACCCATCCTACCATTTTAGCTTACTGGAGCTCTGAATGGGAACATGGAGGTGAGGGAGGGGGCTGTAAATTTTCCCTGAGTCAGGGCAAAGCTGATTGATCTCCGAGTGTAAAATCAATGAGAAGACACTGTCATTTTTGTAAAGGATGTGCTGGAAAGAGAAAATAAATTAAGACTCCCCAGATCGGACTGGATGTGCACACACTGATGTTTCAGTCTAATTAATTCAGTGCAGTCAGTGTTTTTGTAATGTTGTGTCCACAGCTTCAATCTCACAGGTGCCCATAGCTTTGGCAGCGGCGCCTTTATTACACCATGTATATTTCATAGCAACCATGCAGAGAACTCAGACACTTGCCCTTGTGCTCTCTCCATGTCTTGATTCCTGATTAATCTATGTTGTTATTTTCAGAGGTACATCATGCCAGGGGCTGATTAAATCAGGAATTGAAAGCCATTGTCTTTCTTGCATGTCCCTTATCAGAACTAATGTACCTGCACTGGTCATTTGTCATTAGTTGTTATAAGAAATAAAGACTGGTGCACTTTTCTCATCCGCAAGATATTGCACAAAGATTAATTTACTACTTCTCATCTCTTTGCTCCTCAGTTTACCGTCTGCACTGTCTCCTGTGATATTTTTCATGCTTAGATATGCTGCTTCCACTTATTCATTCCTGTTTCACCTTGATCTTCTCATCTATTATATTACGCTCCTTCCGAGCACTGAGAGAATATAGTCCTCATGCCTTATTGGATTGATGGCTACAGAAACCATTGCATAATATCAACGTTCAGTGGGCCATTTTTCACCGTGCTCCCACCTGTGCTTCATCTGATCAGCGCTCGTGATTTGCTCTGTGTTCACTTCCCAAGCAAGTGTCTTTGTTTATACCCTTGTTGCCTTGTGTCATGTAGGACATCCTCGCCTGGAGCTCTGTGTGTGTGTGTGTGTGTGTGTGTTTGTCTCCACAGATCCTTTTATCAGTGGGTCTCTCTAATGTGTCAAATGTCGCTGCGGATCCACTCATCATGCTGCTGTCTCTGCCGTTCAGTGGGACCATTAAGGACACATCAGGCTATAAGGAGGCAGCTCGCAGGGACTGGCAGGCACTAAATACTCCCACTGGTCTCCGTTTGAATAATCTACAGGTCAGAGGGGCTTTGCATAAAGCTTGGGGATTTAGAACAGCCACTGTGGTAGGAAAGTGACAGATTTGCACATTATGACTGAAGATCAAGTTTTGGGATTTCTGAAGGAGTGGCAATGTCGAGAAAGAGCGATTTTATGAGCGCTCAAATGGATTCAACACTGAACACCGTGACACCTGCTCATCCCTTATGTTGCCTCCCAGGTATGTTGGAAGTCGAAACTCAAACACCAAGATGACGTCACTTCCATGTTGACCGCATTCCAGAGGGGAAAAAAAAAACAGAAATCCACACTCTCTTGTTAGCAGTTGTTAGCAACGTGGTGTAGCAAGAAGTTGTTTAGTACCGTGTGCATGACTGACTTGAACAGACCTATAAAAGAAGAAGTGCTAATCAGTAGAACATTTTACACAACTTGTTGATGCACGACACATGGGAGCAGTTATCTTGGATAGTGAAGTTAGTTATGGCGAGGGCTGACCCAAGCTGGAAATCCAACCTCAGGGGCATTCAGGTGAAACTTCCAGGAGCACAGGAAATACTGACTTCAGACCAGTCCTGGAATGCAGTGCTACAATAATTTTTACCTCTGCAAAAGAGTGGAGGTAACGTTTTTACTGGTATTCATTTGACTCTTTGTCGGTCTGTTAGCAGGATTATGCAAAAACTACTGAACAGATTTGGATGAAATTTTAACCAGAGATGGCCCTTGGGCTGCAGATGAACCTATTAGATGTTGGAGGCGATCCATGAGCACATACCTCCACCAAGGCCCTATCTCGCAATGTACGGACGGACTGTGGTATGGATGGAGGGATAGATGGATGAACAAAGGGAAGGAGGAACGGATGGAGCCTTAGCAGAGGTATGTACTCTCCGAATGCCCTCAAGTTCAAATATACAATAACTATGAATTCCCACCAAATTAATCATTTTCCTACCAAACATGACATAAGCCCCCTTTTCCTGCCATATTTGTTGCCCTGGCCAAAATAAATTGAGGAATTAATCAGCTCTTGATTCAGTGGCAACTTTAATCTTTAGAGGACTGCATGACTTTGGTTAAGAATCAGTACCAGTTATACTATAAAAACATGCTATTTCAAACTCCTGTGATCTTGTAGCACTTGTGTTGAATCTCATATCCGTCTTCACTACAACCACGAGAGCCGAGACTAACTGGACCAGATTTGATCCTGATGTATAAAACAAAGCAAATCAGAAATAAACGGGAGGTTCAGAGACATGTGTCTTGCAAACCAAATTGCAAGTGATTCTTTAAACCACAGAGCTGAAAGAAGATAATTTGTATGTGAAATACTCATTTAATTCACATTCACTAAGCAGGTTATCAAATTAAATCAGGCTTCTGTTAGGCCTGCCACTTGGGCTTTTGGGCCCAGCTTCATGTGTAAAATTGGCCAACAAGAGATTTGGGAGAGCGCTTTGCACACTCCTGTCACGTCATCTCTTGGCTCCCCTCGGGAGGCCGATCCCAGGGTCAGTGCTTGTGGAGAGATGCCTCTATGAACTGCCACAGGGCGACAGGGCCACAACACCATCTCCAGCTGGGCAACTTATTACAGCCCCAGTCTTTCTCAACCCCTCCTCACCTGCCCCAGCCATTCATAACATCATCAAGCCATCACATATTCATGAAGTTGGGGGGCTGATGGAGTGCGCATTTGTGAGCAATGGGTTGCTGGGGGTGCGGAGGGGTGGGGGTACCAGTGCAGTGTCACTGTGCAGTGGTTGTGGCAATGATGCAGTGTTTGGGAGAGTGCAGTTAGAGCCTGTAGGGGGGGTGAATCTGCAGGTGGCTGTCACATCCGTAATTGCCTCATACTTCCCTCTGCAGCGTAAAATTGTTTTCATTATGTGTCATGCACACAGTGCCAGGCAAGGGCCCCTTGAGAGCATTCCCAAGAGCCAGAGGGAGGAGGCACTCCACTTAAACAGCCGCTTAGCTTCAAATAAGAAAGGAGAAAAGGAGCGGAGAGAGGAGGTGGAGGAGGAGGAGGACAGGAGAGAGGGAAGGGGTGTGGAAAAAACAGAGGAAGCTCATCATTAACTGTGTTCGAACAACAGCAGACAAGTGTGAGCTCATGCACAAAAACCAGGCAGAGCTTATCCTAAACATCTCAGTTACCAGGGGGGAGTTGTGTGGCTTCAGCCATACTGTGAGCTCCTGGAGGGCTTCCGTGGCCAGAGGGGGGAGAAAAACAAGAAGCGGGAAAAGAAAAAGAGAAAAAGTTTCCACCTGACTGGAGTTCCCATGGTTTGCCATGCAGGAGGGTAAGCAGGTTTCAGCAATAAACTCAGGCATTGTCAGGCAATAATACTCAGTCAGGTCCCTCCA
This sequence comes from Pholidichthys leucotaenia, assembly GCA_020510985.1. NCBI lineage: Eukaryota > Metazoa > Chordata > Actinopteri > Cichliformes > Pholidichthyidae > Pholidichthys > Pholidichthys leucotaenia. The sequence goes on from CM035849.1 coordinate 164,910,570, forward strand.
TTGGGATTCAAGGGTGTCTTTTTCTCTGCTCCCTGTGCTGCACTAATCACAGGCCTACTTTGTTTAATTGCAGCAAAAGGGAGAAAATGTGTTCAAGAAGTCATCCTAATCCCTCCCCTTTACCCCCTGCTCCCTCACAACACCCCCCAGCCAGATTTGGCTGCCATACTCCGTCCTTCTCCTGCTCCCTAACTCCTTTTCCGTTTTAATGAATTGCAGGACTTTAAAGCAACAACAAACAGCAGAACTGTGATAAATAGAAGACAGTGTGAGGACCTTTGTGATAGGTAAGGCGGTGGCGGTTGGTTATCTTTAAAAATAAAATAAAATAACTTCAGCTGAATTGAAGCACTTGCAACAAGTGCCATTACAGTGGTTTCTGGATGTTGCTAATGCACAGTAGGTGGCAGGGTAGAAACATCAAATGGAAAATAAATTCTATATGCAGTGAGCTGTTGATAACCCAGTGGGCATGTTGCCTTAAAATAATTACTGCTGCAAAAGCTCACCAAACATATTCATCTCCCCCATTTTTTTAATCACACGCTTAGAAATTTAAGGTGCTGTGCACTGATGACTCTGGGGTCACAGGCACCAGGAGGGCAAGGGAGGGATTTATCAATCAGGGCTCCCTGTCTTTCTAAAGCTGAATAAAAAAGCAACCCATGAAGAGACAAACCAGTCCCCTTTGAACTAAAGGCTTTTCTTATTCATTAGATCCGGATTCTGGCTTTTCCCTTTAGCTCCTTTTCTAGAGAACGAGGCATCTCAACCATGGAAAACCATTCAGTGGAAGGACACAAATTTCTAAAAGATCCTTCAATGAAGGTTTAGGCTAATATCATGGTATCATGGTGGTGCAATCCATGAATTAATGCGGTATTTTTTTGATTGGTTAACGCACAACTTGCAAAACTTTCCTTTGATTTAAAGTTTTAAGAGAATCTCATAGAAGTCAAAGGATTAGAAAACATAGAGTTAAAAAATACAGTATGATCAGCCAGTAGCTGAAAATAACGCTACAGTTGATCACTAAAAATACTAGTGCATCTCAGTAAAGTAAAATATTGTAATAAAGTTAATCACTCTTTTTTGTCATTTAATTCAAAAAGATAAACTTTGGTAATTCAGGCTCTAAACCAGTCCGCTCCACCCCCCCACCCCCATGTATGTAGACATAATATATCGGAAACTACGGAAACACAAGTGAATCACAAGTCTGTAATTGTACAAAATGTAGAAAACAAAATATTTTTAAAAGGAAAGAATATATAAAAGTGTTGACTATTTTTATTTTTTATGTATTTTTTCAACCTTCTGTATTTCTAATTTTTACACATTTTCTGTAATTCAAGACATAAATTATTTGTTTCCACATATTTATTTTGTTTTTAATGTATATTTTTCAATTCTGTATCTTTTTAAAATATATTTCCTACAATCCAAGACTCACGAATTATTCTATTTTTCACAATATTATTTTATTTTCCAACTTTCTGTATTTTTTGTTTTATATATTTTCAACAGCTCAAGGCTGGTGAATGATTTGCATTTCCACATTTTTATTTATTTATTTTTTATGCATATCTTTCAACTTTCTGTATCTTTTTAAATTACTTTTGTTTTATACCTTTCCTACAGTGATTAAGGATTTGTGTTTACATGTTTATATTTCTTATGTTTTATAGTTTATTCTACAAAGACGTTTGAATAATTGGACATTTTTATATTTGTTTGTATTTCTATATATATTTTCAACTTTCTTCGTCAAGAATGCAATAAAGATAGTATTACATTTTTATACAAGGTGAAGCCATTTCAAGTGTACAAATAAATAACAGACTACATCCTTAGTCTGGTTCTGGGGGGGGGGCAAGGGGGGACGACAGGGCAGAAAGGGCCTAATGCTTTATAGTCAATATTAATCACATGCACAGGGAAATATTTTACAGCCTTTTTGATGATTGTGGTCATAATTTTGGATGTTTGTTTACTGTACCTATATTGCGCAATCACTTAGATTTTGTTGACCTTTTGGCACATCAAACAGTAAAAAAACAATTTCTGTTGTTCAAACACATGAAGACACAACAAGACTCCAAATGTGACAAAAATGCAACAAATGCTAACTTTCTCCTTCATCACTAGACATTTTATTTTTTAAATGGCAAAAAAATAAATATTTTTAAATCCAATTAAAATTTGATGTCAGGTGTTCATATAACCCAAAATATTGCTGACATAAAGAGACCCATAACAGACTACTAAATACAGCACTTCTTAGGTAAAACAGAGCAAGATTTTCTGTCATTTTAAAGCTTTTTTAATGATTCACAAAACAGCAGCAACATGACAATCCAGGGGCAAAAATGATTTTGCATTTAAACCACGGTGAGTACTCAATAAAATTACATATAATGGGAGTGTTTTTAAAACCCTGCTGGTGTGAGTGGTTGAGGGTTTAGATGAGAAAATCCACCCGACATAAACGACTTCCCATGTGACCTGGGGCAAGTCACTTAACCTCTGCCTTCATGCCTGCCGCCCAAGTTTAAACAAGAGGACTGCTCAGTTTCAACTCCATGCACTCCTCAAGTCCTCTTAGACCAAATCATTTTGCTCAGACTGAAAAGCCCCCCAAAGCACAGAGCAAATAATCATGACGTTTGCATTTTTATATAATAACAAAAGTTAAAGCATCTTGCAGTTGTATGATCATTTATGTATTTTTTCAGTCAAACTGTATTGCTGTTGCCATTCTTCGATATTCTCACCCTGTCTCTTTTTTTAAACTCTTTTCCTGGTTTGTCCCTCAGAGCCAATGAGGGCCGCTGCTGCCCGTGAATGTAGCATTATGGCCCAATCTCTTTCTCACTCCCTGAAAGACTGTTTAAATGGTTTGGTTTATTATTGGCCAAGGAAGGCTAAAGGCTTCTGTCAGCATTTGGGCGAGGGAATCACTGCCTCTTTACTGGACAGCTGTTCCGGCCTTACCCCACTTTTCATATGGATATGTATGTTAATGACAGGCAATGGACTGGAGATGAAGAGGCCTGAGCGTTAGGCCCTCTCTTCAGCGCACTTCTAAAGCTTCCACAAAAGGAGCAGTAAAAGAGGCTGCAATGGTGAAGCTCCCACTTTTGTGCTCTGAATTAGTTCTGCAAGCAATGAAAGTGATCTTTTCTGGACAACAGGGGAAGTCTGCCGATGGCTGGACCAACTCATTAGCACAAAAGTCTGTTGGGACATATAATTGACTGACGCGGATCCCCTGCCTGTCACAACACAGCCCAGACTGTGGGACGTGGCACGTAACAGAAAAATACCTATCCTCCTCAAAACTTACCGGACAGCTTACATGAGCACCACCCTCCCACTGTCTTTTAGGTGTTGTTGTGTTTACTTCTTTCATGCAAATGCTGCACCCTACAGCCCGCCGACAGCTCTGGAGCCCTGCTTCCTGTTGCTGTCGAACAATGTTGATATTACACCTGCTGACGCCTATTGACTTGGCCTCAGCGTGCAGACAAAAACAGATATCACAATCTATGCTGGGTTGTGTTTGCAGCTTCAGTTTCAGCACCGTAGATTTTGGAATCTGCTAAAGTTGGCCCAAATGTTTTATATCCTTGATGATTTGTTGTCAAACTGCCATTACACAGAATGCTTGCAACAATTTTTCTAAGGTAGAAAATGTTAAAATCGTGTTTTTCCCCCCCCCATTCTCTTTTGTGGAGGTTTACTAACTTATATGTGTAATGAACTGAATATCAAAATAGCTTTCTGGATATGCAGCAGGAATCTCTCCCTCCTCTTTTTTGCATCATTTATAAACTGGAGTAACAAACATGCTCTGCACACCAGAAGCCCCTAATGGCTGCATCATGGTTAAATTGACTGGAAAATGCTGTTTTAATTTCCATGTTAATTGAAATGGACTAATTGTTAATATATTCTGAAAGCACTAAAATGGAATAATTTCCCCCCAAAATTGAATCTCTTCAGAAATGGTTTTGGAAGTGATGGTGGATTCAGCGTTCATCTGGCCATGCATTAAAAGGGAATCACAAATATCAGTATAATTCAAATCAATCAAAGTTATCTTAACTTTCTGCCCACCAGACATGAATGTAATTTTTTTTTTCAGTTTGAATTTTGAGACTTGGACAGTGTATAGGAGTGCAGTTGAAAACCATTGCTATTGTTTTTCCATTTTAGGTAGGAGAATTTTGTCAATCAGCTAAATAGGGTATTCTTCATGGTTCTCCCTCCTTCACAGCCAACTATAGAAATTAGCCCTACGTTTCTCGGCTCTCACACATGGATACACACGCTTGCATGGACACAAGAAAAATTTCTTTTCTTCTGTCAGCATTCCTGGCCAACAATGGCTAGATTAGTGGACGTGAGGGCCCCCTCGGGGGCACGTATTGTGGCACAGAATACCCTCGGCAGGAACAGCTGGTAGGGGTTAATGGCTACTGAACCTCTCAGCCGGAGCCCTTTCTCTATTGTGTGTTCCGCTCATGGGAAGGAAGGAGGCCAGTGACAGCTTCTGGGGTGTGAGGAACCCTCAGAACAGCTCCCAGGTCACCCTAAATGGGGAGCAGGGCAGTGGGTGGGGGAAGGTGGGGGGGGACGGGGGTGTTGATGCTGAGGGTGGTGGTACGGTGGCAAACGGGAAGTCTCTGTGGACCTGGAACCAAAAGCTGCACATCTACACAGGCAGCAGCAAAATTAGCAAATTAGCATCAGTGTATATTCAGCAGGAAACAATAAGGACTGGATTGGTGTGTGTGTGTGTGGGGGGGGCATGTTAAACTGTACACAAGAAGGGAAGGGACAGAAAATGACAGCAGGGAGGAGGGGCCGGCTCTGTGGAGCATGGCTGACATCAGCCCATCATGTGACTTGGATATTTACGTGTAATAAAAGCACAACCAGTATTGTAAGATTAATTAGCGCTCAGAGCCTCTTCCTGATCCCGCTCCCTCATTTCAGTGATGGCTCATTGTGATTTGGGGCTGCGGCCACTCCGCCGGGGCTTCCCTCCTCTTTAACAGCCCCGTGCATTAGTATTCAAAGCTGACGACACACTGGAGTAGTCCTCTGATGCTGCCCCATGCCTGTCTGTGCATTTCAGTCTTGGGCGAAACTCTCCCCTCCAGCCTTCCTGAATGTGAGTGAGTGAGTGTGTGTGTGTGCGTGTGTGTGTGTGTGTGTGCTGCGGCACCTTGTCTTGTCAGCATCACAGGGATCCAGGCTTGCCGCCCCGAGGAGCCCCTCTGTCAGGGCCGGAGGGACCGCACCTCCGATTTAATCCCTCAGCCGCTCACCCCCCGCTGGGCAGCGTGGAGGATCCCTTCTCCCTGATCCACCCAAGCCTCTCACACCAGCGGCCACACTCATTAGAGGGCTGATTATGATAGTGTGCTGGTGTAATGTTTAATCGAGTCTGACACCTGATTTGCCATGTTACAAATCCTGTCATGCAAATTGAGCCATTTGTGTTGTTTGATATGGAGAGATAGGCTATGAAATGAAAGATTAGCCCTGAAATGAGGCACGGGGGACGTGTGCCCTCTGCTCCTGTTGCTGTGATTACATAGATGAGGGCAAGCATCTTCAACCGCCCCCCCCTCCCCCAATTGCTTCGGGCTGGGACACATTAAATTGTTAACATGGTGTTTTTCCTTCCCGCAGGAATCAGAAAGGCCGCCGCCGATCACACAGAAAATGTCCCATCTTCACACAACAAACAAGGGCAGGATAATGGGCCTCTGGGAAGGCGCTCTTTGAAATCACACTGACATGTAACCACCGATGTAAATAATTCAAATGTCCCCAGCCTCCCAGGTTTACAGTCTGCATAATAGGCAAAATGCAGCATCTTATATGGCTCTGGCTAAATCAATATATGGATGAAATGTTTTTCATTGTGGTAAAAGAATCACTGGCATACCATTGAAAAGTGTTTCAGTTCGCCCTGTAAAGACAAATACAAATAGCAGATCTGAGTGCAGCCGCGAATTGGAATTGTTGGGGGCTGGTTGACATACAGATGGCTCGAATTAAATGGGGGAGCACACAGCTCGCCATTTTTCACCGCCCTGACACCTGCTTTAAGAATGACCGCTGTGGCAAAAAAGACAGTCCAAACAAGTGCTCTTGAATGTCTTATGTGGCCTCTCTTATCAGTCCCCTTACTGTAAGCATTTCATTTCCTCATCCTGTCAGAAATGTCTTTGTTGCCGCTTGTTGCTTTGGCTTTAATCTGAAAGACAAAGTCATCCAGAGAGCTCTCCCCTGCTTGGTATTTGTCTTGGGTTTCCTCTGCTCTCATCCCTTGTGACAGCGTTGTCTTTAGAGGGTTTTAAGTTCGTGTTCCAGTATTTCTTGGCCTTTATGCTCTCCTGAATAGCTGACTGTTTAGTCTGTTTGCCAACCTGAGGTTACGAGTGCTGATATTTATCTACCGATCAGCAATGGATGGCATTACCACAAACACTCATAGGGACTTTTTAAAAATATATATACATATTTGCTCCTGTGAGGCTATTTGTGTGCAAATGAATCACTGCGATGATTTCAGAGTCTCCGGGCAGACGGCCAGGACCTGGCTGTGAGTTATTGCAGCAGCAGCAACCTTTTATGTGAGTCAGTTCTCGTCTCAGAGGAAATCTACCTGTTTTTACAAGTCATCTCCACTGAGAAACACCTGTACTGAGCAACAGACTCATTGTTTTCCTCTGAGCTGCATCGTAAAGATTGAAAGACCAGCGAGACAACGCCAGGCAGGTTTGCTGAATCACTCATCCTCTCTGGCGCCACTTGGCTGACTGAGGAGTTCCTGTCAGATGAGTGAGTGATGTCAGATTAGAGCTCCTGGAAGTTGTTGCTACTATTATGTTGGGCTGCTTTGCTTTACAGGAAATATATGCTCATCTTTGGAAAGTGTTGCAATACACGGCCACTTTGATTGACGACGACTAAATTACCCCTTTCTCTCATTACTCAATTGGCTTGTTGGCAAGTTAGAAATGATTAATCGATTGATTTAATGTTCTGCACATCTGGCTGGATGATTTCCATATGCACAGAAATGTTTGTTATTAAGCGTTTTTCGTCAACTCAAAATCATCTTTATTCAGATTTTTTCCCTCTACTTACACATACAAACGCAAGGTGAAGTTACAGTCTAGCTCTTCTTACCTACATTTAAAAAAGAGTTACTTGCTCCTATCTATGAAATATAAATGTTACTGTTTTCCCAAACTGCCCAGAATATTGTAAAGTTATTGATTAGTTGTCATGTTCGGCGGCTCTTATTGATGGCACAAGAATGTGAAAGTAGCTAGCAACCCCGATGTAAAGAACAGGATTTATTGCCCAGAATCTCTTGAACAATTTTATCAAAAGCCTATTCCACTGTGACATTTTTTTTCTCCCATAAATCAGTGAGGGGAAATCTATCAGTGGACAGTAGTGAGAGATAGATGAGCAGAGGGATGAGAGGGTCAGCAGAGATTTTTCACTGGTCCTCCCCATCACATCCGCAGCCTCACTTTTTCACCTTTATGAATTGGTCTTTTACTGACTGGCTGGGCTTTTAATTTGTTCCACATGCTGGGTGGGGGGGGGGGGGAGAGAAAGAAAATAAGAAAAAAAAACTCAGAACATTTAGACTTTGCACATAAGATAATGTATTGATTGTTAAAGCACTGGTGCATTGGGTTCACGGCTCATATATAGATGGCACAAACTTTAGATGAATGGCTCCTGGGAGATGGATCAACCCCATTGTTATTATTAATATCCTGGATGTATTTAAGTTGGGCAGCAAAGATATGAAGAATTGTGGGTCTTAACACGTTCCGTTTTTAAAATGCTCTTAGAGTAAATTGAAATGGGATACATTAAAAAGAGAAAAACAGAAATTAGTTTTACAGCTGCTGGGACTTTGCAAAAATCTCAGTAGTAAAAGGTGCGTGACCTCTGGTGACTACAAAGAAATTTAATATTTCAAGACAATGAAAAATGCAGCAGTAGGGAAATAAAGTTTCAGCTCCAGTTTTACTTCAATCATTATCAATCTACAGTTTATCCACATTATAAAACTGCTGCAGTCCATTTACTTGTCTTTTTATTAGAACAAGCCAAAAACAAGTATTTATGCCACGACCCTGTTTTTTTTTTTAATTTAGTTGTCCTTTTTTCCTTTTATTTGATGGATTTATGCCTTTGTCATTACTCTGGCTGCAGCGTGCTGGTGTACCTATCGTCCATCCACCCAATCTGACTTGATTGAAGGCCTTCATTTGCTATGCGGCCATGTAAAGCAGAAGCATTGAAATATCACAGTGACCTTGGTGTTCCTTTCTGATTCATTTTTCCATGACACTGTGTCCTCGGATGGGATTTCTCGAGAGTTAGACATCTACCTGACATGCTTTTGCCGGGATTTTTAATCTGCTAATGAATTACAGTTATGTCATTGTGCTGTGTAGCCATATTATGGTTTTATAAATAATAATTTTATTGATTGCATGATTGCAGGGTTAGAATAGGGTTTCAAGAGGCTTGTAATCACATAATTTTGCACAAAAATCCAATTGCACTATTAGAGATACAAGTCATCATTGAAGGAGTTGCTCATGCACAATACTTAACACCACTTACAGTAGCTACTTTAAAGTAAATTTTTACACATATGATGCATTTTAATACATTGTATCAATGGGTGAAAAAGAAGCGATACAAGAACTGTGTCAAAAACAACCTGAAATACTGTGCTGTACCAGCACGGGAGTTGGAAACCCTCGCCTAGGACAGTGAGCTGGCGTGCAGCAACGCGAAAGGCCTTCACCTCCTGTGAGAACAGCTGGTGAGAGAGAATCACCAGCACCAGAGAACGCCAGAAGGCCTCTTCCTCTGCACCAGCTACTACATCATTCCAGTGCCCTTTCTGCCCCCGCGTGTGCACTTCTAGGATTGGAGCTGTCAGCCACACCCAGGCCCACAACTGAAGACAGCTGCACAACTAGACATCATTGTTCTCAATGGTCTACCACCATCACTGGGTATTAACAAGGTATTGCTATGTAAAAGGATAATTCAGGAACAAGCACAAGGAATATTTTCTAAATCACATATTTTTCAAGTTGTATTAAATCTGATACATCTGAAATAACAACAACAACCGAGATGCACGAAAATATCAGCACGCTGTCTGTATTGGCCAATAAAGCTTTTAAAATTACAGTGCATCTGGAAAGTATTCACAGCGCTTCACTTTTTCCACATTTTGTTATGTTACAGCCATATTTCAAAATGGAATAAATTAAATTTTTTCCTCAAAATTCTACACACAACATCCCATAATGACAACATGAAAAAAGCTTTTCTGAGATTTTTGGAAATTTATTAAAAATAAAAAAACTAAAAAATCACATGTACATAAGTATTCACAGCCTTTGCTCAATACTTTGTTGATGCACCTTTGAAGAAGAAGAAGAAAAAAGAAGCCATCTCTAATGTCATTCAGTCCATACAACCAATCATGTACAGTAGAATGAAATTACGTTTCTCCTATCTACAATGTTAATCACATGTAGAATCAGGGAGGTCGCTGCCATGCAAGGCGCCGCCACAAACAACTTGGCAGCAACTTTGGCAAAAATTACAGCCTCAAGTCTTTTAGAATATGATGCCGCAAGCTTGGCACACCTATCTTTGGGCAGTTTCTCCCATTCCTCTTTGCAGCACCTCTCAAGCTCTATCAGGTTGGATGGGAAGTGTCGGTGCACGGTCATGTTCAGAGCTCTCCAGAGGTGTTCAATTGGATTCAAGTCTGGGCTCTGGCTGGGCCACTCAAGGACATTCACAGAGTTGTCCTGAAGCCACTCCTTTGATATCTTGGCTGTGTGCTTAGGGTCGTTGTCCTGCTGAAAGATAAACCGTCGCCCCAGTCTGAGGTCCAGAGTGCTCTTGAACAGGTTTTCATCCAGGATGTCTCTGTACATTGCTGCATTCATCTTTTCCTCTATCCTGACTAGTCTCCCAGTTCCTTCCGCTGAACAACATCCCCACAGCATGATGCTGCCACCACCATGCTTCACTGTAAGAATGGTATTGGCCTGGTGATGTGCGGTGCCTGGTTTCCGCCAAACATGACGCCTGGCATTCATGCCAAAGAGTTCATTTTTTGTCTCATCAGACCAGAGAATTTTGTTTCTCACAGTCCAAGAGTCCTTCAGGTGCCTTTTGGCAAACTCCAGGTTGGCTGCCATGTGCCCTTTGCTAAGGAGTGGCTTCTAACTGGCCACTCTACCATACAGGCCTGATTAGTGTATTGCTGCAGAGATGGTTGCTCTTCTAGAAGGTTCTCCTCTCTTCACAGAGGAATGCTGGAGCTCTGACAGAGTGACCATCGGGTCCTTGATCACCTCCCTGACTAAGGCCCTTCTCCCCCGATCACTCATTTTAGATGGCCGGCCAGCTCTAGGAAGAGTCCTGGTGGTTCGGAATTTCTTCCATTTATGGATGATGGGGGCCACTGTGCTCATTGGGACCTTCAAAGCAGCAGAAATTTGTCTGTACCCTTCCCCAGATTTGTGCCTCGAGACAATCCTGTCTCAGAGGTCTACAGAAATTTTCTTTGACTTCATGCTTGGTGTGTGCTCTGACATGCACTGTCAACTGTGGGACCTTATATAGACAGGTGTGTGCCATTCCAAATCATGTCCAATCAACTGAATTTACCACAGGTGGACTCCAATTAAGCTGTAGAATTAAGCTGAAGAAACATCTCAAGGATGATCAGTGGAAACAGGATGCATCTGAGCTCAATTTTGAGCTTCATGGCAAAGGCTGTGAATACTTATGTACATGTGATTTCTTAGCTTTTATTTTTAATAAATCTGCAAAAATCTCAAAACATTTTAAAGAAACTCAAAAAAACTTTTTCACATTGTCATTATGGGGTATTGTGTGTAGAATTTTGAGGAAAAAAATGAATTTGACACATTTTGGAATAAGGCTGTAACATAACAAAATGTGGAAAAAGTGAAGCTGTCATGATCAGGCAAGCGTGTCTCCCGTCCTGTCTCTCTTTTCCCAGCTCCGGAGCTCATCAAGCGCATCTGCGTGACTACACACCTGCTGCTTGATTCACCAGCTTATTTAAGGGCCAGAGTGCGAGGAGCTCTCCACTGGATCGCTGGGTTTGCTGCTGGGTTTGTGCCACCATTCAACAGCAGCTCTTGTTGTTCGCCAAAATTATTATTCCCTTCCGTTGTCTTACATTTTTGTCCTCCTGTTCCCTCAGGTTTGCTGCCGCCTCCAGTGGTGCGTCTCCGGGGCTGTGTTTGCTTGCTTGCCTGAATCATCCTCTTTCTCAACAATGGCTTCTCCACCCAGGTCCTCCAGTCACTCCTCCTCCTCACCGGCCATCATCAACCCTTCCTCTCTTCTCCCTGGCTGGAGTCACAGCCAGGCTCTCTGCCAGTACCATAAGACCCATTCCCTCAGCAGTATTTACCCTGTACTCCTTATCCATTATTAATCCTTACTCTCCCCTCCTTTCCCCTAGATAGCATGTGGCTCCAGCGTGCAAATGTTTTCTTGTACATAGTGTGGCATTTTGGTTGTGGGTTTCTTTAATTGTGGTGTGTGCGTTTATTATTTAAGTTAGAGTGTTTTGTATAGGGTTTTGGTTTTTCATTAAAGTGGTGTAAACTTTCAATCTGTGTCTAAGTGTTCTTCCGAAGTGGTTGCCATGCACTTAAGCCTCCTTAAATTATCCAAAATCATGACAGAAGTGCTGTGAATACTTTCTGGATGCACTGTATTTATCGCATTGGCACAAATTAATATTTACAACTGATAAAATATAACTGCAGACAGTCAAGAGTGATGTTCTTCTGTGACAATGTGCTTTCCCTGCAGCGCGAGGGAATGATGATTGGGTGAGAGTAACAAAAACATGTCTGCCTCCACACAGTCATGCAAGGAGTAGCAGAAACACACAACACGAGGAATCTACAGCAAGAAAAAGACACAAAACTTCAGCAGCAGTGCCCAAACAAACAAAAAAAGACACGACTGTGACTATCTGAGGGCCAAAGGCACCATTCAGAAACCCATCGCTTCCTAAAACCAACCGTCAAAGACATGGGCAGACTCAAGGACTCCATCGAGCTCTGCCACAAGATGCCCAGTCATAGACAATTTTCAGATTTGGCCTTATCCAAGTTGCAAGCTGTAATTTTTTTAACATCACATATTGAGGTGATTTTAAGTTATGGTTTGAAAAAGACGCTGCTTAGCAGGCTCCTATTTTGAAACAATTTATTTGATCTAGTTTATATGATGTTGAGTTTGATTAAGTCTGTAAATCACATGTAGCCTTATTTGTGCTTCTTCATTGTAAAAATATTACAATGACTATGTCATGAGTCCCCGTGCGCCATGCCGTGGCGCACAAGGGAGGGAATGAAAAACCCAAATGCAAGAGTAGAACGTGCCATTTATTAACTTAAACTCCAACAAAATAACAAGTCCAGCAAGACCACACAATACAGAAGATTGAAATGATGAATATAGGCCACCAGACATAGAGGGAAGCTGCCCGGATGTTCAACAGCCGGGGAGGGGGAATGCTTAGTGCTGCCGTCACGATGAGCACAAAGAGAAAGGCAAAACATACACTTACGGCTGGAACAATCTGAGGTTGTTCGTGTAGTCTGGTAGATGAAGAAGTGAGACAGGGTCGGCCGCTAACATCCAGGGATTAACCATCTGTAAATGTCAGGCTGAATACGCGAAGGTAGTACTACAACATCCATGGAGGAACACGCTGCAACGAATGAGGGTGAATGCCCCGACAATCTCTTCCCACAAACACAGCGTATAAGTAATCACAATGCTAACAAGGGAAGAGATTGCCGGTGTGAGAAAGCATGGGCTGAACATAATTAAACCCTGATGTCATGAGTGAGTGTCTGAGTGTATGAATGGGAATGAATGGAGTGAGTGTGTGTATGTGTGTGAACCCCCGTAAAGTGAAACAGCTGATGGCACTGACAAGAGGAGGAGGCATGCCCAAGCTGTCAGGGAGCAAAGGACCCAAACAGCTCCCTGATACGCCTAATGGAAAACAGGGCAAAAACTAACAATAAGTCAGAACTGGGTTTGGAACAACCAAACCCAGATTCATGACAGACTATCTGTATTGGTGAGAATTGTTGGAGTTACTGTACAGTTGAACAGTAAATGCACTTCTTTTCCTCATGATTCCTGTGGACAGAAGGTATGGACTGGCCATCGGGAAGGGCAGGACAATTCTCGGTGGACTGGCTATGGTATGTAATGCTTGTGTTGGACCTTTGTTATTGTTCAGTAGTTCTGTGTTGTCTGAGGTACAATGAATGCACCACGGGGATGCAAAGAAAAATGGGCAGCAAAAGGGGATGAAAAGTTAGAACAGAGCTCCAAGTTAGGACTACCCTTTTTCCACTGTTGTAAGGCATGCGCCATGGCCAACAGTGGCATCTATCTGGGCCTATTAAAGTTCCAAAATAAATATCTGTCATGATCCTGAGCACGGCTAAGTGCCGTGCACAGCCTCCAAGTTGTTTTGTTATCTTTTGTATTTCTGTATCTGTTTATTTTGTAATTATTATGGTTATTTTAGTTTGGGGGTTTTCATGCATTTCTGTTCTTTGTCTGGGTGGTTGTTTGTCTCTGTTCGTTTATGAGTTATCATGTATTCTTTGTCATTTTAGTCCTGTTTATGTATTTGTGTATCATCTTGTATTTATGATATTATTTGCATTTTGTGGATCTATGTTCATTGTTCTTCTTCTTTTAGATTTGATTGGTGGTTGGAAACCAGCTTACAGGTGCATTACTGCCACTGACTTGATTATCATCACTCTATATCTTTGTATAAGGGATTCTTGTAAAGAGTTCTGAACAACTCCTTATGTGTGAAAAAATTATGTCCTTGGACTGTGTCCTCGGTGGTGTCAATAGCTGTGCCAGCTAGCCGGCAACACCACACTCCGTGTTGGCGGTCACTTATGTGTTCATTCTATTTTCTGTAACAGTATTTATTCACTCTGGTGCTTTTATTTTGACACCTCCCATGCACGTCCAGCTGTCAATGCCATGTCCGCTGCGTAATTGTGCAGCGAACACATGAATTGATACGAGCCCAACACACAGGTGACATGAACGTGTTTAATAACAGAAAGGGACAACTCAAAAAACACACAAAATACAGGGAAAATGTCCAATTGGGAAAACACAGTCAGGGACACAAACGCTGGGAGTCTGAGCTCAGTTGGATGAAGGGGAAAGCCCTACGCAGTCCCAGGCAGAACCGGGTAGTGGAAGGAAGGGCAGTAAACAATAATAAGAGACTTGCATAGGGAGTCGGAGCTCAGCGAGCTCTGGGAAAAAACAACTCTGAAGTAGTCCAAGAAAAAGGACCCAACAGCTTCAGGACATCACGTAGGCAGGTGACCATGGATGAGACTGCAGTGTAGACTGTCGCCACAACACTGAATGCCCCCACTGTCACCCAATAAATACCAAGCAGGCTGATGGGTGACAAGCGGACGCAGGTGTGTGGCGGGAGTCTGTGTATGAGCATGTGTGTGTGCAAGCATGTGTGTGTGTGTGTGTGTGTGTGTGTGTGTGTGTGCAGAAACAACTGACAGCCAGTGAGTGTCTGGCAGAGGGAGGGGTGTGGCTGTAGACTGGCGAGGCCCAAGGCTCAGGGCTCAATCGTCAGCTGAAACCAATTAGCAACAAATCAGAAGCTACAGCCACAAATCATGAGCGGAGCTGAAACACCAGCTCCACACATAACTGAGCCCCCCCTCCCCAAGGGGTGGAGACCAGACACCCACGTACCATCACAAAAAAAAAAAAAACACACAAAACACAGGAAAAAACCTGCCCCCCACCCCCACCCAGAATGCCAACACAACTAACCAGGGCGGGAGGTGGGGGGAAACAGGTTAGGAGGGATAAACCAAGGAGAACAACACAACACAAAAGAGCACAACAAACCCAACCCCAACACTAAAACTAACCCACCCTATCCCAAGAGTCCCACAGTTCAGGGGGCCGGCCAGAGTCCAAGGCCCAGCGGGCAGCCTGCACAACAGTGTCAGGTGGCCTGTCAGGGCACACGGGCCACCCGGCTAGGGAACCCAGTCTTTTGGGCGACTTGTCCACATGATAAAGCCACCAGAACCGGCAGGGCAAATGAGGCGGTGGCCTACCCACCAGGAGACTGAAAGGTGGTTGGCTGGGCAGAGGAAAGGAAACCCCTGCGGTCACAGGTGGCGGAGAAAATAGGGCCACGACGGTACCCAGCAGAAAGAGGAGGAACATCCACAGGGCCTCCAAAAGGGAGGGGAAGACCCCGGTGTTCCCAGACTGTCCAGTAGCACCCTCGGTGGTCTCAATGTGAGACTGTGATAGAAAAATTCCATATTATCTACATTCTTATTGATATTAATAATGTATTATTATATTTGAGAAGTATCATACCTTTCATATGCCATGTTTAATGTTTATATGTGCATTCCATATAGGATAAGTTTATATATTCTTGGCATGTTTCTGTGAGCAATTTCAGAGAGTTCACACTGAAAATCAGTACAGGGTTAGTACATGCGTAAGGAATGATCTAAGCCATTTATTATAATCTCTTTGACATGTCCTGTTTCGGGTCACAGGAACTCCTCATCTTATATAAATTAGTGTTTTATGGACGTT
Source organism: Pholidichthys leucotaenia (assembly GCA_020510985.1). Taxonomy (NCBI): domain Eukaryota; kingdom Metazoa; phylum Chordata; class Actinopteri; order Cichliformes; family Pholidichthyidae; genus Pholidichthys; species Pholidichthys leucotaenia. Next base: position 164,926,362 of record CM035849.1, read on the forward strand.
CTGTGAGATTCCCTTTCTTGTCACCAGAGTGTCTGTGACGTCTGTCTGGATAAGCTCAGTTATCAGGACTTTCTGTCTGTCCCTCTCCTTTCCTCCTCTCATCCCATCCTCCCCCTGCTTTCTCCTACCTATATATATCAGACTTAGAAGAATGGATCCTTTAGGGATTCTAAGCATGTCTGAATGCCATGTTTTGTCATTTCTCCCCCAAAATGGCCATTGGGATGACTCCTTATATTTTTGTAATAAATGTACATAAATTCACAGCAATGTTTTACGTTGCCGTGTCCTACTGCTCGCTACCTCAGAGCGTCCTGCTGACACCCTGAATGTAAGTGTTTTTTCCGCAGAGGTGAATGGGTGCGACTCTGTCTTGGATTCATTCTTTTCTCCCGTTTTTTCCCCTTCATTTGCCAGCCGTGAGCCCCGGCTTTTTCAGGTGTGACTCTGGCTGGTTTTATCCCTTTTTCCTTTGCATTCCCATATGCCTCAGCCAGTGTTCTGTCCAGGCTGTTCTTTTCCCCCCGGAGATGTGAGCCCTGTTCTCCTCCAGTGTTTCTCCCATCACTCCTTATTTGTAAGTATTGTTTGTGTTTAAGTTAATAAATATTGCAACTCACAGTTGGCGTGTGGTGTCCTCAGTCTTGCCCTTGAAAAGGGCGATATACAGTGGGGTAAAAAAGTATTTAGTCAGCCACCAATTGTGCAAGTTCTCCCACTTAAAAGATGACAGAGGTCTCCAATTTTCATCATAGGTATACCTCAACTATGAGAGACAAAATGAGAAAAAAAAATCCAGAAAATCACACTGTCTGACTTTTAAAGAATTTATTTGCAAATTATGGTGGAAAATAAGTATTTGGTCAATAACAAAAGTTCATCTCAATACTTTGTTATATACCCTTTGTTGGCAATGACAGAGGTCAAACGTTTTCTGTAAGTCTTCACAAGGTTTTCACACACTGTTGCTGGTATTTTGGCCCATTCCTCCATGCAGATCTCTTCTAGATCAGTTATGTTTTGGGGCTGTCGCTGGGCAACACAGACTTTCAACTCCCTCCAAAGATTTTCTATGGGGTTGAGATCTGGAGACTGGCTAGGCCACTCCAGGACCTTGAAATGCTTCTTACGAAGTCACTCCTTCGTTGCCCGGGCAGTATGTTTGGGATCATTGTCATGCTGAAAGACCCAGCCACGTTTCATCTTCAATGCCCTTGCTGATGGAAGGAGGTTTTCACTCAAAATCTCACGATACATGGCCCCATTCATTCTTTCCTTTACAAGGATCAGTCGTCCTGGTCCCTTTGCAGAAAAACAGCCCCAAAGCACGATGTTTCCACCCCCATGCTTCACAGTAGGTATGGTGTTCTTCCTCCTCCAAACACGACAAGTTGAGTTTTTACCAAAAAGTTCTATTTTGGTTTCATCTGACCATATGACATTCTCCCAGTCCTCTTCTGGATCATCCAAATGCTCTCTAGCAAACTTCAGACGGGCCTGGACATGTACTGGCTTAAGCAGGGGGACACGTCTGGCACTGCAGGATTTGAGTCCCTGGCGGCGTAGTGTGTTACTGATGGTAGCCTTTGTTACTTTGGTCCCAGCTCTCTGCAGGTCATTCACTAGGTCCCCCCATGTGGTTCTGGGATTTTTGCTCACTGTTCTCGTGATCATTTTGACCCCACGGGGTAAGATCTTGCGTGGAGCCCCAGATCGTGGGAGATTATCAGTGGTCTTGTATGTCTTCCATTTTCTAATAATTGCTCCCACAGTTGATTTCTTCACACCAAGCTGCTTACCTATTGCAGATTCAGTCTTCCCAGCCTGGTGCAGGTCTACAATTTTGTTTCTGGTGTCCTTTGACAGCTCTTTGGTCTTGGCCATAGTGGAGTTTGGAGTCTGACTGTTTGAGGTTGTGGACAGGTGTCTTTTATACTGATAATGAGTTCAAACAGGTGCCATTAATACAGGTAACGAGTGGAGGACAGAGGAGCCTCTTAAAGAAGAAGTTACAGGTCTGTGAGAGCCAGAAATCTTGCTTGTTTGTAGGTGACCAAATACTTATTTTCCACCATAATTTGCAAATAAATTCTTTAAAAATCAGACAATGTGATTTTCTGGATTTTTTTCCCTCATTTTGTCTCTCATAGTTGAGGTATACCTATTATGAAAATTGGAGACCTCTCCCATCTTTTAAGTGGAAGAACTTGCACAATTGGTGGCTGACTAAATACTTTTTTGCCCCACTGTATGACAGAAGGACACGGCCAAGTGTAGACACCAGACGCTGTGAGTTTGCTTTGCCTTTTTCACCTGTTATTTTGCTTACCGGAGGAAGAGTGGACATTATGCCATCAGCGCGCCGGGGCTCCGCTAGCACAGGGAGGCTGGAGGCTGGAAGCCCTAGCGTGGATGAACAGTGGGCGGCACAGTTCATCCAGGATTTTGTTGATGCAGCACTCGCCTTCTGATTGTCTACTGAGGTTCTGAATAATGTAGAGTAGGCGGCAGTTATTGTGGAGGTGCATCCTGGGCTGAGGAAGTACCACGAGTTCGCAGAATTTTTAACTACCATCTCCACCATCCAGTTGACATTTCGCGGGCTGATGAGAGGCTCACCCACTGCTGTACCTGAGCCGATGAGGAAGCGTCCCCTGATACCGATGCCCTCAGGCTCTCGCCACTCACCAGTTTTGGGATGTCGTCCTCCTGCGCCTCCCTCCGTCCCATACCATCCGCCGTCTGTTCCTGAGCCGACAAGAGTTCGTCCCCTGGAACAGACACACCCAGCCTCTCACCGCCACTCAGCTGCATCCCGTTGGAGGAATACAGCAGTAGCCTCCTCGTTTTTTCAGAGTTTTTCTTCATCGGTTGTCCCATCAGCCTCCTCCTCCTCGTTTGCTGCTGCTGCCACATCTGGGGTTTCGCCAGCTCCTGCTGCCACATCTGGGGTTCTGCCAGCTCCTGCCTCCACGTCTGGGGTTCCGCCAGCTCCTGCCGCCATGTCTGGGGTTCTGCCAGTTCCTGCCGCTGCACTAGAGGTTCCGCCTGTTCCTGTTGTTACAGCTGAAGTTTCACTTGCCATCAAGCCTGCTGCTAGGGCTGCAGCACCAGAGTCACCAGAGTCTTGGTCGGCGGTGGAGCTCGAGTTAAGGCAAGTCCTATTTTTTGTCTTTACAATATCAGTGTTAGAGAGATCTTGTCTTGCTCTTGGTGGGGAGAACCAGTTGCAGCTGCCATATGCTCCTGAGTTTTCCCCATCAGGCTCCATTGCTGCCAGTGACAGTGACCCGGTGTTTTTCTCTTCCACCCCATCTGAGGTGGCCATGTCAGGGATGGATTCCCAAGCGGCTGGACTTGAGACACCCCAGCTTAAGTCGCCTGGTTTTGCTTTGGTCAGCAGTCTTTGCCTGATTTCGCCACTGGTCAGCAGTCTTCTTTATCTGGCTTTGCCAATGGTCGGCAGTCCTCTTCATCTGGCTTCGCCGATGGTCGGCAGTCCTCTTCGTCTGGCTTCACCGATGGTTGGCAGTCCCCTTCGTCTGGCTTCGCTGATGGTAGTCCTCTTCGTCTGGCTTCACCAATGGTTGGCAGTTCTCTTCGTCTGGCTTCGCCGATGGTCAGCAGTTCTCTTCGTCTGGCTCTGCCGATGATCAGCAGTCCTCTTCACCTGGCTTCGCTGATGGTCAGCAGTCCTCTTCGTCTGGCTTCGCTGATGGTCAGCCGTCTTTGTCGTCTGGTTTCCTCGCTGGTCAGCTGTCATCGTCGAGTGTCAACGTTCCTCAGCTTCTGGCTCACAGGACCCATGCTTCAGCCCCTGCGGTCCATAAAGGGCACATTTTCCAGCTTCTGTCTCTAGGAAGGGATGCAGGGATGCAGGAAGGGATGCATGCAAGGGATGCTGAAAGACCACCCGACAAATTAAGTCTCCTGGTCTGTTGAGTTTAGAATGCTGGGAGACCACCTGATGGGTTATGCATTCTGCTTGGGTGGCTCAGGGGCTCTGGGAGGCCACCAGACACTTTTCAACTCTTGATCTAGTAGTCTTGGGACTCTAGTAGACCTCCTGAACTGCCTTTCCTTCTCGCCCGGTGGTCCTGGGATTTTAGTAGGCCACCTGATCTGTCCTGTTTTGTGGGTCTCTATTGAGCGAGAGATTTGTTTTGTCCCACCTGGCCTCATTTCCTTCACCGTCCTCCCTGGTAGGGTGATTTTTCTGTTCTTGTTGGGAGGTTTTTGGTGTGTTTTTCTTTTTCTTTGTGATGCTAAATTCTCTATCATGTTTATATTAATTATTATTGTTATTCATGTTTATATTGTCCTCGCCTTGGTGGGTTGTCATCATTCTTTGTTTATACTCTGTATCACGATGTATCATTCATTTTGGTCCGTGCTTTTATTTTGACTTCCTCTCTTAGCTCAGGTTCGCACCTGTCATTAGTTTAGTTCATTATCTTCGCTTTTGGCCATTTGATTATGCACATGTGTGTCTCATTCTTGTAATTTCTCTTTGCCCTATTTAAGGGATGCCGCCCCGTAGTCTGGGGCGATGTTCTATTTTGTCAAAAAGACGTTTTACACACGCCTTAGCCGTTGTGCCATTCTGTCTTCTCTGTATCCTACCTGCCTTCATCCCAAGCCTTGTAAGTTTTGTTTGTGTTTGGATTTTGTGTTTTTGATTAAACCATTTGCAACTCACAGTCCAGAGTTTGGGTTTCCCTTCCGCCCCTGTGGGCTGTTCATAACAAAATGTTTCATTAATTGACAAAAAAAAAAAAAAATTAAATTGACTTTTATCCTCCCACCTAAAGGTTGTAATGTGGTGGCACTGTGTGGGGAATTCTCCATCCAGAGTCGGGAGCCGGGGGGAAGGGAGAACAATGGACTGAAGGAGGAAGTGGTACCGGGGGGGGTCTCAGACAGAATGGAAAGGACTAGTGTCCCCCCCCCCCCCCGCCCGGGGGAGTTCAGGAGGTGCCAAAGGCACTGAAGGTTGAGAGGGTGTGAGAAGCGGGTCTGGCGTTATGTAATGTTAATGTGCCACGCACGTCTTTGTTCCACTGATTGTATTGTATTGGGCTTCCTGGGTCTCATGACATGGAATTAAAGATTATAAAAAGAAGGTGCTTAGAGACCCAGGCAGATTTTTACTGTACTTGATGTTGGAGAAGGGATAAAGTTTGTGTGTCATCCAGCTCGTGCCTCGTCTGCTTCCTTCCTCCACATTGGTGACCCCAAGATGTGCCATAGAGAATGGGGTGAGCACCGCCCCGGAGACTACCTGGAGGGAGAGCACCAGTTCTGCGTGCGCTATCTCAGTCAAGCTCACAGACTTCTGGCTTCACAACCCGACCGTGTGGTTCCTGCATATAGAAGCCCAGTTCGCACTCCGTGGGATAACAGACGACACAAAATATTATTATGTGTTAGCTGTGGTGGATGCGCGCCATGCAACACGTGATGAGCCTGCTCCAGGAGCCACTGGCCCAAGGGAAATATGAAGCGCTCAAGGGGATGCTACTCCAGCGCTACACCCTGTCTGACAGTGAGAGAGCAAAGAGACTCCTAGCACGATCAGAGTTAGGTGATAGATCAGCCGTGGAGCTCATGAAGAGCATGTTGGCACTGAGGGGGAAGGACGACAAATCTTTCCTATTTGCCCACTTGTTCCTCAGGTACCTACCTGCTACAGCGAGGGTGATCCTGGCCAACTCGCTGCGGCTGGTTACCAAAGACTATTGTGCCCTGGCGCAGGAAGCAGACCGCATCATTTTGGCAACCAAAACGCTCAGCGTGCAGGCAGTGGCACCGGCATCCATGAGGGACTCCAGCAAGGCCGAGGAGCCATTGGTGGTTGTCGGGATGGACAGTAAGAGATGGAGTAAGGGAGTATCTGTTTCTATCATCACCGTTTCGGCTCGAATGCCCAACGCTGCCTGCCACCATGCCATTCAAGAAGCCGGGAAGACAGCACGGCCGGCAGTCTGTAGCTGCTACAGCCGCTGGCGACAGGAACAAGCTGCTTTATGTCACGGACACACAATTGGGGAGGAGGTTTTTTGGTGGACTCTGGCTCCCAGAAGAGCCTCATCCTGCCGGTCAGCGCAGACAGGTCGGCAGGAGGCAGCGGTCCTGAGCTTCAGGCCACCAACGGATCCACTATCAGGATGTTTGGCAAACGGACACTGATGATATGCTTTCATGGATGCAGTTTCCAGTGGGACTTTGTGGTAGCTGCATGTTCTGCCCCCATTTGTCATGAGGCTGAGCGCGGTGTTTTACCGGGCTCAGGCTCTTAATTTATTTCTGATTATTTTCTGCATTTTTCCTGCCTTGTGTTGTTTTCTGTGTTTTGAGTCATGATGTCTTCTTGGTGGTTTATCATTGTTAGTTATTTATGTCCAGCATTATTATTATTTTGTCATTGTAATTTAGGATTATATTTTGGTTTCTTTGTGACATGTATGCCCTACCTCCTCTTCCAGGCACTCCCACTCTGCCATCTGCTCACTGTCTGTTCTCCTGTCGTCTCAGCTGTGAGCACTTGCTTAATTAGGTCACTTGCCCGCTCATGCTCCCCACACCTGTTGCCTGTTGTGTTATCTTGTTTCATCTGCTATTTATAGACTGTTATGTTGTTTCTCTTTGCGGCTGTCTTATTTGGATTCATCCCATCTCCACCAGAGCCCTGCCTTGCTCTGTGTGCTACCTTGTAAGTCTTTCTTTGTTTGTATTTTGTGCACTTTTTGAACTTGTGTTTTTGTACATTAAATTCCATTAACTGCAGTTCAGCTCGTGGGTCTCAATTCTCTGCCCTGAGAGGCAAATCCTTGACAGAAGACAGCTGCCAGTGGAGACCCAGCTGCTGTAGTTAGTGGCTTTTTTGGGCTTTTTGTGTGTGTTTTTCTCAAACCTGTTTGTTGGCGCAATAAGTCCCAGGTGCACCGACCTCTGTCAGCCAGAGGGAGATTGGCAGCTGAATCCCCGAGCGGGGAGGAGGAATGGGCTGCTGCGTTCATCCAGAGCTTTGTGGACGAGGCTCTCACATCCCGCAGCCCAAACAAAATCTGGAAGAGCATGGATTAAGCAACCACCATAGTTGAGGCACATCCCGGGCTCAAAAAGTATCCCAAGTTCGCGGAGCTGCTGTCCACGCTCACCGTCCTGCAGCAGTCCTTCCCCGGGCTGATGTGGGGGCTGCCTCCAGCAAGCCCGAAGCCGAACTGGAGGCGCGCTCCACAGAAAATGCCCTGCTTCTCCTCCAGTGTGCCCATCCCTGCTCTTGTCTCTCCAGCTCCATCCACTCCACGGTGCCATCATCCAGCTTTGGACCGCCGGAGAGATATTCCCACCTCTTCATTTAGCAACTCTCCCTTCACCAAGGCAGAAGACCCCCGCAGCAGTGCATCCCTAGTGTTTTTCTTCTCCAGCTGATTCACCATCCTCTTGTTTTCCTGCTGCTGCTGTTCCTCACTTCGCCTCACTGATTTTTCCCAGCTACTGAGAGGCCATCTGTTTCCTCTTCAGCTCCACCCATCACTGTGGTGGCAGGGGCGGCTCTACAACGTTCCCCTGGGAGGCCCTCTCTAACTGAAGTCACGGAGAGGGTAGACCCAACACCTGCTGCAGCAGAAAACATCATGCCCCAGGAACACAGGCAAGTGTTTTTTCATTCTCTATCATTTAAACATGAATTACCTTATCTGATTCCCAGTGGTGAGGTTCAGCTCCTGCAGTCTCCTGAGCTCTCACCGCCTGCTGCAGCTGTAAGCCCTTCACCTGCTCTCTCCGTGTCTCCTCCTATTTTTCCTGAGTGCCCGCCAACTCCAGGGTTGAGCCGCCGGACGACGGAGGAGCCTGCGGTGCTGGAGGACCTGGCCCCAGCCCTGCAGCCACAGCCTGGACAGAGAGAAAGCACTGGCACCGAGCTGACATCTGCGCCGACAATAGACCATCCCCGGACCTCAGCTACACAAGATCCAGTGCCTGCAGGAAGCCGACCTCCTGTTGCCATGTTGGGCGAGCCACCGGCGTGGGCCACATCACTGAGGGGTCTCAGGACTGCACCGACCACCATGCCTGATGCAGGAGCCACCACAGTAAAGTTGGAGCTGGATCCCCAGAGAGCCGGGCCCGAGACACCATCGCTTGGATCGACAGAGTCCTGGACAGCAGTGGAGCTCAAGCTCGGGAAAGTGCTCTCCTTCGGGTTTTTTTTGTGTCTGTTTTGGAGAAATCTTGTCTGGCTCTTGGTGAGGAGAATTGGGTACAGCCGTCAGCTGTGCCTGAGCTCACCTCGCCGGGCTTTGCCGCTGCCAGTGACCCTGACCCTGTTTCTCCGCTTGTTTTGTCTGAGCTCTCCCCCTGGGTCACCGAGGTACCTTTAGATCTGCCAGATGTCTCCGTGGGTCCAGGTTCGCCGCCCAAGATCACCGTGGGTCCAGCTCCCCCCGCTGAGGTCATCAAGGTTGCTCCAACCCAGCCCAGGATCTCCGTGGGTGCAGCTTCGGCCCAGTCCGGGTCCTCCGTGGATGCTGCTTCCCCTCCGGTTGAGGCCATCAGGGATGTTCCATTCCAGCCCAGGGCCTCCGAGGGTGCAGCCTTGGCCCCGTCCGGGTCCACTGAGGGTGCAGCGGTGGCCCAGTCCGGGTCCTCCAAGGGTGCAGCTCCTCCACAGTCCGGGTCTCCGTGGGTGTTGCATCCCAGTCGGGGACCGTCATGGGTGCTGTGCCCCAGTCTAAAACCAACTTGAGTAATGCGCTCCAGTGTGGGCCCCCCATGGGCATTACGCCCCAGCCCAGGGGCCACCGTGGGTGCAACTTTGGCCCGGTCTGGACCCACCGAGGGTGCGGCCTTGGTCCAGTCCGGGCCCACCGAGGGTGCAGTGTCGCTCCAGCCCAGAGCCACCGTGAGTGCTGTGCCATTCAAGCCCAGAGCCACCGCAGGTGCTGTATCACTCCAGCTCAGAGCCACCGTGGGTGATGCGCTGCTCAAACCTGGAGCCACGGCAGGTGCTGCCTTGCTCCAGCCCAGAGCCACTGCGGGTGCTGCCTCGCTCCAGTCCGGAGCCACCGAGGGTGCTGGTGGCCAGTCCAACGCCGTCATGGTTCTCCCTCCTCTGCCAGATGCTGTCATGGTTCCCCCTCCTCTGCCAGACACCATCATGGCTCCCCCTACTCTGCCAGGTGCCATTGTGGTTTCCCCTCCTCTGGTGTCCTTCCCTTCATTGGGCCTCCCAGTGGGGGAGCTGCCTCCTGGACCACCCCTTCAGGTGGCTAAAGAACTCTGGTCGACCGCCTGATGGACCGTGCCATTGGGTTGGGTGGCCCTTATTCTCCGACAAGCCACCTGACTTGTATCACCTTGCCATCTGTCAGGCCTGGGACTTCGGCCGGCCGCCTGAACTGTTTGGTTCCTTGGCCCAGGGGACCTAGGGGCCTTGTATTGCATGGGTGTGGGTCATGAGCAGGGTTTGTGTTTTGTTCCCTCCTAAGCCTGTTCCCCCCACCTCCCTCCCGTTGTTATACTTTCTCTTGTGTTTGGGTGTTACCTTGGGGCGTCTGGAATCCACCGCTTAAGAAGGGGGCTCTATCATGAGGTTGAGCGAGGTGTTTTACCGGGCTCAGGCTCTTTATTTATTTCTGATTATTTTCTGTATTTTTCCTGGCTTGTGTTGTTGTCTGTGTTTTGAGTCATGATGTCTTCTTGGTGGTTTATCATTCTGTTAGTTATTTATGTCTTCAGTATTATTATTAATTTGTCAGTTTTTGCAATTTAGGATTATATTTTGGTTTCTTTGTGACATGTATGTCTTACCTCCTCTTCCAGGCACTCCCACTCTGCCATCTGCTCACTGTCTGTTCTCCTGTCGTCTCAGCTGTGAGCAGTTGCATAATTAGGTCACCTGCCTGCTCATGCTCCCCACACCTGCTGCCTATTGTGTCATCTGCTATTTATAGACTGTTATGTTATTTCTTTTTGCGGCTGTCTTATTTGGATTCATCCCGTCTCCACCAGAGCCCTGCCTTGCTCTGGTGTGCTACCTTGTAAGTTTTTCCTTGTTTGTATTTTGTGCACTTTTTGAACTTGTGTTTTTGTACATTAAATTCCACTAACTGCAGTTCAGCACGTGGGTCTCAACTCTCTGCCCTGAGAGGCAAATCCTTGACACCATTTTAGGCGCAGATTTTTTTATGTGCTTATGGGTTATTAGTCAATGTTGCCAACAGACGTCTAGTGGACGCTGTCTTTTTCACCTCCCTGCCTTGCACAGCTCGGGGAGCTGGGTCAACATCACTGGCTAACGTTATAGCTCCAGGGGGTAAGTACCAGCATTTACTTGCACAGTTCCCAGTACTCACAGTCCCAACTTTTTCGGCTACGGTAACAAAACACGGGGTTGAACATTTCATAACTACAAAGGGCCTGCCGGCATTCACGTGACCTCGGTGCCTGGATGCGGTTAAACTGGCCAGCACACACGAGGACTTTGCCAACTTAGAGCAGTTGGGCATCATCAGGTGCTCCAACAGCCTGTGGGCACCCCCGCTACACATGGTGCCTAAGGCCGACGGGTCATGGCAACCGTGCAGCGATTTCTGGTGCTTGATCAACGCCACGGAACATGATCGGTATCCCATCCCGCACATCCAGCATTTTTTGGTGCACCTGGCTGGGACGTGTGTCTTTTCAAAAGTGGATCTGGTCCGCTGTTACCACCAGGTCCCAGTGCATGCGGAAGATGTTCCTAAAACAGTGGTAATAACGCCTTTCGGCCTTTTCGAGTTTTTACGCATGCCGTTCGGATTAAAGGGCGTGGCGCAGACCTTCCAGAGATGGATGGATGCAGTGCTCCATGACTTGTCCTTCATTTTTGTCTGCTTAGATGACATTCTGATGGCTAGTGCATCCGAGGAGGAGCACATGGCCCATCTCAAGATGGTTTTCCAGAGGTTGGAAGTGCACGGGCTTATGGTGAACCTGGCAAAGTGCCAGTTCGGTGTGCCAGTGATCAATTTTTTGGGCCACCGCATTTCACCAGAGGGCGCGATTCCGCTACCGGATAAGGTGCACGCTGTGTTGGACTTTCAGTGTCCACAGACCGTGAGGGCCCTACAGGAGTTTTTGGGAATGGTCAGTTTTTATAACTGTTTCCTTCCCCTGGCAGCCCAGCTGATGCAGCCGTTGTAAGCCATGCTTAAGAAAAAGAAGCCCACGGAAAACATCAACTGGACTCCCGAGCGAGTCCAGGCTTTCACAGACACCAAAACAGCACTTGCGGATGCCACTTTGTTAGCCCACCCTGACCCGTCAGCACAGATGGCGCTCACCACGGACGCATCTGATGTTGCCATAGGGGCAGTGGTGGAGCAGGACATCTCCAGTTCATGGCAGTTGCTCACATTTTTCAGTCGAACTTTGCACGACAACGAACGTAAATACAGCACGTTCGATAGAGAACTGTTGGCTCTCCACCTGGCGACGTACCATTTCCAGTGTTGGCTAGAGGGGCGCAAGTTCACTGCATTCGTTGACCATAAGCTGCTGACGTACGTAATGTCCAAGGTCTCGGAACCGTGGTCCGCCCGGCAGCAACAGCATTTGGCTGCGATCTCGGAGTTTACGACCGACATTCAACACACTGCCGGTAAGCTCAACGTTGTGGCTGATTGCCTGTTGTGTGCATTAGTCTCCCCGGTCTACATGGGAATAGATTTCCTTGCCATGGCCACGGAGCAAGTCAGGGACACGGACATTTGCGCGCTCCAGTCTGTGCCTACTGGGTTAAAGCTGGAGAGCAGGGTGGTGCGAGAAGGGTGCACTCCCTTGATCTGTAGGTCTCCACCAGTCGCCGCTGTTGCGTCCGGATATGAGGAGGAGTCGAGGTGACAGTTTACTAGTTTTATTATGAACAAACAGGAACACGCTGGAGTCACGCCGTACAGCATGAGAGTCCACAGCAAAGAGACAGAGCCCCTTCCGCTGTCTCTTATACTCCCCGTGACGCCACCACCGGAAAGACGGGGTGTCACCTCCCACTATACCCAGGGCACCGCCATATTGGTACACCCTAACTATATACACAATATTACTATCCAACATCCTCCCCCCCCACCGAAGAAAATCGTAAGCACACTAATCAGGCCTTCCCAAATTTTGCAACCCGATACACACTCTAAACAACACTGCAAACAACATAAATACACAACACTATCCATGCACACCACACAGGCCCAGCGGACTACTCCGCCATTTTAATTATTACAGTCTGTGAACGTAAAAGGGCCACACACCAAAAAAACTAATCCCAATATATCATATACATTTCTAAACACTCTGAACTATAAACACTTATAAACAATATGTACACTAACCTAATGGCGGTCCCAGATCTCTCCACCCCAGCACTCCCACGCCACAACCTGGGCACATCAACACACAAAGCCCTGGTGAACATTTGCATTTCACACTCTACTATTTACTTTAACCACTCACACTACTATGTAACTTACTTCACCACACACACACTCACACAGAGAAAACTTACACACAAGTTACTGGTTTTTCTTTTTTTTCCCACTTTACCCAAAGCACAAAGAATATTAACAGTATAAACACAACAGAACACACCACTAACCCCCCCCCCCAAAAAAAAAAAATCTCACTAAGGACCTCCAGGAGGCTCCCTTCTGGAATGTCCGTCCAGCGGCCCACTTCCAGAGCGTCTCCGCTTTTTCCTCACCGGAGATGGGCTGCTCTGGCGTCTCCCCTCTCCCACACGGCACAGCTCATTCGGGTGCCCTGTGGATCCATCCGACAGTTCCAGGTAACAGTCATTGTGGGTCCTCACTATCTGCAGCTGTCCCTGGTCATCCCGCTGTTCTCGAGATTTGCAGACCCCACAAAGCCGAGACTCAACCCTAGGGTGGACTTTATCACCAACCCCCAGGGGAGTACTCATCTGGCCTTTGTGGTCCGCGGCACCATGACCGGGTTTCTGTACGGTGTTGCAGGGTCCCGCAGATCCAGTCCAAGATCTGCCTCTGGTCCCTCTTATAGACATGCCTGGAGCTCGTGACACTTGATCTTGCCCCGTTCTCTTTCAGTTGATGTGTTGAAGCAGCCCCGGAAGCACCCGGTTCAACGGTGGTACTCAGTCGGCCACCGGAACTACGCTGTGCCTGCTCGCTGGCTCTACTCGCCCCCACAGGTGTCTGAGAGTGCCGTTCGGGTCCCTTGTCCAGGGTACCATGAATACTGGCACCGGAAACTCCCTGTGACGGCACTCCATGGTGTCGGTCATGCCCGTCGTCATTCGTCCCGGGCAGGTTTAAGTCCCACACTTCGTTGTCATTTCCCTCATAAAAGGGCCGGTCCCACAGCCCTCAGCCAGACCACTCCTCTCCCACGCTGCAGGCAATGGAGAATCCGAGTCCATAAAATAGGTCACAGCCCATTAGGTTAGCTCTTTCCACAGACACCATGAACTCCACTGCACACATCGACACCGATTTGTACCTCGTGGAGAGCATCAGTGAGCACACAATGTCCAAAGGGTTGTTTCCACAACCATAACATGCTATGTCGGACCTGCTCACTCTGTAATGTGAGAAAAAGTTCTTCACTGTAGCCCAATTCAGGATGGAGGCCGCCGATCCCGTGTCCAGCATCAGAGGAACCACCACCCCGTCCAATTCAATGTTGCAGATGATGTGTCCATCTGTGTTCGGTGAGACCATATGCACCATCATGGGTTTCCTTATAGAAGAGCCCCTCTCTGGGTTCTGGTCTCCCTGCTCAAAGTTTTTGCAGGCTCTAGCGAAGTGATGGAACAGACCACACTTTCCACAATGCTTCCCCTTCGCTGGGCACTCCCTCGCTTTGTAGCAGTGCCTGGCGAATCCACAGCCATACCATCTTGGTGTCCCCGGGGCGGACCTATTTTTCACGACGGAGGCGTACTTTTCGTCACTCACGTCTTCTGGATCCGCGGCCACTGTTTCCCGTTCCTTGGCAGGTTTTCTTCTTCACCGAGATTTTTTGTTAACATTTCCACTGGTTCGTGTTGTTGTGATAAGTCCATGGCGGCTAAAAGTGTCAGCTCTCCAGCATGAGTGAGGAGACAAACCTTCATAGAGGAGTACAGCACGTGCTCCGTCAGTTGGTCGCAGACCACCTCTCCCTCCAAGGCGCCAAATCGGCACTCTCCCACCAGCTGCTGCAGGTCTGCAACAAATTGTTGCACTGACTCACCCGGCGGCTGGCATCACTGTCTGAACTGGATTCGCCTCATAATGGTGTTTTCAGGGGCGCAAAAATAGCCCACCATTAGTCTCACCACGTCGTCGAACGAGTCACCCCTCCTAAGGTACTCAGGATCCTCTGGCCCTCCATTCCTAAATTGTGGACCAGAATTGCCCTTGCACGCAATTTCTCGAGGTCGCTGAGGTCCAGAGCAATAAGATAGTTCTCAAAGGCTGCATACCACCTGGCCAAGGGGACGAGTGGTTCTCCTGGTGCCTCCAAGAATGGCCGGAAAGCAGTAGTAGCTCGCTCCATACCCTTTTGTCCTCGTCGCCAAAAGTTACATCCGGAAATAAGGAGGAGTCGAGGTGACAGTTTACTAGTTTTATTATGAACAAGCAGGAACACACAGGAGTCACTCCGTACAGCATAAGAGTCCAAAGCAAAGAGACAGAGCCCCTTCTGCTGTGTCCTCTTATATTCCCCGTGACGCCACCACCGGAAAGACGGGGCGTCACCTCCCATTACACCCAGGGCACCGCCATATTGGTACACCCTAACTATATACACAATATTACTATCCAACACCCGCGCCTGGTGGTTCTGAGCTCTTGGCACCGCCGCATTTTTGAGTCAGTCCACTCCCTTTGCATCCAGGCGTGCACACTTCAGTTAAACTGGTGGGGGTAAAATTTGTCTGGCCGTGTTTGCACAAGGACGTGAAAGAGTGGGCTGCAGTGTGCGCCACGTGCCAGCGTGCCAAAGTGCACAAGCACACCAGAGCCCCCCTCGAGCCATTCCAAATCCCGGCCAGGAGGTTCTTTTTTCTTTTTTTTCCCCCCCTTGTCCTGTCAGGCAGCTAGGCAAACAGAACAGGGATCTGTCACCCTTATTGTGCCAAAACAGATTTACTTTGCTAAGAGGAGCATATACAGTATCTAACTGTGTATTGTATATTGTTGTAAACTCCTCCTGTAATAACTTTTAATACTTTATTTTAATTATTTTACCCATGGAAGACCCAACAGGATGGGGAAGAGGAAAAGGAAGTGTGTGGAGGGGGGAAGAAAAAGGGAGGGGAACAGACAAAAAGACAAATAAACCAACAACTAAAACAAACAAAAGACAAACTGGGCTGCACGGTGGCGCAGTGTTTAGCACTGTGGCAGCACAGTTTTACCCTCAGCCGGGGGATCGCGGGGACCGTGAGATCGTGGGTTCGATCCCTGCCCCCGGCCAACAGTGATCTGTGTGGAGTTTGCATGTTCTCCCCGTGTTTGCGTGGGTTTACTCTGGGATTTCTCCGGTTTCCTCCCACATGCCAAAAACATGCAGGTTAGGGAGTTAAGGGGCGCTTGCACACGCAGCGACCGGCAGCTGGTGGTTTGTCACCAGACTGCAAAACAAATCTACCTACGGGTACAAAATAAGTAAAAAAAAACCAAACAAACAAAAAAAAAACTGCTTCTTCCACCGAAGATGTCTCAACAGGTTTCCGCACCTGTTAAAGGAGAGACACTTGTGCGTATATGTCTGTTTGCATATATATGAGAACGTGCACAAAATAAGTGTGTGCATGTGAGTGGTTTGTCAGGAAACATACGAAGCGGAGAGCCGGTCGCAGCAGCTCTCTCCCCGGGAACCCCGAGCAGGCAAGGCAGCACCACCAACCCCCACAGGGCACAAACGTCCGAGGTCAGCAAGTCCTAGGAAAGCCAGGCATCCGCCCCCGGAGGGACGATCAAGGGAGGCCAGGCTGCTCCGTGGCCGGCGTGGCGAGCCCACACCCCTGGACCCGCCCGACCCCCCCCCCCCAGCGGGGCCGACGCCCGTCCCAGGGGCCCCAGGCACCAGGAGGTCAGCGACCCCACCCCCCGGGGAGGAGACCAGCCCACGCCCCCCGGCACAAGCCCCCCCAGGCACCCCCACAGCGAGCCTGCCCCAGCGCCTCTGTCGCACACCCTGGGGACCTCCATGCCCAAAGAAGTCCCCCCGCCCAGGGGAGCCCACGTTGCCGAGAGGCACTACCCCCTTAACCCAGCACCTCCCAATTCGCAGACACACCCCTCCCCACACCTTCACACCCACATGCTCCCATGCACACCCATATGCACTAACTCCGTCTCACTCACCCAGACCAACCCATTCTCTCTCACTCCTGTACCCATTCAAACTCACCCCTCATTCACCCTTGTTTCATAAGGCGGCTGCAAACCAGATGCAGTGAGCCTGAACACGCACCAGTGCCCGGCAGTGACCAGGGAGACCACCGGTGCAGGCCACAGAAGCAGACCCCCACCCCCGGCGTCTACCTGAGCGACCAATCAGCAGACCACCGCAGGCACCCCGAGATGTCACCCAACATGCAAAGCACCACACAAAACCGACCCACCATCACCACCTCCATTCATCACCCCCTCACTCTCACTTATGCTCATATTCAGCCCCCCTCTCACTCCCTTGGCTGTATCTATACATTCAGTAGCACCCAGGGATTTTGACAAGATAGGTCCCAGGCTCCCCACCAGGCCCCCACGCCCCCAGCAGGAGCAAGGCAACATGGGTAGGGGAAGACCCCCACCTCCTCTCCCACCCGTACAAAACATGGTGGGTGTGTGTCAGTTATATGATGTAATTGTGTGTAATTGTTTGTAAATGTGTGGACTACGAAAGTGAAATTAAAATTGGGGGGCTAGTGATTGGAGCACCACTAGTCACTGCGATGGGCAGCAGGGCCCCCATCCCCCCAAGCCCTCAGTTTCTAAAATGCAATTAAAATTGAGGTGAGTGCAGCCCCACCGCGCAGCAAAGGTATCCCCTTCGCCGACATAGTGCGGCACACCCCCACCCCAAAGCCCTAAATGTAACAAAGAAGATATATATTCCACCCAGAGTCAGGGGGAGGGGGAGGGCGGGAAATAAGACTGTGAGGTAGGCGGTCTAAAAGCAAGCCCTGGGCCCCAGCACCAGGGGCCCAGGGCCAGACCCAGACCCCCCCTCCGAGAGGCAAGGCCAGCCGGCCGGGGGCCAAAGCCCAACCCCCCCGGCCCACCCCACAGACCCCCAACCAACTCCCCCCCCAGGGCCAGACAAACAGCCACCTCGGAACAGGCCCCCTGGACACCCCCGGTCAGGGCGCAGCCAGCCGCCAGAGGTGCCAAGGAGAGTGAGCCACTGCCCGCCATCCCTCAGATTTTAGAAATAATAAGGGTGGACCAGAGAGAATTGAATTCCGCCAAATGATTATTTGAGGAGGCTGACAATCTCTCCAGGCTACTATAATCCAATAGTAAGTTATTATAATAAGTCATGCATAAGTTATTTCTTGATTTCCAATTCATGAGGATAGTTTTCTTTGCGATACATAAGGCAGTGAGAACCATGTGTGGCATCCTTGCATCTATATTTATTTCACTTAAATCACCTAATATGCAAAGTGTGGGTGAGGGTGGGACACTATACCCAAGCCATGCTGACAAGTCCTCACATGTCTTCTGCCAGAACTTTTGAACCGGTGCACAGGACCACATAGCATGCATATAGCTATAGCTATGCATATAGCTATCCGGGACCTTGCTGGTGCAGTGAGACCAGATATTTGTGTGACTCAGACCCATTTTGAACATCCTTTGTACTGTGTAATGAATTCTATGTAGAACTTTATACTGTATAAGTTGTAAGTTAGAGTTTTTAGTCATCTTAAAAGTGTTTAAACATATTTGTGTCCAGAAACTTTCCTCCTTATTAATCGATAAGTCTGTCTCCCATTTTGATATTGGAAGAGATATGGACTCATCCAGCTTTGATAATAGTCCATGTATTTTCGATATCAATTTAGGGGAACAAAGATCTCTCACCTTAACTGGTACCTCTAAATCTGTCTGATTAAGATTAAATCTTACTTTTATTATAGATTTAAGCTGTTGATATTCAAAATATTTTTTATCACTGATGTCGTGATCACTGCGACACTAGTTCCTGAAATTGGATAAAATTTCCACCTTGAATAAGATGTTCTAAGTTATTTATTCCCTTCTCTTGCCATAGTGGAAATTTTAATGTCCTCTTTTGTTGCAAGATATCAGGATTATTCCAAATGGATGTGAGTTTACAGGGGGCAAGTGTCTTCACTTAAAAATTTCCACCAAGCCGTCAGAGAGGAGCTGGTATTAATACTTTTAAACAGTCATGGCATTTAATAGAGGGACTTATAAAAGGTAAGTCAGAGATATTTAGCGACCCACAGAGAGCCTGTTCAGCATCTAACCATGGGTCTCCTAGTGGGGTTGATTTTGTCCATTTTGAAACAAACTGCAGTCTATTGGCTAAAAAGTAATTAAAAAAATTTGGTAGAGCTAAGCCTCCGCACTCTTTCGCTTTTTGGAGGGTTTTTAAACTAATCCGTGATGGTTTATCCTTCCATAAAAATTTATTTATATTTGAGTCTAGAGACTTAAACCAGGCCATTGATGGTTGGGTAGGAATCATTGAGAACAAATAGTTGATTTTAGGAAGGACCATCATTTTAACGGTTGCGACACTTCCCATTAGTGATAAAGGTAGTGTCCTCCAGAGCGTAAGGTCGTCTTGTATTGTTTTTAAAAGGGGAATGTGATTTAGTCACAATAACTCTGAGAACCTGGGGGAAATATCTATTCCTAAATATTTAATATTACCTGATTGTATTGGAATAGTAGATGTATTTGAGAAATTGCAATTTATAGGTAGAACTGTTGATTTTACCCAGTTAATAGAGTAGTCTGATAATGATGAAAATTTATCAATGAGCGCCACTGTCTGAAGAAGAGATCTTTGTGAGTTTTCAAGGAAAATCAATACATCATCAGCATAAAGACTTATCTTATGTTCTTTTTCTCCAGTTTGAATACCTCTGATATCAACATTTTGTTGTATGGCTGCTGCTAATGGTTCAATAAAGATGGTAAAAAGTGAGGGGTAGAGTGGACACCCCTGTCTAGTACCTCTCTGGAGATTAAAGCGTCGGGAAGTCTGATCATTTGTTCAGACAGACGCAGCTGGACACCAATATAGTGTTTTAATCCAGTTTATGAAAGATGAACCAAACCCGAACTTGTTTAACACCATAAAAAGAAATTTCCAGTTAACACGGTCAAAGGCTTTCTCTGCATCCAGGGACAAGATTGTAGTTTCTACGTTATTGATCTTGCAGTAGACTATTAAATTAAATAGCCTACGTGTATTATCAGCTGAGTGCCTACCCTTGATGAAACCTGTTTGATCTGGGTGTATAATAAATGGAATTATCCTTTCCAGTCTTTTGGCGAGAGCTTTGCAAATTATTTTAAGATCGACATTCATAAGTGAGATGGGACGGTAGCTGGATGGAAGCGTAGGTTCTTTTCCAGGTTTAAGGAGCAGGATAATACTAGCCAAATTCATATTTGGAGGAATTACATTATCTTCTTTAATTTGGTTCACCATTTTAAAAAAAAGTAGGTGCCATCACAGGCCAAAATTCTTTATAAAATTCTACTGGAAAACCATCTGGCCCCAGAGCTTTGTTGTTTGGGATGTGCTTAAGTGCCTCCTGGAGTTCAGACACCTGAAGAGGTGCATCCAGAGCTGCAATCTGTTCATTATTTAATCGTGATAAATTAATATCGTCCAAAAATTTATTTATCTCTGAGTCAGATGGGTTAACCTGAGATGAGTAGAGGTTTTTATAAAACTTTCTGAAGGAGTTATTTATTTCTTCAGGCTCATGAGTAGTATTTCCAGGCATATCCTTGATAGAATGGATAGTTGTTTTTTCTTTATTCAATCTAAGCTGGTTCGCAAGATATCGCCCCGATTTATTACTGTGTTCAAACTTCTCAAGATGCAGTCTTTGTGTAGGGAGCTTGAAATGATGAAGCGATGTGATTTTATAAATCAGGTTTTATTATCAGCTTCAGTCCCTAACATGTCTCATCTCGATGCAGAAGCAGAATAAGAGAGGTCGAGCGCAGTCAGACCTTCATACTTATACCCACACTCAACAAAAGACATTGCATATCAAAGCTGACATCATGCATTAGGGTAATCCCTCTCCATTGTCCTCTCTCTCCTCCACCTGACCCTGGGTGGTCAGGAAGTTCGATCCGGTCTCCACCGCTGCGCCTCCGTCTGCTCCTTGATCTTTGCCGGTGGTCGAGACCTCTTGTCCTGCTCTGAGACGTGAGGTCATTCTACATATGCAATCTCTAAACATTCCACTTGTGTCTATACATATGTAGGTATGGATATATGAATAATATAAGCCACAGCCCCCCCCCCCAAAAAAAAACGTCTAAGAAAAGGACAATCAAATTAAGTTTTACAGCTTAAGATAACCTCCATGACATATTATACTGTTATACATCTCGACAGGAAAAAGGAAAAATATCTTCAGCAGTCATGTTAACCTTCAAGATATGCAGCATGATCCTGTTAAAAATCCAGTGGTAACCACAACAGTATAATTAATGTCACAAGTCAGCCTTAAAACTGCAACGGCACAGTCCGACAACATAGTTAACCACTCTTTGACAATTTTACATCAGTCTATGTGTCGTCTGGGTTTTAATCTTCTCCCGAATCTGCTGTAGGCCCGCTTTGGCATCCTGGCGGGACCGTCCTGTAAGGAATCTGCAGCTTGGGGAGGAGAGTGGTTATTTGTTCCCTGCAGGGGGGCTGAGTCTTTTCTCTTAGGGGGTCTACCCCGCCGAGGCGCTCTCGCCACCTGTGCAGGCTCGTCGCTCAACAGGAAAGCAGGTTTAAGTCTGTCAATGCTGACTGTTTCTTTTCTGTCCCCTAACTCAAGCACAAAATGCTTATCACCAGGTTCCAGCACTCTGTATGGTCCGTCGTATGGAGGGCGGAGGGTTGGTTTTAAAGCTTCATGCCTAACAAAAACGAACTCGGCGTTTTTCAAAGCTTGGGGGACAAAAACCCGCGGAAAAGAGTGATGTACGGGTCCGGGGAGCGTGTCCGGTCCCGTGCTGCTTAGGGGCCTCAGGGCTGGTAGGTGCCCGGGCTCTGGATGTTCTGGTAAGAACTCACCTGGGAGCCTGAGAGGTTGTGCGAAAGCTAATTCTGCCGGGGAGGCGTCTAGATCCTCCTTAGGCGCAGAACGCAACCCTAATAAAACCCAGGGAAGTTTATTCACCCAATCTGTATCCGTTAGTGAGGCCCTGAGGGCGGCCTTTAAAGACCTATGAAAACGCTCGCATAACCCATTAGCCTGAGGGTGATACGCGGTGGTGCGATGAATTGTCGCCTCTAAGCTGCTGGCCATGGCTGACCACAGCTCTGAGACAAATTGAGGCCCCCTATCGGACGTGATGTCCGATGGGACGCCGAAACGCGCCACCCAGTTTGTTAAAAAAACGCGAGCGACTTCCGCGGCTGTGGTTGACGCCAGCGGGACCGCCTCCGGCCAGCACGTGGTACGGTCTACTATTGTTAACAGGTGTGTGAACCCTTGCGACGACGGTAGTGGGCCCACGAGGTCGACGTGTACGTGGTCAAACCTCCTGGCTGGAATTCGGAAAGGTTCTAGAGGAGCTTTTGTGTGTTTGTGTATTTTGGCGCGTTGGCAAGACATGCAAGTCCTTGCCCATTCCTTTACATTTTTACGCAGGCCCGGCCAAACAAACTTCTCCGCGACCATTTTAACCGAGGCGCGCACCCCTGGGTGCGCGAGGGAGTGAACCGAGTCAAAAATGCGGCGGCGCCACGCGGCTGGAACCACCGGGCGAGGCCGGCCGGTTGACACGTCGCAGATTAGGGGGGGAACGCCGTCACGCAAACCCCTTTCCTCCAGTCTTAACCCTGTTGGTCCAGACTGGAGCGTGCGCACATCCGCGTCACTGCTTTGTTCCGCTGCCATGGCTGCGTAATCTATCCCTACGTGAATTGTAGTGAGGTGTTGTTCGTGTTCTTCCTCTGACGGGCTGGCTACCAGCATATCGTCGAGGTAGACGAACACGAAGGGGAGATCGCGTAATACCGCGTCCATCATCCGCTGAAAGGTTTGAGCAGCGCCTTTGAGGCCAAACGGCATCCGCAAAAATTCAAAAAGACCGAAAGGGGTTATTACAGCCGTTTTAGGAATGTCTTCCGCTCGAACGGGGACTTGGTGACAGCCGCGGACCAGGTCTATTTTAGAAAAAATGCGCGCACCCGCCAGATGTAGTGAAAAATCTTGGATGTGAGGAATTAGGTAGCGGTCACGTGCTGTCGCATTGTTTAGTCTGCGGTAATCGCCGCAGGGCCTCCAAGAACCGTCGGTTTTCGGGACCATGTGGAGTGGCGATGCCCAGGGGCTTTTCGAGCATCTAATAATGCCTAATTTTTCCAGGGTGGTAAACTCGTCCCGTGCTATGGCGAGCTTGGTCGCGTCTAAGCGCCGAGCTTTGGCGAATACGGGTGGGCCCGTTGTGGGAATGAAGTGTTCAACCCCGTGTTTCGCTACTGTTGCTGAGAATTTGGGAACTGTGAGTGCTGGAAATTGGGTGAGGAGTTGGTCAAACTTACCTCCTGCTGTTGTGACGTTGGCCTGCACGGATGGTGGAGAGACTCGAGCTGAGAAGGGGACAGAAGAAAATGACAGTGCATTAACCAAGCGTCTATTTGCTAGATCGACTAACAACCCATGTGCACACAAAAAATCAGCGCCCAACAAGTTAAAACTCACCGCCGCTACAATAAATGTCCATCTATAGTTGCGGCCGTGAATGCAAAGAGGCAGGCTCCTTTCACCGTAAGTGTCAATGATGGAGCCGTTGGCTGCCATCGCCCCATTACCCTGGGGACCCATGGCCCGGTCTGCGTGGGAAGGGGTGATAAAACTCAGTTGAGCTCCGGTGTCAATCAGGAACTGTCTCCCGGTGTGTCCGTCAGTCACATAAAGAAGCTTATTTTTTTCGCCGAGAACCGCAGCCATTAACGGTTCTCGGCTTTGGCGTTTCCCGAACTTTTTGAACTTGCAGGGGGGAACGCATTTGTACGCCCTCTCGGCGAAACGGTGGTGGCAATAACAGATGTCGTTCCGCCTGCTGCGTCTTGGTCGTGTTGCCGCCATGGTGGGCGGGCTCTGCTCGGTTGTCTGTGGTTCTCCGCTGCTCTGGGTATCCGCGCTGAGATCTGCGGATGCTGCTGTGGCCATCTGTTTGCCGCAGGCGTTGATGAGTCGCTGCGCTTCGCGGGCCAGCGCGCGGAAGTCTTGCTGGGTGCTGCACCGCATGTTGACCAGCGTCCCTCTCATGTGTGGCGGCAGAGTACTGAGGAAGATGTGTTGGAAGAGGAAGTTGTCGTTGTCCTCTTCCTTGAGCTGCAGCATGTCCTCCATGAGGGCCTTGGGTCTGCATCCTCTGTGGCCGTAGATCGCCAGGATCTTCTCTGCTCTCTCTTCGGCTGAGGGGACGAAATTCTCGACGATGGTCGCCTTAAGTTCTCTATATTTGTCATGGGCGGGCAGCCGTTGGATTATGCTCCGCGCACAACTCGACGTGGCAGCGTCGAGTTTGGCGACGATGTGATAAAATTTTGTGTCGTCTGCCGCTATGCCTGCCAGTGCAAACTGAGCCTCAGCTTGCTGGAACCACGAGCCCGGACCTTCTTGCCAGAAGTCTGGCAGCTTGACGTTGACGGCGCTTGTGTGGGCCGTCCCTGATGTGTCCGCCGGGTGAGAGCGCCTTTCTTCAGCTCTCACGGCGGGGCTGGTGCTCGGTTGAGCCCTCTCTGTGGCTTCTGCCGTGGGGGAACGTCGTCCATCTGTTCCCCTGTCTGCATGGGCGCCGGCGCTTGCCTGGGTCGCCTCTGATGAGTCAATCGCAGGGGAACGTCTCTGTTCCATCCTCGCGTCAGGGTCACCAGTGTAGAAGAGCTTGGAATAACGAGGCAATGTGATTTATAAACCAAAGTTTAATATCAGCTTCGCTCTTCTAACAAGTCTCATCTCAGTGCAGAAGCAGAATCAGAGATCGAACACATTCAGACCTTCATACTTATACCTACACACAACAAAAGACATTGCATATCAAAGCTGACATCCCGCATTAACTTAATCCCCCCTCCTTTGTCTTCCGTCTCCTCCACCTGATCCTGGGTGGTCAGGGAGATCGATCTCCTCCATTGTCCTCTGTCTCCTCCACCTGACCCTGGGTAGTCAGGGAGATCGATCTGGTCTCCACCGCTGCGACTCCGTATGCTCTTTGATCTTCGCTGGCGGTCGAGACCTCTTGTCCTGTTCTGAGGCGTGAGGTCATTGCACATATGTAATCACTAAACATTCTAATATGTCTATACATATGTAGGTATGGAATATATGATTAATATAAACCACAGACACCTCTTTAAATATTCAGTTCTTTATTAAGAAATGTTCACATATCTATGTCGAACCTTGCTTTTGTTTTTATTTGCATTTTTTTAAATGTCATTTATTTTAGTCATTTTAAGTGGGAATGAATGTGGGGGGTGTCCTAAAAAAGATGGGGGGTGTTCTAATTTATTCCTCATTATTTGTTTAGAATTACATTTTACAGAAAATTTGAAAAAAGTCTTTAATTCATTTTTAATTGTTTAGTTGTATTATGTGAATCTCCCAGTATTTTTTTAACATTGATATTAAATATCTATATGTCCAAATATGTAAATAAAAAACAAAAAAAACAGGCTTCTACAGGGTGTCATAATTTTTTCACATGACTGTATGGTGTACAAACATCCATTCATCCATCCATCTTCTTCCGCCTAATCCTTTTCGGGTTGCCCGGGGGGAGGGTGTGTGTGTGTGGAGCCTATCAAATTTAAAAAAAACATAGCAGCGATGGTTTCTGGTTCATACCAATGGGGTGGCCTGCAATAGAGTCAAATTCCCGGCCTGAATTTTTATCCTAGTCCACCCCTGGTGTACAGGGTGTGTTTATTTACATGTTTCCTCTTGTCCAGGGTGTGAATGAAATGAAAGTTGCAGGGGCAGTTTACGGTTCTGTTGAACATGTTACTAAAAATAAATAACATGCATTTTCATATTATCTTGAGGTAGTTGTCTTATTTTCCTTGGGGAATGTGTCTTTATATGCCAGTTAATCATCACTGTAAGACAAAGAAGATGTAAATAGTTGAGAAAAATATGTGCACATATTGGTATCGGCAATTGACAACAAAACTATGTTCAAAATATCAGTATATTGGTTATTAGCAGAAAGTCCAATGTTGTGCATCCCTAATAATAATACTGATGCTGGATGATGAACAGTTGATCTGGAATCTCTCATACACACTACTGCACCTACGGACATTATGTATATTATTTGCATATTATAGTTAGTTAGTTTTTCAAGTATGTCTCTGTGAATGGATGTGGTGGGGTGGGGGTGAAGATATGTGTCAGTGTGTCTTAAATCATGTTCTTTACTTATATGGATGCCGAGAGAAACGCAATTTCATCTTGCCTGTACTACAGTTGTATGTACAGCAATATGACAATAAAGGTTGGTTTGATTTGATTTGATAATAATGGTAAAAATCTTTGTGTAGCCCTGTTACTTCACCCTGAGCAGCCTTGCAAAATGGTTTGTGGTGAAATGTTGAGCTGTCAGGTGACATTGTTGCCATACTTGTTTGCTATGCCTTGGGAGGCCTCAGTGGTGAACACGTAGGGATTTGGGAGCTGCCCAGTGTTTTCTATTTGTCTGATTTACTGTCTTCTGTGACTGAAGTAGAACAGGCGGAATTCACTTTGTTCACATTCTTTGTGATCATTCTTTCTAGATTACAGACCAGGTGAGGCTCCTCACCATCAACCACAGGATCTGGGAAGTACCGGTCTCTCGTAGCCCCTGGACATTGTGTCTGCATAAGCTTTTCAGCATCATGTGCAGCATTGCAGTCATTTTTCAATGTGTTAGACCTGCTTGTACGTACATAAAGACTTTTCGTACATTATCAAATATTACAGTGTAATTATATGGAAATGATAGAGATGAAATATGGCTGTAACATGAGAATAGCCTGGAGCTGTGGCACTGGGATGTTTTAACCTGTTGTGGATCCAGACAGCACAGCTTGCTGTCGGCATCAGCAAATGTCATCTCTGTCAGACCTGTTCACGTGGGAACACAAGCCAACACTTGTGAGGCGTTTGTCTAAAGCTCTTATTGATAACAAAAATTTCAGCATCAACAGTCATTGCTTCTTCTGCTAAAATCTTTTTGTTCATACTAACATATCCCATACTCACACACTGCAAACATATGCTTTTATAAAATATCCAAGTATGATAAATATTTATATTTTGAAAAATTCTTCAGTCTTCCCACTTAATCAATCACCAGTGTATGTGGTCTTCAAGGTGGAGCGATGCTGGCACGGTGCAGCTGATTAGAGTCAATCAGGGAAGGGTGAAACCAATGTTTCCTTCAAAACAACCACAGACAGAGGTCTGGAATTTATCCTCTCGGCACATCATCAGTTAATGGCACAGCCAAATTTTCATAGACCAAATGGCAGCTTGATTGTGAGCCCCGTGTTTGTGTGAAATTGGGACACTGATTTGGCGCCTTTAGAAGATCAAGAGAGGCAAAAGGCAGAACATAATCAGCACCTTTAAAAGTTAAGCAGGACACAGACATCCAAGAGATTGATTGGGGAGATGTTGTAAGGGAGCTGATCTTTCCTAAGAACAAAAACAGCTTTAGATGTAACATTTCAAAGTGCAGAAGTACAATCAGACCCTGGAATCAACAGCAACTTGTCACTACCATAATTAAAATTTGAGACGCTGGAGGTTTAGATTCTGATTTGATAATTCTGGGTGGACTGACTTCAGTGTCACATTGTAACCTTCATACTGGTTTGCTGTAAGAATACATTTCCAGTAAGATTACTTAAAAATAAAGCAATAGTGTGGCTGAAAAAACATTTCATATAATTGCGTGAATGCCATTCAGCCTTCTCTGCTGGCCTAAACACTATATAATATAACCAATATTTATCCTGAAAGCTCTTGAAGAATATATCAACACGTTTCAATTGGTTTTGCACCGTAGATAACACAAAACCAAGCTATAAGGAAAACTTGGCTTCCAGCTGAAAGAGTCATGAAAAGTTAGAGTGCCAAAATAATAATTCTGTAGGTAATCTCCCATTATGCTCTACACATGTTTTGTTTGCAGTCTTATGAACAAATACACTACCGTTCAAAAGTTTGGGGTCACTTAGAAATTTCCTTATTTTTGAAAGAAAAGCACTGTTTTTTTCAATGAAGATAACTTTAAACTAATCAGAAATACACTCTAATATCTAATATACATTGCTAATGTGGTAAATGACTATTCTAGCTGCAAATGTCTGGTTTTTGGTGCAATATCTACATAGGTGTATAGAGGCCCATTTCTAGCAACTATCACTCCAGTGTTCTAATGGTACGATGTGTTTGCTCATTGCGTCAGAAGGCTAATGGATGATTAGAAAACCCTTGTGCAATCATATTAGCACAGCTGAAAACAGTTTAGCTGGTTAGAGAAGCTATAAAACTGAGCTTCCTTTGAGCAGGTTGAGTATCTGGAAAAAAATATTATTTCAAATACAAATCATTATTTCTAACCTTCTCAATGTCTTGACTATATTTTCTATTCATTTTACAACTCATGGTGGTAAATAAGTGTGACTTTTCATGGAAAACACAAAATAATTGTCTGGGTGACCCCAAACTTTTGAACGGTAGTGTATGTTAAAAGTGTTAAACTACAAACTGAAGTGTTAAGCAATCACAATCTGATAAACAGGAATAAGGCGTAGCCTCAGAGTCCTCTTCTCTTTCTCCATTCAATTAGTCAGGTCTATTGCATTAGTTACACACCCAAATCAACACTCACACACACACATTTCATAATACATCTTAGGGGATAGTTAACGTGAATAGCGGGTGGCATGTTCACGTCAGAGTTAAACTGGCCAATCAGACGGTTGCGTACAAATCCATCCTATTGTACGGGGTTGGCCCAGCCCACAAAGTCAAATGTAAAGTTGCACCCAGAAGTCGGGGTCAGTCTGACGACAGTCCCGAGGGTGCTGCGTCCCACTGAACTCAGCGCTGCTTGCTTTACATGTGACCTCTGAATAAATGTTACATCTTTTAACCGAAGAATTCTCTGGCTTATTCTTGGATCTTTCAATGAAAGAATCGGGGATTTTAACACAGTATACTGTATTGAGTAAAGCAACCAGCCAGCCTCTATTGCTAAAAGAAAACTCCTGCTGCAGGCCAGTGAGATTTTGGTCTCAATTAACAACTAGAGGGCACTCAAAGAGCGCATACCTTCACCAAGACTCCCCCCCTTTGTCCTCCCCTCTGTCCCTTTGTCCATCCATATCGCCATCCATCTGTATATTGCGAGATAGGGCCTTGGCGGAGGTGTGCACTCATGAATCCCCTCCAACATCTAATGAGAAAATTTCATCCAAATCCATCCAGTAATTTTGCAGTATTGTTGCTAACACTCTGAGACAATATGAGCCTCGGCGGAGGTATGCATTTTGAGATCATCACCAAAATCTAATCATCTGTTCAGTGTGCCAATACACACCTTTCTTATTCTTCTTCTTTTAGATTTGATTGGCGGTTGGCAACCAGCTTACAGGTACATTATGCCACGTAATTCACTCTATATCATCACTCTATATATCTTTCTCTACCGAATATTGGGACGGATCCCAATATCCATGTACTTCACTCTACTGTATATCATCTTTCTTGAAGATTTGAATGAAAGGCACTATATAAATGCAATCCATTATTATTATTATTATTATTATTATTATTATTATTATTATTATTATTATTATTATTATTATTCTTTTTGAAGCAGGTCCACCCCGACACCGGCATCTCCTCCAAGGCCATGAGCATCATGAACTCCTTTGTGAACGACATCTTCGAGCGGATCGCCGGTGAGGCCTCCCATCTTGCCCACTACAACAAACGCTCCACTATCTCCTCCAGAGAGATCCAGACTGCCGTCCGCCTCCTGCTGCCCGGTGAGTTGGCCAAGCACGCTGTGTCTGAGGGCACCAAGGCTGTCACCAAGTACACCAGCTCCAAGTGAAAAGCTGTACTGCTGACTCCAACTGTATGCAGCCCACTCCCCACTCCACCGACACCCCCCCCCCACTCCCAACACACAGCCCCCCATCCTGACCCTGACCAAGACCCAGGTGAGGACGGAGCTGAGGAAGATCAAGGCGAGGAAGGCGTCGGGACCGGACGGCATCAGCGCAAAGCTCCTCAAGTCCTGTGCAGACCAGCTGTGTGGGATTGTGACGTATATCTTCAACATGAGCCTGAAACTGGGGAGGGTACCACAGCTGTGGAAAACATCTTGTGTGGTACCTGTACCAAAAACTTCCCACCCCAAAGACCTGAACAGCTACAGACCGGTGGCCTTGACGTCCCACTTGATGAAGACCCTGGAGAGACTGCTCCTTGCTCATCTCCGCCCCCTGGTGGAACCAGCGATGGATCCACTCCAGTTCGCCTACCAGCATGGCATTGGGGTGGAGGATGCGGTGATCTTCCTCCTTCACCGTTCTCTGTCCCACCTGGAGAAGCCCGGGAATATGGTGAGGATCATGTTCTTTGACTTCTCCAGTGCTTTCAACACCATCCAACCGATGATCCTGAAGGACAAGCTGCTGCGCGCAGGGGTGGACCAGCACCTGTCATCATGGATCCTGGACTACCTCACGAACCGGCCTCAGTTTGTGAGAACCCGGGACTGTGTTTCCGACACGATCATCAGTAGCACGGGGGCCCCCCAGGGAACGGTGCTGGCTCCCTTCCTGTTCACTCTTTATACTGCGGACTTCTCACACAACACAACACATTGCCATCTACAGAAGTTCTCTGATGACTCTGCGATCGTTGGTCTCATCTCCAACGGAGATGAAGCTGAGTACAGAGGGCTTATCCAGGACTTTGTGGACTGGTGCCATCGGAACTGCCTCCAGATCAACGCGAGGAAAACTAAGGAGCTGGTGGTGGACTGCCGCAGGCATGGGCAGCCCCTCACAGCACCAGTAAATATACAGGGAACAGACATCGAGATGGTGACATCCTATAAGTACCTGGGTATTCATCTGAACAATAAACTAGACTGGTCACACAATACTGACGCACTCTACAAGAAGGGACAGCGCAGGCTGTTCCTGCTGAGGAGACTCAGGTCTTTTGGTGTACAAGGGGCGCTGCTGAAGTCATTCTATGACACGGTGGTGGCATCAGCCATCACTTTTGGAGTGGTCTGCTGGGGCAGTGGCATTATTGCAGCCGATAGGAAGAGACTGAACAAACTGATTAAGAAAGCTAGCTCTGTCCTGGGGCAGCGCCTTGATCCGATGGAGGAGATAGGAGAGAGAAGGACGGTGGCTAAACTGTCATCTCTGCTGGAGTCCGAGTTCCACCCTATGCAGGACATACTGGATGCACTGAGGAGCTCATTTAGCAACAGACTACATCATCCCAGGTGCACAACCGAGAGGTTTCGTAGGTCCTTCCTACCAACGGCTGTCAGACTGTACAACCTAAGCAGGGCTGCTCGCAGAGATAGCAAAAAGACGTAACAAACTAATAGTTTTTTTGAATGCAAAAGATGCAATAGACTTACACAATGGTCCTCTCCGGCATACAACTAGGAACATACCGGTCGCTATGGAGGGTGAGAATATGTATGGGCACATAATCATACCATGTAGGATAACTAAGTAGACGGTTATGCTGTTTCATCCCACCTAGCAACAATGCTCTGCACTGTGTGTGTTTATATATTTACATATTTATTCCATCTAGCTACAATGCTCAGCACTGGGTGTGTTTATATTTATATATCTATATATTTATTCCATCTAGCTACAATGCTCCGCACTGTGTTTTTATATATCTACATATTATTCCATCTAGCTACATTGCTCCGCACTGTGTGTGTTTATATACTTGCATATTTATTCCACCTAGCTGCAATGCTCTGTACTGTGGGTGTTTATATATTTACATATTTATTCCATCTAGCTACAATGCTCTGCACTGTGTGTTCATATATTCATATATTTATTCCATCCAGCTACAATGCTCTGCACTGTGTGTCTGTGTGTGTGTGTGTATATATATATATTTTATAGTAATATGTACATATGTATATTAGCTGCTCTTGCTTGCTTGTTTTTTTTTTTCTTACCTTCTGATTGTTGCTCTGAGTGTTGCTATCCCTGTGCTGTTGCAATCCTGGAATTTCCCCGTTGTGGGACTAATAAAGGCTTATCTTATCTCTTATCTTATCTTTTAGATTTGATTGGCAGTTGGCAACCAGCTTACAGGTGCATTACCGCCACGTACTTCACTGTAACTCATCACTCTATATTCTTCTTTCAAGCTGGATTCATGCTGCTCTATATCTTTGTATAAGGAGTTCTTATAAGGAGTTCTGAACAATCTTCTATTATTATTATTATTAACAGAGAAACAACAGCAAAAACAATGACTACATTATATGACTACATTATAATAATCACTTTATATAATTCAAGAAATCTCTGTCTGTCATGATGTCACAATGTCACGATCACAGGACCCGCTAAAAGATCATAGAACTTGCTATGAGATCAAAGGCAGGCATCACTCATGATCATAGGACTCGCTAAAAGATCATAGGTCTCGATATGATATAATCAAAGCTCAAAGGGAGGCTTCACTCATGATCATAGGACTCGCTATGACATCATCAAAGATCAAAGGCAGGCATCACAGATCAAAGGCAGGCATCACTGAACGAGTGGTGACATCAAAGGTCAAAGGCAGGTCTCTGTTTGTCCATCATGATGTCACAATCATAGGACTCACTAAAAGATCATAGGACTCGCTATGACATCATCAAAGATCAAAGGCAGGC
Organism: Pholidichthys leucotaenia; assembly: GCA_020510985.1. NCBI lineage: Eukaryota > Metazoa > Chordata > Actinopteri > Cichliformes > Pholidichthyidae > Pholidichthys > Pholidichthys leucotaenia. The sequence continues at coordinate 164,958,557 of CM035849.1, forward strand.
TTCACTCACGATCATAGGACTTGATATGACATCATCAAAGATCAAAGGCAGGCATCACTCATGACCATAGCACTTGCTATGACATCATCAAAGATCAAAGGCAGGCATCACAGAACAAAGGCAGGCATCACTGAACGAGTGGTGATGTCAAAGATCAAAGGCAGGTTTCACCATGGTTACTGTGGCCATGGTAACAGTAACTTTCTACAGGCATGCAGAAATGCTTGCTTACATTTGCTTTCTATGGCCATGCACAGGTATGCACTAGTAATAATAATAACAAGACTGTCATAACTGTATTGACCATACACTGGGGCTGGGGAATTCCACCTTAAATCAACATCATGGTTTATTGAATCTTTCGGGTTGGTTTTCATTTTTTTTTATTGACAAGTGCAGCTGTACAGTAGTCTGACAATTGGACTTTTTTCAGCCCTGAGCACCACGACAAAAAGCGGCCACCGCTCAAAACGTTCCAGCGCTGAGGGTGCTCAGCGCTGTAAAATGCTGGACTACATATAGAGAATGAATAGAAATAAAATAGTAAAAATGGCTGCCCACAGCAGGAAAAATGAATTTGGTAGACACGCCCCCTAATACTTTTTCTGCAGTTTGGCTTCTGGGTTGCCGAGTCACATGTTCCCTATGGCGTGACCACGCATGTAACTGAGTGGACACGTCTTAAAGGGGCAGTACAAGAAAAGTGCCAGATTAATATATAAAATAATATACAAAAGAATCCTGCATCCACATTGTGATCCAAATCACCACCAAAATCTAATCAGCTGTTCCCCATGCTATTACACACCTTTCCTGAAAATTTAATCAAAATCCGTTCATAACTTTTTGAGTTATGTTGGTAACAGACAAACCAACCAACCAACAGACAAACAAACGGACAAACCAACGCTACCGAAAACATTACCTCTGTCCTCCCTTGGCGGAGGTAATAAACTGTCTGGATGCAAGGATAGCACTTGTTGAAATGCTGCATAAGGAATTCAAAACTACTATTAAAGTGTTACTAGTCTAACAAACCCAACGTCCACTCAAGGCCTTGATATAAAATACATGGCCCACTATTGCTGAATGAGAACGAATGAGACTTCCATACCGGATCAGTCGAGGACCGGGTTAACAATGACCGCCTGTTAATCAACAGGGCACCAGTGGAAATTGGGCTACTGCTGGTCGAAGATCAAGGAGGAGGAGAGAGTGTGTTTGGAGGGAGAGCGAGAAAAAGAAAGGTGTGGAGGTGAGAGTAGGGATTTTAAATGTAGGGACTATGACTGGTAAAGGCAGAGAGTTGGCTGATATGATGAAAAGAAGAAAGGTAGATGTACTGTGTGTTCAAGAAACCAGATGGAAGGGAAACAATGCTAGGAGTGTAGGAGGTGGATTTGAACTGTTCTACCATGGTGTAGATAGGAAGAGAAATGGAGTAGGAGTAATCTTGAAGGAAGAGTATGTGAAGAGTGCTCAGGAGGTAAAGAGGGAGTCAGTCAGGATCATGAGTTTGAAGCTAGAAGTCAAAGGTGTGATGTTGAATGTTGTCAGTTCATATGCCCCACAAGTTGGATGTCAGGTATAAGAGAAAGAGGAATTCTGGAGTAAGTTGAATGAAGTGGTAAAGAGTGTTCCAAGGGGGAGAGAGTGGTGATTGGAGCGGACTTTCATAGACATGTAGGTGAAGGGAACAGAAGTGATGAGGAGGTTCTGGGTAGGTACTGTATGGTCTTATGGAGAGAAATGTGGAAGGACAGATGGTTGTGGATTTTGCTAAAAGGATGGAAATGGCTGTGGTGAACACATACTTTAAGAAGAGAGAGGAACATAGGGTGACTTACAAGAGTGGAGGAAGGTGCACACAGGTGGACTACATCTTATCCAGAAGGGAAAATCTGAAAGAGATAGGAGACTGCAAGGTGGTGGCAGGGGAGAATGTAGCTGGGCAGCATCGGATGGTAGTCTGTAGGATGACTTTGGAAAGTAAAAAGAAGAAGAGAGTGAAGGCAGAGCCAAAGATTAAGTGGGGGAAATTACAGAAGGAAGAAGGTCGCACAGAGTTCAGGAAAGAGTTGATACAGGCCCTGGGTGGTACGGAAGAATTACCAGATGAGTGAGAAAGTACAGCAAAAGTATTGAGGGAAATGGGAAGAAAGGTATGTGGTGTACCCTCTGGACAGAGGAAGGAAGACAAGGAGACTTGATGGTGGAATGCGGAGGTACAGGAAAGTATTCAAAGGAAGAGGTTGTCAAAGAAAAAGTGGGATAGTCAGGGAGATGAAGAAAGTAGACAGGAGTATTTGGAAGCTAGGCGCATGGCAAAGAGAGAGGTGGCAAAGGCAAAGGAAAAGGCATATAGTGAGTTGCATGAGAGGCTGGACAATAAAGAAGGAGAAAAGGACTTGTATCGATTGGCTAGACAGAGCGATCGAGCTGGAAAGGATCTGCAGCAGGTTGGGATGATTAAGGACAAAAATGATAATGTACTAACAAGTGACGAGAGTGTGTTGAGAAGGTAGAAGGAGTGCTTTGAGGAGCTGATGAATGAAGAAAATGAGAGAGGAGGATGGTGAATAAGGAAGTCCCGAGGATTAGCAAAGCAGAAGTGAGGGCAGCTTTGAAGAGGATGAAGAATGGAAAGGCGGTTGGTCCAGATGACATACATGTGGAGGTATGGAAATGTTTAGGAGAGATGGCAGTAGACTTTTTAACCAGATTGTTTAACACAATCTTGTAGAGTGAGAGGATGCCTCAGGAGTGGAGAAGTGCTTTGGTACCAATTTTCAAGAACAAGGGTGATGCTCAGAGCTGTTGTAACTACAGAGACATAAAGTTGATCAGTCACACTATGAAGATATGGGAAAGAGTTGTTGAAGCTAGGTTTAGAGCCGGGGTCGGTTGATCAGTTGTCACTGACGTAGAATGTGTTTATGGGCGTGTCCAAGTTCATTTCCTTATCCCAACAGTGTAAAAATAAACTCTCCGCCAGTGCATGACGCAAAGAGGCCAGGCTAATCATTCAGAGGTGAGTTTTGGATAATCCAACTCAAAGCGCTCCTTCCCATCCCTTTAATGCAAAGGGCACATTATCTAGAGTGAATTCTGTTCATGACGGTTTACGACAGGTTTTGCGCTGACTAAAGCTTGTGCGTGAGCCAAAATGCACCCAATTCTAATGCTGCTTGGTAATAAGGAAAACATCAATCACAGTTGGTGCACAGTTTGTTATGTTAAAAAGAACAAACGGTGACAAATGGGCTGAAAAATCAGCTAAATGCACAAGGATGGTCATCCATGCACTTTTCAGACAGATTTTCCACCATGCACCAGTGTTTTTGTTAGTTTCTGTCAGCGCATTGTCTGTTTTTTACACATTGCGTCACACCATCAAATTACCAGTAGACAGTACAACCGCTATGCGCTCGGAGGAGGAGGTGCCTCATTTCAAAGATGTAATTTTCTAATGTGATGTGTAATGTGTAATGTGATAATGTGCGTTACTATTATAGTGCATTCCATGAGAATCCGCTTTTGATCAGGAAAAAGGAGGTCCATCGTCAGAAGCGCATTGTTCCATGATATTTCAGTGGCATGTTTTGACATCGCACTGCTCCGGAGCTCAGGAAACAGCATGCGCTGGGATCTTGTAACAGTCATAATCACCCGTCATTTTAATTATATGATGATCACATACTAGTTTTTTTTTTTATTCCATCTACACTCTCATTTTAATTGTGGACTTACCATTGCAGTCTATAGATTAGGCATTAATGTCTGATTTTGGGGGGGAATGAATGAATGAACATGAAGCATGTGTGCCAGTGTGCTCCTATGTGATGTGCAGCACATGGGTGGCGGGGGGAGGGGTTTGTTTTCATCACGGACTTATTAGGCATTAATGTGTTTATTTTTAGGGGAATAAATGAATGAACAAGGAGTGTGCAGTGTTTTACTTTTCACTAACTCCCCAGAGAGACAGGAGATGTGTCCACATCTGCATCAGCCGTGCACCCTAGGCTTCCTGCCCAGCAAGCTCCCCGACAGCCACCTGTCAGCCCCAGTGAAGGCTGCTGAGAGCAGGCTCGCTTCATGGCAGGGGCCGGAGGTGTCAGATCACCTCCAACACTCCTACCTATGACGGACAGGGGAAGACCCTCGGTCAGCAAAAGCAACAGGAGAGGGAGGTTTTCTTTATGTCCGTGTTGCATCCATGCACAATTCAGCTGATTTTTTCAGCCCATTCTTACCTGTTTGTTCTTTTTAACATAACTAACTGGGCATCAACTGTAACTGATGTCTTCCTTATTACCAAGCAGCATTAATATTGCGTGCATTTTGGCTCACACACACGGGCTTTGGTCAGCGCAAAATCTGTCTTAACCTGTCATGATCACAATTCACTTTCAATAATGCGCCTCTTTGCATTAAAGGGGTGGGAAGGAGAGCTTTGGATTGGATTATTCAAAACACACCTCTGAATGATGAGACCGACCTCGTTGCATCATGCGGAAAGTTCATTTTTATGCTGTTGTGATAAGGAAATGAACTTGGAAACGCCAATAAATGTGTTCTGCGTTAGTGACAACTGATCAACTGACCCCGTTGTTGTAATATGGCCCTATGACAAGATCCCAGCGCATGCAATTTCCTGAGCTCCGAAGCTGTACGATGTCAAAACATGAAACTGAAATACCATTAAACAATGTGCTTCTGATGATAGACCTCCTTTTTCCTGATCAAAAGCAGATTCTCAAGAAATGCACTGTAATAGTAATGTGCATTAGATTGCGTGCCGCCACACCTCTATGAAATGAGGCACCTCTTCCGAGCGCATGGGGGCACACTTTCAACTGGTAATTTGATCCAATCCAATCCAACTTTATTTCTAAAGCACTTTAAAAACAACTACAGCTGATACAAAGTGCCATACATCAGGAAGGGATAAAATGTGAAGGACATGTAAGACATAAAAATAAATAAAAGACAATAAAATGCAACTAAAAAAGTATAAAACAAAACAGGTAAAAATGGCAATCATATAATAAAAGCAATAAAACAAGTAAAATCAATGTCTGGACTTCCGGTTATGGCCGCCACGTAGGAGGACGTGCTTCACTCTACTCTGCTCTTAAAAATAAAAAAAATCGGCAAATAACCCTCTCAATTGGAACAAAACCTATCCCAGCGTTTGGGCGAGGACATGCCGGTAAAGCCTAAGGCTGGGAAATCAGGTGGAGGAAGAACTGAACCACCGAAACAGTCCAAGTTAACGGACTTTCACGTCCGTGACGAAGCAGAAAAATCCCCAGAAATGGCGGAGCAAGCTAGTGGAGTAGCGGTGACTGCTGGCGACGGCACAGGTGCGGTGCTCGCTGCAATTAGCTCAATGAGAGCAGACTTCTCTACTAAGTTTGATGGGATTATAGCAGCGATAGAGGGATTGAGAAAGGAATTAAGCGACTGTATGGAACGAGTATCGCAGGAGGAGCTCCGAATTTCCAGCGCTGAGGATGACGTCACCAGCCTACAATTAAAGGTGCGCACACTGGAATTAAACAATAAACGTCTGGAAGATAATGTCCTGGATTTAGAATCCCGGTCGAGACGGAACAATCTGAGGCTGGTGGGTCTCCCGGAGGGTACGGAGGGGCGGGACTCATGTTCCTTTTTGGAAAAGTGGATTCCAGAAGCGCTGAACAACGCAGAGCTGCAGTCATCGATCATTCTGGAAAGCGCCCACCGAATTGGCCCACTGAGAGATAATAAGGCATCACCGAGGACGCTGATTATGAAGTTCCTCAGCTACAGAGACAAGATGAAGATCTCCAACGCGGCACGAGCCAAAGGAGAAATTAAATACCAGGATCAACAGGTGCGGTTCTACCCAGATTTGGCCACAGGAATCCAACAATTAAGGAAACAGTTTGACCCCGCCCATAAAGAGCTGTGCAACCTTGGGATTCGTCATGGAGTGATTTATCCTGCAAGCCTGCTGGTCACATATAAGGGCAGAACCCACACCTTCAAGACCCCAGAGGAGGCGCAGGAGCTCATCAAGAAGATCCAAGAAGAGATTGGTGGGAGATAAGCACAAAGCATGAATAAGATATAAGGTAGAATATTTAAGCATTTGCACAGGCATCTGACTGATCTGAAGCAAACAGCAAGTTCACAAAATACAGATTGTATTGTATAAAAAAAAAAAAAAACTATGATGTACAAAGTTGCTATAAAATTTTGGAGTTAAGTTGGAAAACTACAGAAGAGAGTTAATGTTATGTCATTAAAAGCTGTAGAGTCAGGGTGATTGAGAGGAGAAAGAAAGAGTGGTTTTGTCTGATCCTTGTGAGTGAGGAGCAGTCAATGGCTATAGCGGGAGACAGAATTGTTTTTTTGATTTTGGGGGGATTACCACGAATGTGGGAAGGGGGGATTTGTTTGTGTGTAGTTTGTAGGATGAATGTTCAACCACTCATGTTTCTGCTTCTCTGTATGAGCATGTTTACATTGCGAGGTAATCCCAAACTCCTTATTGATCATAGACCAAAGCGTTAATCTTAATTTAACTTCATGGAATTGCAGAGGTCTACAAAATTTAAAAAAAACTTAAACAAGTTATGAATAAAATAAAAGACATAGGTTCAAAAACTGTGTTTTTACAAGAAACTCATCTAATAGAGGAGGATGTAAAAAGAATTAAAAAAAGATGGCAGGGAAGTGTATTCACCTCATCATTTTCATCTCGAGCTAGGGGAGTTATGACTCTCATACACAAAACAGTCCCATTTCAAGTGAAAAATGTAATTGGAGACAAATTAGGAAGATACCTAATCATTCAAGGATCTTGTTATTGGAAAATATAAATCTGGTGAACTTATACGGTCCCAATATAGATGATCAAAACTTCTTTGCTAATTTATTTCTTACTTTATCATCACTTACAGGGCAACATATAATAGCAGGGGATTTTAATTGTACATTGAATCCCAGTATAGATAGATCAACAGGACTGGACTGTACGCACAATGGATGCAGGATGATCATTAATCATTTTATGAAAGAATTGAGATTGCTAGATATATGGAGAGAAATGAAACCGCAAGTTAAAGCCTACTCTTGTTATTCTAATACCTACAAGACATTCTCACGTATTGACTATTTTTTGATCTCCACAGAATTAAGGTCCAAGATTCAAAACTGTTTCTATGATAACATTGTGATCTCTGATCATGCACCCTGCTGTTTAATATATGTAGATAAGAAATTGACAAAGGAACCAGGTAGGTGGCAATTTCAGCATAAATGGCTTCACGACTAGGAATTTGTTAAGTACATAGAAAAACAGATAGATGAGTTCTTTGATATCAATACAACACAAACATCAGCATGTATAAAGTGGGAGGCTTTCAAAGCCTTTATTAGGGGGCATATTATTAGTTATACAGGTTCAAAATCTAAGAAGAGGAGAGAGGAGAGAGTCCAATTGGAACATAAAATAAAAATTCTCTAAGAAAAAGTGTATGCAGGAAGTGACCCAAAGTTAGAGAACGAATTACTGATTCTGAGAGCTGAATATGACAAAAAAATCAGCGAATAGAGCTGCCTCGAGTCTTCTAAGATAAGATAAGATAAGATAAGATAAGATAAGATAAGCCTTTATTAGTCCCACAACGGGGAAATTCCAGGATTGCAACAGCACAGGGATAGCAACACTCAGAGCAACAATCAGAAGGCAAGAAAAAAACAAGCAAGCAAGAGCAGCTAATAAACATATGTACGTATTACTATAAAATATATATATATATACACACACACAGACACACAGTGCAGAGCATTGTAGCTGGATGGAATAAATATATGAATATATGAACACACAGTGCAGAGCATTGTAGCTAGATGGAATAAATATGTAAATATATAAACACCCACAGTACGGAGCATTGCAGCTAGGTGGAATAAATATGCAAGTATATAAACACACACAGTGCGGAGCAATGTAGCTAGATGGAATAATATGTAGATATATAAATATATAAACACACCCAGTGCTGAGCATTGTAGCTAGATGGAATAAATATGCAAATATATAAACACACACAGTGCAGAGCATTGTTGCTAGATGGAATGAAACAGCATAACCGTCTACTTAGTTATCCTACATGGTATGATTATGTGCCCATACATATTCTCACCCTCCATAGCGACCGGTATGTTCCTAGTTGTATGCCGGAGGGGACCATTGTGTAAGTCTATTGCATCTTTTGCATTCAAAAAACTATTAGTTTGTTACGTCTTTTTGCTATCTCTGCGAGCAGCCCTGCTTAGGTTGTACAGTCTGACAGCCGTTGGTAGGAAGGACCTACGAAACCTCTCGGTTGTGCACCTGGGATGATGTAAGATTGAAGCAATCTTTTTATGAACAAGGTGAAAAATCAGGGAAATTATTGGCATGGCAGATTAAACAATTAGAATTTAAAACACCAATTACCAGTATTATAAGTAACGGACAGGCAGTTGTAGATCCTTTAGAAATTAACAGTGCCTTTAGAGATTATTATGAAAAACTATATGACACAAAAAATGAAACTGACTTTACAAAACTAAATGGGTTTTTGGACGGATTATCTATACCTTGTATTCCAAATGAAAACAGGGAGATACTGGAGTCTAAAATTAGTCAAGAAGAAGTTGGGCTAGCCATTGATGATATGAAATCAGGAAAAAGTGCAGGACCAGATGGTCTTCCAGTTGACCTCTATAAAAAATTTAAGAATAAATTAATAAAACCATTTTTGGAAATGGTTTTAGAAGCATTTCAAAATAGTAATTTACCACTATACATGAATAATGCCTTAATTATACTGTTGCCAAAACCAGGTAAACCCTCTAATAAATGTGAAAATATGAGACCAATAAGCCTATTAAATGCTGACCTTAAGATAATCTGTAAAATTTTAGCAAGACGACTACAAGAAATATTACCAAATATTATTAACCGAGATCAGAATGGCTTTATTAAAGGAAGACAAGGCTTCCATAATGTAAGAAGACTATTTAATATTATCTATTCTAATAAAGAAGCACCGGATACAGCTCTCCTATCACTGGACGCCGAAAAGGCCTTTGATAGGGTCGAATGGCCCTTTCTTTTTGAAGTCCTACAAAGGTTTGGATTTGGAAATAATTTCATAAAATGGGTTCAGATAATATACAATAATGCTACAGCAGAAATCCTAACAAACAGCAATATCTCAAAATCAATAAAAATCAATAGAGGATGTCGACAAGGCTGTCCACTTTCACCTTTACTGTTTACTATGGCAATTGAACCTTTAGCGATGGCAGTACGTTTACATCCACAAATATATGGAATTAAAATAGGACCAACAGAACATAAAATCTCCCTGTATGCTGATGACATAATTTTGTTCATGTCGAATCTTAAAAAATCAATTCCGACTTTGTTGAATTTAATAAAGAATTTTGGGGAAATATCAGGATATAAAATAAATAAAACTAAATCTTCAATATTAATGCTAAATGAGACCCAGAGAAATCACCCAGGTCCTGAGGTAAATCAATTCAAAGTTGTAAATCAGTTTAAATATTTAGGAATTCAAATTTTGCCTAAGCTAGAATTAATCGCCAGTGCCAACTATGAAGCCTTAATGACAGACATTAATGAGTTACTTCAGCGATGGATGTCACTACCAATGTTGATGATTGGGAGAATTAATATACTTAAAAGTAATATCTTACCCAAAATGCTTTATTTATTTCAATACATTCCTTTACCACCACCTTCAGATCTATTCTTAAGAATTAAAAAAAAGTTAGTGGAATTTATATGGAATAATAGGAAGGCTAGATTACGTCTGTCCTTACTATATTTACCATTTGATCGTGGAGGTCTGAAATGTCCAAACTTTATGTTGTATTACTGGTCAGCACAACTGAGGTCTATGACATATTATTTTTCATCAAATGATCTCCCTCACTGGACTGAAATGGAATCATACAATTTACCTTTACCTCTTCCCATATTTACAGTGAGTCAAAAAAGTATTTAGTCAGCCACCAATTGTGCAAGTTCTCCCACTTAAAAGATGAGAGAGGTCTCCAATTTTCATCATAGGCATACCTCAACTATGAGAGACAAAATGAGAAAAAAAAATCCAGAAAATCACATTGAAGGATTTTTAATGAATTAATTGGTAAATTCCTCAGTAAAATAAGTATTTGGTCACCTACAAACAAGCAAGATTTCTGGATCTCACAGACCTGTAACTTCTTCTTTAAGAGGCTCCTCTGTCCTCCACTCATTACCTGTATTAATGGCACCTGTTTGAACTCGTTATCAGTATAAAAGACACCTGTCCACAACCTCAAACAGTCAGACTCCAAACTCCACTATGGCCAAGACCAAAGAGCTGTCAAAGGACACCAGAAACAAAATTGTAGACCTGCCCCAGGCTGGGAAGACTGAATCTGCAATAGGTAAACAGCTTGGTGTGAAGAAACCAACTGTGGGAGCAATTAATAGAAAATGGAAGGCATACAAGACCACTGATAATCTCCCTCGATCTGGGGCTCCATGCAAGATCTCACCCCCTGGGGTCAAAATTACCACGAGAACAGTGAGCAAAAATCCCAGAACCACATGGGGGGACCTAGTGAATGACCTGCAGAGAGCTGGGACCAAAGTAACAAAGGCTACATCAGAAACACACTACGCCGCCAGGGACTCAAATCCTGCAGAGCCAGACGTGTCCCCCTGCTTAAGCCAGTACATGTCCAGGCCCGTCTGAAGTTTGCTAGAGAGCATTTGGATGATCCAGAAGAGGATTGGGAGAATGTCATATGGTCAGATGAAACCAAAATAGAACTTTTTGGTAAAAACTCAGCTTGTCGTGTTTGGAGGAGAAAGAACACCATACCTACTGTGAAGCATGGGGGTGGAAACATCATACTTTGGGGCTGTTTTTCTGCAAAGGGACCAGGACAACTGATCCTTGTAAAGGAAAGAATGAATGGAGCCATGTATCGTGAGATTTTGAGTGAAAACCTCCTTCTACCAGCAAGGGCATTGAAGATGAAACATGGCCGGGTCTTTCAGCATGACAATGATCCCAAACACACTGCCCGGGCAACAAAGGAGTGGCTTCGTAAGAAGCATTTCAAGGTCCTGGAGTGGCTTAGCCAGTCTCCAGATCTCAGCCCCATAAAAATCTTTGGAGGGAGTTGAAAGTCTATGTTGCCCAGCAACAGCCCCAAAACATCACTGCTCTAGAGGAGATCTGCATGGAGGAATGGGCCAAAATACCAGCAACAGTGTGTGAAAACCTTGTGAAGACTTACAGAAAATGTTTGACCTCTGTCATTGCCAACAAAGGGTATATAACAAAGTATTGAGATGAACTTTTGTTATTGACCAAATACTTATTTTACTGAGGAATTTACCAATTAATTCATTAAAAATCCTTCAATGTGATTTTCTGGATTTTTTTTTCCTCATTTTGTCTCTCATAGTTGAGGTATACCTATAATGAAAATTGGAGACCTCTCTCATCTTTTAAGCGGGAGAACTTGCACAATTGGTGCCTGACTAAATACTTTTTTACCCCACTGTATATACTCAGACTCGGCAAAAAAGTTACAGAAACAAGTTATAAATCCATTTGTAAAGCATATGATCAAAATATGGTGTGAAACCAAAAAATATCTAAAAGAACCACACTTATTGTCACAATTCAGCCCAATATGGGGTAATCAATATTTTAAACCAGGGAGAGCGGATGCTGTATTTAAAGTATGGAATTTAAAAGGGATTAAAAAGATTCAAGACTTATATTTGTCAGGTTCAGATAACATAATGTCTTTTGAAGAACTGAGGATCAAATTTAATCTTAATAGAACACATTTTTTTAAATATCTTCAGCTTAGGAACTTTATTCGATCAAATCAAAATAATGCTGTCATCCGACCTGCTTATTCATCCTTGGAAAAAATCTTGACGAAGGATAGTAAGAGAAAGGGTATTATTTCAGAGTTTTATAACTCATTGACATTATCCTCAAATGAAAACTCAGAAAAGATTGAATTATTGGAAAGAAGACCTGCAAACTTAAATTTCAGAGGAACAATGGGAATTGGCTTGTACAGAAGCTCAAACCAAATCAATAAATGTACGTCTTAAATTGATACATTTTAAATGGTTAATGCGAATGTATGTTACACCAGTGGAGTTAAATAGATATAACAAAAACATATCAGATACGTGCACAAAATGTATGGAAAGTAAAGGAACCCTATTTCATTGTTTATGGGAATGTAGAAAAATTAGAATGTTTTGGGAAGAGGTGAGGGTAACAATTGAAAAAATAATTTCAAAACAAATCATATTGAATCCTAAACTGTTTTTGTTGGGTCTTTATCCAGAAAAGCATAACTTTAACAAGAGTGAAAGAGCATTCATAGACCTCAGTTTGCTTAACGCCAAAAAATGTATTGCACTATTGTGGAAAAAGACTCATAGACCAGATGTGACTTAGTGGTTAAGACAGATGTTAACAAACCTTCCACTAGAAAGAATAACATACATACTGAAATCAAAAGAAATTGTGTTTGAGAATATATGGAGACCTTTCATTGATTATGTAAAGAATTTAAATATAACTTTTGAAGAAGAAGGTGAATGATGTGTGTGGACCTTGTAAATTCCAAACTGGTGAATGTATAGTATGTATACTTACGTAATGGATTGCCTAGACTAAATAGAGGAGCATTGTTGAAGACCTGCCTTTGTTAGTGGTTGTTGGTGTTTTTAGTACTTTTTTTAAAAATTATTTTAGTGTTAGTGTTTGATTGTTTGTGTTATGTTTGTAAAAAGGTTCAATAAAAATATTGTGGAAAAAAAAAATCAATGTCTCATGCTGTGTTGAAGGCCAAGGAGTAAAAATGAGTTTTAAGATAAGTTTTAAAAATGGACAGTGAAGGAGCCTGTCGAATAGGCAAAGGGAGACTGTTCCAGAGTTTAGGAGCAGCAACAGAAAAAGATCTGTCCCCTCTGAGCTTCCTCTTTGATCTTGGTATCTCCAGGAGCAGCTGATTAGCTGACCTGAGAGACTGAGCAGGAGTTTAAAAGTGAAGAAGCTCAGGGAGGTAAGGCGGGGCAAGGCCATTTAATAATTTAAAAACAAAACAATTTTAAAATGAACCGTAAAGTGCACAGGCAGCCAGTGCAGGGAAGCTAAAATAGGTGTAATGTGGTCCCTCTTACTTGTTCCAATTAAAAGACGTGCAGCTGCATTCTGAACCAACTGGAGACGAAAGGGAAAACTGGCTGACTCTAAAATAAAGTGCATTTCAGTAATCCAGCAGAGATGTGATGAAAGCATGGATTACTGTTTCAAAGTGCTGTTTAGAAAGGATGGGTTTAACTTTTGCCAATTTCCTTAAATGAAAAAAGCTGGACTTCACTACTGCAGCAATTGGACGAGCTAATTTAAAATTACTGTCCATCTTAAAACCCAGATTAGTAACAGTAGGTTGGGCAAGCCCTGCCAAGGGGCCCAGGTCAACAGGGAGGGACTCACAGGAGCCACTGGGTCCAAACACAATTTGATGGAGTGACGCAAGGCATAAAAAATAGACAATGCGCCGACAGAAAATAACAAAAACACTGGTACATGATGGAAAGTCTGTCTGAAAAGTGTGCTGATGACTGTCAAAATAGGGCCCTAAGCCCCTTTTTATTTGCCATGGTGATGGCCAGGCTGACAGACAAAGTCAGGCAGAAGACTCCGAGGACCATGATGTTTGCAGACAACATTGTAATCTGTAGTGAGAGTAGGGAGCAGGTCGAAGTGAACCAGGAGAGGTGGAGGTATGCTCTGGAGAGAAGAGGAATGAAAGTCAGTATAAGCAAGACAAAATACTGTACATGAGTGTGAATGAGAGGGAGACAGCTGTGTCATGATCATGACCTGTATTGTTTCCAGCCCCCATGTTGTGTTGTTTCTCTGGTTTTTTGGGGTTTTTTTTTTTTGTGAATAAATCATGTTACGTTGTATGATAAGATAAGATAAGATAAACTTTATTGTCCCTCAAGGGGAAATTTGTCTTGGCTTGTCACCCGTGCTGCAACCACACAATCCACACATACACAATGGATGTAGAACATAATAAATGAAATAAAACCCAATAAATAATACAAGTACATACATACATAAATATATAACAGCAGTCATTAAGAACAGGAGTTATAAGTGTCCTTGACCTATTTATCTGAGTTTAAAAGTTTTACTGACGTCGGGATAAATGAGTTCTTGTATCTATTGAACCTGCACTTGGGGACTCTGTATCTCCTCCCTGAGGGCAGCCGCCCATATTCATTGTTTAGTACATGGCTCATGTCACTGATTATTTTTTGAGCTTGTCTACAGGCTGTCTGGTCGTGTAAGATCTGCATGGGTAAATACTCTTTAACTCCAATAATTTTCCATGCTGTATGGATTAAACGCAACACTCTGTTCTTTAGTTTCACAGAGAGGTTGCCAAACCAAGCTGTAATGCTGTATCTAATACAGCTCTCCAACACAGCCTGGTAAAATATTAGCATAATCCTTTTATCAACACCATGTATTCTTTCCTATGGGCCCTTAGAATAGAGGGTTAGTATTAATGAAAGCGCTTTGAGTGGTCTTTGTGACTAGAAAAGCGCTATATAAGTGCAGGTTAGTTAATCTATGCAAGAAATGCAGCTGCTGTTGTAGTCTACTGCAGAGGTAATCAATATGTGTGCTCCAGGTTAATGAATTGTCAATAAATACTCCCAAATATTTATAGGATCTAACCTGTGTTATAGTGTGGTTGTGGATGACCGCAGGCCTGTGGTCACCAACTCCCCGAGGGTCAAACACCATCTCCTTTGTTTTATCAGTATTCAAAATGAGATGACTGTCATCACACCAATTGACAAACCTCTGAATTTCTATAAAATAGCTTGACAGATCATGAGTCTTTTGAAGTAGTGATAAAATAGCAGTGTCATCAGAAAATTTAATAATTTGATTGCCTGGATAGACACTTCTGCATTCATCAGTGTACAAGGTGAACAAAAATGGTGAACTAACACAGCCTTGGGGAGCTCCTGTGCTGAGGGTTCTGGATTTAGATAAAGTTCCATTTACACTAACTTGCTGTTTACGATAAGTTAAAAATGAGTGGTACCATTTAATAATGACAGGATGCACTTTAAAATCATTTAACCTCTTAATTAAAAGGTGTGGCTGCAGTGTGTTAAAAGCTGAACTAAAATCAACCAATAAAAGACGTGCATATGAGGTTGTCTCCTCCAAATGTTTAAACACAGAATGAGTTAAGGTTAAAATGGCATCCTCTGTACTTCTATTATTTTTATAAGCAAACTGCAGAGGATCCAAAAGTCCTCCAAAATCAGTTTTCAGAATGTCAATGACAATCTTCTCGAGGCACTTCATTACCAGTGAGGTCAGTGCAACAGGACGATAGTCATTCTCTTTACAGCTTGCTTTTTTTGGTACAGGAATTATAATAGAGCTTTTCCTAATTACTGGGACAGAACACGTATCTAAAGACTTCTGGTAGATGGGACTCCAGGCTTCTGCTACCCCCTCACTACATGACTTCAGTAAGCGCCCAGAGATCCCGTCTGGTCCGGATGCCTTCCTGGGGCACATACGTGAGAAAAATCTTTCCACAACATGCTGGTCAACTATAATTTTTTCGGAGCCTAATACTGATACAGCGTCCAGAGCAGCTTTTTGTACATGAGAAAAATCTCTAGTCTCAAATCTGCAAAAGAAATTATTCAACTTGTTTGCCTTTTCTTCCTCATTCATTACATTAATGCAGGTTTTGGATGGAGTCATCTTTGTCATTACTTTAACTGAGTCCCACAGTTTCCTAAAACTTTTTCCTAGGCATTCAGATTCAAATTTCTTCCTCGTCTCATCTCTAGCTGTTCTTAGTTTGTAATTAATTTCTTTCTGTATATTTTTCCCACTTAACATGTCCCCATTCTTAAAAGCAATCTTTTTCTGTACTATGCACTGTTTTAATTCCTTGGAAATATAAGACTTATTATTGGGGTACATAGTGATTACTTTCTGAGGTAAAACATTTTCTTTACAGAATTTTATGTACTCAGTTATGGTATCTATGGCCTCCTCCAACTCCAAGTTATGGAAGAGTCCCCAGTCGGTACAAGAAAAACAACCTCTCAAAGTTTCTATGCCTTCATTGTCCCATATGAAGATTGTCTTTGTCTGTGGTTTGCTGCTTTTAAGCAAAGACTTGTAAGTAGGAATCAGATGAACAGCATTATGGTCTGAGGACCCCAGGGGGGCTTAACCCTTGCTATATAGGCATTTTTGACGTTCCCATAGCATTGATGTATGGTTTGATGATGTATGGTTTGGAGACGGTGGCGCTGACAAAAAGACAGGAGGTGGAGCTGGTGGTGGCAGAGTTGAAGATGCTAACATTTCCATTGGAAGTGACTAGGAGGGACAGGATTAGAAATGAGTATATCAGAGGGACAGCTCAGTTTGAGTAGTTTGGAGACAAAGTAAGAGAGGTAAGGTTAAGGTGGTTTGAACATGTGCAGAGGAGGGATAGTGGATATATCGGACAAAGGATGTTGAAGATGGAGCTGCCAGGCAGGAGGAAAAGAGGAAGACCACAGAGAAGATTCATGGATGCAGTGAAGGAGGACATGGAGAGGTTTGGTGTTACAGAGGAAGATGGAAGAGAAAGGGTGACATGAAAGCAGATGATCCACTGTGACGACCCCTAAAGGGAACAGCCGAAAGAAGAAGAAAGTATCAACTATTGTGAGAGTGATGCGGTCAAAAGTTGAATTCACATTAAGAAGCTAATTTTCTGAGGAAAAGGGTCTTTTTCATTTGTCAATAAAGTGAGTGACTGTTGTGAAATAAGCACCATTACAGTGACTTACTGTATATTCCCATGTGTCAGATGAGAGACATGCGTGTCTTTAGATAACCAAATACAGTAACTGCTATTGCTATTTTAGCAGGTGAACAGCTACCTTAAACCGCAAAGCTGTTTGTTTTTAATTAAGGCCCATGCAGGCCTTTGCTGTTTGTATCTGTTAACACTGAGAGGAAATCAGAAGGAACCAACATGTAAATGATGTAATTTACATTTAATGTAATTTTTTACCTCAGGTGAAAACAAAGAAACAAAGTGACTGCAGCTAAGGATATATGATATTATTGTTATTTTAAAGGTCTCAGATGTCACAGCTAATTTCTACATAACTGTTGCTTCTTGTTGACAATTCAATTCATTATAAAGCGTGGACAAATACTTTTTTTTAACCTCTGCCAAGGAGATGTTTTCATCTGTGTTTGTTTGTCTGCCAGTCAGCAGGATTAGGCAAAAATTACCAGACGCATTTGGATGAAATTTTCATCAAAGGTGGCCCTTGGCCTAAGGATGAACCCATTAGATTTTGGTGGTGATCTGAGAGTGCATACCTCCACCAAGGCCCTTGTTTTTATTTGTACAGCAGGATTACACAAAAACTATTTTATGGATTTGAATCAAATTTTCACCAGAGACAGTCTTTGGCCTAGAGAAGAATCCATTACATTTTGGTGAAGATCCAACAATACATACCTGTCATGAACTCGCCCGTGCACTAGGCAAGGGGAAAAAAGGATGAGGATTTAAGTGCAAGATTACACCAAACACACATTTATTAATACAAAACTAACATACAGACACAGAGCAGCTTGGATCCTCATAGAGTTCTCCAGGTAGCCCTACACACACACTGGAGGAAAACAGCGGTGGAACAGCGCACAGGCAATTACTCACAGTGGGGGAGCAAACCGAGTCGTCACAGCGAAAATCCAAGACACACAGACAGTCCTTACTGATGTGACGGTTGACATCGGAGAACGACCATCCAACGCGTACAATAATCCAGCGGCGTCTGACTAGCGAAGAGCTCCTTTAATATAGACACCGCTGGCGTGACAAATAGGAATCACCTGGGCGAGGCACGGACAGATAATTACCGGGGACTGGAAACAGCTGATGTGCCAGAAGGAGAGCGAGGGGGCGTGGCTAGGCCGGCAGCCTGTCAGCAGCATGAGAGAAAGGAGATGACAGATGCTGACTAACAGCTGCCGGTCAGGCAGTGGCTAGAGGCATGGCATAAGCACAAGAATACATCAAAACACACATAACCAGCAAAGCCAACCCCACAAAGAGATAGAGGCCGAGCCAGGGAAAGCCAAGCCGGCTCAGCACGTGACAATACCTCTGCCAAGGCTTTTATCTTCTCACTGTGAGTTAGCAAGAATACCCCAAAACTTCTGGACAGAGTTTGATGCAATTTTCACCAGAGGTGACTCGAGCTACACACAAACCCATTACATTTTGGAGGTGATCCATGAGCGCAAACCTCCACCAAAACCCTATCTTGCAATGTATGGAGGGATGAAGGCAGAGTGGTACAGACAGATGGATAGACAAAGGGAGGGAGGAAGGAGCCTTGACAGAGGTATGCGCTCTCTGAGTGCTTTTCTAGTTTTAAATGAAAAATAATGGTTGGAAGAAAGTGTTATAATGGATTATTTTTAGATGTTCTTTAACTTTCTTTGCATGACCTTTCAAAATTAAAATGCAGTGTTCCCTCTGGCTTAAAGCGGGGGGGGGGAGAAAACACATGACACTGTTGTAACGGCAATATGTTAATTTCATACCATTTATTTCTTTTTTTTAAATTTGCTCAGTAACTTTGCATATGGAACTTACCATTTGAAGTATTGAACAACCAAGGCTTGAATAATGGAATATTGGGCCATTTGGGGTCCCACCCAGACTTTTTACTGGTGTTATCCTTCTCTCCTTCCTCTGCTCTCACCTCTCCTGGACCCTCTGCCTGAACACTTTCCTCTCCTTGGCTCATCTTGTCTGTCTCATCTTTCCCTCTCTGAGCCCAGTCTAATTCAGGTTCTCTCTCTGTCTATGATGGTACACAACAGGTTAGCTTTGAAGCTTTAAAGCGCTTTGAGTGGTCTTTGTGACTAGAAAAGCGCTATATAAGTGCAGTTAGTTAGTTAGTTAGTTAGTTAGTTAGTTAGTTAGTTAGTTAGAAAATACCAAGTGTCATGTTTTGTCCTGCAGGATTTTTTTTGTCATGGTTTGCATAAATGACAAAAATATGTGTATTTTTGTATTTTTATTCTAGTGTTTCTTCTTTCCATTGAGAAAGGGTAGGAAAGAGAAGGGGAAAAAACATTCTAGATAGTAATTCATAATTTACTCATGCATACTTAAATGATATGATCAGAGACTGGTATAGTAGCCAGAAATTCTATTCATGTAAAAGCAGTGTCATCTTATGAAATTAATAATTAAAAGTAGACAACCAAAAATTTCTAGTGGAGTTAAGGGTACAAAGAGCACCCACTTAAAAACTTGAGTAATGACTTCAGTCTTGAAGGTTTGAGGTTTTTCTCCAAAATTTATAACAATTTTCTTCTAGTTTTTTACTTTTCTCTGTAAATCTATCTAAACTGGCAACCATTTTCCTCATTTGTAATTTCCTCTTGTAAAATTATGACTTGTCTTGTATTTTATCGCTAATTTATGTTTTTCTAAAATTACCGTGTTTTTTTTGTTTTTTTTTAATAAATTTGAAACAGATTGTGGTAAAATTTTGACTTTTTTTCCTTATACAATTTACACTTTTGACCATAATTTTGCAGAGCCAGAACAGAACAATAACACAGAGTTACAAAAATATTTTTTTTGTAAGTTGTCTGTGTTTTTTCAACTGATTTAAGACAATTTTGCACCCCTGAATCCGAAAATGACATCCGTTTCTCTTGAGCAGGTGCTAAGTAAAAACTTGTACTTATTTAGTACTTACTTAGTACTGTGCATGTACTTAAGATAAGATAAGATCAGCCTTTATTAGTCCCACAATGGGGAAATTCCAGGATTGCAACAGCACAGGGATAGCAACACTCAGAGCAATAATTAAGGAGCTATGAAAAATATAAATAAGAGCAGTGGATATACATACGTACACATAAATATATAAATATATATACAAAGTGCGGAGCATTGTAGCAAGATGGAATAAACAGCATAACCGTCTACTTAGTTATCCTACATAGTATGAATATGTACCCATACATATTGTCACCCTCCGTAGCGACTTTATATAAAGGTAAGTACATGTAAATTGAATGTTACGTCATCATTGTTCAAAATTCAGAGAATTTCAAGACATAAAAAGAATTTTGCATCATATAAAGCAAAAATACCCATACATGTAAACAAAAACGTATAAAACAACATGTGGCCATAATTCAAAAAGTTGACCTGATTGAGCAAAACCAATGTGACTTTTGGATCCAGCACATCAAAACTGTCCTAAATCAGCTAAAAAAAACTGAGACAATAAATTTGGTGTTGACCAGTGTAATTTAACTCTGATTTCAATGAAAAAAAAAAAAATCAAAATATATTTAGTGAAATAAATTAACTTAAATTCCCAAAGATGCAGTTATTTCTGTTATAATATTTCAATATATTTATAGTTTTTTTAGAACTCTCCTCACCAACCAGACAGCAGGAAAAACCTCTCTTATTTTGAAATCCAAATGTTGTCACGCTTAGTTTGTCTGAAGGCTGTTGACGGATTAAAGTCATTGACTTTGTGAATTTTGGTCATCTTAATTGCCGCGTACATAATAATGAACATAAATTAGCTAATATTGTAGTGGCTGGTGAAGTCAATCCTCAGCGATTTAGTCACCCTTGCCTTTCCCTGCATATGAAGCCTAACCACACCTGTTTACTAAGTGACTCTTCATTATCATTCCTGTTACCAGTGGGTTAAAGCAATGATAAATGCCTTCACTGCTTACATACCTCTTCTGCTTTTTTCTACGTTTAAAGCACTTTAATAAGCTCATGCTTCTCTCGGACAGTGACACTAGAGAGACACTGGGTGCTTGCGTAGTGTCATTCATTTATTTTTCTTAAATTTATATTTCCTTAGCATGGCAGCATACAGTAGCTTCAGAGGTGGGGCCCCGCCATGCAGAAATGTTACCAGAGGAAACCCTGAAGTGTACCCTTTTTTGTTTCAAGGCCTTTTGTGAGAATTTCTCCCCACCTCACTTTTGATTTAGTTTTTGGTTAAAAGACACACAGAATGAAGTTCACACACAACGTTCAATACATGTTTTGATTTATAGGTCAAAGTTTTGTTGTACTATTTTTTAAATAGAAAGCTTGTTCCTTTTTATCAAACATTTTCATTGTTCTTATATTAGTGGGCAACATGGTGGCGCAATGGTTAGCACAGTGGCAGCACAGTAAGAAGGTCACAGGATCGATTCCACCCCTGACCATCGTGGATTCAATCCCACTCCCTGACCATCAGTGACCCTTCTGTGTAGAGTTTGCACGTTCTCCCTGTGTCTGCGTGGGTTTACCCCAGGTACTCCGGTTTCCTTCCACAGGCCAAACACATGCACGTTAGGTTAACTGGAGACTCTAAAGTGGCCCTAGGTGTGAATGTGTGTGTGAATGGTGAAGGGATGGTGCTGTACCATGGCTGCTTCATCCATCTAGATGGATGCCCTGAATTTCCCCTCTGAGGATCAATAAAGTAAACAAAATAAAAATAAGTAAATAAATAAATAAAAATTCTGCGGTGACCTAATAGTGCTTTTTTTGTGTGGAGTGCATCAGATTTAAAGGCGTATTCTGCTTTCGGCAATTAAATCAGTCCTTTGGCTCATAAATTCAGCCCCATTTAAGAAAGGAAGCTGGTGGTACCTATGTACTGGGCATTTACAGTGGTGTAAAAAGAACTATTTAGAACAGAATAGAATAGAATAGAATAGAATAGGCTTTATCATCATTGTATAGTTGTACAGCACAACGAAATTGTGGGTGCTCCACCAGGCTACTGCGCAATAAAGTAAGAAAGGAGGATTAGATAAAACTCCTCAGTTCTGTGCATGTGAGCGTTCGGAGGGAGGGGGTGGGGCCTCTTACTGTTTGCAGTCCGGATAGCTCAGGGGAAGAAACTGTCAGTCTGGAGTTGTGGGACCTGATTGATCTGAACCGTCATCCAGAGAGAAGCAGGTCAAACAGGTGGTGGGTGGGATGTGAGGGGTCTCCTGTGATGGCCTTGGTCTTTCTGAGACAGGAGGATCTGGAGATGTCCTCCAGGGAGGGCAGAGGGCTGCCGATGATTTTTTTGGGCAGTGCTGATGACCCTCTGCACAGCCTTGCTGTTCTCGGAAGTGGAGTCAGCATACCACACACCCAGACAGTAGGTGAGCACGCTCTTCACTAAGCAGCGGTAGAAAGCCAGCAGCAGCTTCTGGTCCAGGTTGTTCTTCCTCAGGAAATGGAGGAAGTGCAGCCGCTGCTGGGCTTTCTTCACCAGGGCCTTGGTGTTGACAGTCCAGGAAAGGTCAGAGATATGGGTGCCCAGGAAAATGAAGGTGGGGATGGTTTCCACGCGGTTGCCATTTATGGGGAGGGGTGTTTGGTCCTGTCTGTTCTTTCTGAAGTCCAGTATGAGTTGTTTGGTTTTTTGGGCGTTCAGTTTTAGGTTGTTTGCTTGGCACCACAGCAGCAGATTCTCTACCTCCGCCCTGTATGCCTTCTCATCGTCATCTAGGTCATCTCATCCTTTATTAGCACTAATGCTGTATATGTCTCCTAGTCGGTTGTACCCACAGTATGGTAGAATTTCTATCTCTGAAAATGTCACTACAGTGTCTTTATAAGTAAATTGTCATGTACTGTATTGTTTTCAGTGGGTAATGCTAACAGTCACTAATGGCTAACTGGCTCGAGCAAAACAATTCCTTCACCTTGTTCAATTAAAAGAAGATAACTCATTTGAAGCCTAAAATATAATTTAACAATTGAAGAGTTAAAATTCCTTTTTATAGTACTGGGTTAAGCTGGTCAAATGATAATGTGGGCTGTTTAAGTCTGCCTGAAAACAATCTGACATCATTTCACCAGATGGTTTTCAACTGGATGCCAATAACCACTATGCTGATATTTTGAAAATAGTTTTTGCTGATACCGATATATGCACATATTTTTCCCACCTAGTTGCACCTACTTTGTCCTACAGTGATGATTAATTAAAATAAGACAACTACCACCACCGACATAGAAGCTCAGGTTTTACTGGTCTATTTTATTGATATTTTATGCTACTTCAGAATCTTTTAATCATGAATATTTTAAACTTTGACTGCTTTATACTATCTTGTTTCAACAATCCTTCAACAAGGATCTTTTTTTTTTAACTTAGATCCCTGCTATTGGCAGAGACTTCCTCAAAGTTGTGAGGTGACGAAGAGACAAACTGTCACTTCAGATTGTTGAAGGTTAACGTCAAAAGGACTAAAGGGACAGTATGGTTACCACCATGCTTGTCACTGAGATAAGGATTGAGTTAGCCTCCAGTGAGCAGCTTATCTTGGATCTCCTTCAGTGTCAGGTCACCCTCCACTCACAACTATCTTCGCTAGAATGTCTTGAGGTGACTAGCATACCAGCCAGCATACGACACACAGACGACCCATCTCCCAGCTGCTCCACTTTAGCCTTGACGGTTAAAGGAAAGGAAAGATATTCCCTTCCCCGCTTTAATTCCCATGATGATTTCACCGATCTGGAGTTATTCAACTTCTTCACTCCTCTTGATGCTCTACCAACTTCACTGTCACCATTCTTGAATGGAGGTCATAACGAAGGTAACGGCAAGACTAGTGCTACCTCCAAAAGATCTCCTGGCTATAATCCTAACACCGGTGGAGACTGGAGGAGGCTGTTGCTGAAGTTTTGTTTTTGTCTTCGCTGTTGTCTTTTTCTTGTTCCTTGTGTGTGTTTTTGCTTCTTCTTGTGTAGCTGTATGGCCGTCATTCTCTCACACCAAGAAAAGCAAAATGCTGTTATATTTTATTGGTTGTAAATATAAATTTGTGCCAGTGCCATTAAACTATTTTAAATGCTGTATCGGCTGATACCAATAATGTGCCAATATAATTGTGCATCCCTGTTTTCAACCTCAGACAGTAAAGGATTGCAAATTTAGGGCCCACTGGCACTGGGGCCAGATGGT
This sequence comes from Pholidichthys leucotaenia, assembly GCA_020510985.1. Taxonomy (NCBI): domain Eukaryota; kingdom Metazoa; phylum Chordata; class Actinopteri; order Cichliformes; family Pholidichthyidae; genus Pholidichthys; species Pholidichthys leucotaenia. The sequence continues at coordinate 164,982,759 of CM035849.1, forward strand.
TTTGGAAATGCTCTGGTGATTTTCCAGAGACAAACTTCATAATGTGAGTGGGCCCTAACTTATTGTTTAACTTAGAGGTGGGCTCCAACAACAGCTCACATAATACAGTGGGGTAAAAAAGTATTTAGTCAGCCACCAACTGTGCAAGTTCTCCCACTTGAAAGATGAGAGAGGTCTCCAATTTTCATCATAAGTATACCTCAACTATGAGAGACAAAATAAGAAAAAAAAAATCCAGAAAATCACATTGAAGGATTTTTAATGAATTAATTGGTAAATTCCTCGGTAAAATAAATATTTGGTCAATAACAAAAGTTCATATCAATACTTTGTTATATACCCTTTGTTGGCAATGACAGAGGTCAAACGTTTTCTGTAAGTTTTCACAAGGTTTTCACACACTGTTGCTGGTATTTTGGCCCATTCCTCCATGCAGATCTCCTCTAGAGCAGTGATGTTTTGGGGCTGTCGCTGGGCAACACGGGACTTTCAACTCCCTCCAAAGATTTTCTATGGGGTTGAGATCTGGAGACTGGCTAGGCCACTCCAGGACCTTGAAATTCTTCTTACAAAGCCACTCCATCATTGCCCGGGCGGTGTGTTTGGGATCACTGTCATGCTGAAAGACCCAGCCACATTTCATCTTCAATGCCCTTGCTGGTGGAAGGAGGTTTTCACTCAAAATCTCACAATACATGGCCCCATTCATTCTTTCCTTTACACGGATCAGTCGTCCTGGTCCCTTTGCAGAAAAACAGCCCCAAAGTATGATGTTTCCACTCCCATGCTTCACAGTAGGTATGGTGTTCTTTCTCCTCCAAACACGACAAGTTGAGTTTTTACCAAAAAGTTCTATTTTGGTTTCATCTGACCATATGACATTCTCCCAATCCTCTTCTGGATCATCCAAATGCTCTCTAGCAAACTTCAAACGGGCCTGGACATGTACTGGCTTAAGCAGGGGGACACGTCTGACACTGCAGGATTTGAGTCCCTGGCGACGTAGTGTGTTACTGATGTAGCCTTTGTTACTTTGGTCCCAGCTCTCTGCAGGTCATTCACTAGGTCCCCCTGTGTGGTTCTGGGATTTTTGCTCACCGTTCTCGTGATAATTTTGACCCCATGGGGTGAGATCTTGTGTGGAGCTCCAGATCGAGGGAGATTATCAGTGGTCTTGTATGTCTTTCATTTTCTAATAATTGCTCCCACAGTTGATTTCTTCACACCAAGCTGCTTACCTATTGCAGATTCAGTCTTCCCAGCCTGGTGCAGGTCTACAATTTTGTTTCTGGTGTCCTTTGACAGCTCTTTGGTCTTGGCCATAGTGGAGTTTGGAGTCTGACTGTTTGAGGTTGTGGACAGGTGTCTTTTATACTGATAACGAGTTCAAACAGGTGCCATTAATACAGGTAACGAGTGGAGGGCAGAGGAGCCTCTTAAAGAAGAAGTTACAGGTCTGTGAGAGCCAGAAATCTTGCTTGTTTGTAGGTGACCAAATACTTATTTTACCAAGGAATTTACCAATTAATTCATTAAAAATCCTTCAATGTGATTTTCTGGATTTTTTTTTTTCTCATTTTGTCTGTCATAGTTGAGGTATACCTGTGATGAAAATTGGAGACCTCTCTCATCTTTTAAGTGGGAGAACTTGCACAATTGGTGGCTGACTAAATACTTTTTTGCCCCACTGTAGCTCAGGAAGTGTCTCTGACTATGGTAACAAAGAATGGACAAAATAACAGTTTGGTTTTTTTTGAACTGAAAATTAAGAACCATCAACACAGCATTATATAACTTGGCTTGTGTTGATACATTAATCCAAAGCACTGTGAAAAAGGATTTTCAGTAGATGAAGACACAGTACATCTTTTTAACTATATAATATTCACTTTATGTCTATGTGGTTTGCCTTGTTAATATCAGTCCAAATGGGTAAGAGGCTACAGTGGCGGGACAATTCTCTGTGTGAGGTTCTTGAAGCAGCAGTAGGTCCCAAATTGAATTACATGCACATTTCTCAGCCTCAAAGGGGAGCCATCACTAATTAAAACCGTGTGATTGATGACACCGAGGTTTCAAGTCAAGAGAAGATAATTCACTCTCACAATCACTTTGCTGCATTGGTTCCTGGCTCCACACCACAAGCTACTGTAAGTCCAACACTTTTGACAGCTGAAAGAACCAGCGGTTTTTTTTTTGTTTGTTTTGTTTTTTTTAATTAAGGTGCTGTTAAGCATTAAACTGTGTTTGTGACATAAGTGAAATAACCAGGGGAAGCAAAATCACCTGTGAGTACCAGCATCAGCATATAAATCTCTATCTAATGTACATGAATTTTTCCTTGTGTGAGCATACAGTAGTGCTCCTGGTTCTGTTTAGCAGAGTGAAACATTGACCTGCTAAAAGGGAAGCTGTCAACCTAGCCATCCAGGGACAGCACTTTGTGAGTAATCATTGTCTAATGGATTTCATATGTATTCAGTGTATTGCTCTCACAGAACCTATACACATCTATTCATAATCACACACATTTCTTTTACACAGGTAAACCAAGGTAACCTGGCCCTGATTTAAATGGGGAGCAGAGAGACTACAGATGTTCAACGATGTGTCCCTGTCACAAATTTGCTACAAAAAAATAAATAAAGTTAAAGCTGAAGGTAGGGCACTTTAATCGTATGATGCTACACACCTGAACCGTTTGGTCCAGACTTTCAGAGTTTTCAGTCTGATTCGGACCAAAATTTTAGGTGTGAAACCTCCCCCGAACCATGGTCTATACCAAAGAGCCAGAATTTGGTCCGGCAAAAAGAGGTGGTCTCCGTCCAGATCAAGCTGAACCTTGGTCTGGTTTGTTGAGAGTGTGAAAGCAATTTTCAAAAAGGTTCGGACTTTAGATCTAAATGAGCTGTGGTAATACTCGGAGAGAGGAAATATGGCCACTAGTGGCCTAGATAGCCACTTGGAAAATATCAAAATGCAGAAACTTACCAAATATTTCCAGAGAGGATAAGACAGAGTTTTGGAGAAAAAAATGGTTGGGCAACGCCACCTAAAGATAATCACATGGCTGATGAGAAGGACAAACGTCCTTTCTAATGAAGACAAGGACTTTTTGCATGTGTATATACTGATTTTTCCCTATTCTATTACTATTATTACAGGGGTTAAAGCAAAAAAAAAAAAAAAAAATCCTGAGCCTGAACTTTTTTCTGGGGGCAGGATCACAGGGGTGGAGACACACACATGTGCGCACACACACATATACGTACATTTATATACATGTACATGAAAATGATTTTGATTGAAACTAGCTAGTAACATATCTGCCATACCCACTGATAAATTCAGACTAGATTATGGTGGACTGTTCGAAACAGCAATACCAAGGAAGGTCAGTAGGTGGCAACAGTACTCCATCTCACTCTAATATGGTGCAAACATCTGACATTTAGGTTGCTGTTGCTATCAAGTTATATAAATTATGTACAGAATGACCTACAATCTATAACATGAAATTTATGAATAAGGGTATGTGAAACTCAGTCAAGCAAACTAATTCACTGATGGAATAAGATTTGATTAGCAACCATTCAGTAAAGGGTATATAGAAAAGGCCATTGATATACTATTTTTAATGGATATGCAACATTTGCATCATATATTTTTAATAACAAATTGTAAACACCAACAGTGAACTGTATACAATACTCTAACTTGCACTATTTTGAGCACAACATGCAGAAACAAGCTTCTGGTTCTCTAATTTTTTTAACACCAGTTACCAAAAGGTTTGCCATCTCTGCCCATTTCTTCGATCCACGCCCAGCGCCATTTGTTTTAAAATTCTCTGTCAATTAGGACATCTTCCCCAGGCTTCAAAAATTTACTCTCCATCCTACAGAATGTATGAAAGGTTTGTGTATGATGAAGGATGAAACTGTCTATTCTGTCTATTTATGCTTTAAGTTTATTTTGGTTATTTTCTGTATTTTCCCCATCTCAGCTTAGTTTGATTTTTTTATTTATGTTCATGGTCATGTCTTTAATTATGTTCTATTGAGTTTGCCATTTGTTTCTTTGTGCTATGTTTATCTTCTGAGTTCTGTCTTGTTATCTTAGTCTTAGTTTAGTCATTATAGTGTGGAGAGCGTGAAATGAAGAGGCTGAATTTATTTCTCAATTCAGGTTTATTAAACATCTCACATCTCCAACGTCCTCTAAAACAGAAAAGAGGACCAACTTCTCCAATCCCCTCCTTTTATACCCGGGACATCAAAGTACAGAAACACATTGTCATTCAACCCCCCCATAGATAATACATCTCCCCCAGGTCTCTTCTTCCTCCACCTGACCCCTGGAGGTAAGGAAGTCCTTTCAGAGTCATTTCTAAAGGCACCTCCACCTCCTGCTGTTATCCCCAGGAGGTCCAGACTTCTTGTTCCTTCTAAGACGTGAGGTAACACAATATACATATGCAGTCTGAGCATCTCAATCAATGTGCTATACATATGCAGTCCAAGCATCTCAAATATGTGTGCCACATAACACCCCCCCCAAACGTCAAAGATGAAACAATACAACATAGTCCACACAACATGATAAAACCACAACATCAGTCCATATGCTGTCTGGGCTTCAACCGCCTTCCAAACTTGCTGTAAGCTGGCTTCGTCACTCCTGTGGCGCCATCTTGCTGTGAATCTGCTATCTGAGGATGAGAACTGTTTGTTGATCCCTGCGGGGGCTCTGGGGCATACTCCCTGGGGGGGTCTGCCGCGTCGAGGAGCTCTCGCCACTCGCACAGTTTCGTCGGCCATCACAAAAGCAGGTTTCAGTCTGTCTATACTAATTGTTTCCCTCCTGTCCCCCAAATCTAGCAAAAAATGCTTATCACCCGTTTCCAGCACTCTATATGGGCCATCATAAGGTGGTCACAGGGTTGGGCGCTGAGCCTCGTGCCTGACAAAAACAAACTCGGCATTTTTTAAAGATTTGGGCACAAAAACACGCGGAAAAGTGTGATGAATGGGGCCCGTAAGCATGTCCGCTCTTGTGTCGTTCAGTGACCGCTGAGCAGGGGGACGCCCTGGCGCCGGATTATCTGGAAGAAACTCTCCTGGCAGCCGGAGTGGCTGCGCGAAGACCAACTCAGCTGGGGAGGCTTTTAAGTCCTCTTTAGGTGCAGAACGCAACTCTAATAAAACCCATGGTAGTCTGTTTACCCAATTTGCATCCGTAAGCGACACTCTGAGGGCTGCTTTCAATGATCTATGAAAACGCTCGCATAAACCATTAGCCTGGGGGTGCTAAGCAGTAGTGCGGTGAATTGTCACACCTAAGCTGTGGGCCATCACTGACCAAAGCTCGGACACAAATTGAGGTCCCCTGTCGGACGTAATATCCGACGGGACCCCAAAACGCGCTACCCAAGCCGTTAAAAACGCACGGGCCACCTCTGCAGCTGTGGTTGATGCCAGTGGGACCACTTCCGGCCAACGCATGGTTCGGTCCACCATTGTCAAAAGATGTGTATACCCTTGCGACGACGGTAGGGGGCCTACGAGGTCGACATGCACATGATCAAACCTCTTGGCCAGGATGTGAAAAGGCTCTAAGGGGGCTTTTGTGTGCTTGTGTATTTTGGCCTGCTGGCAAGCCATACAGGTTCTTGCCCATTCTTTAACGTGCTTGCGCAGGCTCGGCCAAACAAACTTCTCTGCTACCATTTTTACAGACGCGCGCACTCCTGGGTGTGCCAGGGAGTGAATAGAGTCAAAAACGCGGCGGCGCCATGCGGCCGGCACTATTGGACGCGGTCGTCCAGTAGAGACGTCGCAGATTAGGGGGGGCATACCATTTTGCAGCCTCCTGTTCTCCAGCCTTAACCCTGTTGGTCCCGACTGGAGCGCGCACACGTCCGCATCGCTACCCTGATCCGCTGCCATGGCTGCATAATCTATCCCCACGTGGACTGGGGCTGCGTGCGCTTCCGCGCTGTTATTTTGCTCTGCGGCTGCGGTAGTATAATCTACTTCTGCGTGGATTGGCGCGGTAACCGCGCGAGAGAGGCAGTCTGCTACTACATTGAGTTTACCTGCTACATGTTGAATGTCAGAAGTAAACTCCGAAATTGCGGCTAGCTGCCTCTGCTGCCAGCCCAACCATGGTTCCGAAATTTTGGCCATCGCAAAAGTGAGCGGTTTGTGGTCGACAAACGCGGTGAAACGCCGACCTTCTAGCCAGAATTGGAAGTGGCAAATGGCTAAGTGGAGCGCTAACAGCTCCCTGTCAAACGCGCTGTATTTTCGCTCGGCCTCACGCAAGGATCTGCTGAAAAAGGCCAGCGGCTGCCAAATCCCGGCAACGTGCTGCTCCACTACCGCCCCTATGGCCAAATCCGACACATCAGTGGTGAGCACTATGCGGGCCGTTGGGTCTGGATGAGCCAGCAACGCAGCGTCTGCAAGGGCTTTTTTTACCTCCGCGAATGCGTGCTCCCGCTCCGGGGACCATTCGATTGCATTGGAGGGTTTTTGTTTTTTAAGCGCGGCATATAATGGTTACATGAGCTGCGCTGCGTGGGGGAGGAAACGGTTCTAAAAATTCACCATTCCTAAAAACTTCTGTAGTGCTTTGACCGTTTGTGGCTGGGGAAAATCTGCCACTGCGCGCACTTTGTCCGGTAGCGGAACTGCCCCTCCTGGGGAGACGCGGTGCCCCAAAAAATCGAACTGCGCCACCCCGAACTGGCACTTAGCTGGGTTGATTATTAACCCGTGCTCTCACAACCTCCGTAAAACTGCCGTGAGGTGTTTTTCGTGTTCCTCTTAGGACGCGCTGGCTACCAAAATGTCGTCCAGGTAGACGAACACAAAAGGGAGATCGCGTAACACCGCATCCATCATGCGCTAGAAGGTTTGCACGGCGCCTTTAAGCCCAAACGGCATGCGTAAAAACTCAAAAAGTCCAAACGGGGTTATCACCGCTGTTTTCAATTCAATTCAACTTTATTTATATAGCGCCATTTCACAACAACAGTCATCTCATAGCACTATCAACTGTAGGGGGGAACCCCCACAGTTGCAGAAAGACCCCAGCAATCAGGCGATCCCCTGTGAGCAAGCACTTGGCGACGGTGGAGAGGAAAAACTCCCTTTTAACAGGAAGAAACCTCCAGCAGAACCAGGCTCAGGGAGGGGCAGTCATCTGCTGCGACTGGCTGGGGGGTGAGGGGATAGAGAAGAAGAAAAGAACAGACATGTAGAGAGCAAACAACACGATGGGGACTCAATCTATGGGAGAGAACAAACAGATGTTAATGACCAGCAAAAAAAAAATTTCATAGAGAGTGAGGAAAGGAGTGAGGCCCAGTGCATTACTGGAGGTCCCCCGGCTGACTAAACCTATTAGCAGCATAACTAAGGGAGGGTTCAGAAACACATGATCCCTCCCTAATTGTAGGCTATATCAAAAAGGTAGGTTTTAGCCCTATTCTTAAAAACAGAGATCGAGTCTGACTCCCGAATCCAGATTGGCAGCTGATTCCACAGGAGAGGAGCTTGATAACTGAAGGCTCTGCCTCCCATTGTACTTTTGGAGATTCTAGGTATTACAAGTAATCCTGCATTTTGGGAGCGTAGTGCTCTGTTAGGATAATACGGTAGTATCAGATCTTTTAAATAAAAAGGAGCCTGATTGTTTAGAGCTTTGTAAGTAAGAAGAAGGATTTTAAACTTAATTCTAAACTCTATGGGAAGCCAATGAAGGGAGGCCAGAACCGGAGAGATATGATCTCTCTTTCTAGTACCTGTTAAAACTCTTGCTGCAGCATTTTGGATCAGCTGAAGACTTTTTAAAGATGTTTTAGGACAGCCTGATAATAAAGAATTACAATAATCTAATCTCGAGCTAACAAAAGCGTGGATCAGTTTCTCAGCATCACTCTGAGACAAGATGCTCCTAATCTTGGCAATATTACGCAAATGATAGAAGGCAGTCTTAGAAACAAATTTAATATGTGAATTGAAGGACAAATCCTGATCAAAAATAACTCCAAGGTTCCTCACAGAGCTATTAAGAGAAAGAGTAACCACATCCAAACTGAAAGTTTGATTTGGAAAGGAATTTCTAAGGTTTTTTGGACCAACAAGAATGACTTCAGTCTTATCTGAATTTAATAGCAGGAAATTACAAGTCATCCAAGCTTTGATTTCCTTAAGACAGGCTTCTAACTTGGCTAATTGATTACTATCATCTGGCTTCATTGACAGGTATAATTGTGTGTCATCTGCATAACAATGAAAATGTATACAGTGCTTTCTAATAATGTTGCCTAATGGAAGCATATATAAACTAAAAAGAGTAGGGCCTAGCACAGATCCCTGTGGAACTCCATGACTAAGCTTTGAGTTGAAAGAAAACTCATTATTTACATGAACAAACTGGAACCTATCAGATAAATAAGATCTAAACCATTGCAACGAAGTTCCATTAAGTCCAACATAGTGTTCTAATCTATCAAGTAGAATATTATGATCAATAGTATCAAAAGCTGCACTAAGGTCTAAAAGGACAAGTACAATTCAATTCAATTCAATTCAATTCAGCTTTATTTATATAGCGCCATTTCACAACAACAGTCATCTCATAGAACTATCAACTGTAGGGGGGAACCCCCACAGTTGCAGAAAGACCCCAGCAATCAGGCGATCCCCTGTGAGCAAGCACTTGGCGATGGTGGAGAGGAAAAACTCCCTTTTAACAGGAAGAAACCTCCAGCAGAACCAGGCTCAGGGAGGGGCAGTCATCTGCTGCGACTGGCTGGGGGGTGAGGGGATAGAGAAGATGAAAAGAACAGACATGTAGAGAGCAAACAACACGATGGGGACTCAATCTATGGGAGAGAACAAACAGATGTTAATGACCAGCAAAAAAAAAATTTCATTGAAAGTGAGGAAAGGAGTGAGGCCCAGTGCATTACTGGAGGTCCCCCGGCTGACTAAACCTATTAGCAGCATAACTAAGGGAGGGTTCAGAAACACATGATCCCTCCCTAATTGTAGGCTATATCAAAAAGGTAGGTTTTAGCCCTATTCTTAAAAACAGAGATCGAGTCTGACTCCCGAAACCAGATTGGCAGCTGATTCCACAGGAGAGGAGCTTGATAACTGAAGGCTCTACCTCCCATTGTACTTTTGGAGATTCTAGGTATTACAAGTAATCCTGCATTTTGGGAGCGTAGTGCTCTGTTAGGATAATACGGTAGTATCAGATCTTTTAAATAAAAAGGAGCCTGATTGTTTAGAGCTTTGTAAGTAAGAAGAAGGATTTTAAACTTAATTCTAAACTCTATGGGAAGCCAATGAAGGGAGGCCAGAACCGGAGAGATATGATCTCTCTTTCTAGTACCTGTTAAAACTCTTGCTGCAGCATTTTGGATCAGCTGAAGACTTTTTAAAGATGTTTTAGGACAGCCTGATAATAAAGAATTACAATAATCTATTCTCGAGCTAACAAAAGCGTGGATCAGTTTCTCAGCATCACTCTGAGACAAGATGCTCCTAATCTTGGCAATATTACGCAAATGACAGAAGGCAGTCTTAGAAACAAATTTAATATGTGAATTGAAGGACAAATCCTGATCAAAAATAACTCCAAGGTTCCTCACAGAGCTATTAAGAGAAAGAGTAACCGCATCCAAACTGAAAGTTTGATTTGGAAAGGAATTTCTAAGGTTTTTTGGACCAACAAGAATGACTTCAGTCTTATCTGAATTTAATAGCAGGAAATTACAAGTCATCCAAGCTTTGATTTCCTTAAGACAGGCTTCTAACTTGGCTAATTGATTACTATCATCTGGCTTCATTGACAGGTATAATTGTGTGTCATCTGCATAACAATGAAAATGTATACAGTGCTTTCTAATAATGTTGCCTAATGGAAGCATATATAAACTAAAAAGAGTAGGGCCTAGCACAGATCCCTGTGGAACTCCATGACTAAGCTTTGAGTTGAAAGAAAACTCATTATTCACATGAACAAACTGGAACCTATCAGATAAATAAGATCTAAAGCATTGCAACGAAGTTCCATTAAGTCCAACATAAGCCTGTTTTCCACTAGCCCAGCACACCTCGGTACGGCTCGGTTCACTTCAGTACGGCTCGGAACGCTTCTGTCTCCATTGGTGTTGTGCTTGTGCTGTGATGGTTTGTTAGGTTTTAGAAGCGGGGCAGCAGCAGATTCTGAGCGAGGCGGGGCCACACTCCCGTGACGTTACGCACCCGACTGAGTCCTTATTTACACCAGACAAAAAAGGATTCAAGGATTATTGCCTTGCTCGCTCTGTGGATTTATCTCACAATTAATTTTATCTCATAATTAAGCTGCAACAACACAAGTCACTTTTGTTTTGAATTAACTGCCAAATGACCTAGAAATAAAGAGCTGAAACTTGTTTTTATTCGTATTAAATAATGAGACGTGGCACACTGGCCTACACCAAATTATTATTTTTTACATCCTAGGGCATTTTGGATGTACTGAATTAAAAAAAATTCATGTTTTTCACCTTCAGGTCAACGTTTGGAACAACAGTATTATTATTTCCCGTTTAGATGATGCTACACTCCTTCTAAAGTATTGTAATTCTCTGAATTTGGAATGCCGATAGAACATTCAATTTACATATACTTACTTTTTTACATTGACTTGTAAGCTTGATCAGTCTCTCCTGCTGCATTTTAAAGTCCAACTGTGCAACTTCTTATAAGTTAACATAAAAAATGTACCCAAAGTTTAGAACTGGATCATGCGGGGCTAATTCTTTATGATATTTCAATAAAAAGAACAGAAAGCTTACAAAAACATTTGTTTTTTGGTCTAGTTAAAAATTACATTACCTTTACAATGGTTGACCCTGACAGGAAGATCAGTATCATTTTGATCAGATTAGGCAATGGAATTTCTATGAAATTATACTGTTTTATAATTCAGTGTTATAACAGACAAACCACACTTTCCAAAACAATTCCATTTTATTATATACAAAATATTAAAAGAAAAAAAAAACTTTGCAACACAACATGAAGGTTAATCGACATTTTATACACGCCGACCACTGAGTGTCTACACCAGCTTCCCAAACTGGGTCACGACTCGGATGAATGAAGCGTCTCTGCCAGCTGTGGGTCAGGAAGGCTCGGTTGAATAATCCGGACGGGCTGTCGCAGCGGACGCGTGGGATGATTCTACAAGGAAAATGCGCACAATAAAATACAGCACAATAGTTTTTAACAAGAATACATAAGCTTATTTCAGCGTATTGTTCACATGAATAATTAAAATAAAAGCTTGAGTCCGCAGTGTGCTGCAAACAGCGATCCATCCACAAATGAACAGCTTTTTTATTGCATAAATAAACTGAGCGTCTTACCGAATATATTTGCAAAAAAACGCACAATAAAAAAAAATTAAAACTCACCGTTAAAGGACTCCGATGTCGAGACCTCCCGGTATATTTTTTCATTCCGGGCAGCTCCGTCTAACTCGCGCTGCATACGTTCGTCTGACAATGCAGTCAGCAGACACTGCAGCTCCTTACTGGTCCATGGAACACCCTTATTACGCGAAGCCATTTTTGATAGAGAATAAATGAAAATAGCACAGCAATACTCTGAAAGGAACCGCCAACAGTGGTTGCGTGCTGAGTAAAGGCCGTCGTGAAGATTCTTTTTTTTTTTTTTTTCAAAAACTTTATTGAGAAGGTCGTGAAGATTTGGTAGATGAGGAGGAGGAGAGGGGCGGTTACAGCCTGACCAATCAGCACCGGTTACGACCTGACCAATCAGCAACGACCAGTCTGTTAACGTCACAACACGGCACAGCTCAGCACTGCTGTACCCTGCCCTTCAGCGGGGCTGAGAATTGCGGCTGTTAAACCGTGTTGGGGCTTGTGGAAAAGCGTACAAAGCGTGCTGAGCCGTCCCGTGTTGCGCTAAAGCGTGCTAGTGGAAAAGGCCCTATAGTGTTCTAATCTATCAAGTAGAATATTATGATCGATAGTATCAAAAGCTGCACTAAGGTCTAAAAGGACAAGTACAGAAACTAGTCCATTATCAGATGCAATGAGGAGGTCGTTAGTGACCTTCGCTAAGGCTGTTTCAGTACTATGATGGATTCTAAACCCAGATTGAAACTCTTCAAGTAAACCATTTCCCTGCAGGTGGTCAAATAATTGCGTAGCAACAACTCTTTCTAAGATTTTTGAAATGAAAGGGAGATTAGAGATTGGTCTATAGTTAGCTAAAGCTCCTGGATCTAGCGTTGGCTTTTTGAGTAAGGGTTTAATTACAGCCGTTTTAAAAGCCTGCGGTACATGGCCTAAAGTTAATGAAGAATTGATTATATGAAGAATAAAGCTACCAATAAGTGGGAAGACTTCTTTAAATAACCTGGTAGGAATAGGGTCTAAAAGACAAGTTGAAGGTTTGGATGAGGAAACTATTGTCTAACTCACAAAGGTCGATTGGAGTAAACTCATCAAGACAGACATCAATAGAAGGAGTTGTAGTAGTTACAGTATTTAAGTTAACTGTGGGAAGAATCTGATTGATTTTATCTCTGATGGATGAAATTTTATTATTGAAAAAGTTCATAAAGTCCTGACTAGTAAGCTCTAAGGGAATGCTAGGATTGACAGAGTCCTGACTCTTTGTCAACCTGGCTACAGTACTGAAAAGAAACCTGGGATTATTCTTGTTCTCTTCTATTAATGCAGAGTAATAACTCGTTCTAGCTTTTCTAAGAGATTTTTTATAAATTAGAAGATGATTTCTCCAAGCTAAATAGATTTCATCTAAATTAGTAGAGCGCCATTTTCTTTCTAATTGACGAGTCTTCTGTTTTAAGGTACGAGTTTCTGTGTTGAACCAAGGAGTTAGAAATCTCTGATTAGACTTTTTCTTTTTTAAGGGGGCCACCAAGTCTAGAGTCTGATGCAGAGAAGCTGAAACACCATCCACCATGTTATCAATTACAGAAGGAGCAAGCTGTCTATAGCTTATTTCCGTTGTGTTGACACATGGCATAGAGGAAACAATCTGCATAAATTTGGAAACAGCATCATCTGAGAGGCATCTACTGTAATAATATTTTTCTTTAGGAGCCAAATAGTCAGAAATAGTAAAATCAAAGGTTAACAGACAATGGTCTGACAGTACAGGGTTATGAGGAAACACTACAAGATTTTCTATTTCTATGCCATATGTCAAAACAAGGTCCAATGTATGGTGGAGGTAATGAGTAGAATTTCCTACTTTCTGAGAAAACCCAATTGAATCTAATATTGAATTGAATGCCACATTAAGGCAGTCACTATCTACATCCACATGTATATTAAAGTCCCCTACTATAATTATTCTATCAGATTTCAGCACTAAATCAGCTAAGAAATCAGCAAATTCGGATAAAAATTCTGAGTAGGTTGATGGGGGACGATAAACTATGGCAAATAAAATTGGGTTTAACCTAAAATTGCTAAAGTGCCCAATACTGAGGACCAGGCCCTCAAAGGAATTATAACATGTTTTTTGCTTTACATTAACTAGTAATTTGGAATGGTAAATTGTTGCTACTCCTCCTCCACGACCAGAACTTCTGGGATTTTGACAGTTTAAATAACCAGAGGGAGTTGATTCATTTAAACCAACATAATCCTCTTGTCCTAACCAAGTCTCTGTGAGGGAAATTAAATCAATCTGATGATCAATTAACAAATCATGGACTAACAGAGACTTGGGAGTTAGAGACCTAATATTTAATAAACCACATTTAATTTTTAAATTATGAGGAGGAACAGAGGCCAAATCATTCAATTTAGAGGCTTTATGTTTAATTTGAGTTTTACCAATATTTTGCTTTATCACTTTGGGATGCTTATACATTATATTTTTATTCACTTTGGAGGGAGCAGACAACGATTCTCTGATGGGGAAGTCAGGGGCTAAGCTGAGGGGTGGCGGATGAAGAGGAGCTGCAGAGAGGCGTGTAAGACTGCGACTCTGCTTCCTGGTCCCAACTCTGAGTAGTCATGGTTTTGGAAATTTGGATAAAAAAGATGCCAGATTGTTAGATAAATGAGAAGCACCATCCAAAGTGGGATGAATGCTGTCTCGTCTCATAAGACCAGGTTTTCCCCAAAAAGAGCTCCAATTGTCAATGTAGCCCACGTCATTTTTAGGACACCACACAGACAGCCAGCGGTTCAAGGATGACGAGTGGCTAAACATGTCATCACTGGTCAGATTGGGGAGGGGCCCAGAGAATACTACAGTGGCAGATATCGTTTTGGCAAAGTCACACACCGATTCTATATTAAGTTTCGTGACTTCCGACTGCCGGAGACAGATGTCATTAATGCCGGCGTGAATAACAATTGTGGAATATTTACAGTTACTTTTAGCCAGCATTTTCAAATTTGACTCGATGTCGCCTGCTCTGGCCCCAGGAATGCATTGGACTATGACCGCTGGAGTCTCTAGGTTCACGTTTCTGACTACAGAGTCGCCAATGATCAGAGTTTTTTCCTCAGCGGGGAAAAACGATTAGAAACGTGAACAGGTTGGTGGTGTACCGGGGCTTTGCGACTAGGCTTCCTTCTCACCGTCACCCACCCAGTCTCCTCGCTGCTGAGGAGAGCCGAGGGACCGCTGACAGTGGGACCTAAGCTAGCTAGCTCCGCTGCAGCTAATGGGCGTCCGTCAAGATTAACTGGCGCAGATGGTGTTTCAATGCAGCGGAGCCGGGATCCCAAATCAGACAACCTCGCCTCGAGCGCCTCAAAAAGACAACATTTATTACATTTACCGTTATCGCTAAAAGAGGCAGAGGTGTAGCTAAACATCTGACAGAGAGAGCACACCAGAGGAGGGGAGGAAAGAGAGCTAGTAGCCATAGCTAGTGGCTAGAGAACAAACCACACAGGCAGACAGCAAAACAGGAAGTGACGATACGTTACCACAAGGAAGTGACGATCCCACCATTACCTGCAGTCCAATGATCTCGAAGTACAGAAACTAGTACAGTGCAGAAACTAGTCCATTATCAGATGCAATGAGGAGGTCGTTAGTGACCTTCGCTAAGGCTGTTTCAGTACTATGATGGATTCTAAACCCAGATTGAAACTCTTCAAGTAAACCATTTCCCTGCAGGTGGTCAAATAATTGCGTAGCAACAACTCTTTCTAAGATTTTTGAAATGAAAGGGAGATTAGAGATTGGTCTATAGTTAGCTAAAGCTCCTGGATCTAGTGTTGGCTTTTTGAGTAAGGGTTTAATTACAGCCGTTTTAAAAGCCTGCGGTACATAGCCTAAAGTTAATGAAGAATTGATTATATGAAGAATAAAGCTACCAGTAAGTGGGAAGACTTCTTTAAATAACCTGGTAGGAATAGGGTCTAAAAGACAAGTTGAAGGTTTGGATGAGGAAACTATTTTGTCTAACTCACAAAGGTCGATTGGAGTAAACTCATCAAGACAGACATCAATAGAAGGAGTTGTAGTAGTTACAGTATTTAAGTTAACTGTGGGAAGAATCTGATTGATTTTATCTCTGATGGATGAAATTTTATTATTGAAAAAGTTCATAAAGTCCTGACTAGTAAGCTCTAAGGGAATGCTAGGATTGACAGAGTCCTGACTCTTTGTCAACCTGGCTACAGTACTGAAAAGAAACCTGGGATTATTCTTGTTCTCTTCTATTAATGCAGAGTAATAACTCGTTCTAGCTTTTCTAAGAGATTTTTTATAAATTAGAAGATGATTTCTCCAAGCTAAATAGATTTCATCTAAATTAGTAGAGCGCCATTTTCTTTCTAATTGACGAGTCTTCTGTTTTAAGGTACGAGTTTCTGTGTTGAACCAAGGAGTTAGAAATCTCTGATTAGACTTTTTCTTTTTTAAGGGGGCCACCAAGTCTACAGTCTGATGCAGAGAAGCTGAAACACTATCCACCATGTTATCAATTACAGAAGGAGCAAGCTGTCTATAGCTTATTTCCGTTGTGTTGACACATGGCATAGAGGAAACAATCTGCATAAATTTGGAAACAGCATCATCTGAGAGGCATCTACTGTAATAATATTTTTCTTTAGAAGCCAAATAGTCAGAAATGGTAAAATCAAAGGTTAACAGACAATGGTCTGACAGTACAGGGTTATGAGGAGACACTACAAGATTTTCTATTTCTATGCCATATGTCAAAACAAGGTCCAATGTATGGTGGAGGTAATGAGTAAAATTTCCTACTTTCTGAGAAAACCCAATTGAATCTAATATTGAATTGAATGCCACATTAAGGCAGTCACTATCTACATCCACATGTATATTAAAGTCCCCTACTATAATTATTCTATCAGATTTCAGCACTAAATCAGCTAAGAAATCAGCAAATTCGGATAAAAATTCTGAGTAGGTTGATGGGGGACGATAAACTATGGCAAATAAAATTGGGTTTAACCTAAAATTGCTAAAGTGCCCAATACTGAGGACCAGGCCCTCAAAGGAATTATAACATGTTTTTTGCTTTACATTAACTAGTAATTTGGAATGGTAAATTGTTGCTACTCCTCCTCCACGACCAGAACTTCTGGGATTTTGACAGTTTAAATAACCAGAGGGAGTTGATTCATTTAAACCAACATAATCCTCTTGTCCTAACCAAGTCTCTGTAAGGGAAATTAAATCAATCTGATGATCAATTAACAAATCATGGACTAACAGAGACTTGGGAGTTAGAGACCTAATATTTAATAAACCACATTTAATTTTTAAATTATGAGGAGGAACAGAAGCCAAATCATTCAATTTAGAGGCTTTATGTTTAATTTGAGTTTTACCAATATTTTGCTTTATCACTTTGGGATGCTTATACATTATATTTTTATTCACTTTGGAGGGAGCAGACAACGATTCTCTGATGGGGAAGTCAGGGGCTAAGCTGAGGGGTGGCGGATGAAGAGGAGCTGCAGAGAGGCGTGTAAGACTGCGACTCTGCTTCCTGGTCCCAACTCGGAGTAGTCATGGTTTTGGAAATTTGGATAAAAAAGATGCCAGATTGTTAGATAAATGAGAAGCACCATCCAAAGTGGGATGAATGCTGTCTCGTCTCATAAGACCAGGTTTTCCCCCAAAAGAGCTCCAATTGTCAATGTAGCCCACGTCATTTTTAGGACACCACACAGACAGCCAGCGGTTCAAGGATGACGAGCGGCTAAACATGTCATCACTGGTCAGATTGGGGAGGGGTCCAGAGAATACTACAGTGGCAGACATCGTTTTTGCAAAGTCACACACCGATTCTATATTAAGTTTCGTGACTTCCGACTGCCGGAGACGGATGTCATTAATGCCGGCGTGAATAACAATTGTGGAATATTTACAGTTACTTTTAGCCAGCATTTTCAAATTTGACTCGATGTCGCCTGCTCTGGCCCCAGGAATACATTGGACTATGGCCGCTGGAGTCTCTAGGTTCACGTTTCTGACTACAGAGTCGCCAATGATCAGAGTTTTTTCCTCAGCGGGTGTGTCGCTGAGCGGGGAAAAACGATTAGAAACGTGAACAGGTTGGTGGTGTACCGGGGCTTTGCGACTAGGCTTTCTTCTCACCGTCACCCACCCAGTCTCCTCGCTGCTGAGGAGAGCCAAGGGACCGCTGACAGTGGGACCTAAGCTAGCTAGCTCCGCTGCAGCTAATGGGCGTCCGTCAAGATTAACTGGCGCAGACGGTGTTTCAATGCAGCGGAGCCGGGATTCCAAATCAGACAACCTCGCCTCGAGCACCTCAAAAAGACAACATTTATTACATTTACCGTTTTCGCTAAAAGAGGCAGAGGTGTAGCTAAACATCTGACAGAGAGAGCACACCAGAGGAGGAGAGGAAAGAGAGCTAGTAGCCATAGCTAGTGGCTAGAGAGCAAACACAAAGCAAACCACACAGGCAGACAGCAAAACAGAAAGTGACGATACGTTACCACAGGAAGTGACGATACGAAACACCCATCACCCATCGTTTTGGGAATGTCCTCAGCACGCACTGGGACTTGATGATAACCGCGGACCAAGTCTATTTTAGAAAGAACGCGCGGCCCCGCCAGATGTACCGAAAAATCCTGAATATGTGGGATTGGGTAGCGGTCATGCGCTGTGGCGTTGTTTAATCTGCGGAAATCACCGCAAGGTCTCCACGAGCCATCAGCTTTAGGGACCATGTGCAGTGGGGAAGCCCATGGGCTGTTCGAACGACGGATGATGCCCAACCTTTCCAGGTTGGCGAACTCCTCGCGCGCTATGGACAGTTTAGCTGCATCCAAGTGCTGAGCTTTTGCAAAGACGGGGGGGCCAGCGGTAGTGATAAAGTGCTCCACCCCGTGTTTCGCAACTGTTGCCGAAAAAGTGGGAACTGTGAGTGTTGGAAACTGAGTGACGAGTGTGTGAAACTTACCGCCTGCTGTGGCGACGTTGGCCTGTGCTGGTGGCGGGGACACTCGAGCTGCACAAGGAATAGAGTAAAAGGAGAGTGCATTAACGAGGCGTCTATTGGGAAGGTCAACTAACAACCCATGTGAACACAGAAAATCAGCACCTAACATGTTGAAACTCACCGCCGCTATAATAAAAGTCCACTCATATGTGCGGCCGTGCAGGGACAGAAGTAGAGTCCTTTCACCGAAGGTTTTAATGCTCGAGCCTTTCGCCGCAGTTGCTCCGTCACCACCGGGGCCTGCCAGCCGGTCAGCGTAGGTTGGGGTGATGAAACTCACTTGGGAGCCCGTGTCCACGAGGAAGTGCCTCCCAGAGCGCGCATCCGTCAGGTAGAGCAACTTGTTCCGTTCGCCGAGGGCCGCAGCTGCTAGCGACTCCCGGTCCTGGCGTTTCCCGAGCTCTTGAACTGGCACGGCGGTACACACTTGCGTGCCCTCTCTGCGAAACGACGATGGTAAAAACAGAGGTCGTCTCCTCCGCGGTGTCGGGGCTTCACTGCCGCCGTTGTTGGTGGGACCGCCTCCGTCGCCTCTGGCCCAACGCTGCTCCCGGTCGCCGCGCCAAGGTCTGCCGCTGCTGCGGTGGCCGTGTGTTCTTCGCTGGCGTTGAGGATCCGCTGCGCCTCCTGGGCCAGCGCGCGGAAGTCCCGCTGGGTCACAAAGTGAGTGCCTGCCAGGGTCGCCCTCGTTTGCGATGGTAGGGTTCTCAGGAAGATGTGCGTGAAGAGGAAATCATCGTTGTCTGAGCCTCTCAGCTTCAGCATGTCTTCCATCAGGTCGACAGGCGTGCTTCCTCCCAAGTCGTGCAGAGCCAGGAGCCTCCTAGCTCTCTCCTGGGCTGAGGGCGTGAAAAGCTGGATGAGGGCAGCTTTCAACCCGCTGTATTTGTCGCCAGCGGGCGGGTGCTCCACCAGGCTCCGCACATGTCGAGCTGTGCGGCTGTCGAGTTTGGCGATGACGTGGTAGAATTTTGTGTCATCTGCTGTTATTCCCCCGAGCGCGAACTGGGCTTCGGCCAGGAGGAACCACGAGTCTGGGTTGTCCTGCCAGAATTCTGGTAGCTTGACTGAGACCGCGCTTGCTCGGCTGGTCCTTGGCGAGTCTGGTTCGGGGGAGCTGTCTCTGGTCATTGTACGTCTTAAGGTCACCAATGTGGAGAGTGTGAAATGAAGAGGCTGAATTTATTTCTCAATTCAGGTTTATTAAACATCTCACATCTCCAACGTCCTCTAAAACAGAAAAGAGGACCAACTTCTCCAATCCCCTCCTTTTATACCCGGGACATCAAAGTACAGAAACACATCGTCATTCAACCCCCCCATAGACAATACATCTCCCCCAGGTCTCTTCTTCCTCCACCTGACCCCTGGAGGTCAGGAAGTCCTTTCAGAGTCATTTCTAAAGGCACCTCCACCTCCTGCTGTTATCCCCAGGAGGTCCAGACTTCTTGTTCCTTCTAAGACGTGAGGTAACACAATATACATATGCAGTCTGAGCATCTCAATCAATGTGTTATACATATGCAGTCCAAGCATCTCAAATATGTGTGCCACAATAGTCCTGTTTATTAGTATTATGTTTTCATGGTCACATTTATGTTTTGTTTTTGTCTGCCTTGGATCAGGAGATGAATCAGGCCCTGACCTTGCTTTCAGTTCATGTTTAGATTCTCTTTATTAATATTATCATGTTTTTGCCTGGGTTTTATTGTCACAGTCAGGACTATGTTTGATTTTGATGATTTGTATTCTCATGGTTATGTAGTCATGTTTATTCCTGTCATGCTTTGAATTTGGGCTTTTGTTTTGACAGCATCTTTTGTTTACTTTGTGAGCCTCAGGTTATTTCACACCTTAGACAGAGACAATGAATACACATGGGAGAACAAGGCCCAAGTGGGTGAGAGGGGGTTGAATGAAGTGTAGTGTAGATGTCATGCTGTGTACGAGGAAGTGCCTTGAACCTTGTGAAGTTTGACTTGATAGAGAGAGAGGAATGCTTGATGTGACCAGTCAGTCTGTTCTGTGCTTGTGAGATGTGAGTGTGTAATAAATCATCTGAAATGAATATGCCTCTTATTTCACACACTCCACACTGGTGACCCAAGATGTATTATGGAACACGAGGCAAGAACCCTGGAGCCGGCCCAGTCGGGAAGCCCCAGAGACGCTGAAGCCAACCCGCAGACAGCCAGGACTGGAACCCCCAGCAACGCGTGTGCAGTTTCAGTCAAGCTACCAGATTTCTGGCAGCACAACCCGCGCTGTTGGTTCCACCACACCGAGGCCCAGTTCGCCCTCCGGGGAGTAACAGCAGACGACACCAAGTTCTATCATGTGGTAGCAGCGCTGGACTCCTGCACAGCCCAGCAGGTAGCGAGCCTGCTCGATCAGCCACCAGCCAGCAGCAAATATGAGGCACTCAAGGCTGCGCTCATCCGGCGATACACGCTCTCGGAATGTGAGAGAGCAGAGAGGCTCCTGGCGCGGACCGAGTTAGGAGATGGGTTGGCCGTAGACCTGATGGAGAAGATGCTGGCATTGTTGGGCACGGGCGACGGGCACTTTCTGTTTGCCCACCTTTTCCTCCGGAACCTGCCAACAGAAGCAAGAGCGGTTCTGGCCAATTCGCCATTGCTGGCCGCGCGAGACTACCGTGTGCTCGCCCAGGAGGCAGACCGGATCATCCTCACCACCAGGGCGATCACAGTCAACGCGGCAGCAGTGGAGCCCAGCGAGACGACCAGGGGAGGAGAGGAGCCACCAACGGTAGCGGCAACGGGGGCCAAGGAGCGCCAGAAAGACACGCTCTGCTTCTACCACGGCCGCTTCGGAGGGAACGTGCGCAGATGCGCGCCACCGTGCCACTTCAAGTGCTCGGGAAACGCCAAGGCCGGCAGTCGGTAGCAGCTGCGACCGCCTGTGAAGAGAACAAGCTGCTCTACGTGACGGACTCGCACTCGGGGAGACGCTTCCTCGTCAACACCGGAGCCCAGAAGAGCGTCATCCTGCCGTCCTACGCTGACTGGCTGGCAGGACCTAGAGGCCCCAGAATGGTGGCAGTAAACGGCTCGGAGATTAAGACGTTTGGTGAGAGAACACTGACCTTATCTCTACACGGCCGCTTGTATGAGTGGACTTTTATCATAGCAGCACTGTGTTGCCCGCTCCTGGGTGCTGATTTTCTGTGTGCACATGGTTTACTTGTGGATGTTGCTAACAGGCGCCTGGTTAATGCACTGTCCTTTGAATCTCTCCCCTGTATAGCTCGAGGGACCCGGCCAACAGCACAAGCCAGCGTCACAACTCCAGGCGGTAAGTTCCACACACTGCTCACTCAGTTTCCAGCACTCACGGTCCTGACGTTTTCAGCGGCCATCG
Source organism: Pholidichthys leucotaenia (assembly GCA_020510985.1). Lineage (NCBI taxonomy): Eukaryota > Metazoa > Chordata > Actinopteri > Cichliformes > Pholidichthyidae > Pholidichthys > Pholidichthys leucotaenia. Next base: position 165,004,683 of record CM035849.1, read on the forward strand.
CTAAACACGGGGTGGAGCACTTTATCACCACCACCGGGCCGCCCGTTTTTGCAAGACCTCGGCGCTTGGACGCAGCTAAACTGGCCATAGCGCGCGAGGAGTTCGCCAACCTGGAAAGGTTGGGCATCATCAGGCGATCAAACAGCCCATGGGCATCCCCGCTACACATGGTCCCTAAGGCTGAGGGAGCGTGGCAACCTTGCGGTGATTTCCGCAGGTTGAACAACGCCACAGCACACGACCGCTACCCAATTCCCCACATACAGGATTTTTCCGTTCACCTCGCCGGAGCACGTGTTTTTTCTAAAATAGACCTGGTCCACGGTTACCACCAGGTCCCAGTGCGCGCGGAGGATGTACCCAAAACAGTGGTAATAACGCCGTTCGGTTTATTCGAGTTCCTGCGCATGCTATTCGGGTTAAAAGGCGCAGCACAGACATTCCAGCGCATGATGGATGCAGTGCTGCGTGACCTCCCGTTCGTGTTCGTCTACCTGGACGATATCCTGGTAGCCAGTACGTCCGAAGACGAACACGAAACCCACCTCAAGACGGTTTTCCGGAGGCTGGAGGAGCACGGGTTGATAATCAACCCGGCGAAATGCCAGTTCGGCGTGACGGAGATTGATTTTTTTGGGGCACCGCGTCTCTCCGGAAGGAGCGATCCCGTTGCCCGACAAAGTGCGCACCGTGGCAGATTTTCCCCGGCTTCAGACGGTCAGGGCGCTGCAGGAATTTTTGGGGATGGTGAATTTTTATAACCGTTTCCTTCCCCACGCGGCGCGGCTCATGCAACCATTGTACGCTGCGCTCAAGAGACAGAAACACGTGGATGGAGTCGAATGGACCCCGGAGCGAGAGCTGGCATTCTCGGAAGTTAAAGCAGCCCTGGCAAACGCCGCACTGCTGGCACATCCGCTCACCATCATAGCGCTCACCACCGACGCTTCAGACGTGGCCATAAGGGCGGTCGTGGAGCAGCGCGTCGCCGGGGCTTGGAAGCCGCTTGCATTTTTCAGCAGAACTTTGCGCGACAGCGAACGTAAATGCAACGCGTTCGATAGAGAGTTGCTGGCTCTCCATCTGGCCATACGCCACTTCCAGTTCTGGCTGGAAGGGCACAGCTTCACCGCGTTCGTAGACCACAAGCCACTAACGTTCGTGATGGCCAAGGTTTCAGAACCGTGGTCGGGCCGGCAGCAGAGACAGCTGGCCGCGATCTCAGAGTTTACTACCGATATTCAGCATTGTCGGGTAAACTGAATGTGGTGGCGGACTGCCTCTCGCGCGCCGTGGTGGCCCCAGTCTACGTGGGGATAGATTACACAGCCATGGCTGCAGAGCAGATTAGCTATGCAGACGTGTGCGCGCTCCAGTCTGGACCAACAGGGTTAAGGCTGGAGAGCAGGGTGCTGCAAGATGGCAGTACCCCCCAATCTGTGACGTCTCCACGGGATGCCCGCGCCCAGTAGTCCTGGCCGCGTGGCGCCGCCGCGTGTTTGAGTCGGTTCACACTCTGGCGCACCCAGGAGTGCGCGCGTCTGTCAAAATGGTGGGAGAGAAGTTTGTGTGGCCCAGCCTACACAAACAAGTAAAAGAGTGGGCTGCAGCCTGCGTGGCGTGCCAATGAGCCAAGGTACACAGGCACACGAAGGCTCCCTTGGAGCCGTTTCTGGTACCGGCTAAGAGGTTCGACCATGTGCACGTGGACCTCGTGGGCCCCCTCCCGCCATCACAGGGGTGCACGCACCTCCTGACAGTGGTGGACCGCACCACGCGCTGAGCAGAAGCAGTCCCACTGGCGGCAACCACGTCCGTGGACGTAGCACGCTCTTTTTTAACAACATGGGTGGCACGTTTTGGAGTCCCGTCGGACATTACGTCCGACAGGGGCCCGCAATTTGTTTCCAACCTCTGGTCCGCGATGGCCCGCAGCCTGGGTGCTGCAATTCATCGCACAACCGCGTACAACCCACAGGCCAATGATTTATGCGAGCGTTTTCATAGATCACTGAAAGCAGCACTCAGGGCTTCACTGACGGATGCAAATTGGGTTGACAGGCTGCCGTAGGTTTTACTGGGGTTGCGCTCCATGCCAAAAGAGGATTTGGAAGCTTTCCCAGCAGAGCTCATTTTTGCGCCCTCCCTACGGCTGCCCGGGGAATTTCTACCGGACAATCCCGTGCCGGGCAGCTCCCCGTCTCAGCTTTTGCAGCGTAGTGCAAACACAGGCACGCTGCCGGGCCCTGTCCACCACAGTTTTCCGCGTACCTTCGTGCCTAAAACTTTGAAGAACGCGGAGTTCGTGTTCGTCAGACATGACGCCCACCGCCCTCCATTGCGCCCACCCTATGATGGACCGTTCAGAGTGTTGGAAACAGGGGATAAGCATTTTGTGCTAGACTTGGGAGGTAGAAGGGAGATAATTGGCATAGACAGACTCAAACCCGCCTTTGTAGTGGCGGATGAGCAAGTGCTGTTGGCGAGGGCCCTCGGCGTGGAAGACCCCCACGGAGACCTCCCCAGGGGAACGATTCATCAGAGCAGCCACACGGACAGAGTGACACCCCCCCCACACACACACAGCTCACCCGCAGTCGGACACACTCCCAGCAGCTTCCCACCGGCACAGCAGCGCCACGGAGACGGTAAACCCCAGTTACAGCAGATATGGGAGGAGACTGAAGCCGAAACAGCATGTGGACTGATGTTCTATTGTTCTATCTAAGATGCTGGAGGGGGGGGGGGGGGCTCAGGTTATTTCACACCTTAGACAGAGACAATGAATACACATGGGAGAACAATGCCCAAGTGGGTGAGAGGGAGTTGAATGAAGTGTAGTGTAGATGTCATGCTGTGTATGAGGAAGTGCCTTGAACCTTGTGAAGTTTGACTTGATATAGAGAGAGGAATGCTTGATATGACCAGTTAGTCTGTTCTTTGCTTGTGAGATGTGAGTGTGTAATAAATCGTCTGAAATGAATATGCCTCTTATTTCACACACTCCACAACTTCCAGTTTTACATTATAGGCTTTTGCTTCGTTAATTATTCACGGCTGCTTTTGATTTTCTGATTACTGATTCTTCACGATCTACTGTGTTACTGTTTACTTTGTCACATCATGCCACGTTAAGTCAAGTTATGTCACGTCTGCTAAGTTTTGTCACGTCTGGTTTATTTTTGGCTTAAAATAAACCACTGCAAAATTCAGCTCCAGCAGCTGGGTACAGTTAATCCTGCTTGTGTGCCATGAACAGGCGCAATTCACAACAGACACTCGCGTTTCCAGTCACTCACTCACTCTCGCTGTTGCTATCTGATTAGGAGCACCACTGATCTCTATAGAAAAACTGGATGGATCATTGGCCGCCAGAAGTGAAGCCACATGGCCGCCATATTAGTACACTCAAAACACTCTGTGAGTCAATGGAGAATGAATGGATTTAGTAGTAAATGGTGCTGTGGGGAATGTGTTGAAGGATGAGACTAAGTTTTTCCTCAGGTTCAGCTTTATTCACAATCACATACTCCAACAATTTCAAAGCAGGAAAAAGAGCATGAATCTTCTTACATCTGTCCTTTTATACCCCGGACATCAAAACTACAGTCACATGGTGTTTAATCAAACATACAGTCACATGGTACTTAATCCCAGTCACAATGTAACACCCCGATCTTAACACCATCCACCCCTTAGTCTCCGGTGGTCAGGAAATCTCTCAAGATCATCTCCTTGAAACAAAAGGCCAAATCTCACACCCTCCTGTTACCTCTAGGAGGCTCAGTCCCTTTGTTCCCCTGAGACGTGCAGCACACAATAAACACACAGTAATATATTTGTGGAGCATATGTAACCAACATATGTGTCCACATGACCCCCCCAAACGTCTAAGATGGAACAATCATAACTAAAGATGCATGTTATAATAAAATCACTACATATCAATCCACATGCCGCTTAGGCCTTAGTCTTCTGCCTTATTTGCTGTAAGCCGGCTTTACTGCCTCTGCAGTGTCCTCCTGCTGTGGGGCTGCTGCCTGTGGATCAGAACTGTTAGTCAATCTCTGTGGGTGTTCTGGAGAATGCCCTCTAGGGGGTCTGCCACGACGGGGGGCCCTCGCCAACTGCACAGCTTCGTCAGCCATAACAAAAGCGGGTTTGAGCCTGTTTATACCAATTACTTCCTTTCTGCCTCCCAAATCTAGCAAAAAATGCTTCTCTCCTGTTTCCAGCACTCTAAATGGTCCATCATACGGCGGTCGCAAGTTTGGGCGATGGGCATCATGTCTGACAAAAACAAACTCCGCATTTTTTAAAGCTTTCGGCACAAAAAATCAGCCCCTAACATGTTGAAACTGACTGCCGCTACAACAAAAGTCCACTCAAATGCACAGCCCTGCAAAGACAGAAGCAGAGTCCTCTCACCGAAGGTCTTAATCGCTGAGCCGTTCGCTGCTGACACCCGGGGACCCCTGGAAGGCGCCAGCCGGTCCGCGTAGGTAGGCGTGATGAAGCTCAGCTGGAAGCCTGTGTCCACGAGGAAATGCCTCCCCGAGCGTGCGTCCGTCAGGTAGAGCAGCTTGTTCTCCTCCCCGAGGGCCGCAGCTGCTACCGACCCCCGGTCTTGGCGTTTCCCGAGCGCTTGAAATGGCACGGTGGAATGCACTTGCGCGCCCTCTCTGCAAAGCGGCGATGGTAGAAGCAAAGGACGTCGTCCGCTCCGTGTCGCCTGGCCCCTGCTGCTGCAGTCGTCGGTGAGTCTGGTGCTGCAGCCTCTGGCCCCATGCCGTCTCCAGACGTTGCGCCTAGCTCTGCTGCCGCGGCCGAAGCCACGCTCCGTTTGTGGGCGTCGACTAGTCGTTGCGCCTCCTGGCTCAGCTCGTGGTAGTCTCGCCGGGCCAACAGAGGTGAACCTGCCAGGGTCACTCTCACCGCTGGCGGCAGGGTCCTGAGGAAAAGGTGGGCGAAGATAAAGTTGTCATCTTCGGAGTCTCTCAGCCTCAGCATTTTCACCATCAGGTCTGCGGGTCTGTCGTTCTCAAACTGCGTCAACGCTAGGAGCCCCTCTGCTCGCTGTTGCACCGAGGGGGTGAAGTGGCTGATAAGCGCAGCCTTCAATTCGCTGTACTTGTCGCTGTCCGGCAGGTGGTTGACCAGGTTCTCCACCCTCTGGACTGTGTGGTTGTCCAGCTTCGCCACTACATGGTAGAATTTTGTGTCATCTCTCGAGATTTTCCGGAGGTTGAACTGCGCCTCGACCGCGCTAAACCAGGAGCGCGGACTATTCTGCCAGAAGTCCGGCAGCTGGAACGTGGCGGCATTCGTCAGGCTAGCTTCTGACGAGCCCCGCTCGGGAGAATTATCTCTGCTCATGCTTCGTCGTAAGGTCACCAGTGTGGGGAATGTGTTGAAGGATGAGACTGAGTTTATTCCTCAGGTTCAGCTTTATTCACAATCACATACTCCAACAATTTCAAAGCAGGAAAAAGAAGATGAATCTTCTTACATCTGTCCTTTTATACCCCGGACATCAAAACTACAGTCACATGGTGTTTAATCAAACATACAGTCACATGGTACTTAATCCCAGTCACAATGTAACCCCCCGATCTTAACACCATCCACCCCTTAGTCTCCGGTGGTCAGGAAATCTCTCAAGATCATCTCCTTGAAACAAAACTACAGATGAAAACTAGCCTTTTGTCTAATTCTGGCTTTTTTAACCATGTGTAATCATGTGTTTTATGAAATTGCATTGTCCCTTTTCAAATAAACTAAACTAAACTAAAAGGCCAAATCTCACACCCTCCCGTTACCTCTAGGAGGCTCAGTCCCTTTGTTCCCCTGAGACGTGCAGCACACAATAAACACACAGTAATATATTTGTGGAGCATATGTAACCAACATATGTGTCCACAGTGCCACTTTTACCTCGATAACATCCCAAAAAATTAACAGATTTTGAACTTCTTGCTATGGAGACACAGCTTATAATCTTGCGCGGCCGCTAAACATAATGTCAACTCGATTCCCTCCCTAATGTAGCAGCCAGGTGGCTTCGCTCGGCTCTGTACTCGCTAATGGGGCGTGAGCTACCCAGGTTTCTATAGAAATCAGTGGAGCGTGCCAGCTCAATACGTTCCGCCATCCCAAATACTATATTCACTGCTCTAAATATCTTAAAAGAACTGCAAACTATGCAGAACTGACTGTTTATTTTGAGCATTATTCATCCACCATTGCAGATAGCTTGGACAAAAAGTGTTTCTGCGTACAGAAATAGGAAGTAAATTTCCCCGCAGCCAAAAAAAAAAAAAAAAAACACACGCCAGAAATCCGGCACAGTGCCGGAAAACATAAAGCCCTGTTATTATTATTACTTTGGGTTAGAGCTGTGTAATATGTACAAAAATTTCATATCACGATATGTCATCTTATGTCACGATAACGATATAGATCACGATATACATTTTCTGTAAATTCTACGGTTTAGACAATGACATAAAAAGGACCATCTCTTTTTTTTTTTTACTTTTTTTACATGTACCTTTTTCCCTCACAATTTTGCAGTGTTGTTATATGATGTGCATTTCGAGTTGATTCTCAGAAATTTCAGGTTTTTCTTCTAAATCATATAGTGTGGGTGACCCCCACAGCCTATGGACAAGCAGAGCGCTCAGCTGGAGCAATTAGCATAACAGTGAGATGTATGGACTGATATCAATAGGCAGCCTCTCTTTGTCTAATCCCGGCGCCAGTAATCTTGCTATTGATATGCGTGACTCTAATGCAAATGTCCATGCCTTCCTGCTTTTTACTGTGATGTTAATGTGCCATGCATGCATTGTCTGTAGCTGGGTATTTAAGTGAACTGCATATCGCTTGCTCTCCCTCTTACTACATGCATTGCCTGTTTGCTGACTAGAGACTGAGGGCTCGCTCCAGCGCGCTTACACAGCGCTGGAGTGAGTCCTTTGATGGAGGATGAATAAAACACCCTTTTAAACTTCAGTTCGCCATGCCTGCACTTATTCCGTGCCTCCACACTGGGTTCCCTTATAACAACCCCCACACTGGTGACCCCGAAGAAAAGAACAGGCTGACGACAAACGAACGCAGCCCCGGCGGTGACTCCAACGACAAACGAACGTAGCTGCCTGGCGCAAAACGACTGCCCTCCCTTCTACCACATGGGAGACCTCGACGCAGAACCGACACCAGGCGAACTCCCTCGGAGATCATCCATGACCGGGAAAGCTGCAGGAAGCGTCACGGTGCGACCCTCGCCTGAGATCTGGACATCCACGCTGGGACCGGCCGAGGGACAAAGATCGTCTACTCCCTCTCACCGCTCCTCCGCATGACCCGGCACGAGCGAACGACAGCAACAGCCAAGACAGGGAGGACCATCGGCGCCGACGACGCTGATCTCCAGCAAGCTCCCTGACCCTGACTCGCCTCGACAGCGGACCTGCCATGCACCGAACCCCCGCACCCACACCGGGGGGTTACGAGGACAGCGCACCACGCACGGGACAATACCGGCTCCACAGACTGCCATCGTCCTCCGCCGCTGCACACGCCCTAGAGACACGGCCGACCGCCATCCTCGGAACCTTCAGGGCTGCTCACACACCTGAAGCACACACGCAGCCCGCACACAGGATTTTGTATGGGTCTCAGCCACGGCGTACAATGGGAATCCAGCCGTCAGCTGTCCCCGAGGGCTTTAGGGCTGCGCGCGCACCTAAAGCCAACACGCCAAGTCCCTCACACAGCTACAGCTCCTGTTTTTCTTCATAGCCGCGAGAGGAGTCAGAGACAAATTTTTCTTCTCACAGCCGCTGTGGATCTCGGCCACGTTCAACGGGACAGCCCCTCAACTTCGTGGATCCACATGCAATTTTTGCGCGGCCCAGACAACTTCGCCGTCCAGGGGCCGGCACTTGCTACCCCCACCCCCCCTCCCTCCACCTCTGCCTGCACAGAGCTTTTCCCGCAGCTTGCAACCAAAGCCGGACGATCAAGCCCTCAGCTCCCTGCTGAGCCCTCTGGGGGGGGGGGGGTAGTGTGGGTGACCCCCACAGCCTACGGACAAGCAGAGCACTCAGCTGGAGCAATTAGCATAACAGTGAGATGTATGGACTGATATCAATAGGCAGCCTCTCTTTGTCTAATCCCGGCGCCAGTAATCTTGCTATTGATATGCGTGACTCTAATGCAAATGTCCATGCCTTCCTGCTTTTTACTGTGATGTTAATGTGCCATGCATGCATTGTCTGTAGCTGGGTATTTAAGTGAACTGCATATCGCTTGCTCTCCCTCTTACTACATGCATTGCCTGTTTGCTGACTAGAGACTGAGGGCTCGCTCCAGCGCGCTTACACAGCGCTGGAGTGAGTCCTGTGATGGAGGATGAATAAAACACCCTTTTAAACTTCAGTTCGCCGTGCCTGCACTTATTCCGTGCCTCCACACTGGGTTCCCTTATACCATCCGCCACAATATGAATAAAAAGTAAACATCAATAAGTTAAATATTTCCTGAACCAGAGGAGAATAGCAAAAAAAAAAACCAAAAAAAACCCCCACATAACATAAAAAATGTCTGAAAATGAGAAAATTCCTCGTTGCTGCCATCTACAGATATAAATTAGCTGTTAATTTAAATCAATGAAAATTTAAGTGTAGATCCACAGCCTGATGACTGCCATTCTGGCCTGATTCAACCTGTTTGCTTCTAGTAAAAATATTTCAGATTGGTCATGATCTGAAAATCAAAGACACAAAAGGTAATGTACTAAAATACATGTGATGACTTTATCTTTATTCACTATTACTACTTTGACTAATAACAATTAGTAGAAATCAAATAAATTACATTAAGAGCCAACTTGCTCCTCCAGTCCATTTTTATCTATTTATTATTTATTTTGCGAGTATGTGCCACCATCATACACTTTTGCAGATTTAATACTTTTTTCAGATAAAACTAAGAAACTCAGCAGTAATTTAAACCAGAAAAATGATGTTCTGCTACACTGTAATGTTTCCAGTTAGCACAACTTAGCATCGTTATTTACCATTTTATAATTAGACATGGTGTTAACCTTACTTACCTCCTATTAACATGAGGTTAGCGAACTATCCTCTGATGCAGCATGATGGAAAACAGTCCTACATCCCTGACATACAGGAGTAGCAGCTATCTGAACTAGTAGTTTGGAGTTAGCATTAGCAACCACCGGATTGAAGCCTAGCCACCTAAGACACGCCTGTTCTGCTGCATGCAGTCGCACACTGCGGGGGAGAGACGGGGCGCTGATAAGTAGTGGTGAGGAGCTTTACTGAATAAACGGGAGTATGTACATTTTAAATAATGATATACACGATAGAGTATTCTATAAAACGATAGATGTTTTTATATCGTTGTCCGATATATATCGTCATATCGCACAGACCTACTCTGGGTGCTACCCTCCAGTGGCATAGCCAGAAATGAAAAAGTGGGTGGGCAGAGAGAAAATCAGGTGGCGAAACCCCTAACATAGAGACTGCCAAATCAGCCAACTATACCTGCTTGAATGCGCCACAGGTTTAATTAACCATCAGCCTTATCATAAACAATATTGCAACAGTCATGTAGGTACAACACTGTGTTGGCACAGCGGACACACGGCACTGCTGACAGAGCAAACACACCACAAACAAGCATCACCTATAATAGGCTACATGCCCCTCAACAATATGTAAAAGAAAAATACCAGAATATACCCTGGGCTCAGCACAACCACATAAACTATGCGTTTACCAGTCCCAAAAAACAATTTTGATAAAAGCAGACTAGGCAGCCAGATAAACCACACATTAAGACAACCGACAGTCCAAAAGAGCTTATTTTAATAAGGCTGGCTCAGCAGCCACAACACACATGAAATAGAATTAACAGTCTAAAAAAGACTTACATTTGATGATTACAGTCAGAGATGATGGGGCCTGGTGTTGAACACTGTAATGATGTTCTGTATAGTCCATCGATTCAGTCAGACCTCTTCTAAAGGAGAACAGGGACAAAGTTCAGCCTGTCTGTCAGCACTGATGCTATAATGGTAAATTTATATAAGAAATCAGCTCATTTATACTGTAATATTCTCACCAGAAATGGCTGTATCTGTTATGTCTGAAAACCTGGAGAGACTCACAGAGAGTGGTGTCTGCTTTGAACATGAACTTCATTATAATAAGGATAAAGTCGGCGTGATGACTTCACCAAATGGTTGCGTCATCACACCAGTGCCATTTAACCTTTTATGCCCCCCCCCCCCGGATAAAACAGAACAACATGCAAGACGGAATCAACCCACTCCAATTTGGTATCACAAAAGCCCAAACTAGCTAGGGCTATCGGGTAGACCACCACGTAGCCCAGCACAGCTGAATGGGTTATTCTGCCACTATTCATAGGTAGCCGTGCCTCTAGCTAAACAGTTCTCCTTCTTTCTTCTTCTTTTCCATGAGGAAGGCAGTCCAGTCGGAGGGGTCTTGTAGCGAGCCCATGGTGGACGTGCCCCTGGGGATGCGGAGGCCCATGGACCGGGATTGTCTCTCATGAAGCCCCAGTCCAGGTCCCACACTGTGCGAGTCACCTCCACAAAGCCCTGTCATCTGTGGTTGCTGTTCAAGCCCGATAGAGATGGTTGGCATGCCACACTGAATCATTTGCCAGTTTGAAGGTTGCTGGGTCCAGTTGTGCGATGATCCTGATGGGTGTCGGTAGTGGTGGGGATTGTGTTGGGGCCGACTGTGGGACCGGCCGTTCGGTTCTGCGGACTCAAACCCATTCCATCACTGCAAGTGGCATTTTGTTCGGCTGTGCATACCGTTGAGGCTGTGCTGGTGTAGCTCTTAGTCTGCTGCGGGGCGTCCACCCGGTTGGGTGGTTCTGCTATGTCCTGTTGGGTCATGGACTCTTCCTCCTGCGCCTCAGTGGTGGTTCCTGGAGGCCCATGCTGGTCATGGATTTTGAAGATGTCCGGTGGCTCTGTTGTGTTTTGTTTGGGCGCAGACTCTTCATGGCTCCTATAAGCTGGTGCTGTGTGTGGATTCTGAAGTAGTCCGGCCCCTTCTCCCCCTCACCTGGGGAGTCCGGTCATGGTGATTGTTATGTCTGAGAATAGGCTGGTATTAGTAAGATGGTGGCCGGGTTGGTCAGGAGATAGACCGGGGTGGCTACTTCTGGTTTCCGGCGGTGACGCCACCCTAGGTATAAAAGAGTGGGCGGAATAGGCTCTGCCTCTTTCGTCATGAAGCCACCTGGCCAGCAGGAGAGTGCCGTAAGCCTCTGTATATAGTTATTGTGCATATTTAATAAACCCTGTTAACTAAGGTGAGACGTGCTCTTCATCACTATATTATGGACATAACAAATGGTGACGAGGTAAAAGCGGTAATGGAACGCTCTATTGCCAGCTTTCGGCCGTTCCTCGAGGCTCCGGGCAAGCCGCTTGTGCTGTGGCCTAGGTGGTTCACTGCCTTTACCAACTACCTTGTGGCACTGGGTTTGGGAGACATCGAGAAGCTCCGTGCGCGAGCTTTGTTGGTCCATAATTTAGGAATGGAAGGGCAAAGGATTCTTGAAAACTTGGGCGGAGCAGACAGTTTTGACGATGTGGTACAGCTAATGGCATGCTACTTTAAGACACTAGAGAACGTCATCGTGAAACGCATTCACTTTAGACAACGCCGCCAGCGGTCGGGAGAGCCCATACGAAGATTCGTGCCGGACCTCTGAGAGCTGGCGAGGGAATGCAGATTCAGGATCCTGGAGGACAAAATGATTCGGAACCAGTTGGTGGAGCACATTTGTTGCACGGCGGCCCGGTCCAGGTTGTTAACTCACCCAGAAGAGATGACGTTAGCAGAGGCCGTCGAGCTTGCACAACAGTACGAGGCAGCAGAGACCATCGCGAGGGGTCTAACTGAAGAGGCCCCTCTGGAGAAGAATGCGTCTTGCACTGAGGCACTGCGTCTGGACCCTTGTGATGGCGAGTGCGGAGAGGATGATTTTGTCTCCATGGTCAGGATAAGGTCTGCCCCTGGTACGCCAAAATGTTATGGATGTGGGTCCACTGAGCACCGCTATAAGTCCAGAGTGTGCCCGGCGAAAGGAAAACGTTGTGGCAAATGTGGGTTGTTAAACCATTTTGCCAGGGTGTGTAAAAACTTTGTACACAGGAGCTGTGGGAGAGATCCAGGTGCTGCGCAGAAGACTCCGACCGTTGTGCGCACTGTCTCCCCAGAGACGACAGGAAGGATTGGCTGCAACATCACGTTGGATGGAGTCGAGGTCCCGCTCTTAGTGGATACGGGAGTGGTAATCTCAGTCCTGAATCTTGAAACCATAGACAAACTGTTTCCCCACCGACAAATAAGAAGGCAACGAGTAGAGTATTATGGTTATGGGCGGAACAGGTTGGCTATATTGGGCTATGTGGAGATGGAGGCCCAATATAAGGACAGCGTGGCCCTCAGAGCTCGCATCAACATCTCTGCATCCGGCGTTAACGTTATGGGTTGCAACCTATTTTACAGCCTTGGGTTCTCCATTGTGAACATCTCCGGTGAAGAATGGTCTGGGTGTGGACTGTGGAGCCGATCTGTTCCTGCTTTGGAGGATGCTGAGGTGTGGGATCTGGACTGGACGGTCAACGTTAATTTGGGAGAGCACACACCGCGCCACGCGGAGTCCTCTTGGGACAGACTCGAATGCTGTCACGCAGGCTGCCCTGGATGAGGGTGCCGGACAGCACGGCGGGACCCCCGATGAGGCTCATCAGGATGAGATGCCAACGCCGGGAGAAAACGGGGCTAGACCGCGGAGCGTGGTTATCATAAAGCGCTCCTAGCGACGACCTGCCAAGAGAAGACCCAGGAGAGCTTGCGAGTTGGAGCCGCTGGAGTCGAGGGCCAGTCACAGGACCAATGATCTGACGAAAAGGAAGTGGGCTCCCTCGAAGACCAAGGTTGATGCTTGAGTACGCGGAGATCACAGTCCACGCCAGCAGCGGGACAACCAGAGGCAGTTCCAGGTGGAGCCCCATTGGATGGAGGAGTTTGGGTGCAGGTCTATCCACATCTGGAGACATCCGACGGATCTGCGGCTGCCGGAGGTGGAGAGGAGACGATGCAGCAGGAGCCCCAATGTGAAGAGACGGAGACGCCTTGAAAGGGATCCATCCGGGGACTGAGGGTTTAATTTTGCATGCTTGTTTTGTTTCTTCAGTCCTGTTTTATGTTGATTTTCCTATTTGGTACCATCCATCCATCCATCTTCTACCGCTTAATCCTTTCGGGTCGCGGGGGGGCTGGAGCCTATCCCAGCATCTTTGGGCCCGGTAAAATTTTATAAAAAAAAAATGAAAGAGAGAAAAGTGATTTGGGCCCTTTGAGTGGTAAATTTTCTATTATATTACTGGTATATGTTTGTGTGATTTTGACTGGTGGGGCTCATCTGAGTAAATTATGTGCTATTTTATAAGTAGGAATTTTATTGGAATGTTATTTAGACACTGTTTTGGTGGAGATTTATATTAAATGACTGTTTGATGTGCCCAATTTTTAGGGTGTGCTCAACTCTCGTAGATTTGAGTTAAATTGGGGTATAATTAGTCTGGCCGATGGCCTCTCTGTATGAATGTACTTTAAGTATTTTTCTGGAATTCGCCTGGCACGTATGACTGTTATTGATTGGATTGGATTGTTTTTTTGTTGTGAATTCAGTTTAATTGACTTGTTTTTATTTGAATAGCCCCTTTGTGTATGCATATATAACTCTGTGTGCCCGTTGTGGGGTGGGAGTTGGGGTGGGGGGCCGCCTGTAGGAAATGTCTTGTGTTTTATTGTATGTATTGTTTAATGTGTTTTAAAGGGGTTAGTTTTAGTTAAAAACACGGCTTATTATTGTTTTGTTTGCATTTCTCTGTTCCAAGCGGCAGAATAATCCGCTCAGCCATGTAGGGGGTGCTGGTGGTCTACCCAGCCCCTCAGCCTTAGTTGTGTGAGAGGATAGGTGTTTTATTTATTTCTTGTACATATTTTGGACTAGTGCGTGTGTCGGGTGATAAATTTGGACAAGTTATTTGTGTGCTTGGCATTTTTTTTTTTTTTGGTGGGGGGGGGGGGTGGAATGTTATGTCTGAGAATAGGCTGGTATTAGTAAGATGGTGGCCGGGTTGGTCAGGAGATAGACCAGGGTGACTACTTCCGGTTTCCAGCGGTGATGCCGCCCTAGGTATAAAAGAGTGGGCGGAAGAGGCTCTACCTCTTTCGTTGTGAAGCCACCTGGCCAACAGGAGAGTGCCATAAGCCTCTGTATATAGTTATTGTGCCTATTTAATAAACCCTGTTAACTAAGGTGAGACGTGCTCTTCATTACTATATTATGGATATAACAGTGATGTATCGCTGTGGCTGTTGGTAGAACCTGCACCGGGTTGTTGTGTCCCGGAGTTCCCAATAGACGTGGGCTCCCCCTCCTGCAATTCCACAGTGACTCCTGGAGCTGGAACTTCACTCTAAACCTCAAGCAACTTAGATTTTGTGCCTCTCCACTCTTTCTCCAGACTCTGGGACTTTGATTACCAAATGAAATGCAAAATTTACTTTTTCTGAACAGAGGTCATCTGCTGGTGTTGGTCCACTGTGTTTTATCAAGACCAAAGTCAGCGCAGTCATCTACCAGGAAATTTTAGAGCACTTCATGCTTCCCTCTGCTGACAAGCTTTATGGAGAAGCTGATTTAATTTTCCAGCAGGACTTGGCACCCCCCAACACACACACACACACACACACACACACACACACACACACACACACACACACACACACAATGCCAAAAGTATCAAACCCTGGTTTAATGACCATGGCATCACTGTGTTTGATTGGCCAGCAAACTCTCCTGACCTAAACCCCATAGAGAATCTATGGAGTATTGTCAAGAGGAAGATGACAGACACCAGACCCAACAATGCAGATGAGCTGAAGGTCAGTATCAAAGCAACCTGGACCTTCATAACACCTCAGCAGTGCTACAAGCTGATCACCTCCATGCCACGCCACATTCATACAGTAATTAGTCCAAAAGGAGCCCCAACCAAGTACTGAGTGTGTACATGGACATACCTTTCAGTCGGCCAACATTTCTATTAAAAACTATTTTTTTAAAATTAATTTTATGTAATATTCTAATTTTTTGAGAAACTTAATTTGGGGTTTTCATGGGCTGTAAGCCATAATCATCAAAATTAAAATAAATAAACACTTGAAATATATCACTCTCTGTGTAATGACTATAATATAGGAGTTTAATTTTTTTTAATTGAATTACCTAAGTAAATCAACTTTTTGCTGACATTCTAATTTACTGAGACACACCTGTACATACATCAGACTTGGGACTTCATCCCACTGATGGATGCTGTTGTGTTCATGTGAAGTGCTTGTAATGTGGAAGTGAGCCCCGCTGCGGCCGTTCGTATACTCAGCACTTGAAAGCGGAAATCACGAGGAACGTGGCGGTCATACGCAGAACTCAGGTCAATATAAGTGATGATTAGAGGGCCACCAACCTTGTCAATTACCGACTTCAAAATAAATATTGTATCTGTTGTTGATCGATACTGGCGGAAACCATATTGGGCTTCACTAATGTGTGTTTCGTACGTTTCCTTAAATCGGTTTATGATGATTTTTGCGAGAATATGACTCATATTTGCTCCAATGGACAGACCACGATAGTTCTCAATCGCGCATTTTACCCTTTTTATATAAACTTATCATACTGGAGTGAAGCCATGAGACAGGGACCTTAACAAGTATCCATATCAATACCATCAGAGATAGGGTCACTCTAATTAGGTATTTACTTTCATTATACTTTAGTCGGTTTTTACCTTATCCGTTCCTGCACTTTTGTTGTTCTTAAAGCTTTTCATAACTTCACAAACCTCCTCCTCTGGTACCGCTTCATTTATATATATGGCCTCATCACTGAGATGTATGACGTCACGTGGGCTTGCGAGCTCAGGCGGAGTAGCTAGCTCCCTCTGCTACAAGTGCTTTTCGAAGGGTTGCTTGAGTTTGGACTTTAAGATCGCATGCTTAGAGTTCAATTCAACTTTATTTCTATAGCGCCATTTCACAACAATAGTCATCTCATAGTTGAGTTGAATTTCAATATCTTGAACTTCTTCAACAATGCAAATTCCTTTTCAACTGCCCTCGTTTCAGCAGCAGAATTTATGTTCGCAGCCAGTTCCTTATAGTAGTCATTTGTAAACTGCCCATGTTTTTTTTTTTTTTTTTACTGTCTACATTGACAGAGGATGCAGCTAGCAGTAATGAAATAATCAGTGGTAAGCATTATGTGGGCAATTCTACAATTTGAGGGCAATTTTAGCTTCAGCAATTAAAACAAAAATACCCTTAATTTTATGCATTTGTATTAGGTATTTTTAAAGGTGCAGGTGCGGAAGTGGGTGTGTGTGTTGAGAGTGGGCAGGTGGGGCTGTGTGTGGGTGTAGGTGGGCATGTGTGATGGTGGGTGGGGGTACCTGTGGGTGGATGGCTGGGAGTGGAGGATGTGTGTATGGGCAGGGGAACTTCATTGGGGGGCAGGGGTGGGGTAGTCCATCTAGTGGCATGGGGATTGGCATTTTGGGGCCCGCCTGTCCCGGCCGCCCTGCTGTTGTGTCACAGGGTGGGGCGCTTTGTCGCACTGCCCCTGGTGTCATTGGCGGCGGGTGTGTGTTGGCGCTCCGGGGTGGTTTGGAGGGTCGTTGGCATGGATTGGTGGCAGTGTTTCCGTCTTGTTACTCCGGGGTGGCCGTGGTTGAGATGGGCGCATGCGCACGCAGCGACCAGCAGCTTGGTGATATAGTGTGTGTGTGCGTGTGTGTGTTTTTTGTACTTTTTTACGTTTTTAGAAAATCCTCTGTGTCGTTTCTGCCCTGGAGCGTTGGTGGAATATATGGCGAACAGCTCCCTGGTATCTGCAACATGGATTTCCTGTCATATCTCGCACTACTGCTTTCTGTGCTGTGGCTCTTTGTCTCTGAGGTAAACGCGTTCGGCTCCATGGCGAGCAGAATAGCGGGCAGAATACAATATTCCAGGGACATGTTGCTGCGCTTTAACACAGCTGGTGCAGAGTCTCTGATTGCGCCCAGATTTCAGCTGCCGGACTTTATTTTGAGAGACGGACACAGCGGTGAAAAGAGAAGCGGCAGGAGGAAGCGTGGAAGACGTGGAGGTGTGAAATTGCGCCTTAGGAGACGTCAGTTTGGTAACATTCCTCTTCCTTCGATCATTTTTGGGAATGCACAGTCTGTGAGAAACAAGGTGGAGGAAATTCAAGGCAACGTACGTTACCAGAAGGATTTTAAGAACTGCTGCGTCATGGCTTTCACTGAATCTTGGCTTACTGCGCATGATCGAGATGCAGAGCTGTGGATTGACGGCTTTGGAGCTCCGCTGCGCTCGGATCGGCAGGAAGAGGTAACGGGGAAACGTCAGGGGGGCGGAGTATGTTTATACATTAATAAGCAGTACTGCACATCTGTCACGGTCAGAGAGCGCATCTGTACACCCCATGTGGAGCTGCTGTCTGTGTCGCTTCGCCCCTTTTATTTGCCTCGAGAGTTTCCCCAACTTTTCATCACAGTTGTGTACATTCATCCGAGGGCAGACGCTGACTCCGCCTCCAGCACCATCTCTGATGTGATCCAGCGGCTGCAGTCAATTTCTCCAGAGGCGCCAAACTTCATTCTTGGGGATTTTAACCATGTTTCTTTAAAGAAGACACTTAAAAACTTTCATCAGTATGTCTCCTGCCCAACCAGGCGAAAAAAGACATTGGACCTGTGCTATGGATCCATTGAGAGGGCCTATAAATCACTCCCCCTTCCTCCTTTAGGATCATCAGATCACAACTGTGTTCATTTGCTGCCCACATATAAAACTGCTCTCAGAAGAGGCAAGGTGGAGATGAGAGACATTGATGTGTGGACAGAAGATTCAGAGCACAGCCTCCAGGAATGCTTTGACTGTACAGACTGGAAGATGTTCATAATGGCCTGCGGGGATGATTTGGACTCTCTGGCTGAGCTCACATGCTCATACATGGCTCACTGTCAAAATAAGTTTGTTCCACGTAAACGTGTCAAAATATATCCCAACAACAAACCATGGGTTACTAAATCAGTTAAATCCTGCTTACAGAGGAAAGCACTTGCCTTTAAACAGGGGTCTGTTTCTGCGCTACAGGTTGCCACTAAGGAGCTAAAGGCCGAAATTTTAAGAGCAAAACAGAATTATAAATCAGAATTGGAAAGCAAGATGGCAGCAAATAAACTTGGTTCGGCCTGGGCCAGTATGAAAAAAATTGCAGGCCTTCAGAGCACAGAGCGCAGTAATCGTGTGTTTTTAGATGGTTTTAGTTCAGACACAGAGCTGGCTAATGCTCTTAATTGTTTTTATGGTCGTTTTGACTCCTTTGATTTTAGCACAGAAATCCAAGATTTGAAACAGAAACTCAAAGACAATCAGCACTTTAATATTGAGATGCAGGATGTTGAAAGGGAGTTCCGCGCTGTAAAAGTGAACAAAAGTCAGGGCCCTGATAATATATGTGGACGCCTGGTAAAGTCCTGTGCACATGAACTGAGTCCTATATTTCACTACATTTTCAATAAGTCCTTACAGACACAACATGTGCCTAAGATCTGGAAAGATGCCGTGGTTGTTCCCGTTCCAAAATCCAGCTGTCCTAAAACGGTAAATGACTTTAGACCAGTTGCTTTGACTTCAATTTTAATGAAAATTTTTGAAAAACTGGTCAGATGTGAGGTCCTAAAGCAGACTGAACATGCATTGGATCCTCTGCAGTTTGCCTATAGGCCTCACAGAGGAGTGGAGGATGCCACTGTCACTCTGTTTAACATGCTTTTTAAACATCTGGATTTTAATGGGACACACGCCAGGCTTTTATTTGTGGACTTTTCTTCTGCCTTTAATACAATCCAACCTCATATTTTAGTTGAAAGGCTCCTGCAACAATTTGATTTAAGCAATAATCTGGTGGGTTGGATTCTGGATTTCTTAACCAACAGGACGCAGAGAGTAAGGGTCAATGGTACATTGTCTGACCTAAAGTGCTCTTCTACTGGCTCTCCTCAGGGGTGTGTGTTGTCACCACTACTCTTCATCCTGTACACAAACATGTGTCGGAGCAGACATGACAACAGACACATTATAAAGTATGCTGATGACTCAGTCATTGTCAGTCTCCTCCAGGATGGTGAGAGTGGCCATGGCCCAGTAGTTGATGACTTTGTTCACTGGTGTGAGGATTCCTACCTGCAGCTGAATACAACAAAAACGAAAGATATGATTATTGACTTTAGGAGGAAAACTCCCAGGCACAAAGTCACCATACTAAAAGGCCAGACCACCGAATGTGTACAATCGTACAAATATCTTGGGACGATTATTGATAGTGGATTGAACTTTGAGGTGAACTGTGAAAGGGTGTGCAAAAAGGGTCAGCAAAATTTGCATTGTTTGAGGAAACTTGCACGCTTCCAAATTGACCGAACCATAATGACTATGTTCTATCGGGCTTTTATTGAATCTGTTTTATCCTTTTCTTTAATGTCATGGTTTGGTCAGATAAAACTGAAACAGAGGAAATCCTTGGATCAGGTAGTCAGATGGTCCAGTCGTTTGCTTGGTGAGTCACAGCTGAGCCTGACATCCCTGTACACCAGACAAGTACAGAGGATGGCCGACTCGATTTTAAATGATGACTCCCACCCTTTGCACTGCAACTTTCAGCTTCTTCCCTCCAGACGGAGGTTTGCTGTCCCAAAAAGTAGAACCCAGCGCTACAAAAACAGCTTTGTCCCTGCTGCTGTCAAAGAGTTGAACAAGCTATAAAAATTATATTGTACATATTTTATATTTACCTATTTTGTAAGATGTGTGCCTGTGTTTGTGTCTATGTTGAATGTAATTGTGGCTTGTAAATATGGATGTCACCAACTGCAAAACAAATCTACCTACGGGTACAAATAAAGTAACCTGAACCTGAACCTGGTTGCAGGGCGGCCTGCCGCTGTTGGTGTGCATCTGGGGTGGGTAGTCGGTGGGCTTGCATGGGTGCTCGGGGTTGTCGCATGGCATGTGGGGCGCCATGTGGATCCAGCCCATGGTTCACTTTTGTGACTATTGTTGTCCATGTTTGTGTGTGTAAGATGAGTGGGAATGGGTATGGCTGCCCCATCCTGTTTGTGGTGCTGGAAGTGCCAGGGCGCGTTGCTGGTGGGTCCTGGGCTGCTCACACTGGCGGCCCTCGTCCTGGGTTGGGATTTGGGGGCAGTGGGTGGCCTCATGAACCAGTTTGCAAGCTGGCTTCGGGGGGGGGGGAGGGGCTTTGCTTTTAGACCACCTTCCTCGCAGTCTTATTTCCCGCCCTCCCTCTCCCCCTGACTCTGGGTGAAATATGTATCTTCTTGGATACATTTAGGGCTTTGGGGTGGGGGTGTGCCGGACTGTGTCGGCGAAGGGGATACCTTTGCTGTGCGGTGGGGCTGCACTCACCTCAATTTTAATTGTATTTTAGACACTGAGGGCTTGGGGAGATGGGGGCCCCACTGCCCATCACAGTGGCTAGCAGTGCTCCAATCACCATCCCCCCAATTTTAATTGCACTTTGGTAGTCCACACATTTACACACAATTATGTCATATAACCAACATACATCCACCATGTTTTGTGCAGCGGGGAGGGGGGTGGGGGTCTTCCCCCACCCCTGTTGCCCTCCTCCTGCTGGGGGTGTGGGGACTCGGTGGGGATCCTGGGACCCGCCATGTTGTCAGAATCCCTGGGTGCTACTGAATGTATAGATACAACCAAGGGAGTGAGAGCGGGACTGAATATGAGAGTAAGTGAGAGTGAGGGGGTGATGAATGGAGGTGGTGATGGTGGGTTGGTTTTGTGCGGCGCTTTGCGTGTCGGATGGCATCTCGGGGCGCCTGCGGTGGTCTGCTGATCAGTCGCTCGGGTGGGCGCCAGGGGTGGGGGTCTGCTTCTCTGGCCTGCGCCGGCAGTCTCCCCGGCCACTGCCGGGCACTGGTGCGCGTTCAGGCTCACTGCATCTGCTTCGCAGCCGCCTTAAGAAGCAAGGGTGAATGAGGGGTGAGATTGAACAGGTACAGGAGTGAGAGAGAATGGGTGAGTCTGGGTGAGTGAGAGTGAGTGCACATGGGTGCGCATGGGAGCATGTGGGTGTGAAGGTGTGGGGAGGGGTGTGTCTGTGAGTCGGGAGGTGCTGGATTAAGGGGGGTAGTGCCTCTCGGCAATGTTGGCTCCTCTGAGCGGGGGGGACTTCTTTTGGCATGGGGATCCCCGGGGTGTGCGGCGGTGGTGCTGGGGGGGGCACTGGAGGGGTGCTTGGGGGGGTTCGCGCCGGGGGGCACGGGCTGGTCTCCGGCCCAGGGGTGGGGTCGCTGGCTTCCTGGGGCCCGGGGGTAGGGGACTGGTGGGTTTGGGGATGTGGGCTCATCGCGCCGGCGACCTCGCCTCCCTCGATCATCCCTCCGGGGGCGGATGCCTGACTTTCCTGGGGCTTGCTGACCTCGAACATTTGTGCCCTGTGGGGGTTGGTGGCGCTGCCTTGCCTGCTCAGGGTTCCCGGTGGGAGAGCTGCTGCGACCAGCCCTCCACTTTGTATGTTTCCTGACAAACCACTCACATGCACACACTTATTTTGCATGCACTCTCATATCTATGCACACAGACATACAAGTGTCTCTCCTTTAATAGGTGCAGAAACCAGACTTGTGTTGAGACATCTTCGGTGAAAGAAGCAGTTTGTCTTCTGTTTGTTTTAGTTGTTGGTTTGTTTGTCTTTTTGTCTGTTCCCCTCCTTTTTCTTTCTCCCTCCACACACTTCTTTTCCCTCTTCCCCATCCTGTTGGGTCTTCCATGAGTAAAATAATTAAAATAAAGTATTAAAAGTTATTACAGGAGGAGTTTACAACAATATACAATACATAGTTAGGTACTGTATAAGCTCCTCTTGGCAAAGTAAATCTGTTTTGGCACAATAAGGGTGACAGATCCCTGTTCTGCTTGTCTAGCTGCCTGACAGGATGGGGGGGGGGGGGGACTGCTTTTCAAAGTGTTGCTTGAGTTTGGACTTTAAGATCACATGCTTAGAGCTGAATTTCAATATCTTGAACTTCTTCACCAATGCAAATTCCTTTTCAACTGCCCTCATTTCAGCAGCAGAATTTATGTTCGCAGCCAGTTCGTTATAGTAGTCATTTTTTAACTGCCTATGTTTTTTTTACTGCCTACACTGACAGAGGATGCAGCTAGCAGTAATGATATAATTAGTGGTAAGCATTATGTGGACAATTCTATAATTTGAGGGCAATTTTAGCTTCAGCAATTAAAACAAAAATATCCTTAATTCTATGCATTTCTATTAGGTATTTAAAAAAAAAAATCAAATAATTGCATTTGCCCAGCTCATCAAAGATGCACTTTTTATAATGTATGTTAGTGGCTGTGTGATACAGTTTGAGCAGCCCTGTTACCAAAAGATGTGGAGAGCCTAAGTTACGCCCCCTCTACGTCCGCACATAGGACATTAAAACGGAAAATATCTTCATTGAAATGAATGGCAAGAGTGAAATTATCTTTTGATCCCGATCGAATTTTGCCATGAGCTACACATATGATGTTTGTCAATTTAAAAGATAATTTTCCACGTAAATAATGATGAAGGCTGTTGTCTAACTGTTAAGGTATAAGGTGATGAAAATATGTAAATTAAAAGACTACAAACACAGAGATAGTTACTTCACTCTGGGCACACTTTGAACACTTAATGGCACTTTTCCACTAGCACTACTCAGCCCGACTCGCCTCGACTAGACTTGCCTCGACACGGTGTAGTTTGTTTTCCATTACAAGTGATTACCACTTCAAAGTAGGTGGGATCTTTACAGCAAGGCAGCCTGACACTCTTGTGACGTCATTTGTATGTGACACAAGCAAAACACAAGATGGAGAACATCGAGGCGATGGTATACCTGCTGTTCGATCTGTGTTTTTTTGTCTGAGTAAAGACATAAAAGGAGAGACAGAGAAGGCTACAGGTGGCGAGATGAAACACTAGAAAAGTACAGGAGAGTTTGGGAAGCCACAGAGTAGTATAAAGCTAAAGACGTGAGGATATGAACTAGATGATGTATGAGGGTAAGCTAATGATTGCTAATGCTAGTTTGCTACAGTCATTATTAAGTCCCCTGTACAACATTGTAATGGCGGCAAGTTATCGCTATTAGGTATTAAAATATGTATGCTGTGTGTGTGTTTCAGATTGCTCTCTTGTGGTAAAATGATCGATGCAAGCCGTTGATCTGAGTATTCAACCGAGCCTCCCAGTGATGGGATGTCATTGTTCACGAACGTACAGTGGTTGCAGAACTTCAGGATGTCTGAAGAAACATTTAGCTTCCTGTGCAACAGATTGCTCTGAGCCATGTGAAAGTCATGGAGAGACTTTTGAGACTTCATGGGATGTACCTGCTGCAGCAGCACTTGAGCCTGTGGTGGCAGTGGCATAGGGTGTAGAGTTGGAGGGCAGAGATGTAGGAGATGTTCTGATGCAGTACTTGTGGGGCAATAGTTAATCTTATTGCATTCCCGTTCATGTGCCTATCTATACATGTTCTCCTTTTGTATTGCACTTGGAATTTTGACAATAAACTTTTGTACCTTTTGCAGATATGTTTCCACTTTTGTTCATAAGTTTTATTTGTGAAGGTTACCAACCTTAAACCCTAACCCAGTATTAGGAAATACAGATGCTAATATTGTTACACACTGTAGCACCAGATTATTTAGCATCTCAGACAAGGGACAGTGGATAAGCATGGGAGAACAATGCTCAAGAGGTTCCTGGCGAGATAGCAGGAAGGAGTCAAGGACGTAGGGGGTTGAATGCAGTGTAATGCAAATGTCATGTTGTGTGTGGGAAAATGCCATGAAACTTGTGAGGAGAGATTTGGGTAAAAGAAGAGTGCCTGCTTAAATGTGTCAGTCTGTTCTGTGCTTGAGAGATGTGAAGTGTGTAATAAACTGTCTGCCATGAATCAGCCTCTTATTTCACACACTCCACACTGGTGACCCAAGACGTATTATGGAACATGAGGCAAGATCCCCGGAGCCGGCCCGGTCAGGAAGCTCCAGCGAGGCGGCAGCCATCCCACAGACAGCCCGGACTGGAACCCCCAGCCACGCGTGCGCGGTTTCAGTCAAGCTACCGGATTTCTGGCAGCACAACCCGCGCTCTTGGTTCCACCACACCGAGGCCCAGTTCGCCCTCCGGGGAGTAACGGCAGACAACACCAGATTCTACCATGTGGTCACAGCGCTGGACACCCACACAGCCCAGCAGGTAGTGAGCCTGCTCGATCAGCCTCCAGCCAGCAACAAATACGAGGCGCTCAAGGCTGCGCTCACCCGGCGCTACACGCTCTCGGAATGTGAGAGAGCGGAGAGGCTCCTGACGCGGGCCGAGTAAGGAGATGGTTCGGCCATAGACCTGATGGAGAAGATGCTGGCGTTAATGGGCATGGACAACGGGCACTTTCTGTTTGCCCACCTCTTCCTCCGGAACCTTCCAACAGTGGCGAGAGCGGTTCTGGCCAATTCGCCGTTACTGACCGCGCGTGACTACCGTGCGCTAGCCCAGGAGGCAGACCGGATCATCATCACCACCAGGGCGATCACAGTCAACGCGGCAGCGGCAGAGCCCAGCGAGATGACCAGAGGAGGCGAGGAGCCACCGACGGTAGCAGCAGCAGGGGCCAAGGAGCGCCAGAGAGACACGCTCTGCTTCTACCACCACCGCTTCGGAGAGAACGCACACAGATGTGTGCCACCGTGCCAATTCAAGCACTCGGGAAAACGTCACGGCCGGCAGTCGGTAGCAGCTGCGACCCTCGGTGAAGAGAACAAGCTGCTCTACCTGACGGACGCGCGCTCGGGGAGGCGTTTCCTCATGGACACCGGAGCCCAGAAGAGCTTCATCCTGCCGACCTACACCGACCGGCTGGCAAGACCTAGCTGCCCCGAGATGTTGGCAGCAAACGGCTCGGAAATTAAGACCTTTGGTGAGAGGACACTGATCTTATCTCTACACGGCCGTACATACGAGTGGACTTTTGTCGTAGCAGCACTGAATTACCATATCCTGGGGGCTGATTTTCTGTGTGCACATGGTTTACTGGTTGATGTTGCTAATAGGCGCCTGGTTAATGCACTGTCCTTTGACTCTCTCCCCTGTATAGCTCGAGTGACCCGGGCAACAGCACAAGCCAACGTCACAGCTCCAGGCGGTAAGTTCCACACACTGCTCACTCAGTTTCCAGCACTCACGGTCCCGACGTTTTCGGGGGCCATCGCTAAACACGGGGTGGAGCACTTTATCACCACCACCGGGCCGCCCGTTTTTGCAAGACCTCGGCGCTTGGACGCAGCTAAACTGGCCATAGCGCGCGAGGAGTTCGCCAACCTGGAAAGGTTGGGCATCATCAGGCGTTCGAACAGCCCATGGGCATCCCCGCTACACATGGTCCCTAGGGCTGAGGGATCGTGGCGACCGTGCGGTGATTTCCGCAGGTTGAACAACGCCACAGCGCACGACCGCTACCCAATTCCCCACATACAGGATTTTTCCGTTCACCTCGTCGGAGCGCGCATTTTTTCTAAAATAGACCTTGTCCGCGGTTACCACCAAGTCCCAGTGCGCGCGGAGGACGTACCCAAAACAGCGGTAATAACTCCATTCGGTCTATTCGAGTTCCTGCGCATGCCATTCGGGTTAAAAGGAGCGGCACAGACATTCCAGCGCATGATGGATGCAGTGCTGCGCGATCTCCCGTTCGTGTTTGTCTACCTGGACGATATCCTGGTAGCCAGTGTGTCCGAAGACGAACACGAAACCCACCTCTCAACGGTTTTCCGGAGGTTGGAGGAGCACAGGTTAGTAATCAACCCGGCGAAATGCCAGTTCGGCGTGATGGAGATTGATTTTTTGGGGCACTGCGTCTCTCCTGAAGCAGCGATCCCGCTGCCTGACAAAGGGCGCACCGTGGCAGATTTTCCCCGGCCTCAGACGGTCAGGGCACTGCAGGAATTTTTGGGGATGGTGAATTTTTATAACCGTTTCCTTCCCCGTGCGGCGCGGCTCATGCAACCATTGTACGCCGCGCTCAAGAAACAGAAACCCGCGGATAGGGTCGAATGGACCCCGGAGCGAGAGTGGGCGTTCTCGGAAGTTAAAGCAGCCCTGGCAAACGCCGCACTGCTGGCGCATCCGGACCCGATGGCCCAGATAGCACTCACCACCGATGCTTCAGATGAGGCCATAGGGGCTGTCGTAGAGCAGCGCGTCGCCGGGGCTTGGCAGCCGCTCGCTTTTTTCAGCAGAACTTTGCGCGACAGCGAACGCAAATACAGCGCGTTTGACAGGGAGTTACTGGCTCTCCACCTGGCCATACACCACTTCCAGTTCTGGCTGGTAGGGCGCAGCTTCACCACGTTCGTGGATCACAAGCCACTAACGTTCGCGATGGCCAAGGTTTCAGAACCGTGGTCGGGCCGGCAGCAGAGACAGCTGGCTGCGATCTCAGAGTTTACTACCGATATTCAGCATGTGTCGGGTAAACTGAATGTGGTGGCGGACTGGCTCTCGCGCGCCGTGGTGGCCCCAGTCTACGTGGGGATAGATTACGCAGCCATTGCCGCGGAGCAGATTAGCGACGCAGACGTGCGCGCGCTCCAGTCTGGACCAACAGGGTTAAGGCTAGAGAGCAGGGTGCTGCAAGATGGCGCCCCCCCCCCCCCCCAATCTGCGATGTCTCCACGGGACGCCCGCGTCTGGTGGTCCCAGTCACATGGCGCCGCCGCGTGTTTGAGTCGGTTCACACTCTGGCGCACCCAGGAGTGTGTGCGTCGGTCAAAATGGTGGGAGAGAAGTTTGTGTGGCCGAGCCTACGCAAACAAGTAAAAGAGTGGGCTGCAGCCTGCGTGGCATGCCAACGAGCCAAGGTACACAGGCACACGAAGGCTCCCTTGGAGCCATTTCCGGTACCGGCTAAGAGGTTCAACCATGTGCACGTGGACCTCGTGGGCCCCCTCCCGCCATCACAGGGATGCACGCACCTCCTGACAGTAGTGGAGCGCACCACGCGCTGGCCAGAAGCAGTCCTGCTGGCGGCAACCACGTCCGCAGATGTAGCACGCGCTTTTTTAACAGCATGGGTGGCGCGTTTGGAGTCCCGGACATTACGTCCGACAGGGGCCCACAATTTGTTTCCGAACTCTGGTCCGCAATGGCCCGCAGCCTGGGTGTTACAATTCATCGCACAACCGCATACAACCCACAGGCCAATGGTTTATGCGAGCGTTTTCATAGATCACTGAAAGCAGCGCTCAGGGCTTCACTGACGGATGCAAATTGGGTAGACAGGCTGCCGTGGGTTTTATTGGGGTTGCGCTCCGCGCCAAAAGAGGATCTGGAAGCTTCCCCGGCAGAGCTGGTTTTCGCGCAGCCCCTACGGCTGTCCGGGGAATTTCTGCCAGATAATCCCGCACTGGACAGCTGCCCGTCTCAGCTTTTGCAGCGTAGCACAAACACAGGCACGCTGCCGGGCCCTGCCCACCACTGTTTTCCACGTGCTTTCGTGCCTAAAACTTTGAAGAACGCGGAGTTCGTGTTCGTCAGACACGACGCCCACCGCCCTCCTTTGCACCCACCCTATGATGGATCGTTCAGAGTGTTGGAAACAGGGGATAAGCATTTTTTGCTAGACTTGGGGGGTAGGCGGGAAAAAATTGGCATAGACAGACTCAAACCCGCTTTCGTTGTGGCGGAAGAGCAAGTGCTGTTGGCTAGGGCCCCTCGGCGTGGAAGACCCCCACGGAGAGCTCCCCAGGGAAACAATTCACCAGAGCAGCCACACGGACAGACCGAAGTGCCCCCCCCCCCCCCCCCCCCCGGTCACGGCTCACCCGCAGTCAGACACACTCCCATCAGCCCCCCACCGGCACAGCAGCGCCACGGAGGCAGTAAACCCCAGTTACAGCAGATACGGGAGGAGACGTAAGCCCAAATGGCGTGTGGACTGATGTTCTATTGTTCTATCTAAGATGCTGGGGGGGGGGTGGAGTGTAACACCAGATTATTTAGCATCTCAGACAAGAGACAGTGGATAAGCATGGGAGAACAATGCTCAGGAGGTTCCTGGCGAGATAGCAGGAAGGAGTCAAGGACGCAGGGGGTTGAATGCAGTGTAATGCAAATGTCATGTTGTGTGTGGGAAAATGCCATGAAACTTGTGAGGAGAGATTTGGGTAAAAGAAGAGTGCCTGCTTAAATGTGTCAGTCTGTTCTGTGCTTGAGAGATGTGAAGTGTGTAATAAACTGTCTGCCATGAATCAGCCTCTTATTTCACACACTCCATAATATGAGAATTGTGTGTTGGGACTTGCCGTAGCCCAGCCGGGAGGTTGGGGGGCGATGATGTCAGGTGGGCTACAGCTGGAGTATATATTGTGTTGAATGTTCAAAAAAAGGGAGTTCAGTGTTCAGCAGAGAGAAGCTGTCGTCCCATATTATTCAGATACAGTGATCCCTCGCTACTTCGCGCCTCACCTTTCGCGCCCTCAGTGCATCGCGGATTTTTCAAAAATATTCATCAAAAATTCAAAATTGAGAAAAAATGGGCGGGCGCTAGCAGAAGGCAGGGAGACTACATTAGAACATCAGGTATCAACACGGAGAGCCCGCACAACTCAAAATCCACCTCTCTGTTCGCTGTTCTCGTGTTGGCTCGGCTCGGGAATCTCGCAAGCTGATTGGCCGAGACGTTTTACCCAGCTTCTCTCCCTGCCGAGCACCCATACCCAGCGAAGGAAGACCGCATTCAGAATCAGAATCAGAATCAGAATCAGCTTTATTGGCCAAGTATGCACAACACATACAAGGAATTTGACTTTGGCTAAAAACTTGCTCTCGTTGTTCAGGTGAAGGATTTAAATAAGGATTCAATGACAACCAGAGTATGTACAGTAAATTACAGTCTGTCCACATTTCTATAAAAGGATGCAAATATATACAGGAATATATGCAGTTATTTACTCGGACTAACCACACTTTGCAGAAATATATGAAAAAATATACAATCACACAGTATTTCAATGTGGACTCAGATTCAGTGATATAATGTGAATGAAGTAAAAAGCAGTGTGAGAGTTATGTGCAATGTAATAATGGATGAAAAGTCATGAGTACAGCAACAGGTAGGACTAGGTGAATGTTAGGAGTTCATCAGAGTGATGGCTTGAGGAAAGAAACTGTTCCTGTGACGGGTGGTTTTGACCTTCAGTGATCTATAACGACGACCAGAAGATAGAAGTTCAAACATATTCATTGTTCTTTATCGCTCGTGTTGCTTAGTCTCGCCGCGTGGAACTTTTCGCTGTTCTCTTGTGCCTTTTTGTGCGAAATAGTCTTCCCGTCGAGCCACTACGCCGCCTCCTACAGCTTCTCCAGCTCTATCGGAAGCTGCCCTCGACGATCCTGCGCCTCTAGCACCTGACGATGAGGCGTCACCTGAGGAGCAGTAAAGCTCTCATTAACCTGTGCAGTAAATCATCTTCATCTTGAGTTACGCATCTTGTTATAAGAATAAAAGAGTTCTAAAAACATATTTATGTATACTTTATTTACATCTGCGTATGTATGTACACTTACACACACACACACACACACACGTATCATATGAGAGAGAGAGTGAGAGAATGAACGTACGTATTATTTATGGGTGACGTCATTAGGGGTGACGCTACTTCGCGGTTTTTCACTTTTCGCGGTCGGTTCTGGAACCCATTAACCGCGATAAGTGAGGGATCACTGTATAACATTTGGCGACAAGGAAGATGGGCACGTGCGTCAGAGAACCACCTCTATTCCTGCAGTCCCTGGGTGCACCGGCTATACCGTGGGCCCGCTGGAGGGGCATATTCGATGTGTATGTGACAGCGGCCAGCCTTGGTGACACCAGTGTGGAAAGACGGAGGAGTCTGTTGGTCCACTACCTCGGCACAGAGGGGCAATAGCTATTTTTTGGACTGTGCGGCGGTGGTTTGCTGGAAAACGGGCTGGGACTAATGGACAGTACCTTCGGTGATCATTCCACCGTCACTGAGTGAAGGTACAAATTTTTTGACTGTCAACAATGAACGGGTGAGTCCACACAGTTTTTCATTACGGAGCTCCACAGCCTAGCAAAGAAGTGTGCTTTTGGGCCTATCGAAGAAGAGCTAGCTCAGGATAAGCTAGCCCACAGCACCAACAATGTGTGGCTAAAAAATAAGGCTAACCAGGGACTTGCTCTCGCTTGAACACATGTTGGACATGGTCAGACAATGGGAGTCTACAGCCCTACAAAAGCTGAGCATTGGCTAGCGAGGAGTCAACTAGCCATATTTTCCTGCCGAGCTCGGCGGTTAGCATGTTAGCTAAGCCTTGGGGGTGGACTCGGAAAAAGCGTCTGACAAAGGCGCGGGACAGGGCCCACACCGTCACCCCTAGCTCATTAGCGGCGGGACCCAGTGACACCAGACGGGTGTGTGTAGCACATATTAGATTAGATTAGATTAGATTAGATTAGATTCAACTTTATTGTCATTACACATGTATGAATACAAGGTAACGAAACACAGTTTAGCATCCAATCAGAAGTGCAAAGGACAGCAGTGCAGTATATACGGTAATTAACAGTATGTGCAATTTAAGCAAATATATGCAAATATATGCAGCAGTGCAGAAAGTTAAAAGTACTGTTATGTGCAAATAATGTGCAATAAGTTAGATGTAGTTATGTAGTTATGCAGTTATGTACAGGTGAGGATGGTAAAAGATGATTGTAAGAGAGTCAGCGGGGAACTAAATTCAATAACGTGACAGCTGTTGGAAAGAAACTGTTCCTAAACCTGCTGGTTCTAGTCCGAAGGCTTCTGAAACGTCTTCTGGAGGGGAGAAGCTGGAACAGTCCATGAGCAGGATGGTTGGAGTCCCTAAGAATGCTGCGTGCCCGGCGCAGACATCTTTTCCTGTAGACGTCCTCTATAGCTGGAAGTGGAGTCCCTGTGATGCGTTGGGCGGTTTTCACCACCCGCTGCAGCGCCTTGCGGTTAGCTACAGAGCAGCTCCCATACCAGAGTGTGATACAGTTGGTCAGGGTGCTCTCTATCACGCAGCGGTAGAAGTTGCCCAGGATGTCAGCTGACAGATGGTTCTTCTTCAATGTCCTCAAGAAGAAGAGGCATATGGGGAAGGGGCCATTGAAATGGTATGTGCTTCAGCTCGACGGGGTTGACGTGCCTCTTATGGTGGACTCAGGGGCAGGCAGGTTCATCCTGTGTGTGGCCACGCTGAGAAGATTATTCCCCAGAAAACCCATCAATGAGGGTGCAGTGAAGATGTTTGGATTCGGCCATGCAGAGATTGAAATGGTGAGTACGAACGATTTTTTGGTGACGTGTGGGTTGAAGACGGTGCCCAGTTTCACTTTCCAGATGGCACACCGTGGGGCGGACCTGCTGGGAATCGACCTGCTGGGTGTGCTGGGTTTTTGCATTAGGGACCTGGAGGGCTCAACTGTGCTGACGGTGTATCCCGATTGGCACCTCCGCTGGCCCGCATTGCTTAGGGGCCTAGGATGCATCACAGCATTCCATCACCGCCCACTTATTGACATGAGCATGGCGCCAAAGATCCAGTCACTACGGCGACTCCCCCTCACGCTGCGGGATGATGTTAGAGCAGAATTATCCAAATTACTGGAGGCGGGCATCATCGAGAAGGTGGATGCCTCACCTTGGATATCCAACATCATGGTGGCCAAAAAGAAGTCGGGGGGCATCAGATCGTGCATAGACCTCCGGATGGTGAATAAGGCAATTATCCCAGACAGATACCCTCTCCCGACCATGGAGGAGCTCACAGCAACGTTCAGTGGGTCACAGATATTCACAAAGCTAGATCTCTGCCACCCTGCCAGCAGGAACCTGACAGCATTCGTGACCCATATGGGGATCCTCGGATACACCCGAGTGCTGTTTGGCCTGGGCTCAGTGCCAGCTGTTTCCAGAAAATCATGTTGACGATTCTGGCCTGTTTCAAGGGCGTGGTAGCATATTTGGACGACATTGTGGTGCATGGTGCAACTCGGGAGGAGCATGATGAGCAGCTGGAGCGGGTCCTGGTGATACTTCAAGAACACGGGATCACCCTGAATGGCGAGAAGTGCATCTTTGCAGCAGACTTCATAGAGTTTGTGGGGTTCCGGCTGACCAGAAGAGGGCTTCAACCCCTACATTCGAATGTGGAAGCGGTTCTCCGTCTTCCGGAACCCTCTACACCCGCACAGATCTTGTCATTTCTGGGTATGGTAAACTTTTATGGATGGTTTATTCCCCATTACTCAGAGATGATCGAACCTCTCCAGACCTTGTTGAAGCAGGAAGCTCCGTGGGAGTGGACTCCAGCCTGCTCGGGGGGCGGTTGCCAAGTTGAAACGCCAACTCACCTCCACTCCGGTGTTGGCCCATTTTGACCCAAACCGGACAACCATCGTCACCTGTGATACATCTGGTTCGGCGGTAGGGGCGGTTATGTCCCAGGTGCAAGACGGCATGGAACGCCCAGTGGCATTTGCGTCGAGGTCCCTCTCGGCGGCGGAGCAAAAATATGCTGTGTGTGAGAGGGAGGGGCTCGCTTGCATCTGGGCATGTGAGCGGCGGTATGTTTACCTCTACGGGCGCCATTTCATCCTGAGGATGGACCACCGGGCGCTCACAACCTTGCTGGAGACGTCGGGTTTGGGGCGCAGGCCTCTGAGGACCCACAGGTGGATGGAGCGGCTGAGGGCCTATAATTTCACCACCCAGTTCACCCCAGGCAAAGATAACATCGTGGCGGACCTCCTGTCCCGCGCCATGGTCAATTCCATGCTACCGGACGATGGTGACAATGACCCAGATGAGGCAGATCTGATTAACGAGCTGCATGGGACCCTTCGGGATATGGTATCTCCCCAAGAACTCCGGGCGAAATCGGAAAAGGATCCAGTGCTGGTGCAACTCGCTCAGTGATCGGGGGATGGAGGTAGCCTGCAAAGGTGCAGCGTGAGCTAGCACTGTTCCATCGAGTCAAGGATGAGCTGAGCTGCCGGAACGACGTGTGTGTGGCAAGGGGATACTGCACCCTGATCCCGTCGTCCCTGAGGGCGCGTGTCCTGATGATGCTACACGAGGGTCATTTGTCCGTGGTCAGGGTGAAGCAACGCAGTAGCGACTCGGTCTGGTGGCCAGGTATCGACAAAGACATCAAGGCCATGGTGAAACACTGCGTGCCGTGTTTGGAAAGTGGGAAGACCGGCGGACCACCTCCCCCAGCCTTGCAGCCAGTGTCATATCCGGAAGGACCCTGGAGGCACGTGGAACTGGATATCTGTGGCGAGCTGCACGCAGCACCCTCAAATAGCCAGTTCTTGCTCGTGGCCTATGACTTGTTCTCAAAATGGCCGGAGGTGCTGCCAACCAACTCGGTCATGACGGATGTGGTCACGACTTTCTTTTTGTCCCTGTTTGCCAGATGGGGGATACTGAGCACGATTACAAACAGACAACGGTCTGCAGTTCAGCTCTGGTGTGTTCGAGGAATTCCTAAGTAGTAAGGGTGTGGAACACGTCAAGACCATGTTCTATCACCCTCAGGCCAATGGAGGCATTGAGCGGTTTAACAAAATGCTGAAGAAGGGACTGAGAGCGCATTTAGCAGATGGTTTTGCATTCCCGGACGCCCTGCAGAGCACGCTGCTTTACTACAGGGTGACGGCCCATGACACGACAGGCTGTTCTCCGGCGGCTCTCATGCTGAGGCGTGAAATGCTCCTTCCAGTGGATCGACTGAGGCCACCCATGACTCGTTCTCCAAGGGGTGCGGATGCTGCACGGGGCCGTGTCGCCGAACAGCAACGTAAAATGAAATGGCAGTTTGATAAGAAGCACAGAGTGAGAGGCCATGGACTGAAAGTGTCAGACCGGGTGTGGCTCAAACACCCTAACCGCACCCATAAGCTACAACCACTATGGACAGAGCCACTGTGGACTGTAAGGCAGCAGGGCCAGGACACGTTTGAGCTTGCAGACAGGTCGCGGTGGCACTCCAGCAGGCTTAGGAAGTCTACACCAGAACTGAGGGCTGAAAAGGCAGCGGGCCAGCCTGATATGAGTTGGGACTGGTGGGACTGGAATGGTGAGGGTCCCCAGGTGAGGCCGACGGTGCCCGGCGCAGAGTCTAATCCTAGGGGACGCCCGGCTAAACTTCGTCAGAGGCCTAGGTACCTGGAGGACTGTGTTGAGAACTGCAATGTTTGACGCCTGTTGGGACTAAGCGGCAGAATAACCCGCTCCTACATGGTGGGGTGTTCTGGCAGTCTACCCAGACACCCGTCTAGTTTTGACCGTTTACTGTTATGTATATGTATGTGGAAAAAAAAAGCAATCTGTTCGCATTACTGGTAATATGTTCATTTAAAAAAAAGGGGGGGGCGAGGGTTCTGGCACTTTGTGAAGGGGGGAAATGTTACATATGAGAATTGTGTGTTGGGACTTGCCGTAGCCCAGCCGGGGGGTCGGGGGGCGATGACGTCAGGCGGGCTACGGCTAGAGTATATATTGTGTTGAATGTTCAAATAAAGGGAGTTGTGTTGAGCAGAGAGAAGTTGTCGTCCCGTATTATTCAGACATAACAAATATGGCACAAAATTTGTCAATATACTGGTACTATCACTAAAGTGTGCGGTGTCTTCTGCACTGGCACATCCAACAATAGTGTTTTTGGAAAGAAAGAACTTATTTGGTTACTTTTTCTTAAAAATGAGCCATTATTTTCAACGTCACTGATAAATGTTTTGTTTGTACTGTTAACTCTTTTCCCACCAGTGTCTTAACAGACAAAATAGAAAATCATGATGCAATCACATAGGTCACCAAATTGTTTATTACAATCAGCAGCTAAATCCAGATTATTTAGAATGTACAAAATTCAAACTCTGTAAAAAAAAAAAAAAACTTGGAATGGGTCACACACACCATGCCAGCCACTCGTCGCAAGGTCGCCCAGGACACCAAGGAATGCTTGATTGAAGGCAGCATTGAAGGCAGCATTCTGAGTCATCTCCTCCCTTCGCAAAGTAGTTTCATGTTCCCTTGATTATGTGCCGCACTGCCGCTCATGCTGGTCCCGGTTCAGCAAATCTTCAGCCTGCATCTCTGTAAATAGTGTAGTAAGGTCCGGTTTAAGCTGGATCGTTTTCCTATTGCCTAGACGAAAGACAGAAATTGGTGGTGGTTAAACAAAGCAAGTTTAAAACAAATTTAAAAAAAATGAATCATTATGGTGTCAGAGGGGTGGCTTAAGACTGGCTAGTATCACCAATCGGAAAGAGTTTGTTCAGATGAGGCAGCACAGGTCTAGTTGTTTGAACATTACCTGTGGTGTCCCACAGGGGTCAGTCTTAGGGCCAAAATTACTTATTTTATACATGTACGTATATGATGTCTGTAAAGTGTCTGATTTCTTTAAAGTTGTTAATTTTGCCAATGACACAAATATCATATGTACAGAGACCAACCTGCCACAGCTTTTAATTATATAAGCTTAAAGATTGGTTTGACAAAAACAAATTATTAAATTTAAGTAAAACTAAGATTATGCTATTTGGTAATCATAAAATCAGAAATTAAGTTGGTAATTAATGATATATTGATTGAAAGAGTGTATAAGTTTTGTTGTTTTTTTATTGACCACAGGCTCAGTTGGGGTCCTCACATACAGTATTTGAGTTCAAAGAATTCAGGAAGTATAGGAGTAATAAATAAAAACAGGTACATCCTGCACCAAAAAACCTTACGAATATTACAGTGGTGTGTAAAAGTGTTTGCCCCCTTCCTGATTTCTCATTTTTTTGTATGTTTGTCACACTTAAATGTTTCAGATCATCAAACAAATTTAACTATTAGACAAAGAAAACACAATTAAGCACAAAATGCAGTTTTTATATGAAGGTGTTTATTATTAAGGGTAAAAAAAAATACAAACCTACATGGCCCTGTGTGGAAAAAGTGACCCCCTCCCCCCAAAAAAACAACAAAAAAACAAAACATAAATTAACTGTGGTTTATCACATCTTTGGAAAGCTAATTTCAATTTCTCTAGCCACACCCAGGCCTGACTATTGCCACACCTGTCCTTAATTAAAAAAAAAAAAAATCACTTAAATAGGACCTGCCTGACAAAGTGAAGTAGACCAAAAGATCCTCAAAAGCTAAACATCATGCTGCGATCCAAAGACATTCAAGAACAAAAGAGAAACAAAGTAATTGAGATCTATCAATCTGGAAAAGGTTATGAAGCCATTTCTAAAGCTTTGGGACTCCAGCGAACCACAGTGAGAGCCATTATCCACAAATGGCGAAAACATGAAACAGTGGTGAACCTTCCAAGGAGTGGCCGGCCGACCAAAATAACCCCAAGAGCGCAGTGACGACTCATCCAAGAGGTCACAAAAGACCCCACAACAACATCCAAAGAACTGCAGGCCTCATGCCTCAGTTAAGGTCAGTGTTCATCACTCCACCATAAGAAAGAGACTGGGCAAAAATGGCCTGCATGGCAGAGTTCCAAGACGAAAACCACTGCTGAGCAAAAAGAACATAAAGGCTCTTCTCAGTTTTGCCAGAAAACATCTTGATGATCCCCAAGACTTTTGGGCACATACTCTGTGGACTGACAAGACAAAAGTTGAACTTTTTGGAAGGTGTGTGTGCCATTACATCTGGCGTAAAAGTAACACAGCATTTCAGAAAAGGAACATCATACGAACAGTAAAATGTGGAGGTAGTGTGATGGTCTGGGGCTGTTTTGCTGCTACAGGACCTGGAAAGCTTGCTGTGGTAAATGGAACCATGAATTCTGCTGTCTACCAAAAGATCCTGAAGGAGAATGCCCGGCCATCTGTTTGTGACCTCAAGCTGAAGCGCACTTGGGTTCTGCAGCAGGACAATGATCCAAAACACACCAGCAGGTCCACCTCTGAATGACTTAAGAAAAACAAAATGAAGACTTTGGAGTGGCCTAGTCAAAGTCCTGACCTGAATCCGACTGAGATGCTATGGCATGACCTTAAAAAGGCGGTTCATGCCCCCAAACCCTCCAGTGTAGCTGAATTACAATAATTCTGCAAAGATGAATGTCGCTAAGTGCTTGCTCACACAGGATCATCTGATTGCTGGGTCCTTCTGCAATTGTGGGGTTTTCCCTGCATTTGGTAGTGCTATGAGATGACTTTTGTTGTGATATGGTGCTATATAAATAAAACAAATAAAAATAAGCTGAATGAAAGGGCCAAAATTCCTCCACAGTGCTGTAAAAGACTCATTGTCAAGGTCACAAAAAAAAAAAAAATTAAAAAAAAAATTGCCAGTTATAGCAAGTTGTTGCTGCTAAGGGTGGCCCAACCAGTTATTAGGTTTAGGGGGCAATCACTTTTTCCACACAGGGCCATGTAGGTTTGGATTTTTTCCCCCCTTAATAATAAACACCTTAATTTAAAAAAAACCTGCATTTTGTGTTTATTTGTGTGATCTTTGTCTAATATTTAAATTTGTTTGATGACCTGAAACATTTAAATGTGACAAACGTACAAAAAAATGAGAAATCAGGAAGGGGTCAAACACTTTTTCACACCACTGTATATCATGCTCTATTTCTACCATATCTTACTTATTGTGTTGAAATCTGGGGAAATACATAAAAAACCAAACTAAAACAAATATGCACATTGCGAAAAAGAGCTATTTGAATTATAAATCATGCACAATTTAGGGAGCATAGAAACCCATTATTTCTGAGATCAGGGACATTAAAATTTTTGGATTTAGTAAAATTAAGAACAGCTGCAGTTATTTTTAAAGCAACAAAGAAACAACTACCGCTGGCATTATAAAATATGTTTAAATTTAGAGAAGGACGTTATGACTTAAGCGCAAATTTACTACTGCCTACTGTTCGATCAACTCGGAAAAGCATGTGCATATCTGTTTGTGGTGTTAAACTCTGGAGTCTGGACATGACAGTGAAAACAACTAATAACATTATTAAATTTAAAACAGAATATAAGAAAAAATGATTGAACAATATAACAAAAAAGCCATGCAACTGAAATAATATTATGATTATAGTTTAAATAGCCTCAATATTATCTGTACTGCTTATCGTTATTATCATTATCATTACTATTGTTATTATTACATCATATTGTAAATTAAGTGTATATAGGTAGACAGGTATAGGTATCGATATATAAGATACCATACATAATGTATATAAGGTGTGGTTTATATTAATCATATATTCCATACCTACATATGTATAGACATATTAGAATGTTTAGTGATTACATATGTGCAATGACCTCACGCCTCAGAACAGGGCAAGAGGTCTCGACCGCCAGCGAAGATCAAAGAGCATACGGAGTCGCAGCGGTGGAGACCAGATCGATCTCCCTGACTACCCAGGGTCAGGTGGAGGAGACAGAGGACAATGGAGGAGATCGATCTCCCTGACCACCCAGGGTCAGGTGGAGGAGACGGAAGACAAAGGAGGGGGGATTAAGTTAATGCGGGATGTCAACTTTGATATGCAATGTCTTTTGTTGTGTGTAGGTATAAGTATGAAGGTCTGAATGTGTTCGACCTCTTATTCTGCTTCTGCACTGAGATGAGACTTGTTAGAGGAGCGAAGCTGATATTAAACTTGGGTTTATAAATCACATCGCCTCGTTATTCCAAGCTCTTCTACACTGGTGACCCTGACGCGAGGATGGAACAGAGACGTTCTCCCGCGATTGACTCATCAGAGGCGACCCAGGCAAGCGCCGGCACCCATGCAGACAGGGGAACAGATGGACGACGTTCCCCCACGGCAGAAGCCACAGAGAGGGCTCAACCGAGCACCAGCCCCGCCGTGAGAGCTGAAGAAAGGCGCTCTCACCCGGCGGACACATCAGGGACGGCCCACACAAGCGCCGTCACCGTCAAGCTGCCAGACTTCTGGCAAGAAGACCCGGGCTCATGGTTCCAGCAAGCTGAGGCTCAGTTTGCACTGGCGGGCATAACGGCAGACGACACAAAATTTTATCACATCGTCGCCAAACTCGACGCTGCCACGTCGAGATGTGCGCGGAGCATAATCCAACGGCCGCCCGCCCATGACAAATATAGAGAACTTAAGGCGACCATCGTCGAGAATTTCGTCCCCTCAGCCGAAGAGAGAGCAGAGAAGATCCTGGCGATCTACGGCCACAGAGGATGCAGACCCAAGGCCCTCATGGAGGACATGCTGCAGCTCAAGGAAGAGGACAACGACAACTTCCTCTTCCAACACATCTTCCTCAGTACTCTGCCGCCACACATGAGAGGGACGCTGGTCAACATGCGGTGCAGCACTCAGCAAGACTTCCGCGCGCTGGCCCGCGAAGCGCAGCGGCTCATCAACGCCTGCGGCGAACAGACAACCGAGCAGAGCCCGCCCACCATGGCGGCAACACGACCAAGACGCAGCAGGCGGAACGACATCTGTTATTACCACCACCGTTTCGCCAAGAGGGCGTACAAATGTGTTCCCCCCTGCAAGTTCAAAAGTTCGGGAAACGCCAAAGCCGAGAACCATTAACGGCTGCGGTTCTCGGCGAAAAAAATAAGCTTCTTTATGTGACTGACGGACACACCGGGAGACAGTTCCTGATTGACACCGGAGCTCAACTGAGTTTTATCACCCCTTCCCACGCAGACCGGGCCATGGGTCCCCGGGGTAATGGGGCGATGGCAGCCAACGGCTCCATCATCGACACTTACGGTGAAAAGAGCCTGCCTCTTTGCATTCACGGCCGCAACTATAGATGGACATTTATTGTAGCGGCGGTGAGTTTTAACTTGTTGGGCGCTGATTTTTTGTGTGCACATGGGTTGTTAGTCGATCTGGCAAATAGACACTTGGTTAATGCACTGTCATTTTCTTCTATTCCCTGCTCAGCTCGAGTTTCTCCACCATCCGTGCAGGCCAACGTCCCAACAGCAGGAGGTAAGTTTGACTAACTCCTCACCCAATTTCCAGCACTCACAGTTCCAAAATTTTCAGCAACAGTAGCGAAACACGGGGTTGAACACTTCATTCCCACAACGGGCCCACCCGTATTCGCCAAAGCTCAGCGCTTAGACGCGACCATGCTCACCATAGCACGGGACGAGTTTACCACCCTGGAAAAATTAGGCATTATTAGACGCTCGAAAAGCCCCTGGGCATCGCCACTCCACATGGTCCCGAAAACCGACGGTTCTTGGAGACCGTGCGGCGATTACCACAGATTAAACAATGCGACAGCGCATGACCGCTACCCAATTCCTCACATCCAAGATTTTTCACTACATCTGGCGGGTGCGCGCATTTTTTCTAAAATAGACCTGGTCCGCGGCTATCACCAAGTCCCCGTTCGAGCGGAAGACATTCCTAAAACGGCTGTAATAACCCCTTTCGGTCTTTTTGAATTTTTGCGGATGCCGTTTGGCCTCAAAGGCGCTGCTCAAACCTTTCAGCGGATGATGGACGCGGTATTACGCGATCTCCCCTTCGTGTTCGTCTACCTCGACGATATGCTGGTAGCCAGCCCGTCAGAGGAAGAACACGAACAACACCTCACTACAGTTTTTCAGAGACTAGAAGAGCACAGGTTAATAATCAATCCAGCCAAATGCAAATTCGGCATGTCACAAATTGATTTTTTGGGACACAGAGTTTCACCGAAAGGGGCAGTCCCATTGCCAGACAAAGTCTGCGCGGTAAAACATTTTCCACGACCACAAACGGTCAAATCGCTGCAAGAATTTTTGGGAATGGTTAATTTTTACAACCGTTTCCTCCCCTGCGCAGCTCAACTCATGCAGCCCCTGTACGCCGCACACAGAAAACAAAAGCCTTCCAACGCGGTCGAATGGACCCCGGAGCGCGAACGCGCCTTCGCGAAAGTAAAAAGTGCTCTAGCGAACGCCACATTGTTGGTTCACCCCGATCCCTCGGCCCGCATAGCGCTAACCACAGACGCTTCTGACCTGGCCATAGGGGCAGTTGTGGAACAACACGTTGGCGGAACCTGGCAACCTTTAGCATTTTTTAGCAAATCGTTAAACCAAACTGAGCGTAAATACAGCACTTTTGACAGGGAGCTGCTAGCGCTTCGTTTATCCATCCGCCACTTCCAGTTCTGGTTAGAAGGGCGACGTTTCACGGCTTTTGTAGACCACAGACCGCTCACGTTTGCGATGGCTAAAATTTCAGAACCATGGTCAGGCAGGCAACAAAGACAGCTAGCTGCAATTTCAGAGTTCACCACAGACATTCGACATGTGGTAGGCAAACTTAACGTGGTAGCAGACTGCCTCTCTCGCGCTGTGACATCGCCAGAGCACGAGGAGACAGATTATACTACCTCAGCCGCAGAACTCTTCGCCAACGCGGACACGTACGCGGCCCCAATTCACGTAGGGATAGATTACGCAGCCATGGCAGAGGAGCAAAGCGGTGACACGGACGTGCGCGCGCTCCTGTCTGGACCAACAGGGTTAAGACTGGAGGAAAGGGGTTTACGTGACTGTGTACCCCCCCTAATCTGCGACATCTCAACCGGCCGACCTCGCCCGGTAGTCCCAGCTGCATGGCGCCGCCGTATTTTTGACTCAATTCACTTCCTCGCACGCCTCGGTTAAAATGGTCGCCGAAAAGTTTGTGTGGCTGGGCCTGCGCAAAAATGTAAAGGAATGGGCAAAAACTTGCATGTCTTGTCAGCGCGCCAAAATACACAAACACACAAAAGCCCCTCTAGAGCCTTTTCGAATCCCAGCTAGAAGGTTTGACCACGTTCATGTCGACCTCGTGGGACCACTACCTTCGTCTCAAGGCTTCACACACCTGTTAACAATGATAGACCGTACTACGTGCTGGCCTGAGGCAGTCCCTCTGGCGTCAACCACAGCGGCGGAAGTCGCTCGCGTTTTTTTGACAAACTGGGTGGCACGTTTCGGCGTCCCATCGGACATCACGTCCGATAGGGGGCCTCAATTTGTCTCAGAGCTTTGGTCAGCCATGGCCAGCAGCTTGGGGCGACAATTCACCGCACCACCGCTTATCACCCTCAGGCTAATGGGTTATGCGAGCGTTTTCACAGATCTTTAAAGGCCGCCCTCAGGGCCTCGCTAACGGACACAAATTGGGTAAATAAACTTCCCTGGGTTTTATTGGGGTTGCGTGCTGCGCCTAAAGAGGCTCTAGACGCCTCCCCAGCAGAATTAGTTTTTGCACAACCTCTCAGACTCCCAGGTGAGTTTTTACCAGAGAACCCAGAGCCTGGGCATCTTCCAACCCTGAGGCCTTTAGGCAGTAACGGACCAGACACTCTCCCCGGACCGGCACATCACTCTTTTCCACGGGTTTTTGTCCCCCAAGCTTTAAAAAACGCCGAGTTTGTTTTTGTTAGGCATGAAGCTTTAAAATCAACCCTCCGTCCACCATACGACGGACCATTCAGAATGCTGGAACCTGGTGATAAGCATTTTGTGCTTGATTTAGGGGACAGAAAAGAAACAGTCAGCATTGACAGACTTAAACCTGCTTTCTTGTTGAGAGACGAACCTGCACGGGTGGCGAGGGCACCTCGGCGGGGTAGACCCCCCAAGAAAAAAGACTCAACCCCCCTGCAGGGAACAAATAACCACTCTCCTCCCCAAGCTGCAGATTCCTTACAGGAGGGTCCCACCAGGACGCCAAAGCGGACCTACAGCAGATTCGGGAGAAGATTAAAACCCAGACGGCACAGGGACTGATGCAAATTAACCAAGAGTTGTTAACTATGTTATCAGATTGTGCCGTGACAGTTTTAAGGCTGATTTGTGATATTACTATACTGTTATGGTTACCAGTGAATTCTCTACAGGAGCATGACTGCTGGAAAGATTCTTCCTTGTTTTCCCTGTCAAGAGGTTTAACAGCATAGTATGTCATAGAAATTATCTTAAACTGTAGACTTACTTTGATTGTCCTTTTCTTAGTCGTTTGGGGGGGAGGCTGTGGTTTATATTAATCATATATTCCATACCCACATATGTATAGACATATTAGAATGTTTAGTGATTACATATGTGCAATGACCTCACGCCTCAGAACAGGACAAGAGGTCTCGACCGCCAGCGAAGATCAAAGAGCATACGGAGTTGCAGCGGTGGAGACCAGATCCATCTCCCTGACTACCCAGGGTCAGGTGGAGGAGACAGAGGACAATGGAGGAGATCAATCTCCCTGACCACCCAGGGTCAGGTGGAGGAGACGGAAGACAAAGGAGGGGGGATTAAGTTAATGCGGGATGTCAGCTTTGATATGCAATGTCTTTTGTTGTGAGTAGGTGTAAGTATGAAGGTCTGAATGTGTTCGACCTCTTATTCTGCTTCTGCACTGAGATGAGACTTGTTAGAGGAGCGAAGCTGATATTAAACTTGGGTTTATAAATCACATCGCCTCGTTATTCCAAGCTCTTCTACATAAGGCATCCGATGTGGAACAGAATGAGGATGCATTTTTTCTTTTCTTTTTGTGCTGTGACAACCTGAGTGGAAGGAAGGGGCAAAACTAGATCAACATTGCTTCATTCTGTCCCTTCTCAAACACTGTACTTAATTTTAACTCTGTGTATTTGATGTTTTATTGTGTTGTCTGAGACAAAGAAATAAATCAAGTCAGATCAAATATTTGGGAAATACACTTACCAGTGATAGCACATTGCTGTGTTGTGCTAGACAGCCCAGTGTCACCGAAAAACGTCAAATTGTATGTTTTGTCACTCAGAGAAATCATATACAGAC
This sequence comes from Pholidichthys leucotaenia, assembly GCA_020510985.1. Taxonomy (NCBI): domain Eukaryota; kingdom Metazoa; phylum Chordata; class Actinopteri; order Cichliformes; family Pholidichthyidae; genus Pholidichthys; species Pholidichthys leucotaenia. The sequence continues at coordinate 165,048,857 of CM035849.1, forward strand.
ACGTAAAATAGATTTTTCACGTGTAGTGGATACGTGGTGTTTACAGCTTTAAGAAAGATGTCTAACGGCAACTTAACGTTTATCAGTTTGTGTTCCTGTCACTTTTATTGTCTTTCACAATCTACAAACTAACCCACACCTTAAGCCCTAACCCTAACCTCACAGGAGGTAATGGCTAAGTCTAACCTTTCATTAGTGGAGTGAAAAAAGCGAACAAAAAAAAAAAAACACTTACAGATGAGGGTGGGAATCGAGCTCACGGGTTTTTATGCCATTGCTTGAAAGGTCATGTAAATAACCGTCCGCCTTCCCCCTATCACCAACTGAATGAGCGTTGGGAAGCTAAAGGTAAAAGAGTTGTTGTTCTGCGCATGCGCAGTGAGGACTGTTTAGGAGTGTTTTGCGCATGCGCAGCGAGTGAAAGCATGGACTCTGCTTGTAAATACAGTGGGGCAAAAAAGTATTTAGTCAGCCACCAATTGTGCAAGTTCTCCCACTTAAAAGGTGAGAGAGGTCTCCAATTTTCATCATAGGTATCCCTCAACTATGAGAGACAAAATGAGAAAAAAAAAATCCAGAAAATCATATTGAATCATTTTTAATGAATTAATTGGTAAATTCCTCAGTAATATAAGTATCTGGACAATAACAAAAGTTCATCTCAATACTTTATGTACCCTTCGTTGGCAATGACAGAGGTCAAACGTTTTCTGTAAGTTTTCACAAGGTTTTCACACACTGTTGCTAGTATTTTGGCCCATTCCTCCATGCAGATCTCCTCTAGAGCAGTGATGTTTTGGGGCTGTCGCTGGGCAACACGGACTTTCAACTCCCTCCAAAGATTTTCTATGGGGTTGAGATCTGGAGACTGGCTAGGCCACTCCAGGATCTTGAAATGCTTCTTACGAAGCCACTCCGTTGCCCGGGCGGTGTGTTTGGGATCATTGTCATGCTGAAAGATCCAGCCACATTTCATCTTCAATGCCCTTGCTGATGGAAGGAGGTTTTCACTCAAAATCTCATGATACATGGCCCCATTCATTCTTTCCTTTACACAGATCAGTCGTCCTGGTCCCTTTGCAGAAAAACAGCCCCAAAGCATGATGTTTCCACCCCCATGCTTCACAGTAGGTATGGTGTTCTTTCTCCTCCAAACACAACAAGTTGAGTTTTTACCAAAAAGTTCTATTTTGGTTTCATCTGACCATATGACATTCTCCCAATCCTCTTCTGGATCATCCAAATGCGCTCTAGCAAACTTCAGACGGGCCTGGACATGTACTGGCTTAAGCAGGGGGACACGTCTGGCACTGCAGGATTTGAGTCCCTGGCGGCGTAGTGTGTTACTGATGGTAGCCTTTGTTACTTTGGTCCCAGCTCTCTGCAGGTCATTCACTAGGTCCCCCCCTGTGTGGTTCTGGGATTTTTGCTCACCGTTCTCATGATCATTTTGACCCCACGGGGTGAGATCTTGCGTGGAGCACCAGATCGAGGGAGATTATCAGTGGTCTTGTATGTCTTCCATTTTCTAATAATTGCTCCCACAGTTGATTTCTTCACACCAAGCTGCTTACCTATTGCAGATTCAGTCTTCCCAGCCTGGTGCAGGTCTACAGTTTTGTTTCTGGTGTCCTTTGACAGCTCTTTGGTCTTGGCCATAGTGGAGTTTGGAGTCTGACTGTCTGAGGTTGTGGATAGGTGTCTTTTATACTGATAACGAGTTCAAACAGGTGCCATTAATACAGGTAACGAGTGGAGGACAGAGGAGCATCTTAAAGAAGAAGTTACAGGTCTGTGAGAGCCAGAAATCTTGCTTGTTTGTAGGTGACCAAATACTTATTTTACCGAGGAATTTACCAATTAATTCATTAAAAATCCTTCAATGTGATTTTCTGGATTTTTTTTTCCTCATTTTGTCTCTCATAGTTGAGGTATACCTATGATGAAAATTGGAGACTTCTCTCATCTTTTAAGTGGGAGAACTTGCACAATTGGTGGCTGACTAAATACTTTTTTGCCCCACTGTACGTGCCGAGGCATGTTATTTTGGGGTTTAACGTGCAAATGTTTGATTTTAGAGGGGTGGAAAACATTGATTAGATACGTTTTTTGCTGAGATCGGGTTGTGCTAGACAAGGGGTGTCCAATCATGTGCCATGGAGGGCCAGGACCCTGCAGGTTTTCTCTTCTACCCAGTCTCTTCAGCAGGTGTTTTCACTGATCAGCAATCAGTGGGAAGAAATTCAGTGGAATCTGCTGTTGAAAACACTGGTTGGAGGTAAAGCATGCAGGGTCTTGGCACTCCATGGCACATGATTGGACACCCCTGTGCTAGACGTTGCTGGTGTTGGAGCTGGTACCGGTGTCAAAACAGATGCTGGTGCTGGGACAGAGGCAGGGCCCCTCACATGTGGAAAGGGATTCTAGAATGAAAATATTCACACAGCTTAAGTACATGCACAGCATGAAAGTGTTGATATAAAAAAAACCCAACAACTTTTTAACCAGGATTAACACTAGCATATTTCGTCAGATGTTGTTGACATTTAACAGACAGCAAGCACAAAATCTGCTGCTATCCCTGTGCTGCTGCAGTCCTGGAATTTCCCCATTGTGGGACTAATAAAGGCTTATCTTAGCTTCGCTTAGCTTATCTTAAAATACAAGCAGAACACAGAGTTAGTGTTGATGGCTAACTAACTAGCTCATTGTCTGCATACAGGAGACAACGGTGTTGTTTGTTCAATGTGAGCTTGCCACCAATGGGATAAATAATGTAAAGGATGCGTAATATCACATCATATCACATCACTTACCATCCTCTATGACAGTTTTCAACAATGATCATGTTTACATGTACACTAATAAACCGGCTATGACTGGATTTCTGCAGTTATCTGATTATTCAAGTGGCCATGTAAACAGAACAATCCAATAAAGGCCGTGTAACTGGGGTCATTAACTCAAGTGGTTTACCTTCCAATAATCCCTTTATTCAGTGCATGTAAGCATGAGAAAACGGATTATTGGCATTATCAGTTTATTTCCAGTAAGTGGTTGCTTTCGACCATGTAAACGGGGTCAATGATACCATGGTCGGGTCGGCGCCAATTTCCCTTTTGCTCGCCGGTTGGTGACCGTACATGACGTCCATTTGGTTGAACCACTTCCAGTCTTTTCTGTTCAACCTACTTCAGCCGTTGTGGTCCTTAATTGTTTCTTTAGCTTCTCCTGACATTGTTTTAATGTCCGGTGGCACCCATGAGCAGTCACTGGCTCAGAGACCTCCTGGTAGACGTTTTCATTTTGGGTTGCTCCATCTATCTCCCTCTGGATTCTCTCATTAGCCACCAAGCACAGAAAAGTCTGCACCTCATCACTGAACCATGGTGTTGATTTGTGTGTAGCCATTTATCTCGTTAATTACACTCACGCTCGATGTCACTGATTTTACAAATGGCGAATTTGCTTCTTGTGAAGAAGTTGCAGTCTCAGGACTCATCCAGTGACGTTATGCCCTGGCCAATCAGTAGCCCGCAGTCTGTTGATGTCACATTTTCACCTTGACTCACTTGGATCCCCAGCTGAGTAGGTACTAAAAAAGTGCCTAGTACCAGGTACTAGGTACTAATGGAAAACCCTACAAACCAGGTAGAATCGAGGCGAGTCAGGCTGAGTAGGTGCTAGTGGAAAAGGGCCAAAACAGTCCTCTGGATCAGTTGCAGCTCTCAAAATACAAAACAATACCTTTGTGTTATTTTTCTCCTCTTTGGATCCTTCTTCCATCAGTCAGAAAACAGGAGGTGAGGTTTTAGTAATCTCCCGCCACCATCATGTTTGGTGATGTGGGATGATGGGAGAAGTTGTCTGCTCATGGTCTTCACAAAAACTAAATATTGCTCTGTTATTACATGACAACCGGCAACTTTAATTATGTGGAAAATCATCTTTTAAACTGACAAACATCATATGTGTAGCTCATGGCAAAATTTGATCAGGATCAAAAGATAATTTTGCTCTTTCCATTCATTTCAATGGAGATTTTTTCCGATTTAAGGTCCCATATGCGGAAGTAGAGGGGGCGTGACTTAGGCTGTCTATAGTTTAAAATATTTGACTCATGGCTTGGCTTTGCAAACAAAGATTATGAAGGTAGCTGTCCGTGTCGTCTGCAGGCATGCTCGTGACTAACAAGACTGATGCGAGATCGGCAGGTCTGGTTGCAGTGTCTGCAGGGGAAGATCCGTTTGGAATTTGGTGTTTTTGTTGTGCGATCTATTCTCCTCTGACGCTTTTCCTCAGTGTTGGTCCTACGGATGTTCTCAAAATAGGAAACAGCGCTACTGATAGTATGCCACCAGCTGTTACGATCTGCAGCAAGCGTGAGCTATTGTCGATGGTCAGTATGACAGACACTGAGGGACTTCTTTAGGGAGTCCTTGAAGTGCTTCTTTGGTGCACCTATATTTCAGTGACCGGAGGAGAGTTCACCATACAAGGTTATCTTTGGTAGACGATGATTTGCCATCTTGGAAACATGCGCTACCCAACATAGCTGTGATTTTAGCAGCATGGCCTCGATGCTAGTGATCCCTGCCTGTTTGAGGACTTCAATGTTAGTAATATAGTCACTCCAGTGTATGTTCAGAATCGTATGGAAGCAGTGCTGATGGAAGCGCTCAAGAAGTCGTAGGTGGCTGCTATAAGTGACCCAAGACTCTGAGCCATATAGAAGGGTGGTAAGTACAACAACCCTGTAGACACCGATTTTGATACTGGCTTTGAGATGTTTGTTTTTCCACGCCCTTTTGTACAGTCTACCAAATGCACTATTCCCCTTTGCAAGTCTGCTGTCAATTTCCTTGTCAATCTGAGCATCTGCTGAGATGATGCATCCCAGGTAAGTGAACTGTTGTACTGACTTCAGCTAAGTTTCTCCAATGGTGTGGTATGGGGATGATAGTAATCAGCCCCAGGTGCAGGTTGGTGAAGGGCCTCCGTGTTTTTCAAGCTGACCTTGAGCCCAAAGAGTTGGGCAGCCTCTGTTAAACAGGAAGTTAAATACTGTAATGCTCTCTCTGTGTGGGCAACAACAGCAGCATCACCTGCAAAGAGGAGATTCCGGATCATTAGTTCACGAGTTTTAGTGTGTGCCCGTAGATGTCTAAGGTTGAATAGGTTGCCATCCAGACGCTATCTGATGAAAACATCATCTTCATCTCCATGATCCTCCATTGCCTGCTTGAGCATCATGCTGAAGAAGATGGAAAATGTCATGATTCAGACCGGGATAGACTCAATCGCAGAGCTGCCAGAACGATCACCCAGACTCCAATAAAAGTTTCACAAGTTTATTGAAAAAACACAACAGAAAATAAAGTGCAAAAACTAAAGAAAATGAAACGCAAGAACGCCAACTTAAATTTCCCGATAAGACAGGTGCCCCCTGGAGCGCACGTAGCCTACGGGAGAGAGCAGACAGAGATGATGGGGGACAGAATCTCCGAGGTGAGAATAATGCAGGAAAGCGCACTTACAGTTTGAGCAGTGGAGCCCGGCAGGGAACTCCAACAAGGGCTGGGGACAGGTGGACGGCAGGACCTGGGTGGATGTGATGGTCTTCCCAGTCAGGCGAGCATGATCAGATCTGGGAAACACACCTGTGGGTGGCAGCAACCTGAGGGACAGGAGACACAAGGAATAAGTTTGGGAAATACAAATGACAAGACAAAGCTTAATTCAAAACGTGGCTGGAAACCCAGACGATCCAGCGGTGAGCTCCCCTCACGCTGGGCCTTAAATATACCGGCTCATCGGGAGCAGCAGGTGGATGATCATGCAGGAGTTCTCATCACCGGAGCGGGACACCAGGAACAGGAGAAAACAGAGTAGGTGCTAGGATGCATCCTTGCTTCATCCCGTTGGTGATGGGGAATGGCTCTGAAAGCTCACTGTTTAGTCGAACTTGACTCTGCTGGTCTTCGTGCAGTTGAATGACCCTGTTGAGGAACTTTTGGGGGCAACCAAGTCTATTCATTATCTGCCACAGTCCTTTAATGCTTACTGTGTCAAAGGCTTTGGGCAAGTCAACAAATGTTACATTGAGCCCCTTGTTTTGTTCGCGGCACTTCTCCTATAGCTGTCTGAGAACAAAAACAATGTCTATAGTGCTTCTGCTGGCTCTGAATCCGCACTGACTTTCAGGGAGATGGTGTTTAGCGATGGATGGTACCAATCTGTTGAGTAATATTTGTGCAAGGATTTTTCCTGCAATTGAGAGCAGGGTGATTCCCCTGTAGTTGCAACAGTACGACTTTTTCCCTTTGTTTTTGTATAGGGTTATGATGACTGCATCACGGAGATCTTGGAGTAACTTGCCCTGTTCCCAGCAGCAGACAAAGAATTCATGGAGCTTAGTGTGTAGTGCGGGTGCACCATTTTTTCCAAATCTCTGGTGGGATGCCGTCAACTCCTGCTGCCTTGCCACATTTTATCTGCTGTATGGCTTTGGTAGTCTCTTGAAGGGTTGGTTGGTTGTCTAATTCTACTTTTATTGATTGTTGAGGAATGCAGAGAATTACATTCATGGACAGTGTGGTTTGCACTGAAGAGAGACTGAAAATGTTCAGACAAGTGACTTAGGATGGATGCCCTGTCTGTGAGGAGAACCTGACCATCTGAGCTGAGCAATGGGCTCTTGACCTGATGTGTGGGGCCATATACTGCCTTCAATGCTTCATAGAACCTCCTGTAGTCACCAGTGTCAGCACACTTCTGAGTTCTCTCTGCATGTTTGGTCCACCACTCATTCTGGATCTCACAATTCTTGCGCTGGAGGTAGCGGTATGCATGACAGAAAGCATCTTTCTTGTCAGCACAGGACGGCCGTGCCAGGTGGGCCTGATGGGCAGACCTGTTTTTCAACAGCAATTCCTCGATCTCCTCGTTACTTTCATCAAACCAGTCTTGGTTCTTCCTTTGAGCAAACCTAAGGACTTCTTCAGATGTCTACAGAATAGTAGTTTCCAATTTCTCTCACAATGCTTCTGGTGAGAGATCAATGGAACAACTGGCTTCCTCAAAACTTTGACTGTAGGCCCACCTGGAAGTCAGTTTTCAGTACAGGTGATTGAAAACTAGAGACCTTGAGCTTCTTCCTTTTGGGCCCTCCTTTTTTTGACTTAGGATTGAAGTGAATTTTGAGTTTGCAGCAAACAAGACGATGGTCAGTGTGACACTCTGCACTGGGCATTACTCTGGTGTGTAAAACATTGTGTAGGTCTTGCTGGCGCACAATAATATAGTCAATGAGGTGCCAATGTTTGGGCCTAGGGTGCATCCAGGTTGTTTTCATACTGTCTTTTTGTTGGAAGATGGTGTTAGTTATAAGTTGTTGCTCTGAACAGAACTCTAATAGTAGGAGTCCATTGTTGTTACAGTTTCCAGTGCCATGTTTCCCAAGAACTCTTTTCAAAGCTCCTGAAACTCTGCCTACTCGGGCATTAAAATCACCAAGGATTTTAACCTTGTCATCAGTTGGAGTGCGCAGGAGGAGACTCCTCAGATCAGAATAGAACTTGTCTTTTTCTGCGGAATCAGCTTGGAGAGTTGGGGAGTATACGCTAAAGACTGTGACATGATGTTGAGTACTTATTGGGAAGCGCATAGATATTATACGGTTGGAGTGATCTATAGGTAGATTTTCAAGCTTGGCAGTGATGGAATTTCTGACCATGAAGCCAACACCTGAAAGACGTTTCTCTGCCAGTGGCTTGCCTGACCAGTAGAGGGTATATCCAACACCACGTTCTTTTAAGCCTCCTTCCTTGGCAAAACGGACTTCGGAGAGAGCTGCGATGTCAACTTTCAGTCTTCACAGTTCAAGTACAATAAGAGCAGAGTGACGTTCAGGATGACTGGTGTCAGGTGAATCAACCATGGTTCTAACATTCCAACATGCAACTTTCAATCAAATGACACCCTTTGTGTTGGGTGTGAATTTTCTCTTTTTTGATATTGTAAGGCTACATAAGAAAATGCCCGTTGACTGCGGCTAGCCAACTGGATGAACAGGAAACAAGCTTTGTTTAGGCCACCTTTTCTAGGCCCCTCTCCATGTGGAGTAAGCAGTGCTGTCCCTAGAGAAGGCTGCTTGGTTATTCAGGATATTGCTGAGTAATGTTGTCGTTTCCGGGTCAACATCAGGTGACCATAGTCCTGAACCACCTGTATGCAAGATTGGGAGTGCAGCTTCCAGTGTTATCTTCCACCTGCCGTTTTTGCTCCTCGCCCATCGCTACAGGACTTTGAAGAGATGATTGTGGATATAGACAGTTCTTCAGCCTGTGCCTGCCTAAAACATTTGAGCCTGCATAAAATATTTCACTAACACAATGAAAAATAGTCTCATTAATACTGAATACTCATTCATTTCCACATAAAATGTTACATAGTAATTTAAACAACTTTTGAAACCTACCTCCCTACCTGTTTTTTTTTTAATAATTTCAGTATTTAAATTAAAATCTTTGCTCAAATACACATGTCCATATAACTATTAGAAAGACAACAGATTAAACCCTTCAGAGCTGATACAAACATTTATGATTATTTTCATGTGATAAATTAAGGGGCAGCGCGGTGGCGGAGTGGTTAGCACTGCAGCAGCACAGCAACTCACCCTTGGCCGGGGGATCCTGGGTTCGATCCCAGCCCCCGACCAACAGTGATCTGTGTGGAGTTTGCATGTTCTCCCCGTGTCTACGTGGGTTTACTCTGGGATTTCTCCAGTTTCCTCCCACATCCCAAAAGCATGCAAGTTAGGTTAACTGGCATCAACTGGGGATTCTAAATTGTCCTTAGGTATGAATGTGAGAGTGAATGGCTGTCTGTCTCTCTGTGTTGGAACTGCGATGGACTGGCGATCTGTCCAGGGTGTACCCTGCCTCTCGCTCAAAGATGCTGGGATAGGTTCCAGCCCCCCACCACCACCCCCAAGACCCAAAAAGGATTAAGCGGAAGAAGATGGATGGATGGATGGATGATAAATTAAAAAGATCTTGCAATAGGGTTGAAATTAACAGTACTTTTTACTGCTTGAGAAGAATTTAAAGAAAAGAACCCAAAGAAAACCCTGAGACTTGAACTCATACAACTTTGTGAATTATGTATAATCAGTTACCTAACCAATATCATCACACTATCATGGCACCTATAACTGGTTGAACATTTTTATGATGTATACCAGAGATAGAGTGTCATGATCCGGGGCATGGGTGGGTGCTGTGCCCAGTCTCCAGTTTAAGTTAGTGTTTTTCTGTCTGTTTGTTTCATTATTTCTCCTATTTGCTGTATTTGGTTCCTGTTTGAATGTTGCCATTCTGTTGTGTTATTATTTACATTTTGGGGTTGCATTGTTTTTGTGTCTTTATGGTTTCTGGTTAGTGTTTTATTTTGACAGCACTGTGCAGCTCTCAGCTGTCAAAGTGGCTCATGGGTTGCGCAGCTGTCATTAATTGTGATTCTTTTTGCCACTCATGCTCCACACCTGCTGCCTATGTTTGCACAGGTATTTAAGGGCACGACAATCTGTTTTCATTGTCGTGTCCTATTCCATGGGATGTCCTCGGCTGTTCACCATGCTGAGTGTTTTGGGCTGCTGTCGAGGAGAACAGGAGAGCTCCATCCAGGTCAGTATTTCCCTTTTTTGCCCGGCGTTCGCAGGCTTCCACCTGCTTGTGACATCAAGCCCCCGCTCTCCTCCACCACCCTTGTTATCCATTGTTTGTATGTGTTCTGTAGTTATTTGCATTGATGTATGTGGTTATTGTGTATATTTTTTATCTTGATTCTTTTTTCTAAAGCCCATCCAGGGACAAGAGTTGCAAATTAGCTAATAGCTATACACTCTATGTGCAACACATCAGATTGATTGTCTTTGATTAATTGTCTATGTTTATTGCACTGTCCCTGTCAAATAAACTAATCTACTACTACTATTTATTTGTTTTTAACAAATGTGGAAAACATACAGTGAGCTTTTGGTGTCCTTTAACAGCCCTTAAAGGGCAGTTTATGACAGAACGACATGACCATGATATGGACACCAGCCGCTGTGTGTTTTTGCTGTTTTTTTTTTAAATTTTCTCCCTCTCCCTTTTTGTTCTCCTGTGTTAAGTCCGGTTTGTTTGTTTTTTCCGGCATGACTGACAGCACAGACAGGGAGAGAGCAGGGCTGGACAAGGAGGAATGTTGGGCGGTTTGACTGTTAAAGGACATCGTCTCTGACGTTCATCTAACCCACACTCCTGAGAAGGAGCTGCAGGTGTGGGACAGCGCGGCACAGCTGATTGAGGCATTCCCCAGCCTGTGGAGCTACCCGGAACTGGCAGACCTCCTCGCCTCTGTCTGCCATGCTCAACACCAGCTTTGCGGGCTGGGGAGAGCCCCTCCACCACCTGAACCTGTGCTGTGGAGGAGACGCTCCCAGGGACAGAAGCTCGGAGCTCAGGACCGCTATCCAGCTGCAGTCCCGCCTCCCTCCGTTGGACTGAGTCCCGCAGCCGGCTGCATTGGGTACGCTGCACTTGATGGGCCGAGCGTGGAGGGGCTGGAGGAACGCCAATGGGTGATTGCAGCTAAGAGAGAGCTAATCTTGGACTACAAGCCTTGGCTCCTCCCCAAGCTTCTGCTGGAGGGAGCGTCACCAGCCCAAAGGGAGTCTGAGCCAACAGCAGAGTGTCCCCAGACTCTGGTGCTCCACCCATCACACCAGATGACTTCCACAGCTCCTGGGAGAATGTCGTCCGGCCTCACAGCAGCCACCACCGGGCCCCGGAAATTTAGGCAAGTACCTTTTCATTTTACAACACCTTATAATGAAATGTCTTGGCTTATTCCCAGTGATGAAGCTCGGCAGCAGCAGGCCACCATGGCTGAGCCTTCACCATCTGCTGCTGTTTTTCCCGCTCCTCTTTCTATGTTCCCCGAGGGTCCGTCGGTTTGGGAGAAGAGTCCAGTCCCAGCCCTGCAGCCACGCTTCGGATGGGAGGAGAGTGCCACCTATGCGCCGGAGCTTGAGTCAGTGGTGAAGTGCCCCCTGGCCCTGGCAGCATGAGAGGTGGCGTCATTGGTCGGAAGGTCTCCTGCTGCAGCTGACAAGTCAAGAGGTGTGCCAGCACCAGCTGCCCCATCAGTGGTCCCGCCAACCTTCCAGCTGGAGGCCAGGGTTGTCGCAGCGTCATCGGAGTCCTGGATGGCGGTGGAGCTCAAGATCAGGCAAGGTTCCTTGTTTAACCTAGAGAAATCTTACCTGGCTCTTGGCTGGGGGAACCAGGTGCTGCATCAGCTGCACTTGAGCTTCTCCCATCAGGCTCCACTGCTGCCGGTGACTCTGACCCAGTGTGTGTCTGTTCTTTCCTTGACTCTTCTCCTGAGGTCTCCGGGGGTCCCGCCTACCTGCCTGAAGCCACCGTGGAAGTGGTGCCTCTGTCCAAGGCCACTGTGGGTGTGACGCCTCCGTCCGAGGTCTCTGTAGGTGCTGCTCCTCCTCCATCCGAGGTCTCTGTGGGTGCTGCTACTCCTCCGTCCGAAGTCTCCGTGAATGCTGTTCCCCTCCATTTGAGATCTCCATGGGTGCTGTTCCCCCTCCGTCCAAGGTCGCAGTGGGTGCTGCTCTCCAGCCCGGGTCCTCCATGGGTGCTACGCCTCGGTCCAGAGCCTTCGTGGGTGCTATGCCTTAGCCCGAGGCCGCTGTGGGCCCTCCTTCCTCGCCCTCAGCTGGTGCTCTGCTGGTCAATCGGCTCCTCGGCCTGGTGCTCTCGCGGGTCATCCTGTTTGTCGTGGGTGCTATGCCCCAGTCCAGGGCCCCCGCAGGTGCTGCGTCCCTGCCTGAGGCCGTCGCGGGTGCCACACCTTTGTCCGAGGTTGTTGTGGATCCCCTCCCTTTGTCAAAGGTCCCCGCTAAGTAGCCTCTTTCCCCCATCTGGTTCCCCTGCTGGTCAACCACCATCATCGCTGGGCACTATCATTGACCAGTAGTTGTGGTTGGGAGCTTATCTGCCACCTCTGGGGGCGGGGGGGGGGGGTGCGCACTGGACTCGGTGGATCAGTGGCCCATGAACTTGGGAAGACCGCCAGATGGATTGTGCCGTGGGGTTGGGTGGCTCATAGGCTCAGGGAGGCCACCCGACGGGCCGTACCATCTGTGCAGCGGGCTCTGGGACTCCGGAAGGCCACCTGACGAACTGCGTCATAGGGCCGACCGGGCTGCCCATGGTGGTCAGCCGGGGGTCCGTGAGTCCTGGGCCTCCACATTGGTTCAGGTGATGGATCATGAGTGTTTTGGGTTTTTTTGTTTTTTTTTTTGGGGGGGGGGGGGGTTTCTGTTGTCTTTTTGTTGTGTCTCGGTCCCTTTGTGCCTGAGTCCCTCCCCCCCGGGGTGGATTGTTTTTCTTCTTGGGGGGGTCTTTTTCTATTTTTGTTGTTGCCCTGGAGTGCCTGAACCCGCCCCTTGAGGGGGGGGGGGGTGCTCTGTCATGATCCAGGGCACGGATGGGCGCCATGCCCAGTCTCCAGTTTTAGTTAGTGTTTTTCTGTCTGTTTCATTATTTCTCCTATTTGCTGTATTTGGTTCCTGTTTGATTGTTGCCATTCTGTTGTATTATTATTTACATTTTGAGGTTGCATTGTTTTTGTGTCTTTATGGTTTCTGGCTACTGTTTTATTTTGACAGCGCTGCGCAGCTCCTAGCTGTCAAACTGGCTCACGGGTTGCACAGCTGTCATTAATTGTGATTCTTTTCGCCACTCATGCTCCACACCTGCTGCCTATGTTTGTACACTTATTTAAGGACAAAGCAATCTGTTCTCATTGTCGGGTCCTTCTATACCATGGGATGTCCTCGGCTGTTCACCACGCTGAGTGTTTTGGGCTGCTATCAAGGAAAACGGGAGAGCTCTGTCCGGGTCAGTGTTTCCCCTTTTTGCCCTGGGTTCCCAGGCTTCCGCTTGCCTGTGACGTCGAGCCCCCGCTCTCCTCCAGTGCCCTTGTTATCCGTTATTTGTACATGTTGTGTAGTTATTTGTTTGTCTTTACTTTAATAAATGTGCAAAACACACAATGAGTGTTTGGTGTCCTTCAACAGCCCTTAAAGGGCAGTTTATGACATATAGAGTGGCATCAGCAACCTATTTGGTATATTTCACTAAAGTAGACTATGTTTCATACTTGTTAATCATTATTCTGCTCATATTTTACCCGTTTTCAATTCTGCATATGCGATATCTGCAATGAATTTAATGTTTCTTTAGATACGCTACACACCGTGACGACTGCTGGATGTGACCGAAGTATTCCAACATTCTCCAAAACACTGTAGTTTGAACCATATTAGTTGAAAATAGTGTAGTTCAAACTGAGATTGTCTGACATTGTTTCAAACATTTTGAAAAACAGTCGTAAGTTAAATGATTGTCAGTTGAGCGATCCATTGTACAATGTTGGTTCAAAGCTAACCTCTGCCGTAGTTTGGGAAATTCACCCCAGTTTGTGAGGATTTTCTCTAATGTGTGATGGTCTGGGTATAATATAAACTGCCGCTGGGAACACAATGTTTTTTCTTCTTCTTCTTGATGCAAAATTTGCCCTGTGGAGAAGCAGGGTTACCTTTATAACTTCTACAGCTGCTTTGTACCTGCTATGGAAATCCCCCTTCCCCAATCAAAAAAAAACAAAACACTGCTGTCATGTTTGAGTTCACAACATTATCTGGAGGGGCATACCAGTTGGGAAGATGTCATTACCTAAACCAGAAACTGCATCTTGATGTTGATTGTTTTCAGCACTAAACAAGTGGTGGATACAAACTATCACTGAGCTCCAGTAAGCCTTATTTTCAAACTAATTTATTTTCCCAGTCATGGCAAAAAAATCAATGCTGATTGGCTCTCACGACCAAGCATCAAGCAAATTTTTGAATAAAATTCAACTTGTGTGGATGTGAATTTGCATCAGTCTGCGCAAATGCATGTGTGTTGGTGTCTTTCCATTGATCTTATGTGTAATTGTGCTGTGTTTCACACCGAGTATAAATAAATAAATTACAAGACTAAATTATCAAGACATATGCCATAATAGAGGCTAGAATGTGTCATTTTATAACATTTTTGGTTGGTGGGGTGCCGCAGGATTTTTCTCAATATAAAAAGGGTGCCTTGGCTCAAAAAAGGTTGAAAAACGCTGCTCTAATGTAATGTCAATTCTATAAGAAAGCGACAATAAATCAAATATTTCCTGGACCAGAATGTGAAGAACAATGATTTCATATGGAGTAAATGTAAATCCATAAATTTGTTTTCTTTCCCAAAATGTATTCCAGTAGGAGTAAAAAAAAAAAAAAAATCCAGTACTAAAACTATTGAGTATAAAGTACAGTTTTGTGCAAAAACAAACAAACAAAAAACAAAGTTAAATGAAAAAATGTAGCTAGTTACTATCCACCTCTGCTGGTTAATTTATTAATTCATGTAAGAGGAAATTACAGAAGCCACCTGTGCGTCTTGAATAAAGTGTCATTAAAAAGCCTCATAGCTGCAGGTAAAATGACCTTCACTGTCCTTCACATTGAGGCATAAATACTATAGATGATTACTTTTGTTTTCACTAAAGATCTTAAAAAGAGAATAATTCATCATTATGATCCACAACTTTTTCCTTCATCTGTTTTCCAGAACAGTTTACAAAGGCTCTAAAACCAGCCCAGTAATCCTGCCTGCTTTCTCCACTTGTCCTCACAAGTGACGTTTCTTCCTCAGCAATCAGCACAATAAAACAGAATATTTGCAAAAATGGTGTGATACAAGCAAATAAGGTTTTGACACTCCATCCACCCATCTTCTTCCGCTTAATCCTTTTCGGGTCGCGGGTGGGTGGGGGGCTGGACTCCAAATGATCTTAATTCTCTTAAAACTGCATTTTCTTCAGTGTTGAACTGATGTGGTGCTGCAAACACAACTCATCATCCTGATACCTGCTGTTGCACCAAGACAATTCTCTCACCCCCCTGAACTTTAAAATTATGGAATCACGTTTTCCCTTCTCTTCTTAAAGTCAATCAAGTTTTTCGTGTATTTAATTTCACATTTACAGTGTAACTAAATATAGTCTTGGTGAGAATTTAACCTCTTAAAATTCTGGTGTCAAATTTCAACTGCCACTCAGTGAAGAAAGAATTTGATTTACTTTGCATATGCTATTTTTAAGCATTTTTAGGAAAATTGGCTGGAATGCTGAGGGATTTTTAAAAAAGAAACTTTTTCATCATGGCTCACAAAAATTGAAGTCAGACACAAGAATGAATTTAATGGAAGTGAGTACAATTTTTTCCCAGCATCCTCTCTTCTTGTCATTGTAAAAACTCTTCCCTCTATAAAGCAAGTCCTCCTAAATATTGCCACCCCCTTTGTTGCGATCTAAACATGATGAGTCCATGTCCACTCTCTCTATAGTCAGAGTATTACAGTGGTTTAAACTGCTGCCTTTAGTCGGGAACAATTTTGCACTCTTAAGCTGCATACAAGTCAGATCCTGTCAGTGGGGTAGTTTTGTTCAAAGGACCAATTAGTGGGTCCTACCTTAGCCTGCAGCTAAAAGGCCTAATGGGGGCATCCACCTGAGAGGTGCAGAGCTCTCCCCACTGGGCTTTAATTTGAGAGAGGAGTGGGTGGCAGTTTCTGAGGCTTTTACCATTACACAGGACTTCATTGTGGCTGCTGACCGTTTGATCTTAAAATAATTTACTTAATGATCTCACCACGGGAGCAATTGGTGCTGCTCGATTAGTCTGCAAGGTCTAATGGACATGGGAAAGAAGGAGGAGGGGAGGAGGAAGGGAGACGGAGAGAGAATGGGAAGAAGGGTGCCACAGTACAGATGAAATGAATCTGCTCTGCAACCTTGGGGAGGTTCATGTTTTTGGCATAAATTAAGAGGTGAAGTTCTGATGGTGCCGCAGAAATCCGAGGTTTTAACACTTTTAACACTTAACATGGAAGCAACAAGCAGATTATCAAACCACATTTAAAACACAGGAAGTCAGGTTTTGTTTTTTGGAGTGTCTCAGTAGCAGTCACTTCATGCTCATCAGGAGAAGGAAAATTGAAGAACTACATTATAGCAGTACCGTAATTATAAAAGTCATCTTTAATGTAGCTGGCTGGGTGTTTGTGACAAATTAATAAGCTTTTTAATTAACCAATGTATAGAATGCCTAAATAGATCAAACACACTGAGTAGACCATTGTTCATGAACTGTATACAATCACAGAAAATACAATTATAGAGTAAAATAATAAAATTGGAAGATTTTAGTTTAAAGTAGCAATGCACAATGTTACATTTTTTTCTTCTTTTTCCAATATCCAATAAGCTTTTTTTTTTTTTAAGCTAAGTTTTGCTGATTGCGGATGCCAATATATGCACATATTTTTCCCACCTACATGTCCTTTGTCTTACAGTGATGATTAACAGGCATATAAAGACACATTCCCCAGGGAGAATAAGACAACTCCCTCAACTTAATATAAAAATACATGGTTTTTTTTAGTAACACATTCAATGGAACTTGTGAATTTGCAGTGGTAGTCTGCTGTTATCTGTTACAGGGCAAAATCAATGCCATACAACTGGGATACACCAGAAAAATATTGCCATTGCCAGTATCTTATCTGGTGATAACTGATATCAGTCCATCCATCCATCCATCGTCACTTCCTTGTGGTAACGTATCGTCACTTCCTGTTTTGCTGTCTGCCTGTGTGGTTTGCTCTCCAGCCACTAGCTAGCCACTAGCTATGGCTACTAGCTCTCTTTCCTCTCCTCCTCTGGTGTGCTCTCTCTGTCAGATGTTTAGCTACACCTCTGCCTCTTTTAGTGATAACGGTAAATGTAATAAATGTTGTCTTTTTGAGGCGCTCGAGGCGAGGTTGTCTGATTTGGAATCCCGGCTCCGCTGCATTGAAACACCGTCTGCGCCAGTTAATCTCGACGGATGCCCCTTAGCTGCAGCGGAGCTAGCTAGCTTAGGCCCCCCTGTCAGCGGTCCCCCAGCTCTCCTCAGCAGCGAGGAGACTGGGTGGGTGACGGTGAGAAGGAAGCCTAGTCGCAAAGCCCCAGTACACCACCAACCTGTTCACGTTTCTAATCGTTTTTCCCCGCTCAGCGATACACCCGCTGAGGAAAAAACTCTGATCATTGGCGACTCTGCAGTCAGAAACGTGAACCTAGAGACTCCAGCGGCCATAGTCAAATGCATTCCTGGGGCCAGAGCAGGCGACATCGAGTCAAATTTGAAAATGCTGGCTAAAAGTAACTGTAAATATTCCACAATTGTTATTCACGCCGGCATTAATGACATCCGTCTCCGGCAGTCGGAAGTCACGAAACTTAATATAGAATCGGTGTGTGACTTTGCAAAAACGATGTCTGCCACTGTAGTATTCTCTGGGCCCCTCCCCAATCTGACCAGTGATGACATGTTTAGCCGCTCGTCATCCTTGAACCGCTGGCTGTCTGTGTGGTGTCCTAAAAATGACGTGGGCTACATTGACAATTGGAGCTCTTTTTGGGGAAAACCTGGTCTTATGAGACGAGACAGCATTCATCCCACTTTGGATGGTGCTTCTCATTTATCTAACAATCTGGCATCTTTTTTATCCAAATTTCCAAAACCCTGACTACTCAGAGTTGGGACCAGGAAGCAGAGTCGCAGTCTTACTAGTGATGTGCGGATCGATCCTGAAATATTGATACCTCCGATACCGGATCTTTATGCTCTAAAATCGATACTCAAATCAAAATATCGATACTTTTGATACTTAAGTCATTTGAGGTAAGGGATAAGATAAGATAAGATAAGCCTTTATTAGTCCCACAATGGGGAGATTCCAGGATTGCAACAGCACAGGGATAGCAACACTCAGAGCAATAATCAGAAGGCAAGAGAAAAACAAGAGCAGCGAGTATACGGTATATATATGTATATATCCTTAACAGAAACACGGTGAAAAGTAACTAAACTATTGAGATGTTGTCTAGTGACACGCGGTTGGTGGGACTACTTTTTGTTCCGCCTGGGTAAGTGCGTCATGCATTTTTTTAGATTTAAAAGACATATTAGGTGTAGTCGCAAAAAATATCGGTATCGGTATCGCCGATACCAGCCTGAATTTTACTCAGTATCGGATCGGAAAGGAAATCAGTGGTATCGAACATCACTAAGTCTTACATGCCTCTCTGCAGCTCCTCTTCAGCCGCCACCCCTCAGCTTAGCCCCTGTCTTCCCCATCAGAAAATCGTTGTCTGCTCCCTCCAAAGTAAATAAAAATATAATATATAAGCATCCCAAAGTGATAAAGCAAAATATTGGTAAAACTCAAATTAAACATAAAGCCTCTAAAATGAATGAATTGGCCTCTGTTCCTCCTCATAATTTAAAAATTAAATGTGGTTTATTAAATATTAGGTCTCTAACTCCCAAGTCTCTGTTAGTCCATGATCTGTTAATTGATCATCAGATTGATTTAATTTCCCTTACAGAGACTTGGTTAGGGCAAGAGGATTATGTTGGTTTAAATGAATCAGCTCCCTCTGGTTATTTAAACTGTCAAAATCCCACAAGTTCTGGTCGTGGAGGAGGAGTAGCAACAATTTACCATTCCAAATTACTAGTTAAAGTAGAACTGAACTGAACGGCATTGAACGGCACTGGGTGATAGTACATACAATTATAAAGATAATTTTATCATTGGCACCCCCTCCACAAATCCCGGAATCTTGGAGAAAATCGCGATTTAGAATTTCCCGCCCTGAAAAATCAGACAAATCCGCCGAAGCGCAGCCGGAGTTCCGCGTGACGTCACGAGTGTGACCCATTCCTCATGTTTACCATTGCGAGCATGTCGACACTGGTTGTTTTTGGTGCATTTTGTCGTGATAGTCGACTACAAAACACTTCCAACACCTGGGAAGATCTGTTCAGTGGCCAAGGAAAGCTGTCATGGCGACGAAAGAAAAGAAAGGGGGAGGAAAAGCGACCGGAAAGCGATGCGTTTCTAGATATACAGTGATCCATCACTTATCGCGTTTAATGGGGACCAGAACCGACCGCGAAAAGTGAAAAACCACGAAGTAGCGTCAACCCCCCCCCCCCCCCCCCAAGGGCGTCACAAGCACTATTTTGCACAAAAAGACACAAGAGAACAGCGAAAAATGCCACTAAGCAATACGAGCGATAAAGAAGGCGCTCTGCAGGGAGAGAAGCTGGGTAAAACGTCTCGGCCAATCAGCTTGCGAGGTGAAACGTCTCGGCCAATCAGCTTGCGAGATTCCCGAGCGGTGAAGAGGTGGGCGGAGAGGAGTGGAGCGGTGGTCAGAGAGGTAGATTTTGAGCTGTGCGGGCTCTCCGTGTTGATACCTGATGTTCTAATGAGAAGGCAGGGAGACTACATTAGAACATCAGGTATCAACACGGAGAGCCCGCTCTCCCCAGCTCCCCAGCCCGCTCGGGAATCTCGCAAGCTGATTGGCCGAGACGTTTTACCTCGCAAGCTGATTGGCCGAGACGTTTTATCTCGCAAGCTGATTGGCGGAGATGTTTTACCCAGCTTCGCTCCCTGCCGAGCGCCTATACCCAGCGAAGGAAGACCGCATTAAACGCGATAAGTGAGGGATAACTGTAATAAGTTGGAAAAATGCTGATGTTTTTTTTTCCCCTTTCTTTTTTATTGTTAATTTTCCTTATCCTGACACCCCAAACATGCCAAAGTAAAGACTCACCATTCTGTATCCAATAAGCGACTCTCCTCCCCATCACTGCTGCGGTCTGAGTCAGTGCTGGAATCCCCCGAAAATTCTGGCTCTAATCTGTACAGTTCGATGCCTCCCTCGCTCTCTTCCTGTTCACTTGACACTCCTGCATCCTCCTCTGTCTTGTCACCGATCCTGAATGCCTCTTCACTCTGAAAACTCTGGTGTTCTTGACTGCTGGAACTGCTATCATCTGCCATTGTTGTTTTGATAAGGCTCACACTTGTGACGTCACGCAGCGTCGTCTGCACTACTTCCGGTTTGTTTGGCACTGCCAGCCAGAGGCAAAAGCTTATCGGCTTATAGCTTGGCCATCGCACGGCCTAAAAATTTCTTTTATGTGTTGAAAAATACAATAGGTAATAAGGAATTAATCTGCTATTCTACTTTTTTGGCAAAAAGGTGAGTTCAGTTCTACTTTAATGTAAAGCAAAAAACATGTTATAATTCCTTTGAGGGCCTTGTCCTCAGTGTTGGGCACTTTAGCAATTTTAGGTTAAACCCAATTTTATTTGCCATAGTTTATCGTCCCCCATCAACCTACTCAGAATTTTTAGCCGAATTTGCTGATTTCTTAGCTGATTTAGTGCTGAAATCTGATAGAATTATTATAGTAGGGGACTTTAATATACATGTGGATGTAGATAGTGACTGCCTTAATGTGGCATTTAATTCAATATTAGACTCGATTGGGTTTTCTCAGAAAGTAGGAAATTCTACTCATTACCTCCACCATACATTGGACCTTGTTCTGACATATGGCATAGAAATAGAAAATCTTGTAGTGTCTCCTCATAACCCTGTACTGTCAGACCATTGTCTGTTAACCTTTGATTTTACTATTTCTGACTATTTGGCTCCTAAAGAAAAATATTATTACAGTAGAAGCCTCTCAGATGATGCTGTTACCAAATTTATGCAGATTGTTTCCTCTATGCCATGTGTCAACACAACGGAAATAAGCTATAGACAGCTTGCTCCTTCTGTAACTGATAACATGGTGGATAGTGTTTCAGCTTCTCTGCATCAGACTCTAGACTTTGTGGCCCCCTTAAAAAAGAAAAAGTCTAATCAGAGATTTCTAACTCCTTGGTTCAACACAGAAACTCGTAGCTTAAAACAGAAGACTCGTCAATTAGAAAGAAAATGGCGCTCCACTAATTTAGATGAAATCTATTTAGCTTGGAGAAATCATCTTTTAACTTATAAAAAATCTCTTAGAAAAGCTAGAACGAGTTATTACTCTGCATTAATAGAAGAGAACAAGAATAATCCCAGGTTTCTTTTCAGTACTGTAGCCAGGTTGACAAATAGAGTCAGGACTCTGTCAATCCTAGCATTCCCTTAGAGCTTACTAGTCAAGACTTTATGAACTTTTTCAATAATAAAATTTCATCCATCAATCAGATTCTTCCCACAGTTAACTTAAATACTCTAACTACTACAACTCCTTTTATTTATGTTTGTCTTGATGAGTTTACTCCAATCGACCTTTGTGAGTTAGACAATAGTTTCCTCATCCAAACCTTCAACTTGTCTTTTAGACCCTATTCCTACCAGGTTATTTAAAGAAGTCTTCCCACTTATTGGTAGCCTTATTCTTCATATAATCAATTCTTCATTAACTTTAGGCCATGTACCGCAGGCTTTTAAAACGGCTGTAATTAAACCCTTACTCAAAAAGCCAACGCTAGATCCAGGAGCTTTAGCTAACTATAGACCAATCTCTAATCTCCCTTTCATTTCAAAAATCTTAGAAAGAGTTGTTGCTACACAATTATTTGACCACCTGCAGGGAAATGGTTTACTTGAAGAGTTTCAATCTGGGTTTAGAATCCATCATAGTACTGAAACAGCCTTAGCGAAGGTCGCTAACAACCTCCTCATTGCATCTGATAATGGACTAGTTTCTGTACTTGTCCTTTTAGACCTTAGTGCAGCTTTTGATACTATCGATCATAATATTCTACTTGATAGATTAGAACACTATGTTGGACTTAATGGAACTTCGTTGCAGTGGTTTAGATCTTATTTATCTGATAGGTTCCAGTTTGTTCATGTAAATAATGAGTTTTCTTTCAACTCAAAGCTTAGTCATGGAGTTCCACAGGGATCTGTGCTAGGCCCTACTCTTTTTAGTTTATATATGCTTCTGTTAGGCAACATTATTAGAAAGCACTGTATACATTTTCATTGTTATGCTGATGACACACAATTATACCTGTCAATGAAGCCAGATGATAGTAATCAATTAGCCAAGTTAGAAGCCTGTCTTAAGGAAATCAAAGCTTGGATGACTTGTAATTTCCTGCTATTAAATTCAGATAAGACTGAAGTCATTCTTGTTGGTCCAAAAAACCTCATACCTGCCAACTTTTCAAACCTGAAAAGCCTAGTAGCTAGCCGGGGTCCAGGGGCCGATGCTAATGCTAATGCTAATAATGCTAATGCTAATAATAATAATGCTAATATTTGCCAAACAAATATTAGCATTAAATCTAGTTAAATGTAGCTAACAACCTCATATTTCTTCAACTTTCAAACCTGAAAAGCCTAGTAGCTAGCCGGGGTACAGGGGCCATAGGCCCCGGTAGGTCCAGGACAAAGTCCTGGTGGGGGGTTCAGGGGGGCGAAGCCCCCCCGACGCCAAACAAATATTAGTATTAAATCAAGTTAGAATGTAGCTAACAACCTCATATTTCTTCAACTTTCAAACCTGAAAAGCCTAGTAGCTAGCCGGGGTCCAGGGGCCACAGTGTCAAACAAATATTAGCATTTGACATAGAAGTCACATATTAATTATATTAAAGGTAAAATATCTAAATCAATTGCAATACTACACAGAGCGAAATATTTGCTGAATCAACCCACATTATATACTTTGTATCATTCATTAATACTCCCATACATGACATATTGTACTGAAGTATGGGGAAATACATATAAAACAAACATATATCCAGTCTTTATGCTTCAGAAGAGAGCTATTAGAATAATAAACAAAGCTGCTTACAGGGAACCAACAAATCCACTTTTTCTTAAATTAAAAACTCTCAAGTTGAAAGATCTGGTTGACTTTAAAACTGCAGTAATAATGTTTAAAGCTAAGAATCTATCACTGCCCGCAAATATCCAAACGTTGTTCCAAATAAGGGAGAAACAATATCATTTCAGAGGAACATGTATATTTCAGAAACCTTCAGTGAGAACTACCACCAAGCAACACTGTGTTTCAGTGCAAGGAGTCAGATTATGGAACGATTTTGGACCTGAATTAAAATCATGTACAACGCTTGGACAATTTAAACAAAAACTAAAGGAAGAAATACTCCAAACATATATACAAGATGACATGTAAAATCACATAAGGATTGTCATATCCAGTCTGTGTTGTGTTGTTACTTAGGTTTTTTTTGTCACATTTTGTCTTAGCTTTGTTCCGAATTGTAATCGCTCTTGTTTTGTTTTTCTTTTGAAATCTTGGATGGAATATGGGTGGGCAATATAAGCTGCGGCTTCAGCCATCACCCATTTCAGATAACTTATGTTGAACTGTATAATCAGAGGAGTTCTTGTTTAATTTGACCTTGTTGAATTTTTTCGCCTTTGTTATATTATTCTGTTTCTTTTTAATCTTTACTTTTAATCTATCCGAAATAAAGATTCATTCATTCATTAAATTTGCATTCAAAAGACTTCTTAACACTTCTTAACACTTCTTAACACTGCATAGAACTTCGAATAGGCCAGATGTGATGTATTATGAATACTAGAAAAGCACTCGGAGAGCACAGACCTCCGCCAAGCGCCACAGTTCCCCCCATACAGTGTTTAACATCATAAATAAAATATTGAAAATGGCCCTCTCACACAATGTTAAATAAAATAAAAAAAAAAAAAAAAAAAAAAAAAGGATCCTTTAAAAAAATTCCTGGATCCAGACGGTGATCCGGATCACCACCAAAATCTAATCATCTGTAGGATACCCCATTTCTGACAATCTGTGAAAATTTCATGAAAATCCGTCCATAACTTTTTGAATTATCTTGCTAACAAAGAAACAAACAAACAGACAAACCAACGCTGATGATCACATAACCTCCTTGGCGGAGGTAACTAGAAGACTAGAAATATCAGCAGGGTATACTAGCACTGTATAACACACGTGCGTAAATGACGGCAAAATCGCTCTGATATTTTATGTGTTTACATGATACACCAAGCATGACAAGGCTTGCAATTACACAGCACATGTTCTTCAGAATCTTAGGCATTATATAAAATGTAGTCTCCCTTTAGATTTCGAATCCATGGTCCATTTGCCAGGATTGAAGTGGTCGCGAACGTCTGCAGCAGTTTACATCGTGTTTACATCTCGCCATGTGCACACGCCTCTCCGGGATTTCGCGCGAGAATAGAAATCTCAATACCCTCAATAGCGATAGCGTTAGCTTAGCAAATGCTTCAGGTAAAGCGTAGCAGCGAACCACGAAAAGAAACGCTACTCAGTTTACTCACAGAGTCCGGTGAAAGGCGAATAAAGGAGTATTTCTACTTCAAAAGCTGGTTCAACCAAGGTGGAAATTCAGCCTGTGCGTGTGTGTCACAAATGTTGATCCGATATTCGCTGTTGGTTATTTTAGTGGCAAAATCAGCAACTTTGTCTCAGCACTGAAAAAGTGTGACTATCCCGGCCGCCATCACGTGTTGCTCTGTTCTAAATTTAGATACGATTCCTAACGATCTCGTGTTTGGAATTGCTTTCGTGTTTTTTTTACGAGTTAAAATTTTTGACTGAATTTTTAGTGAAAAACCGTAATTTTGATTAATAAAACCGTAACCCGGAATGGGGTCTTGAAAACCGGAACCATTACGGCAAAACCGGAGTAGTTGGCAGGTATGAAACCTTAGAAATTCCTTTCCAAATCAAACTTTCAGTTTGGATGCGGTTACTCTTTCTCTTAATAGGTCTGTGAGGAACCTTGGAGTTATTTTTGATCAAGATTTGTCCTTCAATTCACATATTAAATCTGTTTCTAAGACTGCCTTCTATCATTTGCGTAATATTGCCAAGATTAGAAGATTCTTGTCTCAGAGTGATGCTGAGAAACTGATCCACGCTTTTGTTAGCTCGAGATTAGATTATTGTAATTCTTTATTATCAGGCTGTCCTAAAACATCTTTAAAAAGTCTTCAGCTGATCGAAAATGCTGCAGCAACAGTTTTAACAGGTACTAGAAAGAGAGATCATATCTCTCCGGTTCTGGCCTCCCTTCATTGGCTTCCCATAGAGTTTAGAATTAAGTTTAAAATCCTTCTTCTTACTTACAAAGCTCTAAACAATCAGGCTCCTTTTTATTTAAAAGATCTGATACTACCGTATTATCCTAACAGAGCACTACGCTCCCAAAATGCAGGATTACTTGTAATACCTAGAATCTCCAAAAGTACAATGGGAGGCAGAGCCTTCAGTTATCAAGCTCCTCTCCTGTGGAATCAGCTGCCAATCTGGATTCGGGAGTCAGACTCGATCTCTGTTTTTAAGAATAGGACTAAAACCTACCTTTTTGATATAGCCTACAATTAGGGAGGGATCATGTGTTTCTGAACCCTCCCTTAGTTATGCTGCTAATAGGTTTAGTCAGCCGGGGGACCTCCAGTAATGCATTGGGCCTCACTCCTTTTCTCACTCTCAATGAAATATTTTTTTTTGCTGGTCATTAACATTTGTTTGTTCTCTCCCATAGATTGAGTCCCCATCGTGCTGTTTGCTCTCTACATGTCTGTTCTTTTCTTCATCTCTATCCCCTCACCCCCCAGTCAGTCGCAGCAGATGACTTCCCCTCCCTGAGCCTGGTTCTGCTGGAGGTTTCTTCCTGTTGAAAGGGAGTTTTTCCTCTCCACCGTCGCCAAGTGCTTGCTCACAGGGGATCGCCTGATTGCTGGGGTCTTTCTGCAACTGTGGGGGTCCCCCCTACAGTTGATAGTGCTATGAGATGACTGTTGTTGTGAAATGGCGCTATATAAATAAAATTGAATTGAATTGAATCCACCCATCTTCTACCACTTAATCCTTTTGGGTCACGGGGGGGCTGGAACCTATCCCAGCATCTTTGGGTGAGAGGCAGCGTACACTCTGGACAGATTGCCAGTCCATTGCAGCCGATATCAGTCAATAAGGTAAATTTATGCTGATACCGATGTTAGGCTGATATACGGGGGGGGGGGGGGGCTGAAAAGTTCATAGGCTGAAAAGTTTATAGCGGTCAAATTTGACCAAATGTGGTTTATTTTTCAACCGCAGGGATCCAAGCACTGCAACACCGATGGAAGAAGTGTGTGGACTGAAGGGGAGACTATGTTGAAAAATACACCACATTTGGTCAAATTTGACCACTATGAACTTTTCAGCTCCCCCCCACCCCACCCCCCAAATTGGTACATGCCTATTTAAAACCAAAGCATCATAATAATAAAACTAATAAAAAAATATTAGATGACTCATTGATAATATAAATTTACAATGCTTATTATTCAAATAATTTAATAATAATTGCATGCATACAATAAATTAGAGATGCACCAATTTAGGCTGATACAATGCTGGCTGATAGCCAGTGCCAATTGTTTCTTTTATTTTTGTCATCTATTTTCTCTTTAATGAAAGGGAACACAGAAATATTTATTAAACAAAAGGATTGAACCATTTTGAAGTATTTCAGCTTTTTACATAATATTTGAATAAACACAAATGCAATCATACATATATCTGAAGGCGCCTTTGTTATAACTTTTCACGATAAAAGACACACCAGATTAGGGCTGTGCAATATGACAAAAAATTCCTATCACGATATAAGTCATCTTATATTACGATAACGATATATATCATGATATACGTACATTTTCTGTAAATTCTACAGTTTAGATAATCAGATAAAAAGGACAATCTCTTTTTTTACTTGTTTTACATGTACTATTTTCCCACATAATTTTGCAGTGTTATAAAATAGTTTTGTAATGCGCATTTGAGACCTGATTCTCATAAATTTCAGGTTTTTCTTCTAAATCATATATGAATAAAAAGAAACATCAATAAGTTAAATATTTCCTAAGCTAGAGGAGAATAGCAAAAAACAAACAAAAAAACAGATAACATAAAAAATGTCTGAAAATGAGAAAATTACTCATGGCTGTCACCTACAGATATAAATTAGCTGTTAGTTTAAATCAATGAAAACTTAAGTGTAGACCTGCAGACTGCCATTCTGGCCTGATTTAGATCTTATTTATCTGATAGGTTCCAGTTTGTTCATGTAAATGATGAGTTTTCTCTCAGCTCAAAGCTTAGTCATGGAGTTCCACAGGGATCTGTGCTTGGCCCTACTCTTTTTAGTTTATATATGCTTCCGTTAGGCAACATTATTAGAAAGCACTGTATACATTTTCACTGTTATGCAGATGACACACAATTATACCTGTCAATGAAGCCAGATGATACTAATCAATTAGCCAAGTTAGAAGCCTGTCTTAAGGAAATCAAAGTTTGGATGACTTGTAATTTCCTGCTATTAAATTCAGATAAGACTGAAGTCATTCTTGTTGGTCCAAAAAACCTTAGAAATTCCTTTCCAAATCAAACTTTCAGTTTGGATGCAGTTACTCTTTCTCTTAATAGCTCTGTGAGGAACCTTGGAGTTATTTTTGATCAGGATTTGTCCTTCAATTCACATATTAAATTTGTTTCTAAGACTGCCTTCTATCATTTGCGTAATATTGCCAAGATTAGGAGCATCTTGTCTCAGAGTGATGCTGAGAAGCTGATCCACGCTTTTGTTAGCTCGAGATTAGATTATTGTAATTCTTTATTATCAGGCTGTCCTAAAACATCTTTAAAAAGTCTTCAGCTGATCCAAAATGCTGCAGCAAGAGTTTTAACAGGTACTAGAAAGAGAGATCATATCTCTCCGGTTCTGGCCTCCCTTCATTGGCTTCCCATAGAGTTTAGAATTAAGTTTAAAATCCTTCTTCTTACTTACAAAGCTCTAAACAATCAGGCTCCTTTTTATTTAAAAGATCTGATACTACCGTATCATCCTAACAGAGCACTACGCTCCCAAAATGCAGGTTTACTTGTAATACCTAGAATCTCCAAAAGTACAATGGGAGGCAGAGCCTTCAGTTATCAAGCTCCTCTCCTGTGGAATCAGCTGCCAATCTGGATTCGGGAGTCAGACTCGATCTCTGTTTTTAAGAATAGGGCTAAAACCTACCTTTTTGATATAGCCTACAATTAGGGAGGGATCATGTGTTTCTGAACCCTCCCTTAGTTATGCTGCTAATAGGTTTAGTCAGCCGGGGGACCTCCAGTAATGCACTGGGCCTCACTCCTTTCCTCACTCTCTATGAAATATTTTTTTTTTGCTGGTCATTAACATTTGTTTGTTCTCTCCCATAGATTGAGTCCCCATCGTGCTGTTTGCTCTCTACATGTCTGTTCTTTTCTTCTTCTCTGTCCCCTCACCCCCCAGCCAGTCGCAGCAGATGACTGCCCCTCCCTGAGCCTGGTTCTGCTGGAGGTTTCTTCCTGTTAAAAGGGAGTTTTTCCTCTCCACCGTCGCCAAGTGCTTGCTCACAGGGGATCGCCTGATTGCTGGGGTCTTTCTGCAACTGTGGGGGTCCTCCCTACAGTTGATAGTGCTATGAGATGACTGTTGTTGTGAAATGGCGCTATATAAATAAAGTTGAATTGAATTGAATTGAATTGAATTTAACTTGTTTGCTTCTTAGTAAAAATATTTCAGACTGATCATGATCTGAAAATCAAAGACAAAAAAGGTAATGTAATAAAATAATGTGATTACTTTTGTCATGTCCTGGCGAGCGCTCGCCCCCTCCTTCCCGTTTCACTCTGCTCTCCTAATCAGCTCATCTGACGCACCTGCTGTTCCTACTGAGCCAGCGTTTATAAGGAAGCGCTCTTCAGTGATTCAACGCTGGCTCATTTGGGTTGCTGCCGACGAAGCGGTGCGTCTTCAGAGGTTTTGGTGCGCTCGCCAGCCTGTTGCTTCCCCCCGTCGCAGTTCATCATCTCTACCCAGTCAGACTCCGCTCCTCATTTCCCTGCCAGAAGTTCCGGCCTGCTGGTTCATCTCCTTCACTGGGTTCTGAGCCGGTTTCTCTCTTCCTCCCATGTGAGTGGCATTATTTAGATTTCCACATCCTCCTCCATTCCTCTGTTAATCAGCCTTGTCGCTCCCTCTGCTGGTTTGGTGCTCCTCTGGCGAGTGACTGGTTTTCTCCAAGTTCGCGTTTTTGAAAATTAATAAAGGGTCAAACGTTCTTTGTGTGTGATTCTTTTGGTGTTGCACCTTGCACTTAGGCTGACTGTCCAGTCAATATGTCAACTTTAACTTTAGTCCTTATCAATATTTGACTAATAAAAATGATTAGAAGTCAAATAAATTACATAAAGAGCCAACTTGCTCCTCTGACCTATTTTAATGTATTTATTATTTATTTTGCGTATCCACCTTACTCCTAGGCCCCATGATGTCTTGCGTGAATTATGGTAGCAACTTCCGGTACTAGTTTAGAACATATAGTTGTCACTGAAACGGGACACTTTTCCTTGTTAAAAAAACAATGACTTCAGCATCAGAAATGCGGGAACACGGCTTCTTGCACCTCAAAACAGTAATATAATCATACCACTTCCCACGACTATCGAGGGATGGGAAGATGACCTTAAAAAGTGGCCTCGCACACAGTAGCTCCATTAGTTAGCGCCACTGCTAAGATGCTAAAGGTGTAAACAAATGACCCGTGCTGGCAAAATGAGTCACTTTGAGGACATTTTCAAAACTGATGTAACATTATTTCCATATCCTGTATTGAAAGATCTTCAAAATGATATTTAATTTGTAGGAAGTGTGGCTCACATATTTTGACTGCATATGTATAAGCACAGGAGTGAGATGCTTAGTACTGCATGTGCTGTTTGACCTCACGTCTTGGATGGAACAATACGTCTGGACCTCCTGAGGATAACGGCAGGAGGCGGAGGTGCCGTGATAAGACTCTGAGAGGACTTCCTGACCTCCTGGGGTCAGACGGACGACGAAGGGACTCGGGGGGAGAATTATTGTCAATAGGGGGTTTGGCGACAATGTGTGATTTTGCCTTTGATGTCCCATGTATAAATGTGGGGTTTTTTGGGGAGTTCACCCTCTTATTGTTTTGAGAGGATGCTGGGGATGTGAAATCTTCATTAAACCTGAATTGAGAAATAAATTCAGTGTCCTTATTTCACGCTCCCCACATTGGTGACCGAAGACATGCAATGTCTAGAACCAATTCCCCCGAACCAGACTCGTCAGGGACCACTCGAGCGAGCGCCGTCTCGATCAAGCTACCAGAGTTCTGGCAGGACAACCCAGACTCGTGGTTCCTCCAGGCTGAAGCCCAGTTCATACTCGGGGGAATAACGGCGGATGATACAAAATTCTACCACGTCATCACAAAGCTCGACAACCACACAGCTCGATGCGTGCGGAGCCTGGTGCAGCAGCCGCCCGCTGGCGACAAATACAGCGAGCTGAAGGCTGCCCTCATCCAGTGTTTTACGCCCTCAGCCGAGGAGAGGGCTAGGAGACTCCTGGCTCTGCACGACTTGGGAGGACGCAGGCCAGTCGACCTGATGGAAGACATGCTGCAGCTGAGGGACACAGACAATGATGATTTCCTGTTCAAACACATCTTCCTGAGAACCCTTCTGACGCAGATGAGGGCGACCCTGTCGAGCACTCGTTGTGTGACCCAGCGGGACTTCCGTGCGCTGGCCCGAGAAGCGCAGCGGATTCTCGACTCCTGGGGGGAGCAGGCGGCCACCGCAGCAGCAGAAGACCTTGGAGCGGCGGCCGGGAGCAGCGCAAGGCCAGAGGCAGCAGAATCGATCCCACCAACAATGGCAGCGGCGCGGCCCCGACGCAGCGGAGGAGACGACCTCTGCTTTTACCATCGGTGTTTCGCGGAGAAGGCGCGCAGGTGTGTGCCGCCGTGCCACTTCAAGAGCTCAGGAAACGCCAGGACTGGGAGTCGTTAGCAGCATCGGCTCTCGGCGAGCGGAACAAGCTGCTCTACCTTACGGATGCACGCTCTGGGTGGCACTTCCTCGTGGACACGGGCGCCCAAGTGAGTTTCATCACCCCAACCTACGCTGACCGGCTCGCAGGCCCTCGTGGTGACGGAGCAACAGCGGCGAACGGCTCGAGCATTAAGACCTTCGGCGAAAGGACTCTGCTTCTGTCCTTGCACGGCCGCACTTATGAATGGACTTTTATTGTAGCGGCGGTGAGTTTCAACATGTTAGGTGCTGATTTTCTGTGCTCACATGGGTTGTTAGTTGATCTTGCCAACAGACGCTTGGTTAATGCACTATCCTTTCATTCCATCCCTTGTGCAGCTCGAGTGTCCCCGCCACCAGCACAGACCAACGTCGCCACAGCAGGCGGTAAGTTTCACACACTCCTCACCCAGTTTCCAGCGCTCACAGTTCCCACATTTTCGGCAACAGTTGCGAAACACGGGGTGGAGCACTTTATCACCACAGCTGGCCCCCCCGTCTTCGCAAAAGCTCGGTGCTTGGATGCAGCTAAACTGTCCATAGCGCGCGAGGAGTTCGCCAACCTGGAAAGGCTGGGCATCCTCCGCTGTTCAAACAGCTCATGGGCCTCCCCACTGCATATGGTCCCTAAAGCTGACGGCTCGTGGAGACCTTGCGGCGATTACCGCAGGTTGAACAATGCCACAGCGCATGACCGCTACCCAATCCCACACATTCAGGATTTTTCGGTGCATCTGGCGGGGGCGCGCATTTTTTCTAAAATAAACCTGGTCCACGGCTATCATCAAGTCCCAGTCCGAGCTGAGGACATTCCCAAAACAGCGGTGATAACCCCTTTTGGACTTTTTGAGTTTTTGCGCATGCTGTTTGGCCTCAAAGGTGCCGCGCAAACCTTCCAACGCATGATGGATGCCGTGTTACGCGATCTCCCTTTCGTGTTCGTCTACCTCGACGACATTTTAGTCGCCAGCACATCAGAGGACGAACACGAAAAACACCTCACAGCGGTTTTTCGGAGGTTGGGAGAGCACGGGTTAATAATCAATCCAGCCAAGTGCCAGTTCGGGGTGGCGCAGATCGATTTTTTGGGGCACCGCGTTTCCCCAGAAGGGGCAGTTCCGCTACCGGACAAAGTGCGCGCGGTGGCAGATTTTCCCCGGCCACAAACGGTCAAAGCGTTACAGGAGTTTTTAGGAATGGTGAATTTCTATAACCGTTTCCTCCCCCACGCAGCGCAGCTCATGCAACCACTATATGCCGCACTTAAAAAGCAAAAACCCCCCAATGCAATCGATTGGTCCCCGGAACGGGAGCGCGCATTCGCGGAGGTAAAAAAAGCCCTGGCGGACGCTGCGTTGTTAGCCCATCCTGACCCAACGGCCCGCATAGCGCTCACCACTGATGCGTCGGATTTGGCCATAGGGGCGGTTGTGGAGCAGCACGTTGCCGGGATTTGGCAGCCGCTGGCCTTTTTCAGCAGATCCTTGCGCAAAGCCGAGCGAAAATACAGCGCGTTTGACAGGGAGCTGTTAGCGCTCCACTTAGCCATTCGCCACTTCCAATTCTGGCTGGAAGGTCGGCATTTCACCGCGTTTGTCGACCACAAACCGCTCACTTTTGCGATGGCCAAAATTTCAGAACCTTGGTCGGGCCGACAGCAGAGGCAGCTAGCCGCAATTTTGGAATTTACTACTGATATTCAACATGTAGCGGGTAAACTCAACGTAGTAGCAGACTGCCTCTCTCGCGCGGTAACAGCACCAGTCCGCGCAGAGGTAGATTATACTACCGCGGCCGCAGAGCAGAATAACAGCGCGGAAGCGCACGCGGCCCCAGTTCACGTGGGGATAGATTATGCGGCCATGGTAGCGGATCAGGGTAGAGATACGGACGTTTGCACGCTCCAGTCTGGACCAACAGGGTTAAGGCTGGAGAGCAGGAGCTTTCAAAATGGGTTGCCCCCCCCTAATCTGCGATGTTTCTACCGGGCGACCACGCCCGGTGGTACCGGCTGCTTGGCGCCGTCGTGTTTTTGACTCGGTTCACTCCCTGGCACACCCGGGGGTGCGCGCGTCTGTGAAAATGGTAGCGGAAAAGTTTGTTTAGCCGAGCCTGCGCAAGCACGTGAAAGAGTGGGCAAGAGCCTGTATGGCTTGCCAGCGGGCCAAAATTCACAAGCACACCAAAGCCCCCTTAGAGCTGTTTCACATCCCGGCCAAGAGATTTGATCATGTGCATGTCGACCTCGTGGGCCCCCTACCGTCGTCGCAGGGGTTCACACATCTTTTGGCAATGGTGGACCGAACCACGCGTTGGCCGGAAGTGGTCCACTGGCATCGACCACAGCTGCAGAAGTGGCCCGCGCATTTTTGACGGCCTGGATAGTGCGTTTCGGGGTTCCGTCGGATATTAAGTTCCGACAGAGGACCTCAATTTGTGTCTGAGCTTTGGTCAGCGATGGCCAACAGCTTTGGGGCGACAATTGACCGCACTACCGCTTACCACCCCCAGGCTAATGGTTTATGCGAGCGTTTTCATAGATCTTTGAAGGCAGCCCTCAGAGCGTCACTTATGGATGCAAATTGGATAAACAAACTACCATGGGTTTTATTGGGGTTGCGTTCTGAGCCCAAAGAGGACTTAAAGGCCTCCCCAGCAGAGTTGGTTTTTGCACAGCCTCTCCGGCTGCCAGGCGAGTTTCTACCGGATCATCTGGCGCCGGGGCATCCCCCGGCTCAGTGGCCACTGATCGGC
Organism: Pholidichthys leucotaenia; assembly: GCA_020510985.1. Classification (NCBI taxonomy): domain Eukaryota; kingdom Metazoa; phylum Chordata; class Actinopteri; order Cichliformes; family Pholidichthyidae; genus Pholidichthys; species Pholidichthys leucotaenia. The sequence goes on from CM035849.1 coordinate 165,082,599, forward strand.
ACGGGAGCAGACATGCTTCCAGGCCCCGTTCATCACACTTTTCCGCATGTTTTTGTTCCCAAAGCCTTAAAAAATGCCGAATTTGTTTTTGTCAGGCACGAGGCTATGCGCCCGGCCCTGTGCCCACCCTACGACGGTCCATTTAGGGTGCTGGAAACAGGTGATAAACATTTCGTGCTAGATTTGGGGGACAGAAGGGAAACAGTTAGTATTGACAGACTAAAGCCTGCTTTTGTGATGAACGACGAGTCTGTACGGGTGGCGAGGGCCCCTCGACGTGGCAGACCCCCCAGGGAGCATGTCCTTTGGAGCCCCCGCAGGTATCAAATAACGATTCTCATCCTCAGTTAGCAGATCCACTGCAAGACGGCACCGCAGGGGCTGCGAAGCCTGCTTACAGCAAGTTTGGAAGACGTTTGAAGCCCAGACGGCGTACGGACTGATGTGTGATTTTATCATGTTGTGTGGACTATGCTGTATTGTGTGATTTTATCATGTTGTGTGGACTATGCTGTATTGTTCATTCTTCGACGTTTGGGGGGGGGGGGGGGGTTATGTGGCTCACATATTTTGACTGCATATGTATAAGCACAGGAGTGAGATGCTTAGTACTGCATGTGTTGTTTGACCTCACGTCTTGGATGGAACAATACGTCTGGAACTCCTGAGGATAACGGCAGGAGGCGGAGGTGCCGTGATAAGACTCTGAGAGGACTTCCCAACCTCCTGCGGTCAGACGGACGACGAAGGGACTCGGTGGGAGAATTATTGTCAATAGGGGGTTTGGCGACAATGTGTGATTTTGCCTTTGATGTCCCATGTATAAATGTGGGGTTTTTGGGGGAGTTCACCCTCTTATTGTTTTGAGAGGATGCTGGGGATGTGAAATCTTCATTAAACCTGAATTGAGAAATAAATTCAGTGTCCTTATTTCACGCTCCCCACAGGAAGTGCACAAAAACTGACCCAGAAAAAAAAAAAAAAAAAAAAAAGACCCAGAAAAAGACGATTTGTTTATATTTTGGCTAGGTTGAAAATTCGCGTTCGATCGGTTGAGAGTTACATCTTCCACAAAAGCATAAGTATTTTTAGAAAGTACGATTTCTAAGCTTTCCAATGATACCAGACACTCGTGGGGGTTTTCCTGGGACTTTGCCTCTACCAAACAAACAAAGAGTCATGATTATTGACTTCTCGTTGCCTGTACTCATAATGACATGGTGTGCATTCCGCCAGCACATCTCCACTGCAATAAAGTCTGCTGCATTTTGTTAAAATATGTTGGACATAATCAAATTTATCTTAGGGCAGACATACCCCACAACACCGTGCATGGATGTCGTCTGTCAGCGTATGGTGAGAATCCTCCATTTATCCAGTCTGGCACAACCACGAACATCAGCAACAAGTACTAGAACTACGTCAAAACATTCAAAAAATACAAAAACTAGAAGAGCTGAAATTAGCTGCCACTTGAGTGCAAAACACATATGTGGACTATACATTAAAATGAATTTGAAAAACTTTTTTAAATGCCCCTGCAACTCCATTCTTATTGACTGATTTAACACGTCAGCCAAAACCAGAAGCTCCGCCCAAAATCGTTCCTACAGCGGCACCCCCAGGAATGGGCGCAGTTGGGGCTACGTCACTTCCGGTTAGTAACACATCGCCGCCATCTTAACTCGGTGAAAACAACCCGTTACCAAGCATTGTCGAGTGCAGTTTTTTGACTTTTTCTCATGGCATGTGACTACGTAGAAGAGCTTGATGAGTCAGCCAGGCTACGTTACCTGGAGAAACTGACAGCAAGTGGACTGACAGATTGCCCATACAAGCTACCAGCCGGAAAATGGGTTAATGACCCGACCAGGTGGCCAGCTGTGCAGTGGCCGGACGTGTACAGCTACTTGATCGACACCCCTGGTAAGCATATTTGCTTCGACCCATATTAACATGATTAACCCTCTTACATGTTTTGAATGTTTTTAAGGGAAGGCCCCTATGGGTAACATGACCAATCCATTAAATATCAGGGCAGCACAGGAGTAATTCTTAAAAGAAATAATTAAACAAGAAAATGTTCACTGATGCTAAACACTGCTTAGGTGCGCTTGTGTTGGATCGAAATAAGTGCAGGCGGACACGAGTGAAGTTTAAAAGGGTGCTTCATGCAGACAGTCAACATATATACCCGGCTAATGCATGCATGGCACATTAGCATCACAGTAGACAGCAGGAAAGCATATACATTTGCATTAGTCACACATATCAGGCGCAGCATTACTGGCGCCGGGATTCCTCTCTGTTCCAGAGCCGCAGAAGGTGCGAGGCGCTTCTATAACGATCAGTAATTGCTCACGCTGAGCGCTCTGCCAGCTCGCTGTGGGAGTCACACGGCGGTGTTCTCTTTTCCCGTATATTTTTCTTTTTGGCGTACAGAAATGGCAATACGCCCGTATTTGCTAAAATTGCATTTTCCCCGTATTAAAATACGGCGAAACCGTATTTATCACCTCTTTCATTAATGGCCGGCCCCTTGTTGCACTATTTACTACAGTCTACAGTTAAATTAGTCAGGCTGACTGCACATAGAGAGGTCTGTATTGTTGAGTGAAAAGGGAATCAGTCATGCATTTCCATAGACGAAATGTCCGTCTCTGTTTACAATACAGAGAGGCTTGTGTCAGCGGCTAGCATTTTCAAAACATGACCCATCAAGTGGCAACTAATTAAACTAACACAATATCACTCAATTACCTGATATAGGACGTGATGAGCTGAATATAATGCACTATGACGGGCTGGACAAGCTTGACTGGGTCACGGCAGCTGCCTGGGACTAGGTCGCCACTGAATTGTTTTCACCTAGTACGGCGTTGCCATGTGGGTTGCTAACCGGAAGTAGGCCAAATGCCCGGATGCCCGACTGCGCCCATAAGGTGGATATGTGCCACATCATGCACTTTTGCAGGTTTAATTAAAAAAAAAATTCAGACAAAACTGAGAAACTCAGCAGTAATTTAAGCCAAAGAAAAAAATGGTCTGCTACATTCCATTTCCAGTTAGCACAACTTAGCATTGTCATTTAGCATTGTATAGTTAGACATGGTGTTAATGTTACTTACCTCCTATTAAAACGAGGTTAGCAAACTATCCTCTCTGATGCAGCACAATGGAAAACAGTCCCACATCCTCGGCAAACGGGAGTAGCAGCTATCTGAACCGGTAGTTTGGAATTAGCATTAGCATCCATCGGACTGAAGCTTAGCCACCCACCACACCTGTTCCACTGTGTGCACTGCAGAGGAGAGACGGGGCGTTGACAAGCAGTGGTGGAGCTTTACTTAATAAACGGGAGTATGTGCATTTTAAATAACGATATAAACAATAGAGTAATTCTATGAAATGATAAATGTTTTTTATTGTCATCCATAGGGAAAATTTGCGGGGGGGGGTGATTGGGGGGGGTTTCCAGCCCCCCAATCAAATTTGTCCAATATAACCCCCCCCCCAATAATCATATAATTAGAATTCATTAAAAATATCTACGAATATGAAGAAGCTGTCGTTTTTCTTTCATTTGCAAGCAACAAAAAGTAGCATTTCTAATAATCAAACAAGGTACCCCCCCCCCTTCCCTGCAGACTTGGTATTGCCCAACTGGTCCATGCCCTTCTCTGGTCAATACTACTCAGTCATTTGTAGGGGTGGCAGGTGAGGAGGCTTGTCTAGTCTAGAATGTGTTTAGCTCACAAGTGAGACAGAATAAAAAGAACTCCATAAGGGCAACAAACCATTTTAAATTGTTGGTTGTCAAATAAAAGGACAAACCCCTCTGTCCAAAAGGAGGTAAATATATTGTTGTGTTAGCTGGTGAATTGATGTCTGAAGTTAGCTGGTTGTTATTTTGCTTATGTGACTGTGAGAGTGAATGGTTGTCTGTCTCTCTGTGTTGGCCCTGCGATGGACTGGTGATCTGTCCAGGGTGTACCCTGCCTCTCGCCCAAAGATGCTGGGATAGGCTCCAGCCACCCCCCACCCCCCACAACCCGAAAAGGATTAAGTGGAAGAAGATGGATGGAGGGATGGAGTTAAAGCATGGGAGTACACCATATGTGCTGCCTGGTCGGATTTAGCTGATCTGAGAAATGATTAGCTCTTCTCATGCAAATTTGGCCTTTACATTGCATTAATCATTCATGAAATGTGAACAATGGATTTGTTTGTCAACTGTTAAGGTGCCTTCACACCAAATACGAACAGGCAAATTTTTCACACAGCACGATAACATCCATCCATCCATCTTCTTCCGCTTAATCCTTTTTGGGTCACGGGGGTGGGGGTGGGGGCTGGAGCCTATCCCAGCATCTTTGGGTGTGGCCGGAGACCAAGGGTAAATAACTCCAAAATCCCGATTCAACTGAAGACTTCCCGGTCCTCCTGTCTCCCGGTGAGTGAGTTTCATTTTCTAACTAGTTTACTTCTGCAATGGTGACAGCAGAATCTCAAAGCTAGCAGCTAGCTAGCTACCATCTAGCTAGCTAGCGGATGCGAACGCACGACGACGCAAATTCACGCGTACTCGCGTCTTCCCATTCACTTTGTATGGATTTGCGCCACCCGTTCACGTTTGGGGTGAACACACCTTTGGAGTGAAACTTACATATGTTTGAGCACTCCTCAAAATGTTAGCAGCTCTGAACATTTATAAAGTACAGACAAAACCTGTGTTATGTCCATAATCTATAATCCAATGACAAGGACGGATGTGCAATAGAACTCAACTTTATTGTGTGACTCACAGACACTAGGCGCTCCTGTACAGGCAGAGGTGAAGGTCAAAAGAGACCATGTCATGTGCTTGCGAGCTCTCGCCCACTCCTTCCTGCTCACCGGTCTCCTCATCAGACGCACTTGCTGATTCCTGTTGGGCCAGCGTTTATAAGGAAGCGCTCTTCAGTGATTCAACGCTGGTTTGTTTGGGTATACTGCTCCAGCAGACAGCTCTCTTAGTAAGTGGTTGTGTTATTTATGACCTTGTCTTACACACATTCTCTTCCTTCTCTTGCAGGTTGCTGCAAACGTAGCAGTATGTCTTTGGGGATTCGGTGCGCTTGCCAGCCTGTTGCTTCACCTCTACCCTGCTCATCCTCTCCAACCGGTCAGACCACACAAACCTTGCTTTGATTTGAGCAATAATCTGGTGGGTTGGATTCTGGATTTTTTAACCAACAGGACACAGAGAGGGTACATTGTCTGACCAAAAGTGCTCTTCTACTGGCTCTCCTCAGGGGTGTGTGTTGTCACCACTACTCTTCATCCTGTACACAAACATGTGTTGGAGCAGACATGACAACAGACACATTATAAAGTATGCTGATGATTCAGTTATTATCAGTCTCCTCCAGGATGGTGAGAGTGGCCACGGCCCAGTAGTTGATGATTTTGTTCACTGGTGTGAGGATTCCTACCTGCAGCTGGATACAACAAAAACTAAAGGTATGATTATTGACTTTAGGAGGAAAACTCCCAGGCACGAAGTCACTGTACTAAAAGGCCAGACCACTGAATGTGTACAATCCTACAAATATCTTGGGACGATTATTGATAGTAATTTAAACTTTGAAGAGAACTGTGAAAGGGTGTGCAGAAAGCATCAGCAACATTTGCATTGTTTAAGGAAACTTGCACGCTTCCAAATTGACCAAACCATAATGACAATGTTTTATCAGGCTTTTATTGAATCTGTTTTATCCTTTTCTTTAGTGTCATGGTTTGGTCAGATAAAACTGAAACAGAGGAAATCCTTGGATCAGGTAGTTAGATGGTCCAGTCGTTTGCTTGGTGAGTCACAGCTGAGCCTGACATCCCTGTACACCAGACAGGTACAGAAGATTGCTACCACCATTTTAAATGATGACTCCCACCCAACTTAACACCATTACAGTCAAAGATAAATACCCTCTGCCCCTGATGAACTCCGCTTTCGAGCTCCTGCAGCGTTCACATGTATTCTCCAAGCTTGACCTACGTAATGCATACCATCTAGTCCATAGGTGTCAAACTCATTCCACGGAGGGCCAAGACCCTGCAGGTTTTACCACCACCCAGTGTCTTCAACAGGTGATTTCACTGAATTTCTTCTCACTGATTGCTGATCAGTGAAAACACCTGCTGAAGACACTGGATGGAAGTAAAACATGCAGGGTCTTGGCCCTCCATGGAATGAGTTTGACACCCCTGATCTAGTCAAAATACGCAAGGGGGACGAGTGGAAAACAGCGTTTAAAACACACAGGGCAATTTGAGTACTTGGTTATGCCTTTTGGATTAACTAACGCCCCCGCTGTTTCCAACATTTAATTAATGACGTCTGCGATATGCTTAATCAATTTGTTTTCATCTATTTAGATGACATCCTCATTTTTTCTCGCACGCCAGAGGAGCACAAGACTCATGTCGTGTTACAGCGGCTCTTAGAGAACCAACTTTACATCAAGACTGAGAAGTGTGAGTTTTCCACAACTTCCACTTCTTTCCTTGGCTTTATTGTAGCGGAGGGAATGCTGAGGGCTGACCCAGCCAAGGGGAAGGCTGTGCTGGATTGGCCAACACCCCACTCCCACAAGGAGCTGCAACGCTTCTTGGGGTTTGCGAATTTCTATTGCAGGTTTATGCAAAACTATAGTGGGATAGCACAGCCTTTAACACAGCTGACCTCTGTTAAGGTACCATTTTTATGGATCAAGGCAGCTGAGCAGGCCTTTACCAAATTAAAGGGCCTGTTCACTGACAAATCCATCTTAGCTCAGGTCGACCCTCAGCTCCAATTCACCCTGGAGGTGGACACGTCAGAAACGGGGGTGGGCGCTGTTTTGTCCCAGCGCTGTCCCCCGGACTTGAAGCTCCGCCCATGTGCGTATGTCCACACTGGTGACCCTTGACGCACAATAGAACTCGAGGCAAACACCCCGGAGACGACCCGGACAGGAGGTGCCAACAACGCGTGCGCCGTTTTGGTCAAACTCCCAGACTTTTGGCTACACGACCCGAAGTCTTGGTTCCTCCACACCGAGGCCCAGTTCGTGCTCCGGGGAATAATGGCAGATGACACCAGACACTACTACATGGTTGCAGCACTGGACGCACACACAACCCAGCCCACAACAAATATGAGGCTCTCAAAACCGCGCTGACCTGGGGCTACACGCTCTCAGACTGCGAGAGAGCAGAAAGGCTCCTGATGCGCTCCGAGTTGGGAGACGGGTCGGCGGTCGAGTTAATGGAGAAGATATTGGCGTTGATGGGCACAGATGACGGGCATTTCCTCTTTGCCCACCTTTTCCTCCAGAACCTCTTGACGGTGGCCAGGGCAGTCCTTGCCAATTCGCCGCTGCTGGCCGCGCGCAACTACAGGGTGCTAGCGCAAGAGGCACATCGGATTATCCTCACCACCAGAGCCCTCGCAGTGAACGCAGCGGCGTCGGAACCCAGCAAGACGGCTAGCGGAGGCAAGGAGCCAGCGACGGTGGCCGCAGTGGAGGCCAAGAAGCACCGAAGAGACACACTCTGCTTCTACCACCACCGTTTTGGAGAGGACGCACGCCGATGTGTGCCACCGTGCCAATTCAAGCGCTCGGGAAACGTCAGGGCTGGCAGTCGGTAGCAGCTGTGACTGCCGGTGAAGCAAGCAAGCTGCTCTATGTGACAGACTCACGCTTGGGGAGACGGTTCCTCGTGGACTCCGGCTCCCAAAAGAGTCTCATCCTGCCGTTCTACGCAGACCGGCTGGCGGGAACTAGCGGCTCCGAGCTGACGGTCGCAAACGGCTCAGACATTAAGACTTTTGGCCGTACATACCAATGGACATTTGTCATAGCAGCATGCAGCGTCCCCATTTTGGGTGCTGATTTTTTGTGTGCACACAGTCTACTAGTCGATGTGGCTAACAGACGCCTGATTAACACAATGTCTTTTGATTCTCTCCCCTGTACAGCTAAAGGAGCCGGGTCCACAACGCTAGCCAACATCACAGCTCCGGGGGCAAGTTCCACACACTACTCACCCAGTTCCCAGCACTCACGGTCCCAACGTTTTCGGCGACGCCACTAAACACGGGGTGGAGCACTTCATTACCACCATGGGACCGCCCATTTTCATACGACCTGGGCGTCTGGACGCAGCTAAACTGGCCATAGCGCACGAGGAGTTTGCCAACTTGGAAAAGTTGGGCATCATCAGACGCTCAAACAGCCCATGGGCATCCCCACTACATATGGTTCCTAAAGCCGAGGGATTGTGGCGACCGTGTGGAGATTTCCGTAGATTAAACAATGCTACAGTGCACAACCTGCTACCCAATCCCCCATATTCAGGATTTTTCCATTCACCTCACTGGGGCACGCATTTTTTCCAAGATAGACCTGGTCCGCGGTTACCACCAGGTCCCGGTGCGCGCTGAGGACATACCTAAGACGGCAGTAATAACCCCGTTTTGTCTTTTTGAGTTTTTTCGCATGCCTTTTGAGTTAAAAGGTGCGGTGCAGACATTCCAACGCATGATGGATGCTGTGTTGTGCGATCTGCCGTTTGTGTTCGTCTACCTGGACGACATCCTGGTGGCCAATGCGTCCGAGGATGAACACATAGCCCACCTCAGGACAGTTTTCCAGAGGTTGGAGGAGCACAGATTAATAATCAACCCAGCGAAGTGCCAGTTTGGGGTGATGGGAATCAATTTTTTGGGCCACTGCATCTCACCGGAGGGCGCGATACCCTTACCGGACAAAGTGCGCACAGTGGCAGATTTTCCCCGGCCTCAGACAGTCAGGGTGCTGCAGGAGTTTTTGGGGATGGTTAACTTTTACAACCGTTTCCTCCCCCGCACAGCCCAGCTCATGCAGCCGTTGTATGCTGCGCTTAAGAAACGGAAACCGGCAGACAGAGTTGACTGGACTCCTGAGCGAGAGCAGGCTATTTCCGAGGTTAAAACAGCTTTGGCGAACGCTGCACTGCTGGCGCACCCGGATCTGGCGGCTCGGATAGTACTCACAACCGACGCATCGGACGTGGCCATAGGGGCCGTCATGGAACAGTGCGTCGCCGGTTCTTGGCAGCCGCTTGCTTTTTTTAGCAGGTCTTTGCGCGACAGTGAGCGTAAATACAGTGCGTTCGACAGGGAGTTACTGGCTCTCCACCTGGCCATACGCCACTTCCAGTTCTGGCGGGAAGGGCTCACCTTCACTGCGTTCGTGGACCACAAGCCGCTAACGTACGCGATGGCCAAGGTTTCGGAACCATGGTCGGGCCAGCAACAGAGACAGCTGGCCGCGATCTTGGAGTTTACGACCGACATTCAGCATATGACTGGTAAACTCAATGTGGTGGTGAGCTGCCTCTCACGCGCATTAGTGGCCCCAGTCTACGTGGGGATAGATTACATGGCCATGGCCGCTGAGCAGATCCGTGATGCGAACGTTTGCGCGCTCCAGTCTGGACCAACAGGGTTAAGGCTGGGGAGCAGAGTACTGCAAGACGGGGGACCCCCCCTAATCTGTGACATCTCCACGGGCCACCTGTGCCCAGTGGTCCCACGTGCTTGGCGCCGCCACGTTTTTGAGTCGGTTCACTCCCTGGCGCACCCATGTGTGCGCGCGTCAGTCAAAATGGTGGGAGCAAAGTTTGTCTGGCCGAGCCTGCACAAACAGGTGAAAGAGTGTGCTGCAGCCTGCGTAGCGTGCCAATGAGCCAAAGTGCACAGGCACACAAAGGCCCCCCTGGAGCCATTCCACATCCCGGCTAAGAGGTTCGACCACCTTCACGTGGACCTCGTGGGCCCCCTCCCGCCATCGCAGGGGTTCACGCACCTCCTGACAGTGGTGGACCACACCACATGCTTGCCCGAAGCAGTCCCCCTAGCTTCCACCGCATCCGCAGAGGTTGCACGCCCTTTTTTGATGGCATGGGTGGCACGTTTCGGCGCCCCTTCGGATATCACATCCGATTGGGGCCCGCAGTTTGTCTCCGACCTCTGGTCCACTATGGCCCAGAGCCTGGGTGTCACAATTCATCGCATGACCGCGTACAACCCCCAGGCCAGTGGGTTATGCAAGCGTTTCCATAGGTCGCTTAAAGCAGCGCTCAGGGCTTCGCTTATGGATGCAAATTGGGTGGACCGGTTGCCGTGGGTTCTATTAGGATTGCGTTCAGCACCGAAGGAGGATTTGGCAGCCTCCCCAGCAGAGCTGGTTTTTTCCCAGCCGCTGCGGCTCTCAGGGGAATTTTTGCCGGACAGCCCCGCGCCGAACACCGATCCATCCCCGCTTTCACTGCATAGCGCAGAGGCAGGGACGGTACCCAGTCCGGTCCACCACTGTTTTCCATGTGCTTTTGTGCCAAAGACCTTGAAGGACGCGGTGTTCGTATTTGTCAGGCCCACCAGACCCCCTTGCGCCTGCCCTACAATGGCCCGTTAAGAGTGCTGGAACCCGGGGAGAAACATTTTGTGTTAGACTTGGGGGGGATGCAGGGAAACAGTCTGTATAGACAGGCTTAAGCCCACTTTCGTTTTAGCAGATGAGTAGGTAGTGTTGGCCCGAGCTCCTCAACGCGGACGACCCCCACTGAGAACTCCCCAGGTACATGACTCGTCAGATCAGTCACAATGGCATGCTAAAGATGCCCCCCTTCCCAATGTCCCCCCACAGACAGACACACCCCTAAGAGCGCACCACCGGCACAGCAGCGCCTCGGAGCCGCAGACCCCCTGTTACAGCCGCTAAGGACGTAGGCTGAAGCCCAAAGGACATGAGGGTTAAGGCTCAGTCTGAGTTTCTGGGGGTGGGGGGGTGGGAATCCACTCAGTATGTTTCCAATCAGACAGAAGGACAAGGGGAATTGTCATGGGGGGTTGTGTGTTGATGCGGGGGCTGGGGTGTTGATGTGAACAGTGACAAAGAGAATGGGAATTGCAAAGGCTTTTATGTTAATGCAGCACCACAGGTCGCAGAGCGAGTTGTATGCTATAAAAGGAGAGGTGCCTGCAACCTGTGAGTTTTTTGGATGCTTGTGATTCTGGTGAACGTGAGAGAGAGAAATTAATAAAATCTGCTCTGCTCTGGACTGCTCTGCCTGATTATTCCTCTCTCCACAATCTAAATGAATATGTAAGAAATGAACACCAAATAGATGAATGAAAGAACAGATGCATTTCATTGACCTAAACTTTTAAAAATACTATCTCATTAAGGAAAATACAGCACTCTACATTTTATCCATATGCATAATGTGTTAAAATGAGTTCAAAGGCACTGCGGTACAGCATCATTGATAAATTTGGAATTTAATTATTGAGCTTAAAGTCACATTTCTAGTTTTGTGTTCCCATCTTATTTAATCATGAGACAGTATTACACAAATTAGGCAGTGATCAAACACTGAGATATTGATGGCTTATTATCATCACTGTATAGTGATTTAGCCCCTAGTATAACAAGATTTTTCGCCTTAACACCATACCTTTTGAGTTTGTTGGTGTTTCTTCCAGCATTTTTTTTCTTGCAATATTTGTCATCTCCTCCAGCCTATTGCTTTTCCTGTATGGTCACTTCAGTACTGAATATACGTGTGGGTATGTATATACATTATATATCAGCTATTATTAACAAAATAAAATGAGTTAAGAATAATGGTGATTAAGCCTCGTTCAGTGGCTAGATTAACCTCAGTTAATACTGATTGCACTATTAAGATGGGTACTGCACTGTTAAGAAGGGAAGAAGAGGTGAAGAATATTTTACACCTTTCCAAGTTTTTGGCATTGAAAAATCTAGCATGAATTACATCCTCCAAAATTCTCCATGAAGTGCCTCTGTTAAACCATTTGAACATTAACTGAGCTTTTTTTTATATCAGGAGCAAGAATGTGGCAGCAGCAGGGTGAACCAAAAATGAGAGGCGAGAGGAGATAAAGGTAACCAGAGAATCAGCACAGGTGTCCAGAGGGACAGAGAGACCGTACTGATGACTAGAGAGAGAGGAGGCACACATGACCAGGTAACAATAGTCAAAACTTGATTTCTGCCAGTGTTGAAATACTTCACACATAATAGGTATTAAGTAAGCCTGCTGTTTCATAGTGGCATAGACTATTTTTTTTTTTTTTCCGGTTCCGGTTCCGCCGGACCAGTGGCGCCACACGAGTAGGCTGCCCGTTGCAACAGCCTTTTTTTTAATCTTCCTTCTTCTTTCTACACCTTTCACTCTGTATATATATCACGGACGCACGGATCGCCCCGGGGGTCTCCCGGGTCGGCGGACGAAGCCACAGTTTGCAGCGGGAGACGTTACAGCGGGGAGGAGCTAGTGCTAGCTAGCACTTGGCCGCCGCCCGGTGCTAATGGGAAACTCGACATACCGGGAGCTGTGGCGAAAACGACGCGGGTGCTGGGCTGGAGTTTAGGCAGCGTGCAAGAAATATAAGACAGAATAATAAAGAGCGATGGCAAGAACCAAGAAGACCGCCCATAAAATCTACTGGAGGAAGAAGCCCCCCAGGAGACAGCTAGCCACCAGGGCTGCTCGGAGAGGCGCTCCGGCCACCGGCAGAGTGAAGAGGCCTCGCCGTCACAGGCCCGTGGCTCTGAGAGAGATCCGTCGCTACCAGAAATCCACGGAGCTGCTCATCCGTAAGCTGCCCGTCCAGCGCCTGGTGAGGGAGATTGCTCAGGACTTCACGACCGTCCTGAGCTTCCTGAGCTTCGCCGTCATGGCTCTGCAGGAGACCAGCGAGGCCCACCTGGTGGTCTCTTCTTCGCTAAGGGGGTCACCATCATGGCCAAAGACTTCCAGCTGGCCCGCCGCATCCGCGGAGAGAGAGCTTAGACTTTCTGCTGCACATTCACCAACCAACCATAATGCTCTGCACTGTGTGTCTATATATATACATTTATAGTAATATGGACATATGTTTACTAGATGTTGTTTTTTCTTGCCTTCTGATTGTTGCTCTGAGTGTTGCTATCCCTGTGCTGTTGCAATCCTGGAATTTCCCCATTGTGGGACTAATAAAGGCTTATCTTATCTTATCTTATCTTATTACAAGGCTGAATATAGATTTGGTAAATTAGGGAAATAATTTTTACAACTTTTACTAATATGGGAATGCCAAAATAAAGGGGTAAATTAGCCTTGTCCTTTTAGCAAAGTTAACGATTTTGCACTCTTCCTCCACACTAGGATACATATACTGTCAATTTTTGCTTAAAAAAATCCTTTTCCTTTAAAAATGAAAAAGAGGACATTGGAGACAGCTGCCTGTACTGAAGGCCTGACAGTCCTATAATAAAAAGATTTTTTTTAAGTCCTTATACGGGCAGAGATCTCAACCCTCCCAATGTTTGAAACAAAGTTCTGCCCTTGTCATCATCTGATATACAGTATATCGTCATATCGCACAGCCCTACGCCAGATAAATGTCGGCTCCTGCCATCAGTGAATATTATTTGCCAATTTGCTGATGTCAGCTGGTACCAGTCTTAAACTGATAAATCTGTACATGCCTTTAATAAATACATATAAAAGTGTGTGTGTGTGTGTGTGTGTGTGTGTGTGTGTCACATTTTTGGGGTATTGCACACATTGTGTTTTTACAGTGACACTAAAAGTTGTTCTATTCTAAATATATGTAGTGTCTCTACATATATATCACACATCCTCACATCCAACACAGGAACTGAGAGTGAAAAGCTGAAAAGGTCATTCCGTCTGCTTCCGGGTCACCAAGGGATGGCAGCATAAAGCGTGGTCTCCCGACCAAAAACAAGAAATTACTTCGAAAAAGTTAAAATTAAAACCGACAAAAACTAGTCCTAATGTCTACAAAGGAGAGGAGATGCCTCCGAAAGTGAGAAATAAATCAACCACTGTGGCGACATCCATAGAAACTGATGTGCTGCAAGATCAAGAAGCTAATGCTAACTCTACCGCTGCTAACCAGGGAGAAAATGACACTAATGAGGACGAAGGAGAGGTGACTAACAGCACAATACTCAAAGAACTGCGTGAATACAGACAAGAGATCATGAGAGAATTTGCCAAGACAAACTCAAGACTGGATGAAGCGAAGAAAAGAATTGTGGGGAATGAGGAAAGGCTACAAGACATGGAAGGAGTGGTTGTAGGAATGCTAAAACTGCAAGAACAACTTCAGGAGAAATTAACAGATCAGGAATGCAGGTCGAGAAGAGAAAACATCAGGATTTATGGAATTCCCCAACAAAAAGAAATGGACCCAAAGACAATGATTACATTTATAGAGAAAGTGCTTAGAGATAACCTCGGCATCCCTGATACTGTAAACCTGAACATAGAGAGGGCGCACCAAGCACTTGCCCCTCAGCCCCCACCTGGAGCCAAGCCGAGATCTATCCTTGTCAAATTCCAGAGCTTTAGAACGAAAGAAGAAGTAATCCGTTTGGCATGGCAGAAGAAAGGCTTTACTCTGGATGACCATAAGATAAACTTGGATCATGATTATGCTCCGGTAATTCTACACAGACGGAAACTATATGCCGAGGCGCGACGAGTCCTGAAAGAAAACAAAATATGATTTCAGACTCTATCCAGCTTGCCTAAGAGTTCACTATGAAGACGGGCAGAGAACGTATGACACAGTGGAAGAGGCGACAGGTCAGCCGTGGCCTGCCGGTGAAAGTGATTGAGCAACCAGCAACGTTGTGGGAGAGGATTCAGCGAGAAGCCTGGCAGCCAGCGCGGACCAAACGGACCACCGCGGCCAGAAACACACAGAGCTTCAAGCAAAAGTTGCAAGCATTTAGACGCATAGTAACGGAGGATACAGGTTGATTTGGTCTTTTTTGATTAAAGATAAGAAATAAATGAGACAGATATATAAGAAAAGAACTACGAAAATTTTGGTCGGAGGAAGGGACAATGAGGGGACACTGAACTGTTTATATGGCTGACGTCATAGTGGAGGGCCCTCTGACACACTGGAGGTGTAGAGGCTGTCCCTCAAACCAGCAACGGGCCAGTAAATCGACCTTAGGGTTGGAAGTTAGTTTTGGAATCTGTTCTATATTCACAAAGTTTGTTTTTGTTATTCATTGTGTTATTCCTTTTTCTAGGGAGTGCTTACAGGGAACTGAGGTTAAATGTAAATATCTGAATGCAAGGAGAACCGGTTGAAATTGTTTCTTTCAATGTAAATGGAGTTCTGAATCCTATAAAGAGGAGTAAGAGTTTGACAAAACTAAAACAAGAAAAGGCACAGATTGCCTTCCTTCAAGAAACCCATTTGAGTCAATCTGAACATGTAAAATTAAAAAGGCAGGGCTTTGAATTTGTTTTCTCCTCTTCTTGTGAAGCTGGGCACTGATGAGGGGTTGCTATACTTATTTCAAATTTGCTAAATTAGGATCATATATCAGAAGTACAAGATGAGGAGGGAAGATTTATCAAAATTATTGGTAAAATAGAGGGGCATGAAATAATGCTTATAAATGTTTATATTCCACCTGGAAGCGATTGGACTCTCTATAGACACGTTGTAGAGGATGCCTTTTCACAGACGAGACTGAGTTTATTTCTCAGAAAAGGTTTATTGGGAGGCTACATCCTCTATCAAGCAAAGTATCTCAGCAAAGAGGCAGAACAATCATTCTTCACAGCTCTTATACTCTCCAGAGACACAAAACCCCCAACATCAAATATCACACCCCCAACCCACAGTCCTTCAGTAAACATATAGCCTCCGAGGCTCCTTGGCGTCTCCATTTCTCTCAACTCTTCAGCCTCGGGGGCTCCTGCTGGGACATTCTCTCTGACTTCCCGTCTCTCAACAAACCACTTCACACCTCCCGAGGTCTCTGCCGGGTCAGGTCCTCTTGGCCGTTTAGACGTGAAGCCTCCAGAGTATGCACCGTCATGCCTACTAAGTATATGTGAGGGAACATGCATACCATACATGCATACCATATATGCGCCCTAAATGTGCGCCATAACGTATTTGATTTAATGATGAATTCTCAGGGAGTGATAATCTGTGGAGGAGACTTCAATATTAGATTAAATCCAAAATTAGATGTATCAAGTACAACCAATGCAGAAAATGCACTAATTAAAAAGGTAAATTCATTGATGAAAGAAGTGGGAATTATTGATGTTTGGAGAGAATTACATCCTGAAAGTAGAGACTATACACACTATTCTTGCCCGCACAGTGTTTATTCAAGAATAGACTATTTTTTTGTGTTCAATAACGATTCTTTCAGAGTAAGAGATTGCAAAATTAAGACAATTGATCTCTCGGATCATAGTCCCATTTCATTGTCTGTTATTTTAGAAAAGAAGGTCAGAAAAGTGTTGTGGAAGTTCAACTCAAATATACCAAATGATTCCGAATTAAGACAAAAATTAAAGGATGACATCAAGAACTATCTTGAGTTGAACGACAGGAAAAGTGTCACAGATAATTTTGTGGGACGCTCTAGTAGTAGTAGTAGATTAGTTTATTTGACAGGGACAGTGCAATAAACATAGACAATTAATCAAAGACAATCAATCTGATGTGTTGCACATAGAGTGTATAGCTATTAGCTAATTTGCAACTCTTGTCCCTGGATGGGCTTTAGAAAAAAGAATCAAGATAAAAATATACACAATAACCACATACATCAATGCAGAAAAATTATAAATACACAATTATAAATATTATAAATACACAAATATAACAGCCTGACTCACCTTTAACATAAATATTATAAATACACAAATATAACAGCCTGACTCACATTTAACACATATAACATAACTCACATTTGCCTATTTCAGGCCTTCCTCCCTCCGTCACTCACTATAAACAAACACATTTATTCCTTCCCTTCATTCACTCTCACTTTGCAGACAAATAATTCATACATGAGTACATTCTTGTTTATTTTTCAGCCAGTTTTTAACATTTTTAGTGAATGTTTTAAAGTCCGTTATTATTTTAATTTCATTAAAATAATAACGAAAGCTGTAAAACGAAAGCTGTAATGAGAGAAAAGATCATTTCAGTGATGTCACACTTGAAAAAATTAAAGGGGCAAAAATTAGCTGATCTCAAAGGAAAATTAATACGATTACAACAGTTAGACAGTAATAAGAGTAATTCAAAAGTAAAAGAGGAAATAAAAAAGATTAAAAGGGATATTGATAACATCTATACGCAGGACACCCAGAAAAAAATTGTTTTTCTGAAGCAAAAATACTACGAAATTGGGAGTAAATCGACTAAATTACTAACATGTAAATTACGCAAACAGAGAGCAGAAAACACAATTTATAGAATAAAACACCCCCAAACGAAGAGGGTCAGAAACAAACTGGAAAAAATACAGGAAAGTTTTGAATTATTTTATAAAGATTTGTATTCCCAACCTCATACTTCTAACGAGACACAAATAGAAGATTTTTTAAAAGCATTGAACTTACCAACAATGACAAATACACAAAATGAAAAATTAGTCCAACCAATAACAATCAAAGAACTAAATCTGGCCATTTCCAAATTAAAAGTGGGGAAGTCCCTAGGCTCCGATGGTTACACTACAGAGTGGTATGAAGGTTTTAAAGAAGAATTGTCCCCTATACTATTAAAAACCTTTAATTGGATTATACAAAATGGTGAAATCCCTCCATCTTGGAAAGATGCAGTCATTTCTGTCATACCCAAGGAGGGTAAGGACAGACAGGATTGCAGTAGCTACTGTCCCATTAGTGTCCTTAACTTGGATTATAAATTATTCACAGCAATAGTGGCTTGAAGACTTGAAAAATTAATACCTGATGTGATACATTTAGATCAGTGTGGATTTATCCAGCAAAGACAGACCTTAGATAATATAAGACACTCCTTACATGTGATAGGACAAATAAATAAGGAAAAGACTAAGGCCATTATTGTAGGATTAGATGCCGAAAAGGCGTTTGATTCAGTCAAATGGTTATTTCTCTATAAAGTATTGGCAAAATACGGCTTTAATGACAATTTTATCACATTAATACAATCCCTTTATGATAAGCCAAGGGCTCGTGTAAAGATCAATGGAGATCTTTCTGACTCCTTCCTCCTGGAGCAAGGAACGAGGCAGGGATGCCCGATTTCACCCCTTCTTTTTGCCCTTTATATTGAGCCCCTTGGCCAATTGATAAGACAGGCTGGGGAGATTAAGGGGATTACAGTAGCTGGGAATGAACAAAAAGTTGCAATGTTTGCAGATGATGTACTTGTTTTTTTTGGAGGAGCCTGAAGAATCTTTTATGAAGTTGATGTCTGTGTCATGTGGTGGCCCTTGCGAGCCACCATAAGACGCCAAAGACACTGGTGAAGTTTGCACAGTTTATTGTTAACAAAGAAAACACAAAACAATGAGCCATGATGGGCTAAAACGTACAACACTAGATACACGTGACCATGAGGCAAACAAGAAGCACACTTATGATCATAACCCAGGGATGGTCGATATGTCAGACCATGAAGGAATAGTTGACATCTGAGCCGAGGAACACTCGCTCAACGTCTGGCGAAGGAGAATTCTCTGACGAGACTGCCGCATTATTCTGCTCCCAGAGCCCTCTTAAATGGAGAGCTGCTGATGAGCCGAAATGCAGCACAGCTGTGAGACTTGACAGCAGGAAGCCCCTCCGAGCGCTGTCACAATAAAGACTCGGGGAGCCGGAAGGTATACACTGCTGTCAAACCTGGTGAAGATGATGCATGGCTCGAGCGCGGACGAGATCGGCACTCGAACCATGACAGTATCTCCCCCCCAAGGGCGAGCTCCGAACGCCCAATGATACCCAAGGCCCCCCCCTCCCCCACCAGGGTGGGCGGATGGGGGAACAGGCCTGGAGGGAGAGGACCAGCAACAGAAAAAAACACTATACTCCCTAATGCACAAATCATAATTAAACAGGGCACAAATGAGGCAACCACAGAGAACGGTTGACAGAGAATAAGATGCTCCATAATGCACAGAAACACACAGGGCAAGAGAAACCCCCCCCCCCACAAGTTAAGTACGTTACATCCCTCAGACAGAAAAGGGAAAAAAAACCTTACTAACAAAGGCAAGAACACAGAGCAGAACTAACACACCAAATGGCCTTACACCTCAATGGGACCACACAACCCATGAGGATGATGACAGGCAGAGTCTGAAACACGGGAACAGTTCTGGTGGTCTCCCTGCGTCCGATGGCCAACGGGTGATTACGGGAAAAAAGGCGTGAACGGGCAGCCTACCCCAGTCCCAGACCCGGAAAGTCAGAACCTCCGGCAGCCGAACCAGGTCGCCCAGTTGCAAGCACAGTATGTCGGGTGGCCGACCCAGGGCGCCGAACCGGCGAAACAGTTCCTCTGGTTGCCGACCTGCATCCCTCAGCCACCAGAGCATGGGGAGACAATCAGCGGTGGCCTCCCTGGCGGGGGGAAGACATGGGAGAGCCGGGCCGAACGTAGAGGCCCCCCAACGGCCCCCGGCGGTGATGAGCTGGGTTGGTGACTATAACGAGGGAGATGATGGTGACGACGAGCCCGCACAATGTCAGGTGGCAAAGGGTCTGCAGCATCTCCACCGACCTTGACCCATACCTATGCTGCACTCACGGCTGCACCCGCGATGGACCCCAATTGGGTCTCAGCTGCACCCGCGTCAGATCCCGATTGGGTCTCGGCTGCACCCGCATCGGACCCTGACTGGGTCGCGGCTGCACCTGTGTTGGACCTCGACTGGGTCGGCGCGGCACCGGTGACGACCTCCGACCCCGAACCTGGAACCTCCAGCACAGCGACTGCGACTGGCTCCGCACCGGTGACTTTGGAAGGAGGCTCAGAAGGCAAGAGAGAACCGGGATCAGAATCACCGGTAGCGACAGAGCCCAGCGAGACGAGCTCGGGTACAACAGCCGGCTGCCCCTGACTTGCCTCCCCAAGAGGCAGGCAGAAATGCTCCAAGATAGAAAGGAGAAAAACAAAGTAGAGCACTTGCCTACACTCGGGTTCTGTCGCCGTCCAGAACTTCGTCGATCCAGGCTCAGGACGGAGAAGTTTGTCATCAGGTTCCCACTCAGCTACGGCGGGTTCCGCAGCCGGCATGATGGTCTCTGCAGTCTGAGGACCCTCTGGTGCTGACGTCCACGCCGATAACCCGCACAGCGTGGTGGCAGGGGACCCTCGACCTGCTGGCTCGAACTGCTCCAACGTGGAGACCCAGGGACGCTTCATCATCGGCGCAGGCTCCATGCTGCAGTCCGCTGTTCTCCTCTGCCCACGACGTGGCTGCAGGGCTGGAACCAGGCTCTCCAGAACCGCAGGCCCCCTCCTCGTCCGGCGACGTAGGCCTGGCGTCGTAGACCGCTCAGCGGAGGGAGACACAGAGGCAGCAGGTTTAGTGATAAGAACTACAGCAGGTGGTGGGAGCTCGGGGCACTGCGAACCCCGAACTCCACCCCCAGGAGTCAGACAAGGCAAATCACAACTATGAAGAGAAGAATGAACTTGCACTTGCCTGTTTCCTGGAGGATGGATGGTGCCTGCTGTAGGGGACGTTGTTCCTCCCTTTCCCCGCTGGATGGTAACAGAGGGCCCCCTGGAAGGACAAAGAGGAGCCGCTCGCGAGGGTCCACTAACAGGCTTTGCCGGAAGCGGATTCAGACGGGGGTCATGCTGAGGTTCGCTTTGAGCGTTTCGCCGACATCTTCTGGCTGATGGCGAGGCGAAGGTGAGGTCCGGGAAACGCTACTCTTGAGCAGAAACGGAGGCGAGCAAGTCAGCGTACTCCGGATAGTCATTCAGCTCGGGGTTCCTCTCAACAAGCCTGACAGCCGCTGTCACGTGCTTTATGATCTGTGTGGGGTGACCAGCGGAGCGAGCTGCAGCCACTCGGTATCAGATAGAGATTGCTGTCAGCTGCAACCTCTCTGGGGGATTCCCGACTGACGTCATGCTCGTTCGGGGATGACCCCTGGATGGTGCGAACTCCTGGACCGGGTCGGGGACAGGACTGGGATCCCGAAACGAGGAGCGACGATGCCTCCTCTTCAGCTTCCTGCCAGAGTTTCCCTCCAGCCCACGGAGTAACTCGCGTTGGGCAGCGATGTCTGCCCTCCTCGTCGTAACTTCCGGGTAGTCGAAGTAGCGAGGAAGGTTATTAAGAATATTCTCAGCATAGCCCAGGTGCCGGCGTATATCGTTGGGGGTGTTGTAGAGCGTAGCAGAGAAGAGCGTTCCATCTACATAGTCCAGGGCCTCCGCTAGCTTGTAGCCCAGGCTCCGAACGCGGCTCCTGAAAGACGACATCACCTCCCAGCATGCAGGTACCCAGACGGGGAAAACAAACGTCCACTTTAAGCAGAACTCACCGGGACTGGCGTCTCAGTCAGGCGGCAGTCTACTGTCATGCGGTGGCCCTCGCGAGCCACCATAAGACGCCAAAGACACCGGTGAAGTTTGCACAGTTTATTGTTAACAAAGAAAACACAAAACAATGAGCCACGATGGGCTAAAACGTGCAACACTAGATACATGTGACCATGAGGCAAACAAGAAGCACACTTACGATCATAACCCAGGGATGGTCGATACGTCAGACCATGAAGGAATAGTTGACATCTGAGCCGAGGAACACTCGCTCAACGTCTGGCGAAGGAGAATTCTCTGACGAGACTGCCACATTATTCTGCTCCCAGAGCCCTCTTAAATGGAGAGCTGCTGATGAGCCGAAATGCAGCACAGCTGTCAGACTTGACAGCAGGAAGCCCCTCTGAGCGCTGTCACAATAAAGGCTCGGGGAGCCGGAAGGTATACACTGCTGTCAAACCTGGTGAAGATGATGCATGGCTCGAGTACGGACGAGATCGGCGCTCGAACCATGACAGTCTGTATTAAACAGCTTCGGGAAGTTATCCGGTTACAAATTAAATATATCTAAAACTCAGGCGATGACCCTTAATTATAAAGTTCCAAAATCTCTTAAGGAAAAATATAATCTTGACTGGGATGCTGTCTCCCTAAAATATTTAGGTATAATTCTCACTAAAGACATCTCTAGACTGTCTCAAGCAAATTATGACCCACTATCATTAGCAATAAAATCAGACATATATACATGGAATCTTGTACCCTTTCTTAATTTAAACTCAAGGATTATTGCAGTGAAAATGAATATAGTTCCCCGATTGCTGTATTTGTTCAGAACATTACCTATTGAAGTGAGTGACAATCATTGACAATTCAAGGAATGGGACAAATGGATTTCACGTTTTATATGGCAGGGGAAGAAACCAAGAATATGCTATACTGTTTTACAATTAAGGAAAGAAAAGGGTGGAACAATGCTTCCTTGTTTGAAATACTATTATTATGCTTCTCAAGTCATTCCTCTATTATATTGGTGTAATCCAGACTTCCAAGCCAATTGGAAGATAATAGAATCCAACATATCACCTATATTCCCCTTACAAGCTGCAATTTCAGATAAAAGATTAGCTGACAATTACAGGGTCTAAACCCTTGGATTGAACACACACTTAAGGTATGGCATAAAGTAGTGAAAACCTGTGAAATAGGAAACATGCTAAGAAATTTCAGATGGTGTGCCTATGACACAGATTTTCAACCCAACAAAAGTGATAAAAGATTTCAAACTTGGACAAAAAAAGGGCTAACAACGTACCTCACCTTTACAAGCAAAGGAACACTACAGAAATTCCAGTCCCTACAAACCAAATTTGGTCTTGAGCAAGTAGACTTCTTCAGGTACCTCCAAATATGTGATTATTTTAACAAGCATAGCAAATCTCTAAACCTATCTTCAACAGAGTCACACTTTTTTAAAATTTTAAAGTCAGCTTATGACACTTCGGTGAAAAAGGCAATTTCTAAGTTATATAATGGGATGCTAAATGCAAGGAACGATGATACGCTACACATTAAGAATAAGTGGGAACATGAAGTGGGAATGGGTATTTCTGATGAGAATTGGGAAAAAATTTGTATCTTTCAGTGGTCCTCCACAAAGTCATTGGTATGGAGAGAACACTGTTGGAAAAATGTGACAAGATTTTTTAAGACTCCTCATCAAAGTAAATATAGAAACATAAATAATGAGTGTTGGAGAAGGTGTGGATCTGTTGAAGCAAATCATTTTCATATATTCTGGGAAAGTCCAGTTTTGCATCAATATTGGTCTGGAATTCATAAAGCTTTAAATGATATCTTCAAGGTAAACATTGCAAATGACTTTTTAAATTTATATATGGGTCTTGTTCTAACTCTGGACAGAAGAAGGGACATAAAATTGCTGTAGGTGCTCTTAGCAGCCAGTAAGAAATCAATTACTAGAAAATGGTTAAACCCAGCCCCACCCACACTCAATGATTGGTTTGGAATAATTTTGGAAATCTTCAAAATGGAAAAATTGACGTATTTGTTAAGAATTCAAAGGGAAAAATTTTATTCAATTTGGAACAAGTGGATTCATTTTATATCCCCTATTCGGAATGATTTTGTATGACTCCAGATGTAAACATCCTTGTTGAATCACCTTACTAAGACTGAAATTTTGTTTATTTATTCTTCCTGATGAGAAGAAGGAATGACTGTAAGCCCCCAGTTCAGTTTGTTTGTTTTTCGTTTTTTTTTAATTATTTTTTTGTCTTTTTAATTTTTTGTTCCTGTAAAACAAATAAGAGAAGGACTATGATACAAATGTCTGAATGCTATATTTGTAAAGATGGCATCCTTTTCTAATAAAAACATAAATGAAAAAAAAAGTAAAGGTCATTCCACTTCCAACAGACACTCAGCTCCATAACTGAGAAACCTCGCTGACCTCTGCACCTTGATAACAAATCACAGAAATGGGGGATGGGGCCTGATGCTGCCATAACACAGTTGCTGTAGTTAGGTAGGATGGTGCAGTATACAGCAATGCCTCTGGCAATCCACAGGGGAAAAAAAACTGGAAAAAGATAGGTTGTGGGTGATTAACACAGACGTCACTATTATTAAATCATTCTTGGAAGTTGTTTGTGCACGTGGAATTTTCTGTGACATGTCATGGCAAAATCTAGAAATCAGGATCGCTGGCAGGAAATGCCCACATAAATTTCTTAACTGATTTTTTTTTTTGATGGGGAGATAATGGCATAATTGGTTTCATCATATTTAATGATGAACTGCTTGTTTCTTTTGTCAGCATGATAGCCTTAGTCACGAAGAATGCTTTCTACAGTGTTTCTACAGTATTATCAAAGAATTTCTACAGTAGAAACAGAAGCAACAGTGTTTGGATAGTCCACTAATACATAAAGCAGTACTTTAATCACAGACATCCAGGAATTCAGTAATCACTTTTCTTTTACTAAACACTTAATGTTTTTACTTCAATTTTACTACAACTTAGTCTATTATCACTCACCACAATGTTTTTTGCTGCACATTGCTCAAATAGCTCTCAGTTCAACACTTATTACACTGGTCAACACCAAATTTATTGCCTAAGTTTTTTTGCTGATTTAGGACAATTTTGATGTGCTGAATCCAAAAATCACATTGGTTTTGGTCAATCAGGTCAACTTTTTGAACTATGGCCACGTGTTTTTTACATTTTTGTTTACATGTACGGGTATTTTCGCTTTATATGATGCAAAATTCTTTTTTATTTCTTGAAGTTCTCTGAATTTTGAACAGTGATGACGTAACATTCAATTTACATGTACTTACCTTTATTAATGTCTACTATTCAATTTACAGTACAACTGTACAACTGCTTACAACTTAGCATAAAAACCTGACCCGATCGAGAGAAACAGATGTCATTTTTGGATTCAGTGGTGCAAAATTGTCTTAAATCAGCTGAAAAAACACAGACGACTTACAGAAAAAAAATATTTTTGATAGTTTGTGTTACGCTTCGGTGCAATGGAGGCATATGGTAATCACTCAGTAATCACTCAATGTGCCTGTGTGTGTGTGGTCGTGTGTATCTGTCTGTTACCACCTTTTCAGCTCACCCGGTCAAAATTTTGTGCAACTAAAGGCTTCTATCATTGTCGCCATATTTTCTTGGCTTTTAATTTGCCAGAGTTTCAAGATAAAGCTTTGTTTTCAAAATAAACACAAATGTAACTCATCACTGCTGTCAACAATGGAGCCACGAAAAAAGTATTGTAATAACTATGACAGGCCACTAGAGGCAGCAGTGCAACTTTTTTTTACAGCCTATGGACGAATTCCTGTCACAGTTGATCACTTGCTGAACTTTTAAAATAGCAGTTGTTACTCAAAACCAAACGCGTATTCAGCAACTACACCATTTATTCATCACATCAATTGTTTTCAGACTCGCTTTGCTGTTTAGTTTTGCAGAGGAAGGTTGAAGTATTTTCTTTCTGTAGTTTTCAGTTCATCAGTAAAAACTACAAGTCCCACATTCCTTGCCTCTAAAACATGTTGGGCAACAGCAGACAGGTGAGCGAAGGAAAAAACGTTTCATAGTAAGTTTTGTGCTTAACTTATGCAGTGATTTCAATATTACAACACTAAGAACTACAACTGCAACATTTGATCCTTAAAGCTTTTGTTACATCACATTATTTTTCTTCCAATGTCCAATTTTTCTTCCATACTGGGAGCTTCTTCTTCTTCTTTTAGATTTGATTGGCGGTTGGTAACCAGCTTACAGGTGCATTACTGCCGCATACTTCACTCTGTATCATCACTCTATATATCTTGGCCGTGGCAACTGCCACTTCTTTGTTGAACACTATCTTTCTCGTACTGGGAGCTGCTTGGTTACATTAAATATGCCTTGGTGCAAAGCAACGTAGGCATACCGTGATCACTACATGCATTTGTGTGTGTAGCTGTCTGTCTGTCTGTTATGAGCTTTTCAGCTTTCCAGGTCAAAATCAAGTGGAATTAAAGGCTTGTACGAGCGTATCATTGTATCGCCATATTTTATTGAATTTTTATTTGGCAAAATTTCCAGATACAGCTTTGTTTTCAAAATAAACACAAATTTAACTCACCTTTACCGTCAATGAAGCTAGGAAAAAAGGCATTGTAATAACTATGCTGGGCCAGTAGAGGTGGCAGCAGGGGTGTAGCACCAAATCTTGGGCCCCGGGTACAGCACTGTGTGTGGGCCCCTCAAACACAAGCCAAATTTTGAATTTTGCATTCCACTGTTTAAGATGGGGCCATTTCCATTAAAATCCTTGATTAGTAATCTCCACTGTTATGGACAATTTGATGCTAGTATATGATTTGTTTATCTGTCTTTGAGAATATGTTTACTGTCATCAGTATTTCCAAACCTCTTTGTCTATAATGCACTTTTGAGATTGGACCTGTAGTATTTTTCCATTTACACTTATTTACTTACATGAACTTACAAGAGTTATGAGTTGAACACTTATTTATTTATATGTTTATTTTCTATTCCATTGGTCTTATTCTTTTGTATACTTCTGTTTTTTGGCTGGTAGAGCATCTTTAACATTTCAAGTTTCCAATTGAGTTCAATATACTGTAATGTGCACAGACATTTCGGGGGGTGGTCATCCCCCCAAAAAACACTCCTAAATAATGAAAAAAGGAAATTTACATACAGTAGTGCAAAATTTACTGTAGCTGTTTGGTGTTGTGGAGGAAGGAAGCAGACGAGACCACAAGCTGACAACACTGACTTTATTCTCCTCCATCAAACATAACAGACTGAATCTGAGTGCCAGAGTGAACTCTCTTATCACTTTATTCCCGCCTTTGGCACCCAGGGTAAACACATTTAACTTACAAGCAGTGAAACATGCACACACATGCACATACACATTAACCTACCGTCACAGAGCAAGTCTTGATACAATACATTTGCATCCCTGTGTCCTCAGGTGTGAACCTGGCACAGCGAGGGCGGAAGGCACATCTTTCTTTGGCTTTATACCCCCTAGCGCTCTGGCGCCCTTAGCTCTTCTCGCCTTTTTCCCCATTACCATTTCTGACTACCTTCTCCCCCACCAACCCCCTGTCCTGGGTTGAGTTTCATGTCCTCTTTTGTTCCCTACACAGCCAACCCCCCCCCCCCCCCCACCCGAACACCCAGAAGGGGTCCTATCCTTCTGGACTTTTGGGCTTGAGCAAGGCACTTAGCAGCTATAGCATGGAGCCGCCGGGCCGGTCGAAACTCCTTGTCGAGGTGGGTGGAAAGGGAGGTCGGTCTCTGGAGGGCGAAAGGGTGGGGAAGGAAAAGGGTTAGTTCCGTGCAAACCATTCTCTGCTGGGGAAACACAAACCTGCAGAGCCACTATAGGCAGTCGCCCGCTTCGGGGAGCTTGAGCCAACATCACCTGTTCATCTGCCAACACATAAATGGGCTTCAGCCTGTCTATGCAGACGGTTTCCTTACCCCCCTCCCCCCAAGTCTTACACAAAAGGCTTCTCCCTGGTTTCCAATACTCTAAACGGGCCCTCGTACAGCGGCCGCAGTGGGGTCCTGTGAGCGTCACGCCTGACGAAAACGAATTTGGTGTTCTCTAAGTGCTTTGGAACAGAAGTGCGGGGAAAACAATGGTGCGCCGGACCCGGAACGCTGGTAGCCCCTGCACCGGAAAAAAGGTGCACGGGTGGGACTGTCCCAGGCACAGGGCTCTTGGCCAAAAATTCTCCCGGGATCCACAACAGCTGAGAAAAAATATGAGCTCTGCTGGGGAAGCTGCCAAATCTTCCTTAGGTGTGGAGCGCAACCCCAATAGAACCCAAGGCAGGCAGATGGCCTAATTTGCATCCGTCAGCGAGGCCCTGAGTGCTGCCTGAATCAACCTGTGACAACACTCACACAAACCGTTAGCCTTTGGATTGTATGCAGTGGTACGGTGAATTTTGACTTCCAGGCCATCGGCCATTGCGGACCACAGCTCTGAAAAAAGTCGTAGACCCCTGTTGGAAGTGATGTCCGACGGAGATCTGAACCGTACGACCCAAACTGACAAGAACTCGCGGGCTACCTCAGCAGACATGGTGGAACTCAGCAGAACCACCTCTGGCCAACGCGTAGTGCGGTCCACGATTGTTAAAAGGTGGGTGAACCCCTGTGACGGTGGGAGGGGGCCCACTAAATTCACGTGTACATGGTCGAACCTCCTGGCTGGAATCTGAAATGGCTCGAGGGGGGCTTTGGCATGCTTGTGCACTTTAGCTCGCTGGCACGCGACGCACGCTGCAGCCCATTCGTTCACATCCCTGCGTAGGCAAGGCCAGACAAATTTGGACCCCACCAGTTTAACCGAGGCGTGCACGCCAGGATGTGAAAGGGAATGGACGGACTCAAAAAGGTGGCAGCGCCAAGAGCTCGGACCCACCGGGCAGGGGCGGCCGGCGGAGACATCGCAGAGCAAGGGGGGGGGGGCACCCTTCTTGCACCACCCTCCTCTCCAGTTTTAATCCTGCAGCTGCGGAGTGGAGCGCACAAATGTCTGCGTCCCCCGGTCTGGTCAGCGGCCATAGTGGGAAAATCTATCCCCATGTAGACCGGGAAGACTAACGTGCACGACAGGCAGTCGGCTACGACATTAGGCTTTCAGGCTACATGTTGAATGTCTGTAGTGAACTCAGAGATTGCGGCCAAGTGCTGCTGCTGCTGCCGGGCCAACCATGGTGCCATGACTTTGGACATTGCATACGTTAGCGGTTTGTGATCAATAAACGCGGTGAACTCGCGGCCCTCGAGCCAAAACTGGAAAAGACACGTAGCCAGGTGGAGGGCCAACAACTCCCAGTCAAATGTGCTGTATTTACGCTTGTTGTCACGCAAAGTATGGCTGAAAAATTTAAGTGTCTGCCATGAACCAGAGATGTACTGCTCCACTGCTGCCCCTATCGTGACGTCAGATGCATCTGTGGTGAGCACTATCTGCGCTGACAGGGTTGGGTGGGCCAGCATAGCCGCATTAGTGAGCACCATTTTGGTGTTTGTGAAAGCCTGGGCCCGCTCGGAGGTCCAGTCGATGCTATCTGCGGGCTTCTTTTTTTTTTTTGAGCGCGCCGTACAGTGGTTGCAGCAGCTGTGCTGCCCAGGGAAGAAAACGGTTGTAAAAACTGACCATCCCCAGAAGTTCCTGCAGTGCCCTAACGGTCTGTGGACGCAGAAAATCCGACACTGTGCACACTTTATCTGGCAGCAGGATCGCACCGTCTGGCGAGATGCAGCGGCCCAAAAAGTCAATTGCTGGCAGCCCGAACTGGCACTTTGCTGGGTTAACAATAAGCCCGTGCGCTTCCAGCCATTGGAAAACTTGTTTGAGGTGGGCGAGGTGCTCCTCCTCTGACACACTAGCCACCAAAATGTCATCCAAGTAGACAAAAACAAACAGCAGGTCACGGAGCACCGTGTCCATCATTCTTTGAAAGGTTTGCACTGTGCCTTTTAACCCGAACGGCATGCATAAAGACTCGAAAAGGCCCAAAGGAGTTATTACCGCCATTTTAGGAATGTCCTCTGTGCAAACCGGGACCTGGTAGAATCCGCAGACCAGATCCGCTTTCGAAAAAATGCACATTCTGGCCAGGTGCACAGAAAAATCCTAGATGTGCAAGATGGGATACCGGTCATGTTCCGTGGCATTGTTCAAGCGTCGGAAATCGCTGCACAGCCACCACGGCCCTGGGCACCATGTGCAGTGGAGATACCCAAGGGTTGTTGGAGCACCTAACGATGCCCAATTGCTCTAAGTTAGCAAATTCCTCACACGCACTGGCTAGTTTAGCTGCATCCAGGTGGCGAGGGCGAGTGAACACAGGCGGACCTTTCGTTGTGATAAAATGTTCAACCCCATGCTTGGTTACCGCAGCAGAAAAGGTGGGAACTGTGGGTGCTGGGAACTTGGAAAGCAAACACTGGTATTTACCCCCTGGAGTTAGAACGTTAGTGTGTGTTGGTGGCCCAACTCCCCGAGCTGTGCAGGGCAAGGAGGAAAAAGAAACAGCGTCCACTAAGCATCTGTTTGCAACATCAACAAGCAATCCGTGAGCACACAGAAAATCAGCACCTAAGATGGGCCCCGAACATGCAGCTACCACAAAGTCCCACTGGTAGTTGCGGCCGTGTAAACACACAATCACCATCCTTTCTCCAAACGTCCAAATTTGGGATCTGTTGGCAGCCGTAAGAACCGGGCCACTGCTTTCTGCCAACCAGTCCATGCTGATTGGCAAAATGAGGCTCTTCTGGGAGCCGGAGTCCACCAGAAAATGTCTCCCAGAACCTGTATCTGTGATGAAAAGCAGCTTCTCCCTGACGCCAGCGGTTGCAGCTGCTACCGACCACTGGCTGTCTCGTTTCCCGGCTTTCTTGAAGTGGCACGGCAGCAGACAACGTTGCGCTTCCTTGCCAAAACAGCGGTGATAAAAACACAGCGTCCCGGTCCCGTGTCTCCGGGTGGCCGTCCCTGCTACCACCATCTGCTCCTCGACCTCGCTGGATTCCTTTGGAGATCCCAGTGTCACTGTGTGCATGCTGAGAGCCTTGTTTGCCACGATGATTTGGTCTGCCTCTTCTGCCAGCACGTGGTAGTTCCTGGCCACCAGCAGCGGCGAGTTAGCGAAGATCACCCGTGCTGTAGCTGGTAGGTTCCTGAGGAAGAGGTGGGTAAACAAGAAAAAGATGTTGTCTTTACCCATTAGCGCGAGCATGCTCTCCAAACGTTCCACAGCCGATCTGTCCCCTAACTCCGAGCGTGCAAGGAGCCTTTCTGCCCTCTCCTTGTCTGAAAGGGTATAACGGTGCAGCAGCATCCGCTTGAGAGTGTTGTATTTTCCTTAGGCTGGCAGGTCTTGGAGTAGACTCATGGCTTTCTGCATGGTACGCACGTCCAGTGATGCCACCACATGATGGTACTTTGTGTTGTCTGCTGAGACTCTGCAGAGGGCGAACTGGGCTTCCATGTGAATAAACCAAGTGGCTGGGTTGTGAAGCCAAAAGTTTGGGAGTTTGACTGCCGCGGCGCATACAGCAGTGGGAGCCTCCAGCGGGAGTGTCTCCATGGTTGTGCTCAGTCCGTCTTCCATTTCATGTCTCTAGGTCACAAATGTGGAGGAAGGAAGCAGACGAGACCACGAGCTACCGACACCGACTATATTCTCCTCCATCAAACAGACTGAATCTGAGTGCCAGAGCAAACTCTCTTATCACTTTAGGTGGAAGATGAGAATAAACATACATGAATGCTATTGCAGCAGCAGCAGCAGCAGCTTGAGTGGAGAAGAGCAATGGAAAATGGTAGTTCCTCCTTTTCCTTGAAATGAAACCATTGTTGTTGCTACAAAAAAAATGTATGTCGCTCGTGTGTTTATAGCCGGTGAACAAACTGGCGTTTATTTGCGCATTTGTGCTACCCATAGGGCTGGGACAAAACTACAAATAACAGTTGTGCGCATGTGTCAATCGCTTGTCCTGGTAGATGAAAAAAGTGAGCATGTACAACGCCGCGTGAGCGCCGGGCTCATCCAAAGTACACGTAGACTAAAGCAGATCAGAGGGGAAATGCAGCATGATTAAGGCTTTAGCTGGCTCTTCTCGCCTTTTCCTCATTACCATTTCTGACTACCTTCTCCCCCACCAACCCCCTGTCTTGGGTGGAGTGCCATGTCCTCTTCTGTCCCCCATTGTATATCTATTTTATTTTAATACCTGTACACTCATGAACATATTTAATACCCCATAGATTTTTACAAAATTATCAACTCATCATTAATTCTGAAAAGTCAATGACAAAAAGGGGCAGCTTCCATTAAAAAAATCTGTTCAAAATACAAAAAATCTTTTCAAAAATGTGAAAAAGCTTGTTTCTCAATAAATAAAATATTAAACTGTAGAGAGAGAAATGAGCAGGCGAGGCAGTGAGCTGGATCAGAGTAGACTTTATTCTCTCTCTATCCATCAGTCAACAAGAAGCATAACCCCAGTTGTTGGCATCTCTCTTTTATACCTTACATCCTCACCTAGCGACCTGGAGGGTTCACATCACAATACATACAATTACAATCCCCTTTGTCACCCAGCCTGTCGGTGCATTATTATGCAGTCCAGTGGAGAATGCGTATTATCATTCGGTCCGGTGGAGAAGGCACATTCTCATGCGGTCCTATGGAGAAAACCACAGTCTGCCCTGCATATCCGTCTAACAGCCTTTTAGCGTCTCCTCCTGTGCCATTCAGTCTGAGTGGAGAATGTAATGTCTAGGTCCCCCACAAAACCTCTATTCAGATAACCTCTATTCAGTGTGGTCATTCTCTCTAGACCACACTTGTAAACAGTAATTCATGCTTTTATTTCATCTCTGCTGGATTACTGTAATGCACTTTACGCCAGTGTCAGCCAGTCCTCTCTTTCCCGTCTGCAGCTGGTTCAAAACGCCGCTGCTCGTCTTTTAACAGGTACATGTGGAAGAGATCACATCACACCCATCTTAGCTTCACTCCACTGGCTGCCCGTGTATTTTAGAGTTCATTTTAAAATTCTTTTATTTGTTTTTAAATCCTTGAATGGTCTTGCTCCGCCTTACCTCTCTGAGCTTCTGCATCCCTACGCTCCCACCTGGTCCCTTAGGTCAGCTGAACAGCTGCTTTTGGAGGTTCCAAGGGCGAGGCGCAAGCTCAGAGGGGACAGAGGCTTTTCGATCATGGCACCCAGGTTATGGAATGATTTCCCCCTGGACATTAGACAAGCACCTTCACTGTCCATTTTTAAAACATGTCTTAAAACACATTTTTACTCCCTGGCCTTCGACCCAGTATGAGACATTGATTTTATTGAATGAAATGGATTTTTATTTATTTTACTTTTTATTTTATTTATGAATTTTTTTACTGTGGTTCTTGTGTTAGCGCCCTTTGTGTTAGTGCCCTGCTTTTATGTTCTCTTGCTGTACAGCACTTTGTGTAGCGAGTGTTGCTTTTAAAGTGCTTTATAAATAAAGTTGATTGATTGACTGATTGAGATAAATAAATATTTGCAAAAAAACTTTGAAAGTCTATTCCCCTTGTCAGAAAAATGATCCAAAATCCTCTTCTCTGTTATTAACTTGTCCCCCTCCATCCCAATAAAGACTGCAAGGATAGTTTATAGAGGGAAACTTAGTTTATCAGTGAGAAGAGTGGAACAAATGGACAAGAAAAATAATGAAAATTCAACAAAAAAGTTGCAAATTTTATAGAAAAACTTTATAGGAAAGGTAACATGTTTATCATAAAACATGGCTAATTTGTAGGAAAAAGAATAATACATTGGTCAGGGAAAAGTTGGAAACATATCTTGAAAAAAGTTAGCTTTCCAAGACAAATGTTAACAACAAAAACCTCACTAATTGGGGAGAAAATTGGACATGTATGAGAGAAAAAGGTGTATATATATATATATATATATATATATATATATATATACACACACATACATACAGTACATACATACAGGTGCATCTCAATAAATTAGAATGTCATCGAAAAGTTATTTCAATTCAGTAATTCAATTCAGAAAATGAAACTCCTGTATTATATAGATTCATTACACACATAGTGATGTATTTCAAGTATTTATTTCTTTTAATTTTGATGATTATGGCTTACAGCTCAAGAAAACCCAAATTCAGTTTCTCAAAAAATTAGAATATTACATAAAATTAATTTAAAAAAATGGATTTTTAATAGAAGTGTTGGCCTACTGAAAAGTATGTCCATGTACACACTCAATACTTGGTCGGGGCTCCTTTTGCATGAATTACTGCATCACTGTGGCGTGGCATGGAGGTGATCAGCCTGTGGTACTGCTGAGGTGTTAAAAAGGCCCACTGCGGCGGATGATAAAAATATGCAGCGATGCTGTGGTTTTAAGCAGGTTTTATTAATCATACCGCCGTCACGAGCTCCGCTCCCAGCGCCATGCATGCGCGCCGGGAGCGAGCCCACGGCTCTCAGAGAAGGAGGACACAATGTCAGTGTCCAGCAGCAGCAGTTGCAGAAGTGAGATTGAGAGAGCGAGTTACAGAACCTGTGCAGTATTTATACCTACCTCAGACAATACATCAAAGAGTGGATTCACAGCAGTTGGTACGATCAAAGGGACTGCAGAACAGGCATGAGACATTTGCATTTAAGAGACCTACATAACAATAGGCAGATTTGCTAGCCTCTGCTCCAGGTGTAGGACAAAGAGGTTACAAGGCACATCTACATATTGATTTCAGCCTCTAGGTCACAGTAAGGACAGGACGCATGAACACTATACATGAATGGCACATTACATCACAATACATGAATGGCACATTACATCACAATACATGCATGGCACATTACATCACAATACATGAATGGCACATTACATCTCAGTAGTGCAGCAGGAAAAACCGAGAGAAGAGAGCTGACTGTCCTTAATCTGTTGTGGGGGTTAACCGAACCGCCCACACGCTCCCCCCCAGAGGGCACGGCAGGGGGCCGAGACCTCGATAGTCCCTCTATGGGAGCGAGCTGTGGGAGAAGCTCGCTGCAGGCGGAGGGGGAGGGAGGAGGGGGGTAGTAAATGCCGGCAGGGGGACGGTGAACTCGTCCGAGCCGCGCAAAAATTGCTTGTGGGCCCGCGATGTCGAAGGGCTGTCCCGTTGAACGTGCAGAGGTCCACAAGAAGAAAAATTAGTCTCTGGCTCCTCTCGTGGCCATGAAGAAAACAGGAGCGGCGAGGCTGCGTAGCGGCTGTAAGAAAAAAAGGGAACAAAAGCAGAGGGACTGGCGTGTTGGCTTTAGGTGCAGGAGCAACCCTAAAACCCCCAGAAACAGCTGACGGCTGAAATCCCTTTGTGCACCGTGGCTGAGACCATCAGTAAATCCTGTGAACAAGTTGCTTGCGTGCCTCAGGTGAACGAGCAACCCTGAAGGGCCTGTGTGCAGCAGTGCAGGAAGATGGGGGTCTCTGGAGCCGTTATTGTCCCGTGCGTGATGCGCCGTCCTCGTAACTCCCCGGTGCGTGTGCCGGGGTTCCGTGCGTGGGTGGGCCAGCTGGAGAGGAGAACCAGGGTGCAGAATCTTGGTGGGGATCGGCGCAGATGGCGCCGATAAAATCCAGGTTTGTGCTGTGGCTGCAGCTTGGCCATGGTGCGTTGGAGCAGTGGGAGGAAATAGACTATCTTTTGTCCCTCAGGCTCGTGCAGATGCGTTGGAGCAGTGGGAGGGAATAGACGATCTTGGGCACCGCTCGGCCGTGGTGCGTTCAGGTCCACGTGTTGCGTTCTCCACCGGCCCTGGAGGTTGCTGTCGTGGAGAAGGGACGAGGTGCCTGCGCTCTCGTGTGGAGGAGCTGTGAGCGCGGCCGGTCCAGCGTGGATGAGCAGATCTCAGACGTGCAGATCTCATCCTGAAGAACGGGTCACCAGTGCAGCTGTCCAGATCAGAAGGTTGCTTCGCACAAAGCGTGTGCGTCTTCGGGGTCACCAGTGCGGCGAATGATAAAAATATGCAGCGATGCTGTGGTTTTAAGCAGGTTTTATTAATCATACCGCCGTCACGAGCTCCGCTCCCAGCGCCATGCATGCGCGCCGGGAGCGAGCCCACGGCTCTCAGAGAAGGAGGACACAATGTCAGTGTCCAGCAGCAGCAGTTGCAGAAGTGAGATTGAGAGAGCGAGTTACAGAACCTGTGCAGTATTTATACCTAACTCAGACAATACATCAAAGAGCGGATTCACAGCAGTTGGTACGATCAAAGGGACTGCAGAACAGGCATGAGACATTTGCATTTAAGAGACCTACATAACAATAGGCAGATTTGCTAGCCTCTGCTCCAGGTGTAGGACAAAGAGGTTACAAGGCACATCTACATATTGATTTCAGCCTCTAGGTCACAGTAAGGACAGGACGCATGAACACTATACATGAATGGCACATTACATCACAATACATGAATGGCACATTGCATCACGATACATGAATGGCACATTACATCTCAGTAGTGCAGCGGGAAAAACTGAGAGAAGAGAGCTGACTGTCCTTAATCTGTTGTGGGGGTTAACCGAACCGCCCACACCACGTTGCTTTGATTGCGGCCTTCAGCTCGTCTTCATTGTTGGGTCTGGTGTCTCTCATCTTCCTCTTGACAATACTCCATAGATTCTCTATATAGTTGAAGTCAGGCTAGTTTTATGGCCAATAAAGCACAGTGATGCCATGGTCATTAAACCAAGTTTTGGCACTTTTGGCAGTGTGGGCAGGTGCCAAGTCCTGCTGGAAAATGGAATCAGCATCTCCATAAAGCTTGTCAGCAGAGGGAAGCATGAAGTGCTCTAAAATTTGCTGGTAGATGGCTGCACTGACTTTGGACTTGATAAAACACAGTGGACCGACACCAGCAGATGACCTCTTTTCAGACGAAAGTAAATTTTGCATTTCATTTGGAAATTAAGGTCCCAGAGTCTGGAGGAAGGGTGGAGAGGCACAGAATCTACGTTACCTGAGGTCCAGTGTGAAGTTTCTACAGTCGGTGATGATTTGAGGAGCCATGTTATCTGCTGGTGTTGGTCCACTGTGTTTTATCAAGTCCAAAGTCAGTGCAGCCGTCAGTGCACCTAAAATACACCATAACCTTTACAGGTGAACTGAATTTGACCTTCTCTAACCTTTTGAATGCACATGTCCATCTGTTCAGTGTTTCAATTCTTCTTGCATAACTTGCTGTTCTCTAATAAGGTGCTTAACGGCAAAATTCACAACAGGTGTTTGATCCATGAATCTGTCATGGTTCAATGGTTCTTTCTTTTCATTTTGGAGGATTTCTGCCTGCCTCTCAGGGAGACGAGCCAGGGGCAGCCGTCCCCTGCACCCAAGCTTGTCTCGCTGGGCTCTGTCGCTACTGGTTATCCTGATCCCGGTTCTTTCCTTTCTCCTGAGCCTTCTCCCAGGGTCACCGGTGTGGAGCCAATCCCAGTCGCTGTGCTGGAGAGTCCAGGTTTGGGGTTGGAGGTCGTCACTGGTGCTGCGCCGACTGAGTCGGGGTCCAATGCGGGTGCAACCGAGACCCAATCGGGGTCCAACACGGGTGCAGCACCGGTATGGGTCAAGGTCGGTGAAGGAGCTGCAGACCCTCTCCGGCTCTCCCACGTCTTTCCCCTCGCCGGGGAGGCCGTCGCCAATTGTTTCCCCACGGTTCTGGTGGCTGAGGGATGCGGGTCGGCCGCCTGAGGAACTTTTTCGCCGGTTCGGCGCCCTGGGTCGGCCACCCGACATACTGTGCTTTCAGGTGGGTGACCTGGTTCAGCCACCAGAGGTTTTGACTTTCCGGGCCTGGGACTGGGGTAGGCCGCCCGAACATTCCCTTTTCCCTCTAATCACCCGCTGGTCATTGGACGCAGGGAGACCGCCGAAATTGTTCCTAATTATTGGTCTCTGCCCGCCGTCATCCTTGGGTGTATTGTTTTGTCCTCTTGGTTGATCAGTGTATGTAGCGCTGTGTATTGTGTTTTCCGTTAACCATACTCAGCATTTTCCCTTTTTGTGTCTTGTTCAAAACATCATTGGTGCGTTATGGAGTAATGTGTTTTTTCCTTTCAACCGTACTCTGTAATTGCCTCATTTGTTTCCAGTCACCGTCATGGTTGTTTTCTTCTTTTTTTCTTGCCCTGGTCTAAGCATCATTTGTGTGATATAGAGTATTGTGTTTTTACCCTGTATTACCTCGCTTGTGTCCTGCCATCGTTATGGTTTTTTTCTCTGGTTCTCTCCCTCCGGGTCTTTCCCCCCATCCGCCCACCCTGGGGTGGGGGTGGGGGGGGCTTGGGTGTCATTGGGCACTCGTAGCTCGCCCTTGAGGGGGAGGTACTGTCATGGTTCGAGCACCGAACCCGTCTGCGCTCGAGCCATGCATTATCTTCACCTATTTTGACAGCGGTGTATACCTTTTGGCTCCCCGAGCCTTTATTGTGACCGCGCTCGGAGGGGCTTCCGGCTGTCAGGTTTGACAGCTGAGCTGCATTTCGTCTCATCAGCGGTCCTCCATTTAAGAGGGCAGCTGGGAACAGAAAAACGCAGCAGTCTCGTCAAAAAATCCTCATTGTCTGACGCATCGAGCATCCCTCGGCTCAGACGTTGACTACTCGTCTTTACATTTGTAAGTTTACTCCATTGTGAACCTGTTTTCATTGTAGTGTGTTTTAGCCCCCCGTGGCTTGTTATTTTGTGTTTCTTTTCTGTTCCATCAATAAACTGTGCAAACTCACCGGTGACTTGTGGCGTCTTATGATGGCTCGTGAGGGCCATCCATGACAGAATCGACCAATAAATTTTCTGGTTCAATTAGGATTGGTATTTAAACAGTCCTCTTCATCACACTGTTCAAATTTTGACATCAGGAGACCAAGACAACACTTAACAATTGATCAACAGTACCTTGCCATTGCGAGGCTTCAAACAGGATGTTCTCAGAGGGAAGTGGCCACTGAGCTTAGAATGTCACAGAGTGTCATCAGCAGGTTGCAACAGAGATACAGAGAGACTGGAAGAGTCACAAAAAGGCATAGAAGAGGACGTCCTTTGGCCACATCCCACGCTGATGACGCTTCATTGTGAAGAGTGCCTTGCGGAACAGGATGATGAATGCCACTCAACTCCAGGCACATTTAAGGGAGGTGAGAGGCACCCAAGTGTCACATTAGACCATTCAAAACCATTTACATCAGCGTGGTCTGTGTGCTAGACAACCTGCAAGGGTGCCTCACCACACCACCAGGCACAGGTGTCATCGTCTTGCATGAAAATTTACGCTGCATAGGGGACCAGTGGGCCTCCGTGATGTGATGAAAGTCGATTCATACTGAGCAGAAATGATGGCCACCAGTGATGTTGGAGACGTCAAGGGGAGTGCTATGCATCAGCCACTGTTGTCACCAGACGAGCCTTTGGTGGTGATGGTGTAACAGTCTGGGCAGGTGTGTCTAGTCCATGAGTGTCCAATTATGTTCCATGGAGGGCCAAGAACCTGCGGATTTTCTCTTCTACCCAGTCTCTTCAGCAGGTGTTTTCACTTATCAGCAATCAGTGGGAAGAAATTCAGAGCAGTCTGCTGTTGAAGACACTGGTTGGAGGTAAAGCCTGCAGGGTCTTGGCCCTCCATGGCACATGATTGGACACCCCTGGTCTAGTCAATACAGAGCTGCCCTACACCTTGTGAATGGTACAGTGACAAGCCGATACTACCTGAATAACATCATTAATCCAGCCATTGTGCCCCTGCATGAACAACACAGGCCTAATTTCATCTTCATGGACGACAATGCTCCAGTTCATCAAGGTCACATCGTTAGGGAACAGCTGCTGGAGGCTGGGGTACCTCAAATGGAGTGGCCTGCACTTTCTCCAGACCTAAATTCCATAGAAAACCTATGGAATCAGCTGAGTCGCCGTGTAGAGGCTTATACCCCTGCATCCCACAACCTCAGTGACCTGAGGGCCGTCCTTCAAGAAGAGTGGAATGCCATACCTCAGCAGACAATAAGTCGACTTGTGAACAGCATGAGACATCATTGTCAAGCTGTAATTGGTGTTCAAGGGCACATGACAAGTTATTGAAACATTGACATTTTTGTTGTGATATACCCACCACTGTTGTTGGCTTTTGTTTCAATAAATTGTTTGAAATGAGGAAATCATCCGTGCATGCTTCTACTTACATGCTCTAGTTTCATGATATTATCACTGTTGCGTGAATTTTCTACATTTTTTATAAATTTCACCCGTAAGCCAACTATCACTAACTTTTCGTGAGTAGTGTATATAGGCTATATTAAAATGTTTCAAAAAATGTTTTTCTTGTATATTTGTGACTTTACTGTGGTAAATTTCTGATTTTTTTCTTAGAAATGTGTGTGTGTGTGTGGGTGGGGGGGGGGTCGCCATTTGGAAGATTTGGTTTTTCTCACAAAAATTGAATAATTTTTCTCATAAATTTGGGACTTGCTTATAGTAAATATGTGAGTTTTTAAATTACCATATTTTATCGTGTTTTTGCCCCTTAATTCTTGCAAATTTGTACTGAAACTAGTATGTTTATACCTTTGTAGTTCTAACTAACTAACCTGCACTTATATAGCGCTTTTCTAGTCACAAAGACCACTCAAAGCGCTTTCACTAGTACTAACCCTCTATTCTAAGGGCCTATAGGAAACAGATATCTAGGGACAATTTAGAACAGCCAATTAACCTAACATGCATGTCTTTGGATTGTGGGAGGAAACCGGAGCCCCCGGAGTAAACCCACGTAGCACAGGGAGAACATGCAAACTCCACACAGAAAGGTTCCAACCCCTGTCAACCTGGGGATTCGAACCAGGAACCTTCTAGCTGTAAGGCAACAGTGCTAACCACTGCACCACCGTGCTGCCCGGTGGTGCATAGTTCTACCAAATGCTAATTAACTATGGCTGCATTCA
This sequence comes from Pholidichthys leucotaenia, assembly GCA_020510985.1. Lineage (NCBI taxonomy): Eukaryota > Metazoa > Chordata > Actinopteri > Cichliformes > Pholidichthyidae > Pholidichthys > Pholidichthys leucotaenia. The sequence goes on from CM035849.1 coordinate 165,123,125, forward strand.
CACCAGGATAGTCCGGGGGTCTTGGTTCGATTGGGTGGGGAATGCCGAGAATTTTCACACCTTGGTTTGGTTTGCATTCAAACTGCCTGGACAACATCATGCGGGTACAACTGTTCATTTGGGGCACTGTAGCCGAAACCACCACTGACCAGGAAGAAAAAATCTCCGGGAAGAAGAAAAATCCGGCTCATTGATTGGCCAGGACCAAAAACAGAAATCTGTTCCTGTTGTTTGTCTGCCACAAACGAGACATTTTTTTTAAAAACTTTTTTCCTTGGCTTTCTCCGGTAAATGATTTATTGGATCTGCACGGTTGTCTTTATTGTTATTTTCTACCCAAAATGCACTACAGTAAACGTCACTTCCTCTTCTCAGACTACATGTTGCTATGGTTACACAAATGCACTTCCACCCTTTGGTCCGCTGGATAGTCTGCATTCACACTGCAACCGACGCACACCAGACTTCGTATGCAAGTGAATGAAGGTCCCCATATTCAGGTGGACCAGACTTCGCTTGTTTGGTGCACACCAGAGTTCGAGTGCGTGTTCAGACAGCACCAAACAAACCAAACTATCCACAGAAGTGGAGTAGAGTTCCTTTGGGTTGGACCAGACAGTGGCCGTGTGAATGCGCCTTAAGAATATCACCCACAACCCCCTTGTTAAAAAATAACAAATCACCTACTGCATGTACTTTCACAAAGCAGTAAATAAATATAAAAGGCGAGGTTTAGGGTAATGATGCACTAACCTGGCTGAGGAAGCAGACGTACTGCAGGAATAGGCTGCAGGTTGCTGTGACTGGTGCTGCAGTTGAATCAATTGTGCAGGTGTGCGGACTAAACTATTTTGCAAATTTTTAAAGAGGTGATAGGGGCCTCAGAGAACATCCATCATTACTGTTAATGCAAAACTCAGTCTCTCAAACACTTCATTCTGCCAGGGTGAATTTTACTATGACATTAATTAATTAGAAATTTAAAAAATGCAACACAGAAACATGTTTTCATTTCAGGCTTTTTGTGGGCCCCTCCCTGCAGTGTGCCCTAGGTAGAGTACCCTTCCCCCCCTCAGTCCAACACCCCTGGGTGGCAGTGCACCTTTTTTTACAGCCTCCACCCCCCACCCCCATGCCTCCCTGCCACAGGCACACAGGCATCAGCACCTTGATGCTGTCATTTAAAGAAACGGACATTAAGCTCATTATAGGCCCATCTTAGCATAATAAAGAATTTGCTCTGTATACATCTGCAAATACTTAACATTGATAATTCATAGTTAAGTGTCAATCAACAATACTGTAGGGTCAGGAAACTTGGCAACTTCAATTTTTCATTATATTTTGCAAAAAAAACCAACCCTGAAATGGATACAGAAATGTTCCAGATGAATCCTCATGTGTAAGTACACTGCATAATATGCATTAATGTATCATGAATGTGGATCGGTAGTGCGCATTGATACAATAATACAATCACTGTACTATGTAAGTTTAGCAGCTTCCAAAATCTAGTGTATGAGTAGGGTAATGAATTCTTACAGTGTGTAGATGGCCAGAGTAATGCACTGCATTGGAAAAAAACCCCAAAAATGATGATGTGTAGTGCAATATATTTTGAGTAATGACTGTCACACAATTGCTCCAAAGGTCTACAAAGACTGGCACTGATACAAAGTTTATTTTCAGAACAAAAAGAGACATATGAATGAAATATATCTGGAACACTGCAGTACACATTGTCATAGATTCATTCACACTTTCATTAGTCTGTCAGCAACGCCTGTTTGGCATGAGCTACTTTTTCTTAGCTCTTTATTTTCCCTACCAAAGAATTCTGATCTATGATTTCACTCCATTTGGCAAGAAAAAAGGATGGCTTCCCTAAACTTTATTAAAAATCTAATTAGATCTGATACTGTTGTGTCTATGGAAAGTATAGACACAGAAATACTGAAATAAAGTTTGCATATGATGCTGAGATTGTAAGGCGTGAGGTTATCCTCATTAACGGGGCATTAACTACACAGTCAGCAATCTGGTGATAAGAGTCAATATATCCAAATGTTTCAGTTGAATATTTCTAACAGAGGAGTATAAATTTCTAAATTTATTTTCTATGGTATAAATGCTATATTTCATGCCGCCAAGCAAACATTTAAAAGTTAAAATCATCTGATATACAGTATGTTATAATTATTTTATTCAAAGTGACATGCTGAAATAAACTATGCACTTTTTTCTGAAAATGATCTAGTGTGATACTGTACCATTGCTACAGTATCATGGGTTCACATAAAGTCCCAACAGAAGACCTCAGATGAATTTTAAACATTTATTGACCAACCCCTCCAGTGAATGGCAGTAATCCTTGTGCAGGGCCCTGCCAGAGACCATGAGGTGTGCATATTAAAAGTTTTACAGAGGCACCACAACACGTATGGTCCTCTCACCATTGAGCCTTGCACCGCAGAACATAAATCACGGCCTGTGAGTGGAATATCTCATAGAGGGCCAGCATTCCTCAGCTCGTGCTGGGATTAGGAAATCAAAAGGACACGCGCTCTGCAAATGCTGCACAAGGCCCTGAGGTAACAAGAGTGCTGAGAAACAGCCAAGGAGGCTCACTCAGCTCTGTCATTTATAATGGTGGCTGACTGACAGAAGTCCCTGGGACATCACTGCTGCAAACCCCAAATCACTGACTGTATGTGCCATCTAAACAAAGTGTAAATTATGGCCTAAATGACGTGGAATAGCTACTGCAAATTGCGGGAACCTCTTTCTGGGGTCATTATTTTCTTTTTAGTGTTTTTTTTTTTTTTTTTTTTCCCCTGCATGTGACTGAAATGATCACACTGAAAATCACCTTTCATAATTGGTTAGGTGTTAATTTGCCTGATGTGGTGTCAGATAATTTAGGACAATCTGGATGTTAGGTCTTGCCATGTAAGAAAAGCTACAATCTCTCAGCAACAGGTATATATGCACAGAGGTTATTAATGACCTTCTCTATAGCCCATTATGCAGTCTACTGGAAGGGAAACTGTACTGTGAGAAATGCAAGCATTTGATATGCTAAAATGCTCTCTGGTGTATCCTTGCCCTGTGTTAGTCAAAACATTGATGAGATTAATTTGCATTTATGGAGTGAATGATTACACAAGTACATTATATGAGGGATAAAGGGCCCAGCTCAGGTTAAGGCTGATTGGCAGCAGCTTTGTCTGGTGTGGCTTCACTTCATTTTGAGGATCCCAATGTGACCCCATACATTATAGCTGTGGGGGCAGTGCCAGTCTCTCGGGATGCTGATTAAGTGGGATAAGCCAGCCCCTCAGACACACAAGTGGCCTGCCCAACCTGGCTTCACACACCATCTTAGTTGATATAAACCATCACAGACAAATCAAAATCAGCCCATATCAGCAGAAATCTACAGGTCTATTTTTAAGTTTTACACAAACTGTACACAAAAATAAGTGGAAGTATAAGCCAAAACATATGCTCTATTCTAACGTGCAGAACAATGGAGGTTGTTCAACAATTGTAAGGTAATGGGTACCCTCAAAGCTTTTGTTTCCCAGCTGAGGAACACTTGAAACAAGCCTTTCAAGATAAGCAGCAAGCTGTTATATGGGCCACTGCTGCTCCCCCACCACATTCCCCCAGGACAGCATATCCATCACCAGATGCCCACGGGTGTGGGCTAACAAATTTGTTCATTCCGGGGGCTTACATAACACCCCAAGAGTTTATCGGGGAAGATTTAGCATGCATTTGCCAACAAAAATCTGCAGTGACCGGCTGAGCACCCATGCTGAAGTCCTGCTTTTTGGGGGTCTTAATTCTGCACTGGTTGGATATTCTTTGGGAGAAACACATCAAAACCACGTGTGTCTGTTTGGAGCAACAACTTATGACAGGTTGACTGACAAGATGTTATTATTTAGTCAATGCATCAATTATTTTATGGTAGGGGGTCACCAAAAACACATTCACACAGTGTCTTGCTGATTTAAAAAAAAATGGGACAAAAGTAGATTTTTTAAAGTTTTTCTCCACAACCTTCATGATTGCAATTTTTTTAAACGAACTATAGTAGAAACAGCAAGTATCTAGCCTAATCAAAGCATTAAGCTGACAAGCAATCTTATACTAGTTTACCCATAGACTGCACATTGATGTCTCTCAAATCTGCATGTAGACGTGTCAAAAGAACAAAGCTAGTGCCCTCTACAGGATATGCTGATTTTCACCAACACAGTCACAAGCACTTCTCTGCAACTTTTTAAAGATCACGTAAACTATGATTTCAGTTTAGAATTAAAAGATGAAAAACTGTGTGCTTTCTTATATCAAACAGGAATGAGACAATAATAATAATAATAATAATTAAGCCTACCAGTAAAATGAAGCAAACATCATGAAAAGCCCCATTGAAAGAACTCCAGTATTTACAGAATTTGCATTATTTTGAGCTCAGCAGACTCCTGTAGAGGGACACCTTGTTGTGTGTTGACCCTCTGGGGTTAAAACAGCAGGTGTCAAGTATAATATGCTCCATTTGTGTCTTCCAGCTGTGATCTGAAACATCTGCTGAAGAGGATGCAAGGCTCTAAGTTCAACAACAAGAACCCTTAAGCTTGTATACCTTGCTGAATTTTGTTATGGGATTGCTTAACTAAATATGTTTTTTTTTTTAAATTTGCTTTTCATACAAGAACAATGTTTGACAAAAGAAAAAAAAATACGTGTGAGCCATTTTTTTGTTTGTTTGTTTAGGGGCAACTTTACCCCTTAGGCCTACATGTCATGCAGTCACTAAAGACAAGGCAAATTTGTCTTTATAGCATATTTCATGTACAACACAATTCAAAGTACTTTACATAAAACATTAGAGCATTATACCAAGTTGCAAAAGGAACACATAAGCATTTAAAAGCAAACTCAAAATTAAATTAAAAAGAAACAGAAACAAGCTGAAATAGAATAAGACAGATAAAATGCAAGAAACAAAAGTTACAGTGTACTGTGGGAGATTAACAATTGTTCTACTGAAAGGCAGCTGCAAATAGGAAAGTTTTTAACCTCAATTTAAAGCAGCTGAGAGTTTCAGCAGCCCTGATGCTTTCTGGGAGTTTGTTCCATACGTGAGGAGCATAAAAACTGAATGGTGCCTCACCATGTTTGGTTCTAACTCTGGGCACAGATAGTAGGCCTGACCCTGATGACCTGAGCACTCTGGGTGGTTCATAATGGATCAGAAGATCTGAAATTTTGGCCCTAAACCATTTCGAGCTTTATAAACCAATAGGAGCATTTTGAAATCTATTATTTGAAAGACAGGAAGCCTCTGTAAAGATCTGAGGACTGGAGTTACAGTGGTATGAAAAAGTATTTGCCCCCTTCCTGATTTCTGTCATGATTTGCACCTCGGGGCAGAAACAAAGACCCAAGCGCTGAAATGTAGTTTGTGGTATTTAACACTAGAAGACCCAGAGAGGGGCCATTTGGCCTTTTTGGCTAGAAAACCCATAGGGGGACCATCAAGTGGCCACAAGAGGGCTAATGTCTGGGTCTTCTAGTGTTTTAATAAGAAAAAACACAAAGTCCAAACAGTGCTCAACATAAACTTACAAACAGATGAAACAAGGAGAAGGCGAGGTTGGTGTTAGGACAGGAACAGGGTCCTAACAAACATTGATTCCTGATGAGTCCGACAAGGAGTGGTTGAAGCAGACAGCAGACAGTCTTAAGTAAGGCAAGCATTTAATTATAACAAGTGCCATCAGGTGTGGATCACATGAGCGGTCAGGAGGTGACAGTGATACAAAATGAGATCAGCTGTGAGTACTGAGAGGGGAGGAGAAGGGACTGACAGCTTGACAGGAGTACTTAATACTCAATAAATAAATAGCAAGACTACAATGAACATAAACAGGAGAATGGGTAGAACTAAGAAGCAATACAAGATATATGAAAACCAACCAAGGCTAAAATGACAGGAAACTAAGAACTCAAAAATACTACAAATATAGAAAACGACCATGAGACTGAGCAGGGTGGAATCTCCCATGCTCAGATCACGACAGTTTCTCAGTTTTTTGTATGTTTGTCACACTTAAATATTTCAGATCATCAAACAAATTTAAATATGAGACAAAGATAATGCAAGTAAACGCAAAATGCAGTTTTTAAATGAAGGTGTTTATTATTAAGGGTAAAAAAAAAACAACAAACCTACATGGCCCTGTGTGGAAAAGTGAGCCCCCCCCCCATTAAAAAACTTAACTGTGGTTTATCACATCTTTGGAAAGCTGAGTTCAATTTCTCTAGCCACAACCAGGCCTGATTACTGCCACATCTGCTCTCAATCAAGAAATCACTTAAATAGGACCTGCCTGACAAAGTGAAGTAGACCAAAAGATCCTCAAAAGCTACACATCATGCTGTGATCCAAAGAAATTCAGGAACAAATGAGAAACAAAGTAACTGAGACCTATCAGTCTGGAAAAGGTTATAAATCCATTTCTAAAGCTTTGGGACTCCAGCGAACCACAGTGAGAGCCATTATCCACAAATGGAGAAAACATGGAACAGTGATGAACCTTCCCAGGAGTGGCCGGCTGACCAAAATTACCCCAAGAGTGCAGCGACGACTCATCCATGAGGTCACAAAAGACCCCACAACAACATCCAAAGAACTGCAGGCCTCACTTACCTCAGTTAAGGTCAATCTTCATGACTCCACCATAAGAAAGAGACTGGGCAAAAATAGCCTGCATGGCAGAGTTACAAGACAAAAACCACTGCTGAGCAAAAAAAACATAAAGTTTTAGTTTTGCCAGAAACTATCTTGATGATGCCCAAGACTTTTGGAAAAATACTCTATGGACTGACGAGACAAAAGCTGAACTTTTTGGAAGGTGTGTGTCCCATTACATCTGGTGTAAAAGTAACAGAGCATTTCAGAAAAGGAACATCATACCAACAGTAAAATATGGTGGTGGTAGTGTGATGGTCTGGGGCTGTTTTGCTGCTTCAGGACTTGGAAGACTTGCTGTGGTAAATGGAACCATGATTTCTGCTGTCTACCAAAAAATCCTGAAGGAGAATGTCCAGCCATCTGTTTGTGACCTCAAGCTGAAGCACACTTGGGTTCTGCAGCAGGACAATGATCCAAAACACACCAGCAAATCCACCTCTGAATGACTTAAGAAAAACAAAATGAAGACTTTGGAGTGGCCTAGTCAAAGTCCTGACCTGAATCCAATTGAGATGCTGTGGCATGACCTTAAAAAGGCGTTTCTTGGTAAGATCGACTTCCGGGAAGATGGCGGAGAGACATAACACTTAAACAAAGAGCTCTCCCTAGCCGGATTAAAAATCATCGGTAAATGGCCAACTCGACATAAACGAATCAATAAACTAAGGGATGAAAACACGAAGGAACCGGGCACAAGGACAAAAACAGGGTAAAATTGAAGAATTCCTCTCCAACAACGCAGGAAAAACCGCTAAGCCCAAAAAAACGAGGTGTCTACAGCAGAGAAAATGGAAGACACCAGACTCGACAACATGAACGCTGGCATCGCCAGTTTGGGTGAAGAGTTAAGAGAATTCAAGCGACAGCTACAACAGGATTTAGCGGCTCTTAAGGAGGAACTGAAAAAAGAAATTAAGGAGGAAATCATGGACCTCCGAAGAGAAATGGAGCGTAAATTAACGGAAAACATGGAGGAGCTGCGCTCCCAGCGGGCGTGTATGACAGAAGCGCAGACCCGAATTTCGGAACTAGAAGATTGGAAAAGCGAGGCAAACGAACAACTACAGACCCTGACGACGCAAACGCAGAGGATGCAGGAGAAAATAAACGACTTGGAGAGCAGATCCCGACGAAGCAATATGCGCATCTTTGGAATTCCGGAGGGCATTGAAGGCAACTCGATGACAAAATTCATGGATCAGTTCTTAAAAAAAGAACTGGAAATACCCGGAGAAACGGATCTGCAGATTCAACGGGCGCACAGAGCACCGGCACAGAACCCGAAAACAAACTCTCCACCCAGGTCAGTTGTGGTAAACTTTGTGAAATATGACATAAAGGAAAGAATCCTGACGCAAGCATGGAAAAAAAAGATACGAATCGGCGACAAACAGGTATTTTTTGACCATGACTACCCGACAGAAATCGTGCAGCAGTGGAAGAAATATGCCAATATTAAAAAAACGCTGAAAGAGAAAAAAATTAGATTCCAAACGCCGCTAACGAAAATGAGGATTCATTGGGAGGAAGGCACAAGAACCTACAACACGGCCGAAGAGGCAGCGCGGGATATGATGGAGCGGGGCCTTGAGGTGAGCGTGCCGAAGGAGACGGCTGGAGCAGCGGCGGCCCTGAACGCACCACGACAGACGGAGTGGAGACGAGTGAACGGCGGAAGAAGGGGGAGAGACGTAGAGCAGCGGGCCCAGGACAAGCTACAAGGCTTTCAACTGAAAGCCTAGATCATAACAAAGATTAAGAAAGGCACAGAAGAAATGAAGGCCAAGAAGACAAGGTAAAAGAGAAACAGACGGCTAGGAGAGGTTTAAGTGATATTTGTTGGACATTTCTAGACTTATGACTATTACTTTGATAGTAATTAGAAGTCTAGGGAGGGCCCTTCACTCTGTGAAGACAAACCCCCCACCCACCAACAGGGACCAGTGGGCAGAAGAAAGGCCCAAAGTACGGAGGTCGAGATTTTTTAATGTGTTTTTATATAAATATGTGTTATTTTTGTTGTTAAAGGGGCTAGGAGCACAAGTTAAAAAAATGGAAAAACATGAATATGGGTAAAAATCTTAAGATAAGGACATTAAACGTGAATGGTCTGAACTCACCTGTTAAAAGGGAAAGAATAATAAGAAAATTCAAGAAGGAAAAAGCTGAAATTATATTTATGCAAGAGACACATTTGAGCAAGACAGAACATGTGAAACTAAAGAGATTTGGCTATAAGAACTCCTACTACAGTTCATTTAAGGGAGGAGCAAAAAGGGGGGTTATGATACTAATCTCAAACAAAATACAATTTGAAAGTGAACAGGAAATCCAGGATAAAGAAGGCAGGTATGTAATAATAAAGGGAAGAATAGATGGTATGCAGATTACATTAGTGAACATCTATGCCCCACCAGAAAGTGACAAGGGTTTTTTTCAACATCTGTTTGATCTCATAGCAACACACAGTGAAGGAGTCCTAATTTGTGGAGGAGACTTAAATGCTGTCATGGATCATGAAGTTGACACAACAAGTGTTAAGAAGACAAAAAAACATGTAACAAAGTTCATAAGAACCTCACTGGCAGAAATGGGTATGGTAGACATATGGAGGGACCTGCACCCACTCGAAAAAGACTATACACATTATTCAGCAGTCCATAAAGTACACTCTAGAATAGATTACTTCCTTATGAATGAAGGTGACAGACACAGGGTGAGAAATTGTTGGATTGGAGGGGCAGAAATATCAGATCATAATCCTATATACATGGAAATATATTTGAACAATAGAAAACGACAAACAACATGGAAACTTAACGTAGGACTGTTAAATGATGAGAAAATGAAAGAAAGAATAAAAATAAACATAAACGAATATATCCAAGAGAATGACAATGAAGAAGTGGACCCAACAATACTATGGGACGCACTAAAAGCCGTGTTAAGGGGTAAATTAATTGTTGAAACAGGAAAAGCAAATAAGACTAAACTGGAAGCGTATGAACAAAGATGTGAGAGACTGAGGGAACTAGAACGTAAACATCAAAGCACAAATGACCCAAAAATATATCAAGAAATTAAAGAAGAAAAAACAAAGATAAAAGAAACACAAATGGATGAAATTGAAAGGAAAAATAGATATCTAAAGCAAAAATATTATGAAACGGGGCCAAAAGCCACAAAACTGCTGGCAAAACGGTTAAGAAAACAACAAACAATGAATAATGTATACAAGATTAAAGACCCCACCACAAATAAAACCACAGTTAACCCAGAAAACATCGAAGAAATTTTCCATAATTTCTACCAAGAACTATACTCGCAACCTGAAGAAACAAATACTAAAGATATCAAAAAATTTCTAGACACATTGGACTTGCCATCAATAGGAAATCAACAAAATGAAAAACTAACAGCAGAAATAACAACACAAGAGATCAGAGATGTGATTAAGTCACTTAAAAACGGTAAATCACCAGGTAGTGATGGATACCCTTCTGAGTTTTATAAACTGTTTATAGAAGAACTCACGCCACAACTCCTAAAGTCATTTAATTGGACGCTGAACAACAACAAAATACCTCCATCATGGAACGAAGCAATCATTTCAGTTATTTTAAAACCAGGGAAAGATAAAGAACAATGCGGAAACTATAGACCAATCTCTTTATTAAATGTAGATTATAAAATATACACAACAATTATATGTAAACGAATAAAGACATTCTTGACGGAATTGATAGAAGATGATCAAACTGGATTCATAGAGGGACGCCAAACACATGACAATATCAGGAGAACAATACATATAATTAACCAAATACATAAAGAAAAGAAAAGCGCAGTAATAATGAGTTTAGACGCAGAAAAAGCATTTGACAGGGTTAACTGGAAATTCCTATATAGTGTACTGGAGCGCTTTGGATTTAACGAAAAATCAGTACAATGCATAAGGACGCTATATCAAGAACCTGTGGCAAGAATCAAGATAAACGGTAGCTTAACAGACAAAGTAAATATACAAAGATCAACTAGGCAGGGATGCTGCTTATCGCCCACCTTGTTTGCTCTGTTCATAGAACCATTGGCTCAAGCGATACGACAAAATAAGAAATTAAAAGGTGTAACAATAAAGGGGGCGGAACACAAGATTGGGCTATTTGCAGACGATATTATAGTTTACCTTGAACAACCAGATAAATCAATAATGGAAATGATGAACTTGATAGAAAATTTTGGAAAATTATCAGGATACAAGATAAACATAACAAAAACACAAATACTGACATTCCACTATAACCCTCTAAACCAGATAACTGATAAGATCAAACTAAACTGGAACCAAAAAGAAATAAAATACCTTGGAGTGAACATACCTAAAGACCTAAGCAAAATATATAAAGCAAACTATGATAGGTTGGAACAAGAAATAAAAAAAGATATTGATAGATGGTCAATCTTAAATATGGATCTGAATTCAAAAATTGAGACAGTCAAAATCAGCATACAACCTAGATTACTTTACCTCTTCCAGGCTATACCAACAGAGATTCCAGATGCCCAATTCTCAAAGTGGGACAGGATGATATCGAGATTTGTTTGGGGAGGTAAAAAACCAAGAGTGAAATATAAAACCCTCCAATTACCAAAAGAGAAAGGAGGCATGGGCCTACCGAGTCTAAAGGAATATTACTACTCAGCACAAATAAGATATATCATATGTTGGTGCGACGAGGGATATGAGGCAAAATGGAAAGAAATGGAAAAGGAAATTGAGGGACTCCCAGTACAAAGCATAATAGGGGATAAAGATGCATATAAGCAAATCAAACAAATAGACCCAATCACTAAATTTACTTTAGAACTGTGGTATAAAATAGTACAAAAATATAATATAAGGGAAGACATAAAACTATTGAAATGGGTAGCATTTGACAGTCAGTTTGAACCGGCAAAACAGGATAGGGGATACAAAAATCTGGTGAACAAGGGAATCACAGCATGGGGCAATATCGGAAAAAAAGATCTCGGGAGCTTTGTAAATATCAGGAGAAAATTTAAATTAGAAAGATCGGAATTTTTCAGATATCTGCAGATGAGAGATTACTATATGAAGAAGATTAGGCATAACCTCCAAACAGATGTGAACGAGATTATACAACTTATTTTAAGCTCATATGCAGGAAATAAAATAAGAATTATTTCAAAACTATATCAGAAACTTATGACAAACAATCATACAAGTAACTATATAAAGGAGAAATGGGAGAAAGAGCTCAATTTAAACATAACAGAAGAAAGCTGGCAGGAAATATGGAAAACACAACACACATCAACAAATTCAAGGGCATGGAGGGAATTTGGATGGAAAAACCTGATTCGCTTTTTCATTACACCACAGATTCAAGGAAAATATACAAATACTCAATCTTTATGCTGGAGGGGATGTGGGGCTCAAAATGCAGACCACTCACATATGTTTTGGAAATGCTACAAAATATCATCATTTTGGAAATCTATGCATGTGACAATACAGAGGATATTAGGATATAATATACCAATGAACTGTAACCTGATGTACTTATGTGATCTTAAAAGAGACAATGTTATACAGGCTGAGGACAGATATCTAGTTAAAATCTTGTTGATTGCATGTAAAAAAACTATCACAAAAAAATGGCGATCAGAAGTTCTTCCTGACCAAGAACAATGGACTGACATTGTTGAGGACATACGTATGATGGAAAAACTAACATATCGACGAAGAATGCAAGAAGGAATATGGGAGAAAAAATGGCAGAAATGGACACACTACAAAGTGCAACAACGAGACAGATATTGAAAGAATAACCAAAGACACTGAAAAAACCAGAAGAATTAAGAGATGGAAACTAAAAACTTGATGCTCCAACATTTGTCCCCCCCCCCTTTTATTTTTTTTATTTATTTATTTATTTATTTATTTATTTTTTTTTCCCTACCCTAACCCCTTTGTTTTTTAAATGTAGAATGTGATCTGAATGCATTATATATGATGAAAAATGAATAAAAATCTAAGTTACAAAAAAAAAAAAAAGGCGTTTCTTGCTCGACAACCCTCCAATGTGGCTGAACTACAATTCTGCAAAGATGAGTGGGCCAAAATTCCTCCACAGCGCTGTAAAAGACTCATTGGCAGTTATCACAAATGCTTGATTGCAGTTGTTGCTGCTAAGGGTGGCCCAACCAGTTATTACCTCCGCCAAGGAGGTTATGTGATCATCGGCGTTGGTTTGTCTGTCTGTTTGTCTGTCTGTCTGTCTGTTTGTTTGTTTGTTTGTTAGCAAGATAACTCAAAAAGTTATGGACGGATTTTCATGAAATTTTCACAGATTGTCAGAAATGGGGTATCCTACAGATGATTAGATTTTGGTGGTGATCTGGATCACCGTCCACAAGAAAACCACCATTACGCAAAAAGCCATTTTCGTGAATAACTACTAAACCACTAATCCTATCGTCAATCCAATTGCTTGTCATGGTCAAGGAATCTGAAAACGTACACACAAACACTGTATGGGTGGAACTGTGGCGCTAAACCGCCATTACGGAAAATGCCATTTTCGTCAATAACTACTGAACCACTAATCCTATCATTGTGAATCCAATTGCTAGTCATATGTTTTCATGGTCAAGGAATCTGAAAACGTACACACAAACACTGTATGGGGGGAACTGTGGCGCTAAATCGCCATTACGGAAAATGCCATTTTCGTCAATAACTACTGAACCACTAATCCTATCATTGTGAATCCAATTGCTAGTCATATGTTTTCATGGTCAAGGAATCTGAAAACGTACACACAAACACTGTATGTGGGGGAACTTTGGCGCTTGGTGGAGGTCTGCGCTCTCCGAGTGCTTTTCTAGTTAGATTTAGGGGGCAATCACTTTTTCACACAGGGACACGTAGGTTTGGATTTTATTTTCCCTTAACTATAAACACCTTCATTTAAAAACTGCATTTTGTGTTTACTTGTGCTATCTTTGTTTAATATTTAAATTTGTTTGATGATCTGAAACATTTAAGTGTGACAAACATTAAAAAAATGAGAAATCAGGAAGGGGGCAAACACTTTTCACACCACCGTATATGATAATTATCATATTTATACAATAGTTTTAGGACCTATATGATATATGATCAATAGTTAAAAAAAAAAGGCCAAACATACAATAGTTTTGGCATTTCTGTGCACTCCCCCAAAAACGTCATTTTTTTTTTAATGTGAACACCCACACAATTACCAGAAACTGATGCTCATAGCTGATCAGCTCATACCTGGCTGGCTCCTCCTCACTGCCAAATGTGCCAATCACATCAGCAGTGCTTAGCTCACATTTTTTTAGGCAGCTGCACTGACATGGCAGCAAATTTAAAAAAATCAGTGAACATGAGTTGGGACTCATAGGAAAAAGGTACTAAAAGAAAAGAGTCCAGCAGCACAGACACAGCACAACACTGACAAGAAAACAAAGCACCTCCACTGGTCATCGCAGCTTTATCACCCTGCCTGGAGTTAGACCCTTTAGACAGAAACAATGGTTGTGCAAAAAGGTGCAGTTCACTGTGTGTGTGTGTGTGTGTGTGTGTGTGTGTGTGTGTGTGTGTGTGTGTGTGTGTGTGTGTGAGTGTGACAATGCATACAGCAGTTGTTTAATTCAAATGGCTGAGCCTCTGCATTTATTCTTTAGGTTACTGCACTTCCATACATATAGAATAGGTTTTATGTCATGTCCACAAACCTGGAATGAAGACGGACGAGGATGCTGTGCTGGAACTCGAACTTTATTATACAAACTGCTGTTTAACAATACAAGTGAATGAGCACTCAGCTCCCTGTTATGCCCTGGAAACGAGTCGCCGAAAAAGACCCCATGCGATGGCCGACTCTCCCCTATATGTCGGTGTGATGATGTCACCAGCCAGCTGCGTCATCACACCGCACAATGTAACTAGAAAAGCACTCGGAGAGCGCAGACCTCCGCCAAGCGCCAGAGTTCCCCCCCATACAGTGTTTGTGTGTATGTTTTCAGATTCCTTGATCATGAAAACATATGACTAGCAATTGGATTCACAATGATAGGATTAGTGGTTCAGTAGTAAAAGCATTACCTCCTTGGCGGAGATAATAAACTGAAGTGTTGGTGTTGTGTCCATGTCCTCCATCTCCAAACTCCCAGGCTGCGGGCGTTGCAATTCATCGCACAACCGCGTACAACCCACAGGCCAATGGGTTATGCGAGCGTTTTCATAGATCACTGAAAGCAGCACTCAGGGCTTCACTGATGGATGCAAATTGGGTAGACAGGTTGCCGTGGGTTTTATATTGGGGTTGCGCGCCGCGGCAAAAGAGGATTTGGAAGCTTCTCCGGCAGAGAGCTCGTTTTTGTGCAGCCCCTATGGCTGCCCGGGGAATTTCTGCCAAATAATCCCGCGCCGGACAGCTGCCTGTCTCAGCTTTTGCAGCATAGCGCAAACACAGGAACGCTGCCGGGCCTGGCCCACCACTGTTTTCCGCGTGCTTTTGTGCCTAAAACTTTGAAGAACGTGGAGTTCGTGTTCGTCAGACACGACGACCAGCACCCTCCATTGCGCCTGCACACATGTTGAAAATGGCCGTATCTCACAATGTTGAAGAATCTTTAAAAAATTCCTGTATCCAAACGGTGATCCGGATCATCTCCAAAATTTAATCAGTTCTTCTTTGTACCATTTCCAACAACGCCTGAAAGTTTCATTGAAATCCGTCCAAAACTTATTGAGTTATCTTGCTAACCAACAGACAGACAGACAGACAAACAGACAGACAAACGCTGGCAAAAACATTACCTCCTGGGGCCTGTGGCCTGGCGGAGGTAATAAATCCTCTTCATTACATTCACCCTCCTTGGAAAAACACATAACACTTCTAATTGAAACCCTCCCCAATTTAGTATGCATTGGAACTCCTGAACTAGGGTCAGCGGGTCGACCGCCGCTGGACCCGATGCAGCTGAATGAATTATTCTGCTACTTTCCCAGCCGCGCTCCTAACTAAACAGTCACTTTTTTTTTATAGTCTTCCATGGGGAATGCAGTTCTGCCGGAGGGCCTTGTAGCGGGCCCGAGGTTGACGTGCCCCTGGAGATGCTGGGTCCCCGGGGCCAGGACCGATCTTCATAATGTTGGGGCCCGAGTCCCACACTGCATCAGCTGACTCCCGTGAAGCCTCACCATCTGGAGTAGCCACTTGAAAACACTGGACATCCATCAGTCGAAAGCACATTGATCCCAGCTGCGCTACAATCCTCAGTGGTGTCCGCTGTCCCGTCAGCTGTGACTTGGTCGGCCACTGTCCCGGTCTCTCGTCCGTGCGGACTTAAACCCAGTTCATGACTTTGAGAGGTGCCTTGCTTGGCCTCACATGTCCCTGTAATCGCGGTGGCGCCGCGTGCTCGTCCGTCTTAGAGTCTCCGTCGTGTCATAACAGTTCTGTTGTTACCGTGTTAGTCACAGACCCTTCACCCGACTTCACTGTCTTTGTTTCCGCAGTCCAAACCTGGTTGTGGGTACTGATGGTGTCCGGAGTCTCACCCATGTCGTTCGCTGTTGCAAACTCTTCACCCACAGGCTCGATCGTAACCTCCGTAGTCTGATACTGAGCATGGGTACTGAAGCAGTCCGGTTTTTCTTCTCCCTCGTTTGATATGCTTTGTTGTTGTGTCACATCATAGGTAGTGTCCGTGCCCAGTTGTTGTGTCCCGGGGTCCTCTGTGTGCACGGGCTCCCTCTCCTGCAACTCCGCAGCAGCTTCCGTAGTCTCTGGCTGAGTGAGGATCTGAGGCAATGCCGGCTGCTGCCCCTCCTCCAGGCAGCTCTCCTCCTGTGTGCACGGGATGGTTGGTTTGGTGTTGGTGCCGCCCTTTATACTCTCGTCCCACACGTATCCCAGTTGTTATAACCGGACCATGTGAACCTGGTGCTCTCGCAGATAGTGAAGCCCAGTCTGTAGAAGAGGTCACAACCCATAATGTTGTCGCCGTGCATAGACACTTGGAACCGGAAGTCATAAACAATCTTCGAGTTGTAGTAGACTGTTAGCTTGACTGTCCCTACATTACTGTGTCTGTGACCGTGGTATCTGTACAGCTCCGCTGGGTTCTTTCTTATTTTGTGGTTGGGGAAAAATTTCTTCACCGTGGCCCAATTCAGCATCGACCTAACTGCCGCAGTGTCAAATAGCAGCAGTACAGCTACACCGTCTAATTCAACCATGCTGTATGCATAAGCTTTGATTTGAGGGCTTACCGCATGGATGGTGGTCATTGGCGGGCGATTCTGCTTGCTTGGCGGGGCCCATGGCATCAGTGACTGGCACACTTTGGCGAAATGATTGTAGCGTCCACACTTGTTGCAATGCTGTCATCTCGCCGGGCAGACACATGCTCTCTCATGGTGCGTTGGGGAACCATAGTTACCACATGCGGGGCCCCTTGGAGTGGTCCTCCAGTTAAGGGCGTTCGCCTCATACACATCAACAGTGTCTTCATATTCCTCCGTGCCCACCGCGTTGGCTAACGTTGTCTGTCCTGGTTGCTTCTGTTGTTGCTGCACACCTAGCTCCGATACTAACCTATCTGCTGACTCAAGCTGGAATACTAGCTCTAGTGTGCTAGCTAGTGTCATGTCATTTGGTGCCATTAGCATCTTAGCCCTTAGCCTTGGATTACTCGTATGTTCAGCCAGCTTGTCCCACACCATCTCGCCCTCCAACAGTCCAAAGCAGCACATGATAGCCAGATGTCTTAAGTCGGCAACAAATTGCTGGGTGGACTCACCAATTCCCTGTCACCTCTGGCGGAATCAAATTTGTCATGCCAGCACATTGTCCAGTGTAGCAAAGTAGCTAGCTAATAGCTCCACAACATCCACATACGAGTTCGTCAGACCAAGCATGTGAAAAATCCTCTGACCTTCTATGCCCAGGTTGTGGACAAGCAGTGCCCGCTTCCTTACTTTATCCAGCTTTCCCAGGTCTAGTGCTGCAACATAGGTCTCGAATGTGTCCAGCCATCGTGGTCACAGGACGTCCGGTTGACCTGGGAACTCGAGGAAAGGCCTCAGCGGTCTTAGGCACGCTTCCATGGTTCGTAAATTCTCATCACCAAATGTTATGTCCACAAACCTGGAATGAAGACGGATGAGGATGCTGTGCTGGAACTCAAACTTTATTACACAAACTGCTGTTTAACAATACAAGCGAATGAGCACTCGGCTTCCTGTTATGCCCTGGGGACGGGTCGCCGAAGAAGAGGCCATGAGATGGCCAACTCTCCCCTATATATGTCGGCGTGATGACATCACCAGCCGGCTGCATCATCACGCCGCACATTGTAATGAATCCCCTTCATTACAGGTTTGTTTTTAAATGCACTGTCCTAGCCTGTGATTTTTCCAAGTTATTTTAGTACATACGTACGATAGTTTCGGTCGAAATAGCAATAATTTTAAAGCAACAGTATATTTCTTCATTTCCCATCTGGCAACACTGCTCTCTATCCTAACATCAGGAAAGGTGAGCAAACAGGATGCTCCTTCAGCTCTTCTACAGGTAGTTTAGTCTAGTTTATTTGTTCTTCATTAAAATGACTTTGTAAAAATATACCAAATCATTAAAACAAATGGATAACACAAAAAAGTGCAAGCTTTGCTGACACAAAATGTGCCTGCAAATTTTTCCACAATTTAAACCACTCATCTCTACCAAGTGTTTTAGTCGCATTGACATGTTTCAGGACCCAAGAGACAGACACAGACACGGGCAGATACAAAATAGTTATTCTTTATTGTCAAGTGTGAGTGAGTGTAGTGCAAGTGTGAGTGCTGATATCATAGCCTGGTCACCAGACTGTATCTAGCTGTTCTCCGATGTCCGCGTACTGTGGTGATTCTGGTGCTTGAAGCTGTGACGGTGATAACTCCACTAACCGTGGTGGGGTTCGTGGCGAGAGCAATGACTGCACTGACAGCTGTGACGTTGACTGTTCCCGTAGCCGTGACTGTGATAATGTCCGTAACTGTGGTGACAATGACTCCTGTGACTGAGGGAGTGACAGTACCTGCAGCTGCAGTGGAGAGAATTCCTGAATCAGTGAAGGCCAGGAGGAGCTCCGGAAAGGAAAGGGGAATTCTCCGTCCGTTGGAGATTCCGGTCCGCCGCCTGGGAGGTCCACCTGTGCACAGGGGTAAAGGTTAGGCGTAGAGAAGCACATAGTCTTCTTACGTGGTAGGTCTTGTCGTGGCGTTCTTGACATGGCTGTGAAACGAGGCTCTGGCTCCGTAGGCCAGGAGGAGCTCCGGGAGCGTACCGGTCCGCCGCCTGGGAAGTCCACCTGAGCACAAGAATAAAGATTTGGCGTAGAGAAGCAAATAGTCTTCTTACGTGGAAAGTCTTGTCGTGACGTTCTTGACTTGGCTGTGAAACGAAGCTCTGGCTCATACTCAGTCGAGGTAGGCAGATGACTCCGTGCCGAGCTGTCCATGACGCTGGCTTTTAAGAGCCGCTGATTAACACCTGTTAGTCTGTGCGCGGCTGGAGCTGATGAGCTGGATGACGGCCCAGCGGCCGCCATGACACGCATCTCATAATACTGTATGATGCCAGCCTCATCTTGAATATTCTGCAAAGTTATGCGTAGTTTTTGGGTCTGTCTGAATTTATTTGGTAAGAGTATGATGCATACCTGAAATATTTAGGTTTAAATTACATGAGGTTTTCACCTGGGGTGGGGGTTAGACAATGGGCTATTAGTAGGCTATAAATAGCCTATAATATAACAGAAAATGCTGCATCTTTGCTCATTTTATTTTTGATTTTTAATTTATGAGGAAAACCTCACAAATTTATGTGAGAAAAGTCTCAAATGTACAGGAAAAAAAGCCCTAAATTAGCACTAAACACAAATTATGAGAAAAAGTTGATTTCAGTGAGAGGGAAAAATCTTTCAAATTTACAAGGAAAAAGTAATAAATTTAGAACAAAACGGTCATAAATTTAGGAGAAAAACCTCAAACTGTCCAGACTAAGCTCGCATCTCAGTAACTTCTTTTTAAACCACTTTTGGGTGATTACTCTTATGTATAGTTGAGTGATAGAATATAACGATAACCTGTGGAGGTAACAGAACAGGCGAGATGTAATGAGCTGGAAGGGTACAAGGTTTTATTTCCTCCAACATATTGAAACACGCTTCATAGCTTGGTGAGCTACTGCGTTGCTTAGGCATGTGTAACAAGCTCTTCTATACGTTATACAGACAGAGAGAATGCATGGCACATTGGCATAGTGATTGTCACTTAATACCCATCATTAGCATGACATCAGCTGGCACCCGGCCCGGACGTCCTCTCCGAGGACGCATACATAACAGTCCCAACTGATTGCCCCCTGGGGCTCTCTGTCCGTATGTCAATTGTCCTCCACTTCCTCCAGCCCTGATGAGTGTGAGATAGTGTCCGTCCGCAGTGTGCTGGGTCCCCACAAACCTTATTTACTTATGTACAGCTTCAGGCTACTAGACAACCTAAATTAGAGATTTTTTTTGTGAAAATGTGGATTTTTTTATGTGAATTTGGAGAGTTCTCATAAATTATCTACTTCTTTCTTATGATTTTATTCTTTTTAAATTACAGACTAACAAAATTTTGAAACTTCATGAAAATTGAAACGTCATGAAAAATGTTTGCTCATGGATTGACTTTTTCTTCAATTTGTGACTTTTGTGTCATGAACTTGTCATATGTCTGAGCATCTGTCCTCAGCACTCAGACTCCCTTTGTAAGTTTTGAGTGTTTTTCTGTTCATTCTTCTTCTTCTGTTGGTTCTGTTATGTTGTTTGGGTGATACGAGCCCCTTTTCCTCCATCCAGACACAGCCACCTTTTCACTCTGTTTTCAGTCCATCAGCTGCAAGTGATTGTTCCTCAGGTTTTCCCGCTCTCTGCCTACTCTTCCTCAGCTGAGAGCAGTTGAGTAATTAGTTCATGCCAGCTCCCACCTGTTGCCCATTTCTCTGTGTATATTTAAGCTCTGCCATTTTCACTCTGCCTTGCGGCTATTTTGTATTGTCTCCCATTCTCACCACAGTTCAGCCTGCTCTAGTGAAGAACTCTTGTAAGTAACCCAGTGCTTACCAGTTTTCCTATTGGAGTGCTTTGGGTTCTATGTCTTTACCTTTCTGCTCACCAGTTGGTTTGGGAGCGTGCTGTGTTTACTCTTATCGTAGTGATGGGTCCATGAGGCGTCATGATGCATTTCGACACATTGCAAAACTGTATTGATACTGTGTTGATACTGTGTCACTGAATACTGACACCTGCTGGACCTTAAAAATCCCTACAGGCAACCTAGTTGACAGACTCAACTGACACTGATTTGATGACCTAGTATATACAATAATATACTGCTCCAAAAAAATAAAGGGAACACTGTCCCTCAAAGTGTCCACTTAGGAAGCAACACTGACAATCAATTTCACATGCTGTGTGATTTTGTTGTCAGCACATTCAACTATGTAAAGAACAAAGTATTTAATAATATTTCATTCAAATCTAGGATGTTTAGTCCATCCATCCATCCATCTTCTACCGCTTTTCCGGAGGTCCGGGTCACGGAGGCAGCAGTTCAAACAGAGAAGCCCAGACTTCCCTCTCCCCAGCCACCTGCTCCAGCTCTTCAGAGGGGATACCAAGGCGTTCCCAGACCAGCTGGGAGAAAAACTTGACCCCAGGGCAGACCCAGGATGTTTAGTGTTCCCTTTATTTTTTTGAGCAGTATATAATTTAAGTCATTGTATTTTATATTGTATTATTTCATATCTTCATTTTAATTTCAAATATCGTTGATATTTTTAGATACAGTCAATAAATAATGTGAACATGTATCATAACGTGAAAATCTAAGTGAACATGTTGTGAATGAGGATGCTTGTGGACTGGGATTTTTTTTTTTTTTACAAATTTTTATTAAAAACAAAAAAGCTTTTCCAACGTTTTGAAATTGAGTCTGTTACGCTTTTTTGATACAACTTCTCCAGCTGTAGAAAACACCCACTCACACGGCACAGATGAGGCTGGAGTGCAGAGAAATTGTAAGGCAAGCTGAAAGAGGTTTGGATAGATGGTCTTTTGGTTGTCCCAGTATCTCAGAGGATCCTGGGACCTGGCAATATTGCCCTCTGCCAGGTATCTCTGCACCTCCTGGATGGCATCAGCTGTGGCACTTTTGGTCTGCCTGCCCACTTCGATGTTGAGATGTTGCCAAAGGTTAGCTTAAAAAACAACAAAATGGCATTTTAGTACATGATTTCCAAACAACAACAAACAAATAATGCTGAATAACATGGCTGAAGTGGGTGCAGACAGCTGTTGTGAAGACGGTCCCGTCTAAATTGAGACTATGTGCAATGCAAATTGAGTGCCGAATTTGGAGCTGTCTAGTGGATGCAATCATGTTTGGTGCTGCGTCGGTCACAAAACACTTTACTTTATTGGTTATGGCCCAGTCCTCCATCATGCCCCTTTTGACTTGGGCCAAATTGTCAGCAGTGTGACTTTGTGGAAAGTATTGCACTCCCAACACAGACGTACACAACTGCAAATTCTCATTAATGTAGTGACAGGTAAGAGCCAAGTAAGCCTCCATGTTCACAGATGTCCACATGTCAGCTGTTATACTCACTGCCACAGCTTGCTGTACTTCCTTTTTCACTCGTTCCCGTTCCTCCTCGTACTTTTTGGCCACCATTTGTTTGATGGTCTGAAAATTACACCAAGTCAAACCAAAAGCAAATCCATATATTTAAACTAGAAAAGCACTCGGAGAGCGCAGACCTCCGCCAAGCGCCATAATTCCCCCCATACAGTGTTTGTGTGTACGTTTTCAGATTCCTTGAGCATGTAAACATATGACTAGCAATTGGATTCACGATGATTATTTGTTTATTTGACAGGGACAGTGCAATAAACACACAATTAATCAATGACAATCAATCTGATAGTGATAGGATTAGTGGTTCAGTAGTAAAAGCATTGCCTCCTTGGCGGAGGTAATAAACTGAAGTGTTGCTGTTGTATCCATCTCCTCCACTGACGGATGCAAATTGGGTAGACAGGTTGCCGTGGGTTTTATATTGTATTATTTTGGGGTTGCGCTCCGCGGCAAACGAGAATTTAGAAGCTTCGCCGGCAGAGAGCTCGTTTTTGCGCAGCGCCTATGGCTGGCCGGTGAATTTCTGCCAAATGCGCAGCTCCTATGGCTGGCCGGGGAATTTCTGCCAAAGAATCCGTCGGCGGACAGCTGCCCGTGTGAGGTTTTGCAGTTGCGCGCAAACACAGGCACGCTGGCGGGCCCAGGCCAGCAGTGTTTTCCGCGTGCTTTTGTTCCTAAAACGTTGAAGAACGCAGAGTTTGTGTTGCAGACACGACGACCAGCGCCCTCCATTGCGCCTGCGCACATGTTGAAAATGGCCCTATGTCACAGTGTTGAAAAATGCTTTAAAAAATTCCTGTATCCAGACGGTGAACCGGATCATCCCCAAAATTTAATCAGTTCTTCCTTGTACCATTTCCAACAACGCCTGAAAGTTTCATGGAAATCCGTCCAAGACTTTTTGAGTTATCTTGCTAACCAACAGACAAACAGACAGACAGACAGACAGACAGACAGACAAACACACAGACAAACCCCGGCAAAAACATAACCTCCTTCTGGCCTTTTCGGCCTGGCGGAGGTAATTAAAGATTAACTAAATTGGATATATCAACTACTACTTTAGATAATTTCCACAAACCTTTCTGGTGGGCAAAACATATGAGGGCTGAAGGGCCTGAACCCATTCCCTGAACCCTTCACTCTCCACAATGCTGAGGGGCTGGCAGTCCTTCACGATGAAATTCAGCAGAGCCTCATCCAGCATCTGCTTCCTGGAAGCTTGATGGTTAAAAATGAAGTAAAAAATAAATTAATAGGAATTAATTATCAATAAAGAAACTGTGAGCAAGTTGTAGAATGGCTGTATACCTGAGTCTATCCTGGGTGTATCCGGGACTTCATTTTCATGCCTGGCCCTATAATGTCTCAGCATTGAGGAGGTGCTTTTGTTTAAATACGACAGCTCTGTTGAACAAATGCGACATTTAGCCTGCAGAAAATATGAAGAGTAAACTAAGAGTCACTTTGAAATGAATTTGAATTCAGATAAATCAAGTGGAAACTCTGAGAGGAACAGGATGAAACAACAAGGAAATTAAAACAAAGAAAACAGTATTTTAAAAATACTACTTTTAAATACCTTATTTTCCGATATCAGATCAAAATGGTCCCACACAGTGGAAACCTTTCTTTTTCCTTGAGGCTGCTCGTGCTCCATAATTTGTGATAAATTTGCACAAGGACCATCCGCAACACATACAAGAGTCTTTGGGCAGATGCATCCCGTTGACAGATGCGCTTCCTTATAAACGCTGGCCCGTCAGTGTTTCGACGCGCTAGCGTCACGTGACCGATACAGTACCTGTATCGGTCACGTGACTTTCTTAAAGCGAGACACACCGACACGCACCGAAACTGGGTTTCGCTCTATGAGCTCGACGCATGCGCCGACGCATCGGTGTTGCCGGACCCATCACTACTCTTATGGTACTCACCGAGTTAGGCTGTTTGGAGCACTTTGTATTTTTTCCCTTTGTCATAAATTGCACTGACACAACCTGCATGTGGGTCTGTCTCTCCTTCCTCAAAGATGTGTTCATGACAAAACTGGCATCATTTTTACTTCGTCTTTGTGCTTTTGCTTCAATAATTTTCCCTCTTCTTTTCATTGATTTTTTCTTTATTTTTTCTTTAATTATTTTAAATGAGCTACATTTCTCTTGTGATTTTCTGACCTCTGTCTCAACAGTTTTTTCATTTACTTTTTCTTAATGAATTTATTAAATCTTTTAAATAACTTCCAGTTTACATTCTCAGTGACTGTAATTGTACAGTGGTGAATTTTTTTTCCTCATAAATTTGCAACTTTTGCCAAGAATTTCTAACTTTTATCTTTTAAATTCAAGTTTGTTTTCTTGTAATTTTGCATTTTTCCTCATGAATTTTGTATATATTTTTAAATAAATGGGCATTTGTCCCTATAAATTTGTTATGTTATTCTAGTAAATTTGAAGCTTTTATTGTATACTGTATATGTTTGTGATGGGTTTTTTTTCCTTGTAATTTTGTGGCTTTTTCTTAAAGTTTTGCACCTTTGGAAAATTTTAAGATAATTTTAATTTTTTTTAAATATTTATGGAAAAGAGATAAAGTAAATTCCCTTGTCAAAGGCAAAAGTGGGATAATTCTGACCTCTGTTAGGCCATTAAGTGTGATGGTTGAATGTTGCTACTTAACAAATTGTTCATAGTTGACATGAAGCCATGAACAAAGCTTCTAATATTACACTTACAGTAGGCTGGTAATTACTCAAGTAACAGAAATCATAGTGGGAGGGTGCCTTTACTTTGGCCCCTCAAAATGTCTCTGTACATCCCTGCAATTGTTGTAAAGACAGAAGGAGAGAAGCTTTATGTTATGAAATTACTCCCAGCTATGCATCTTTTAAACAGGAATGTGATCATGTGACTAATTATTCTATTTCCCTGTTTTGCATGTAACCTACTACTCAGCTTTACAGTTGCTTTGGGGAATGGCACAAGACTTGCACGTGTTTAACTGGACTGTCTGTGCTGTTATTGTTTGACTGATGATGGTGGGCAGCCTGGACCAAAAATGTCATGGCCATTTTTTTGTCCCAGTCCAGCCCTGCATACAGGAGGCATCTGGAAGCTGTTATTACCAACAAAAACTTTTCTACTAAGTATTAAATGAATTTCACCAAGCGTGTTCAATACTCAATAGGTCATTCCACTTTATTAAATATAATCTTTTTGTGAACACAGTTGCCTTGATTTCTTTGTATGTATAGATTACTTGGGTTGTTACTGATATCTGGTGAAAATCTCAGGTCAATGGCTCCATCAGAAATATGTTTCCACAATTCCATTGTACTGTACAACTGTATAATGACAATAAAGCCTATTCTATTCTATTCTATTCTATGTTTAATGAGAAAAATGTTGATGTGTTCAATACTTATTTTCTCCGCCGTAACCAATCAGGCTAAGCAAGGATGCTTTTGTAGCTAGAAACACTCTGTCCAAAGTCGCCCATTTTGGGAGGGGGGGAGCTTAAGTGAAATTTTACAGCAAAAAAAACCAGAGATATGAGACATTTCAATTATTTCACTCTTGATATGTCTTGTGTAACAGATTTATGGGTTTTATAGGTGTTTTATTGTTGGTACAAGTATTAATGTAAATCTGAATGTGAGTAGGAATGAAGATTTACTTTCATTACACACACACAGAAGCTCGTTTGGGGCACCAGTCCAAATAATGAACAATTTTATTAACAATTCTTTATTTGTACCAATGACGAATCAGTCTCAAAAACCGTGTGAGTTCTTGTCTGCTTATAATCAAGAAGATGGACATGAAATCAAACAATAACTCCCTTATGTCTTTCAATACTTTAAGAAGAAATGTCAGAATAGGTCAACACATTTGGAAAAGCACCAGCACCAGTAAACATCCAGAGAACAGACATTGAGATGGTGACATTCTACAAGTACCTGGGTGTTCATTTGAACAATAAACTGGTCTGGTCACACAATACCGACACACTCTACAAGACGGGACAGTGCAGGTTGTTTCTGCTGAGGAGGCTCAGGTCTTTTGGTGTACAAGGTGTGCTCCTGAAGACCTTCTAAGATTCGGTGGTGGCATCAGCCATGACATTTGGAGTGGTCTGCTGGGGGCAATGGCATCACGGCAGCCAACAGGAAGAGACTGAACAGACTGATTAAGAAGGCTAGCTCTGTCCTGGGGCAGCGCCTCGACCCAGTGGTGGAGACAGGAGAGAGGAGGATGGTGGCTAAGCTGTCATCTCTGCTAAAGTCCGAGTCCCACCCATGCAAGACACACTGAACGCACTGAGGAGCTCATTTAGTGGTAGGCTGCATCATCCTAGGTGTGCAACCGAGAGGTTTCGCAGGTCCTACCTACGGCTGTCAGACTGTACAACCTAAGCAGGGCTGCTCATAGAGGTTGTAAATAAAAAAAACTTTATGACCTAATAAGCATTGAATGTGTAAAGCCCCTTGAATAGGGAAGAAAAGTAGTGAGGGAAGGAGACATGATCACACACGCATCTGCTGCCTTCACTCGTCTGTATTAAGTTTTGAACATAACCAACACCATGTACATATATTAAACATAATCACATTGTAAACGTATGAATTTATAATATATTTTTAACCTTTTAAATTATTGCTATTAACACACTAAATTGTGTTCACTGCTAAAAGAACTCATTAAGAACAAAATACAGTTTTAAACAAACATGTCCAATCACCACACACATGAACCCACGGCTAGCTTACAAGACAATGACCACATGTTGCACAGTTGAAGACGGCAGAACAGCTACAGGGTTTCCCGGCCGCTAGCTTAAATTTAATCCATTTTAGCTCACATTCTTTCGTCAATAAAGCCATGCAA
Source organism: Pholidichthys leucotaenia (assembly GCA_020510985.1). Lineage (NCBI taxonomy): Eukaryota > Metazoa > Chordata > Actinopteri > Cichliformes > Pholidichthyidae > Pholidichthys > Pholidichthys leucotaenia. Next base: position 165,150,573 of record CM035849.1, read on the forward strand.
AACTCAAACAATACAATAATACATAGAAAAGAATATCTAGCACGTTTCCTCAAACTTACAATGCTTTATGTGCAATATTTACCTTAAATAGGGAAGAAAAGTAGTGAGGGAAGGAGAAATGATCACACACGCATCTGCTGCCTTCACTCATCTGTATTAAGTGAGGTGCAGAGCGCCAATTCCCTCTACTGGATCCCTAAGGCATAAACAACAGATCACGGAGTAAAAAGGTGTGACCAACAGATCACAGAGCAATCCAAAATTAACTTACGGTCTTCCTCGTCTATCAAAACATATGCAAGAGCCTTAATTACACATTCCGAAACACATAAAAAAAACAGTATGAAACCATTTCTATCAAATGCATAAAACTATAGTCAGTGCATTAAAGGAGAATGAAGCAATTGGGTTAACCATGTCTGATCCATTTAACCTGTTACACACTCCCCCTCAAAATAGACGTTGCCCCAACATCAAAACCCTCGACCCCTAGCGCAAATCAGGTATTCAAACTTCTCACGACCAAAATACTCGAATCACATATTAGTTCAATGCTTCTATTGCAACATCTGACATTTAGGAATGTATTATTACAGGCTGGAACTCTTTTCATAATTCTGTCATGCAAGTATCAAATACTCATTGTCCAGTGTTTCTTGTGTATGCATTTTGTTACAGACTGGAACTCTTTTGATACATTCAATTTTGAGTCCAAATAACACATACAGTATATGACAGGCTGGAACTCTTTTGATACATTCAATTTTGAGTTCAGAGAACACATATATGTGCGAAAGGTCAGTCAGTTAATATTGGACCAGACTGTAGTCCATTAGTGGCAAAGTGTTAAAGTCAGGTCAGAATGCAAATTACCAGTCTACATCCCGTATACACATATGGGCTGGTAGTAATGTGGCTGCGCTGAGTAATGAACCCTTGGATAAAGGCGCAATGCAGCAACACTGTAACAGGATGGAGTTCCTATTTGATCATATCTGAAGATCTTTGGTGGCCTACGGTTCCTCTGAGGCCGCTGCTGTTCCTGATTCTGGTCCTCGTTCCTTTCAACTGACAGAAAAAAGGTGTCTTCGACAGGCTGATCTTCTGTCAAGTTTTCTCCTGTGTCTGATGGAATGTCGCTGTGTGGCTCCTGGCTTACTGAGAGATTATCATTGTTGCTTTCTAGCTGAGGAGCAAGTTCTCTCCAGTCAGGTTCAGCTGTTCTTTCTGTACTGGCAGGAGTCGCTGTCCATGGTCCTAACGATTGAGGTGGGTACTGAGGTGGTATAGGAAAATAATCATCATAATCGTTATCATCCTCTTCCTCGGAACTGTCCATAGCTTTTGCAGTCTGTGCTGTTGTTTTTTGTTTTTTTTTTGGTTTTACAGGCGAATGCGTTCTTGTCTCCAGCGGTAGGTGATCACATGGCAGAAGAAGGTTCCGATGCAGGATCCTGGACTTTCCTTTACCTTTCTCCGGTCTCAGTTCATAGATGGGACTATCCTGCCCAACTTGCCTTACCACAGTATGGACTGTGTCTTCCCAGTGATTTTGCAGCTTACCAGTTCCTCCACATGGTGTCAGATTCCGCACTAAGACACATCCTGGTTCGCCCTCTCCATCACTCTGGTAGTTCTCTGGATAGTCTCCACAGGGAGGGCCTCTCCTCCTAGGGTAGCGCCTATAGCGGCTCCTGCCAGCGGCATACCTGCTTCCCTGGACTGCAGTGCCTCCTGGGCCAGTAACATTTGCCGCCTCTGCTCCCTTTTCTCCCTCAACTACATCAAACTCCACAGTTTCGCCATCTCCAACACTGCGAAGGTATTTCCTCGGGTTGTTCTTTTTGATGGCTGTCTGGTGTACAAAAATGTCTTCTTTTGTGTCATTCCTATTGATGAAACCATATCCATTCCTGACATTGAACCATTTGACTGTACCCAAGACTTTTGTTGCGATGACCTTCTTATTCCCCGCTGGAGCTGCGGCTGCCGGGCTGGATGGGTTACTGCCTTTTGGGCTCTCTGCTTTCCTCTCTCTTGCAACATTATGCTCCCTATATGCTCTACAGCCTGCCTGAAAATGTTCACTACTTCCACACCTATAGCAATGTTGGCAGTATTCCCCACCCCTCTGCTGGCATGCAGAGCACCTCGGCTGCACACGTGGCATTGGATATCTCTGGGGTGCAAATCTCTGTTGAAACTGCGCTGTTCCTCTGTGGAACACTGGACCCCTGGGAAACCAAGATTCCTGAACTGGTCCACCTGAAAGTTGGGGAGGGGCACTTTGGTCATTCAGGGAGGGGTACTGTGGCTGGACATATAGTGGAGGGTAAGTGACTCCATAGCTTGATTCTCTGGTTACGTCAGGATACATCTTTGGTATGTTTTCTGTCTTACGCATGGTCTTTTAACAGTGTCATGTCTGCTTTCATTTCTTTCAGGTCAGACAACACATTTGGGGGCAGTGTAGCTACACTTTGCTGGGCTGCACACTTATCTTTGCTGTTATCACTAGACTGGATAGTGTGTACACTAATTGGTCACTGTGGCACGGACTGTCTCCTTTTATCCTGCCTCTCTTTTTCATGTGCACATGCTATGTTCAATCTTTCTAACAACAGTTCATCTGAGGTTGTTGTCTGCAAAAGGAAGGGCTGAAGATCACTTCTGATATTATCATCTTGCAGCCCTGTTAATACTGTGTGCATGAACATGCTTTGCATGAGGGCTGGGTCATACAGTATTTGAAACCAGACTTGGCTTCCTGTGACGCAAACAATATTTTCTGCCTTAAATCCATTGTTCGAATTAAGAAGTTCTGTGGGGTCTCCCTATTGCTCTGGACCTCTGTAGTCAACTGCTTGTAAAGCTCTGTGGCGCTTCTCTCTCGGTAATGTGACCTAAAGATTCTCCTAAGGGTAGGGAGAGACAGGTCGCTTTTACCTTCGTGGTAACTCCTTAATTGTAAACCTGGCACAATGGCCCTGATGACAGCATCCACTATCTCTGACTCAGGATATCCTTTGCTGAGGCTGTTCTCAATTTGGTGAGCTAAACTGGAGAAAGTGAGTCTGTCTTTCTGTCCAGGTTCACCAATCTGACCAGAAATCTTATAGTCTTTGCACCAGGGTGGATTGGTTACAACAACAGGGGCTGTGTGGTGTGGGGCAGTCTCATTATTTGCTAAAACTTGCATTTCAGCTATTTTTGCTGCACTGCCAATTTCAGCTGCTCCAACTCTTTCATTACATTCTCCTTTGCATGCATTGTTTGCGACACATCATTTATATTGCTCTGGTTCACACTTTTTATTGTATCTTGTATGCTCAACAGTTTTGACATACCTTCATCTTCCCGTTGTTTTAATTCGTCACGTTCGAGGTGCTGACTGATATAAGACACCAAGGCACAGCGAGTTTTTCCTGTTATTTTCTCTTGATTATCTCCTGAGATCTCAAGCAAATCACATATTTTCACTAGCTGATCCGTAGTAAGCTGGAACAGAGCTCCTTTCATTTCAAACAACAGATTTTCGATTTCCGACTCCATTTTGGCAAGTGAGTAACAGACAGTATCAACATGTGGTGCTGAAACCTGATGCTGAAAGCTTTGTAGTTCCCTGGTGGCTGTTCTACACCTCAGGATGTGCGTGGCTCCTCGCTGGCCTCGCAACTACCACCAGTCTGTTTTGCTGAAACAGTCCCCTGCTTGGATTGTTTTTCGGGATGACAAACGCAAGATGGCTCCCTTAGTGTTGAGGTGTGGGTCTCACGTTTTTCATCCCAGCAGTGCCTCCATATGTAAAGCCCCTTAAATAGGGAAGAAAAGTAGTGAGGGAAGGAGAAATGATCACACACGCATCTGCTGCCTTCACTCGTCTGTATTAAGTGAGGTGCAGAGCGCCAATTCCCTCCACTGGATCCCTAAGGCATAAACAACAGATCACGGAGTAAAAAGGTGTGACCAACAGATCACAGAGCAATCCAAAATTAACTTACAGTCTTCCTTGTCTATCAAAACATATGCAAGAACCTTAATTAACACATTCCGAAACACATAAAAAAAACAGGATAAAACCACTTCTATCAAATGCATAAAACTATAGTCAGTGCATTAAAAGAGAATGAAGCTATTGGGTTAACCATGTCTGATCCATTTAACCTGTTACAAATGCATGTTGCAACAAACTTGCAAAATAATGGTCCCCTCCATTACACAACTTGGACAATATCAGTCGCTACAGAGGGTGACAACTAAGCTGACTCAAATACAAAATATGCTGTATGGATGCATATTCATACTAGGTGGGGTAACTGAATAGACCATTATGCTGTTTATTCCATCCAGCTACAATGCTCCGCACTGTGTATATACAGTATATTTATATATTTATGTGTACATATGTATATTTACTGCTCTTTTCATCTTATCTGCTAAATTATTGCTCTGAGTGTTACTATCCCTGTGCTGTTGCAATCCTGGAATTTCCCCACTGTGGTACTAATAAAGGTTTATCTTGACATGAGGTCTGACCCAGGGAACACGCACACAGGCTCGAGTGTGATTCAATAATTTTATTGTGGAGACAGCAGGTGTGTGGGTGCGTGTTTGCGGGGTGGAATGTGTTGCGGGTGAACAGGATACGTCGAGGGCAAAGCAGAGCGCCGTTCAGCCAGGCAACCTTGCAGATGGTACAGTGGCTGGCGTTAGCTTGAGCCGTAGGTCTCCCGCCTGGAAGACAACTTCCTTGGAGCGCGCTCGGCACGGTGAGGAGAAAGAAGGCGAGGATGAGGGAGGAGATCCGCCGGCAGGGAATCCACCTGTGCACAGGGGAGAGACTGGAAATAAGGTGAGAGGATGATGAGCTTACGTGATATCAGGGAGCTATCCAAAGAGCACCGGTAATCAGAGAGTTGGTGCATGAAGAGCGTTGAGTAGCAGACGGCTCCAGGCCGAGGCTCTGGGCGGAGTGGGCTATATAGCCCGAGACTGATGAGGCACAGGTGTGCGCGCAGCTGAAGCGGGAGACAGGCGAGAGCAAGTCGTAACAGTACTCCCCTCCCCCTCGAGCAGCACCTCCCGGCGCTGGCTTACCTGGGTACACCCGGTGGAACTCCATGATGAGGCGTTTGTCCAGTACAAGCGACGGGCGCACCCAGGATCTCCACTCAGGGCCATACCCCTCCCAGTCCACCAGATATTGCAGGCCGCGACCTCAGCGGCGGGTGTCCAGGATGGAATTGACCCCCCACGCCGGGTTGCCATCAATCATCACGGATGGGGGTGGAGCCCTAGGAGGAGGACAGAGCAGGTTAGTCACCAGGGGTTTGATTTGGGAGATGTGGAACGTCGGACAGACACGGAGGGAGGGGGGGAGAGCCAGACGCACAGCCTCAGTATTAATTACCTTGATGATGGGAAAGGGTCTAATGAAGCGCTGGGCCAGCTTCCTCTTCTCAGCCTTCAAGTTGATGTGCTGCGTGGACAACCATACCTGTTGGCCCACCTGATAGTGGGGAACAGCTCTCCTGCGACGTTTCGCTGTCTTGGAGTTGCGCTCCGCAGTGCGCAAAAGGGCCTGACGGGTCGCGGTCCAAAGGCGTCGGCAGCACCTCAGATGAACCTGGATAGATGGCACTGCCACCTCCCCCTCCTCTTCGGGGAACAGCGGAGGGTCGTAGCCCAGAGACGCCCGGAAAGGAGACATCCCAATGGCTGATGACAGAATCAAGTTGTGGGCATATTCTATCCAAGGCAGATGGGCGCTCCAGGAGGAAGGACTGGAGGCGGTGACGCAGCGCAGCGCAGCCTCCAGCTCTTGATTAGTTCACTCGCACTGCCCGTTGGATTGGGGATGATGACCGGATGACAGGCTCACCGTAGCCCCCAAGGCGTTGCAGAAGCACCTTCAGATCCTGGACACGAACTGGGGCCCCCGGTCGGAGACGATGTCCACCGGAATTCCATGTAACCTTATGACATGCTGGACCAACAAGTCTGCCGTCTACCACGCTGTAGGGAGGCCGTGGAGAGGCACAAAGTGGGCGGCCTTCGAAAACCGGTCCACGATGGTCAGGATAGTGTTGAAGGTGTTAGACGTCGGAAGGCCGATGACGAAGTCCAAGGCTACGTGGGACCACGGCCTTCCGGGGACCGGCAGGGGATGGAGGAGCCCTGCTGGAGGAGAGGTCAATGACTTTCCAGTAGCACACTGGGGGCAGGCGCGGACGTAGTTGGCGACGTTGTCCTGGAGGCCCGGCCACCAAAAGGACCTCTGGAGGAGCTCCACCAGCCGGGAGATCCCACGGTGACAGGCGAACTTAGAAGTATGAGCCCAATGGATGATGTCACCCCAGACGGATGATGGCACAAACAACCTCCCTGCTGGACCGCCGCCAGGATCCGGTTCGGCCTCCTGCGCCCTCCGGACCTTGTCCGTGATGGACCATGAGATGGCGCCCACAATGCACGAGGCCGGCAGGATGGTGTGTTCCTGTTCTTCGGGGACCTCCGGGGCAAACTGCCTGGACAGCGCATCCGGCTTGGCACTCTTAGAGCTGGGGCGATGGGTGATAGTGAACCTGAAGTGGCCAAAGAACAGGGACCAATGCGCCTGATGGGCATTCAGGCACTTGGCCGACCTCAGGTACTCCAGGTTCTTATGATCTGTCCAGACCACAAAAGGTTGTGCTGCACCCTCCAGCCAGTGACACCACTCCTGCAGCGCGAGCTTCACCACTAGAAGTTCTCTATTGCCAATGTTGTAGTTCCTCTCCGCAGAAGACAGGCGTCGGGAGAAGAAGGCGCAGGAGCAGACCACCCCATCCACCGGAGAGCGCTGAGATAGCATCGCCCCCACCCCCGTGTCGGAGGCGTCCACCTCAACGAGGCACTGTAGCACAGGGTCCACCTGAGTCAGGACCCGGGAGGAGGAGAACTCCATCTTCAGGGCTGCGAAGGCGGACACAGCCTCCTTTGTCCACCGGAACAGCACCTTGGGGGAGGTGAGGCGGGTCAGGGGAGAAGCAATGGAGCTGAACTTGGGAACGAAGCGGTGGTAGAAGTTGGCAAACCCCAGGAACTGTTGGAGTTGTTTCCTGGACAAAGGATTGGGCCAATCGACTACCGCCTTGACCTTGGCAGGATCTGGGATGACCTGGTTATGTGACACGATAAGGCCCAAGAAGGAGGTCTTGTCAGCGTAAAACTCACACTTCTCCACTTTCACATAGAGCCTGTTCTCCAGAAGACATTGGAGGACCCACCTCACGTGGACCTGATGTTCCTCCCGAGACCGGGAGAAGATCAGGATGTCGTCCAGGTAGACAAAAACGAAAGCCCCCAGGAAGTCTCGAAGGACGTCGTTAATCAGCCACTGGAAGATGGCTTGTTGGTGAGCCCAAACAGCATAACAAGGTATTCAAAATGGCCGCTGGGTGTCCGGAAACCCGTCTTCCATTCATCGCCCTCCCGGAGCCGAACGAGATGGTACGCGCTGTGGAGGTCCAGCTTTGTAAACCAGGAGGCCCCTTGTGTACTTATCCTTTATAGTGATGTCATTCAAGACTCGGAAGTCGACGCATGGCCAGAGGGACCCATCCTTCTTACCGACGAAGGAAAACTCAGCTCCGACTGGGGACGAGGAGGGTCGAATGATGCCAGCGCTGAGCGACTCCTTTATGTAAGTATCCATGGCCTCCCGCTCCGGAGCCAATAAGCTCCGACAAGCGGCTCGATGGTAAGGGCGTCCCCGGGCGGAGATTAATGGCGCAGTCATACGGACGGTGGGGGGGAAGAGACAGCGCTTTGGATTTGCTAAAAACTGCCCCGAGGTCATGGAACTCCTGAGGTACCTTGGAGAGGTCCGGAGGGGAGGAGTCAGAGGAGGTGAAGGGAAGCGAAGGGGCGCAGGCAGCGGACTGGAGGCAGGCACTTAGACAAAAGGAGCTCCAGGAGACGACACTTCCGGATCTCCAGTCAAAGGCTGGGTTGTGGAGGCACAGCCAGGGGTAACCCAGAATGAAGGGGGTAGCTGAGGTGGGCAGAACAAACAGGCTGAAGTCCTCCAGGTGATTCCCGGAGACAATGACGGAGACTGGGGCTGTCCGGTGCGTAACCCTCTCCAGGGGTGTTTTAGAGAGGGTGACAAGATTGAGAGGGGCCGGCAGAGCTTGGCAGGGGATGCCCAGGCGGGTTGCCAGGCTCTTGGAAATAAAGCTCTGTTCCGCCCCCGAGTCCACCAGTGCATGAGTGAGGTGTTCGGTGCGGTTGTGACAGAACCTGATTGGCAAAAGGCATTTTGATAGGGAGTTCGGCCGAGACGAGTCCGCGAGGCCCCCTACAGCGACTCGCGGACTCCCCCTTTTGGCTTAACCGGGCAGGACTCCACGTGGTGCTGATCGTCTCTGCAATACATGCAAAGACCCAGCTCCCTACAGCGCTGTTTCTCTGCCAGCGGAAGCTTGGCCTGCCCAATCAGCATCGCCTCCGGTTTGTCGGCTGACTCCGGCGCGGGCAACGCCAGGGGGCGAGGTTGAGAGGTGTGAGGAGACACTTCGCTCGAGCGGCTGAACGACTTCCGCTCGGTGGCCCATTCTCTCAACCTTTTATCTAAACTGATTGCTAGGGAAATTAGGTCAGAAAGCCATTCCGGCTGATCCCGGCAGGCCAGTTCATCCCGGAGGCTAGGGCTCAGGCTACAGCGAAAATGCTGCATAGGGCAGCATCCTCCCACCCAACTTCCACCGCTACCACCCAGAAGTCGACAGCGTAATTGGCCACCGACCGACTACCCTGGTGGAGGTTTAGCAGCCGGGTGGTTAGCACACTATCACGGTCCGAATGATCGAATACTTCATGGAAATCATGCACAAACTGGGCATAGGTCAGGTTCGCGTAGCTGGGCCTCGCCATTACGGCGTAGGCCCAAGCTAACGCTCGCCCTTCCAGAAGGTTCGCCACATACCTGAGTCGGCTGTGATCAGTCGGGAAGTCCCCGGGGACGCGTTGGAACACCAACTCACATTGTAGGATGAACCCCCGAGCCTCTCCGAGCTTCCCACTGAAGCGTGTGGGCGTGGGGATGGGAGTGAGATGGGTCGGCGGCCCCCGGGCTAGCCTGGCTAGCAGGGAGGCCAACAGGAGCTGGCCCGCTGCGCTGGGCCAGAGGAAACACCTGCTGGGGATCCAGACGGTCCAACCGGCGGTTTATCAGAGTCAACTGGTTCAGGATAACCTGCTGCTGGTGAGTGATATGATCCACTCGAGCCTCGAGGGTGTTAAGTCGGTGTGCGAGCCCGCTGTTCGCTGGGTCACTCTGCTGGAGCCGTACTGACATGAGGTCTGACCCAGGGAACACGCACACGCTCGAGTGTGATTCAATAATTTTATTGTGGAGACAGCAGGTGTGTGGGTGCGTGTTTGCAGGGTGGAATGTGTTGCGGGTGAACAGGATGCATTGAGGGCGAAGCAGAGCACCGTACAGCCAGGCAACCTTGCAGATGGTACAGCGGCTGGCGTTGGCTTGAGCCGCAGGTCTCCCGCCTGGAAGATAGTGTCCTTGGAGCGCGCTCGGCGCGGTGAGGCGAAAGACGGCGAGGATGAGGGAGGAGATCGGCCACCAGGGAATCCACCTGTGCACAGGGGAGAGACTGGAAATAAGGTGAGAGGATGATGAGCTTAAGTGATATCAGGGAGCTATCCAAAGAGCGCCGGTAATCAGAGAGTTGGCACGTGAAGAGTGTTGAGTAGCAGACGGCTCCAGGCCAAGGCTCCGGGCGGAGCAGGCTATATAGCCCGAGACTGATGAGGCACAGGTGTGTGCGCAGCTGAAGCGGGAGACAGGCGAGAGCGAGTCATAACATATCTTATCTTATCTTGTTTATCTTTTAACTGGAGACAGGGAATTCAACGTGTTTGATGAGGATCATAGACTGTTATTGAATTACTGAGCATCACATGTGAATCAAACATTTGTGGAACCAAAGAAAGCATAGTTTAACTGGGCAATATACTGGAAATTAGAAAACCATAAAATAGCATTGGTTAAGAAAAGTGGATGTAATTTTATGAAGAAAATGATGAGTAAACTATTTATAAAAAGGAAAATTGGTGTTACCCTGAAAAGGAGCGTAGATTAATGAAAAGACAAAATGTATTTGACATTCTGACAGGAGTTTGCAAATCTTAGTTTAAAGAACTTATACCAGGAATATTCTGAAGAATTAAGTTTAAATTGAACAACAGACCATCAGTCAAGCAGTCAGCTCACATTGCGTCCCCGTGGGTAGCAGACCCCCATGTGCCAACCTTGATCTAGCTGGGTGTCCATGGATTCTGTTGAGAGGGGGACTGGTAGACAGGTTCTACCACGGTTGTGATATGCTCCCGAGATCACAACTGTAGATGCTGGCTGATGTCTTTTTATGTACAGCAAAGGGAATTTGTCCAGGTGGTGAAATTCCAGATAATATTTGTTTATTGTTCAAAGTCCAATCAGAAAGTCAAATTAGGACAAAGACACACCACAGTTCTGTTTCTTCCAATGTATTGTGGTTTGAATAAGTTGGTTTAAGCTTAGTAAAAATCAAATCAAATCTTCTTACACGGTAATTTAAGGAAAAGGATTAAAATAAGGAAAAGTGAACTTTAAAGAAAAGAAAAAGAATTTTCACAGAGCATGGGAGGGTCTGGGCCTACTTGAAAGGTAGAAAATGTGAGAGCAGACAATTCTGCTCCCTCTTCAGGCTGACCATCCCCAACAACTGAGACAAAGAAAAATTTTCCCGGGTGTGGCAGGATCTCACTGAATTTCATTAAAACTTAGCTGGACCAATTACATGGAGCTCCTTGTTCAACAGAAGTCATAAACCAGATCAAAAAAGGAAATGCAGTGAAGCCTGGACCCCTATTAGTCAGTCAAAGTCCAGAGCTATGGTCTCCCAGAGAGAGGAGAGAAATCTGAGATGAGAAATGAAGTTCTAAACACATATATGCTGCTGATTAAAGCTTAAATTCTTGAAACTTTAGTGACTAACATATCCTACTTGATAAAGGAACACACAAAGTCTCTACATTGTACAGGAGATTAATTTCTTGATTTTAAGCATGCAAAAATTAATTTCTTCCTGAAAATAAAGCAATACATATCAAATCATATCAATAAAAAGCATTTCAAACCGCAATTGTCCATCCCAGAGTTCAGCCATGTCTTCAGTAGCAGATACTGTCTTGAGAGAAAAAATATGAATTAACTCCTTTGTCCACAATTCATAAATTCCACTGCAGAGAGAGAGAGAGAGAGGGAGAGAGAGAGAGAGAGAGAGAGAGAGAGAGAGAGAGAGAGAGAGAGAGAGAGAGAGAGAGAGAATTTAATATTCCTGAGTCATCCACCAGATGACACTGTAAGACTGTTTGAGTTTAATGAGGAATTTTGACTTTCCAGTCTGGACACTATCACCCATAACTGTCAATTTTGGGCATTCCTTTGACAAACAGATGAAAGGGGGAAATGACTCATCCTGGAGAAGGGATTAACTTCCACTTTATGGCCGATGGGTTGTGTTACATACAGCTCTGGTGCTTGGGTGAGAAAAGCAGTTCATGACCAGACTTTTGGTGTGAAACGATTTTTCCTCAGTAAAGAATGATTTTATAAATTGGAACGCAGGCTTAACGCTACACTTGTCAGTCACAAAAAAAAACAAACATTTTACAGACATGTTAACAACAAAAAAAACCTTGATTTTTGCCAGAGTGTTACTTTAAATACTGGGGTAACAAACCGTGTTTTTTTTAAAAAATAATTGCATGGTAATCTCCATGTACTTTCACTGAACGTATATGGAAAGTACACAAAGTGTCATGGTTGGCCCTCATGGGCAGATGCACAGACTCACTCACGGGGTGAAGTTGAAGCATATTTTAATGGAAGAAAACTGTAGCATGGCAGAAACAATGATACTCACAACCAGAGGTAAAGACAGGGAAATAATAACGGTGATGACGATGAATAACGATGAGGACCCAACAAGGGAATGAAGGGGTGAAACCCAATAAATAGGCATTTACACAATCAGACTAATGAGCAACAGCCCTGACCAATAATGACTGACATAGGGAGAAGCTATGCTCAAACGGAAGTAAACAAGCACTGTCAAAATAAAAGTCCAATCAGAAACAAATGATTAACAGGAAAACCAAACATACAAAAGTAACTGATGGATAATAATACTAATAATGACAATAATAATAATAACAACAACAATAATGAGACCAGGATGGAAATAAACACCCAAAGAAGATAATAATGAAGACTGAATAATAAATACTGAAGATCACAAAGTGTGGCCTGGTCTGACCCAGCCCAAACCACCACAGTACCCCCCCTCATTTAAAGTCGGATACCAGACGACCCCAGGGAACATCAGAAAAGGGGAACCCCCCCCCCCCCCAAATCCTAACAGGGTGGGGGGTGGGGGAAATAGGCCTGGTGGGCCGAAATGGACCAAAACCCAGGATTGAAAATACAGGTGCCCCAGCCTTTGGGGAGAAACATGAAAACCCACAGCCCAGGGGGCAGGAAAGGAACAAAACCCAAAAGCCACACTAGAACCCCAGGACAAAAAAAAAATAATATGCTCCAACCTCAGGAGAGAAATAGCACAAACCTAGAGCCTAGGGAGATAGAGGAAAAAAAAACACAAAATAGTAATGCAAATAAGAGCCCATAGAGCAGAATATGCCAGGAGCTCCTTACTCAGAAAAAAAAAAACAACAAAAAAATAAAACCATATGCCCCCAACTCAGGAAAACGGCATGAAAACACTAGAGTGAGCAGGTAAGGAACCCTCAAAAAATACCCCTCAATACAGAAGAAATGGTGAGCACACAACGATAACCATAACAGTGAAACAAATACTATGCTTCGATAAGTGACACATGTACCAAACATATAATACAGAACAGACAAGTAAACTACGAAATCCCAGCTGAGCTGGACATACGAGGAGGGAGAAATACAAACTACGAATTCCCAGCTGAGCTGGACATACGAGAAGGGAAATACATCCAAAACTTAAGTCTGATGAGGAAAAAAAAATCATTGGGGCGCGCTGACCCCCGAAAGGGAACGGCAGGAGAGCGCCAACCTCTGGCTGTCGAAGACTGGGGTGCGATGACCTTGAACACTGGAAGTAGGAGCATGCTGACCTCTCGAAGAGATGGCTGGAACACATCCGACCCAGATGCCCAGGAATCCCTCTCCACCCCCGTGCCCCGGACAGGGAGGAGAGGAGCAGGTGGAAGGAAGAAAAAACCCCCCCACCACAGTCAGTAAAAAACAGTACATGAAAACTTAGCAGTAAAAAAAACACTGCTAAGTCCCTTCACTGGGGACAAGGCAGCACCTCTCATTATTAAAGGGAAAAAAGGGAAAAGAGAGCACTCACCTTGCCCCCGCTCCATCGTTGCTGAAGCTGCTAAACAGGTCCGCAGCTGAAGGACCAAACAAACGTTCCCGGACCAGCGGTGACAGTCCAGCATGGCAGCGGGGTGTGGATGAAGAAGAAAGGGGAAGCATGGAAGCCAGGGGACGCTGAATCGTCGGCACAAGCCTCCGTTGTACCGGGACTGGCGAGGAGACACATGGGAGCCAGGGGATGCTGAATCGTCAGTGCAGGTCTCTGAGGTGCCAGGGCTGGTGAGGAAGCAAGGTGATCAATGGAGACAGGGGACACTGAAATCATTGGCACAGTCTCCGGAGTCCCGAGTAAATTCCTCATCCACCCGTAATCCTCAGCTCGGCATAAGGGAAAAGGTGGCTGCAGGTGATACGGCAGGGAAGGCCACACCACCTCAAACAGCAGGAAACAGTAAAAGTTCAGCAGCAAAAGAAACGGCTGCTGAGTCCCCTCTCCGAGGGACAAGGCAGCACCTCTCATTATTAAATAAACCCAGAAATGAGAAAGAAAGCACTTGCCTTGCCCCCCGCTCCATCATCGCTGAAGCTGCAGAAGAACCCCCCGCTGGTGAACCAGACGAATGCTTCTGGGGCAGCGGTGTCCGTCTAGCCGAGGGCCGTTGCACGGCAGCGAGGTGCTGGTGTGAAGAGGAGGGGAAATGTGGAAGTCAGGGGACACTGGGTCATCGGCACAAGCTTCCGGGGTACCGGGACTAGCGAGGAGGAACTTGGAAGCTAGGGGACGCTGACTCGTTGGCTCAGGGTTCCAAGGTGCCCGGGCTAGCAAGGAGGCACGATGACAAACGGAGGCAGGGGACGCTGACCTCGTCGGCACAACCTCCGGATTCATAGGTGAATTCCTCCTCCACCCCTGAAGTCCTCAGCCCGGCAGGTTACAAGGAGAAGGCTGGTGATGATAACACGGCGGGGTAAGGAAGCCCCTCCGGTCAGGGAAGAGAGTACAGATTTAGGCGAGCCCCCAGGGAACTGCAGCCCAATGAAATGAAACTTCACAGTCTGTTGACAGCCAGTCACTCTCCTCCCCTCTGCCTCCTCTGGGTCCTGCTTCACTTCTCCCGCTGAGTCTTGTTTTGGTTGGGTCCTACTGTCATGGTTGGCCTTCACGGGCAGAAGCACAGACTCACTCGCGGGGTGAAGTTGAAGCATATTTTAATGGAAGAAAACTGTAGCATGGCAGAGACAATGATACTCACGACTAGAGGTAAAGACAGGGAAATAATAACGATGATGACGATGAATAACGATGAGGACCCAACAAGGGAATGAGGGGGTGAAACCCAATAAATAGGCATTTACACAATCAGACTAATGAGCAACAGCCCTGACCAATAATGACTGACATAGGGAGAAGCTGTGCTCAAACGGAAGTAAACAAGCACTGTCAAAATAAAAGTCCAATCAGAAACAAATGATTAACAGGAAAACCAAACATACAAAAGTAACTGATGGATAATAATACTACTACTACTAATAATAATAATAATAACAATAATGAGACCAAGATGGAAATAAAGACCCAAAGAAGATAATGAAGCTGAATAATAAATAATGAAGATCACAAAGTGTGGCCTGGTCTGACCCAGCCCAAACCACCACAAAAAGTACCCTGTAACTTTGGGCTGTATCATAAAGTGTTACACATTATTCCAACATGATCCAACCTATAACATTTAATGAGCTTGTCATCATTCATTGTTGCAAAAACATTTCTACTTGTCTCTGTCTTTCCTCTATTTTCTCCTTCTCTTACAAAACTCCAAAGCCCCTTAAAAGTCCTCCTCACTGCTAACAAGTTTTTAGCTTAGGGACACTTTTAAGAGCGAAGATTCTTTCTAAATAACTTTTGCTTTTACTTGGAGTTTCTCCTAAATTTAGGGGGGAAATCTTAGAAAACTTCATAATTTTTAGAATTTTCTAAGAATTTTGTCACTATAATTCTTAGCACTAGGAAACATTGGGGATACAAGCCCCGAACAGTTTGCCCTGTATTGTAGTGCATTTTTAAAAAGCTACTTTTCACAAAGTAAAACATTTTTTTTATTATTAATTCCACAGCATTTAAATTATATGGCATAACCTATGTCTAATAATATACAACTCTAAATTTTCAAGTAAAATGGCCCAGTTAATAAAACACTGCTACCCCTGAAGTTAAATGTTCTATTTCAAGCTGTTTTAAAGCACCCAGACCCAATCTGCACTGAAATTGGGTGACGTAAAGTCCCTTTGTGCAGGTTGCTAGGTTCAATGCTGTGTTACTAAGGCAACAAATTAGTCACACACACATCACAATACGCTTTATTACAACCAGTGGCTGCAACCCACATCACTTTTGTCCAGTCCTGTAATAAAAGATGCAACACATTTCCATACATTTAAACCAATAAATGTTTCAAAAGCTGCACATGCTGCCAGTATGTCTAAATAGGTCTATACATCAGAGTGTATTATCATGGTACATATGGATACATGTCATGATTAATAAGGCTTGACAGCACATGTGCACGATGCCAAAGCACAGGAGGAACCACACAGAGAGGAACGTTTGAAAGTTTCATTAAATATCAAAAACCAAAGTGCACAGCTGCGGAAACAGTCACTGGCCAGAGGAGTAGCCCTGTGGAAAGAAGACGAGAGCTGTGAGCAGAGGAATGGAGTAAGGGAAAATGGGTGAGCCAAATTGCCACTTACTTGGGAAATCCAGGGAGAACCGGCAGGACCCAGCGAGGAATAGATGAACCAGTAGGGTAAGGGGGGAGATGAGCTGATGGTGCCTGACCGGGTGGAGTAGGAAGCTGAGGATGGTGAGATGTGGCAGGAGAGCGCATGCAGTCCTAGAGACACACCTACACGGTGACAGCAACCTGAGGGAAAAAGAGAGATAAGGTGAGACAGCGTGTCCACACTTATAACTTACATTTGCTTGCCTATTTACGAGCAGTATACCCAGACAAGACAGCGTTGACTGCGCGGAGAGAGCCTCCTTAAGTACGCTGGCTGATGAGTGGGTGCAGGTGTGTCTTCTGCCTCAGGTGCAGTGATGAGTTGGTGAATGTGAGGCAGGATGGGAGGGGTGCACTCTCCTTGCCCATGATAGCCCCCCCCCTTCTAGGAGCGCCTCTTGGTGGTCCAGAGGGCTTTTCCGGGTGAGCACAGCGGTAGGCCCAGAGCATCCCCTTGTCCAACACTCACGATGAGGGGGCCCAGG
Organism: Pholidichthys leucotaenia; assembly: GCA_020510985.1. NCBI lineage: Eukaryota > Metazoa > Chordata > Actinopteri > Cichliformes > Pholidichthyidae > Pholidichthys > Pholidichthys leucotaenia. The sequence goes on from CM035849.1 coordinate 165,167,264, forward strand.
ACCGTTCCTCCGGGCCGTAGCCCTCCCAGTCCACCAAATACGGCCCCAATGGCGAACAGCCAACATACACCGTACAGTGTAGGCGGGGTGGCCTTCAATGATCCAAGGAGGGGGAGGCAGCTTTTTTGGGGGGGGGGGGGGGGCAGAGAGGACTGGCCAAGAGGGGCTTGATGTGGGTGATGTGGAAAGTTGGGTTCACCCGTAGGGTCGGGGGCAGCTTCAGCTGGACCAATGCGTCCTTGATCACCCGGGAGATGGTATAAGGCCCAAGGAAGCGGGGAGACAGCTTCTTCGATTTCTCTTTAAGAGGGATCTGACTCACCGCCAGCCAGACCTGTTGTCCAACGATATACAGTTAGGCCCAGAAATATTTGGACAGTGACACAATCTTCATGATTTGGGCTCTGCATGCCACCACATTGGATTTGAAATGAAACAACTACAACGGAATTGAAGTGCAGACTTTAAGGTTTAATTCAAGGGGTTGAACAAAAATATATGATTAAACATGTAGGAACTGTAGCTATTTTTATACAAACGCTCCTCATTTCAGGGGCTCAAAAGTAATTAGACAAATAAACATAACCCTAAGTAAAATGTTACTTTTCAATATTTTGTTGAGAATCCTTTGCAGGCAATGACTGCCTGAAGTCTGGAACCCATGGACATCACCAAACGCTGGGTTTCCTCCTTTGTGATGCTTTGCCAGGCCTTTACTGCAGCTTTCTTCAGTTGTTGCTTGTTTGTGGGTCTTTCTGCCTTAAGTTTTGTCTTGAGCAACTGAAATGCATGCTCGATTGGGTTGAGATCTGGTGATTGACTCGGCCATTGCAGAATATTCCACTTCTTTGCTTTAAAAAACTCCTGGGTTGCTTTTGCAGTATGTTTTGGATCATTGGTGAAGCGCCGTCCAATCAACTTTGCTGCATTTGGCTTAATCTGAGCAGAAAGTATATCCCTATACACTTCAGAATTCATCCGGCTGCTTCTGTCTTTTGTCACATCATCAATAAACACAAGTGACCCAGTGCCATTGGAAACCATGCATGCCCATGCCATCACACTGCCTCCACCATGTTTTACAGAAGATGTAGTGCTTTGGATCATGAGCTGTTTCAATTCTTCTCCAAACTTTCTTCTTCCCATCATTCTGGTACAGGTTGATCTTAGTCTCATCTGTCCAAAGAATGCTGTTCCAGAACTGGGCTGGCTTCTTCACGTGTTTTTTGGCAAAGTCAATTCTGGTCTTTCTGATTTTGAGGCTGATTCATGGTTTGCACCTTGTGGTGAATCCTTTGTATTTACTCTCATGAAGTCTTCTCTTTATGGTAGACTTAGATACTGATACACCTACTTCCTGGAGAGTGTTCTTCACTTGAGTGGATGTTGTGAAGGGTTGTTCTTCACCATGGAAAGGATTCTGTGATCATCCACCACTGTTGTCTTCCGTGGACGTCCAGGCCTTTTTGAGTTCCCAAGCTCACCAGTGCACTCTTTTTTCTCAGAATGTACCAAACTGTTGATTTGGCCACTCCTAACATTTCTGCTATCTCTCTGATAGATTTCTTCTTTTTTTTCAGCCTCAGGATGGTCTGTTTCACCTCCATTGAGAGCTCCTTTGACTGCATGTTGTGTGTTCACAGCAACAGCTTCCAAATGCAAACGCCACACCTGGAATCAACTCCAGACCTTTTAACTGCTTAATTGATGACAGGTTAACGAGGGAAGAGCCCATGCAGCCTTGTTATTTTTTTTTGCAGCCTTCTGAGTCAATTGTCCAATTACTTTTGGTCCCTTGAAAAAGAGGCAGCTACGTATTAAAGAGCTGTAATTCCTGAACCCTTGCTCCAGTTTGGATGTGAATACTCTCAAATTACAGCTGAGAGTCTGCACTTTAAGCCCATATTGATTATATAATTGTATCCCGAATATGTTTTCGTAAACAGCTAAAATAACAAAACTTCTGTCACTGTCCAAATATTTTTGGGCCTGTCATCACAGAATCCTGAACACCTGTTCAGCTGCCTCAGTCCACCGAAAGGGGACCTTAACGGAGGTCAGCTGTGTCAAGAGCAGTGTCACCCCACTATAGTTCCTGATGAACCTGCAGTAAAAGTTCATAAACTCGAGGAAGCATTGAAGCTCCTTACGGGAGTGGGGAGTTGGCCAATCTAACACTGTCTTCACCTTGGCCGGGTCGGCAATCAGCTCCCCCTCAGCCACAATGAAGCCCAAGAAGTTGGTAGATGTTGTGGAGAACTCACACTTCTCGGTCTTAATGTAAAGCTGGTTCTCCAGGAGCCATTGTAAAATGGCCCTGACGTGGACCTCATGTTCCTCTGGCGAGCGGGAGGAAATGAGAATACCATCAAGGTAGACAAGCACGAATTGGTAAAGCATATCGCAGAGGACGTTGTTTATTAACCGCTGGAAGACGGCGGGGGCGTTAGTGAGCCCGAATGGCATCACTAAATACTCAAATTGCCCCTGGTGTATTTTAAAAGCCATCTTCCACTCATCGCCCTCACAAATGCGGACCAGATGATACGTGTTCCTGAGGTCTAGCTTGGTGAAAACCTGTGAGCGCTGAAGACGCTCGAACGCTGAGTTAATTAAAGGAAAAGGGTATTTATCTTTGATGGTAATAGTGTTAAGCTCCCGGTAGTCGATGCATGGGCACAACGAGCCATCCTTCCTCCTGACAAAGAAGAATCCGGCTCCGAGCGGAGCCGAAGATGGCGGAATAAGGCCGGCGTTCAGCGATTCCTTAACATATTGCTTCATCGCCTCCCTTTCCGGGCCAGAAATACTATACAGCCAGCTGGACGGCAGCCTCACTCCCGGGATGAGTTCAATAGCACAATTATAAGAGCAGTGAGGTGGCAGCGACAATGCTCTTGACTTGCTAAAGACCTCAGCTAAATCGTGATAAGCCTGGGGAACGAGGCTGAGGTCCGGCGGCTCGGCCGGGGAGAGGGAAACAGACAGAGATGGGGAACACTCCGCTGAATGCCTACAGTGGGCCAAACAAAACGGACTCCAGGTGGAGATGGTGATTTTTTCCCAATTAATCATGGGGTTATGCCAAGAACCACTGGGGAAGATGATACAGGGAGAACCAGGAACAACAGTTCCTCCCGGTGGTTACCGGAAAGGAGGATGGATATAGGCACCATGCTGCGAGCAACTACCACAACCTCACGGCCAGATACGGTTGTGATCCTCTGACCATGGGGCAATTTAGGTGTAGGAATACCCACCTGCTTAACAAACTCAGCAGACATGAAATTACCCTCTAACCCTGAGTCAACCAGCGCCATAGCTCTCCTCTCAACCCCCGGCAATTGCATGAGGGCCGAAACTGAAAAATTACCGGGTGGAGTGGATTTAGTCCCGCCCGCCAGACCCCCCATGGTTACTGACCGGCCGCGTCTTTTAGCCGCTGGAGGCATTCGTCCAGACTGTGGTTCGTTAAACCACAGTGCATGCACGTATCAGCCCTTCGCCTTCACCAGCACTCATCATCGGTCAAGTGCCGAGACAGCTCCATCGGTTCGGGCGAAGAGCTGGCGCCGCCAGTGCCAGTGACCACGGCGGACACACGCTCGGCAGACGGGCAAGAGGACGACTCGCGCTCCTTCGCTCACTCATGGTACCGGTTATCCAATCCAACTGCCTGATCTATGAGACCGTCGAGAGTCTCTAGGACAGAGTGAACCGCCAGATCGTCACGGAGTTGATCGTTCAACCCGTGGAGGAACGCACTGCATAACGCAGTATCGTTCCACCCAGAATCAGATGCTACAACCCAGAACTCCACCGAGTACTCTGCCACAGACCGGGTGCCCTGGCGGAGCATCATCAGGCGGCTCATAACGTTGCCCTGACTTTCGGCCCGGCCAAACGCGCTGAAGAATGCAATCACAAATTGCTCAAACATATACCGACGCCCCTCGGGGTTGTCTAATGTGGACCGTGCCCAATTGAGGGCTCGATCTCTGAGCAACAGAGTAAAGAATTGGGTCTTGGCCACGTCCCTTGGGTACTCCTCCCAGACCTGCTCAAGGTACATTTGAACTTGGATTAGAAAGCCCTTACATTTCCCCACCTTGCCCCACGTATGGGGAAGGTGTGGGAATGGTGGTAGTATGGCGCACCATAGTGGGTGGAGCAGGCTGGGGGGAGCGGCCGGAGGAGGCACTGTAGCCCAAAGTAAATCATGCAAATCATGTTCGATACCTGTTGCATCAACACAGCGAGCTGGTCCGACTTTTGTGAAATCAACTCCTCCTACAGTCTTATTCTCATTGTTTTGAAAGTTGGTACCAGGGTTTGATATATACTGATGATGGGTATATTTTAATCTGGCTCAGATCAGATGATTTTTGAGTGAGTTTTTGGCAAAAGGTCAAATGTCAAGGGTGGCATTGCCTATGCCCTATTACGATACATTAAAGCTAGAATATATAACCTATACAGGTTCACTGTGAGACCCTAAGCTGTGGGGTAGTGGGGGCCTAATGGTTAGGAATGTGAACTGTTGATCGAAGAGTCATCGGTTCATTCCCTGAACCGGCAGGTTCAGATCTGGGTGGGGCAGATGACATAGCAATGTTTTCCCCACCCTCCTTAACCCCACTGTGGTGCCCTTGAGCAAGGCCCTTAACACAATGCCCTCAGTGGCTACAGATCAGTCTGTGGTTATACTGGGCAGCTTCCAGGTATGAATGTGTATCTGTGTGAGTGTGAAAAGGCTGTCCTTGAAGGTCAAGGTCAAAATGCCATATAAACAATATCTCAGCAACAAAGAAAGCTAGGGTCACCAAAGTTGCTACACAGGTTTACCTTGGGACCCTGATCTACATCTATGGGTTTGGGATCAAAAGGTCAAAGGTCAACAGTAGTATTTCCTTTACACTATTACTATAGAACAAGTACAGCTACAGTCACCAAACTTGGTACACAGTACCTGAGCCTATGACCTCTGACTATGGGTTTGTGGTCAAAAGGTCAAAGGACAAGGTTAGCATTTCCTATGCCCTATGACTACAGAATGAGTAAAGCTAAGATGACCAAACTTGTTGCACAGGGTTTCATAACTATACAACTATGGGTTGTATACAACTATTTTTGTTGTATATTCATGGATGATGGGCTTATCATAAGTTGGTTCTCCCCTAATAATTATGTGGAAAACTTGAAAGGTGCTGTCCTTCAGTGACATATTGGGATCTTCAAACAAAACAGAGGTGGGGGATATTGCACTCGCCTCTGAGTGCTCTTGTACTTCATTCAAATCAGTGCTGAATTTATTAATTATTGTAAAAGATATAGCTAATTCATTAGTTTATTGTTTCTTTATACTGTACATTATAATTTGAAGTATAACAGTAAGAAAAAGTATGTGGACCATTTGGAATTTCCTGGTTTTCTGTATTAACTGGTCATGAAATGTGATCTGATCTACATTTAAGCCTCATGTTTAGACAAACACAATGTGCTTAATGTGATACCACACAAACAATATTGCATATCTTTATTGCATACATCCATTAAACATTCACGGTGCTGGTGGAAAAGTAAGTGAACCCTTGGATTTATTAACTGGTGGAACCTCCTTTGGCAACAACAACATTCAAGTGTTTCCGGTTCCTGCTGATCAGACCTGCACAATGTTCAGGAGGTATTTTGGACCATTCTTCCCTACAAAACTGCTTTAGCCCAGTCATATTCTTAGGATATCTGGTGTGAACAGTTCTCTTGAGGTCATTCCACAGCATTTCTACTGGATTCATGTCTGGTCTCTGACTGGGCCACTCCAAAAGGTGGATTTTCTTTTTTTAAGCCATTCTGTAGTAGATTTACTTTGATATTTAGGGTCATTGTCCTGCTGCATCACCCAACTTCAATTCAGCTTCAGCTGGCGGACAGCCTTCCTGACATTTTTCTGTAGGATACCTTGATAAACTTAAGAATTTCCCCTCATTCCCCCATTTTCCCTCCATGATGGAAAGTGGTCCAGGCCCTGATTCAGAAAAGCAACCCCAAATCATAATGCTTCCTCCGCTGTATTTCACCAATGGGATGATGTTTTTATGTTGGAATGTGGTGCCCTTTATATGCCATAGATAGTGCTGTGTGTTCTTCCCAAAAATTCAACCTTAGTTTTATCAGTCCGCAAAACATTTTCCCAGTAGCGCTGTGAAGTATCAAGGTGCTGTTTGGTAACCTTCAGGCATGCAGAGATGTTCTTTTTGTTGTTGAAAGCAGCAGCTTCCTCGGTGGTGTCCTGCCATAGACGTCATGAGTGTTCATTGATCTGCATATGGTAGACTCATGAACAGAGATGTTAACCAGTTCCAATGAATCATTCAAGCCTTTAGCCATTACTCTAGTTTTGTTTTGTTTTGCCTTTTTTTTTTTTTTTTTTTAACCTCATTGCACATTCTGCATTGTGCCTTTGGAGTCAACTTGACTGGGCACCCACATCTATGGAGCGTAGTCACAGTACTAAATCTTCTCCATTTGTAGACAGTTTAATTAACTGTGGACTGGTGACTACGTACTGTCACCAGTCCACCAGTCCACAGTCACAACTTTTCAGTTTTATGTAAATCAACAATTCTTGATTGTAGGTCTTCAGAGACCTTTTTTGTGAGGCATGGCTCACATCAGCAGATGCTTCTTGTGAATAGCAAACTCAAAAAGTTTGTGCTTTTTTATGTCAAAGTAGCTCTACACCTCACTCCAATCTTGTTTGATTGCTTGGACTCCAGATTTGCTAACGCCTGGCTTTTGTTGAAGTCATTAGTATAAGGGTTCACATTAGCAGCAGCCATACGACAGAATGTTGATATCAGAGGTATCCAAACTGGAGAAAAATAACACAAGATAAATCTTTATGCTGATGATGTATTGATTTTCCTTGAAAACTCACAAAGATCTCTTCTTCAGACAGTGGCGCTCATTGATCAATTTTCATCATTATCAGACTACTCTATTAACTGGGGTAAATCAACAGTTTTACCTATAAATTGTAATTTCTCAAATACATCTACTATTACAATACAATCAGGTAATATTAAATATTTATGAATAGATATCTCCCCCAGGCTCTCAGAGTTATTACAACTAAATCACACTCCCCTTTTAAAAACAATACAAGATGACCTTACGCACTGGAGGACACTACCTATATCACTAATGGGAAGAGTCGCAACTGTTAAAATGATGGCCCTTCCTAAAAGCAACTATTTGTTCTAAATGATTCCTACCCAACCATCTATGGCCTGGTTTAAGTCTTTAGACTCAAATATAAGTAAATTTTTATGGAAGGATAAACCATCATGGATCAGTCTAAAAACTCTTCAAAAAGCAAAAGAGTGCTGAGGTTTAGATCTATCAAATTTTCTTAATTACTTCTTAGCCAATAGATCGCAGTTTGTTTCTAAATTGACAAAATCAACCCCACTAGGAGACCCATTGTTAGATGCTGAACAGGCTCTCTGTGGGTCGCTAAATATCTCTGACTTACCTTTTGAGTCCCTGTATTAAATGTCATGACTGTTTTAAAAGCATTAATATCAGCTCCTCTCTGACAGCTTGGAGGAAATTTTAAAAAATAATGGGGTTTTCGCTTGTCCCTTGTAAACTCACACCCATTTGGAATAATCCTGATATCTTGCAACAAAATAGTACATTAAACTTTCCACTATGGCAAGAGAAGGGAATAAAAAACTTAGAGCATCTTATTCAAGGTGGAAATTTTATCCAATTTCAGGAATTAGTGTCACAGTACGATATCGGCGATAAAACGTTTCTTGAGTACCAACAGCTTAAATCCATAATAAAAGCAAGATTCAATCTTAATCAGACAGATTTAGAGGTACCAGTTAAGGTGGCAGAGTTTCTAAATCTTTGTTCCCCTAAATTGTTATGGAAAATATACAGACTATTATCAAAACTGGATGAGTCGGTATCTCTTCCAATATCAAAATGGGAGACAGACTTATCAATCAATAAGGATGAAAGCTTCTGAACACAAATATATTTAAACACTTTTAAGATGACTAAAAACTCTAATTTACAACTCATACAGTATAAAGTTCTACATAGAATTCATTATACAGGACAAAGGATGTTCAAAATGGGCCTGAGTCACACAAATATACTGCTTCTATTGCACCAGCAACATCCCGGACAGCTATATGCATGCTATATGGTCCTGTGCACTGGTTCAAAAGTTCTGGTGGAAGACATGTGAGGACCTGTCGGCATGCCTTGGGTATTGTGTCCCATCCTCACCCACACTTTGCATATTAGGTGATTTAAGTGAAATAAATATAGAGGCAAGGATGTCACACATGGTTCTCACCACCTTATGCATCGCAAAGAAAACTGTCCTCATGAACTGGAAATCAAGAAATAATTTATGCATGACTCACTATAATAACTTACTATTAGATTATATTAGTCTGAGAAAATGTCTGCCTCCTCAAATATTCAGTTGGCTGAATTCAATTCTCTCTGGTCCCCGCTTATTAATTCTGTAACCTGGGGGGTGGCGGGCGGTGGCTTGCTCTCCTTGGTGCCTCTGGCGGTTGGCTGCGCCTCGACCACAAGGGGACGGTTTCCGGGGGCCTGTTCCGGGGTGGCCGTGTGTCTGGCCCGGGGGGGTTGGTTGGGGGGGGCTGCAGGGTGGGCAGGGGGGTGGGCTGTGGCCCCTGGCCGGCTGGTCTTGCCTCCCAGGAGGGCCTGGGTCTGGCCCTGGGCCCCTGGTGCCGGGGGGGGGGGGGCTTTCCCCCCCTGGGCCGGGTCGGGTGTGTGCCGGTGGTGCGGGCTGGCTCCAGTGCGTCCGTGCACAGCGGGGTTGTGTCTTCCCTGGGGCCCTGGTGGCATTCTGGGGCAGTTGCCTGCGTCCTGGGGGGTCGCCCTCCCCATCCTCTGGGTCCTGCAGGTGTGGGTGTGCATGTGTGTGTGTGTGTGTATACGTGTGTGAGAGTGGGTGTAAGTGAGGGTGTGTGTGTGAGTGGGTGCAGAAGTGGGTGGGTGAGTGTGTGTGTTGCGTGTGGGCATGTGGGGCTGTGTGTGGGTGTAGGTGGGCATGTGTGATGGTGAGTGTGTGTGTATGTGTGCACATGAGGGTGGGCATGGGTGTGTGTGTGTATGGGTGCGGTTACCTGTGGGTGGATGTGTGGGGGTGGAGGACGTGTGTATGGGTAGGAGAACTTCGTTGGGTGGCAGGGGTGGGGTGGTCCATCTAGTGGCATGGGGGTTGGCAATTCAGGGCCTGCTTGTCCCAGCCACCCTGCTGTTGTGTTGTGGGGCGGGGCGCTTTGTCGCATTGCCCCTGGTGTCATCGGCAGCGGGTGTGCGTGGGTGCTCGGGGGTGGTTGGGGGGGCTGTTGGCACGGGTTGGTGGCCGTGTTGCTGTCTGGTTGCTCTGGGGTGGCTGTGGCTGCGGGGCGGCCTGCTGCTGTCAGTGTGCGTCTGGGGTGGGGGGGTTGGTGGGCTTGCAGTGGGCGCTCGGGGGTGTCACTTGGTGTGTGGGGCGCCATGTGGGTCCAGCCTATTGTTCACTATTGTGACTATTGTTATTGCACATGTTTGTGTGTTCAAGATGAGTGGGAATGGGTGTGGCTGCTCCATCATGTTTGTGGTGCTGGGAGCACCAGGGCCGAGGGGATGGATGTGTACGGCGGATGTGGGCCAAATGACAGCCAGAGGAATATCAGGAGCGGCTGTGCATCGTGGTTAAGCGGGGCACAGCCTACTTCCAGCTGTCGGACGGCTCATGGAGGCAGGCCAGCGAGCTGCGGCGTTCCCGGGAGGAGGCTTTGGATGGTGGGTCCGGATGAGAGAAGCGGCCGATGGCGAGGAGAAGACGCACTCTTGTCTATATGGGATAAGGACCTGTACTTACAGTATATAGTGCTTTTTCTAGTCTCAAAGACCACTCAAAGCGCTTCACTAGCACTAACCCTCTATTCTAAGGGCCTATAGGAGACAGATATCTAGGGACAATTTAGAACAACCAATCAACCTAACATGCATGTCTTTGGATTGTGGGAGGAAACTGGAGCCCCAGGAGTAAACCCACGCAGCACAGGAAGAACATGCAAACTCCACACAGAAAGGTTCCTACCCCTGCCAGCCTGGGGATTCGAACTTGGAACCTTCTAGCTGTAAGGCAACAGTGCTAACAACTGCACCACCTTGCTGCCCATGGTATATGGTCAGTTGCGATCCTGGTGGCATGCCACTTCTAGGGGTGGGTCTACTGAGGGGCTTCCCTGGGCCCCCACAAGCCAGTTCTATCCCCTTTTCCCCCAAATGGACAGTAGTGTGAGTTTTAAAAAAAAGAGTTCCGATGTTCTAGTGTTCATATGTTTGCATGTGTTAAAAAAATTTTTTTGATAAAAAGGCTAAGCTGTTATGGTTCTGGGTATGTTTTATTTTAGGAGCACGACAATGTTCTCGTTATAGATGGTCTTTTGGACTATTTTACAGGTGACAGAATAACCCACCTTGTCGTGTGGGGTAGGACAGTAGTCCACCTGTCTGCCCTATTTAGGTTTGTTGTGTGAATGTGTTAGGCTATTTAATGTTTTCAGTTCTAGCTTTTAGTGCGTGATTCAGGTCCTAAATTGGGGAGGGTCTCAATTGTATATGTGATTTGGGACTTTCTACAGGGGGGTAAAATGTGATGTTGTGTTTTATTATGAAGTGCAGTGTAGTGGTGGCCACTTCCTCTTCCGCCACTGCACCACCCTATAAATACCAGCGAGCATCTTTATCCAGCCTCTTTGCTGATTCCCCTGCTTGGTGGCTGTATTGTGCTGCCAAACCCCCAATAAAGCTGAGTTCAACTGTGCACCTGGCCTCGTCATTACTGAGGTAATTCCGACATAACAAAATACAGACAGCTACAACTGTATTTTACCCCAAAATTAAAATGCTCATGCTGCTGTCATGCCGTGAATGCTTGTTATTTAACTTGACATGTACAGACCTTTTCTGACAATTGTTCAAAACTTTATTGATCTATATTTTGTCATCATCATCATCATCATCATCATAGCAGTCTGTTGGGGGCGACAATGACTGTTTCATTTAGGCCTGATCAGATTCTTCCATACAGCTCTGTCCTTCGCACTCCGCTGACAGCAACTCCTGACTTTTGTTAACCCAGGCGACGTCTGAGCTGGTATGAGTTGCTTTCTGACTGACCATTTCATGAAACTGCTTGCAAAGTATTTGAGTACTGCTAGCTTTTGCTGGACTAGCGGCACATTCTTGGCAGATAGAGGTGATAATTTAAAAATGATTGCATGCTAAAGCTGCTAATATCAAGTCCATATCGTTCCAGTGCAGTGCAACGAATGCAAACCCCCCCCCACCTATTTGATATCTTTCTTAAATCATTAAAGCTTAGGAAGCAAACTGTTACTATTTTTTTACCTCTGCCAAGGAGGTAATGTTTTTACCGGGGTTTGTCTGTCTGTCTGTCTGTCTGTCTGTCTGTCTGTTACCAACATAACTCAAAAAGTTATGAATGGATTTTGATGAAATTTTCAGGAAAGGTGTGTAATGGCACGGGGAACAGATGATTAGATTTTGGTGATGATCTGAGAGTGCATACCTCCACCAAGGGCTTTGTTTGTATTTGTGCAGCAGGATTACGCAAAAACTACTGGATGGATTTAGATGAAATTTTCACCAGAGGTGGTTCTTGGGCTAGAGAGGAACCCATTATATTTTGGTGATGATCTGAGAATGCATACCTCAGCCAAGGCTCTTATCTTCTCACAGTGTGTTAGCAACAATAATGGACAGGCTTTGATGCAATTTTCACCACAAGTGGCTATAGGCCTACACACAAACCCATTACATTTTGGAGGTGATCCATGACAAACGGAAGGAGCCTTGGCGGAGGTATGCGCTCTATGAGTGCTTTTCTAGTTTATTTATTATTTTACTTCATGCAGCCTTGCATCTGGTGACATATAAACGTCAGATCTGTGACATTCACACAAGTGAAAACATAGCTGGTGCTGCTGTGTCTGTCCTGTGTCCGTACCACCGATCACACCAGCAGTCCTTTTTAGCTTTCAGTGCATGATCTTTCCATTGCTGTTGAAGTCAGCACAGATTTACCTGAGGTTTAGGAGTCTCACACCACGAACAGCAGCAACAAGTAGAACTATGCAAAAACATTCAAAAATACAAAAACTACAAGTGCTATACATTAAAAAGAATTTAAAACACTTTTAAAAACGGTATTTTAAATGTCCCACTACTCCACTCTTGCTGACTAATTTAACACTACTGCAGCCGAAACCGGAAGTTGCCCCCATAATCGTTTCTACAGCAGCACCCTTGGGAATAAGGTGGATAGTAATTCTGCTCACTTTTTAAGGTACAAATGCAAGTCACTAACCATTTGCTTTAAACAAATAAGTTAGCAATAAATTAAAGTCAAATCCCCTAGGTGTAACACGAGCCTGTTTTTAACCTAACTAAAAACTGCGTCTTTATTTATTTCTGACAATGACGTAACCTTCTCGTTCGGCAGTGACTGGGCTGGGCAGTGATTTAGGGAAGCAGCTATTGCTTAGCAACGGAATGCTGAGCCGCCCATTCTCCTCCTGTGTAAGCAACAGTTAAATCTTGCATAATCGCGATTTCAAAGAATAGCCGCCACGTACATGTTTTTTTAATGGTGTTTTTGTAATGTTTTATTTTGATAGGTGACGGGACAAATGCCCGTCACGGTCAGAAAACATGTCGGACGCTGAAAATACCTGTAGTTATTTCCTGAAGGACGTCAGAGTGAAGTTTGTCGAGGAAAAAGTTTGTGAGCTGCTGGGCCTGCACCGACAGACATGGCAAAGGACTGCTGCCAACGAGGAGTTTCAGACTCCTCTGAAAAACCTTTTTCAAAATGAAACAGTTGTGTTTTTCTCTTACTCCAAAAAAGGGTGCCTGGTTTCTTCTAATGAGGTATGTTTGTTAACGTTCTGGAAAAATCCTGTTTTTGCTGCAGTTTGTTGAGAATGTTGGGGGGGGGACCCTCCTTTAAACTTTATTTGCAGGTCTATAACCATCAATTCACAACATCAGCCATCTCAAGGCACTTTATTTTGTGAGGTACAGACCATACAATCGTAAACAGAACACCTCAGTAATATTAGGTGATAGACAGATAGATAGCTAGATAGATAGATAGGTAGGTAGATGTACTTTATTGATCCCAAACTGGAAAATTACAGTGTAACAGCAGAATGACAGTAGACAACCAAAACGACAGGAACACACACAACATAAAAGAAAAAGGGATTATCCATGGAAAGTAAAATTGTTTAAATAATTTGCATACATCGCAGATGAATAGATGATGACCAATAATACATACGTGAATCATACTCACTGTACAATGCAGGACTATCAGGCGCAGGGTGAAATGTGAGGTACCAATCAGACTGCAAGGTGCAGTATGGCAGCACTGTTATGACCAGAATTCAACATTAGAGTGAGTTATCGTACAGTGAAATGGCATGTGGCAGAAAAGATTTCCTGTACCTTACTCTTCGGCAGCGAAGTTGTAGCAGTCTGCTGGAGAAAGTGCTCCGCTGTCTGTCCAGTGTGTGGTGGAGGGAGTGATCAGGGTTGTCTATGATGGATCGCAGTTTGTTCAGTGTCCCCCTCTCCACCACAGTCTCAAAGGTCTCTGGCCTGAGACCAATTACAGAGCCAGCATTCTTGATAATCTTGTCAAGTCTGTTGGTGTTGCTGGCTCTGATACTGCTACCTCAATAGACAGCAGCAAAGAAAATGGCGCTGGCGACAACTGCCTGATAGAAAAGCTCCAGCTTCCTGTTTCACATGTTGAAGGATCTCAGCTTCCTCAGAAAGTAGGGTCTGCTCACCCACTTCTTGTACACAGCATCAGCGTTAGATTTCCAGTCCAGTCTGTTGCTGATCATGACACCCAGGTATTTGTAGTCCTCCATTACCTTCACATCCTCCCCCCAATCCGCAATGGCTGTGAATGTGTCCTCTTCTTCCTGAAGTCAGTCACCATCTCTCTGGTCTTGTTGACATTCAGCCTCGGGTAATTCTGCTCGGTCCATTCCACAAATCTGTCTACTAGTGCCCTGTACTTTGCCTCCTCTCTCCCTCTTATACACCCAGCAACAGGCAAGTCATCAGAGAATTTCTGCAGGTGGCATGACTCGGTGTTGTACTGAAAGTCGGTGGTGTATAAGGTGAAGAGTAAAGGAGAAAGCACAGTAATCTGTGGAGCTCCTGTATCACTAACCATCACATCAGACAAGACACTGCCCAGCCGGACAAACTGTGGCCTGCCTGTCAGGTAGTCAGTACCAGGAGATCACAGAGCTGTCGACCCCCATCCCCTGCAGCTTCTCACCCAGCAGCAGTGGCTGGATGGTGTTATGGAGAAATAACACCATGATGTGCACTGGAGAAATCAAAGAATGTGATTCTCACTGTGTCTCCTCCGTCATCCAGTTGCAGATGGGCTTGTTGCAGCAGGTAGATGACAGCATCTTCAACTCCTAAATGGGGCTGACTGCAGAGGGTTCAGCCACGTCTTCACCTGCAGCATTAGGTGGGCTAAGACCAGTCTCTCCAGGACCTTCATCACATGAGATGTGAGGGCAACTGGTCTATAGTCATTCAGGTCAGATGGAGACGATTAACTGTTAGCAAGCACTTGGTGATGGTAGGAAGAAGTCAGTTTTACCAAGAAGAAACTTTTGGCAGAACCAGGCCGATGGACAGCGGCGTAGCCAGGAGGGGGGCTGAACTCCAACCACCACCACCATTCTGAATGCCTGGGGCGTTTGCCTGGGGCAAAGCTTTAGCTTCAGCCCCCTGTCAACTACAGCCGCTTGCCAACTACAGATTTCTTACCATTTTCCCCCTCAGCCCCCTCAGCCCCCCCCGACCCCGGCTACACCCCTGGAGGGAGGTAAGTGAAGAGAAATGGTAAGTAAAGAGGATACGCAACTTACAAAACATAATCTAAGGAACAGACTATCCACCTTATTCCTGAGGGTGTCGCTGTAGAAATGATTATGGGCGAAACTTCCGGTTTCGGCTGTAGTAGCGTTAAATCAGTCAGCAAGAGTGGCGATAGGGAGCCTTTGAAATAGCATTTTTAAAAGTTTTTCAAATTCATTTTAATGTATAGTCCCCATACGTGTTTTGCACTCAAGTGTCAGCTAATTTCAGCACTTCTAGTTTTTGTATTTTTTGAATGTTTAGACATAGTTCTGGTACTTGCTGCTGGTGTTCGTGGTTGTGCCATAGACTGTATAAATAGTTGTGCAATAGTAAATAGTTGTGCCATAGACTGTATAAATGGAGGCTTCTCACCGGCAATGCGTAGATCATGCACTGAAAACTAACAAGGACTGTTGGTGTGATTGGTGGTACACACACAAGAGCACCCGGTATGTTTTCACTTGACTGAATGTCACAGATCTGACGTTTATGCGTCGTATATGTCAACAGATGCAAGGCTGCATGAAGTAAAATAATAAATAAAAAATAGTGACAGTTTGCTTTCTAATGCCTAACAATTTAAGAACGATATCAAATAGTTTTTTTTTTTTTTTTTTTGCATTAGTTGCACTGCCTTGGAACAATATGGACTTCAGCATGCTTCAGCATGCATTAATTTTTAAACTATAACAAAATATAGGTCAATAAAAGTCTGAACAATTGTCAGAAAATGTCTGTACGTGTTAAGTTAAATAACAAGCATTCATGACATTACAGCAGCATGAGCATTTTAATTTCAGGGTAGAACAAACAGCTGCAGCCGTCTGTTTTTCCCCGACGTTAAAACAGCCAGGCACGGCGTTGTGGTTCTTTGTGGCTCTGATTAGATTCTACGTCTGCTCTGAGGTAAATTTGATTATGTCCAATGTATTTTAACAAAATGCAGCCGACTTTATTGCGGTGGAGACATTGATATATTTCAGAGCTTTTATTTGTTTACAGTGTTAGCATCTTAGCACCGGCGCTAACAATTCAATTCAACTTTAACTTTATTTATATAGCGCCATTTCACAACAACAGTCATCTTATAGCACTATCAACTGTAGGGGGAACCCCCACAGTTGCAGAAAGACCCCAGCAATCAGGCGATCCCCTGTGAGCAAGCACTTGGCGACGGTGGAGAGGAAAAACTCCCTTTTAATAGGAAGAAACCTCCAGCAGAACCAGGCTCAGGGAGGGGCAGTCATCTGCTGCGACTGGCTGGGGGGTGAGGGGATAGAGAAGAAGAAAAGAACAGACATGTAGAGAGCAAACAGCACAATGGGGACTCAATCTATGGGAGAGAACAAACAAATGTTAATGACCAGCAAAAAAAATATTTCATTGAGAGTGAGAAAAGGAGTGAGGCCCAGTGCATTACTGGAGGTCCCCCGGCTGACTAAACCTATTAGCAGCATAACTAAGGGAGGGTTCAGAAACACATGATCCCTCCCTAATTGTAGGCTATATCAAAAAGGTAGGTTTTAGCCCTATTCTTAAAAACAGAGATCGAGTCTGACTCCCGAATCCAGATTGGCAGCTGATTCCACAGGAGAGGAGCTTGATAACTGAAGGCTCTGCCTCCCATTGTACTTTTGGAGATTCTAGGTATTACAAGTAATCCTGCATTTTGGGAGCGTAGTGCTCTGTTAGAATAATACGGTAGTATCAGATCTTTTAAATAAAAAGGAGCCTGATTGTTTAGAGCTTTGTAAGTAAGAAGAAGGATTTTAAACTTAATTCTAAACTCTATGGGAAGCCAATGAAGGGAGGCCAGAACCGGAGAGATATGATCTCTCTTTCTAGTTCCTGTTAAAACTCTTGCTGCAGCATTTTGGATCAGCTGAAGACTTTTTAAAGATGTTTTAGGACAGCCTGATAATAAAGAATTACAATAATCTAATCTCGAGCTAACAAAAGCATGGATCAGTTTCTCAGCATCACTCTGAGACAAGATGCTCCTAATCTTGGCAATATTACGCAAATGATAGAAGGCAGTCTTAGAAACAAATTTAATATGTAAATTGAAGGACAAATCCTGATCAAAAATAACTCCACGGTTCCTCACAGAGCTATTAAGAGAAAGAGTAACCGCATCCAAACTGAAAGTTTGATTTGGAAAGGAATTTCTAAGGTTTTTTGGACCAACAAGAATGACTTCAGTTTTATCTGAATTTAATAGCAGGAAATTACAAGTCATCCAAGCTTTGATTTCCTTAAGACAGGCTTCTAACTTGGCTAATTGATTACTATCATCTGGCTTCATTGACAGGTATAATTGTGTGTCATCAGCATAACAATGAAAATGTATACAGTGCTTTCTAATAATGTTGCCTAACGGAAGCATATATAAACTAAAAAGAGTAGGGCCTAGCACAGATCAGAATCAGAATCAGAATCAGAATCAGAATCAGCTTTATTGCCAAGTATATTTACAAGTAAACACACAAGGAATTTGACTTGACATTAGACGCGCACGTTAGGCGCATCCAATGACGCGTCGCCATACAAGGCGCCTGTCAACAGTGGAGGTAAAGAGGGGAGAGGAGGGGGAGGAAAACACAATAGGAGAGAGAAAAAACATAGTAATCAGAATAAACGCTCATATGTGAGCCAAATTTTGACTACACAGAAAAAAACCCTCATGCATTAGCATACAATAGAATTCACAAGACACAAGAGAGCAGTGTACAGTATCTTTAATCAGTTCATGAATCAATGTGTGTGCGGTGTTGAGCAGTGTTGATGATAATAAGAGAGACCCAAGGACCCTTGGCAGAAGATGTTTTGTCTGTCTGGCGCCCAGTCTTATCTGGCGCTGCAGCTGGCTGTCCAAGGCCTTGTGCTCATGATTTTGAAAAAAACACAGTCTGCAGACAGCCAGGAGGAATTTTCATGGGGAATAATAATGCCAAATAGGACTGATCACAGAGAAGACTTGTATTTCTTCTGTAGATTCAGTACATTAATCCTTCATTGCGCAGCTTTGAATTCGTCGTGGAAAGACCTGAGCGAACCCATGATGTAATCCACCTTACGAGACAGTTCTCCAGTAGTCGCTATCATGGTCTTCTCCAGTTTCTCAATTTGTTGGATGCACCTCGCCTGGCCAGCATTTTGATAGGTTGAATCCATCTTCAGCAATTTGCGGTAAACCAAGACAATTCCCGTCCCAATCAGAATTATCCCAATCACCAAGATTACGAAGATAAACAGATCTTCAATATCTTCGATAGAAAGATTAGAGAGACACAGCATTTTCCATTTACCCGTGTCACATAGATAGCCCACTGGAGCCGTTCCAGCGGGGCAGACAGCTTCCCCCGGAGCACTTTTCCTTGTTGAAAAAATAGTGTCAATTGTGTTCAAAGCCCAGCTTATTAACTCCATAATTTCTTTTCGGCGGTCGCAGTTAGACGCAGGCAGACAACAGCAAGCTGGGATCTAGTAACAGGAGGGGAGGAAAAAATCAGCAGGAGAGAAGAAAAAAGCGTCTGCTCTCTTGGGAGGGCGGAAGTGATAGTCCCTGTGGAACTCCATGACTAAGCTTTGAGTTGAAAGAAAACTCATTATTTACATGAACAAACTGGAACCTATCAGATAAATAAGATCTAAACCACTGCAACGAAGTTCCATTAAGTCCAACATAGTGTTCTAATCTATCAAGTAGAATATTATGGTCGATAGTATCAAAAGCTGCACTAAGGTCTAAAAGGACAAGTACAGAAACTAGTCCATTATCAGATGCAATGAGGAGGTCGTTAGTGACCTTCGCTAAGGCTGTTTCAGTACTATGATGGATTCTAAACCCAGATTGAAACTCTTCAAGTAAACCATTTCCCTGCAGGTGGTCAAATAATTGCGTAGCAACAACTCTTTCTAAGATTTTTGAAATGAAAGAGAGATTAGAGATTGGTCTATAGTTAGCTAAAGCTCCTGGATCTAACGTTGGCTTTTTGAGTAAGGGTTTAATTACAGCCGTTTTAAAAGCCTGCGGTACATGGCCTAAAGTTAATGAAGAATTGATTATATGAAGAATAAGGCTACCAATAAGTGGGAAGACTTCTTTAAATAACCTGGTAGGAATAGGGTCTAAAAGACAAGTTGAAGGTTTGGATGAGGAAACTATTTTGTCTAACTCACAAAGGTCGATTGGAGTAAACTCATCAAGACAGACATCAATAGAAGGAGTTGTAGTAGTTACAGTATTAAAGTTAACTGTGGGAAGAATCTGATTGATTTTATCTCTGATGGATGAAATTTTATTATTGAAAAAGTTCATAAAGTCCTGACTAGTAAGCTCTAAGGGAATGCTAGGATTGACAGAGTCCTGACTCTTTGTCAACCTGGCTACAGTACTGAAAAGAAAACCTGGGATTATTCTTGTTCTCTTCTATTAATGCAGAGTAATAACTCGTTCTAGCTTTCTAGCGTTCTAGCAAACGGAGCTACTGTCTGCAAGACCACTTTTGAAGGTCATCTTCCTATCCCTAGATAGTCATGGGAAGTGGTATGATTATATTACTGTTTTTGAGGTGCAAAAGGCCGTGTTCCCGCATTTCTGATGCCGAAGTCATTGTTTTTTTAACAAGGAAAAGTGTCCCATTTCAGTGACAACCATGCGTTCTAAACTAGTACCAGAAGTTGCGCCCATAATTTACGCAAGGCATCATGGGGCCTAGGAATAAGGTGGATATAAACTTTGATAATTTAAAGTCTAATGTTAATGTATGGAGAGTGAAAAAGAAGTGAGAGCTCAGTGCATTATGCGAGATCAGTGTTTCCTCTGGCTCAAAGACCTTGGCGTGGTGGCAACATATTTTTCCCAGGGAAGGGGGGGGGGGGCAAAAAAACACATGGCACCATTGTAACCAGAATATGTTAATTTTATAATATTTGTTCCCATTTGAAGTATTGTACTACCAAGGCCTGGATGTGAGAATATTGGGCCAGTTGAGGTCCCACCCAGACGTCCTGTGTTTGGACTTTTTATTGGTGTTACAGTGATGTGAAAAAGTGTTTGCCCCCTTCCTGATTTCTTTTTTTTTTTTTTGTATGTTTGTCACACTTTAAATGTTTCAGATCGTCAAACAAATGTAAATTTTAGACAAAGGTAACACAAGTAAACACAAAATGCAGTTTTTAAATTAAGGTGTTTATTATTAAGGATAAAAAAAAAAAATCCAAACCTACATGGCCCTATGTGAAAAAGTGATCCCCCCTCCCACACACACACACACCCGTTACAACATAAATTAACTGTGGTTTATCACGTCTTTGGAAAGCAGAGTTCAATTTCTCTAGCCACACCCAAGCCTGATTACTGCCACACCTGTTGTCAATCAAGAAATGACTTAAATAGGACCTGCCTGACAAAGTGAAGTAGACCAAAAGATCCTCAAAAGCTAGACATCATGCTGCAATCCAAAGAAATTCATGAACAAATGAGAAACAAAGTAATTGAGATCTTTCAGTCTGGAAAAGGTTATAAAGCCATTTCTAAAGCTTTGGGACTCCAGCGAACCACAGTGAGAGCCATTATCCACAAATGGCAAAAACATGGAACAGTGCTGAACTTTCTCAGGAGTGGCTGGCTGACCAAAATTACCCCAAGAGCGCAGCGACGACTTATCCAAGAGGTCACAAAAGACCCCACAACAACATCCAAAGAACTGCAGGCCTCACTTGCCTCAGTTAAGGTCAGTCTTCATGACTCCACCATAAGAAAGAGACTGGGCAAAAATAGCCTGCATGTCAGAGTTACAAGACAAAAACCACTGCTGAGCAAAAAGAACATAAAGACTCGTCTCAGTTTTGCCAGAAAACATCTTGAAGATCTCCAAGACTTTTGGAAAAATACTCTGTGGACTGACGAGACAAAAGTTGAACTTTTTGGAAGGTGTGTGTCACATTACATCTGGTGTAAAAGTAACACAGCATTTCAGAAAAGGAACATCATACCAACAGCCAGGGTTTCCTCTGGTAACATTTCTTGGTGGTGGGCTGCCTCGCCAGAAAATTTATCACTGCGCCAATAAGGAGATATGAATTTCTGAAAAATATATGAAGCAATGACTTTCCACAAGCGCACAGACAAACAGCGCGCATGGCCATCATCTGTGCGGAGTTCAGAAGAGCCCCGCCCACGCGAGCTTTCTAGTCAGTCAGCAGGTAGTGTCTTGCTAGCGGCAGCAGCATCTTCGTGGAAAAGGAGTGAAAACTGGGAAGTCAAACAGCAGAAATGGACTCTATTTGAAGAGAAACTTTGTGAAGAAGTCTGCCTTTTGTTCGTTGGTGAAAATTCTGGTGCGTCAACGCCTTGGTGCTACCTATCGGGCGGGAGTGAAACTACAAATGATGGTTGTGTGCATGCGTCAACCGCTTGGCCTGGGTAGATGACAAAAGTGAGCATGTACAGTGCCACATGCGTGCTGGGCTCGTCCAAAGCGTACGCGGACCAAGGCGGACTAGAGGGGAAATGCAGCATGAATAAGGCTTGACTGTCCGACAGAAACATGAGTTTATTAAATACTTTAAACGCAGAAAAAAAAATCAGAAGAGGTATGTAAGCACTGGAAGCATTTATCGTGGTTTTAACCCGCTGGCAACGGGAGCAATAACGAAAGAGTTGCTTAACTAAGAGATGTGGTTAGAATTCAAATGCAGTCAGCTTCATATGAAGGGAAAGGCAAGGGGGACTACTGAATTGCTGAGGATACGTATATTTCACCAGCCACTACAATATTAAGTTATGTTCCCAATTATGTACCTGGCAAGTTAAGATGACCGAAATTCACCAAGTCAGTGACTTTAATCCAACAGCAGCCTTCAGACAAACTGAAGGTGCCAGCATTTGGATTTCAAAATAAGGGAAGTTTTTCTTGGTGATGAGGAGATTTCTAAAAAAAAAAAAAAAAACTATAAATCTATAGAAATATTATAACAGAAATAATGGCATCCTTGGTCATTTAAGTTAATTTAAATCATTAAATACAATTTTTTTTTTCCACAATATCTTTATTGAACCTTTTTTTTTTTTTAACAAACATGATACAAACAATCAAACACTAACACTAAAGTACTACAAAAAAAAAAAAAAAAATACACTAAAAACACCAACAACCACCAACAAAATCAAGTCTTTAACAATGCTCCTCTGTTTAGTCTAGACAATCCAATACATAAGTATACATATTATGTTCACCAGTTTGGAATTTACAAGGTCCACACACATCATTCACCTTCTTCTTCAAGAGTTATGTTTAAATTTTTTACATAATCAATAAAAGGTCTCCATATATTCTCAAACACAATTTCCTTTGATTTCAGTATATATGTTATTCTTTCTAATGGAAGGTTTGTTAACATCTGTCTTAACCACTGAGTCACATCTGGTCTATGAGTCTTTTTCCATAATAGTGCAATACATTTTTTTGGCATTAAGCAAACTGAGGTCTATGAATGTTCTTTCACTTTTATTAAAATTATGCTTTTCTGGGTACAGACCCAACAAAAACAGTTTAGGATTCAATATGATTTGTTTTGAGATTATTTTTTCAATTGTTACCCTCACCTCTTCCCAAAACATTCTTATTAATCTACATTCCCATAAACAATGAAATAGGGTTCCTTTACTTTCCATGCATTTTGTGCATGTATCTGGTATATTTTTGTTATATCTATTTAACTCCTCCGGTGTAACATACATCCGCATTAACCATTTGAAATGTATCAATTTAAGGCGTGCATTTATTGATTTGGTTTGAGCTTCTGTACAAGCCAATTCCCATTGTTCCTCTGAAATTTCAATTTGCAGATCTTCTTTCCAGTAGTTTAATCTTTTCAGTGAATTTTCACTTGAAGATAGTGTCAATGAGTTATAAAACTCTGAAATAATACCTTTTCTTTTACTATCTTTCATCATCATTTTTTCCAAGGATGAATAAATAGGTCGAGTGAGAGCTTTATTTTGATTTGATCGAATAAAGTTTCTAAGTTGAAGATATTTAAAAAAATGTGTTCTATTGAGATTAAATTTGATCCTCAGCTCTTCAAAAGACATTATGTTGTCTGCACATGGCAAATATAAATCCTGAATCTTTTGTATCCCTTTTAAATTCCATACTTTAAATACAGCGTCCGCTCTCCCTGGTTTAAAATATTGATTACCCCATATTGGACTAAATTGTGACAATAACTGTGGTTCTTTTAAATAGTTTTTAGCTTCACACCATATTTTGATCATATGCTTTACAAATGGATTTTTAACTTGTTTTTGTAATTTTTTTGCCGAATCTGAGTATATGAATATGGGAAGAGGTAAAGGTAAATTGTATGATTCCATTTCAGTCCAGTGAGGGAGATCATTTGATGAAAAATAATATGTCATAGACCTCAGTTGTGCCGACCAATAATACAACATAAAATTTGGACATTTCAGACCTCCACGATCAAATGGTAAATATAATAAAGACAAACGTAATCTAGCCCTCCTGTTGTTCCATATAAATTCCACTAACTTTTTTTTTATTCTTGAGAATAGATCTAAAGGTGGTGATAAGGGAATGTATTGAAATAAATAAAGTATTTTAGGTAAAATATTACTTTTAAGTATATTGATTCTCCCGATCATCGACATTGGTAGTGACATCCATCTCTGAGTTAACTCATTGATATCTGACATTAAGGCTTCATAGTTGACACTGGCGACTGATTCTAGCTTAGGCATAATTTGGATTCCTAAATATTTAAACTGATTTACAACATTGAATTGATTTACCTCAGGGGCTGGGTAATTTCTCTGGGTCTCATTTAGCATTATTAAATACAATTTTATTAATTTTTTTTCTTTGTAATCAGAGTTAAATTATTGTTCTGTTCTGACTGCAAAGTTATGGTCAAAAATATAAATTGTTATAAGGAAAAAGTAAAAAAAATACCACAGTCTGTTTCAAATTTTTTTTCTTTTTTTTTCTTCCACAATATCTTTATTGAACCTTTTTTTTTTAACAAACATGACACAAACAATCAAACACTAACATTAAAGTACTACAAAAAAAATGCACTAAAAACACCAACAACCACCAACAAAATCAAGTCTTCAACAATGCTCCTCTGTTTAGTCTAGACAATCCATTACATAAGTATACATATTATGTTCACCAGTTTGGAATTTACAAGGTCCACACACATCATTCACCTTCTTCTTCAAGAGTTATGTTTAAATTTTTTACATAATCAATAAAAGGTCTCCATATATTCTCAAACACAATTTCCTTTGATTTCAGTATGTATGTTATTCTTTCTAGTGGAAGGTTTGTTAACATCTGTCTTAACCACTGAGTCACATCTGGTCTATGAGTCTTTTTCCACAGTAGTGCAATACATTTTTGGCATTAAGCAAACTGAGGTCTATGAATGTTCTTTCACTTTTATTAAAGTTATGCTTTTCTGGGTACAGACCCAACAAAAACAGTTTAGGATTCAATATGATTTATTTTGAAATTATTTTTTCATTTGTTACCCTCACCTCCTCCCAAAACATTCTAATTATTCTACATTCCCATACACAATGAAATAGGGTTCCTTTACTTTCCATGCATTTTGTGCACGTATCTGGTATGTTTTTGTTATATCTATTTAACTCCTCTGGTGTAACATGGTTACACATGGTTAATATTTGCATTAACCATTTAAAATGTATCAATTTAAGACGTACATTTATTGATTTGGTTTGAACTTCTGTACAAGCCAATTCCCATTGTTCCTCTGAAATTTCAGTTTGCAGATCTTCTTTCCAGTAGTTTAATCTTTTCTGTGAGTTTTCACTTGAGGATAGTGTCAATGAGTTATTAAACTCTGAAATAATACCCTTTCTTTTACTATCTTTCATCAACATTTTTTCCAAGGATGAGTAAATAAGTCGAGTGAGAGCTCCATTTTGATTTGATCGAATAAAGTTCCTAAGTTGAAGATATTTAAAAAAATGTGTTCTATTAAGATTAAATTTGATCCTCAGCTCTTCAAAAGACATTATGTTATCTGCACATGGCAAATATAAATCTTGAATCTTTTGAATCCCTTTTAAATTCCATACTTTAAATACAGCATCCGCTCTCCCTGGTTTAAAATATTGATTACCCCACATTGGGCTAAATTGTGACAATAAGTGTGGTTCTTTTAAATAGTTTTTAGTTTCACACCATATTTTGATCATGTGCTTTACAAATGGATTTTTAACTTGTTTTTGTAATTTTTTTGCCGAATCTGAGTATATGAATATGGGAAAAGGTAAAGGTAAATTGTATGATTCCATTTCAGTCCAGTGAGGGAGATCATTTGATGAAAAATAATATGTCATAGACCTCAGTTGTGCCGACCAATAATACAACATAAAATTTGGACATTTCAGACCTCCACGATTAAATGGTAAATGTAATAAAGACAGACGTAATCTAGCCTTCCTGTTGTTCCATATAAATTCCACTAACTTTTTTTTTAATTCTTGAGAATAAATCTAAAGGTGGTGGTAAGGGAATGTATTGAAATAAATAAAGTATTTTAGGTAAGATATTACTTTTAAGTATATTGATTCTCCCGATCATCGACATTGGTAGTGACATCCATCTCTGAAGTAACTCATTAATATCTGTCATTAAGGCTTCATAGTTGACACTTGTGACTGATTCTAGCTTAGGCACAATTTGGATTCCTAAATATTTAAACTGATTTACAACATTGAATTGATTTACCTCAGGGGCTGGGTAATTTCTCTGGGTCTCATTTAGCATTAATATTGAAGATTTAGTTTTATTTATTTTATATCCTATTTCCCCAAAATTCTTTATTAAATTCAACAAGGTCGGAATTGATTTTTTAAGATTCGACATAAACAAAATTATGTCATCGGCATACAGGGAGATTTTATGTTCTGTTGGTCCAACTTTAATTCCATATATTTGTGAATGTAAATGTATCGCCATCGCTAAAGGTTCAATTGCCATAGTAAACAGTAAAGGTGAAAGTGGACAGCCTTGTCGACATCCTCTATTGATTTTTATTGATTTTGAAATATTACTGTTTGTTAGGATTTCTGCTGTAGCATTATTGTATATTATCTGAACCCATTTTATGAAATTATTTCCAAGTCCAAACCTTTGTAAGACTTCAAAAAGAAAGGACCATTCGACTCTATCAAAGGCCTTTTCGGCGTCCAGTGATAGGAGAGCTGTATCCAGTGCTTCTTTATTAGAATAAATAATATTAAATAGTCTTCTTACATTATGGAAGCCTTGTCTTCCCTTTATAAAGCCATTCTGATCTCGATTAATAATATTTGGTAAAATTTCTTGTATTCGTCTTGCTAAAATTTTACAGATTATCTTAAGGTCGGCATTTAATAGGCTTATTGGTCTCATATTTTCACATTTATTAGAGGGTTTACCTGGTTTTGGCAACAGTATAATTAAGGCATTATTCATGTATGATGGTAAATTACTATTTTGAAATGCTTCTAAAACCATTTCCAAAAAAGGTTTTATTAATTTATTCTTAAATTTTTTATAGAGGTCAACTGGAAGACCATCTGGTCCTGCACTTTTTCCTGATTTCATATTATCAATGGCTAGCCCAACTTCTTGACTAATTTTAGACTCCAGTATCTCCCTGTTTTCATTTGGAATACACGGTATAGATAGTTCGTTCAAAAACCCATTTAGTTTTGTTAAGTCAGATTCATTTTTGGTATCATATAATTTTTCATAGTAATCTCTAAAGGCTCTGTTAATTTCTAAAGGATCTATAACTACCTGTCCGTTACTTATAATACTGGTAATTGGTGTTTTAAATTCTAATTGTTTAATCTGCCATGCCAATAATTTCCCTGATTTTTCACCTTGTTCATAAAAAGATTGTTTCAATCTTAGAAGACTCGAGGCAGCTCTATTCGCTGATTTTTTGTCATATTCAGCTCTCAAAATCAGTAATTCGTTCTCCAACCTTGGATCACTTCCTGCATACACTTTTTCTTGAAGAATTTTTATTTTATGTTCCAATTGGACTCTCTCCTCTCGAGTCTTCATAGATTTTGAACCTGTATAACTAATATGTCCCCTAATAAAAGCTTTGAAAGCCTCCCACTTTACACATGCTGATGTTTGTGTAGTATTGATGTCAAAGAACTCATCTATCTGTTTTTCTATATACTTAACAAATTCCTCATCCTGAAGCCATTTATGCTGAAATTGCCATCTACCTGATTCCTTTGTCAATTTCTTATCTACATATATTAGACAGCAGGGTGCATGATCAGAGATCACGATGTTATCATAAAAGCAGTTTTGAATCTTGGACCTTAATTCTGTGGAGATCAAAAAATAATCAATACGTGAGAATGTCTTGTAGGTATTGGGATAACAAGAGTAGGCTTTAACTTGTGGTTTCATTTCTCTCCATATATCTAGCAATCTCAGTTCTTTCATAAAATGATTAATGGTCATCCTACATCCATTGTGCGTACAGTCCAGTCCTGTTGATCTATCTATACCGGGATTCAATGTACAATTAAAATCCCCTGCTATTATATGTTGCCCTGTAAGTGATGATAAGATAAGAAATAAATTAGCAAAGAACTTCTGATCATCTATATTGGGACCATATAAGTTCACCAAATTTATATTTTCTAATAGCAAAGATCCTTGAATGATTAAATATCTTCCAAATTTGTCTCCAATTACATTTTTCACTTGAAATGGGACTGATTTATGTATGAGAGTCATAACTCCCCTGGCTCGGGATGAAAATTGTCACGCCGCGCCGCTCATCAGCGGCGCCACCTGCTCGTCATCAGCAGTGAGGGATATAAGCCGCCTTGCCCTGAGCTTCGGCCTGAAGCCGTCAGACTTCTTCATGCATCGCTGTGAGTTCCTTCACCCTCAGCGCATTACCCTGGTAAGAAGACCTTACCTCCTTTCTCTTCCCAGTCTGCTCCCCTGTGCACAGGTGGATTCCTCGGCGGCGGACAACGCCTCTCCATCGCCTATTCCTCGCTGCTGCACCGGGCTCTCCAGGTGACTGTCTACCGGACCTCGTCCCTTGTTGTGCCTGTCATCTGTCCTATCCAAGTAAGCTCCTCTCTCGCTCATATATCTCCTGTGTTGGTGTGTGCCCGTCACCCTTCTCCTTGTGCTTTTCCCATAGGGTTGTCCGGCTGTACGGTCTCCTGTCTCTGTGCCCGAAGCAGACGCCGCCACCAATACATTTACATCCCGCTGACACACATTCATACACGCCTGTTGTTAATAAACTATTTGAACTACTCTGAGCCTGTGTGTGTGCGTCTCCTGAGCCGTGCGTTATGTCAGTACGGCTTCAGCAGAGCGGCTTGGCAGACGGCGGGCTCGCACACCGGTTTTCCACTCTCGAGGCTCGAGTGGATCAGATAGCCTATCAGCAACAGGTGATTTTTAATCAGTTGTTAAATTTAACTAACCGGTGGGGCCGCTTGGACCCCCAACAGCCGTTCCCCCCGGCTCGTCAGGGTGGCGCGGCTCCTGCTGCTCCAGTGGCCGTCCAGCAGGCTCCGGGTGCACCGGTTCGGCTCACGCCCATTCCAACCCCCGCCCGCTTTAGCGGTAAGCTCGGCGGAGCGCGGGGGTTTATTATGCAGTGTGAGTCCGTTTTCCACCGTGTGCCCGGGGACTTTCCCTCAGATCATAGCCGAATTGGTTATATCGGGAATCTCCTGGAGGGGCGAGCATTAACATGGACCTACGCCGTAATGGCAAGGCCCAGTTATGCCACCCTCACTTATGACCAATTCGTGAGACACTTCCTGGAGGTCTTTGACCATTCTCCTACCGAGACGGTCCAGGTCGATCGGCTTCTCGCCCTCCAGCAGGGAAGCCGGTTGGCAGCAGACTACGCGGTCGACTTCCGGGTAGCGGCGGAGGAATTAGGCTGGGAGGAACACTCCCTCTGCGGCCTTTTCCTCCGCAGTCTCAATGATGATCTGAGGGATGAACTGGCTGGGCGGGATATTCCTGAGACGCTAGCAGAGCTACCATCCTTAGCGATTAGTTTGGACAACAGGCTGCGCGAGCGCTCCTCGGGGCGGAAGTCGTCTTCTTCTCACCCTCGTGGAGTCTCGCCGCGCCTGTTCCAAGCTCGCCCCCTGGCGGCGCCGCCACCATCGTGCCCCGAGGAGTCAGAGCTGATGGTGACGGGCTGGACAAAGCTTTCCCCTGCGGAGAAACAACACCGCCGTGAGTTGGATCTCTGCATGTATTGCGGAGATGACCAACACACGGTGAAGCTTTGCCCACGGAAAGCCAGTCGGCGGGGTCCGCGAGTCACTGTAGGGGGCCTTGCGGATGTCAATCGGTTAAATCCTCTCACACAATTGAAGCTGCCCATCCGTTTCTGCCACAACCCCACTGGGCATCTCACCCACGCACTGGTGGATTCGGGCGCAGAAGGCAGCTTTATTTCACAAAGCCTGGCAACCCGATTGGGCATCCGCTGTCAGGCACTCGGGAACCCCATCTCCCTGGTCAATCTCTCTCGTGCCTCCCTTGGGAGAGTTACACACCAGACCATCCCCGTCCCGGTTATTATCTCTGGAAACCACCGGGAGGAGATGACCTTTTACGTCCTGCCCAACTCTGTGTCGCCCGTCATCCTGGGGTATCCCTGGCTACGCCTCCACAACCCTGTTCTGGATTGGAAGTCCGCCGGGGTGTCGGCATGGAGCACGTTCTGCATGGGCACCTGTCTTCAGTCCGCGGCCTGCTCTCCGTCCGCTTCTCCCCCTCCTTCGGACGCTGCACCCCCGGACCTGTCCCTGGTGCCACTGGAATTTCACGACCTGGGTATGGTATTCAGCAAATCCAAGGCGATGTCTCTCCCTCCTCATCGGCCCTACGACTGCGCAATCAATCTCCGCCAGGGGGCGCCCTTACCTTCTGGACGGCTCTACAGTCTGTCGGCGCCGGAGAAGGAGACAATGAACACATACCTCAAGGAGTCGCTGAGTGCTGGGATAATCCGCCCATCGTCATCACCCGTGGGGGCAGGATTCTTCTTCGTCGGCAAGAAGGACGGATCCCTCCGTCCTTGCATTGACTACTGTGCTCTTAATGACATAACGGAGAAGGATCGTTACACCCTGCCTCTCATGGACACCGCTTTCCACTCCCTCCAGGGGGCGACTTGGTTCACCAAGCTGGATCTACGCAGCGCATACCACCTCGTCCGGATCCGGGAGGGAGATGAGTGGAAAACAGCCTTCCGTACCCCGAACGACCACTTCGAATACCTGGTAATGCCGTTCAGGTTGACCAACGCTCCAGCCGTCTTTCAGCGCCTCATCAACGACGTCCTCCGGGATTTCATCGGCCTCTTTGTGTTCGTCTACCTGGATGATATACTCATCTTCTCCAAGTCCAGGGACGAGCACCAGGTCCACGTTAGGCGGGTCCTCCAAAGGCTGCTGGAGAACCGGTTATATGTGAAGGCTGAAAAGTGTGAATTTTATGCAAAGACAACATCCTTCCTTGGGTTCATCATCTCACACGACCAGGTGCTTCCGGACCCAGAGAAGGTGAAGGCGGTGGTGGAATGGCCTACACCTGCATCAAGGAAGCAGGTGCAACAGTTCGTTGGGTTTGCGAACTTCTACCGCCGCTTTGTCCCAAACTTTGGCACCATCGTCGGCCCGCTGACCCGCCTCACGTCCCCTAAGGTTCCGTTTCAGTGGACAGAAGAGGCCGCAGCTGCTTTTCAGGCGCTGAAGGCGGAGTTCTCCTCCTCCCGGGTCCTTAGCCAAGTCAACCCTGCGCTGCAGTGCATCGTGGAAGTGGACGCTTCGGACACAGGAGTGGGGGCGGTGCTATCCCAGCGGTCGCCAGACGATGGTATCAAACGGCCCTGCGCCTTCTTCTCCCGGCGCTTGTCCCTGGCGGAGAGAAATTACGACGTGGGTGACAGAGAGCTCCTCGCCATCAAGCTCGCGCTACAGGAGTGGCGTCACTGGCTAGAGGGGGCGGACCTGCCGTTCGTGGTCCTGACGGACCACAAGAACTTGGAGTACCTTAGATCTACCAGGCGCCTGAACGCCCGCCAGGCGCGCTGGTCCTTGTTCTTCGCTAGGTTCCAATTTACCATCACCTTCAGGCCTGGCTCCAAGAACGGCCTGCCCGACGCCCTCTCTAGGCGATTCGCCCCTGAGGAGTCGGAGGACACGGTCCACACCATCCTACCCAGGTCGTGCGTCGTGGGAGCCGTCACCTGGGACATCGAGAGCAAGATCCGGAAGACGCAGGAAGTGGAACCTGACCCTGGCGGCGGACCGGAGGGGAGGCTGTTCGTGCCATCCACGGTTCGGGGGGAGGTCATCCACTGGTTGCACACGTCCAAGCTCACCTGTCACCCTGGCTCCTCCCGGATGATTGACCTCCTCCAGCGGTCCTTTTGGTGGCCGGGCCTGCGGAGGGATGCTGCCCGCTACGCCCGGGCCTGTCCAGTTTGTGCCACCAACAAGTCGGGTAATGCCCCTCCAGCGGGTTTGCTCCAGCCTCTGCCCGTCCCTGGCAGGCCCTGGTCGCATATCGCCCTGGATTTCGTCACCGGTCTCCCAGTCTCGAACACCTATGACACCATCCTGACCATCGTGGACCGCTTCTCCAAGGCGGTACACTTCGTCCCCCTACGAGGTCTTCCAACTGCCCTGGAGACGGCGGACCTCCTCATCCAACACGTGGTCAGGCTGCATGGGATTCCAGTGGACGTGGTCTCGGACCGGAGGCCCCAATTTTCCTCTGAGGTTTGGAGATCGTTCTGCAACGCCATAGGAGCCAAGGTGAGCCTCTCCTCCGGCCATCACCCCCAATCCAACGGGCAGTGTGAGCGGACCAACCAGGAGCTGGAGGCTGCGCTCCGCTGTGTAACGGCATCCAAACCCACGTCCTGGAGTAACCACCTTGCCTGGGTTGAATACGCCCATAACACCGCTCGCTCTTCTGCTACAGGGATGTCTCCCTTTAAGGCGTCCCTGGGTTACGACCCCCCGCTGTTCCCGGCGCAGGAGAGTGAGGTAACTGTCCCCTCAGTAAGGGCGCATCTCAGGCAGTTCCGCTCCATCTGGGTATCAGCGCGTAATGCGCTTTTACGCACGGCGGAGCGCAACAGAGCCGTGGCGGACCGGCACAGAAGACCTGCCCCGGCGTACAGAGTTGGGCAACAAGTCTACGTGTCGACCCAGGACGTGACATTAAAGGGCGAGAGGAGGAAGCTGGCACAGCGCTTCATGGGACCTTACCCCATCACCAGGATCGTCAACCCGGTGGCTGTGCGTGTAGCTATTCCCCCCTCCCTCCGCATCCATCCCACCTTCCACGTGTCTAAGGTGAAGCTGGCAGTCTCCGATCCCCTTTGCCCTCCTCCTGCTGCGCAACCCGTGCCCCGGATGATTGATGGCCATCTGGCCTGGTCCGTTGCATCCATCCTGGACTCCCGGCGCCGGGGTCGTGGGTTGCAGTACTTGGTGGACTGGGAGGGCTATGGGCCTGAACATCGACAGTGGGTACCCTCGTCGTTTGTGTTGGACCCGTCGCTCATCGCTGATTTCCACCGAGCGCACCCAGAGAAGCCATCGCCAGGAGGCGCTGCTAGAGGGGGGAGTACTGTCACGCCGCGCCGCTCATCAGCGGCGCCACCTGCTCGCACACCTGCTCGTCATCAGCGGCGAGGGATATAAGCCGCCTCGCCCTGAGCTTCGGCCTGAAGCCGTCAGACTTCTTCATGCATCGCTGTGAGTTCCTTCACCCTCAGCGCATTACCCTGGTAAGAAGACCTTACCTCCTTTCTCTTCCCAGTCTGCTCCCCTATGCACAGGTGGATTCCTCGGCGGCGGACAACGCTTCTCCATCGCCTATTCCTCGCTGCTGCACCGGGCTCTCCAGGTGACTGTCTACCGGACCTCGTCCCTTGTTGTGCCTGACATCTGTCCTGTCCAAGTAAGCTCCTCTCTCGCTCATATATCTCCTGTGTTGGTGTGTGCCCGTCACCCTTCTCCTTGTGCTTTTCCCATAGGGTTGTCCGGCTGTACGGTCTTCTGTCTCTGTGCCCGAAGCAGACGCCGCCACAAATACATTTACATCCCGCTGACACACATTCGTACACGCCTGTTGTTAATAAACTATTTGAACTACTCTGAGCCTGTGTGTGTGCGTCTCCTGAGCCGTGCGTTATGTCAAAAATGATGAGGTGAAAACACTTCCTTGCCATCTACTCCTAATTCTTTTTACATCCTCCTCTATTAGATGAGTTTCTTGTAAAAACACAATTTTTGAACCCATGTCTTTTATTTTATTCATAACTTGTTTAAGTTTTTTAAATTTTGTAGACCTCTGCAATTCCATGAAGTTAAATTAAGATTAACGCTTTGGTTTATGATCAATAGGGAGTTTGGGATTACCTTACAGTGTAAACATGCTCATACAGAGAAGCAAAAACATGAGTGGTTGAACATTCATCCTACAAACTACACACAAACAAATTCCCCCTTCCCACATTTGTGGTAATCCCCCCAAAATCAAAAGAAAAATTCCGTCTCCCGATATAGCCATCGACCGCTCCACACCCACGAGGATCAGCCAAAGCCATTCCTTCTTCATCCTCCCAATCACCCTAACTCTACTGCTTTTAATGACGTAACATTAACTCTCTTCTGTAGTTTTCCAACTTAACTCCAAAATTTTTAGCAACTTTGTACATCATAGTTTTTTTTTTTTTAATATATAATACAATCTATATTTTGTAAACTTGCTATTTGCTTCAAATCAGTCAGATGCCTGTGCAAATGCTTAAATATTCTACCTTATATTTTGTTCATGCTTAGCTCCCACCAGTCTCTTCTTGGATCTTCTTGATGAACTCCTGCGCCTCCTCTGGGGTCTTGAAGATGTGTGTTCTGCCCCCATACGTGGTCAACAGTCTCGCAGGATAAATTACACCATGACGAATCCCAAGGTTGCGCAGCTCTTTACGTACGGGATCAAACTGCTTCCTCAATTGTTGGATTCCTGTGGCCAAATCTGGGTAG
Source organism: Pholidichthys leucotaenia (assembly GCA_020510985.1). Taxonomy (NCBI): domain Eukaryota; kingdom Metazoa; phylum Chordata; class Actinopteri; order Cichliformes; family Pholidichthyidae; genus Pholidichthys; species Pholidichthys leucotaenia. Next base: position 165,201,432 of record CM035849.1, read on the forward strand.
AACCACACCTGCTGGTCCTGGTGTTTAATCTCTCCTTTAGCTCGCGCAGCGTTGAAGATCTTCATCCTGTCTCTGTTGCTGAGGAACTTCATAATAAGCGTCCTCGGTGGTCCCTTATCTCTCCGTGGGCCAATACGGTATGCGCTTTCCAGAACGACTGCTGATTGTAGCTCCGCGCTGCCCAGCGCCTCCGGAATCCACTTTTCCAAAAAGGAACATGGGTCCCGACCTTCGGATTCCTCCGGTAGACCCACCAGCCTCAAGTTGTTCCGTCTCGACCGGGACTCCAAATCCAGGACATTATCTTCCAGACATTTATTTTTTTTTCCCAAAGTGCGCACCTTTAATTGAAGACCGGTGACGTCATCCTCAGCACTAGAGACACGAAGCTCCACCTGCGCCATTCGTTCTACACAGTCACCCAATTCCTTTCTCATTCCTTCCAACGCTGCCATAATCCCATCAAATTTAGAGGAAAAGTCTGCTCTCATTGAACTAATAGCAGCTAGCACTGCACCTGTGCCGTTGCCCGCAGATACCGCACCGCTGCTAGCTTCCTCCGCCATATATGGAGCTTTATCTGCTGCGTCACAGACGTGAAAGTCCGTTAATTTGGACTGTTTCGGCGGCTCGCTTTTTCCTCTACCTGGTTTTCCAGCCTTAGGCTTCACCGACATATCCTCGCCCAAACGCTGGGATACGTTCTGTCCCAAATGAGAGAGTTATTTGCCGATTTTGTTTTTTCTCCAGGAGCAGAGCAGAGTGATACGTGTCCCTCTCACATGGCCGCCAAAACCGGAAGTCCGTCTGTTTCAAATTTATTTAAAAAACAGACAAAAATAAGCCATAAAATAATCCACAAATTTATAATAAAGTTTCAAATGTACAAGAAAAGTCAATTTTACAAGATGAAATTACAAATTTGAGGAAAATGGTTTCAAATTTAGATAAATTTACAGAGAAAAGTAGAAAACTATAAAAAAATTGTTATAAATTTTGGAGAAAAACCTCAAACCTTCAAGACTGAAGTCATTACTCAAGTTTTAAGTGGGTGCTCTTTGTCCCCTTAACTAGAAAGTTTTGGTTGTCTCCTTTAATTTACATGGCACTTGATATTTTCTAACCTGTTTGTATACCACCATAGACAGAGAGAGAAGCTGAATTAGACAGAGCTCAGAGAGGGCAAGATTAGACAGAAGAGAGGAGCCAAGGAGAGGAAAGTGTTCAGGCAGAGGGTCAAGGAGAGGTGAGAGCAGAGGAAGGAGAGAAGGATAACACCAGTAAAAAGTCCAAATACAGGACGTCTGGGTGGGACCCCAAATGGCCCAATATTCCAACATTCAAGCCTTGGTTGTACAATACTTCAAACTGTAAGTTTCATATGCACGGCAGTGGCTCAGGAGGTAGAGTGGGTCATCCAATAACCGGATGGTTGGCGGTTCGATTCCTGCTCTCCCCAGATATCCTGCCGTTGTGTCCCTGGACAAGACAGTTTACCCACCTTGCCTCCAGTGTCCATAACACTGTGTATGAATGTATATAAATGTTCGGTGGTGGTCGGAGAGGCTGTTGGCCCGGATTGGCAGCCACGTTTCCATCAGCCTGCCCCAGGGCAGCTGTGGCTACAGTAGTAGCTTGCCACTACCATTGTCTGTCTGGAGTGAATGAATAATGTATCTGTAAAAAGTGTCTATGATAAAGCGCTATATACACTCACCGGCCACTTTATTAGGTACACCATGCGAGTAACGGGTTGGACCCCCTTTTGCCTTCAGAACTGCCTCAATTCTTCGTGGCATAGATTCAACAAGGTGCTGGAAGCATTCTTCAGACAGTTTGGTCCATATTGACATGATGGCATCACACAGTTGGCGCAGATTTGTCGGCTGCACATCCATGATGCGAATCTCCCGTTCCACCACATCCCAAAGATGCTCTATTGGATTGAGATCTGGTGACTGTGGAGGCCATTTGAGTACAGTGAACTCATTGTCATGTTCAAGAAACCAGTCTGAGATGATTCCAGCTTTATGACATGGCGCATTATCCTGCTGAAAGTAGCCATCAGAAGTTGGGTACATTGTGGTCATAAAGGGATGGACATGGTCAGCAACAATACTCAGGTAGGCTGTAGCGTTGCAACGATGCTCAATTGGTACCAAGGGGCCCAAAGAGTGCCAAGAAAATATTCCCCACACCATTACACCACCACCACCAGCCTGAACCATTGATACAAGGCAGGATGGATCCATGCTTTCATGTTGTTGACGCCAAATTCTGACCCTACCATCCGAATGTCGCAGCAGAAATCGAGACTCATCAGACCAGGCAACGTTTTTCCAATCTTCTATTGTCCAATTTCGATGAGCTTGTGCAAATTGTAGCCTCAGTTTCCTGTTCTTAGCTGAAAGAAGTGGCACCCGGCGTGGTCTTCTGCTGCTGTAGCCCATCTGCCTCAAAGTTCGACGTACTGTGCGTTCAGAGATGCTCTTCTGCCTACCTTGGTTGTAACGGGTGGTTATTTGAGTCACTGTTGCCTTTCTATCAGCTCAAACCAGTATGGCCATTCTCCTCTGACCTCTGGCATCAACAAGGCATTTCCGCCCACAGAACTGCCGCTCACTGGATATTTTTTCTTTTTCGGACCATTCTCTGTAAACCCTAGAGATGGTTGTGCGTGAAAATCCCAGTAGATCAGCAGTTTCTGAAATACTCAGACCAGCCCTTCTGGCACCAACAACCATGCCACGTTCAAAGTCACTCAAATCACCTTTCTTCCCCATACTGATGCTCGGTTTGAACTGCGGGAGATTGTCTTGACCATGTCTACATGCCTAAATGCACTGAGTTGCCGCCATGTGATTGGCTGATTAGAAATTAAGTGTTAACGAGCAGTTGGACAGGTGTACCTAATAAAGTGGTCGGTGAGTGTATATCTGATGCATTATTATATGCAAAGTTACTGTGCAAAATTTAAAAAAGAAATAAATAGTATAAAATTAACATATTCATACATATGTTTTCTGCCCCCCCGCCCCCCCGGGAAAAATATGTTGCCACCGTGCCAAGGTCTTTAAGCCAGAGGAAACACTGCAGCAGTAAAATATGGTGGTGGTAGTGAGATGGTCTGGGTCAGTTTTGCTGCTTCAGGACCTGGAAAACTTGCTGTGGTAAATGGAACCATGAATTCTGCTGTCTACTAACTAACTACTACTAATATAGCGCTTTTCTAATCACAAAGACCACTACCAAAAAATCCTGAAGGAAAATGTCTGGCCATCTGTTTGTGACCTCAGTCTAAAGCGCACTTGGGTTCTGTAGCAGGATAATGATCCAGAACACACCAGCAAGTCCACCTCGGAATGGCTTTAGAAAAACAAAATGAAGACTTTGGAGTGACCTAGTCAAAGTCTTGACCTGAATCCGATTGAGATGCTGTGGCATGACCTTAAAAAGGTCATGCCAGACCTTGAAAACCCTCCAGTGTAGCTGAATTACAACAATTCTGCAAAGATGAGTGGGTCAAAATTCCTCCACAGCGCTGTAAAAGACTCATTGCCAGTTATCGCAAACACTTGATTGCAGTTGTTGCTGCTAAAGGTGGCCCAACCAGTTATTAGGTTTAGGGGGCAATCAATTTTTCACACAGGACCATGTAGGTTTGGATTTTTTTTTACCATTAATAATAAACACATTCATTTAAAAACTGCATTTTGCGTTTACTTGTGTTATCTTTGTCTAATATTTACATTTGTTTGATGATCTGAAACATTGAAGTGTGACAAACATACAAAAAAAGAGAAATCAGGAAGGGGGCAAACACTTTTTTATACCACTGTAACACTAGTAAAAAGTTCAAGTTCAACACACCACTATCTTTCTCTCCTCCCTCTGCTCTCACCTCTCTTGGACCCTCTGACTGAACCCTTTCCTCTCCTTGGCTCATCTTGCCTGTCTCATCGTTCCCTCTCTGAGCCCCTGTCTTATTCAGGTTCTCTCTTTGTCTATGATGGTACACAAACAGGTTAGAAAATACCAAGTGTCACATCAGCTTCTGTGTGGACAACACCGTACCCACCAAGACCATACGGTGTTGCTCGAACAACAAACCCTGGATCAACCCTGAGATAACACTTCTGAGAGAGAAGAAGAGGATCTTCAGGTCGGGGAACAGGGAGATGCTGAAGTTCGTACAGAGGGAGCTGAGGAGGAAGATCAGAGAAGGCAAGGACAGCTTCAGGAAGAAGATGGAGGCCAAGCTGCAACACAGCGACATCGGTGGTGTCTGGAGAAACCTTAAAACCATCCCTGGGCTCCAAAATACCTCCACCCAGGTCATGGGGGGCAGGGAGTGGGCGAACAATCTGAACCTGTTTTTTAATAGGTTTGACAAACCGCCCTCCCCCCCGACTGCACAACAACCAATGCTGCCTCTAAAGTCATCGAGTCCTGCTGCCCACACCCCACTCTACCAACACCCCCCCACTCCCAACACACAGCCCCCCAACATGACCCTCACTAAGACCCAGGTGAGGACGGAGCTGAGGAAGATCAAGGCGAGGAAGGCGTCGGGACCGGACGGCATCAGCGCAAAGCTCCTCAAGTCCTGTGCAGATCAGCTGTGTGGGATTGTGGAGCACATCTTCAACCTGAGCCTGAAGCTGGGGAGGGTACCACAGTTGTGGAAAACATCTTGTGTGGTACCTGTACCAAAGACCTCCCGCCCCAAAGACCTGAACAGCTACAGACCAGTGGCCCTGACGTCCCACATGATGAAGACCCTGGAGAGACTGCTCCTTGCTCACCTCCTCCCCCTGGTGGGACCAGCGATGGATCCACTCCAGTTCGCCTAACAGCATGGCATTGGGGTGGAGGATGCAGTGATCTTCCTCCTTCACCGTTCTCTGTCCCACCTGGAGAAGCCCGGGAATACGGTGAGGATCATGTTCTTTGACTTCTCCAGTGCTTTCAACACCATCCAACCGATGATCCTGAAGGACAAGCTGCTGTGTGCAGGGGTGGACCAGCACCTGTCATCATGGATCCTGGACTACCTCACTAACCGGCCACAGTTTGTGAGAACCCGGGACTGTGTGTCCGACACAATCATCGGTAGCACGGGGGCCTCCCAGGGAACGGTTTTGGCTCCCTTCCTGTTCACCCTTTATACTGCGGACTTCTCACACAACACAACACACTGCCATCTACAGAAGTTCTCTGACAACTCTGCGATCGTCGGGCTCATCTCCAACGGAGATGAAGCTGAGTACAGAGGACTTATCCAGGACTTCATGGACTGGTGCCATCGGAACTGCCTCCAGATCAACATGAGGAAAATTAAGGAGCTGGTGGTGGACTGCCGCAGGCAAGGACAACCCCTCACAGCACCAGTAAACATCCAGGGAACAGACATCGAGATGGTGACATCCCACAAGTACCTGGGTGTTCATCTGAACAATAAACTAGACTGGTCACACTGAGGAGACTCAGGTCTTTTGGTGTACAAGGGGCGCTGCTGAAGACATTCTACGACACGGTGGTGGCATCAGCCATCACTTTTGGAGTGGTCTGCTGGGGCAGTGGCATTACAGCAGCCGATAGGAAGAAACTGAACAAACTGATCAAGAAAGCTAGCTCTGTCCTGGGGCAGCGCCCTGACCCAGTGGAGGAGATAGGAGAGAGAAGGATGGTGGCTAAACTGTCATCTCTGCTGGAGTCCGAGTCCCATCCTATGCAGGACATACTGAACGCACTGAGGAGCTCATTTAGCAGCAGACTACATCATCCTAGGTGCGCAACCGAGAGGTTTCGCAGGTCCTTCCTACCTACAGCTGTCAGACTGTATAACCTAAGCAGGGCTGCTTGCAGAGATAGCAAAAAAACGTGACGACTTAATAGTATTGAATGCAAAAGACGCAATAGACTTACACAATGGAGGAGCTCATTTAGCAGCAGACTACATCATCCTAGGTGCGCAACCGAGATGTTTCGCAGGTCCCTCCTACCTACAGCTGTCAGACTGTATAACCTAAGCAGGGCTGCTTGCAGAGATAGCAAAAAAACGTGACGACCTAATAGTATTGAATGCAAAAGATGCAATAGACCTACACAATGGTCCCCTCCAGTCTATACAACTAGGACATTATTGGTCACTACGGAGGGTGACAATATGTATGGGTACATATTCATACTATGTAGGATAACTAAGTAGACGGTTATGCTGTTTATTCCATCTTGCTACAATGCTCCGCACTTTATATATTTATGTGTATGTATGTATATCCACAACTCTTATTTATATCTTCCGTATCTTCTTAATTATTGCTCTGAGTGTTACTGTCCGTGTGCTGTTGCAATCCTGGAATTTCCCCATTGTGGGACTAATAAAGGCTTATCTTATCTTATCTTATCTTATTTTGTCCTGCAGGATTTTTTTTGTCATGGTTTACATAAATGCCAAAAATATGTGTAATTGTTTTATTTTTATTCTAGTGTTTCTTTTTTCCTATTGAGAAAGAGTAGGAAAGAGAAGGGGAAAAAACCATTCATAATAGTAATTTACTCATGCATACTTAAATTATATAATCAGAGGTGGGTATAGGAGTCAGAAATTCTACTCAAGTAAAAGCATTCATTCATCTTCTTCCGCTTAATCCTTTTCGGGTCGCGGTGGGGACTGGAGCCTATCCCAGCATCTTTGGACGAGAGGCAGGGTACACTCTGGACAGATCGCCAGTCCATGGAGCTCATGTAAAAGCAGTGCTATGAAATTTATAATTAAAAGTAGAAAACAAAAAAATTTCTGGTTGAGTTGAGGGTTCAAAGCGCACCCACTTAAAAACTTGAGTAATAACTTCAGTCTTTAAGGTTTGAGTTTTTTCTCCAAAATTTATAGCATAATTTTCTGAGAGTTTTCTACTTTTCTCTGTAAATGTATCTAAATTTGTAACCGTTTTCCTCATTTTATAATTTCCTCTTGTAAAATTATGACTTTCCTTTTATATTAATTGTTATCAATCGCCCGTTTCATGGGCAGAACAGGACACCAAACACCATCTGTGAGTTTGTGACATGGAGGGGAAAAGACAAATTACCTGGTCGGAGCTCAACGCAATCTCCTCAATGGCTACGGCCGACAACACACTCACATTCTTGGTTATCATCTGAGGATGTCACAGTAGGGCATGACAATGGGGGAAGATTATCGTGCCCTTAAACACCATCTCATGCTGGAAAACAGGTGTGGATACATGAGTGGAGAAAGTAACAGAATGAATGACAGCTGTGCATCTCGCGACCCAGACACCCCAGGGCAACATCAAAAAAAAAAAAAGGCAAAGAACCCCCCGCAGAGAAGACCCTCCCAACAGGAAAAACAGCCCACGCTGGGGGGGGAGGAGGGGGCGCCGAGGCACGGAGGGGCTGAGCCCAACCAGAAAACAAAACAAAAAAAAAACCCCACTCATGACCCACAACACTGTACAACAGGTGGCAGCACGGGACTCTAAGCCCGACTGATCAGTGGATGACACTGTTCGGGCAGCCTTTCAGAGTCCCAAGATCACCAGCGCCTGTGCTGGAACATGTTGGGTGGCCTTCCCATGTTCCAGAACCATCCGAGCAGGAGGGGCAACCCATCGGGTGGCCTCCCAGCAACCCTAAGCCAGCGAGCCATGGCACACAACACGGCCCCCCCCGGGGGTGGCAGCCGGGCCAAGTGCCCCCCACAGAGCGCGGGAGCTGGGAGGCGGCATCCTCCTGAGATGGGCGGCCGATCAGCGGGAACCTCCAGCGATTCCCGACGAACCCCAACGAAGGCGAGAGATGATGACCTCAGACACCTGACCATGACAACCTCAGACACCTGCAGAGACAGAAGACCCTCAGCAACTTCGGGCGGAAGCGCTGTACCCACAGAGGCCCCAAACTGGGGCGCAGTACCCACGGAGCCCCCAGACGTAGGAGGAGCAGCACCCACGGAAGCCCCATATGGAGGGGAGCAGCACCCACGGAGGCCCCGGACGGAAGGGCCACAGCACCCACTGAGGCCCCGGACGGAAGGGGCACAACACCCACTGAGGCCCCAGACCGAGACGTAGCACCCATGGAGGCCCCGGGCTGGGGCGTAGCACCCACGGAAGCCTCAGACGGAGGCGTTACACCCACGGTGGCCTCAGACGGAGGCGTGGCACCCATGGTGGCCCCAGACGGAGGCGTGGCACCCACGGTGGCCCCAGACGGAGGTGTCACACCCAGGGTGGCCCCAGACAGAGGCGTGACACCTGTGGCAGCTTCAGACAGGGAGGAAGGACCCCCAGAGACCTCAGGAGAAAGCACAGATGGAACAGAGACACACACTAGGTCAGAGTCACCGGTTGCAGTGGATACCGGTGAGGAGAGCGCAGGTGCAGCTGACGACTGCACCTGGATCTCCCCACTAAGAACCAGGCAAGATCTCTCTAGGACAGAGAAAGTGAAAACAAGAAAGAGCACTTGCCTGAGCTTGAGTTCCACCACCGTCCAGGACTCCAGCGATCCTGGCTGGGACGTCTCAGCTCTCTCCACCTGGGCATCCACTCCCGATACAGCCACCTCAGGAGAAGGAAAAACCAGAGAAAAATCACCTGTAGCAGTGGAGCCCGGTGAGGAGAGCTCAGGCGCAGAGGACATCTGCAGCTGATTCTCCCCACCATGAGCCAGACAAGAAGTCTCTAGATCTGTAGGTGATAACACAGAACAGAGCACTTGTCTGGACTCGAGCTTCACCATGGTTCATGACTCTGGCAACTCTGCTGCAGTGGCCCTGGCAGCAGGCATGATGGTGGGTGCAGCCAATAGACCATTCAGATGTGACAACGGATCTCTCAGCAGGATGGCTGATGCTGGAGGTTGCCTCACCGACGGCGCAGGCTCCCGTGCCGCTGAACCCAGGGGAAACTCATCTGTCTGCTCAGGATTTGGAGCACAGGTGGCACTTGTCTTCCATCTCAAACATGGCTGCAGGACTGGAGCAGGAGTTCCCAGGGCGGCAAGCCCCTCCGTTGTCTGGCGGCTCCTTCACAGGACCAGCAAACACTCGGAAGCAATGGGAGGAAACATGGGAGAAGGAGGTGAGTGTGAGACAACAGCAGCAAGTGATGAGGACTCAGCTGGGTTTGGCTGCTGTCGCTGAGCCCCATCACCAGGAATAAAGCAAGGTCCATCCATCCATCTATCTTCTTCCGCTTAATCTTTTTCGGGTCTTGGGGGGGCTGGAGCCTATCCCAGCATCTTTGGGCGAGAGGCAGGGTACACCCTGGACAGATCACCAGTCCATCGCAGGGCCAGCACAGACAACTATTCACTCTCACATACACACCTAAGGACAATTTAGAATAATCTAAATGAGGCAAGGTATTTTATTAAAATGAGAAGAGGAATGAAAACCAACTTGCCTTATTTCCTGGGGCACGATGGATCATGCTGCTGAAATTGGGCCAGATGATGCTCCTCTGGCCACTGCTGATGTCTTCTGGGAAGGAGGCGGAGGCTCGGACTTCTGGCAAGGGAAGCGGGCCGCCGTAGCTCGGGGCCACTTCCTCGTGGACCTGGCCCTCGGTGCTGATGATTGGAGATCGCCAACCAGGCTGTGAGGGTCCCTCTGGAGGGTGGCGATGGAATACAACAGGCCAGTGTACCTGGGACAGTTCCCTAATCCCGGGTGCGCCTCCACTGTGGCCGCCACCCCCTCCACATTCCTACACACCTCCTCCCGTGAGCGAGAGACGAGGGCTGCGTCCAAAAAGTCCTGGGCAAAGTCCGCCGCCCACAGTTCATCAACGGTGGGATCCCCAGCTACCGATTTACCTTGGTCAGTGGGGCCCCAATGTGCTCGTGTCTTGGTAAAAGCACGTGAAAGACAGGAGGGGAACATAATTGCCGGTGAGGGAGGAAAAAAACCCTAACCCACAGAGGCTGGTGTCACGCTGGTCATGCCCTTCTGTCATAAATTGCCCGTTTCACGGGCAGAACAGGATGCCAAACGCCGTCTGTGAGTTTGTGACATTTATTAAAGTAAAGACAAACAAGTAATACAACACAACACTTATAAATAAAGAAGGGAAAACACGTGCCAGAGGAGAGTGGAGCTCACAACCAGGAGGAGGCAGAACAGCCCGGGAAAATGATGGCTGAGGCGCTCGGGGACACCGGGGAATAGAGACAATTGCATACCTGAGGGACAGCGGGGCTCACGGCTGAGGGAATGGAGGGGAAAAGACAAATTACCTGATCAGAACTCAACACGATCTCCTCAACGGCTACGGCTGACAGCACACTCAGATTGTTGGTAATCATCTGAATACATCACAGTAGGTCACGACAACAGGGGAAGATTATCGTGCCCTTAAATACCATCCCATGATGGAAAACGTATGGATACATGAGTGGAGAAAGTAACAGAATGAATGACAGCTGTACTGCTTGCGACCCAGTTTGACAGCTGGAAGCTGCACAGTGCTGTCAAAATAAAACACAAACCGGAAACCATAATGAAACAACAACAACACAACCCCAAAGTGTAAACAATACTACAAATACAAAATGACACAATAACTAGACAAAGAAACAAACAGACAGAAAAAGACTAAACTTAACTGAAGACTGGGCACGGCACCCATCCGTGCCCAGGAGTGCCGTGCCCAGGATCATGACATTGATAAACTTGTAAATTATTTTATAGCTAATTTTTGTCTATTTTTTTTAAAAATAAAAGTACCGCTTTTTTTTTTTAAATAAATTTGAAACCGATTGTGGTAAAATTTTGACATTTTTCTTATACAATTTACACTTTTGACCATCATTTTGCAAAGCCAGAACAGAACAATAATTTAACTCTGATTTCAAAGAAAAAAAATTACTAAAATTATATTCATTGAAATAAATTAACTCATATTACCAAAGATGCAGTTATTTCTGTTATAATATTTCTGTATATTTGTAGTTTTTTATAACTCTCCTCACCAACCTGACAGCAGGACAAACCTCACTTATTTTGAAATCCAAATGTTGGCAGGTTTAGTTTGTCTGAAGGCTGTTGACAGATTAAAATAATTGACTTTGGACTTCCGGTTATGGCTGCCACGTAGGACGGACGTGTCTCGCTCTGCTCTGCTCCTGGAAAAAAAAAAATCGGCAAATAACTCTCTCATTTGGGACAGAACGTATCCCAGCATTTGGGCGAAGATATGTCGGCGAAGCCTAAGGCTGGAAAACCAGGAAAAGGAAAAAGCGAGCCGCCGAAACAGTCCAAATTAACGGACTTTCAGGTCTGTGACGCAGTAAACAAAACTCCATATATGGCGGAGGAGGCTGGCAACGCTGCGATATCTGCGGGGAATGGCGCAGATGCGCTGATGGCTGCCATGAGTTCAATGAGAGCGGACTTTTCCTCTAGATTTGATGGGATTATGACAGCGTTGGAAGGAATAAGAAAGGAATTGGGTGACTGTGTAGAACGAACGGCGCAGATGGAGCTCCGTCTCGCTAGTGCTGAAGATGACGTCACCCGTCTTCAATTAAAGGTGCGCACTTTGGAAAAAAAAAATAAATCTCTGGAAGATAATATTTTGGATTTGGAATCTCGGTCGAGACAGAATAATTTGAGGCTGGTGGGTCTTCCAGAGGAATCAGAAGGTCGGGACGTATGTTCCTTTCTGGAAAAGTGGATTCCGGAGGTGCTGGGCAGCGAGGAGTTGCAATCAGCAGTGGTTCTGGAAAAAGCACATCGTATTGGCCCACGGAGAGATAAGGGACCGCCGAGGACCTTAATTATGAAGTTTCTTAGCAACAGAGACAGGATGAAGATCTTCAACGCTGCACGAGCTAAAAAAGGAGAGATTAAACACCAGGACCAGCAGGTGCGGTTCTACCCAGATTTGGCCACAGGAATCCAGCAATTGAGGAAGCAGTTTGATCCCGTACGTAAGGAGCTGCGCAACCTTGGGATTCGTCATGGTGTAATCTATCCTGCGAGACTGCTGACCACGTATGAGGGCAGAACCCACATCTTCAAGACCCCAGAGGAGGCGCAGGAGTTCATCAAGAAGATCAAAGAAGAAGAAGAGACTGGTGGGAGCTAAGCCTGAGCAAAATATAAGGTAGAATAATTAAGCATTTGCACAGGCATCTGACTGACTTGAAGTAAATAGTAAGTTTACAAAATATAGATTGTATTATATATTAAAAAAACAAAACAAAAACAAAACAAACAAAAAAAAAAAACTATGATGTACAAAGTTGTTAAAAATTTTGGAGTTAAGTTGGAAAACTACAGAGGAGAGTTAATGTTACGTCATTAAAAGCAGTAGAGTTAGGGTGATTGGGAGGATGAAGAAGGAGTGGCTTAGGCTGTTCCCCGTGGGTGTGGAACGGTCGATGGCTATATCGGGAGACAGAATTTTTCTTTTGATTTTGGGGGGTTTGCCACAAGTGTGGGAAGGGGAAATTTGTTTGTGTGTAGTTTGTAGGATGAATGTTCAACCACTCATGTTTTTGCTTCTCTGTATGAGCATGTTTACACTGCAAGGTAATCCCAAACTCTCTATTGATCATGGACCAAAGTGTTAATCTTAATTTAACTTCATGGAATTGCAGAGGTCTACAAAATTTAAAAAAACTTAAACAAGTTATGAATAAAATAAAGGACATGGGTTCAAGAATTGTGTTTTTACAAGAAACTCATCTGATAGAGGAGGATGTTAAAAGAATTAGGAGTAGATGGCAGGGAAGTGTATTCACCTCTTCATTTTCATCCCGAGCCAGGGGAGTTATGACTCTCATACATAAATCAGTTCCTTTTCAAGTGAAAAATGTAATTGGAGACAAATTTGGAAGATATGTAATCATTCAAGGTTCTTTGCTATTAGAAAATATAAATCTTGTGAACTTATATGGTCCCAATATAGATGATCAGAAGTTCTTTGCTAATTTATTTCTCATCTTATCATCACTTACAGGGCAACATATAATAGCAGGGGATTTTAATTGTACATTGAATCCAGGTGTGGATAGATCAACAGGACTGGATTGTACGCACATTGGATGTAGGATGACTATTAATCATTTTATGAAAGAATTGAGATTGTTAGATATATGGAGAGAAATGAAACCACAAGTTAAAGCCTATTCTTGTTATTCCAGTACCTACAAGACATTCTCACGTATTGATTATTTTTTGATTTCCACAGAATTAAGGTCCAAGATTCAAAACTGCTTTTATGATAACATCGTGATCTCTGATCATGCACCCTGTTGTCTAATATATGTAGATAAAAAATTGACAAAGGAATCAGGTAGATGGCAATTTCAGCATAAATGGCTTCAGGATGAGGAATTTGTCAAGTATATAGAAAAACAGATAGACGAGTTCTTTGACATCAATACTACACAAACATCAGCATGTGTAAAGTGGGAGGCTTTCAAAGCTTTTATTAGGGGACATATTATTAGTTATACAGGATCAAAATCTAAGAAGACTCGAGAGGAGAGAGCTAAATTGGAACATAAAATAAAAAGTCTTCAGGAAAAAGTGTATGCAGGAAGTGACCCAAGGTTGGAGAATGAATTACTGATTTTGAGAGCTGAATACGACAAAAAATCAGCGAATAGAGCTGCCTCGAGTCTTCTAAGATTGAAACAATCTTTTTATGAACAAGGTGAAAAATCAGGAAAATTATTAGCATGGCAGATTAAACAATTGGAAATTAAAACACCAATTACCAGTATTATTAGTAACGGACAGATAGTTATAGATCCTTTAGAAATTAATAGAGCCTTTAGAGATTACTATGAAAAATTATATGATACCAAAAATGAACCTGATTTAACAAAACTAAATGGGTTTTTGAACGAACTATCTATACCGTGTATACCAAATGAAAACAGGGAGATATTGGAGTCTAAAATTAGTCAAGAAGAAGTTGGGCTAGCCATTGATAATATGAAATCAGGAAAAAGTGCAGGACCAGATGGTCTTCCAGTTGACCTTTATAAAAAATTTAAGAATAAATTAATAAAACCTTTTTTGGAAATGGTTTTAGAAGCATTTCAAAATAATAATTTACCATCATACATAAATAATGCCTTAATTATACTGCTGCCAAAACCAGGTAAGCCCTCTAATAAATGTGAAAATATGAGACCAATAAGCCTATTAAACGCCGACCTTAAGATAATCTGTAAAATTTTAGCAAGACGAATACAAGAAATTTTACCAAATATTATTAATCGAGATCAGAATGGCTTTATAAAGGGTAGACAAGGCTTCCATAATGTAAGAAGACTATTTAATATTATTTATTTTAATAAAGAAGCACCGGATACAGCTCTCCTATCACTGGACGCCGAAAAGGCCTTTGATAGAGTTGAATGGCCCTTTCTTTTTGAAGTCCTACAAAGGTTTGGACTTGGAAATAATTTCATAAAATGGGTTCAAATAATATACAATAATGCTACAGCAGAAATCCTAACAAATAACAATATTTCAAAACCAATAAAAATCAATAGAGGATGTCGACAAGGCTGTCCACTTTCACCTTTACTGTTTACTATGGCAATTGAACCTTTAGCGATAGCGATACGTTTACATTCACAAATATATGGAATTAAAGTTGGACCAACAGAACATAAAATCTCCCTGTACGCCGATGATATAATTTTGTTTATGTCGAATCTAAAAAAATCAATTCCAACCTTGTTGAATTTAATAAAGAATTTTGGGGAAATATCAGGATATAAAATAAATAAAACTAAATCTTCAATATTAATGCTAAATGAGACCCAGAGAAATTACCCAGCCCCTGAGGCAAATCAATTCAATGTTGTAAATCAGTTTAAATATTTAGGAATCCAAATTATGCCTAAGCTAGAATCAGTCGCCAGCGTCAACTATGAAGCCTTAATGTCAGATATCAATGAGTTAACTCAGAGATGGATGTCACTACCAATGTCGATGATCGGGAGAATCAATATACTTAAAAGTAATATTTTACCTAAAATACTTTATTTATTTCAATACATTCCCTTATCACCACCTTTAGATCTATTCTCAAGAATAAAAAAAAAGTTAGTGGAATTTATATGGAACAACAGGAGGGCTAGATTACGTCTGTCTTTATTATATTTACCATTTGATCGTGGAGGTCTGAAATGTCCAAATTTTATGTTGTATTATTGGTCGGCACAACTGAGGTCTATGACATATTATTTTTCATCAAATGATCTCCCTCACTGGACTGAAATGGAATCATACAATTTACCTTTACCTCTTCCCATATTCATATACTCAGATTCGGCAAAAAAATTACAAAAACAAGTTAAAAATCCATTTGTAAAGCATATGATCAAAATATGGTGTGAAGCTAAAAACTATTTAAAAGAACCACAGTTATTGTCACAATTTAGTCCAATATGGGGTAATCAATATTTTAAACCAGGGAGAGCGGACGCTGTATTTAAAGTATGGAATTTAAAAGGGATACAAAAGATTCAGGATTTATATTTGCCATGTGCAGACAACATAATGTCTTTTGAAGAGCTGAGGATCAAATTTAATCTCAATAGAACACATTTTTTTAAATATCTTCAACTTAGAAACTTTATTCGATCAAATCAAAATAAAGCTCTCACTCGACCTATTTATTCATCCTTGGAAAAAATGATGATGAAAGATAGTAAAAGAAAGGGTATTATTTCAGAGTTTTATAACTCATTGACACTATCTTCAAGTGAAAATTCACTGAAAAGATTAAACTACTGGAAAGAAGATCTGCAAATTGAAATTTCGGAGGAACAATGGGAATTGGCTTGTACAGAAGCTCAAACCAAATCAATAAATGCACGCCTTAAATTGATACATTTCAAATGGTTAATGCGGATGTATGTTACACCGGAGGAGTTAAATAGATATAACAAAAATATACCAGATACATGCACAAAATGCATGGAAAGTAAAGGAACCCTATTTCATTGTTTATGGGAATGTAGATTAATAAGAATGTTTTGGGAAGAGGTGAGGGTAACAATTGAAAAAATAATCTCAAAACAAATCATACTGAATCCTAAACTGTTTTTGTTGGGTCTGTACCCAGAAAAGCATAATTTTAATAAAAGTGAAAGAACATTCATAGACCTCAGTTTGCTTAATGCCAAAAAATGTATTGCACTATTATGGAAAAAGACTCATAGACCAAAAAAAAAAAAAATGTATTGCACTATTATGGAAAAAAAAAAAGACTCATAGACCACCCCCTCATGGATCGTCACCTTATCGTGGTGGGGGGGTTTGCGTGCCCCAGTGATCCCAGGAGCTATGTTGTCCGGGGCAATTTGCCTCTGATAGGGTCTCCCAAGACAAACTGGTCCTGGGTGAAGGGCCAGACTAAGAACGATCCAACAGACTCTCATGATAAATTGTATATCAAGGATTCAGTGTACCCCGCCCGGTATGGGGTTACCGGGGCCCCACCCTGGAGCCAGGCCTGGGGGAGGGGCTCGAAGGCTAGCGTCTGGTGGCCAGGTTTCCACCCATGGGACCCGGCCGGGCTCAGCCCGAAGGAGTTACATGGGTCCGCCCTCCAGTAGGTTCACCACCTGCAGGAGGGATCATGGAAGTCCGGTGCTATGTGGATTAGGTAGCAGTCAAAGGCGGAGACCTTGGCGGACTGATCCCAAGCTTTCTAAACTGGCTTTTGGTACGTGGAATGTCACCTCTCTGGTGGGGAAGGAGCCTGAGCTGGTGTACGAGATTGAGCGATACCGGCTAGATATAGTCGGCCTCACCTCAACACACAGTTCCGGTTCCGGAACCAGTCTCCTGGAGAGGGGCTGGAGCTTGGCCTTTTCTGGAGTTGCCCCGGGCGAGAGGCGACGAGCAGGGGTAGGTATTCTTGTATCGCCCCACCTTGCTGCCTCTATATTGGAGTTTTCCCCGGTGGACGAAAGGGTTGCTTCCCTGCGCCTTCGGGTTGGGAAACGGGTCCTGACCATCATTTGTGCCTATGCACCAAATGATGTTTCAGAGTACCCACCCTTTTTGGAGTCTGTGACTGGGGTGCTGGAGGGTGCTCCTCCTGGAGACTCCATTGTCCTACTGGGGGACTTCAATGCGCACGTGGGCAACGACAGTGAAACCTGGAGGGGGGTGATTGGGAGGAACGGCCTGCCCGATCTGAACCCGAGTGGTGTTCAGTTATTGGACTTCTGTGCTAACCACAGTCTGTCCATAACGAACACCATGTTCAAGCATAAGGGTGTCCATATGTGCACCTGGCACCAGGACACCCTAGGCCGCAGGTCGATGATCGATTTTGTTATCGTATCATCAGACCTGCGACCGTATGTCTTGGACACCCGAGTAAAGAGAGGTGCAGAGCTGTCAACTGATCACCACCTGGTGGTGAGTTGGATCCGATGGCAGGGGAGGAAGCCATTCAGACCTGGTAGACCCAAACGTATAGTGAGGGTGTGCTGGGAGCGTCTGGCTGAGGCCCCTGTCCGGGAGGTCTTCAACTCCCACCTCCGGAAGAACTTCAACCACATTCCGAGGGAGTCTGGAGACATGGAGTCTGAATGGGCCATGTTCTCCACCTCTGTTGTTGAAGCGGCGGCCCAGAGCTGCGGCCGCAAGGTGGTCGGTGCATCTCGTGGTGGCAACCCCCGAACCAAGTGGTGGACACCAGTGGTGAGGGGGGCCATTAAGCTGAAGAAGGAGTCCTATCAAGCTTGGTTGGCTTGTGGGACTCCCGAAGCAGCTGAGGTGTACCGGCAGGCCAAGCGGAGTGCAGCTCGGGTGGTTGCTGAAGCAAAAACCCGGGTATGGGAGGAGTTCGGTGAGGCCATGGAACAAGACTTTCGGTCGGCTTCAAAGAGATTCTGGCAAACTGTTCGGCGGCTCAGGAGGGGAAAGCAGCTCCCCGTCCACACTGTGTATGGTGCGGATGGGACACTGTTGACTTCAACTGGGGATATCGTCGGGCGGTGGAAGGAATACTTCGAGGATCTCCTCAATCCCACTGATACGCCTTCCACAGAGGAAGCAGGGTTTGGGGACAAGGGGGATGACTCGCCTATCACAGGGGCTGAGGTCGCCAAGGTGGTTAAAAATCTCCTTGGTGGCCGGGCCCCGGGGGTGGACGAGATTCGCCCCGAGTACCTCAAGGCCCTGGATGTTGTTGGGCTGTCATGGTTGACACGCCTCTGCAACATTGCGTGGAGGTCGGGGGCAGTGCCTTTGGCATGGCAAACCGGGGTGGTGGTTCCTCTCTTCAAAAAAGGGGACCGGAGGGTGTGCTCCAACTTTAGAGGGATCACACTCCTCAGCCTCCCTGGGAAGGTCTATGCCAAGGTACTGGAGAGGAGAGTCCGGCCGTTGGTCGAACCTCGGATTCAGGAGGAGCAATGTGGTTTTCGTCCTGGCCGTGGCACATCGGACCAGCTCTTTACCCTCTCGAGAATTCTTGAGGGTTCGTGGGAGTTTGCCCAACCAGTTTACATGTGTTTTGTGGACTTGGAGAAGGCATTTGACCGCGTCCCTCGTGGATTTTTGTGGGGGGTGCTTCGGGAGTATGGGGTATCGGGCTTGTTGTTACGAGCTATTCGGTCTCTGTACGACCGTTGTGAGAGTTTGGTTCGTATTGCCAACACTCGGTCGGAGTCATTCCCAGTGAGAGTTGGACTCCGCCAGGGCTGCCCTTTGTCACCGGTCCTGTTCATAATTTTTATGGACAGGATTTCTAGGCGCAGCCAGGGAATGGAGGGTGTCATACTTGGTGACCACAGGATCTCATCTCTGTTGTTTGCAGATGATGTTGTCCTGTTGGCTTCATCCAGCAATGACCTACAGCTCTTGCTGGGATGGTTTGCCGCTGAGTGTGAAGCGGCTGGGATGAGAATCAGCACCTCCAAGTCCGAGTCCATGGTCCTCAGCCGGAAAAAGGTGGATTGTCCTCTCCGGGTTGGGGACAGGCTCCTGCCCCAAGTGGAGGAGTTTAAGTATCTTGGGGTCTTGTTCACGAGTGAGGGGAAAATGGAGCGAGAGATCGACAGACGGATTGGAGCAGCATCTGCAGTGATGCGGACGTTGTACCGGTCTGTTGTGGTGAAGAGGGAGCTTAGTTCTAAGGCAAAGCTGTCGATTTACCAGTCAATCTACGTTCCTACTCTCACCTATGGTCACGAGCTTTGGGTAATGACCGAAAGAACGAGATCGCGGATACAAGCGGCTGAAATGAGCTTTCTCCGTAGGATTGCTGGACTCACCCTCAGAGATAGGGTGAGGAGCTCAGTCATCCGGGAGAGGCTCAGAGTAGAACCGCTGCTCCTCCACATTGAAAGGAGTCAGTTGAGGTGGTATGGGCATCTGATTAGGATGCCTCCTGGACGTCTCCCACTTGAGGTGTTTCAGGCACGTCCCACTGGGAGGAGACCCCGGGGCAGACCCAGGACTCGGTGGAGAGACTATGTCTCCCAGCTAGTCTGGGAACGCCTTGGTATCCCCTCTGAAGAGCTGGAGCAGGTGGCTGGGGAGAGGGAAGTCTGGGCTTCTCTGCTTGAACTGCTGCCTCCGCGACCCGGACCTCCGGAAAAGCGGTAGAAGATGGATGGATGGATGGACTCATAGACCAGATGTGACTCAGTGGTTAAGACAGATGTTAACAAACCTTCCATTAGAAAGAATAACATATATACTGAAATCAAAGGAAATTGTGTTTGAGAATATATGGAGACCTTTTATTGATTATGTAAAAAATTTAAACATAACTCTTGAAGAAGAAGGTGAATGATGTGTGTGGACCTTGTAAATTCCAAACTGGTGAACATAATATGTATACTAATGTATTGGATTGTCTAGACTAAACAGAGGAGCATTGTTGAAGACTTGATTTTGTTGGTGGTTGTTGGTGTTTTTAGTGCATTTTTTTTTTTTTTGTAGTACTTTAGTGTTAGTGTTTGATTGTTTGTATCATGTTTGTTAAAAAAAAAAAAAGGTTCAATAAAGATATTGTGGAAAAAAAAATAATTGACTTTGTGAATTTCAGTCCTCTTAACTTGCCAGGTACGTAATAATGAAGGTAAATTAGTTAATATTGTAGTGGCTAGTGAAGTAAATCCTCAGCAATTCATCAGTCACTCTTGCCTTTCCCTGCATATGAAGCCTGCAGATGATGCCTAACCACACCTGTTTGCTAAGAGACTCTTCATTATTGTTCCCATTACTAGTGGGTTAAAACCACAATAAATGTCTCCACTGCTCATGTACCTCTTCTGCTTTTTGCTGCATTTAAAGTACTTTAATAAGCTCATGCTTCTCTCGGACAGCGACGCTAGAGACACTCTGCCTGCCAACTGGAATGGCAGGCAGAACAGGCAGCGCGCTTCTGAACTCTGATGCGCGGATGACTGTCATGCACGTTGGTCGTGTGTGTGCTTGTGGAGCATCATTCATTCATTTTTTTTAAATTAAATTTATTTTTCCTCTTTGCGTGGCAGCATAATTTCAGGGGTGGCAGCCCACCACGTGGAATTGTTACCAGCAGAAAACCTGGAGATCCTCCAGCTGTCTAAACCTACACCTGCACAACTAAGGGATGGTCCAGGTCACCAGATCCAGTCCTAACTGATCTTTATCAGAAACTAAAGCTTTCAGGCTAATCTTTGAAATACTATATGCGTGCAGTATCTTTGAAATGCTATATATCTATATAAGATAAGCCTTAATTAGTCCCACAATGGGGAAATATATACTATATACACTGATGTGAGAAAGTGTTTGCCCCCTTCCTGATTTCTCATGTTTTTGTATGTTTGTCACACTTAACTGGTTCAGATCATCAAACAAATTTAAATATTAGACAAAGATAACACAAGTAAACACAAAATGCATTTTTTAAATGAAGGTGTTTATTATTAAGGGAAAAAAATCCAACCGACATGGCCCTGTGTGAAAAAGTGATTGCTCCCTAAACATGACAACTGGTTGGACAACAACTGCAATCAAGCATTTGCGATAACTGGCAATGAGTCTTTTACAGTGCTGTGGAGGAATTTGGACCCACTCATCTTTGCAGAATTGTTGTAATTCAGCCACATTGGAGGGTTTTTGAGCATGAACCAACTTTTTAAGGCTATGCTACAGCATCTCAATTGGATTCAGGTCAGGAATTGACAAGGCCACTCCAAAATCTTCATTTTGTTTTTCTTAAGCCATTCTGAGGTGAACTTGCTGGTGTGTTCTGGATCATTGTCCTGCTGCAGAACCCAAGTGCGCTTCAGCTTAAGGTCACAAACAGATGGCTGGACATTCTCCTTCAGGATTTTTTGGTAGACAGCAGAATTCATGGTTCCATTTACCACAGCAAGTCTTCCAGGTCCTGAAGCAGCAAAACAGCCCCAGACCATCACACTACTACCACCATATTTTATTGTTGGTATGATGTTCCTTTTCTGAAATACTGTGTTACTTTTACATCGGCTGTAATGGGACACACACCTTCCAAAAAGTTCAACTTTTGTCTTGTCAGTCTACAGAGTATTTTCCCAAAAGTCTTGGAGATCTTCAAGATTTTTCTGGCAAAACTGAGATGAGTCTATGTTCTTTTGCTCAGCAGTAGTTTTCGTCTTGGAACTCTGCCATGCAGGCCATTTTTGCCCAGTCTCTTTCTTACGGTGGAGTCATGAGCACTGACCTTAACTGAGGCAAGTGAGACCTGCAGTTCTTTGGATGTTGTTGTGGGGTCTTTTGTGACCTCTTGGATGAATCGTCACTGTGCTCTTGGGGTAATTTTGGTCGGCCGGCCAGCCACTCCTAGGAAGGTTCACCATTGTTCCATGTTTTCTCCATTTGTGGATAATGGCTCTCACTGTGGTTCGCTGGAGTCCCAAAGCTTTAGAAATGGCTTTATAACCTTTTCCAGACTGATAGATCTCAGTTGAAGAGTTTGTTTGCAAAAACCGATAAACGTCACTTCCATGAAAATTTCACTCTTTACATCAAACAACTGTTAACATTACCTACATATCGAAGTTCAAATCGTTTTGTCTCAAAAGCCAATATGTCCTATGTTATAGACACTACAAATTCATGTTTTCTTTTTCAGAAGCCGATAAACGCCGGGAGTGTTTTTTTAACAAAAGCAGATAACTCCACAGGGCAAATCAGCGCATGGTATTTGGGTCACGTGACTCATCTGTGCTGCCTTCCCAGTCTGCTCACTCTGACTGATTTCCCTGGCTGTGTTCGGAATGTTCACTCACTCACTCCCTCCCTACTCGCTATATAGTGAATTTAGATATAGTGGACTATACAGTAAACTCAATATAACAATAAAATTAACTGCTTTCGGACACAACTGGGCTTGTTTTCGCGGCACGGTTAATAACATCATCACGTGAGACAGTAAAATGTAACAGACTGGCGGTGGTAAAAAAAAAAAATGAATACCTACATTATAATTTGTAGTAAATATACTAAATCAATTGTTTTTGCTGAAATATTAAAGATATTAATATTAACTAAGCCACCACCGGAGTGGTGGCTTAGTTGGTAGAGCATCCGCCCCACACCCCGGAGGCAGGGGTACAAATCCCGGCCGGGTCATGCCGAAGACCATATAAAAAGTGGAACTTCCTGCCGTCCAGCTTGGTGCTCAGCAATAATGGAATGGAGGAGGGAAATTTGTGGCGGCACCTTGCATGGCAGCGGCCCTCTGATTCTACACTTGGGGTGTGTGTGATTAACACAGTAGATAGGTAAAACACAATCTTGTTCTACTGTGCATGATTGGATGTACGGTTGAATGACAATAAGGGTGATTTAATTTAATTTAATTTCATAAGGTAAGATAAGCCTTTATTAGTCCCATAATGGGGAAATTCCAGGATTGCAACAGCACAGGGATAGCAACACTCAGAGCAACAATCAAGAAGACAAGAAAAACGAGAGCAGCGAATATACATATGTACATATAAATATATAAATATATAAACACACAGTGCAGAGCATTGTAGCTGGAAGGAATAAATATATATACACACAGTGCGGAGCATTGTAGCTAGATGGAATAAACAGCTTAACCGTCTGCTTAGTTATCCTACATAGTATGAATATGTACCCATACATATTGTCACCCTCCGTAGCGACTGATACTGTCCTAGTTGTATACTGGAGGGGTCCATTGTGTAAGTCTATTGCGTCTTTTGCATTCAATACTATTAGGTCGTCACGTTTTTTTTGCTATCTCTGCGAGCAGCCCTGCTTAGGTTATACAGTCTGACAGCCGTAGGTAGGAAGGACCTGCGAAACATCTCAGTTGCGCACCTAGGATGATGTAGTCTGCTGCTAAATATAAATAAAATATAAATACCTTAAGGTAGTTTATGTTGTGATGTGAAGCTCTTCTCTCACTGCTCCGTTCGCTGCACATTCACTATATAGTACACTATATGGGGAAGGAGTTTCTTTTTTTCCCAGCCTTATTCCTTTTCTTTTTATACTGTGCACACCAATGAAGAGAGAGAGAAATGCTATTTCAGTTCTCCTGTATGTCCTGTACGTATAGTAGTACTGACAGTAAAATCTTTGAATCTTGAATTATAGTTTTATTATAGCTATATTATATCATTTTATTGAGTGGATATGTCTAAATCAGTGTGTCAATCATACTACATTGATGCTCATAGACATTCAAGTATGTTCCAGACAAAATAGCATGGTTTTTGGGACTTGTCTGTTTTTGCAAAAGAATGGCTTGTGGACTTATCTGTTTTTGCAAAAAAAAAGCACTAATAAATTGCCAAAAAGTAACAATGAGTTGATGTTTGATTGTTTGCTTTATTATGTCTGAGATGCTCATATTTCAAGTGACCATGTCTTAGAAGCTGATCTGGAAATACTAACACCTATAAATGTACAGATGAAAAAGTGGTTTTTCTCATTTTGAACACAACTGGACTTATCTGTTTTTGCAAAAGAACTGTTCAGTTACTTTATTTCTCATTTGTTCCTGAATTTCTTTGGATCACAGTATGATGTCTGGCTTTTGAGGATCTTTTGATCTTTTGGTCTACTTCACTTTGTCAGGCAGGTCCAATTTAAGTGATTTCTTGATTGAGAGCAGGTGTGGCAGTAATCAGGCCTGGTTGTGGCTAGGGAAATTGAACTCAGCTTTCCAAAGATGTGATAAACCACAGCTAATTTATGTTTTAATGGGGGTGGGGGGGGGTAATCACTTTTTCACACAGGGCCATGTAGGTTTGGATTTTTTTTTTTACCCTTAATAATAAACACCATTAAAAAACTGCATTTTGTGTTTACTTGTGTTATCTTTGTCTAATACTTAAATTTGTTTGATAATCTGAAACATTTAAATGTGACAAACATACAAAAAAAAAGAGAAATCAGGAAGGGGGCAAACACTTTTTCACACCACTGTATCTTTGAAATACTGTATAAATACTGTAGTATTTGAAATACTCAGGAATCAAGACACCCCCCCCCCCCACACACACACACGTGACCATATTCTGACTTTTTTTGGACACAGGCAAGGGGGCTTCATGGGAAAAAGGTGGGCAACCATTGCATTAGTGGGATGATATGGTACTATGGGGTCTTGGAGCCTGATTCTTCAGAACTTCTTACAGTATGTGAGGATAATTTCTTTTGTTATAATAAGAATCACATATTTTCTGCCTTCAAGGGTATATATACTGTAGATTTTGGGGGCATGTGAATTAATTTTCTTGAGACTTTCAAAGAGAAGAGTGAATGGAGTGCAGATGCAGTATTTTGACAATTTACTGTATGTTAGGGCAAATTAGAAAAGGAGGGAGAAATTATTTACCTAAAATAGAGGGAGACAATTAGAAGAGCATATCATCTTAACTTGAAAGCACTTTCTGCTTTCTAGTTAAGATGATATGGTCATTGAAAACTTTTTTGCTGAATGTGTAAACTTGTGAAAACCTGTTACTTCAAATGTAGGTCCCAGACTTTGGTCAGAACAATCAAATCTACGTTCTTAAGAAGAGAGATGTTCATGTTGACGTGGAAAACTTCAGAGAACTTCTTCTTTTGGGCCTTTTGTCTCCATCACCTCTTTTACAGCTGTCATGTACCCTGAAGCAGGTGATATATCCTCCATGTACAGTATCCTTGTGTGTGTGTGTGTGTGTGTGAGAGAGAGAGAGAGAGAGAGAGAGAGAGAGAGAGAGAGAGAGAGAGAGAGAGAGAGAGAGAGAGAGAGAGAGAGAGAGAGAGAGAGAGAGAGAGAGAGAGAGAGAGAGAGAGAGAGTGATGCAAAAGCATTTGCCTTTATGAGTTCAGTCTGTTTCTTTCCAAGGTTTGTGGTCCACTGCTCTCAAATGGTAAAAACCATCACATGTGGCCAAAGCTGATGTCTGAAGACATCCTTCGTCATGTGGAAAGCATGTGCAGTAAAATATCAGTCGTGGAGGGGCAGGCTTTAGCAAAAATGGTCCTTCCTATTCCATCTGCAATGAATTGGATGACAAAAATGCACAACACCTTTGAAATGTAATGAAAATACAAAGCTTAATCTTTGTTATTAAAAAAACAAACAAAAAAACTTTTTCAGTAGCACTCTGTGTTTTGACTCAGGAATGAAAACTATGATCGAGCACTGGCCCATGCCATTGAGACCCAAGTCATCAACTGGGCAAATCTTATTCAGAAAATTTTAAAAGAGGACTCATCACACCTACTTATGACAGAATGTAACCCAGGGCCTAATGCAGAGTTGAAGTTTTGGAATTCTAGGAAGAACAATATTGAGAGTATTTATCAACAGGTATGCTCCATTTTCCAAATCACTATTTATGAAAATATGATTTTTTAAAATTGTCTTCACATTTTTATGTCTATTCATATTGTTGCTGAAATGTTTGAAATGTTTAGCTTCAGAGTCCCATGGTTAAGATGATGGTAAAGGTACTCGAGATGATGGACAGCAGCTATCATCCAACAATCCAAACTCTTATTGAGAAAGTGTTAGATGGTGAGATTGGCAGGTCTTTCTTTCAAAGAGAACATATTTTTTGTATAAATGTATAATTTAATGTATAATTGTGTATAATGTCAAATATCTCAACAAATTATATTATCTCAATGATTTTTATATTTTTAAAAAAGCACTTCAGGAGGCTCGAGATGTCGACTTGTATCTACAGCCATTTCATGCACAACTTTCTCAAATGGAAAAGAAAGGGTTTTCTTACATGGGCACATATGCCCCTGCTCTTTTTCACACACTTTTCCTTATTTGGAGCAACTGTGTGCCATATCAAAGACCAGCACGCATTGTGGTGATTCTACAGGAACTCTGCAATCTGCTCATTGAAAAGGTAAAGCTTTTACTTGCAAGATTCTGTATCCATTAATAAGCACAATGCATGCTGCTAAAATCAGTTGATTTTACTCTGATATAAATTGGCTGGTTTCAGTGTAAATAGATGAACTTAAAACGCATAGAACCTTTTGCCCTGTAGGCCTCCACATGGCTCTCTGCAGATCTGTTACTAAGAGAGGATCTGGAGGAAAGTCTAAAAATGGTGAAGGTGGTGATAAAAGTCTTTAGAAGATTCAGAGACAGTTACCAGACCCAGAGAGAGCGGGTGGCCAACCAGCTAAAACATGCACCCTGGGATTTTCCATCTGCCATGATTTTTTCACGTTTTGACCGATTCTTTGACCGTATGCTGCAGTTGGAGGTGAGATACAATTTCTGCTTCTGTCTTCAGGTGTCACACCAAAGTTGGATTTTAAAATCACTTTTCCTATTTACAATACACTTTTTTCCCCAGAACTTTTTTGAAATCATGTTGGACTACCAGAGGATAGAAAAGCTGGAGTTTGGGGGAATAAAAGGGAAAGTCTATAGTGAGCTCATTGCTCAGATGCACCAAGAGTTCAGTGACCTGTGTCAAGCACTGAAGCAAAGTAAAAACAGCCCACTTGACTTTAATTCTCAGGTAAAATAGTAAAAAAAAAAAAAATTGTGTTTGTATGTCTAAAAAAGACTAATGCATTGATCACAAGCATATCAAGTCAATATTTACAATAATCTGCTCTAATATGAATAATGAATCATTTCATATTGTTATTTTTTAATAAGGGATTTGAAAGGGAATATAAGGACTTCAAGATCAGGATTGTGGACTTTGAAAAGCGCTTTGCAAGCCTTCTTTGTTTAATTTTCAAGGACTGCTCAGGACTGGAATCAGTTCTCAAAGTAAGCAAGAATAAATATTAGTGTTAGTTTAATTTCATTACAAATGGGAATAGTGAGTAACAGAGCTTCAGAGCTGCAAATTAGGACATCACAATCTTTTTCTTTGTTTATTTTTTGGCCCTTCAGATGCTGATGATGGTCAGACCTTTCCTGGAGAGAACGCACGTAAGAGAGCTATTCAGTCCCAACTTCATTCTGCTTCAGCAATATTTCAGAGAAGAGCTGGAGAATTGTAAATGTCTGTTTAAATCCCTCTGCAATCAGGTATTTTAACCCAAACTTCGAAATGATATACAGTGGGGCAAAAAAGTATTTAGTCAGCCACCAATTGTGCAAGTTCTCCAACTTAAAAGATGAATCAGAATCAGAAAAGATTTATTGCCAAGTACATTAACAGATCACTGATAACATACGAGAGAATTTGACTTGACACAGAAAATGAACCTGCATTTCCAGTGACGCGGCTGCATCAGAGACGCGCCTGCCAACAGGATAGTGGGTACAAGCATAAGAATAAGAATAATACGAGGAACAATAGGAAGGAGCAAAAAAATCATTGATTCAAAATACTGGTTACATAATTAATCAATATTAAGATTTCAAGGGAAAAAAAAGCTCTCGATGCACATTCGCTACACAGGATTCACAAGACACAAGAGAGCAGTGTGTGTATCTTTATTCAGTTCATGGATCAATGTGTGTGCGGTGTTGAGCAGTGTTGATGATAATAAGAGAGACAACAAGGACACTTGGCAGGAGATGTTTTGTCTGGCTGCCGCCGAGTCCTTATCTTGGCAGGCTGTGCAGATGGCTGTCCAAGGCCTTATGCTCGATGATTTTGAAAACACAGACTGCAGACAGCCAGGAGGAATTTTCATGGGGAAATTGAGCCAAATCGGACTGATCACAGAGAAGGCTTTTTATTTCTTCTGTAGATTCAGTACTTAATCCTTCATTGCGGGGCTTTAAATCCATCGTGGAAAGACCTAAGCGAGACCATGATGTAATCCACCTTCCGAGACAGTTCTCCATTTGTCGCTATCAGGGTCTTCTCCAATTTTTCAACTTGACAGATGCACCTCGCCTGGCCAGCATTTTGATAGGTTGTATCCATCTTCAGCAATTTGCGGTACACCAGGACAATCCCAGTTCCAATCAGAAAGATCCCGATCACCATTACCACGAAGACATACAAATCTTCAATATCTTCGATAGAGAGATTAGTGCACAGGTGTCAAACTCATTCCATGGAGGGCCAAGACCCTGCAGGTTTTACCTCCACCCAGTGGCTTCAACAGGTGTTTTCTCTGAATTTCTTCCCACTGATTGCTGATCAGTGAAAACACCTGCTGAAGAGACCGGGTGGAAGTAAAACCTGCAGGGTCTTGGCCCTCCATGGAATGAGTTTGACACCCCTGCATTAGTGAGACACAAGATTTTCCAATTACTTGTGTCACGTAAATAGCCCGCTGGAGCCGTACCTGCGGGGCAAACAGCTTCCCCCGGAGCACTTTTCCTTGTTGAAAAAATAGTGTCAATTGTGTTCAAAGCCCAGCTTATTAACTCCATAATTTCTTTCTTTCGACGGTCGCAGTTAGACGCAGACAGACAACAGCAAGCTGGGATCCAGTAGTTGGGGGGGAAGGAAAAAAAAGTCAGAGCAGGAGAGGAGGAAAAAGCGTCTACTCTCTTGGGAGGGCGGAAGTGAAGAGAGAGGTCTCCAGTTTTCATCATAGGTATACCTCAACTATGAGAGACAAAATGAGAAAAAAAAATCCAGAAAATCACATTGAAGGATTTTTAATGAATTAATTGGTAAATTCCTCAGTAAAATAAGTATTTGGTCACCTACAAACAAGCAAGATTTCTGGCTCTCACAGACCTGTAACTTCTTCTTTAAGAGGCTCCTCTGTCCTCCACTTGTTACCTGTATTAATGGCACCTGTTTGAACTCGTTATCAGTATAAAAGACACCTGTCCACAACCTCAAACAGTCAGACTCCAAACTCCACTATGGCCAAGACCAAAGAGCTGTCAAAGGACACCAGAAACAAAATTGTAGACCTGCACCAGGCTGGGAAGACTGAATCTGCAATAGGTAAGCAGCTTGGTGTGAAGAAATCAACTGTGGGAGCAATTATTATAAAATGGAAGACATACAAGACCACTGATAATCTCCCTCGATCTGGGGCTCCATGCAAGATCTCACCCCATGGGGTCAAAATGATCACGAGAACGGTGAGGAAAAATCTCAGAACCACACGGGGGACCTAGTGAATGACCTGCAGAGAGCTGGGACCAAAGTAACAAAGGCTACCATCAGTAACACACTACGCCGCCAGGGACTCAAATCCTGCAGTGCCTGACGTGTCCCCCTGCTTAAGCCAGTACATGTCCAGGCCCGTCTGAAGTTTGCTAGAGAGCATTTGGATGATCCAGAAGAGGATTGGGAGAATGTCATATGGTCAGATGAAACCAAAATAGAACTTTTTGGTAAAAACTCAACTTGTCGTGTTTGGAGGAGAAAGAACACCATACCTACTGTGAAGCATGGGGGTGGAAACATCATGCTTTGGGGCGGTTTTTCTGCAAAGGGACCAGGACGACTGATCTGTGTAAAGGAAAGAATGAATGGGGCCATGTATCATGAGATTTTGAGTGAAAACCTCCTTCCATCAGCAAGGGCATTGAAGGTGAAATGTGGCTGGGTCTTTCAGCATGACAATGATCCCAAACACACCACCTGGGCAATGATGGAGTGGCTTCGTAAGAAGCATTTCAAGGTCCTGGAGTGGCCTAGCCAGTCTCCAGATCTCAACCCCATAGAAAATCTTTGGAGGGAGTTGAAAGTCTGTGTTGCCCAGCAACAGCCCCAAAACATCACTGCTCTAGAGGAGATCTGCATGGAGGAATGGGCAAAAATACCAGCAACAGTGTGTGAAAACCTTGTGAAGACGTACAGAAAACGTTTGACCTCTGTCATTGCCAACAAAGGGTATATAGCAAAGTATTGAGATGAACTTTTGTTATTGACCAAATACTTATTTTACCGAGGAATTTACCAATTAATTCATTAAAAATCCTTCAATGTGATTTTCTGGATTTTTTTTCCCTCATTTTGTCTCTCATAGTTGAGGTATACCTATGATGAAAATTGGAGACCTCTCTCATCTTTTAAGTGGGAGAACTTGCACAATTGGTGGCTGACTAAATACTTTTTTGCCCCACTGTATTTGTGAAATTGTGTGTGTGTGTGTATTCATGTGTGTACATTAGTTTTCTCCATTCGTACTTGGTTTACAGATGGAGTGTGGCCTGACTAAAAACATGGCACAGACTTCCGGAGCTTTGAAATGTGCAACAGTTATCAGAGGGCGCTTTCAATCTCCATGGGAAAAAATAATTTTATTGTTTGGCATGTGAGTAAAATCTTAAATTATTTTTAGTTATTTTACTTGTTAGTTACTTTACAGTAATAGGTTTGGAATATCTGGATGATTAGGATTACTGGGATTTCTGATGGCAGCTAATAATTTTTTTTTCCTGAATTTCATCTAGGCAAGTCACAGTTATAGACAGGAGAAATGAAAGTTGACTCCTTTAGCACACTGTTATTTCTCGTTAATATTGGCACAAAACTCACTAAATAACTATTCACAAAGATATGTGAATCTCTCTGTTCAGTATCTCGAAAAGCTAATTACATTCAGTTCATTCTTTTAAGTAGCTGAAATTGTGGCTTGTAATGTGACTTGTTTTGTCACAAAGTGTCACAATGTGGCTTTTGTCAGGTCAGGCACTGGCTTGCTTGCTGCCGGATAACCATGAAAACCGGTACTACCTGTCTCATGGGTCGGGCCGTCGGTGACTCAACTGGCATCCCCGCCCTTCTGAGGGCGTGGAGGGTGAAATAGGGCATCCTGGCAGAACTAAAAACAATATCTGCCACAGGTCTGTGGTGGACCACTCCCAGTTACACGGGGTGAGACTGGACATCCTGGCAGATAAACACATCTGTCGCAAGGTCTCTGGTGGACTGTGCCAGTTGGTGCATTGTGACATGCAGTACACAAAGAGCAGAGATAAACAAACCTATCATCTGGTCAGTCACTGCAACAGACACTGGAGTCAGTTTGTCTTGGCTTGTCCTTGCCACTGATAATACCTTTATCTGACAAGAATGTGCTGCTAGTCCAGCAAAAGCTAGCGGTACTCAAATACTTTGCAAGCAGTTCCATGAAATGGTCAGTCAGAAAGCAACTCATACTGGCTTGGATGTCACCTGGGCTAACAAGGTCCGTGCTGATCTGTTCACACTCCGACAGGCAGCAAAAAGTCAGCAAGGAGCAGGAAGACAAAAGAAGAGGAAAACAGCAGCCTTGTGTGTAGCAGAATGGAATGTACGCACTCTGTTGGACAGAACAACATCACAGCGCCCAGAAAGACAGACCGCGCTTGTGGCCCTGGAAATGAACAGGTACAATGTACTAGACATAGCTGCACTTAGTGAAACAAGATTGCCTGGATATGACAGCTTGGAAGACCATGAGTACATCTTCTTTTGGAGTGGAAAATCAACTCAAGGAAGGAGAGAAGCAGGAGTGGGCTTTGCAGTTAGAAAGGAGGTAGCAGCAATGCTTGATGAGGAATCAGTGCCAATCAACAACAGGATAATGACTATGAGACTCCCACTACAGCGGAAGATGTATGCCACACTCATCAGTGTATATGCTTCAACAATGACCAACACAGAGGAAGCGAAGGAAGAGTTCTACAGTGATTTACGTGAGACTATCAGGCGTGTACCGACTAATGACAGGCTGATACTTGTTGGAGATTTTAATGCCAGAGTTGGTTCGGACACTGAGAAATGGAAAGGAGTGCTAGGCAGTCATGGAGTAGGCAAGTGCAATGCTAATGGAGAACTTCTACTTGCACTATGTTCAGAGTACAACCTTGTGATAACCAACACTCTATTTAAGCACAAGGACACACACAAGAAGACATGGATGCGCCCAAGATCCAAGCACTGGCACTTGTTAGACTACATCATAGTAAGGCAGAGAGACATAAGGGATGTATTGGACACCAGAGCAATGAGAGATGCGGACTGTGGTACTGATCATATTATGCTGAGATCTAGATTAAGGATTTGCAGACGAAAACAGCACTGCAGAACGGGTGTGAAGCCACCACGGAAGCTAAACACTAGTGCACTGAAAGGCTAAAAGAAGCAGGAAGAACTTAACAGGAAATGGATGCAAACTTGAAAGACTTGGACAGCAACAACTCAGAGAATGACATAGAAGAGAAATGGGCAACACTGAAGGATATGATGTATCAGACTATGAGTGATGTATTAGGCCACCCTGAGAGGAAACATCAAGATTGGTTTGATGAGCATGATGAACATCTGAAGAAACTACTAGAAGCGAGGAATACAGCTAGGCAGGAAAACCTACAGTGTAACACAAGGTCGAAGAAGAAGAAATACTCAAAGGCTCAGAATGAGCTACAGAAGTACACCAGAGAGATGAAGTCCAACTGGTGAGATGAAAAAACAGACGGACTTCAAACTGCAGCAGACAGGACGGACATGAAAACATTCTTCACAGGTTTGAGAGAAATCTACGGCCCTAAACCAAGAGGATTGATCCAACTAAAGGCTATGGATGGTGAAACGGTTTTGCAGGAGAAAGACAAGATCCTGGACAGATTTGCTGACCACTTTGACCGACTACTAAACAACCCTGGAGATCTCACTGAAGAGGCTAAAGAAGCTCTAGTGCAGTGACCAGCTGTATCAAATCTGGATGAACCATCAAATCTTGATGAACTAATGGCAGCTATCAGGACAACACAGGATGGTAAAGCTCCAGGAAGGGATGGAATTCCAGCAGAAGTGTGGAAATTTGATGGTGTTCAGCTGACCAACTGCCTGCACAAGCTCATCCAAGAGATATGGGATGCCCAGAAAGTACCTCAAGACTGGAAGGATGCAAGTATTGTGCCTTTGTTCAAGAAAGGTGACAGGAAAGATTGTGGAAATTACCGAGGTATATCACTGCTAGCCACTGTTGGTAAGATTCTCTCACGTGTACAACTGAACAGACTCAATGAACACATTGCGCAGAATGTACTACCGGAAACCCAGTGCAGCTTTAGAAGTGGAAGAAGCACAATGGACATGATTTTCTGCTTGAAACAGGTTCAAGAAAAGTGTATTGAACAGAACATGCCGCTTAATGTAGTCATCATAGACTTCAGTAAAGCCTTCGATACTGTTTTGTGACAAGGACTTTGGCAGGTACTAAAGAAATATGGCTGTGCAGAGAAGTTTGTCAGCCTGATCGAGGCACTCCATACAGGTATGCAAGCAAACGTGGCAATGAATGGTTCAGTATTTAAACACTTTTCAGTAAGCAACGGGGTGAAACAAGGGTGTGTGCTGGCACCTACACTCTTCTTGCTATATCTGGCAGCCATGCTTGAGGTGGCCTTTAAAGACACTTCAGAAGGAGTATACATTCAAACAAGGAAAGAAGCAGATTTGTTCAGTGTGGCACAGTTTAAAGCCAAGAGTAAGACATCGATAAAGGTAGTAAGAGAAATGCTCTTTGCCAACAACAGTGCTCTAGTTGCACACATTGTGGAAGATATGCAATCTTTAGTGGAGAAATTTGCAAGAGCAGTTAGCCAATTCAGCCTCAAAATCAACATCAAGAAGGCAGAGTGCCTTTATCAACCACCAGAGTTCCAGTTATCAATATCACTACCAGAAGAGATCAGCATTGGTACAGAGCCACTAGTCAAGTGCAAGACTTTCAAGTATCTAGGGAGTACTGTTTCAGAGAATGCTAGGCTGGAGGATGAACTATCTCTCAGAATGGGAAGAGTGAGTGCTGTGTTTGGAAACTTGAGGGAGAGACTGTGGAACAATCGACATGTGTCTATCCGTGTGAAATGCAAAGTGTACAGATCGACAGTACTGGCTACTCTATTGTATGGTGCTGAAACTTGGACTGTCTACAGAGTGCAGGTAAAGAAACTCCACACGTACATGATGAGACACCTTCGAGCCATAATGAGCATCTCATGGAAAGACAAGATAACCAACATAGAAGTGGTGAAACGAGCTGGTCTACCATCAGTGGAGGACATGCTAATACAGATGAACCTGAGATGGCTCGGACACGTTGAGAGGATGGACCACCAGCGTCTCCCTCGGCAGTTACTCTACTCACAGTTATGCGAGGGCAAACGCAATCAGGGTAGACCAAGGCTCAGATTTAAAGACACTTAAAAGAAACTTGAAGAACCTGGATATAGACAGGAGTTCCTGGTAGTGGAAGGTGACGGACAGAGCTGTGTGAAGGAATCTGATCAGACCCAAATGAAACAGTCATTGTCGCCCATGACAGACTGCTAACTTACAAATACAGCAAATCAAAGCCTAGTTAACTGGGTTTAATAACATCTGGTCTTCTCAAGAAAGATTGGTTGATACGAATAATGGCTTGATCACAGTATTCGCACAGTCACAGCATTATCTATCTATAAATGCAGCATATCTGTGTGTCTGTTCCTCACATATCTTTCAAACCGTTCGTCAGACTGACCTCAGATTTTATACAGCCATGGACAAAATTGTTGGTACTCCTCTGTTAATGAAAGAAAAACCAACAATGCCATCCATCCATCCATCCATCCATCCATCCATCCATCCATCCATCTTCTTCCGCTTTCCCAGAGGTCCGGGTCGCGGAGACAGCAGTTCAAGCAGAGTAGCCCAGTCTTGCCTCTCCCCAGCCACCTGCTCCAGCTCTTCAGAGAGGATACCAAGGCATTCCCAGACCAGCTGGGAGACATAGTCTCTCCACTGAGTCCTGGGTCTGCCCCGGACTCTCCTCCCAGTGGGACGTGCCCGAAACACCTCAAGTGGGAGGCGTCCAGGAGGCATCCTAATCAGATGCCCAAACCACCTCAACTGACTCCTTTCAATGTGGAGGAGCAGCGGTTCTACTCTGAGCCTCTCCCGGATGGCTGAGCTCCTCACCCTATCTCTGAGGGTGAGTCCAGCAATCCTACGGAGAAAGCTCATTTCAGCCGCTTGTATCCGCGATCTTGTTCTTTCGGTCATTACCCAAAGCTCGTGACCATAGGTGAGAGTAGGAACGTAGATTGACTGGTAAATCGACAGCTTTGCCTTAGAACTCAGCTCCCTCTTCACCACAACAGACCGGTACAACGTCCGCATCACTGCAGATGCTGCTCCAATCCGTCTGTCAATCTCTCGCTCCATTTTCCCCTCACTCGTGAATAAGACCCCAAGATACTTAAACTCCTCCACTTGGGGCAGGAGCCTGTCCCCAACCCAGAGAGGACAATCCACCTTTTTCCGGCTGAGGACCATGGACTCTGACTTGGAGGTGCTGATTCTCATCCCAGCCGCTTCACACTCAGCAGCAAACTGTCCCAGCAAGAGCTGTAGGTCATTGCTGGATGAAGCCAACAGGACAACATCATCTGCAAACAACAGAGATGAGATCCTGTTGTCACCAAGCATGACACCCTCCATTCCCTGGCTGCGCCTATAAATCCTGTCCATAAAAATTATGAACAGGATCGGTGACAAAGGGCAGCCCTGGCGGAGTCCAACTCTCAATGGGAATGAGTCCGACCGAGTGTTGGCAATACGAACCAAACTCTCACAACGGTGGTACAGAGACCGAATAGCTCGTAACAACAAGCCCGATACCCCATACTCCCGATGCACCCCCCACAAAAAAACATGAGGGACGCGGTCAAATGCCTTCTTCTCAAACCCACTATGGTCACAGAAATAACTTGAATCTGACAAAAGTGGTAATAAATAAAAATTCTATGAAAATTAACCAGTGAAAATCAGACAATACTTTTGAATTGTGGTTCAACAGAATTACTTTAAAAAAACAAACTCATGAAACAGGCCTGGACAAAAATGATGGTACCCCTAGAAAAGATTGAAAATAATGTGACCATAGGGACATGTTCAACCAAGATGTGTCCTCTAATTAACATCACAGGTGTCTACAAACTTGTAATCAGTCAGTCGGCCTATGTAAAGAGTGACAAGTAGTCACTGTGCTGTTTGGTGACATGGTGTGTACCACACTAAACATGGACCAGAGGAAGCAAAGGAGAGAGTTGTCTCAGGAGATTAGAAAGAAAATTACAGACAAGCATGTTAAAGGTAAAGGCTGTAAGACCATCTCCAAGCAGCTTGATGTTCCTGTGACTTCAGTTGCACATATTCAGAAATTTAAGATCTACGGGACTGTAGCCAAAAGAGCCCACAACAACCTCTAAACACATTCATGGTGAACTCCAAGGTCAAGGTACATCAGTGTCAGATCGCACCATCCATCGTTGTTTGAGCCAAAGTGGACTTCATGGGAGACGACCAAGGAGGTCACCACTGTTGAAAACAAATCATAAAAAAGCCAGACTGGAATTTGCCAAACTGCATATTGACAAGCCACAAAGCTTCTGGGAGAATATCCTATGGACAGACCAGACAAAACTGGAAGTTTTTGGCAAGGCACACCAGCTCTATGTTCACAGACGCAAAAATGAAGCATACCAAGAAAAGAACACTGTCCCTACTGTGAAACATGGAGGAGGTTCTGTTATGTTCTGGGGCTGCTTTGCTGCATCTGGCACAGGGTGTCTTGAATCTATGCAGGGTACAATGAAATCTCAAGACTATCAAGGTATTCTAGAGAGAAATGTGCTGCCCAGTGTCAGACAGCTTGGTCTCAGTCGCAGGTCATGGGTCTTGCAACACGATAATGACCCAAAACACACAGCTAAAAACACCCAAGAATGGCTAAGAGCGAAACATTGAACTATTCTAAAGTGGCCTTCTATGAGCCCTGATCTAAATCCTATTGAACATCTGTGGAAGGAGCTGAAACATGCCGTCTGGAGAAGGCACCCTTCAAACCTGAGACAACTGGAGCAGTTTGCTCATGAGGAGTGGTCCAAAATACCTGCTGAGAGGTGCAGATGTCTCATTGCCTCTTCATTAAGCACAAAACAAAGCTTTCCCGTGTAGTTAATCAGGCTAGCAAAATCATTGGCTCACCACAGACACCGTTGTCTGAGCTGTATCAACGCTCTGTGATCAGGAAAGCCACCCTGATCACAGAGGACCCATCTCACCCCCTCCATCACTCTTTCCAGTTACTGCCATCAGGCAGACAATATAAAGTTCCATTGGGCCATAAAAACATTTACAAGAAATCATTTATTCCTTCTGCAGTAATAATCCTAAACAAAATCAAATAGTTATCATAGCTATCAATGTTATCAATATTAGTTATCAGCATTTATCTATTAATCACTATTAATTTTTAATAGTTATTAATATTTTCTGCCACATGATTTTATTTGCTGTTTCCTTTTTAACCATGTTTCCTTTTTTAAACTGTTTTTATCTTGTGAGTTTGAACATGTTTTTGAGAGTGCTGAATGTGTAATATTGTTGTAGCCGTGTCGAAGAAGAATTTCTGTCCCTGACTGGGACAGACAAAGTTATCTATCTATCTATCTATCGATCTATCGACAGTTACAGAAATCGTTTGATTGCAGTGATTGCCTCAAAAGGTTGTGCAACAAAATACTAAGTTAAGGGTACCATCATTTTTGTCCAGGCCTGTTTCATGAGTTGTTTTTTTTTTTTTTTTTTTTTAAATAATTCTGTTGAACCACAATTCAAAAGCATTGTCTGATTTTCATTGGTTAATTTTCATAGAATTTTTATTTATTACCACTTTTGTCAGATTCAAGTTATTTCTAAGATAAGATAAGATAAGCCTTTATTAGTCCCACAATGGGGAAATTCCAGGATTCCAACAGCACAGGGATAGCAACACTCAGAGCAATAATTTAGAAGATAAGAAAATAAGAGCAGTGAATATACATACAGTATGTACACATAAATATATAAATATATATACACAATGTGGAGCATTGTAGCTAGATGGAATAAACAGCATAACTATCTATTTAGTTACCCTACATAGTATGAATATGTACCCATACATATTGTCACCCTCCATAGCGACTGATATTGTCCTAGTTGTATACTGGAGGGGACCATTTGTGTAAGTCTGTTGCGTCTTTTGCATTCAATACTATTAGGTCGTCACGTTTTTTTGCTATCTCTGCGAGCAGCCCTGCTTAGGTTATACAGTCTGACAGCCGTAGGTAGGAAGGACCTGCGAAACCTCTCGGTCGCGCACCTAGGATGATGTAGTCTACTGCTAAATGAGCTCCTCAGTGCGTTCAATATGTCCTGCATAGGGTGGGACTCGGACTCCAGCAGAGATGACACTTTAGCCACCATCCTTCTCTCTCCTATCTCCTCCACTGGGTCAAGGCATTGCCCCAGGACAGAGCTAGCTTTCTAGATCAGTTTGTTCAGTCTCTTCCTATCGGCTGCTGTAATGCCGTTGCCCCAGCAGACCACTCCAAAAGTGATGGCTGATGCCACCACCGTATCGTAGAATGTCTTCAAGAGCACCCCTTGTACACCAAACGACCTGAGCCTCCTCAGTAGGAACAGCCTACGCTGTCCCTTCTTGTAGAGTGCGTCGGTATTGTGTGACCAGTCTAGTTTATTGTTCAGATGAACATCCAGGTACTTGTAAGATGTCACCATCTCAATGTCTGTTCCCTGGATGTTTACTGGTGCTGTGAGGGGTTGTCCTTGCCTGCGGCAGTCCACCACCAGCTCTTTAGTTTTCCTCGTGTTGATCTGGAGGCAGTTCCTATGGCACCAGTCCACGAAGTCCTGGATAAGTCCTCTGTACTCAGCTTCATCTCTCTGGAGATTAGGCCGACGATCGCAGAGTCGTCAGAGAACTTCTGTAGATGGCAGTGTGTTGTGTTGTGTGAGAAGTCCGCAGTATAAAGGGTGAACAGGAAGGGAGACAAAACCATTCCCTGGGGGGGCCCCGTGTTACCGATGATTGTGTCGGATACACAAATCCGAGTTCTCACAAACTGTGGCCAGTTAGTGAGGTAGTCCAGGATCCATGATGACAGGTGCTGGTCCACCCCTGCGCACAGCAGCTTGTCCTTCAGGATCATCGGTTGGATGGTGTTGAAAGCACTGGAGAAGTCAAAGAACATGATCCTCACCGCATTCCCGGGCTTCTCCAGGTGGGACAGAGAACGGTGAAGGAGGAAGATCACTGCATCCTCCACCCTAATGCCATGCTGGTAGGCGAACTGGAGTGGATCCATTGCTGGTCCCACCAGGGGGCGGAGGTGAGCAAGGATCAGTCTCTCCAGGGTCTTCATCATGTGAGACGTCAGGGCCACTGGTCTGTAGCTGTTCAGGTCTTTGGGGTGGGAAGTCTTTAGTACAGGTACCACACAAGATGTTTTCCACATCTGTGGTACCCTCCCCAGCTTCAGGCTCAGGTTGAAAATGTGCTCCACAATCCCAATCCCCACAATCCACAGCTGGTCTGCGCAAGACTTGAGGAGCTTTGCGCTGATGCTGTCCGGTCCCGAGGCCTTCCTCGCCTTGATCTTCCTCAGCTCCGTCCTCACCTGGGTCTTAGTGAGGGTCAGGTTGGGGGGCTGTGTGCTGGGAGTGGGGGTGGGTGTTGGTGGAGTGGGGTGTGGACAGCAGGTCTCGATGACTTTAGAGGCAGCAGTGGTTGTTGTGCAGTCGGGGGGGGGAAGGGCGGTTGGTCAAACCTATTAAAAACAGGTTCAGGTTGTTTGCCCACTCCCTGCCCCCCGTGGCCTGAGAGGAGGTATTCTGGAGCCCAGAGATGGTTTTGAGGTTTCTCCAGACCCCGCCGATGTTGCTCCGTTGCAGCTTGTCCTCCATCTTCTTCCTGAAGCTGTCCTTGCCTTCTCTGATCTTCCTTCTCAGCTCCCTCTGTACGGACTTCAGCATCTCCCTGTTCCCCGATCTGAAGATCCTCTTCTTCTCTCTCAGAAGTGTTTTTATCTCAGGGTTGATCCAGGGTTTGTTGTTTGAGCAACACCGTATGGTCTTGGTGGGTACGGTGTTGTCCACACAGAAGCTGATGTAGTCCGTGATGGTGTGAGTGAGGCCATCAATGTCCTCACCATGTGGATCGCAGAGCTGTTCCCAGGCAGTGGTTTCAAAACAGTCCTTTAGAGCGTCCATTGCCTCCTCAGACCATATCTTCACCGTGCGCATGACCGGAGGTTGTCTGTGTACTAGGGGTTTGTACACCGACAGGAGATGAACCAAGTTGTGATCCGATCTTCCGAGTGGGGGGAGTGGTGATGAGGTGTACGCCTCCTTAGTGTTTGCATAGAAACACTGTGACCATTGTGGGTTTTTCTTTCATTAACAGAGGGGTACCAACAATTTTGTCCACGTGTGTAAGTGCTTTGCTGAGGTTACGAGGGTTTGCATCCCCGAGTATGCAGTTGTTCAGTCAAAAGATGTAATTTTTATCAATAAAAGTTCAATCATCTCTCTCCCCTCATGCTCTGGCTTCTAGAAGTGTGGGTGGGGTTTCGGATGGACTCCATACTGATTGGATAATACGCAGCATCACGGCATCAGTAACCATAGCACTTCGTGAGCAAAACGAGGAAGCGAAAAGTGACAAATTTAACTAGAAAAAGATAATACTGAAGACTTAATATTTAAAAAATTATACCATGAAGTTGCCGTGATTACGTAGGTCTAAAAGATAATTCGGCATATGTGGAGAACCCGAGGCGCGTGAGCAGACTGGGCGGAGCGTCAGCAGGGACCCGGGTCTGACAAAGAACACCGGTGTATCCAACACAGGACACGCCTGGAGAAGCAGTGGCCCAACTGGGCAGACCGCGGTCTTTCGTGGGGAGACATGCCCAGCCTGCCCAGTCAGTGGTAGACGGGAGTCCCGACTGCTGCTTCACCTGTATGGTACCACTGTACTTTGCAAGTGTGAGTATCACCCCCCACGTGAGTATCTAAAAATTAAAAACTTTAATAATAATACCGCCATGACTGGAGCGGAATGGCCGGAATGACTTAACGACCAAACGCAGGACACAAAAACGGCCAAATAACGAAATACAGTGATCCCTCACATCGCGGTTAATGGGTTCCAGAACCGACCGCGAAAAGTGAAAAACCGCGAAGTAGCGTCACCCCTAATGACGTCATCCATAAATAATACGTACGTTCATTCTCTCACTCTCTCTCTCGTGTGATACGTGTGTGTGTGTGTGTGTGTGTGTAAGTGTACATACATACGTAGATGTAAATAAAGTGTACATAAATATGTTTTTAGAACTCTTTTATTCTTATAACAATATACGTAACTCAAGATGAAGATGATTTACTGCACAGGTTAATGAGAGCTTTACTGCTCCTCAGGTGACGCCTCATCGTCAGGTGCTAGAAGCGCAGGATCGTCGAGGGCAGCTTCCGATAGAGCTGGAGAAGCTGCAGGAGGCGGCGTAGTGGCTCGACGGGAAGACTATTTCGCACAAAATGGCACAAGAGAACAGCAAAAAGTTCCACGCGGCGAGACTAAGCAACACGAGCGATAAAAAGCAATGAATGCGGTCTTCCTTCACTGCATGGGCGTTCGGCAGGGAGAGAAGGTGGGTGAAACGTCTCGGCCAATCAGCTTGCGGGGTGAAACGTCTCGGCCAATCAGCTTGCGAGATTTCCGAGCCGAGCCAACACGAGAACAGCGAACAGAGAGGTGGATTTTTGAGTTGTGCGGGCTCTCCGTGTTGATACCTGATGTTCTAATGTAGTCTCCCTGCCTTCTGCTAGCGCCCGCCCATTATTTCTCAATTTTGAATTTTTGATGAATATTTTTGAAAAATCCGCAATGCACTGAGGGCGCGAAAGGTGAAGCGCGAAGTAGCGAGGGATCACTGTAAATCATTTTGTAGTTAAATATTTAGATAGATAGATTTACCTTATTGATCCCAAACTGGGAAATTACAGTGTAACAGCAGCATGACAGTAGATGACCAAAACGACAGAAACATACACAGCATAATAGACAAAGGGATTACCCATGGAAAGTAAAACTACTAAATAACCTATATAAATCATATTTATTGACAAATGGGCAGCACTGATACAACAGTTGCAGTCAAATGGGTCCTTCTGCTGCGCATAATAATGTTGGCTGTTTTGTAGTTAATTTGGTTTATTACAGTTATAGTGATACATATCCTCAAGTTTAAACAATGTGTAGACTTTAAGACCAGAGGAGAGAATATGTTGGACTTGGTTTACACAAACACAGATGCTTATAAGGCAACACCTCGCCCCCACCTCGGCCTTTCTGACCACATAGCTGTGATGCTGGTGTCTGCCTACAAACCTTTACTGAAGCGCAGCAGGCCAGTAGTGAAACAAATCAGGATTTGGCCAGAGAGTGCAACCTCTGCACTGAAAGACTGTTTTTTGCACACAGACTGGGAGGTCTTCAAAATAGCAGCCTTCCAGGAAGACAAGACAGATGCGGAGGAGTATGCTGAAACGGTCACCAGCTACATCGCAAAGTGCACAGAGGATGTCACTATAGTGAAGACCATCATTGTACGGGGAAACCATAAGCCCTGGATGACTGCAGAGGTGCGCTCACTGCTCACAGCCAGAGATGCAGCCTTCAGAGCGAAGGACAGGATCGCCCTCCGCTCAGCCAGGTCTGCGCTCTCAAAGGGAATTAAGACGGCGAAGCGCGCCTATGCGGAGTAAATCCAGGGACACCTCTATGACACTAGGAACACCAAGCA
The DNA here is from genome assembly GCA_020510985.1 of Pholidichthys leucotaenia. NCBI lineage: Eukaryota > Metazoa > Chordata > Actinopteri > Cichliformes > Pholidichthyidae > Pholidichthys > Pholidichthys leucotaenia. The sequence continues at coordinate 165,244,508 of CM035849.1, forward strand.
GATGTGGCAGGGAGTTCGGACACTGACGGGCTATAAGTCTAGGCAGGGGGTCGATGATGACGACGCTTCGCTTCCAGACAGGCTCAACGACTTCTTTGCACGTTTTGAAACATCAAACCTGACAATCAGAGGGAGGGCTGGCCCATCCCCACCATCGGCTGGGCCAGCTATCACCATCAACACAGCGGACACACTGAGGATCCTAACCAGGGTCAACCCACGTATAGCTGCAGGTCCGGACAACATCCCGGGACGTGTGCTCCGAGACTGCGCGAGCGAGTTGGCAGATGTCCTGACTGACATTTATAACATCTCCCTGAGTCAGGCCATCGTTCCCAGATGCTTCAAGACCTCTACCATAGTACCGGTGGCAAAGAAACCAGTTGTGTCTTGTCTGAATGACTATTGTCCTGTTGCACTGACGCCAATTGTGATGAAGTGTTTTGAACAGCTTGTCAAACCACACATCACAGCCTGCCTCCCTGCATCACATGACCTGCTTCAGTTTGCATATCGTTCAAACTGCTCCACGGAGGATGCTGTAGTCACCACCCTGCACTCTGTCATCATCCACCTGGATCAGAAAGACACCTACGCCAGACTCCTGTACATTGATTTCAGTTCAGCATTCAACACCATTATTCCCCAGAGACTGATGGAGAAATTACTCCTTCTTGGTCTGAACACCGCCACATGTCTCTGGATCCTGGATTTCCTGACTGAGAGACCTCAGTCTGTCCGGGTTGGAAATAACATCTCCAACTCTTATCACGCTGAGCACTGGATCCCCTCAAGGCTCCGTACTCAGTCCACTGTTGTTTACACTTCTAACACATGACTGTGTATCCAGACACGAGGGGAACCAGATTATTAAGTTTGCAGATGACACCACGGTGGTGGGACTTATTCAGAGGGATGAGGAATCATTGTACAGGGAAGAAGTGAGAGACCTGGAGGGCTGGTGCAGGGAGAACAATCTGGTGCTCAACGTGGACAAAACGAAGGAGATGATTATTGACTTCCGGCGGTCACAGCCTGAACACGTCCCTCTCAGCATCGGCGGCCGTTTAGTGGAGAACATCAAGCTTCTCGGAGTGCAGATCTCGCAGGACCTGACCTGGAGCAAGAATTCCTTGGGGATCAGGAAGTGGGCCCAGCAGAGACTGCACTTCTTGAGGAAACTCAAACAGGCCTCTCTCCCCATCTGCATCCTCAGGACCTTCTACAGAGGTGTGGTGGAGAGTGTTCTGACATACTGCATTGCTACATGGTACTCCAGCTGCAGTATGTCAGACAAAAAAGCCCTGCAGAGGATAGTTAAGGGAGCTGAGAGGGTAATTGGAGTCTCCCTCCCCTCTGTCCAAGAACTTTTTCAGAACCGTTGTAGGAGCAGGGCACTGAACATTGTCAAGGACCATTCTCACCCTCTGCATAAACACTTCGAACTTCTGCCATCTGGCAAACGATTCCGGAGCATCAGAGGCAGAACCACCAGACTGATTAACAGCTTCCTTCCACAAGCTGTTAGGATGCTGAACAGTTGATCTGGAATCTCGCATACATACTACTGCACCTACGGACATTATGTATATTATTTGTATATTATACTTCTGGTTAGTTTTCAAGTATGTCTCAGGGAAGTGTGAATGGCTGTGGTGGGGTGGGGGGTGAGGGTATGTGTGAGTGTGTCTTAAATCATGTTCTTTTTACTTATATGGATGCCGAGAGAAACGCAATTTCATCTTGCCTGCACTATAGTTGTATGTACAGCAATATGACAATAAAAGGTTGATTTGATTTGATTTGATTTGATTAGCCTACACCTCTTTGTATTCCACTGTCAAACACAGTCTACATTTGGGCCTGTAAAGCCTAACTGGGATACCTGTTTCAGACAGGAGTACTTGTGTTCTATGGGCAATGCACGAGTTATATTGATTTCAAAGTCACGAATTCACAGTTCACAATTTAGAAAATTTAGGATTCAACATACAGTGAAACTGCCAGGACCTCCCAGGCGGCCGCTGGCCCGCGTCCAGGCGTCCAGCCCCTGCCGAGCCCGGGAAAAGACCGGATCTGTCCTGCTCGCTCCACTGCTGCTGCGCTCCAAAGGCCTCTGTGACGTCACCGCCGGGGGAAGCATCTGCAGGAGGCGGCTTTTTCTCCGTCCATGCCACCTCGCTCTAATTTAACGTTGGCGAGGGGCCAGTTTGTCGTGCGCTGTGTGCAGGGCAGTACCATGCGATGTACCCCGGCTCTCCGTAGCGGAAGCACCCTTCCTTGCACCGCGGCCGTCTCCTCCGTGGACACGCCGCCGTGGTCTGCTGTAACTCCTCCTCCTCCCCCTCGCTGTCAGCCGTGGCCTGGAAAGTTCTTGGTCTCGGCGTTGACGCTTCAATGGTGCGATTCATCAGCGGCTCCACCCGCTCTGCTTCTGCCACTGTTGTCTCCCTCGTGCACGCGCTGCCGTGGCTCCTCCTCCCGTTTGCTTTCAGCGCGGCGGCCAGCTCGACCTGGGACAGGTGGTCATCAAACAGGTTCTCGCCGTTGTAGCGGGGAATCTTGGCCCGCTGCCGGATGAATGGGACGGTCACGTCCCGGTCGATCACCGCTCCTGATCGCCCTGGAATCGCCAGCCCCTCCTGCCCTGAAAAGGGCGGGAAACGGGGCTGGTTTGCTCTCCTCGGCCCGTCGGGTCCGCTGCTCCGTCCATCGCGGCGAACCTCTCCGGGGGCCGGCGTCTCAGCTCTACACTCCGTTCCCAGCCGAGCAATGAACCGCTCCGACCGTTGGACCTCCGCCTGGGTCCTCATCTTGCTCCATCCCCACTCCTGACACCAGTGTGACGTTTGCAAGGTTCACACAAAGAAAGAGGAGCAAGATGGTTGTGATGAACAGGCTTTATTTACACACCCCCAATCCCAACTTACTTCTGAGCACAGAGAGGAGGGGAGGTCATTCTCCCAGACCTCCGTTTCAATCATGGTTACACACACACATGATACATCTTGCCCTAATCCTGCTAAACACTGCTGGGTCGTTATAACGCAGTTATAATGACACAGCAGTGTAACTCAGTAATAACACATTTAATACACACACACAGTAACGTTTTCAACTGGCAAAGCATGCTGGGAAATCCCTGCACCCCTTAACATGGCCCCGACGTTACAATACAAATACACAAAGAAATACAGTGAATTGAAAAGGAATAAAAAGATGCTCCTAGTTTTGTCATTTTCCAGTATCTTGGTGTCTTCTGTATTGTCTTTATGACTTTGACAAAGATTCTCATTTTGTAATTAACAAAACAATTATTCCAGCAGTAATCTTTTTTTTCTTGTAACTTATCAGAAATATATATGTTGTACGTGCATTGAAATGACAAGATGATACTGTGTATTTTATATTTTTAGACCTACTGAAGTTGTGGAGATGGTTAAAGAGTACAATATGCACTTAAAGATGTTGAGTCACCTGAACCAGTATAAGGAGGATATTTACTCAGAGTGGTGCAAAGGTTTGGAACAATGCTGCCTGATCAACCAAAACCAGACTCTTATTACCAGAGATTGTTCTGGACTGATCTCAGTCAACTTTAATTCAAAGGTAACTGTTGTTGAATGTGAACCCAAAAATTCACATTTGTTCCAGTGGCTCAAAATCGTAATCTTTACAAAATAAGTTTTTAATTTTTTTTTTCTTATATCCAGGCAACTGTAGTTTTATAGTTGAATTTTTCTGCTATTTTTGGAAGTTTTTGTTACAGATTTAGTTTTTAATTTTCAAGGGTTTCTGTTCGGAGAGGCTGAATACTTTTATCAAGGCCCTACTGCCACTGTTGATCATGTTTTTGTTCTCAGCTTTCTGAAGTCTTGAAAGATGTGAAATATTTTCAATCAGTCAATCAGATCAACCTTCCTGCAGCTGCACTGGCTGTATTCAAGAAACGTGACATTTTCACAAAGGTATCATTATGGGCTCACTTACACATGTACCTGTCTGTTTTTGTTAGCCAATAAGCTGTGTCTTCATTGTCCAGCTTCACCTACCTGATTTTCTTCACACTTGTATCTTCCAGTACATGAACAGTTTGCAGCTGTTAGTACAATTGTACAACAAGCTGAAGCAAACAGTGTTGGGGGTGGAAGTTTCTCTCATCGCAGCTGAGCTGGAGTCTCTCGACATGCAGCTGAAAAAAGCAGAAACCACTCTGACATGGCAGGACAAGGACTGCTGGAGTTTCATCAGCACCACCAAAAGCTTCGTTCAAGACCTTGCGTGTCGAGTCAGTAAAACAAGGGAAAACTGTGTTGCCATTCAGGCGATGCTGAAGGGATGGAGCAAACAGACCATGTTTTGCAGGAAGGACAACAAGAAATTCTCACTCATACAGCTGGATGAGAGGGGAGACTGTGTGAGCAAGAAGTACAACAGCATGAGGAAGGATTCAGACCACATACATGAGCTGCTGAAGGTGTGCATGGCTGGATTTATTAAGTGGACAGTATGCATGAAAAGAGGATTTTAAAAAGTCAATCTTCATCAGATTCCTGCACATTCCAATATTTGTCCAGTGGCATAATTAAATAAAAAAAGATGTATCATTACATTATGTCAATTTCATTTTACTTGCATCTCTTAGCTCAGTACTGTGTCATAAAGATTATATATAGTAGATATATGCTGAAATTAAGATAAGATAAGATAAGCCTTTATTAGTCCCACAATTCCAGGATTGCAACAGCACAGGGATAGCAACACTCAGAGCAACAATCAGAAGGCAAGAGAAAAAAAAAAACAAGAGCAGCAAGTATACATATGTACATATAAATATATATATATATATATAGACACACAGTGCGGCGCATTGTAGCTGGATGGAATAAATAAATAAAATAAATAAATAAAATTAGTAATGTAATTACATATCTTTTCTTTATATAATGAGAATTAAGAGTCATTTCACTCCAAATTCAAATATGCAAATTTTCTTCTTGTCTTGTAGCACCTATTACAGTGGGGAAAATAAGTATTGAACACGTTGTGGAAATGTGAAAGGACGAGGCAGAGTTTATCTCACGAGTCAGGTTTATTCACATTCTCCAACATCAACAATACAGAAAGAGGAAGAACCCCCGACCTTCATCCCTTTTTATACCCCAGGAGCTTCAAAGCTCCAGTCACATTGCATTTAATCCCAAGTCACAATGCATCCCTTTCAGATCTTATCACCTCCACCCAAAGTCAGTGGCAGCCAGGAAATCCCCCACGGCCATCTCTTTGCATACCAAAGACCACATTTCACATCCTCCTGTTATCTCCGAGGAGGCTCAGTCCTTTGTTCATCTGAGACGTGAAGCATACAGTAAGCATACAGTGATATACATATGAAGCATAAGGTGATATACAGTACATTTGTGCATATGAAACCCACATATGTGTCCCACAATGTCAACATTTTTCTCATTAAACATATTCCTGATGGAGCCATTGGCCTGAGATTTTCACCTGCTACCAGTACCCAAGTAACCAATACATACAAAGAAATTAAGGCAACTGTGTTCACAAAACAAGTTATATTTAATAAAGTGGAATGACACAGGGAATAAGTATTGAACACACTTGGTGAAATTTATTTAATATTTAGTAGAAAAGCCTCTGTTAGTAATAACAGCTTCCAGATGCCTCCTGTATGAAGAAACTAGGCACAGGCATTGCTCAAGAGTGATTTTAGCCCATTCTTCCACACAAACTGTCTTCAAATCTTGAAGTTACCATGGGTGTCTTCTATGAACTCTGATCTTCAGTTCGTTCCATACATGTTCAATTGGATTCAGGTCAGGTGATTGACTAGGCCATTCTAGCAGCTTTATTTTCCTTCTCTGGAGCCAGTTGAGAGTTTCCTTGGCTGTGTGTTTGGGATCATTGTCTTGCTGAAATGTCCTCCCTCGTTTCATGTTCAGCATCTTGGCAGATGGCACCAGGTTCTTATCAAGGATATCTCTGTACATTTGTCCATTCAGCTTTCCTTCAACTATATGAAGTCTGCCTGTATCATGTGCTGAAAAACACCCTCACACCATGAAGTTCCCACCTCCAAACTTCACTGTTGGTATGGCGTTTTTAGGCTGATGTGCAGTGCCATTTCTCCTCCAAACATGCTGTGTGTTGTGGCACCCAATAAGTTAAGTTTTGGTCTCATCTGACCATTTATTGACTTGCCCAAATGTTATGCAGCAAACGTTAAACAAGCTTCAACATGCTTTTTCTTCAGCAATGGAGTCTTACGAGGTGAGCGGGCATAGAGCCCATGTTAATTGAGTGCATTACTGATTGTTTTCTTTGAAACAGCAGTACTTGCTAACTCCAGGTCTTTCTGGAGCTCACCACAAGTGGTCTTTGGCTCATGGATATCTCTTCTGATAATTCTTTTGACTCCTCTGTCAGAAATCTTGCGAGGAACTTTCCACTTCTGAATGATGGCTCCAGCAGTGCTCACTGGAACATTCAGCAGTTTAGAAATGTGCCTGTAACCAATGCCATCATTATGTTTTGCAACAATAAGTTGTGAAGGTCTAGACAGAGCTCTTTGCTTCTACCCATCATGAGTTCTTTGTGGTGTGGCAATCTGATATTCACAGACCTCTTTAAAAGCTATCAGTCAGGACTTAACCAGCTGAAATTAATTTGCACTGATGGGGGATAGGACAGCTTTCTAAATTCTAATGGATTTCAGCTGGTTTCTTGCCTTTCTATGCCTTTTTGCACCTCTTTTTCTTCATGTGTTCAATACTTGTGTACAATCCACTTTATTAAATATAATTTGTTTTGTGAACACAGTTCCCTTGATTTCTTTGTATGTATGGATTACTTGGGTTGTTACTGATATCTGGTGAAAATCTCAGGTCAATGGCTCCATCAGAAATATGTGTAATGAAAAGAATGTTGATGTATTCAATACTTATTTTCTCCGCTGTATGTTTCTGCTTAACTATAATTTCCACCCTAATCAAGCATGTAACCTGCTAACATTACACATCAGCCATCGGGAAATAAGTGATTTTTATAGCCTGTCATGGTGTCACAACAATTAGGCTTAGTTGCTTCATTCAGCAGAGTGACACAATAATCTCGTATGGTTAACTATATTCAAGATAAACCGTAAAAATGACATTTTTGTGTTAAACTTTTCTTCATTTAAATAGGAAAATATGGCCATCTTTCACGCTGACCCTGCATCTGAAGAATGGCAATCCTACCTGGAGTATGTGGATGAGATGGTTGTGGAAGGTCTCTTCAGCTGCATCAAACACTCACTTCATTTCTTTGTGGACAACATGGACTCATGCCTGAACCGGGCTCCTCTCTTTGAGACTCAGCTGATGCTGAATGGCACAGAGCTTACCTTCTGTCCTTCAGTGGAGCGGGATGCAGGAAATGGCCTGTATGAACTGGTGGAGGGGCTGGTCGGAGATATATTCAAGACTTCAGTGAATATCAAGAGAGTGGCTGTTCACTTTGGCATGGAGAGCTATCAGGTACTCTGCACTAGATTTGAAAGGTAACACACACACTGTAGTGGCTTGAGAGGGTTTAGAAAGGGTTTAATTTCCTGGCAGTAGTCACACTAATAATTGGAATTTAACAATTCATTCAGTAGATGGAAAGTTTTATGTCAAATAAGCTCTTCACTTAAAGCCAGCAAAAATGCAGACTTGTTCATATCAAAGAAAAGACTAGAAATACTTTCTGATCATAGAAAACAAGTCTTAGAAGAAGGACAGATAAGCATTATACATGTATGTGTATATGCTATGAGCAAATAATTCAACTTGAGAAAGGTACCAGCTTCAGTATTTCCAGTGTATTGTAAATATTTCTGTTTAAAATGTACATTTTTTTAATGCCATGGTAATGCATCAGACGCCTCTGTGTCTGTCCGTTTGTCCACAGTTCACGAGAATCCCCACTCCTATAATAGACCAGATGCTCACCAAACTCTCACACATCTCCATCCAGGTTGAACTTAAGTTTAATGTCAGGGTCAAAGGTCACAAGTTCTGGGCACTTAAGCGAGTTATTAAAAATGGCTACTCCACACACAGTGATCCTCATATGGGTCAGCATCCAGGTTTTTATATCTGTTTTTACATCTGTTAGGTCAAAACATGCTACTAGCATTTTGCACCTCTTTCTTTAAATCACTACTCAGAACTCATGACCATAGGCGAGGGTTGGAACATGCATAGACTGGCCAGTCGAAAGCTTGGCCTTTAAGCTCATCTCTCTTAGCATCCGTATTACTGGTGACAATACCCTAAACTGCCTGTCCATCTTCCCACTCCTTTCTGTCATCATTTGTGGACAAGATCCCATGAACATTTAAGCTGAAATACAGGCTTCTCTAACAACAGTGTTACAGTCTGAATATTCCTATTCTGGAAAGGATTTATATTTTATTTTATTTATTTGTTTATTTATTTATTTATTGCTTTTGCTTTTTTGATTGCCTAGACTATTTCTTAGAACTGGAGCCAATCACATTTCAGCCCACTGTTCTCATGAATCACCTCTCAGGGCAGAGAAACGAGACCCACGCGCTGAACTGCAGTTAGTGCAATTTATTACACACACAAAGAAAACAACACAAGTCCCAAGAAATGCACGAAAACAAAGTCCAAAATCAGACACTAAGGAAAAACTTACAGGTGAAGATGATTTCAGATAAACTCACCAGAGCGGGAATTGGGCTCTGGTGGCAGATGACAGGGTGGGAGTGTCTGGAAGAGGAGGTAAGGCACCTCTCTCCTGTAGGCGGACTCGTCGCCGTTGGAGATGAGCCCGATGAGGGTGGTGTCGTCCGCAAACTTGATCAACTTGACAGACTGGTGGCTGGAGGTGCAGGAGTTGGTGTAAAGGGAGAAGAGTAGGGGGGAAAGTACACAGCCCTGGGGTGATCCGGTGCTGATGCTAGTATAGTCTGAGACAGTCTTTCCCAGCCGCACATGCTGCCTCCGGTCCGTCAGGAAGTCGATGATCCACCTGCAGAGGGAGTCAGGCACGTTGAGCAGGGACAGCTTGTCCCGGAGCAGAGCGGGGCGGATGGTGTTGAATGCGGAGCTGAAGTCCACAAACAGGATCCTGGCGTAGGTTCCCGGGGAGTCCAGGTGCTGCAGGATGGAGTGGAGGGCCAGGTTGACTGCATCGTCTACAGACCTGTTGGCTCGGTAGGCAAACTGCAGCGGGTCCAGGAGAGGGGTGGTGATGGACTTGAGGTGGGACAGGACCAGGCGCTCAAAGGACTTCATGACTACAGAGGTGAGCGCTACAGGTCTGTAGTCATTAAGTCCAGTGATCCGTGGCTTCTTGGGGACAGGGATGATGGTGGAGGATTTGAGGCAGGATGGCACGTGGCATAACTTAAGGGAGGTGTTAAAAATGTCTGTGAATACAGGAGCCAGCTGTTTCGCACAGAGTCTCAGGGTGGAGGGAGACACGCCGTCTGGGCCGGGGGCCTTGCGCGGGTTCAGTCTGGAAAACTGTTTGAGCACATCCTGCTCACTGATGATAAGGGGAGGGGGGGAGGAGGGGGGGGTGCCTTAAATGAAGTAGGGAATGTGGAGGCTGTGGAGCTGGAGGGAGGGGGGGAGTTGGACACAGATGACGAGGTGTCAAAACGGGCATAGTGTTGGGACAGTCTCTGACAAAGGGCTTTGTCATCCTGACCTTTAGGAGCCTTAGGTCGATAGTTGGTGATTTGCCTCAGTCCTCTCCACACGGAAGCCGAATCATTAGCAGTGAACTGCTGCTGGAGTCTCTCTGAGTACACAGATTTAGCCCTCTTCAGCTCTCTGTTAAACCGGTATTTAACCTCCCTGTAGCAGTCCCTGTCTCCACTTTTCAGCGCTGCTTCCTTCTCCTTCCTGATCTGTCTGAGCTTAGCTGTGAACCAGGGTTTGTCATTAGAGTAACTCACCCTGGTGCGTGATGGAAGAATGTTCTCTTCACAAAAGTGGATATATGAGTTCACAGTGTCCGTGTACTCATCCAGATCATGCGTGGCTCCTTTAAGCATGCCCCAGTCAGATATTTCCATGCACGTTTCCAGCTTCTCCTCAGCATCACTGGTCCGTATCTTCGTAGTGCTCACAACAGGTTTAGTGAGCTTCAATCTCTGTCTGTATGTGGGAATGAGGTGAACCATCACGTGATCAGATAATCCCAGCGCAGCTCGAGGGACAGCGCGATATGCGTCTTTCACTGTGGTGTAACAGTGATCCAGTGTGTTTAATCCTCTGGTGGGGCATTTAATAAACTGTTTGTAGCGGGGGAGATCGTGGCTCAGATTGCACTGATTAAAGTCGCCAGCCACAATAATCAGCGAGTCTGGAAAACTCCGCTCTGTGTGTTGAATGTGATCCGCGAGCACGCGCTGAGCTTCGCGCGTGTCCGCGTCGGGAGGGGCGTACACAGCGATCATTATGAAAGAAGCAAACTCCCGCGGGGAATAGAAGGGCTTGCAATTGATAACAAGAAATTCCAAGGCAGGAGAACAGTGTTTGGAAATTACCGTTACATCAGAGCACCAGATGCAGTTGATGTAGAAGCAGACTCCGCCTCCTGTGGTCTTGCCGGAAAGCTCTGTGTCACGATCAGCACGGAAGAGCTGGAAGCCGTCGAGGCGCAGCGCGCTGTCCGGTATATTTTCCCGGAGCCAGGTCTCAGTAAAGCAGAGGACAGCTGAGGAGGCGAGGTCCTTAAAACGCATCAGCAGTCTCAGTTCATCCACCTTGTTAGAGAGAGAGTTGGTATTGGACAGAAATATGCCAGGCAGCGCCGTTCGCGAGCCTCTCCTGCGAAGTCGCACGAGAGCGCCCGCTCGTCTTCCTCTCTTCCGCCGTCTCACTTTCCGAGCCAAACAATAAACCAGATCGGCGGCAGGGGCTAGAAAAACTGGGAGGAGGTCCGTGGGGGTGAAAGTCCTGATATTTAAAAGTTCTTCACGGGTATAAGTGCAAGCAGACACACAATTGACAAACAAAAACAAACAAAGAGCGCAGCGAAGCACCATGTCGACCACCACCACTCCATTCACGCTCTCCCAGGTCTTCTTTGGTCCGCGGGCTGCAAGAGCTTCATCCACAAAACTCTGGATGAAGTCGGCAGCCCACTCCTCCTCCAGGCTTGGTGACCCCACTGCCAATCTCCCTTTAATTGGCGGAGGCCGGCGCGCCGGGGACATAATGAGCTCCAGTTGAGTGAAACACAAAAACAAAAAAAACCAAAACAAAATCTACTAACTACAGCAGATGGGTCTCAACTGGCGGCAATCTTCTGTCATGAATCGCCTTTTAGGGCAGAAAAACGAGACCCACGCGCTGAATTGCAGTTAGTGCAATTTATTACACATACAAAGAAAACAACACAAGTCCCAAGAAGTGCACGAAAACAAAGTCCAAAATCAGACACTAAGGAAAAACTTACAGGTGAAGATGATTTCAGATAAACTCACCAGAGCAGGAATTGGGCTCTGGTGGCAATGAGGAAGAGAGTAAAACAAGACTGCTGCAGTGAGGAAACAATATGACAGTCTTTAAATAGCAGGGGAACAATAGACAGCAGGTACGTGGCACATGAGTGAGCAGGTGACCTGATTAAGCAACTACTCACAGGTGAGACGACTAGTGAGCAGATGACAGGGTGGGAGTGTCTGGAAGAGGAGGTAAGGCAGTCATGTCACATAGAAACAAAAATATAAATCCTAAACTACAGGAACTGACAAAATAATACTAATACTAAAGACATAAATAACTAACAGAATGATAAACCACCAAGGAGACATCATAACTCAATACACAGGAAAACAACACAAAGCTGGAAAAATACAGAAAATGTTCAGAAATAAATTAAGAGCCTGAGCCCGGTGAAACACTGCGCTCAGCCTCATGGCACCTGTGCTGTGAGAGAAAATATGGTGAGCAACAGTCAGGGAAACAAGCAAAAGTATGGAACCAGAGATCATTTCTACCCAGCCTAAAAAGAAAAACTTATTGTGTAGGAGTCATTGTCGATTGCCAGTGTATAATGTAGCTTCTGTTTGTCCTGTCCTCAACTTTGCAATGTGTGTGATTCTGGTCAGGAGAGGAGGGGCACAACCCTTTCAACAGTTTTGAATTTGTACCATTTTTAAACATTAGTTGCCAGGATTACATAATTTAGTTTAGTTTATTGGTTTATTTGTCAGGGACCGTGTACAGAAAAAACATTAAACACAGGGTAAAGATGCTCTGTCCCAGATTATAGTGTTCTCACTAATTTCCATCTGTAGTCCCTTTAATGTTCCTTTAAACCAAGGCAGTCATTATGAAAATCATTTTAAACTCACCATATTCGGAACATAAATTCTAATACTGGGGGAAAAAAAACAACTTTCCAAACTTGTTATATTCTTCTGCGAATTGGAGCTCCACCTGATGTTTTATCCCATGTAATACTTGCAGGATGTAATGGATGATATGCAGGATTTGCTGGATCTCAGACAAGATATAATGGAGAGAGTGGATAATGTCCTGAAGAAAGCAATAAATTATCAGAGGAAGTTTGACTGCTACACCCACCTATGGCAAGATGACAGAATTGAGTTTCTCAGCCAGTTTCTCCTCTATGGACGGGTACTGTCAACAGAGGAGATGGACACCTATAGAACAGATATACTTCCTGAGAACCCTCCAAGGATTGATAGCTTTAAAGAACAGGTGACTCTTTTTTTTTTTTTTTTTTTACTTTATATAAAGTTTTTGCAGTTCAAGGCAATTTTTTAAATGTCTATTGTTATCCTGGCTTCACAGATAGATTATTTTGAAGACCTGTATGCTGAAATTTCTCAGCTCGAAGACTCCAGATTGTTTGATGGGTGGTTTCGGGTGGACATCAAGCTATTTAAAGTCAGTCTTCTTAACACTGTAAAAAAATGGAGCTGGCTTTTCAAAGATCACCTTTTGACAAATGTCACTAACAGGTAAACAATTTCTCCATCATGCATTTTCAATCCAAACCAAACTGTGATAACACTTCTTCTCACTGCCGCTTTCCCCTTAGTCTCCAAGAACTGCAAATGTTTATCCAAGCCGCTGTTGAAGGACTAAAATACCCTGTGCTTGAAGACAACCACCATGGATTTGTGGAAGTAATGAGTCACTTGTTGGCCGTCAGAAACCGACAAGAGTCCACTGACAAGATGTTTGAGCCTCTTAGAGACATAATCTTCCTCCTGGAACAGTGTGGCATGACCGTGCCAGAACAAATTTATTCTCAGATGGAGGTATGGAAAGGGATTATTTTACCATGTAATTACAAAATAAATATTTGCACAAATAATCAGTTAATTTTTATTTAATTTGGCCAGATCAAGTAATCCAAATCATTCTCTGTACAGGAACTCCCTGAGAAATGGAGTGGGGCTAAAAAACTGGCCTTAAAAGTGAGACATGAGGTGGAACCCAGGAAGAATGCAGAAGTGATGGTTTTACGTAGACATTGCTCAGATTTTGAGGTGAAAAATCATTCTCAGGTTTTAGTTTTAGATAAACTAGTGCATACTTGTGCATGCCCGTAGAAACCAAGTGTAAGCAAGTATTTCTGCATGCCCGTAGAAAGCAGGTGTAAGCAAGCACGTCAGCACTCGTTCAGTGATGCCAACCTTTGATCTTTGATGGTGTCATAACGAGTCCTATGATTTTTGATGATGTCATAGTGAGTCGTATGATCTTGAGTGATGACTGCCTTTGCTCTTTGATGACTTCATAGTGACTATGATCTTTGATGATGGCACAGCGAGTCCTATGATGCCTGCATTTGAGCTTTGATGATGTTATAGCAAGTCCTTTGATCTTTGATGATGTCATAGCGAGTCCTATGATCATGAGTGATGCCTGTTTGATTTTTGATGATGTCATAGCGAGTCCTATGATCGTGAGTGATGCCTGCCTTTGATCTTTGATGTCCTGTGATCGTGAGTGAGCATGAGTGATGCCTGCCTTTGCTCTTTGATAATGTCATAGTGAGTCCTATGTACATGAGTGATGCCTGCCTTTGATCACACAGATTTTCTTGACTCAGTCCATACTATGGTGTCTATATGATTTTATATAGACATCATAGGCATATTATAGGCAATCCTATGTTCTTTTAGCGAGTCCTATGGTTGTGACAGACATCGTCACATTGTGACAGAGATTTCTTGAATTATATATAGAGTGATGATAATTGATGCACATTTTGGAATTTTGTCATCAGAGTAAAATATATCTCTCATTTTTTAGGTGAAGCAAACCGAATTCAGGGAGATGTTTAGAGCAACTGCACCCTTCACTTACAAAGCAGTGTATCCCTACGTTAGTCTGGAGAAAGTAGGAGTTTATGTATTGCTTAATTATGTGATTAAAATAATATTACACTATATGTAATACTTTTTGATAACATTTTTATTGTCTTGTGTTTTCTAGACAGAAAAGGCAATCCAGGATATGGAAAAAGAAGTAGCCGAACTGCAAGAGTCTGCAAATCTTTTTGATGTTTCCATTCCTGACTACAAAGATATCAAGCTTTGCAGACGAGAGATCATAGTACTCAAAAACCTTTGGGACATTGTAGTATATGTGCAAGTAAGAAACTTAATCAGATTCCTCCACGCAGCTCTGTCCTTCGCCCTCCGCTGCCAGGAGTACTTTGTAGGCAAATGTTATTCTTTAAGAATCTTAAAGACAACCAAAGCCCTCATCCCTCTAATGCACTACCCGTATAACCAAATGCTTTGTGCTGGCTGCCCTCTCAAGGGCTTTTTAAATTTCGAGTGCCCTGTATGGTTTAAATGTTCCCGTTAAATGCCCTCAATCCATTGACCCCTCTACATGTGTCTTTATCTGTACAGAGTAGTGTGGAAAACTGGACAATGACCAAATGGAGGGAGATAAACGTGGACCAGATGGATGCAGAATTGAGGAGGTTTGCCAAGGTGAGGTCACCAACAGTGCTACATCACACCAGCTCATCTCTCCTGCTGTCTAACTGTCACGCACCGTTGCTGTTTGTAACAGATGCCCCTAATAACTAATCATGTTTACTTACCTTCTGTTTGTGTAGGACATCCGGAATCTTGACAAAGAAGCTCGCGTGTGGAATGTGTATTCTGGATTAGACCTTTATGTAAAGAACCTGCTGACGTCACTGCGGGCTGTTAGTCAACTGCAGAATCTGGCAATAAGAGAACGCCATTGGGTGCAGCTGATTTGCACAATACAGGTGCATAAATCAACCCTGCAGATTATACTACAGAATAGCATTTTTCTTGTATGATTTAAATGTTATAATCTGTATTTTATTTACTTTGATAACAGATTAACTTCACTGTGACAGACAGCACCACCTTGGAGGACCTCCTGGCATTGCAGCTCCATTTGTTTGAAGATGAAGTTCGCAACATAGTGGATAAGGCAGTCAAAGAAATGGCCATAGAGAAGGTTTTTCTTCAAATATAAATAAATCAGCATCATTTATTTTTGCAGTTTTTGTGAACACAATTTACCATTTCAGCATGTTTTGACTTTAAAGAATTTTTCTGAACTAAACCAAGTCTCCTTATAATGGCTGATGTGCACATCTATATCAAATTTGGACTTTGTATTGATACACTAAGGACTCAGTAGAGAAATATCAAAGTTTGCATTGAACAGAGTTTTTATTATTAAACATCTAACATCAATATGGTGCCCATCACTGTGTTTTTCAGGTTGTAACAGAAATCGGTCAAACTTGGGCATCAATGGAGCTTTCATATGAAGAACATGTCCAAACCTCTGTGCCACTGCTCAAATGTGATGAGGAGCTTATTGAAACACTAGAGGACCATCAGGTACATTTAAGTTACTCTACAACACTTAGGGCCGTATTACAATGACTGGGTCGGTTGATCAGTTGTCACTGACACAGAATGCATTTATGGGCGTTTCCAAGGTCATTTCCTTATCACAACAGCATAAAAACAAACTTTCTGGTGGCGCATGACGCAAAGAGTCATGTACAAATTTTGTAGTATTATTATATATTATATGTATATTATTGTACATATTACATTATATTATACATATTATTACATTATATTATTATATTATTACATATGTACAAATATGAAGTATTTGTACAACAGTATTTGTACAAAAGTACAAATATTTGGGAATGTGGCTAGACAACACTCTGTCCTTTTCAAACCACATTGACAGACTACAGTCCAAGGTCAAATTGAAAATTGGTTTTCTCTATAGAATGCACTCCTCTTTCACCTTTTCTGCCAGGCAAATACTGGTTCAAATGACCATCCTTCCCATGTTTGATGATGGTGACATCATTTATAGAATAGCATGTAAAGGCTCGCTACAAAATCTTGATGTCCTTTACCACTCTGCCATACAAATGCTCCCTTCAGAACACAGCATTGCACTCTATATTCCTCTCTTAATTGGCCACCAATATATGTCCATCCATCTCTCCATCCATTTTCTACCACTTTTCTGGAGGTCCATGTCGTAGAGGCAGCAGCCCAAGCAGAGAAGCCCACACTTCCCTCTCCCCAGCCACCTGCTCCAGCTCTTCAGAGAGGATACCAAGACGTTCCCAGGCCAGCTAGGAGAGGTAGTCTCTCCAGCGAGTCCTGGGTCTGCCCCGGGATCTCCTCACAGTGGGACGAGCCCGAAACACCTCAAGTGGGAGGTGTCCAGGAGGCATCCTGATCAGATGCCCATACCACCTCAACTGGCTCCTTTTGATGTGGAGGAGCAGCGGTTCTACTCTGAGCCTCTCCCGGATGACTGAACAACTCACCCTATCTCTAAGGGTGAGTCCAGCAATCCTATGAAGAAAGCTCATTTCAGCTGCTTGTATCCGCAATCTCATTCTTTCGGTCATTACCCAAAGCTCATGACCATAGGTGAGAGTTGGAACGTAGATTGACCGATAAATTGACAGCTTTGCTTTAGAGCTCAGCTCCCTCTTCACCACAGCAGACCAGTACAACATCCACGCCACTGCAGAAGCTGCTCTGCTCGGTCTATCAATCTCTCACTCCATTCTCCCCTCACTCGTGAATGAGACCCCGAGATACTTAAACTCCTCCACTTGGGGCAGGAGCTTGTCCCCAACCCGGAGAGGACAATCCACCTTTTTCCAGCTGAACACCATGGACTCAGACTTGGAGGTGCTGATTCTCATCCCAGCTACTTCACATTCAGTAGCAAACAATCTCAGCAAGACCTGTAGGTCATTGCTCGGTGAAGCCAACAGGACGACATCATCTACAAACAGCAGAGATGAAATCCTGTGGTCACCAAGCATGACTCCCTCTGATCGTTGGCTGCGCCTTGGCTGAGTCCAACTCTCACTGGAAACGAGTTTGACTGGGTATTGGCAATATGGACCAAACTCTTGCAACGGTCGTATAGGGACCGGATAGCTTGTAACAATGAGCCCAATACCCCATACTCCTGAAGCACCCCCACAAGAAATCATGAGGGAAGCGGTTGAGTGCTTTCTCCAAGTCCACAAAACACATGTGGACTGGTTGGGAAAACTCCTACGATCCCTCGAGGATTTTCGAGAGGGTAAAGAGTTGGTCCGATGTGTCACGGCCAGGACGAAAACCACATTGTTCCTCCTGAATTCGAGGTTTGACCAGCGGTCGGACTCTCCTCTCCAGTACCCTGGCATAGATCTTCCCAGGGAGGCTGAGAAATGTGATCCCCTTAAAGCTGGAACACACCCTCCGGTCTCTCTTTTTAAAAAGAGGAACCACCACCCCGGTTTGCCATGCCAAAAGTACTGTCCCCGACCTCCACGCAATGCTGCAGAGGCATGGCAGCCATGATGGCCCTACAACATACAGACCCTTGAGTTACTCAGGGCGAATCTTGTCCACCCCCTGGAGTCCAGCCACCAAAGAGTTTTTAACCACTTCGGCGACCTCAGCTCCTGTGATGGGTGAGTCGTCCCCCATCCTCAAGCTCTGCTTCTTCTGTCGAAGGCGTGTCAGTGGGATTGACGAGATCCTCGAATATTCCCTCCACCGCCTGACGATGTCCCCAGTCAAAGTCAGCAGCGCCCCATCCGCACCATACACAGTGTGGACAGGGAGCTGCTTCCCGCTTCTGAGCCGCCGGACAGTTTGACAGAATGTCTTCGAGGCCGACCAAAAGTCTTGTTCCATGGCCTCACCAAATTCCTCTCACACCCGAGTTTTTGCTTCAGCAACCACCCGAGCTGGACTCCACTTTGCCTGCCGGTACACCTCAGCTGCTTCAGGAGTCCCACGAGCCAACCTAGTTCGATAGGACTCCTTCACCTCAATGGCTCCCCTCACCACTGGTGTCCACCACTTGGTTTGGGAGTTGCCACCACGAGATGCACCAATGACTTTGTGGCCACAGCTCTGGGCAGCTGCTTCAACAAAGGAGGTGGAAAATATGGCCGATTCAGACTCCATGTCTCCAGACTCCTTCGGAAAGAAGTCGTGGTTGTTCCCGTTCCAAAATCCAGCTGTCCTAAAACAGTAAACGACTTTAGACCAGTTGCTTTGACTTCAATTTTAATGAAAATTTTTGAAAAACTGGTCAGATGTGAGGTCCTAAAGCAGACTGAGCATGCATTGGATCCTCTGCAGTTTGCCTATAGGCCTCACAGAGGAGTGGAGGATGCCACTGTCACTCTATTTAACATGCTTTTTAAACATCTGGATTTTAATGGGACACACGCCAGGCTTTTATTTGTGGACTTTTCCTCCGCTTTTAATACAATCCAACCTCATATCTTAGTTGAAAGGCTCCTGCAACAATTTGATTTGAGCAATAATCTGGTGGGTTGGATTCTGGATTTCTTAACCAACAGGACGCAGAGAGTAAGGGTCAATGGTACATTGTCTGACCTAAAGTGCTCTTCTACTGGCTCTCCTCAGGGGTGTGTGTTGTCACCACTACTCTTCATCCTGTACACAAACATGTGTCGGAGCAGACATGACAACAGACACATTATAAAGTATGCTGATGACTCAGTGATTGTCAGTCTCCTCCAGGATGGTGAGAGTGGCCACGGCCCAGTAGTTGATGATTTTGTTCACTGGTGTGAGGATTCCTACCTGCAGCTGAATACGACAAAAACTAAAGACATGATTATTGACTTTAGGAGGAAAACTCCCAGGCACAAAGTCACCGTACTAAAAGGCCAGACCACCGAATGTGTACAATCCTACAAATATCTTGGGGCGATTATTGATAGTAATTTAAACTTTGAAGAGAACTGTGAAAGGGTGTGCAAAAAGGGTCAGCAACATTTGCATTGCTTGAGAAAACTTGCACGCTTCCAAATTGACCGAACCATAATGACAATGTTTTATCGGGCTTTTATTGAATCTGTTTTATCCTTTTCTTTAGTGTCATGGCTTGGTCAGATAAAACTGAAACAGAGGAAATCCTTGGATCAGGTAGTTAGATGGTCCAGTCGTTTGCTTGGTGAGTCACAGCTGAGCCTGACATCCCTGTACACCAGACAAGTACAGAGGATGGTTTCCTCCATTTTAAATGATGACTCCCACCCTTTGCACTGCAACTTTCAGCTTCTTCCCTCAAGACGGAGGTTTGCTGTCCCAAAAAGTAAAACCCAGTGCTACAAAAACAGCTTTGTTCCTGCTGCTGTCAAAGAGTTGAACAAGCTGTAACAATACATTGCACATAATTTAGGTACCTATTTATTAACTCTATTTTATATTTACTTATTTTTGTAGGATGTTACTTGGGTTCTAAATATTTTATTGGGTTTTAGACCTTTGAGTTTTTAACCTCTTTGACTAGTTTTTAACTTTTAATATGACCCTTCTCTCTTACCTCTGATTTTTCTCCCATCTCTTTGTCTTTTTATACCCTGATTGATGGAGCCTTGAGTATTTTTATCATGTTTATAGTCAGCTTCATGTGTGCCTGTGTTTGTGTCTATGTTGAATGTAATTTGTGGCTTGTAAATATGGATGTCACCAGACTGCAAAACAAATCTACCTACGGGTACAAATAAAGTAACCTGAACCTGAAAGTTCTTCTGGAAGTGGGAGTTGAAGACCTCCCGGACAGGGGCCTCGGCCAGATGTTCCCACCTCGGCCAGATGACCCTCACTACACGTTTAGGTCTACTGGGTCTGAGTGGCGTCCACCCCTACCATCGGATCCAGCTCACCACCAGGTGGTGATCAGTTGACAGCTCTGCACTTCTTTTTACCCGAGTGTCCAAGACATATGGTTGCAAGTCTGATGACACAATAACAAAATCGATCATCTACCTGCGACCTAGGTTGTCCTGGTGCCAGGTACACATATGGACACCCTTATGTTTGAACATGGTGTTTGTTATGAACAGACTTTGGTTGGCACAGAAGTCCAATAACTGAACACCATTCGGGTTCAGATCAGGTAGACCGTTCCTCCCAATAACACCCCTCCACGTTTCACTGTCATTGTTCAGATGTGCATTGAAGTCCCCCAGTAGTACAATGAAGTCTCCAAGAGGAGCACTCTCCAGCACCCCAGTCAGAGACTCCAAAAAGGGTGGATACTCTGAACCATCACTTGGTGCATAGGCACAAATGATGGTCAGGACCCATTTCCCAACCCAAAGGCGTAGGGAAACAACCCTTTCATCCATCAGGGAGAACTCCAATGTCGAGGCAGCAAGGCGGGCGGATACAAGAATACCCACCCCTGCTCATAGCCTCTCCCCTGGGGCAACTCCAGAGTAGGCCAAGCTCCAGCCCCTCTCCAGGAAACTGGTTCCAGAACCAGAGCTGTGCGTTGAGGTGAGTCCAGCTATATCTAGCTAATATCTCTCAACCTCATGCACCAACTTCAGCTCCTTCCCCACCAGAAAGGTAGTATTCCACATCCCAAAAGCCAGTTTTGAAAGCCGGGGATCAGACCGCCAAAGTCTCTGTCTTCGACCGTCACCTGATCCACATAGCATCAGACTCCCATGGTCCTTCCTGCTGTTATTGAGCCTGCTGGAGGGCGGACTCATGTAGTTCCTTTGGGCTGAATCCGCTCTGATCCTATGGGCAGAAACCCAGCCACCAGGCGCTAGCCATTGAGCACCTTCCCCAGGCCTGGCTTCAGGGCGGGGCCTCGGTAACCCCATACCGGGCGGGGTACACTGAATCGTTGATTTTTTTTGGTCATCATGGGAGTCTGTTGGATCACTCTTAGTCTGGCCCTTCACCCAGGACCAGTTTGTCTTGGGAGACCCCACCAGAGTCATATTGCCCTGGACAACACAGCTCCTGGGATCACTAGGGCACGCAAACCCCCCACCACAGTAAGGTAGCAATCCATGGGGCCATCATTATATGTTTGCCGTAAAATTCACTGGTTTATGTTAATATACAAAACTGTCCTTGGTTCCCCCCCCCACTCACTTGAAGTGTTGCACACTTCATCCTCTGTATACAACATCCGTTCTGCAAATTTAATTTGGTTGACAGTCCCTATAACAAAATCGTCAATAGGTTTGTCATCCTTTCAGTATGCTGCAGCCAGAGACTGGAATGACCTACAAAAAACACTCAAGTTGGATGCTTTCATCTCTAAAGCAGCTTTTAAAACTATGATCACGAACCATGTTAAGGAAGAATGCTGCTGTCACTCAGACTGCTAGACGTAAACCAACCTGTCCTCTTTGGCTACCTTTATGTATATATTTTAGCCATGTCTATGTAATGTCTTGTGATAGTGTGTTTTGTTTTAGCTGTTATTATGACTGTATGTATTTTAACTCTGTCTTGTAAATGTTTCTTTTATATACAGTGGCATGAAAAAGTGTTTGCCCCCTTCCTGATTTCTGATTTTTTTTATATGTTAGTTGATGCCCAGTTAGTTATTTTACAATGAACAAGGATGGACTGAAGAATCAGCTGAATGGTTTAATGTGTGTGCACGGATGCAACACACAGACATGAATGGGTTTGAAACTTTAGGAAAAGAGGATGATGCCTGTGCAGACTTTCATAAACGTTAATTAACTTTGATAAACTTTCATTAACGATGGCACGGAGTGACTTCTGTGCCATCATTTCCTCCATTCCTTTCCTCTCCCCTCTGCGGCAACCCCGGCCACGAAGCGAGCCCACTTTCGGTGACTTCTGCCGGCCCCTGATGGGTGGCAATTGGGGAGCTTGGTGGTGGAGAACCGCAATCCTTGGCGCGGTGCGGGCACCAGCTGGAAACCCGGGGCACTCAGTCCAGGCAGATGTGTGGACGCATCTCCTGTCTCTGTGGGGAGTTACAGTGAAAAGTAAAACGCTCCGCACTCCTTGTTCATTCATTTATTCTCCTAAAAATAAACACATTAATCCCTAATAAGGCCGTGATGAAAATGAAAATGGGAATGGAATACAACTCATCAGACTAACACGCCGCCCCTTCCCCTCACCGCACATCACAGTGCCTGTTCATTCATTCATTCCCCTAAAAAAGTCCTACATTAATGCCTAGTCTAAATACTCCAATGGTAAGACCACAATTAAAATGAGAGTGTAGATGGAATAAAAAAAACTAGTGTGTGATCATCATACTGTATAATTAAAATGATGGGCAATTATATGATGACTGTTGCAACTCTCTATATTAAAATAAAATCAGTGCATGCTCCTCATGAGCTCTGGAGCTGCACGATTTCAAAACACGCCACTGAATTGTCATTAAACAATGTGCTTCTGACGATAGACCTCCTTTTTCCTGATCTAAAGCAGATTCTCATGGAATGCACTATAATAGTAATGTGCATTAGATTGTTCGCTGCCACACCGCTTTGAAATGATTCTCCTCCTCCCAGCACATAGCAGGTGCACTGTCTACTGGTAATTTGATGGCGTGACGCAAAGCATAAAAAACAGACAATGCGCTGACAGGAACTAACAAAAACACTGGGGTATGGTGGAAAGTCTATCAGAAAAATGCACAGATGACTGTCAAAATAGGGCCCTTAGTGCGTGAGCTCTCAAAGGAGGAAATATCTTTAATTACTGTAAAGAAGTTTACTCAATAGAGGAAATTCTGCAAAAATGGTTCCCCGGCTGTTTTAGAGTGTTTAACAGTGTTGTTGAAACTAGAGAAGGTCCCTTTGAGTTTTTGGAGTTATAGCTCCTAAAGAACACAATACATTATTTTATTACTGTAATAAATAATATACTTTGAACCACTGGAACGGGTGCTCACGGAAGATCTTGCTAAACTGGACCAGTTCTGCAAAATCTGGCGCCTAAAACCAAGCCCAGCAAAAACCGTCTCCAGTGTATTTCATCTCCACAATGCAAAAGCTGCCAGAGAACTAAACATCCACCTGAGCGGACTCAAGCTTAAGCATGCCCCAAATCCAACTTATCTTGGAGTGACCCTTGATAGGACCTTATCCTTCAAGGAACATCTAAAGTGGACGGCTGCTAAGGTGAAAGTACGAAACAACCTGCTCTGCAAGCTCACTGGTGCAAAATGGGGGGCGGCAGTCTCCACCCTGCGCACCTCAGCACTGGCCCTTTCATACTCTGTAGCAGAATATTGTGCCCCTGTCTGGTCCAGGTCATCTTACACACACCATGTAGACACCCAGCTCAACTCAACCATGAGAACTATAACTGGAACAATCCGCTCAACACCACTCCCCTGGCTCTCTGTACTGTCAAACATAGCCCCTCCACACATCCGGCGAGCAGCATTAACTCAAAGGATGCTCCAAAAAGTTAAAGATTTTCCTCACTTACCAATCCATGCAGATATCTACACCCCACCCACTGCCCGACTTTCATCCAGACGGCCGATTTGGAAAAACCCTCCCCCAGCTGACTTTACCATCCAGACAGCTTGGCAAGAGGAATGGGAGACCAAGGAGGTCCCAAACAAACAGCTGGTGATAAACCCCAACCAACAGGTCCCGGGCACCAACCTCCCAAGGAGACAGTGGTCTACACTCAATCGCTTCAGGACTGGACATGGCCCCTGCTTGGCCAGCCTTCACAGATGGGGCAGTAGCCCTAGCCCACTGTGCGCATGTGGAGAGGAGCAAACTATGGAACACATCATAGAGGCTTGCCCGCTCCAAAGACTGGAAGGAGGATTACACACCCTCCATACAGCAAACCAGGAGGCAACTGCTTGGCTTAAGGACTTTGCATTCGCTAAATAAATAAATATTACTGTAATTACTGCATTACTGTAGCAATCTCTGAAAATTAATGAACTTAAAGGCTTCTACCTTAGGTTAGATTAGTTATATTGCCATCTCCAGTGTTTTAGAACTTGGCATCCCAATTAACTGAAATGTGTTTATGAATAAATAGGTTTTATAATTAGGAATTTCCTGACCTGATCTCAAATATCAGATTGGGTGCCCGATCAAGGCTTTTGTGACTTGATCGGTATCAGGGTCACGAGGTTCATCTCCATCCAAGTCTGTTGTTTTCCATCAGCCAGTTATTTTATGTCAGCCAGCTTTACAGCGTTTTGGCAGGGAAGGTGTTTCCAAGCTGTGTGGAATACTTTGTAAGTTTTGAGGTGTCAAGCAAATATATGGCATTGATTTTTTTTTTTTAATAACTAATGTACTTCATGGTGTTTATGTTGTAAGAATGTGTTGTAAAAAATGTATGTGTCAGATTGTGACTTGGTATCAGCTGATAATCAAATGACTGAGATCAGAGCGGGGTAAAAAAATGTAATCGGGGCATCCCAATTCATAATATGTATCTGGCTGTAAACATGTGGCCAGGTGGTAGTGTGAGTGACTTGAGTCTTACATTTTATCAAAAATTCATTAGATATACTATCAGTATGCTCTTTTTTCCTCTGTGTCCTTTAGGTTCAGCTCCAGAATGTCCTTCAGAGCAAGCATGTAGATCACTTCCTGTTCCAGGTAGTGGACCTTCAAAAAAAACTGACTGTGGCAGATGCCGTCCTCATGATCTGGATGGAGATCCAAAGGACGTGGACCTATCTTGAAAGCATTTTCAAAGGCTGTGATGACATTTGTCGTCAGCTTCCTGAAGATAGCCACAGATTTCAAGCAATAAATGCTGAATTCCAGGTCTGCACCCATATAGTCATGTGGTTCTGCAAAGTACATTGTTGTTGCTGTAGTCATTTGCATTTTTGTTCTCTTAGGAGTTAATGCTGGATAGTGTCAAGACTAAAAATGTCATTGAAGCCACCAACAAAGCTCATCTGTTTGAAAAGTTAGAGGACCTACAGAAAAGGTTCCTTTAAATTTAATTAAACATTAATTATACTGTAGCTAGGTTCTCTGCTTACCATTCATTTATGTTCATTCCAACAGGCTTGCCTTATGTGAAAAGGCTCTTGGAGAATACCTGGAGACAAAGAGACTTGCCTTTCCACGATTCTACTTTATTTCCACTGCCGATCTGCTGGACATCCTTTCTAAAGGCAGTCACCCTAGAGAAGTAAATTTCACTTTATTTCTGTTTTGTTTAGCATTTAGCTAGTGTCACAACTAGGTTTGGATATACTTGAAATAGCAGTAAGGACATGCTGATTAATGATTCGTTGTGTTTTGTAGGTAACTGTCCATCTGTCAAAATTTTTTGACAACATGTCTGATCTCGAGTTCGCCAAAAATAAACAGCTGGACAATCCCAAACTTGCTGTGGGCATGTACAGCAAAGAGCGAGAATATGTCCCATTCCAGATAGAGTGTGGCTGTCATGGGCCAGTGAGTGTCACCATTCTTATTAGCTACCAGATTTCACAAGAAACTTAACACTGGTTTAAAAAATACTTCCATCAGGTGGAAGCATGGCTTACTTCACTTGAGGAGACCATGAAGGAGTCCATCAGAGGTCACCTGTCTGATGCTGTATCTGTGTACGAGGACAGACCCAGAGAACAGTGGATTCTTGACTTCCCTGCTCAAGTTACTCTCACTGGTTCCCAAATCTGGTGGAGTAATGATATGGAACTCGTCTTTAAAAGACTGGGGGAAGGATTTGAGACTGCACTAAAAGAATACAACAAAAAACAGGTAGGCCTGCATCTTATATCAGCCGTCAAATTTTAATTAATAGCAGCTTTGAATGGAAAGCTGTATTTTGTGGTACATGAGTTTTGTGAAGATGAGGGGGTTATTTGATGTAATATTATTTATATTCTCGGCTATATTGTATGCTATATTTGCATATGCTGTGCATTTCTCCTGACCTGTGCTGTGCTCTGAGGCCTCATCGTGGGCTATGCTCAGAGTTGTTTTATCACTCCTGTCAGTTTCATCAGCGCTATTAAAGGTTAGCATGTCCTTGGCTGCTGTTTGAATAATCTCTCTCACTTCAACCCACTCATTGCACTGATTGGATCTGCTGTCATACAAGAACAGCGACAAATGAAGTCCAGTAGTGTTTTAGCTAAAACAGGAACACAAGTGATTTTAATTTACTGGAGAAATGATCAAAGTTCACATCACATGTTTACCATGCATTGTCTGCATGTATGGTGAATGGTATTTATACTGTATATACATATTTATAATAGTACAAGTGAGGCAGTAAACCAGAACCAAACTGTGTTATGTTAAATTGTAACAAATTCCTTTCCATATTTAGATTTTAAATGCTACATCATTTTCCTTACTATCTCTAAGCATTTCATCTTTTTTTTCTGTTCAGATTTTCCAACTCAACTTGTTGATTGGCAAGCTGCTGGGTGAGCTGAGCTCCAGTGACCGACAGAAGATCATGACTATATGCACCTTTGATGTCCATGCTAGAGACGTTGTTGCCAACCTCATCAATCAAAAAGTTGGCATACTTAATTTTCTCTACTCTATATTTATCATTTCATTTTTCCTTTGACATTAGCAAAGGAGGTGTTTACTTGCAGGCTTATTAAAGAACATAATCAAATTTGTTAAAAAATAGTGTGAGAAGGATAAAAAGGACATCTATGAAGTGTTGTTTGCTGGGCAGGACTAGAACGAAATACTGAATCTAATGATCTGTAACATGCCTATGAGTATCTGTGTCCCATATTTCATTGAGAATTAGTGATAGCCATGTGCCTTCACAGGCTACAAGTTCCCAGTCTTTCCAGTGGCTTTCCCAGCTTCGACATTACTGGAATGAACAGCTTCACCACTGCTATATCAACATATGTGACGCTCAGTTCCTTTACTCCTATGAGTATCTTGGAAATACTCCACGTCTGGTCATCACTCCTCTCACAGACAGGTAACAATATATGCATACGTGTACAGATAAAAATCACATTGAGCATTGCTAACCAATAAATGTGTTTTTCTCTTTGTGCTATTACCACATTTAGGTGCTTCATCACTTTGACCCAATCACTCCACCTGACCATGAGTGGAGCCCCAGCAGGTCCTGCTGGAACAGGGAAGACTGAGACCACTAAAGATTTGGGCAAAGCTCTGGGTGTCATGGTGTACATCTTCAACTGTTCTGAACAGATGGACTACAAGGTGTGCTATTCAGCCAATGAGAGTTTTTAGTTCATTCCAACAAAGCTGAAAGGAGCTAATGCGATGGCATGGTGTCCATCGTCCATCCGTCTGTCTGTCCGTCTGTGTCAGTCCATCCGTATTTCACAGAAATCACCACTTCTCCTGGGCAATTGTCCCAGTGGTCGCCAAACTCACTCACAATGATCCTCAAGTGGGTCTGCGTCCAAGTTGAGCTCAAGGTCAAGGTCAAAGGTCAGGAGATTTGAGCAGTCCCAGGGCGATTTCATCAGGCCAGAATGTGCTACTCCATTATTGACGGTCTGGTTTAATTGTTAATATTGGCCACACAGATGTTTATGTAGATGATGTAGATGTTTTAGTAAGACATACTGTATGTTTAATGCTAAATATATTTTATGTCTGTGTTAAGTCAATTGGAAACATCTACAAGGGTCTGGCCCAGACTGGAGCATGGGGCTGCTTTGATGAATTCAATCGTATCCCTGTAGATGTTCTGTCGGTTGTTGCAGTGCAGGTTAAAGCCATTCAGGATGCCATTCGCTCTAAAAAGAAAAGGTGAGTAATTCAAGGCTTAGAGTGTTTTTTTGTCTTTTCTAATGTTGATTTTGTTTAGAATATTGTTATACTTTATAGGTTCCAGTTCCTTGATAAGGATATTGACTTAAAACACTCGGTTGGGATTTTCATAACCATGAACCCTGGTTATGCAGGCAGGACAGAATTACCCGAGAATCTCAAGGCTCTTTTCAGGTAGGAACTGTATGACGTGTAAATCTGGGCATTTGTTTCTCCGGCTCCCATTCATTGTTTTTGTAGGCTTCGCAGTACACTGTGGTTGCAGACGTGTTTTAACAGATTGGGCACTTGTCATCTGCTCCTTCATTTGTATAAAATTAAGGTCCTGTACATTTTATGTAAATGACATGTAGGCATCACAGGGTGTTTGTTTCAAAGAACTCGTGCAAAAAATGTAAACTCTTATCAACTGAACACTTTCTTTCTTGCCTCAGATGTGTCCAGAAACACATTTTCTGTTTAGTTCTGAACATTGAGGAGAGAGTTTACTGCAGAGCGACCATGATTCATGTGGGTATAATACTTAGACAACCCACTGGATACTCGTATAGCTGGCATCATATGTCAGTCATTTGATGGGACTCTGCTTTTTGCACCCATACATGCCTGTCCCTTGTCCAATGTTGAGAAGTGCTGCAACCCTTTTTCGGTTAAAAAAAATGCCATGCTGGACATTACTTTCTCTTTAGTATGTCTTTATTCAGCACTAAGTTGTGCATTGTCTGTGTCCTACTGCAGGCCCTGTGCAATGGTGGTGCCTGACACTGAGCTGATTTGTGAGATTATGTTGGTGGCTGAGGGTTTCCGCTGTGCTAAGCTTTTAGCCAGAAAGTTCATCGCTCTGTACAACCTCTGCAAAGAGCTGCTCTCTAAACAGGTATGAGAAAATCATTTAGAGCCCTGTTCTGTTTTATAGTTCAACAAGAACAGAGGTCAACAGTAATAAATCTTTACTAGCTTAACCTTAGGAGCATATCAAAATGTGAAGGCATCCAATAAATCTTAGAATTTTTGTTTGATTTATGGTAAGTGTACATACAGAAAGACGTTTTTTCTCATTTGTTTATTAGGACCACTATGACTGGGGTTTACGTGCTGTTAAGTCTGTCCTGGTTCTAGCAGGGGCACTAAGGAGAAAAGACCAGACAAGAGCAGAGGATCAGGTGACTTGATATGTTGTACACGGCATTTGATAATGTCGCTGAAACAGAGCATTCTCTCTATGAAAAAAAAATAAAATCATTTTTACTTTTAGGTGCTGATGCGTGCTCTGAGGGACTTCAACATGTCCAAAATTGTGAGTGAGGATGTGACTATCTTCTTGGGCCTGCTGGGAGACCTTTTCCCAGGTCTGGAGGTGGAGAGAGAGAAAGACTGTGAATTTGAAAAAGCCGCCCGGAAGACAATACTGGAGCTCCGACTACAGCCGGAAGAAACATTCATCCTCAAGGTTTGAGATGAGTTAGTATATGTCTTACTATAAAACTGATGAGGAAAAAGGACTTCCTGTAAACATGTTTAGTTTTGTCAGGTTTTGCAA
The DNA here is from genome assembly GCA_020510985.1 of Pholidichthys leucotaenia. NCBI lineage: Eukaryota > Metazoa > Chordata > Actinopteri > Cichliformes > Pholidichthyidae > Pholidichthys > Pholidichthys leucotaenia. The sequence goes on from CM035849.1 coordinate 165,274,185, forward strand.
CTGGAGGAACTCATGGCGGTGCGCCACTCTGTCTTTGTTGTTGGAAATGCTGGCACTGGGAAAAGTCAAGTTAGTCTTTTACTGTACAACAAATGTAAAGATAAATCTTAATTTTATTCCATATATAGTAAGTGTGAGATCGGCATGTTTTACAGATATTAAGAGTTCTCCATAAAACGTATGCAAACTTGAAGAGGAAGCCTGTATGGAATGACCTCAATCCAAAGGCAATAGACAGAGATGAATTGTTTGGCTTCATCCATCCTGCAACTCGAGAGTGGAAGGATGGTAAACAGAACTAAATTTAAATAAATATAACTCAATTAGAACACTAAGAACAAGTCAAATTCATACTGCGCTGATGCGAAAGTACTGAAGTTCTAGTAACTTTCAGTCTGTTGTTCTTTGCACCCGTTATTCCCCGTGTAAGGCTTGCTTTCATCATTGATGCGGGAGCAGGCCAACATCTCCCACCTTGGGCCTAAGTGGATTGTTTTGGATGGAGACATTGATCCAATGTGGATTGAATCACTCAACACAGTGATGGATGATAACAAGGTACCTCCCTCCTGTTCACTCATACACTATTGTACAACACATAGAAACCAAGGTGGTTTGGATGGGGGGGGGGGGTGTTTCTTTCCCCCTGCTTCAGCAATCACCTCCTGAAGTGTCAGTACGTGGAGGTCCTTTTCCCGAGCAATGAATCATGTCACAGTTGTCTTATGTTTTCAAAAATTCTAACGCAAGTCATTCCTGATGAGATATGGAGGTGTTTCCTTATAGATTGGGTGGCATCTTGTCAATTTTTATGGCCATTTTAATGCTGTGATATTTGGAAAAATTATGTTCTGTAATATGATTTAGGTCCTGACTCTGGTCAGTAATGAACGTGTGGCACTTTCCTCATCCATGAGATTGGTGTTTGAAATCAGTCACCTAAGGATGGCCACTCCTGCCACGGTTTCCAGAGCAGGAATCCTCTACATTAACCAACAGGACCTGGGCTGGAACCCGTGAGTTTCACAGAAAAAAAAAAATTAAAAAAATAAAATTTAGATAATTTCAAACATTTTTCAACTGTGATTATGCCTTATTTTATCAACTATATTACTGCTCAGATGTGTTGCCAGCTGGATTGACCAACGGACACGACAGACAGAAAGGGCCCACCTCACTGTGCTGTTTGATAAGTATGTTCCGCGATGTGTAGAACAGATGAAAAACACTTTCAAGACGATCACCCCAATCCCAGAGATCTCTATGGTGCAGGTAGATAACACAGACTGCATGCACAATGCCTTTAATACAAGAGAATTACTAAATGGTAATAACTGTCTCCTCATTAAGATGCTCTGCACTTTGCTCGACTGCCTTCTAACACCAGAAAATATTCCACCTGAATCCCCCCGTGAGATCTATGAGACCTATTTCACATTCGCCTGCATATGGGCTTTTGGTGGGGCTCTATATGAAGACCAGGTAATAATTCAGCGTTTTCTAAATTTGAAGGTTTATTTTTTGTGCATTTATTGTGCACATTTAGTTAGGACAGAGACAGGAAATGGGATGAAGAATAGAGGCGAGACATCACAGGAAGGGTTGCTCTGGCTGAGAGTCAAACCAGAGATAACTATAGATGAGCAACATGCTTTTGTGATATGGGTGTCATCCAGTAGGCCACTGGACATCCCAATTTAGTTTAATGGTAATTTAAAAAAATGATTATAGTATATTATATGCAGTAGGTGATTTGAGGGAGGATGCCATCCTCCTTGTTAGCCTGCCATTCCCCCATCCCCATAAAAAGAGCAACGATAGTTTACAGAAGAAAAGAGTAAAATTCAGTAAAACTGAATGGCAGTGTGAGTGTAGTTTTTGCTCTGATTGTGGCATTTTAAGATTGTTCTGCAGTGTTAAGTCCTTTACAATATAGGTCTGGTGTTCTGACATTTTAGCATACTTTGTCAGAATAGCATACCTATGTTATGATGTTCCAGTAGGTACATTTAAGCTAACAGAAAAGAATACTAGTTTAATACAGTGGTATGATGTTCTGATAGGTTAATTTACATTAACAGAATGGCATACCTATAGTTTACTACAGTGGTAGACCTAAACAAGACAATCAATCATACATTCACATACAAAAAAACCCTCAGACGTCAATAAATTATAGTTACACAAAAACAATCTATATACCACTAATTTTCTCCAGTACGACATGTTTTTTTTTAACAATTTATATATCACTTTATTTTCTCCAGTACAACAGGTTTTTTTTGTTTTTTTTTTTTTACATTTTTTTTTAAATTTTAAGTTAACTGCACTCTAACTACCGATATGTGACTCTATACAGTTATGGTGTATAGGAGCGGTGCCTATCTCTGTTTCTCTGACCCTAGGCCACACAGCCTACTGTAAACAGTGAAAGCTACAGTGGGAGGTCAGTCCTCTGGTAGCTCTGTGCATTAACTTTCCTTTCCCTTTTCTATTATGCTGAGCACCAAGCTAGAAGGTGGAAAGCACCATTTTTATATGGTCTTTGAACCCACGACCTCCCGGTTGTGGGGCAGATGCTCTACCACTAGGCCACCACTTTGGTATCTATACAGTTATAACATTACATAATTGCTTACCTTTGGTCAGCTGCATGAAGTCTCTGGCAGTATGCTGAAATGATGGGCTTTTGCACAGTACCATGTATTTCTATTGCACGCATGCATGCTTATGCGCAGTAACCCAGGATATGCTGTTCTGATAGGTATGCCAAAATGTCAGAATACCGGGGCCATACCATGGCCCTGAGGCACTAGAGCAGGGGTCACCAACGCGGTGCCCGCGGGCACCATGTCGCCTGCTTGGACCACATGAGTCGCCCGCAGGCCTGTTCTAAAAATAGCACAACTCGCAAGTGAGCTGCGTCTAAGATGTAATTTTTTCTGCCGCTATTTTTTAAAATCACACTTGCATTTATATAGATTTTAAAATGACAACGTCTTAAAAATAAAAAAAAAAAAGAAAATATGTTTATTATACGTAAAGTTAAGGTGAACTCTGACCTAGTTCAAAGGTCAGTATTGTGCGCATGACAAAACCTTCGCGCTTGTGGAGAGTAAGCTACCGGGCAGTGAAGATGGTGAGCGGAGTGCAGTTTCCCTAGCCCAAAAACATGGCAAAAAAAAAAAAAGACAGAAAATTTATCATTTTCAAAGTGAGCGGGAGGAAGAGTTCTTTTTTCCTACCGTGAAAGGAAGCTGCGTGTGTTTCATTTGCGGGGCGACGGCGAAGCGGCACTATGTGGACCCTGTTCTCAATAAAGTTTTGGGAAAAAAAAAAACTTCAATACGCGTCATGAAACTGCTGCCCACTCTTTTTTTTTTTGTACCCGTAGATAGATTTGTTCTGCAGTCCGGTGACAAGCCACCAGCTGCCGGTTGCTGCGTGCGCAAGCGCCCCTTAACTCCCTAACCTGCATGTTTTTGGCATGTAGGAGGAAACCCACGCAAACACGGGAAGAACATGCAAACTCCACACAGATCACTGTTGGCCGGGGGCAGGGATCAAACCCACGATCCCCGCGATCCCGCGGCCGAGGGTAAACTGCTGCCGCGGTGCTGGTTATTACTCCAGCATGATTCTTGGCAAGAACTGTATGGATATAATTCCAGTGAAGAAGAACACACAAAAGTGTGTTTATTAAATGTAACAGATTTTGAGCAGAATTGCAGCAGATTTGTTCAGTTAAAAATGTGATAAGATTTATTTAATATGAAAGTTGATTTTTCTTAAATGTTGCATAACTTTTTCAAACATGGTTCAACATAGTTCATGAATTAAAAGGGTTTAGTTTTTTATGGTTAAAAGGGACTGGTGAAAACTGGACATTTTTTTAATGAAATGTAGAAGTGATCATCTGAACAATTGCTGAGATTAATAAAAATAAAGTGTTGAATATTGATCTTGTCTGTTACCCACTCTAAGTTATTGATAATTATTTATTTATGTGTATATACAGTATATATACAGTATATATATACAGTATATACAATTTGTTATTTTAGAGGAGTGTGTCAAGTTGGTGCCCTTCACATGACTCGATACCCATGGAGTAGGTCTTGGTTTCAAAAAGGTTGGTGACCCCTGCACTAGAAGAATGTTTGTTCTTTTTAAAAATGTTTATTTTATTATTATTATTATTATTATTATTATTATTATTATTATTATTAAATGTTGTTAAAAATGTTGAAAATTTATGAGATAGAAGTTGCAAATTTAACAAAAAAAAGACAAAAAATAAAATGTATTTATGGTTCAGTGAAAGGACTAGCTGTTACAATCCCTGATGTTTGCACCACTCCTGAGTCTGTGGAGAGTTCTTGAGAGATGGCTTCTATAAGGCTTCACCACCGGGACACATTGTCAGCTGTGTATCTCAGCATCACAGGGTGTTTTGGACATTTATCACAAGACACCCTCCACTGAGGCAGGCCCACCACAGGTTGAACAAGCCTGGGTATGTGTCCTGTGGTTTAGCTGTTTGCCTTAGAAGCCCAGATGGTATCACTCCTTTTCATTCCCAGCCAGCAACTGGTCCTCTCTTTTACTTCTTTTTACTTCTTTTTTTAGATTTGATTGGCAGTTGGCAACCAGCTTACAGGTGCATTACCACCACGTACTTCACGCTATATCATCACTCTATCTGGTCAGGAGCTGTAGTCCTTCTATCATCATTGCTGTGTCTAATCGAACCTCAACTCTTCAGACATCACTCTTCTTCATCTCTTCTTCTTCTTCTTTTAGATTTGATTGGCGGTTGGCAACCAGCCTAAAGGTGCATTACCGCCACTTACTTGATTCTTCTTCTTCTTTTAGATTTGATTGGCGGTTGGCAACCAGCTTACAGGTGCATTACTGCCACGTACTTCACTCTATATCATCACGCTATCTGGTCAGGAGCTGTAGTCCTTCTATCATCATTGCTGTGTCCAATCAAACCTCAGCTCTTATCGTCAGACATCACTCTTCTTTGTCTCCTTGTACTTCACTCTATATCATCACTCTATCTGGTCAGGAGCTGTAGTCCTTCTATCATCATTGCTGTGTCCAATCGAACCTCAACTCTATCTTCAGACATCACTCTTCCTCGTCTCCTCGTACTTCACTCTATATAATCACTTCACTCTATATCATCACTCTACACATCTTGGCCGTGGATAGGACTACCAAACCTCTATTAAAGGCCTTTGTCTGGTCCACTTACTCTATCTTCTGACATTACTCTTCTTCGTCTCCTTGTACTTCACTCTATATCATCGCTCTACACATCTTGGCCGTGGCAACTGCCACAACTGGTCCTCTCGGTGGCGTCAACCAACTTTTGATAGCCCATAGATCATAGAAGAAATAGATCATAGGAAATGATCCATAGGCTATATGATGTCGTAGACATCCTATATGATGTCATAGACATCATAGACCCACATGATCCTGTATGATATCATAGACTTCTCACATGATGTCATAGACAGACTATTAAATGCCGGGATCCTTTGATGTTGACAATTAAAAATGCTGGAATCCTTTGATGTTGACGATTCCATGAGTTAGTTGCTTTGATGCCAGAATCCTTTGATGTGACTCCCTCCGCCGGGGCAGACCCACCACAGGCTGATCAAACCTGGGTGTGTGTCCCGTGGTTTAGCTGTTTGCCCTAGAAGCCCAAATGATGTCCTCCTTTTCATCCACAGCCAATAACTGGTCCTCTCGGCGGTGTCGGCCAGCACTTTAATTGCCCGTCTGTAATCCTGTCCCCTGATCCCAATCTCACTGAGCAGCTTTACAGTTGTTGTGGCTACGAAGCCCCTGCATCCCACGTCCACCAGGCGCACCTTTATCTTCCAGCCTCTGTCCTCTGCCTCAGCTGCTAAGTTGGAATACCGCAGCTTCTTACGCTCATAAGCTTCCTCAACAGCAGCCTCCCAGGGTACTGTCAACTCAATAATATAGGCGAGCTTAGATGAATTAGACCAGAGGGCGTGATCTGGTCGCAGGGTGGTCGTTGCGATCTCTGGAGGGAAAATGAGCCTTTGATCCAAGTTAGCTCGCATCTGCCAATCCCTGGCTGCGTTCAGTGGACCAAGATCAGGGAGTAAGGGACTGGTTCTCAGCCTGGCCCCCGTTTGAACAAATGATGGTAGGTGTCGGCGCACATTCTGGTTGTCGAAGGGTTGTGAGTTCATGGATACTCTCTTGCATTCAAGTTTATCAGCTAGACACCTGATGACCTGGTTGTGTTTCCACATGTATCTACCTTGAGTGAGGCTAGTCCTGCAACAAACCAAGATGTGCTTGAGTGTTGCTGGGGCTGTACACAGAGGGCGAGATGGATCCTTTCCAAGCCACAGCTGCAGATTTGTGGGAGAGGGCAGCACATCATATGCAGCTCGGATGATGAAGCTCTGTTGGATTCCATGCCCCAGAGTTCTCTCCATGTGATTTTCCTCTTTTCGACACCCTCCCACCTTGTCCATTGACCCTGTTTGGCTTGTGCTATGGCTTTGGCCCTTCTGGCTGCTTCCTCCTGTTGACGCACCTCCTCTACTACCATAGCTCGGCGTTCAGCTGGAGAAGCCTTTTGCCACAGAGGTGCCACTGTTCCAAAGCCAAGGCCTCCTCTACCTTGTTGGATATGTCCCACCACATCACGATGGAGGAGCACAGATTTGGCCTGTAGTACAGCCATGTTTGGGGTCCACTTCTTCCCTGTTGCCAGGGTAGGAGCAGGACCCCTTACTACAGGGTCCCAGGAGTTGGCGAGCGACATGTCCAGCTTCACCTTGGCACATTTGAATTCCTCAACCAGGCTAGACAATGGCAGTGACAGGGCTCCATCGCTGTAGAGTCCAGTGCTGCTGAGACATTTTGGGAGGCCAAGCCACTTCCTCACATAATAGCTCACTAGCCTTTCCAGACGCTGAGCATGGGTCAGGGAGACATCATACATGGTCAGCGGCCACAGGAGTCTGGGCAACAGCCCAAAGTGGAGGCACCAGGTCTTCAGTTTCCCTGGAAGTGCGGTGTTATTAATCTGCCTGAGGCCGTTAGCTGTGTCCTGCCGGAGTTGTTCAAGTTGTTAGGTGTCTGAGATCTGTGTTATACCATCGTCCGAGGCTCTTGATGGGTTTCTCTAAGACTGTGTGGATTGGTTCATTACTAATGTGGAACCGCACTCCCGTAAGTTGTCCTTTAACAATGGAGTTGCTGCGAGATTTGCTTGGCTTAAACTCCGTTCTTGCCCACTGGATGTTCTCCTGGAGTTTCTGCAGCAAACATCTAGTGCATGGTTTTGTTGCTGTGATGAAGGTCATATCATCCATGTATGCTCTAATTGGCGGAAGACGCAGGCCACTCTTGGTCCTCTCACCACCCACTACTCAACGGGATGCCCGTATGATAATTTCCATTGCCATATTTATTATTGATGTATCAATGAAGTTGTTTCTTTGCAGGAATGTAGCGAGCCATTGGGCCAGAACACTGAAGATCTTTCCCTCTACATTCAGCAGGCTGATCTGGCGAAACTGGCTGATGGATGAAGCATTCTTCTCTTTGGGGATCAGGATGCCTCCCACTCTTCGCCATGCCTTCAGTACCACTCCCTTCTGCCAGGCTACCTTCATCAACTTCCAGAGGTATTTAAGGGCTCCAGGGGTGTTCTTATAGAGCCTATACGGGATATCATTGGGCCCAGGGGCTGATGCTGATCTTGCCTGCTTCACGGTCTTCTCCACCTCACTCCACGTGGGGGGCCTTATGTCCATTTGCTGCTCAAGTGCTGGCCTTGGTGGCATGTCATTTGGGATGGTGACTGGCTCATGCCTCCGATCGTCAGAGCAAGTCTTCCTCAGGTGCTCTTCCAGATCTTTTATGGGCACTCTAAGGCTCCCACTCTTCTCTCGGTCAAACAGGCTTTTGACAAAGCTGTAGGGATTGCTGTAGAATAGGGTCCTTGACTGTTCTTTCCTCTTGCATTGCCATCTGAGGTGTTCTGCCCTCCGCAGCTTTGTCAGTCGTTGCTTTATTTCAGTCTGCAAGTCATCAAGTCCCACTCTTTTTGTCTCTGTGGCTTTCTTCCAACGCTTTCTCAGTTGTCTCCTTTCTTTCACAAAATTTTTCAATTTCCCACTGTCTCCTGGACTTCAGCTGGTCCACAGGGGCTTTCTGCTGCCTCAGTGTCCTGCCCCTTACCCCAAACCTCTCTGTACCATAGCTGTAGATGATGGATCCCATGTTCTCCAGCTTTCTTTCAACAGGACCCTTCTCTTGTTACAGTAGGAGGACCAGATCTGAGTCAATGGTCTCCCATTCTCTCCTCTGGCTGGATTTAGGCCACTGGATCTGAGGTTTCCCTCCTTCCATCTTCCTTTCCCTTGCTGGCAATGGTTGATTGAACCTTGTGTTGGAGACTGTTGCTGAGTGTTGTGAACTGGGCTCTGAGCTAGGGACTGGTGTTAGCTGTGGCTGGCTATGCTCCGGGCTGGAGACTACTGCTGGCTGTAACTGGCTTGGCTCTGGACCAGACACAAGTGTTGGCTGTGGCTGTCTTGGCTCTGGGCTGACACTGTTGCTGGCTGTGACTGCTTGGGCTCCGGGCTAGAGACTGCAGGATGGCCCATGTGAAGCTGAGCCTCATCTGAGGTGCTGACACCCTGAGAACTGTGGGGGTTCTCCTGCCTCTGGGCTTCACTCGACTTATTTGGCATACTTCTTAAGAAGTATTGGTCAATGGTCAATAGTATTAGTTAATTTGTGTGGGGAAAAGATAATCAATTAATCACAAAAAGTAGCAAATTTATAGGAAAAAGGTTAAAATAATATTTATATATAAGAAAAAAGTTATAAGTTTACAAGAAAAATCTCACAAATTTGTATAAAATGTGAAATTTATGAAAGAAAAGAAGTAAAAAATGTATACAAATGTCCAGTTATTCTTGTAAATTTGCAAATTTTTTCTTGTAAATTTCTGACTTCATTCTTGGAAATATGTTTTTTTTCCTTCATTTGTGAGTTCTTTTTTCTCTCATGAATTTGTAACTTTTTTCTCGTAAATTTAGGACTTGCTTACAATAAATTTGTGACCTTTTTTATTGTAAATTAGCATATTTTATCATATTTTTGCACCTGTATTCTTACATATTTGTACTTAATTTACATTTATACCTTACCTGATGATAACCTGATGACCCCCTTGTTAAAAATAACACATCCCCTACTGGTTACTGTAAATACATTGTGAGCTTAAGTTCTGAAGAGCATATTTTGTGGACATTTATGTGACTTATATTGTAGGTTTTATTAATCCCTTTGACAAATAAATATGTTGAAGACAGTTCTGATAAGACACCATTCATCACTTACAATTGCAATTAAAATCATTCAATCCCAACTGCAAATTAGGTTTAATGGCAAAATGTACAAACTAGAAAATTCCCAGCGGAAATTTTGAGAGTGTGCCGCTACCGTCCTGTTTGTGGTTTTAAGCTGTGAGGACCTAGTGTTAAAATAAAATAATTGATATTAGAAAGGTCTAGATAACACCATGTTATACCTGCATTCAAATCTGGGCACACCAAAGTAATCTAAACTGTGTATTATTTGGAGGGACTTTTATTTTGAAAATTAGTGTAACATCCTGTTGAGAGTGAGTTAAATTTCTTTCAGCTAAGGTTTGAAGTTGCTGTCATATAAAATAATAAAGTTAAGTCATGAACCATTGCAGGAATAAACAGGCTGATTCAAGTATGTAGTGACTTTTATTTTGAAAAGCCATTATAGGGTAAATCACTGTGATCATACAATTCTAATGGTAAATGGATATGCTAGTTACTGTACGTTTGATTTTCAAATGTGGGAATATTACAGGCACTGTATAACCTTAGGGTTTTTTTAAGCTTTTATTTTAAAAGGCTGTATGACTTCCTGTTATGATTTGCTTAATTATTTCCAGCTGCAATTTGAAGTTCATATCACAGAAGTAGTAGTTTTGAAAGCCTGCTACAAGCAAGTGCATTGTGATCATCCAATGACAGCCATTAACTAAAGTGGTGGTGATAGTACCTCACATTTTTCAAATTCGTGCACAACCAGGCAAGGCACTATTTATCCATCCATCCATCCATCTTCTACCGCTTTTCCGGAGGTCCGGGTCGCGGAGGCAGCAGTTCAAGCAGAGAAGCCCAGACTTCCCTCTCCCCAGCCACCTGCTCCAGCTCTTCAGAGGGGATACCAAGGCGTTCCCAGACTAGCTGGGAGACATAGTCTCTCCACCGAGTCCTGGGTCTGCCCCGGGGTCTCCTCCCAGTGGGACGTGCCTGAAACACCTCAAGTGGGAGGCGTCCAGGAGGCATCCTAATCAGATGCCCATACCACCTCAACTGACTCCTTTCAATGTGGAGGAGCAGCGGTTCTACTCTGAGCCTCTCCCGGATGACTGAGCTCCTCACCCTATCTCTGAGGGTGAGTCCAGCAATCCTACGGAGAAAGCTCATTTCAGCCGCTTGTATCCGCGATCTCATTCTTTCGGTCATTACCCAAAGCTCGTGACCATAGGTGAGAGTAGGAACGTAGATTGACTGGTAAATCGACAGCTTTGCCTTAGAACTAAGCTCCCTCTTCACCACAACAGACCGGTACAACGTCCGCATCACTGCAGATGCTGCTCCAATCCGTCTGTCGATCTCTCGCTCCATTTTCCCCTCACTCGTGAACAAGACCCCAAGATACTTAAACTCCTCCACTTGGGGCAGGAGCCTGTCCCCAACCCGGAGAGGACAATCCACCTTTTTCCGGCTGAGGACCATGGACTCGGACTTGGAGGTGCTGATTCTCATCCCAGCCGCTTCACACTCAGCGGCAAACCGTCCCAGCAAGAGCTGTAGGTCATTGCTGGATGAAGCCAACAGGACAACATCATCTGCAAACAACAGAGATGAGATCCTGTGGTCACCAAGCATGACACCCTCCATTCCCTGGCTGCGCCTAGAAATCCTGTCCATAAAAATTATGAACAGGACCGGTGACAAAGGGCAGCCCTGGCGGAGTCCAACTCTCACTGGGAATGACTCCGACCGAGTGTTGGCAATGCGAACTAAACTCTCACAACGGTCGTACAGAGACCGAATAGCTCGTAACAACAAGCCCGATACCCCATACTCCCGAAGCACCCCCCACAAAAATCCACGAGGGACGCGGTCAAATGCCTTCTCCAAGTCCACAAAACACATGTAAACTGGTTGGGCAAACTCCCACGAACCCTCAAGAATTCTCGAGAGGGTAAAGAGCTGGTCCGATGTGCCACGGCCAGGACGAAAACCACATTGCTCCTCCTGAATCCGAGGTTCGACCAACGGCCGGACTCTCCTCTCCAGTACCTTGGCATAGACCTTCCCAGGGAGGCTGAGGAGTGTGATCCCTCTAAAGTTGGAGCACACCCTCCGGTCCCCTTTTTTGAAGAGAGGAACCACCACCCCGGTTTGCCATGCCAAAGGCACTGCCCCCGACCTCCACGCAATGTTGCAGAGGCGTGTCAACCATGACAACCCAACAACATCCAGGGCCTTGAGGTACTCGGGGCGAATCTCGTCCACCCCCGGGGCCCGGCCACCAAGGAGATTTTTAACCACCTTGGCGACCTCAGCCCCTGTGATAGGCGAGTCATCCCCCTCGTCCCCAAACCCTGCTTCCTCTGTGGAAGGCGTATCAGTGGGATTGAGGAGATCCTCAAAGTATTCCTTCCACCGCCCGACGATATCCCCAGTTGAAGTCAACAGTGTCCCATCCGCACCATACACAGTGTGGACGGGGAGCTGCTTTCCCCTCCTGAGCCGCCGAACAGTTTGCCAGAATCTCTTTGAAGCCGACCGAAAGTCTTGTTCCATGGCCTCACCGAACTCCTCCCATACCCGGGTTTTTGCTTCAGCAACCACCCGAGCTGCACTCCGCTTGGCCTGCCGGTACACCTCAGCTGCTTCGGGAGTCCCACAAGCCAACCAAGCTTGATAGGACTCCTTCTTCAGCTTAATGGCCCCCCTCACCACTGGTGTCCACCACTTGGTTCGGGGGTTGCCACCACGAGATGCACCGACCACCTTGCGGCCGCAGCTCTGGGCTGCCGCTTCAACAACAGAGGTGGAGAACATGGCCCATTCAGACTCCATGTCTCCAGACTCCCTCGGAATGTGGTTGAAGTTCTTCCGGAGGTGGGAGTTGAAGACCTCCCGGACAGGGGCCTCAGCCAGACGCTCCCAGCACACCCTCACTATACGTTTGGGTCTACCAGGTCTGAATGGCTTCCTCCCCTGCCATCGGATCCAACTCACCACCAGGTGGTGATCAGTTGACAGCTCTGCACCTCTCTTTACTCGGGTGTCCAAGACATACGGTCGCAGGTCTGATGATACGATAACAAAATCGATCATCGACCTGCGGCCTAGGGTGTCCTGGTGCCAGGTGCACATATGGACACCCTTATGCTTGAACATGGTGTTCGTTATAGACAGACTGTGGTTAGCACAGAAGTCCAATAACTGAACACCACTCGGGTTCAGATCGGGCAGGCCGTTCCTCCCAATCACCCCCCTCCAGGTTTCACTGTCGTTGCCCACATGCGCATTGAAGTCCCCCAGTAGGACAATGGAGTCTCCAGGAGGAGCACCCTCCAGCACCCCAGTCACAGACTCCAAAAAGGGTGGGTACTCTGAAACATCATTTGGTGCATAGGCACAAATGATGGTCAGGACCCGTTTCCCAACCCGAAGGCGCAGGGAAGCAACCCTTTCGTCCACCGGGGAAAACTCCAATATAGAGGCAGCAAGGTGGGGCGATACAAGAATACCTACCCCTGCTCGTCGCCTCTCGCCCGGGGCAACTCCAGAAAAGGCCAAGCTCCAGCCCCTCTCCAGGAGACTGGTTCCGGAACCGGAGCTGTGTGTTGAGGTGAGGCCGACTATATCTAGCCGGTATCGCTCAATCTCGTACACCAGCTCAGGCTCCTTCCCCACCAGAGAGGTGACATTCCACGTACCAAAAGCCAGTTTAGAAAGCTTGGGATCAGTCCGCCAAGGTCTCCGCCTTTGACTGCCACCTAATCCACATAGCACCGGACTTCCATGATCCCTCCTGCAGGTGGTGAACCTACTGGAGGGCGGACCCATGTAACTCCTTCGGGCTGAGCCCGGCTGGGTCCCATGGGTGGAAACCCGGCCACCAGACGCTAGCCTTCGAGCCCCTCCCCCAGGCCTGGCTCCAGGGTGGGGCCCCGGTAACCCCATACCGGGCGGGGTACACTGAATCCTTGATATACAATTTATCATGAGAGTCTGTTGGATCGTTCTTCGTCTGGCCCTTCACCCAGGACCAGTTTGTCTTGGGAGACCCTATCAGAGGCAAATTGCCCCGGACAACATAGCTCCTGGGATCACTGGGGCACGCAAACCCCCCCACCACGATAAGGTGACGATCCATGAGGGGGGCACTATTTAAATTTATTAAATTTTTGGAGCTTTTATTTTGAAAGTCTTCAAAAAAATCATGTAGTCAGTACTGTGTCACTCTGACTAACTGAAGGTTGAACCAAGTGTCTGTCATAAAGTCTGATAGATTACCAGAGCACTGAAGGCTGTTGATTTAGTTCAGTAGCTCTCAGAGATATCCCATTCATTTCAGTAGAGAAGCTGGTATTGGTCATTTTATCATGAATATTTCAGTTACAGAGTGAAAAATATAAAATCTAAATAGAAAGAAAACATAATTTTAATCAAGTCAGACATTTTGATATATATATATACACTACCGTTCAAAAGTTTGGGGTCACCCAGACAATTTTGTGTTTTCTATGAAAAGTCACACTTTTATTTACCACCATGAGTTGTAAAATGAATAGAAAATATAGTCAAGACATTGACAAGGTTAGAAATAATGATTTATATTTGAAATAATTTTTTTCCTTCAGACTTTGCTTTCGTCAAAGAATCCTCCATTTGCAGCAATTACAGCATTGCAGACCTTTGGCATTCTAGCTGTTAATTTGTTGAGGTAATCTGGAGAATTCTGACGCAGTGAGCAAACACATTGTACCATTAGAACACTGGAGTGATAGTTGCTGGAAATGGGCCTCTATACGCCTATGTAGATATTGCACCACAAACCAGACATTTGCAGCTAGAATAGTCATTTACCACATTAGCAATGTATAGAGTGTATTTCTGATTAGTTTAAAGTTATCTTCATTGAAAAAAACAGTGCTTTTCTTTCAAAAATAAGGACATTTCTAAGTGACCCCAAACTTTTGAATGGTAGTGTATAATATATATATATATATATATATATATACAGTGGGGCAAAAAAGTATTTAGTCAGCCACCAATTGTGCAAGTTCTCCCACTTAAAAGATGAGAGAGGTCTCCAATTTTCATCATAGGTATACCTCAACTATGAGAGACAAAATGAGAAGAAAAAAAAAATCCAGAAAATCACACTGAAGGATTTTTAATTAATTAATTGGTTAATTCCTCGGTGAAATAAGTATTTGGTCACCTACAAACAAGCATGATTTCTGGCTCTCACAGACCTGTAACTTCTTCTTTAAGAGGCTCCTCTGTCCTCCACTCGTTACCTGTATTAATGGCACCTGTTTGAACTCGTTATCAGTATAAAAGACACCTGTCCACAACCTCAAACAGTCAGACTCCAAACTCCACTATGGCCAAGACCAAAGAGCTGTCAAAGGACACCAGAAACAAAATTGTAGACCTGCACCAGGCTGGGAAGACTGAATCTGCAATAGGTAAACAGCTTGGTGTGAAGAAATCAACTGTGGGAGTAATTATTATAAAATGGAAGACATACAAGACCAGTGATAATCTCCCTCGATCTGGGGCTCCATGCAAGAGCTCACCCCGTGGGGTCAAAATGATCACGAGAAAGGTGAGCAAAAATCCCAGAACCACACGGGGGGACCTAGTGAATGACCTGCAGAGAGCTGGGACCAAAGTAACAAAGGCTACCACTACACCGCCAGGGACTCAAATTCTGCAGTGCCAGACGTGTCCTCCTGCTTAAGCCAGTACATGTCCAGGCCCATCTGAAGTTTGCTAGAGAGCATTTGGATGATCCAGAAGAGGATTGGGAGAATGTCATATGGTCAGATGAAACCAAAATAGAACTTTATTGTAAAAGCTCAACTTGTCATGTTTGGAGGAGAAAGAACACCATACCTACTGTGAAGGATGGGGGTGGAAACATCATGCTTTGGGGCTGTTTTTCTGCAAAGGGACCAGGATGACTGATCCGTGTAAAGGAAAGAATGAATGGGGCCATGTATCGTGAGATTTTGAGTGAAAACCTCCTTCCATCAGCAAGGGCATTGAAGATGAAACATGGCTGGGTCTTTCAGCATGACAATGATCCCAAACACACCGCCCGGGCAACGAAGGAGTGGCTTCGTAAGAAGCATTTCAAGGTCCTGGAGTGGCCTAGCCAGTCTCCAGATCTCAACCCCATAGAAAATCTTTGGAGGGAGTTGAAAGTCCATGTTGCCCAGCGACAGTCCCAAAACATCACTGCTCTAGAGGAGATCTGCATGGAGGAATGGGCCAAAATACCAGCAACAGAGTGTGAAAACCTTGTGAAAACTTACAGAAAACGTTTGACCTCTGTCATTGCCAACAAAGGGTATATAACAAAGTATTGAGATGAACTTTTGTTATTGACCAAATACTTATTTTACCGAGGAATTTACCAATTAATTCATTAAAAATCCTTCAATGTGATTTTCTGGATTTTTTTTCCTCATTTTGTCTCTCATAGTTGAGGTATACCTATGATGAAAATTGGAGACCTCTGTCATCTTTTAAGTGGGAGAACTTGCACAATTGGTCAGAATCAGAATCAAGAATCAGAATCAGGTTTATTGCCATTGTTCATGTAGTACACAAACTAGGAATTTGTCTCGGTACAATGCTGCAACATTAAACATGATAAGATAAGAGAAATAAACTATACATGTAATAAAGTGTAGGATAAGATTAAGTGATACTGGTCAACAGTTAAAATATATATTAGCCAGCAGCAGATACTGTGGAGAACTATATAGTGCAGTCGGTAATGCAGGAAGAAAACAGTGATGATTGACATGAGTCTGGTTGAGCTGCTGTACATGGTGCACGAGAGTCACTTAGTGTTCAGCAGTCTAATGGCAGAGGGGAAGAAGCTGTTCATGTGACGGGAGGTTTTAGTCTGGATGGACCGAAGTCTTCTACTTGGTGGCTGACTAAATACTTTTTTGCCCCACTGTGTGTATATATATATATATATATATATAAAAATATATTTGGGGGTAGTTTAAGCTTGAAGGAATCTAAATTCAGAATGTTCATAATTAACCTTAATTCTGATGCTACTGCTGTCTGACCCACCTCTGCATGGTTAACATAGAAACAGACCCCTTCATCCTTCATTCTCCAGACATACTGCTGATCTATAGGCCCAAAAAGTTGGCTCCAGTTTGCTCAAAACTATATAAATAAGCCAAAGATTTTTGGGGATTCTGTTCTGTGAAGTGATGAAACAAAACTGGAACTTTTCAAGCCTATGGATCAGCAGTATGTTTGGAGGAGAATGAATGAAGCATACACTGAAAAGAACACTATGCCTAAATCGAAGCATGGTGGCAGCACAGTGATGCTCTGGGGCTGCCTCGCTTCCTCTAGTGCTGGAAACCTGCAGTGTGTAGCAAATAAGACGGATTCAGTCAAGTATCAGGAAATCCTGGGAGAAAATGTCATGCCATGTATGGGGCAGCTGAAGCTTGGGCATCATTGAGCCTTCTAACAGAACAATGATCCCAAGCATACCTCAGAGTCCACCAAGGTTTGGTTTCAGAAGAAGTCCTGGAAGATACTAGAGTGGCCATCATAGTCACCTTACTTAAACCCTATTGAAAATTTCTGGTGGGATCTGAAAAAGGCTGTTGCAGCGCGCAAACCCAAGAATATTAGTGAACTGGAGGTCTTTGTTCATAAAGGTGCCTTCATACCAAATGCAAACGGGCCAATTTTTCATGCAGCACGATTACATTATACGTAACTCAATGTAAACACATGAATAGACATGAATTCACCATCTGAGTGAGTTGCAGACAGGCGAAGTTGCCTTTATAACTTCTGTAGCAGTGTTCAACCTACTGTGGAAATCCCCAAAATAACATCATGCTTTAGGTTTACATTATCTGACAGGGGGCTCATCTGAAAAAGTTGTCCCTGTCTTCAAAACTTTCAAAACTACTGTGCACTGCGGCAGCACAGTAACTCACCTTTGGCCATGGGATCCCTGGTTCAAGCCCAGCCCCTGACCAACAGTGATCTGTGTGGAGTTTGCATGTTCTCCCTGTATCTGCGTGGGTTTACTCTGGGGGTTCTCCTGTTTCCTCCCACAGGCCAAAAACATGCAGGTTAGGTTAAGTGGAGACTCTAAAGTGGCCCTAGGTGTGAATGTGTGCGTGAATGGTAAAGGGATAGCGCCGTACTGTGGCTGCTTCATCCATCCAGGTGGATGCCCTCAATTTCCCCTCTGGGGATCAATAAAGTATACAAAATCCAAAAAATGTTTCCGTTGCTAGCTAGCTAGCCTTGTTAGCACGTCTGTGGCAGGAATCTGTGGGTAAAAAACTCCGACATCCTGATTCAGCTGATGAGCTCCCGGTCCTTCTGTCTCCAGGTGCGTGGCAGTCTCATTTTCAAACTAGTTTACTCTCCAGTGTTGATACTTTTTCTCCGGTGGGGCAGAATCTCAAAGCTAGCACGATCCCTAGGACGTAAACATGTGAATGCACGATTTCGCGTGTGCTCACCTCTTGCCATTGACTTTGTATGGATTCACATCATCCGTTTGCGTTTGGTGTGAAGGCACCTTAAGGAATGGGCTACGATTCCTCACAATGCTGCCATAAGCTAGTGTCTGGCTCTGCATCACATTTGCAGCATTTCATAATAGCAAAGGGGTGCTCTGCTGAGCACTAAAGATGCTTGTCATGAAGGGGTTGAATAAGTTTGAAACTGCAGTAGTCATTGAAAGTGGAATTTTGTGTTGAAAGTGGAGAAACCACTTGTAATATTAGTTTGCATTGAGCTGTTTAAATTGATGTTTTTTGATTTGTTTATTGCAAACAGCTGCTAGTTTGTACATTTTGCCAATGAACCTAGTTTGCAGTGGGGGTTGAATAATTTTAATTGCAATTGTATTTTGATGCAATTGCGATTGTAGCTTCAATTCTCCATTCTTTGTCTTGCACATACAGTATACCTTATTGTTATATTTTACTCATAGAACAAAAATTCAGTGTTGATAACACTTACACTGGCTCCCTGTCTGTCAAAGAATAGATTTCAAAATCCTGCTGTTGGTTTATAAAGCTCTGAATGGTTTAGGACCAAAATACATTTCAGATGTGCTAGTCCATTATGAACCACCCAGAGCCCTCAGGTCATCAGGGTCAGGCCTACTATCTGTGCCCAGAGTTAGAACCAAACATAGTGAGGCGTTTAGTTTTTATGTCCCTCACATATGGAACAAACTCCCAGAAAGCATCAGGGCTGCTGAAACTCTCAGCTGCTTTAAATCGAGCTTAAAAATTCTCCTATTTTCCACGGCCTTTCAGTAGCCAACAATGTACTGTAACTTTTATGTCTGTCTTTTGTAACTTTTATTTCTGTCTGTTCTATTTTAACTTGTTTTTGTTTCTCTTTAATTTACTCTTTAGTTTGTTTTTCTATTCATGTTTTTGTTTCTCTTTAATTTATAGTTTGCTTTTAAATTCTTATGTATTCCTTTTGCAGTTTGCTGCAATGCCTTGTTTTTACAGTGGTGTGAAAAACTGTTTGTCCCCTTCCTGATTTCTCATTTTTTGTATGTTTGTCACACTTAAATGTTTCAGATCATCAAACAAATTTAAATATTAGACAAAGATAACACAAGTAAACACAAAGTAGTTTTTAAATGAAGGTGTTTGTTATTAGCAATTTAGCACATGCTTGCGATTTAGCACGTTTTTCTTGGTTTTCTTTGCATTTTCAGATGAAACAAAGAGTCCATCACCACAAAGGTATTGTGGTTTGTTAATCGAGACAATAAATCAAACTCTAGCACTGCCTATTTTTTTAAACAGATGTGAAATCGCTTTATGAGCTTAAAATGATAGCAGGGCCTGGGTAGACAGAGGTAGACCTCTTCAAAAGGGTGGGACTTCCGGGTCACGGATGTATAATTTCTTGTCAAACACTGTGGAAATTAAGGTATCCAAAACAGTACTGCAATTGTCAGAGGGTTGATAGAAAAATACTGTTAATAATTAACGTTACTAGAACACCTTTGAAGCGGAGTGATACATATCCAGTAAAATTGGAGTGTTATTATCACGGATTATAGTACCTCCTGGACTACCTATTGTCCAATCAAATTGCTCGGTCGGAACTAACTGTTGTGTAATTTATTTTAATCATTTCTCCAGCTCTGTGATTATCGAGTTGAGTTTAGTCAGTGGTGGACAAAAGAAATGAAGTCTGTGAAGCTGCCAGCACAAGGGACAGTGTTTGACTATTACCTTGATCACCAAAGCAGACGGTTCCTGCCCTGGAGTGACACTGTGCCACTCTTTGAAGTGGAAACTTACACACCATTACAGGTAAGAAAATACAGTATGAACTATAACTTCTCAGCAAGACTAAGACCTTAAAGAGAGAAACAAACTTTTTGAAGTGGTTCATGGAAATTAACCAAAATTGAACAATGCAGGCATATTAAAAATGTATGTATGCCTCAGTGAACATAATAAGAGAGGGCATAGTCACATTGTGAGGTTATGGCAGGGGTGCTAGAATGGATGATAGGCTTGCCACCCTGTCTGATTACCATCCAGTACTCCCTACACAAGATTGCGTGGGGGTGAAGGCAAGAGCAACAAGGCTTGAGCTATCACCCACACGCTTTTGTCTTTCTTTCTGCTCCTGTGTACAGCTGTGAATGCTCCAAAGGCTCTTGCTGAGCCATAATTAGCGGGGTTTTGTTCTGAGCAAATGATGCTATTATGACAGAATAGTTGTGGTGTTCTGGGGAAATACGAGAAATTATAAATCACATACAATTCACTGAGCACATGTCTGTCAATAAATCACAATCAAAGAAAGCCTTAATAAGCATGTATGTTTTAGCTCTGTGTCTTCCTGCTGTTCCTATGATTGCAGGCTGTTCTGGTACACACAGCAGAGACTGTGCGTCTTCGCTACTTCATGGACTTGTTGCTGGAGAGGAGACAGCCCGTGATGCTTGTGGGGAATGCCGGAGTGGGGAAGACTATGCTTGTCAGGAGCAAGTTAGACAGTCTGCCAGACAGCTACATTACCACAAAAGTACCCTTCAACTACTACACTACCTCCCTCATGCTGCAGGGTGAGGGGTTTTCTGTAATCCAGAGTAGCACATCAAGTAAACTGTGGCACCATCTACTGGCACTGATGAGAGTGAGAAAGTGTGGAGTGAATGCAGACTTTTTAATCTGTCCTATTTCAGTCACTGTAGTCGTTTTAAGACAGTGCTGCTTTTCCAGAATTGGCTTGACATTTTCACCTTTGCCTTTGTTTTTGTAGAAATCCTAGAGCGACCATTAGAGAAAAGAGCAGGCAAAAGTTACTTCCCTGTAGGCAACAGAAGGCTGGTCTACTTCATAGATGACATGAACATTCCAGCTGTCGACAGCTATGGGACAGTGCAATCTCATGCACTTATACGCCAGCATCTGGATTATGGGCACTGGTGAGGAGACTTCTGTCGCTTAAGAACAGTTTGTTTTTAAAACCTCTGTTTTAAATGATAAAAGCCAAAAATCATTGGACAGGATGACAGAATGAAAAATATGAATTAAAAGGTGAACAATATGACCATCAGTTTTTACCAGTCATCAGGGCTTGACATTAACTTTTTTGCTCACCGGCCACTGTGGCTAGTGATTTTCCAAAGACTAGCCACTCAGCCTTTTCACTAGCCACAATTTTGTGGTTGGAAAATTATGTTTAATATGATCATATCTGACTATCACATGCTAAACTTTACTTGAACTAAATTTACAACCTTTTTAAATGTAAATGACCCTTATATATACATAAAAATAGCAAGAGAAACACTGTTTAATTATTAACAACAGTAAGTACTGTAACATAGTCGAGAAAAATATTTTCAATATGAGTGAAATACAGGTAGATCTGGGGTCTGTCCCAATTCTCATTTGTACCTCTTCCTCTTTGCCTACCCACACCCATTGACCCTTGAAATCAAAGGCCAAGGGGTAGGGATTGAAAATAATCCCTATGAATTGGGACACCCCTTTAGGGCTGCACAACATCATCAGTAATTGCTGGTGGATTTAATCTAAAGCTACACTACCTGTTTTCACCAGAACAAAAGAAGAAAAAGAAAACTGATAAGAAAAAAAAGTCTCATCTTGAAGAGAAAAATGTCTCAAATTTAAATGAACAATTCTAATCAGTAGAAAAAGTCAGAAATTTACTAGAAAGAAATCTGTAAATTCAGAGAAAAACTTGAACCCCCTGGAGAGCCGTTTTTGGCCCGTGGGCTGCTGCTAACACTATGTGTGCGCAGATAGTGCTTATGCGAGTTGTAGTTTTGTCGCTTGAGAAAACTATACCCGCCAAAGTGGCTAGTAGGAGTTGCTGTCTTACCTGCCACCGGTGGAATCCACCCTCCAGTGGCAGGCTGACAGGTGTTAATGTCAAGCACTGCCAGTCAAGGAGCTTTTACCCTACATGCCACATTCCCTAATTCCCATGCACATTCATACAGCCTTTATGCTCTTTATTGCATCAGGGGCATCTTGGGGTTCAATAGTGTATCTTATCCAAAACTAGGGCAACTTCGGATTTAATCCTTCATCTTCCCAGAATCTATGATCTGATCCACAGCTGCCTTATTTGAGTCTAAAGCCCCAGTCACATAGACCTTTATGTCTAAATACCAGAGAATGCATTTATCCATATTGTAGTAGATGTGGATGCAGGTGGATAGATGTGGTCAACAAGTAATTTCATGTATACGTATGCATGTACTGTGTGTACTAGTATGTAGTACATCCACACCCAATTGGTATACTTGTTTTGCTCATGTGACCCAAACATATGCTGACATAAATTCTAGTCACACAGACATCACAAACATGAACCCAAAGTACACTTTTCCCCACCTTTGTTTACATGCATTGTACACGGGTAAAGGTCTATGTGACTGAAAAGTGTGCTGGACTTTTTAGCTCATTCCGGCAAAGCCAAAAAGAGCTAATGTGATGTCACGTCGTCTGTCACCCATCTGTCCGTCCATCCACGTTTCATGGAAATCACTAGTCCTCCTAGGCAAACTCACTCGCAATGATCCTCAGGTGGGTCTGCATCCAGATTGTGCTCAAGGTCGAGGTCACCAGTAAGGGGATCTGTGTACTCTTGGGGTGATTGCATCAGGTCGGAATAAGCTACTCCGTTACTGATGGTCTGGTTTCAGTGATGCTCTTCTTAATGTCTTTTTTTCTGCAGGTATGACAGACAGAAACTGACTTTAAAAGAAATATACAACACTCAGTATGTTGCCTGTATGAATCCAACTGCTGGGAGTTTTATCATAAACCCCAGATTACAGGTAGGTTAATCTGTAAAACTGCTCTTAATCTTTTTTGTGATGAAAACTTAACTGTACTATCATACATTTTTCATTTAAAAATACAAAAAAGTCAGTAAAATTTTAGCTTTTTTTCAATTAGCCAGTTGAAAGTGTTTTTCAATTTGCACACAGTTTTGATGAACCACACTTTTTATATGGTAAATCTCAAACTGCAGATACTTCAGTAGTCAATCTTATTTGCAGATTTTTCCTTAGCAATAAAATGTAATGGCAAAAACTGTTTGTACATTTCTCTCGTGATTTAAAATATGACCAATTTATCTTACTGACTTTAACACAAGTTTTTAGTTGACATCATTTGGTTGTATTTTAATGATATAGCCATTACAGTTACTGTTATTTCTCATTTATGCTACTAAATACTTATCTGCAGTTTAAATACATAACTCTAAATTACTAAAAAATGCTGTTGTGCATTTGAAGCTTTGAGGGTTTGCCTCCGTGTAGCATGTGCTCATGCGCATGTGTCTGCATTTCTCTTTTCAGAGACATTTCTCGGTGTTTGCAGTGAATTTCCCTTCATCTGAGGCACAGAAGTCAATATTTGGTCAGATCTTGTGTGGCCATCTGAAGCAGCAGTGTTTTGGTTTGCTGGTTCAGAAGAGTGCTGCAGATGTTGTCCAAGCTGCCATAACCCTTCATCACAAGATGGCTCACAACTTCCTGCCCACTGCCATCAAGTTTCAGTACATATTTAACCTTCGAGACATAGCCAACATCTTTCAGGTAGTGCTCCTCTTGACTGTACTTTACATTTTGATTTATGAATTAAATGTTAATGACATTGTGCATTTAAGGGGATCCTCCTCTCTGGGCCAGAGAATGTGAAAGACAGCACTGACCTGGCAATGTTGTGGCTCCACGAGTCCTGCAGAGTGTACTCGGATAAACTGGTGGACCTCAAAGATCTGCAGCTTTTTCAGAAGCTCCAGATGGAGACTGTGCATGAATGCTTTGAGGTACAATGCTAATATAATAAACTACAGCTCTTCATCTTCCAGTAACAATATCAACCAAACAAATTATCATGTTTGTCTGATTCCAGGGATTGGATGACAAAAGGTTTAAAAAGCAGCCCCTCCTCTATTGTCATTTTGCCCAAATGAGTGAAGAGCCCTCATACACCCTTGTCACAGACTGGTCTGCACTCAGGACCGTCCTCATAGATGCTTTGGAAAGCTACAATGAGCTTCACCCGGCTATGAATCTAGTGCTGTTTGAAGAAGCCATACAGCATGTGTTAGTGTGGCTGATTTCCATTTTGTACTCAAAATATATATCAGTTATTTAGAATATGCAGATAATTAAAGGATCTGTATCTTTAAATACTTTAGATGTGTCTTCAGATGTATCTTTTTTCTTTGCACTGATGTTTTTGTTTAATGTTTGGGGTTAAATGTTATACTTTATATTTCTTACTTGGTGTTTACCTTGTTGAACCTTGGGTCTCAGAGTCACATAATTTCAATTCTGTGTATGTGTTGTACATATGGCAGAATTGACAATAAAATTGACTTTGACTTTGACAACAAAATATTTGTGCTTTTAACAGCTGTCGCATCAGTCGCATCCTTCAGGCTCCCAGAGGTCATGGCTTACTGGTTGGGGTTGGCGGCAGTGGGAAGCAGAGCTTGACTCGTCTGGCAGCCTACATGTCCTCTGTGGAAATTTTCCAGATTACTCTGAGTAAAGGTTATACCATCCAAGACCTTAAGGTAATTACTGATTTTGTAAATCACCTACAGCCAAGACCATTATGACTGCAAGTATATAATGAAATGCACAGTAATCATTAAATATACTGCTTTAGATACAATCCACAACCACAATCTTAAATATTATGTGAAAATGTAAATATATCAACAATCTCTCATTGATCTCCACCCCTGTGTAAAGGGAGTATAAGATCTAATGTCATGATTTAACCGGGTTTTGAACCCAATAGCAGGACACAACACATGGAGACACAGATTGAGGCAAGCAAGGGATCTTTTACTAAACGTTTTACAAAGGTGGTCCCACAGTGCACGGAGACATATCCCGCAGGGGGACAGAAAGGGAGATGTGATAAGTGAGTGTAGACCTTGGATGGTAAGAATGGATGGTATATTTTCAGGAGAGAGTTCTTACTTGAAGAGTGTGACATCAGACAGGTAGGAGTCTTCAACCTGTAGGTCACGGACCACAAAAGGTCCTGAGACAAGAGTTCGTTGGAGGAATTGTGCACGAGTATAAATTTTAACTTATGTTTCTTAGGAGGCTATGGCAGTATTTTCAACCGGGGGGCCCTGGGATGTTCAGGTTTCTGTGGGAAAGTTTCAAATTTCATTTCTAAATTGGTCAGAAAAATTGAAATAAATTGCCACTGTTGTGTATGGGTGCATACAGAGCCCATGTAAAACAACGTAAAATTAATTGCATTTTTTTGGACCAAATAAGAAGTGAAATTATAAAATTTGACATTGGCATCCCATGACAAATCTGATGAGATCTGAACTCCAAGCAGCTTGAATGTGGAGACTCTACTGATGCTATAACCAGAGACCATCGGCAATGGAGGAGAGGGAATGCAAGTCTGTCTGCTTGCACTAATAACCATATCCATGGTCTTAGCTCCATTTATGATCAAAGAGATGTCCTGTCCCCATGCAGACACAGAGTCCAAGGCCTTCTGGGTCAGGTCAGGTAAAGACCCCATCAGTAGTTCAGTGAGTGTTAGATCATCAGCATATTTCACAGGAAAAACAGAGGAAGGAAGACTTGAGTCCAAGCTGTTAATACAGATCACAAAAAAGTAATGGTGATAATATCCCACCCCGAGGGACACCAGCTGAGACTAAACAAGAAGAGGACATACAGGTTCCCTACTGCACCCTTTGCTCTCTGTCACTCAGATGACTCCTCAGAATAAGCCAGAGGAAGCATCTGACATACAGTCATGAGAAAAAAATTAGGACACCCCATTAAATATTCAGTTCTTTATTAAGAAATGTTCACATGTCAAATTTGAAAATGCTGGCTAAAAGTAACTGTAAATACTCCACAATTGTTATTCACGCTGGCATTAATGACATCCGTCTCCGGCAGTCGGAAGTCACGAAACTTAATGTAGAATCGGTGTGTGACTTTGCAAAAACGATGTCTGCCACTGTAGTATTCTCTGGGCCCCTCCCCAATCTGACCAGTGATGACATGTTTAGCCGCTCGTCATCCTTAAACAGCTGGCTGTCTGTGTGGTGTCCTGCAAATGACGTGGGCTACATTGACAATTGGAGTTCATTTTGGGGAAAACCTGGTCTTATGAGACGAGACAGCATTCATTCCACTTTGGATGGTGCTTCTCATTTATCTAACAATCTGGCATCTTTTTTATCCAAATTTCCAAAACCTTGACTACTCAGAGTTGGGACCAGGAAGCAGAGCCGCAGTCTTACACGCCTCTCTGCAGCTCCTCTTCATCCGCCACCCCTCAGCTTAGCCCCTGTCTTCCCCATCAGAGAATCGTTGTCTGCTCCCTCCAAAGTAAATAAAAATACTAGAAAACCACTCGGAGAGTGCAGACCTCCGCCAAGCGCCACAGTTCCCCCCCATACAGTGTTTGTGTGTATGTTTTCAGATTCCTTGACCATGAAAACATATGAGTAGCAATTGGATTCACAATGATAGGATTAGTGGTTCAGTAGTAAAAGCATTACCTCCTTGGCGGAGGTAATAAACTGAAGTGTTGCTGTTGTGTCCATCTCCTGCATCTGCAAAGTGCCAGGCTGCGACCTGTCAAGGCATACCTCATGCCTCCCTTATTGGGGGGGCTTTCACACCTGTACTGACCTCATGCCTCCATTATTGGGGGGGGGGCTTTCACACCTGTACTGAGTACTTAAAAACTGTATTTATCGGCAGATGAAAGAAAACGGAAGCAAAAACAAACCAACAAACAAACAAAAACTAAACAAACAGCAACTGCAACATGAACTATTTCAAACATATTTATTCAAATGTACACTTATATGGACACAATCTTGAGCCATAACTTTTTGGTAATGTGAAAATAATAAGCCAAGTAGCACAAAAAAATTGAGTGCTCTTGCTGTCAGGAAACAATGTTGGCACCAAATGACTGAAGTGATCTGCCACCAATGGGGGTAGATTGTGCTCTGCCACAAAATGACAAAACATCACTTCTGCTAGTGATGCATTGGATTTGGAAGGCGTCGGTTTTTTTTTTTTTTTTTTTTTTTTTTTTGTTACTTATTTGTACCCGTAGGTAGACTTGGTTTGCAGTCTGGTGACAAGCCACCGGCTGCTGGTCGCTGCGTGCGCGAGCGCCCTAAACCTACATGTTTTTGGTATGCGGGAGGAAACCGGAGAAATCCCGGAGTAAACCCGCGCAACACGGGGAGAACATGCAAACTCCACACAGCTCACTGTTGGTCGGGGGCTGGGATCGAACCCACGATCTCATGATCCCCGCGATCCCCCGGCCGAGGGTAAAACTGTGCTGCCACAGTGCTAAACCACTGCGCCACCGTGCAGCCGGTTCTCTCACTGGCTGAAAATGTTCATCCATCGATCGAATTTGGCTACACAGTTTTTGTGGCCCTGTGTAGCAAAGTGCGACTTCAGGTCGAAAATCCCTGATGCAGTCACTTTTAGCACCGGAATTCCTCTCTGTTCCGGAGGCGCAGGACAAAAGAAGGTGCGATAATGGTTGCCGTGGGCTTTATTGGGTTTGCGCTCCGTGGAAAAAAGAGGATTTGGAAACTTCCCCGGCAGAGAGCTGGTTTCTGCACAGCTACTATGGCTGGCCGGGGAATTTCTGCCAAATAATCCGGCGGCGGACAGCTGCCCGTCTGAGCTTTTGCAGCGTAGCGCAAACACAGGCACACAGGCACGCTGCCGAGCCCTGCCCACCACTGTGTTCCACGTGCTTTTGTGCCTAAAACTTTGAAGAAGGCGGAGTTTGTGTTCGTCAGACACGACGAGCAGCGCCCTCCATTGGGCCTGCACACATGTTGAAAATGGCCGTATCGCACAATGTTAAAGAATCCTTTAAAAAATTCCTGTATCCAGACGGTGATCCGGATCATCCCCAAAATTTAATCAGTTCTTCCTTGTACCATTTCCAACAATGCCTGAAAGTTTCATTGAAATCCGTCCAAAACTTTTTGAGTTATCTTGCTAACCAACAGACAGACAAACAGACAAACGCTGGCAAAAACATAACCTTCTCCTGGCCTCCGGCCTGGCGGAGGTAATAATGTATAAGCATCCCAAAGTGATTAAGAAAAATATTGGTAAAACTCAAATTAAACATAAAGCCTCTAAATTGAATGATCTGGCCTCTGTTCCTCCTCATAATTTAAAAATTAAATGTGGTTTATTAAATATTAGGTCTCTAACTCCCAAGTCTCTGTTAGTCCATGATCTGTTAATTGATCATCAGATTGATTTAATATCCCTTACAGAGACTTGGTTAGGACAAGAGGATTATGTTGGTTTAAATGAATCAACTCCCTCTGGTTATTTAAACTGTCAAAATCCCAGAAGTTCTGGTCGTGGAGGAGGAGTAGCAGCAATTTACCATTCCAAATTACTAGTTAATGTAAAGCAAAAAACATGTTATAATTCCTTTGAGGGCCTGGTCCTCAGTATTGGGCACTTTAGCAATTTTAGGTTAAACCCAATTTTATTTGCCATAGTTTATCGTCCCCCATCAACCTACTCAGAATTTTTATCCGAATTTGCTGATTTCTTAGCTGATTTAGTGCTGAAATCTGATAGAATAATTATAGTGGGGGACTTTAATATACATCTGGATGTAGATAGTGACTGCCTTAATGTGGCATTTAATTCAATATTAGACTCGATTGGGTTTTCTCAGAAAGTAGGAAATTCTACTCATTACTTCCACCATACATTGGACCTTGTTCTGACATATGGCATAGAAATAGAAAATCTTGTAGTGTCTCCTCATAACCCTGTACTGTCAGACCATTGTCTGTTAACCTTTGATTTTACTATTTCTGACTATTTGGCTCCTAAAGAAAAATATTATTACAGTAGATGCCTCTCAGATGATGCTATTACCAAATTTATGCAGATTGTTTCCTCTATGCCATGTGTCAACACAACGGAAATAAGCTATAGACAGCTTGCTCCTTCTGTAATTGATAACATGGTGGATAGTGTTACAGCTTCTCTGCATCAGACTCTAGACTTGGTGGCCCCCTTAAAAAAGAAAAAGTCTAATCAGAGATTTCTAACTCCTTGGTTCAACACAGAAACTTGTAGCTTAAAACAGAAGACTCGTCAATTAGAAAGAAAATGGCGCTCCACGAATTTAGATGAAATCTGTTTAGCTTGGAGAAATCATCTTTTAATTTATAAAAAATCTCTTAGAAAAGCCAGAACGAGTTATTATTCTGCATTAATAGAAGAGAACAAGAATAATCCCAGGTTTCTTTTCGGCACTGTAGCCAGGTTGACAAAGAGTCAGGACTCTGTCAATCCTAGCATTCCCTTAGAGCTTACTAGTCAGGACTTTATGAACTTTTTCAATAATAAAATTTCATCCATCAAAGATAAAATCAGATTCTTCCCACAGTTAACTTAAATACTGTAACTACTACAACTCCTTCAATTAATGTCTGTCTTGATGAGTTTACTCCAATCGACCTTTGTGAGTTAGACAAAATAGTTTCCTCATCCAAACCTTCAACTTGTCTTTTAGACCCTATTCCTACCAGGTTATTTAAAGAAGTCTTCCCACTTATTGGTAGCTTTATTCTTCATATAATCAATTCTTCATTAACTTTAGGCCATGTACCGCAGGCTTAAACCCTTACTCAAAAAGCCAACACTAGATCCAGGAGCTTTAGCTAACTATAGACCAATCTCTAATCTCCCTTTCATTTCAAAAATCTTAGAAAGAGTTGTTGCTATGCAATTATTTGACCACCTGCAGGGAAATGGTTTACTTGAAGAGTTTCAATCTGGGTTTAGAATCCATCATAGTACTGAAACAGCCTTAGCGAAGGTCACTAACGACCTCCTCATCGCATCTGATAATGGACTGGTTTCTGTACTTGTCCTTTTAGACCTTAGTGCAGCTTTTGATACTATCGATCATAATATTCTACTTGATAGATTAGAACACTATGTTGGACTTAATGGAACTTCGTTGCAGTGGTTTAGATCTTATTTATCTGATAGGTTCCAGTTTGTTCATGTAAATAATGAGTTTTGTTTCAACTCAAAGCTTAGTCATGGAGTTCCACAGGGATCTGTGCTAGGCCCTACTCTTTTTAGTTTATATATGCTTCCGTTAGGCATCATTATTAGAAAGCACTGTATACATTTTCATTGTTATGCAGATGACACACAATTATACCTGTCAATGAAGCCAGATGATAGTAATCAATTAGCCAAGTTAGAAGCCTGTCTTAAGGAAATCAAAGCTTGGATGACTTGTAATTTCCTGCTATTAAATTCAGATAAGACTGAAGTCATTCTTGTTGGTCCAAAAAACCTTAGAAATACCTTTCCAAATCAAACTTTCAGTTTGGATGCGGTTACTCTTTCTCTTAATAGCTCTGTGAGGAACCTTGGAATTATTTTTGATCAAGATCTGTCCTTCAATTCACATATTAAATTTGTTTCTAAGACTGCCTTCTATCATTTGCGTAATATTGCCAAGATTAGGAGCATCTTGTCTCAGAGTGATGCTGAGAAACTGATCCACGCTTTTGTTAGCTCGAGATTAGATTATTATAATTCTTTATTATCAGGCTGTCCTAAAACATCTTTAAAAAGTCTTCAGCTGATCCAAAATGCTGCAGCAAGAGTTTTAACAGGTACTAGAAAGAGAGATCATATCTCTCCGGTTCTGGCCTCCCTTTATTGGCTTCCCATAGAGTTTAGAATTAAGTTTAAAATCCTTCTTCTTACTTACAAAGCTCTAAACAATCAGGCTCCTTTTTATTTAAAAGATCTGATACTACCGTATTGTCCTAACAGAGCACTACGCTCCCAAAATGCAGGATTACTTGTAATACCTAGAATCTCCAAAAGTACAATGGGAGGCAGAGCCTTCAGTTATCAAGCTCCTCTCCTGTGGAACCAGCTGCCAATCTGGATTCGGGAGTCAGACTCGATCTCTGTTTTTAAGAATAGGGCTAAAACCTACCTTTTTGATATAGCCTACAATTAGGGAGGGATCATGTGTTTCTGAACCCTCCCTTAGTTATGCTGCTAATAGGTTTAGTCAGCTGGGGGACCTCCAATAATGCACTGGGCCTCACTCCTTTCTTCACTCTCAATGAAATATATTTTTTTTTTTTTTGCTGGTCATTAACATCTGTTTGTTCTCTCCCATAGATTGAGTCCCCATCGTGCTGTTTGCTCTTTACATGTCTGTTCTTTTCATCTTCTCTGTCCCTTCACCCCCAGCCAGTCGCAGCAGATGACTGCCCCTCCCTGAGCCTGGTTCTGCTGGAGGTTTCTTCCTGTTAAAAGGGAGTTTTTCCTCTCCACCGTTGCCAAGTGCTTGCTCACAGGGGATCGCCTGATTGCTGGGGTCTTTCTGCAACTGTGGGGGTTCCCCCTACAGTTGATAGTGCTATGAGATGACTGTTGTTGTGAAATGGCGCGATATAAATAAAGTTGAATTGAATTGAATTGAACATGTCTCTGTGTAACCTTGTTTTTGTTTTTATTTGCATTTTTTTTTATTTATTTTAGTCATTTAAGTGGGAATGAATGTGGGGATGTCCTTAAAAAGATGGGGGTGTCCTAATTTATTCTTCACTATTTGTTTAGAATTAAATTTTACAGAAAATTTGAAAAAGTCTTTAATTCATTTTTGTTCAGTTGAACTACATCAATCTCCCAGTATTTTTAATATTGATACTAAATATCCATATGTCCAAATATGTTAAAACACACACACACACACACACACACACACACACACACACACACACACACACACACAGGTGTCCTAATTTTTTCACATGACTAAGTTGCTCAAAAAGTTACTTGATACATCATTGTGAAGGTATTTTGTGCAATCCAGTTTTGTTTACTCCTTCAGAAAATAACTGTCAGTTGTTATTAGCAGACACTGGAAACTACAGTATTCTATCTTATTGATGAGGGAAGTTTATCAATTTATTCATTTAATAGTCTCTAAAAAGATCAAGGTCTCTTAATGGGACTTGTCAGACCCAGTTGATTGTTACATTGAACATTAAAATCAATATGAAAAATGCAGGTGCCCATTTAAGGCACGTGTGTACTTTGTTTAGATGGATCTGGCAGGCCTGGTCCTGAAAACTGGAGTGAAGAACCAGCGTATGGCTTGGCTCCTGACTGATGCTCAAATACCTGATGAGCGATTTCTGGTCATTGTTAATGACTTGCTAGCATCAGGTGAGATCCAAACTTTGTTTTTACAGGGTGCTTGTGTTTCACAAACTCAGATCTGTTGTGATCATACAGATTTTTCTTCATAATTATCTTCCATTTTCTTTCCAAAATACCAAGTTTATGAAATTATCTCAAATTACAAGGTTGCAGAGAGTGTGAATGTCAGTCTTTACAGATTGTTGGTTTACATTTATGGCTATGCCTTTCCTTCCAGGTGAAATCCCTGAGCTTTTCAGTGAGGAGGAGATTGAAGATATTTTGTCCAGTGTGAGACCTGAAATTCGAGGTCTTGGACTGCTGGACAACAGGGAGAACTGCTGGAGATTCTTTACTGACCGTGTACAACTGCAGCTCAAGGTTTAGCATTTTGAATTTTCTGAAATCCTCTGTAATCACTACTGCTTCTTTTTTTACTTTATATTTCTGGTAATGTTGGTATTAGCTACTTTATAAAACAAACATTTTTCTTGGAAAATGATAAAATTCTCTCATCTTCATCATAAACATTTGACTCTGTAGCTTTATATTTAGACAAAAATGTTTTGACACAAAGACAAATTTTGAAAAGTGAACTTTATTCTTGGTTATGATGTTAGGATTGCCCCTCCAGGGCAATGAAGCAGAGGACCCACATGCAAGGCAAATTTCATAAACCATATTTTAATGCAGAAAACGGAACAGAAAATAATCCAGCTCGTGGGCTGAACAGAAGGCAAAACACAGCTGACTTTTAACACAGGATTACAGACTGGGTACTCACAGACTAAACAGAAGCATGGGTGAGACGCCGACATAAACCAAGGACACCGCACAGGACACAGACAGAAGCGCACATATATAGACAGGAGGAATAATCACGGCAACAAGGGACAGGTGGGCACAATCAGGAGCAAACGGAAACCAATAATCACTGACAGCTGACACATGAGGAAGCCAGAGGTGACAGGAGGGGCGGGGTAGCACAGACGAACACCAGCAGGGGAGACACAGAACAAGAACAGGAGATCAGGGACAACACGGCCATGACAAATAATGATAATCACAGAAAATAACCAGAATAAACTTAAAGCGTGAGCATGGTCCTCTGCCTATGCACAGGTTCTAACATATTATTTATAATGGAATTACCAGAACAAACTTTTTTTTTAATAAATCGTTTCTCCACTTCATTTAGGGACCAGAGTGAATAACACATAAACTGACACCATACCAACACAATGACTCGACTGGTAAAACTTTAGCTTACAAACCTACTCAGTGGTACTCAACCACATGATAATATTTTGGATTGCTTCTAAAAGTCCATCTGCAGCTGAAAATCATAACAAGAAATTGAGAATATCTTACACATACTCTAGAGCAGTGTTTTTCAACCTTTTTTGAGCCACAGAACCCTTTTTACATTGAAAAAAAAAAAAATCCAGTGAAACCCCAAAACTCTAGAATGTTATAAAATGACACATAGTAAGTAACCTATTACAGTATGTCTAATGACAATTTAGTCTTATACTATGTGTGAAACGCGACGTGTTTTTCAATGGAAAAATACAAACGTGCATTCGCTCTGGGCAATGCAAGTGCGCACAAGTTTGTGTCCACGTGAGTTGGATTTTGTTCAACTTGGGCCAGGAATTCTCTTGATGCTTTCAGCATTGGTGTTGGAATTAGTTTGAAAATGAGACAGGCAGCCACTTATTGAAGACGTCGCTTGTCAGACATGCGTTCCCACGAAGGTTGTTGTTTTTAAGGCAGACATGCTTTTCTTAGCTCAACACCAGTGGACCTCCTATCCACCGCTTGTTTGGTGCTGGGAGAGGCTGATATTGAGATGCGGTTTCTGAGGAAGGTGGTGACATTTTCCCCATGTGGTTAGTGTTGTGGGATCAGCAGTAGTACTGTAAACCTAAGAGTCCTGAAAGTACTGTAATCCTGAAACTGCTGCCTCTGGTTGTGGAGGAATTCCCAACTAGGGCTGCTTTGTCAACAGGAGGAAGAAGAAGAGGAGGGATTGCATTACTGCTGCTGCCCGCTGACATGGAGGAGCCACAGCAGGCACCAGTGCACAACTGCAAGTTGTTTGCAATGTTTGTACCAATTAAGAAGTGACAGATGATTTCCTGGGGTCACTGAATGTTCTGTCATGGACCCCCTGGGGTCTGAAGACCCCAGTTGAAAATCAAGGCTCTAGAGTTTTTTAGTTATGAGCTTAAAGGCATTACTGTCATCTATTACCTGTTATGTGTCATGTATCTGAGCTCAGGTTGTCTCTGAGCTCAGATCCTCACTTTATTTCTTAGTTTGATTGTCTGTTGTCATTATTTTGGGGTTAGTTTTTGTATATTTGTTTGGGGTGTGACAGAGTCCTTTCCCTCTCTCTCTCTACCGGACAGCATACCGGGCACCCTGGACCCCCTGCAGTACGCCTTCCGGCCCAACAGATCCACCTCAGATGCCATCGCTGCAGCACTCCATTATTCTCTTTCCCACCTGGAAGATAAAGACTCCTACATTAGGATGCTCTTTGTCGACTACAGCTCCGCCTTCAACACGGTCATCCCCCACAAACTCACCAACAAACTGTCTTCACTTGGCTTGCACCCCACCCTCTGTGACTGGCTACTGGACTTTCTAACTGGCAGGCCCCAGTCTGTCAGGATGGGTAACAGGACCTCAGCCAGCATCATCACAAACACAGGTGTCCCCCAGGGTTGTGTTCTATCCCCTACAGCCTCTTCACCCATGACTGTGTTGCCTCCCACAAAGACAACATCATTCTAAAGTTTGCGGATGACACAGCAGTGATAGGACGCATCACTGGTGATGATGAAGCATCCTACAGGAGGGAGGTGGCCAACCTGGTGTCATGGTGTGAGGACAACAATCTCACCCTCAACACGGACAAGACAAAGGAAATGATAGCGGACATGAAGAAAGGGAGGAGGAGACCCCATCGGCCACTGTTCATCCAGAAGCTTGAGGTGGAGAGAGTGAGCAGCTTTAAATACCTGGGCATCCACATCAGCGAGGACCTTAAGTGGACACACAACACCACAGAGCTGGTCAAGAGAGCTCAACAGCGACTGTACTTTCTGAGGAGACTGAAGAAGTTCAGCATGTCTTCCAGGATCCTCAACAATTTCTACAGCTGCATCATCAAGAACATCCTGACCAACTGCATCACTGCGTGGTATGGAAACACCACTGCCCTGGAGCGCAAACGCCTGCAGAGAGTGGTGAAGACAGCGGAGAAGATCATCAGGACTCCACTCCCCTCTCTGCAGAGCACCTACCACCGCAGAGTCCAAAAGAGAGCTGATGTCATCCTCCGGGACCCCACCCACCCTCAACACAGACTGTTCACACTTCTACCCTCAGGTCGGAGGTACAGAAGTGTGAAATGCAGGACAACCAGACTGAAAAACTCCTTCTTTCCCACTGCCATCAGACTCATGAACAGACAACAACTCCCAAAACTCTAACACAGCTTTGCATATAGGAACTCGCACACCGGCTGCTAAATTTGCACACTGCTCACCTGTACAGTAGATATGGTATCACCTGTCTGATGTCCATATCATCTCTGCTGCTACTTACCGATAATTTGTAATTATACACTGCTTGTTGCGCAGTGCTCATTTGCACACTGTACATAAGTCTATGCCATCTCAGGTTACATCAGGTTGCACACTGCTCATTTGCACAATATACATAGGTTCATGCCATCTCAAGGTTCACATCATCTCTGATATCAATACATCACTATCACTTTAGTCATCCGGTGACTTCATTTTCATTCCTCTACTGCCTAATTGTGTGTTGGTGTATGTGTCTTAGCATCCTTCAGTACTAGGACTGAGTTACTGTGTTAGTGTGTCATGACCTATTAGAATTGTTGTTTCTGTACCTTTAACTTGGCATTCATTCGGAGAGCAAAGTAAGAATTTCATTGCTCAGGAAATGTAGCATTTCTTAACTGTGTACATGATAATAAAGCCTTTGAATCTTGAATCTTGAATCTCACCAGACTCTCCCCACCAGCTGCCACTGCCTGCTTCTCTGCCAGCTCAGCTGTGGCAGCTTGGTAATTAGGTCACTGCTCACCTGCTATTCACACCTGCAGC
Source organism: Pholidichthys leucotaenia (assembly GCA_020510985.1). NCBI lineage: Eukaryota > Metazoa > Chordata > Actinopteri > Cichliformes > Pholidichthyidae > Pholidichthys > Pholidichthys leucotaenia. The sequence goes on from CM035849.1 coordinate 165,310,526, forward strand.
TCATGAACTTCTGTGTATTTAAGCACTGGCGTTCCACCTTGTCAGTACGGTTAAATTGTGTCAAGACTGGTTTTTTCCTGCATGATCTTAACTCTGATCAGCTCTCCGTTTCCTCTTGAGTCAAGCTGGCTCAAGAGAGCTACAGCCTGTAAGTGTTTCTTGTTTGCCTTTTGTATGCACAGCACAATTTTGGAGTCTTTATGTTCTTTTTGTGATTAAAATGCACAAACTTTATTCAGTGCTGGGTTCGTCCTTCTGCTCCGAAGGAGCATACATGACAGAATTTAGCTGCCAGAAATGGAACCCAGCTGTGAAGTTTGTGGGTTTTTTGGTTTTTTTTATCTTTTGTGTTTTTTCACTCACCTGCCTGTGGGAGCCGGAGAGGGATTCAGCAAGAAGGAGGAGAAGGTGGAGTCGGGACAAGCTGAGGTATGTGGCCATGGTTGAGGACATGGCGGCCGACGCTCGTAGTTGCAGATCCCGGGAGGACAAGATGGATTGTTAGGGTGGAGTGGCTAATTTGCTGGAGGTCAGAACCAGTGTGCGCTTCCATCCCCGAGTGCTTGAACTCTGTCTGCCTCCACTGCTGTCTATGCCTCCGCCTCTACCATTTGTCCCGCGGTGGCAATGTCATCCCAGAGCAAACTGTCAGAGGAAGCCATCCTCCTCTTCGACAGCCACTCCCCCCTCCTTGACCCTGACTATTCCTGCAGCAGGGCCTCTCTCGTGCTTATTTTTCTCCGCTGTTCTGCCAGCTTCATCTCCCTCTGCCGCTGCTGCAATCTTCGTCACCGCGACAACTTCTCCCGTTGTCGAGGGGTCCTCAAGGCTTCCCCAGGGAACGCCACCTCTGTGTCAGCTGAGGCGGTCCTTCTACAGTCCTCAGAGGGGCCCAAGCTCTCCATGGACACGGGGAGGAATGACTGTTCACTGGCTGCAGCAGAAAACATCAAACACCACAGGCAAGTGGCATTAACTTCCTCTTTAATTATTGATAATATACCTTGCCTGATTCCTGATAGGGAGGCTCAGGGTTTGCAGTCCCCTGAGCTCTCCCTACCTGCTGTAGCCGACAAGTCCTCACCTGTCCTCTCCGTGTCCCTTCCATCTGTTTCTGAGTGCCCGCCAGTCCCAGAACCGAGCCGCCAGATGATGGATGAGCTTGTGGTCCTGGAAGCTCCTTTTCCAGTGCCAGCACGGAGCTGACCCCCAGCTGACGAGCCTCCTGCTTGGTTTTCTTCGCCTGGGTGTCCTGAGACTGCAACCATCATGCCTGCTGTGGAGGCCACCGCAGCAGAGTCATCACTGGAACTGGACCTCCAACAGGCCGGACCTGAGACGTTGTCATCCACCAGATCGACGGAGTCCTGGACGGCGGTGGAGCTCGAGCTCAGGAAAGTGATCTCTTTTGTTTTTCTCTTTTCTGCCATGGAGAAATCTTGCCTGGCTCTTGGTGAGGGGAGTCGGGTGCAGCCCCCCACTGCACCTGAGCTCACCTCGCAGCGCTCCACCACTGCTGATGACCCTGATTCTCCTTCTGTGTGTTTCTCTGAGCCTTCCCCCAGGGTCACCGGAGATTATCCAGCACAACCAGAGGCCTCCGAAGATCCAGGTTTGCCGTCCAAGGTCGCTGAGGGTCCAGCTTCCCCTGTTGTGGAGGTCACCATGGGTGCATCCCCTCCTCTGCCTGAGGCCGTAGTTTGGATCCCGCCTCAGTCCAGGTCTCCGTGGGTACTGCGTCTCACTCAGGGACCATCGTGGGTGCTGTGCCCCAACTTGGAGCCGACGTGGGTGCTGTGTTCCAGTTTGGGTCTGCCATGGGCGCCGTACCTCAGCCTGGGGTCCACCAAGAGTGTAGCCATGGCCCAGCCGGAGTCCACCGAGGGTAGAGCCATGGCCCAACCGGGGTCCACTGAGCGTGCAACGTTGGCCCAGCCCGGGTCCACTGTGAGTGCTGCACTGCTCCAGCCTGGAGCCACCATGGGTGCTGCACTGCTCCACCCTGGAGCCACCGAGGGTGCTGCAGTGCTCCAGCCCAGAGCCACTGCGGGTGCAACAAAGTTTCAGCCCGGAGCTGCCGCGAGTGCAACTTTTTTCCAGTCCAACACCACTGAGGGCATTGTGGTCCCCCTTCCTCCACTGCTAGATGCCGTCGTGGTCCCTTTTCCTTCCCAGCCAGACGCCGTTGTGGTCCCTCTCCCTCCTCAGCCTGATGATGTCGTGGTTCCCCCTCCGCGGTTCTCCTCTATCCCGGTGGGTCTCTCTGTGGGGAAGCCACCTCCCGGGCTGCCTCTCCTGTTTAGGTGGCTTAAGCACTCGGGCCGGCTGCCTGAAAGACTGAGCCCCACCGGGTCAGGTGGTCCTAATTCTCTGATAGTCCACCCGATTCATACCACCTGGCCATCCAGCTGGCCTGGGACTTTGGCAGGCCACCTGAACTGTTCCACCTAGCCATCCACCAGGCCTGGGATTTCAGTTGGCTCCCTGAACTTTTGAGCTCCTTGGGCTGGGAAGGGGGGGGGGAATTATTCTGTGTTCCCTGATGGGGGGCGCATGGGTTTGGGTTAGCACAGGTGTTAGTCTTGAGCGAGTTTGTGTTTTTCCCTCCTAGCCTGTCCCCTCCCCACCTCCCTCCCGGGATGGTTTTTTGATGTATTTCTTTCTCTCAGTGGTGGTGGGGGGCTCTTTTGGGTGTTACCTGGGGGTGTCTGGTATCCACCCCTTAAAGGGGGGACTTTGACATGTATCTGAGCTCAGGTTGTCTCTGAGCTCAGATCCTCACTTTATTTCTTAGTTTGATTGTCTGTCATTATTTTGTGGTTAGTTTTTGTATATTTTTTTGGTGTGTGACAGAGTCCTTACCCTCTCTCTCTCACCAGACTCTCCCCACCAGCTGCCACTGCCTGCTTCTCTGCCAGCTCAGCCATGGCAGCTTGGTAATTAGGTTACTGCTCGCCTGCTATTCACACCTGCAGCTCATGAATTTCTGTGTATTTAAGCACTGGCGTTCCACCTTGTCAGTGCGGCTAAATTGTTGCGTCAAGACTGGTTTTCTCCTGCGTGATCTTAACTCTGATCAGCTCTCTGTTTTCTCCTGAGTCAAGCTGGCTCAAGAGAGCTACAGCCTGTAAGTGTTTCTTGTTTGCCTTTTGTATGCACAGCACTATTTTGGACTCTTTGTGTTCTTTTTGTGATTAAAATGCACAAACTTCATTCAGCGTGTCGGTTCGTCCTTCTGCTCCGAAGGAGCATGCATGACATTATGCTTGAAAAGCTGGAGTAACCAACAAAGACAAACTTGGAGGTTCATAGGAAGCAAATTCTTTTATCATTACACATGTACTAATATGCTGCTCAGTTAGTCTTTTCACCAAGGTCTCTGGTAGCGTAGCCGTCTGCTCCGGCCAGCTGGGAGTGTGGCTGCTGTCCACATGCCAGTGTGCTGTAAGTGGGGCCAAAGAGAGCTGCCAATTATTTGTTTCCCTTTTAGAGATGCATCATTTGGATATTTACAACCTGTGCTTTTCCTGTGTTCATTGCTTGGTGAAGCATATTTGCTCTGACTCTTTTTTTTTTAAATGTGCCAATGCACCACTTTGTCTCCTTTGTGTCTGTTTTGTAGGTTATACTGTGTTTGTCTCCTGTGGGCAGTGCCCTGCGCGTTAGGGCCCGTCAGTTCCCAGCCATCATCAACTGCACAACCATTGACTGGTTCCATCCTTGGACCCCTGAAGCTCTACAGTCAGTCAGCTACAAGTTCATTAAAGAGATCGAAGACATTGAGGTCAGACTTTTGAACCTGCATACATTTTCCTCATCTTTTTTTGATGTGACAGTCAAATTCGCAGTCAAATTTGGTTCCTGTGTTGCCTGTTTTGTGTAATATTATAAAAGTGATTTCAGAAAGAATAAGAGGCCTAAGCGATATATAAAGTGTCTCACCCAGGTTTGCCATGTTTGTCTGTATTCCAGACTGGGTTGGACTTAATGAACACCTTGTAATTATTGCAGTGCAGCTGGATTAACTTTTCCATGGATCCTTCATCATTAGTCCTCTGCTGAGGTTCTGACAAATTGCCAAACACATGCCTGGAGACTCTCAGTGAGCACGGGCATATCATTGTTTTCCATCATAGTAGTGGAACGATCACATCCCAGACTCATTTATGTTAATGAGAGAAGAGTGATTAAGCACATAACGACCCTCTAAGGTGGCACAGCTGTCACAACCAGGAAGTTATCACCAAATACATGATGGTGTGCCAGGTTTTGCATTCTTAGCATGTGCTCAACTGTCCATGCATGCAGCAAAAGTGTCATAATAGTTGCTGTAGTGCTTAAAAGTCGTGTTATTATTATCATCATTATTATTGGTATTGGTATTAAAGTATACTGGGTGTCCTAGAGAGCTTTACATGTTCTATAGTAAGAGAGCATAGGGAGTGCCAACCTTTGACCTTTTGACCCCAACCTGTAGTCAGAGGTCATGGTCTCAGAGTGAATCTGTATACCAGGTTTGGTGACCCTAATTTTCTTTGCTGTTGAGATGTATGCTGTGTCTCAGTTCAGGTTCTGCATCCTCCAAGTGCGCATTTCTAGGCCAGATACGTGACTGTGCTGCGTCCAAAGCTGTCCCATTCCGTGGGCTCCATCAGATGCGGCCGACAAATGCAGCCTTCAAAACCCCGAAAGCGAAGGATACATGAATAGCATCCTTGTGGCCTTAACATATCCCAGCATTCAGCGCGGGGCTCAGCCTGGCTCTTTTTTTTTCTCTTGGCTCAGGCAGAAGCGGAACAAAGTCAGAAACAGTTCAAAGTAAGATTGTTGCTTGAATTATGCAGCAGTTTGAATGTAAAAACACCAGTAATCCAGAAAACAGCAACATCTGATTATTTAAGCTCATGTTACGTGACATTATTTTTTCTGATGTGCTGTATGCTTCACTTAATGTGTTAATTAAACATGTTGAACTGTTATTTTTTCTGAAGTCAAATCTTTTTCTCCATTAATGTCAGTTTATTAACTAATGTAGTAATATAAAAATACGATATGACGTGGTTGAAATAACTTTCTTTAAGATAATTTTTAAAGTCCGGTAGAGACATTGGGAGGTTCATGTTATTTATTTGCTTATGTGGTGCAGTAAAAAACCCCACCTAAGGTTATTTTTAGAGAAAATAGAGCAATTAATGAAGTTGAGGAGGGACAGGAAATCTGTAATAATTTGATTATGCTGATCTAAAAAATGTTCCATCACATCTGAAGTGATAATCAAATTTTTCTGATTGTTTTTTTCCTTTTTTTTTGGTTTATTTCTGAGGTCCATGGTGAAGAACCTGCAGGAACTGAGGGTCAGCTGTGGAGAGAACGGGCTGGACTCAAGATTTATAAAACTGATATTTGACTGAAATAACCACAATAAAGGGATTTTATGAATTGTTTTATTGATTGTGATTTTTTAGCAGTTTACTTTGCAAACTGAAACAAGCTAAATAAAAATATTGCATGTTTACTGTTAATAGCTAGAAAGCTGTATTTCAATGAAGTAGTTTTTTTTGGAAAAAGATGATTTTTTGCAAGACATTTCCAAAGAGACTTTCATATATTTACTACACACAGAGTGAAACATTTTAAACCTGATTTAATATTGATGATAATGATTATAGTTTTGAAAATTTGAGGAGTTTGGTGAGGCCATGGAACAAGACTTTCAGTCAGCCTCGAAGACATTCTGGCAAACTGTCTGGCTGCTCAGAAGGGGGAAGCAGCTCCCTGTCCACACTGTGTATGGTGCGGATGAGGCGCTGCTGACTTTGACTGGGTATATTGTTGGATGGTGGAAGGAATACTTCGAGGATCTCCTCAATCCCACTGACATGCCTTCCACAGAGGAAGCATGGCTTGCGGTCGAGGGGGACAACTCGCCCATCACAGTGGCTGAGGTCGCCAAAGTGGTTAAAAAACTCTTTGGTGGCCTGGCCCCGGGGGTGGACGTAGTTCGCCCTGAAGTACCTCAAGGCCCTGGATGTTGTAGGGCATGTCATGGTTGACATGCCTCTGCACCATTGTGTGGAGGTTGGGGACAGTGCCTTTGCTGTGGCAAACCGGGGTGGTAGTTCCTCTCTTCAAGAAGGGGGACCGGAGGGTGCGCTCCAACTTTAGAGGGATCACACTCCTCAACCTTCCTGGGAAGGACTAGGCCAAGGTACTGGAGAGGAGACTCTGGCTGTTGGTCAAACCTCGGATTCAGGAGGAGCAATGTGGTTTTCGTCCTGGCCATGGCACATCGGACCAGCTCTTTACCCTCTCAAGAATCCTCAAGGGTTCGTGGGAGTTTGCCCAACCAGTTTACATGTGTTTTGTGGACTTTTTTTTTTTTTTTTTTTTTTGTTACTTATTTGTACCCGTAGGTAGACTTGGTTTGCAGTCTGGTGACAAGCCACCGGCTGCTGGTCGCTGCGTGCGCGAGCGCCCTAAACCTACATGTTTTTGGTATGCGGGAGGAAACCGGAGAAATCCCGGAGTAAACCCGCGCAACACGGGGAGAACATGCAAACTCCACACAGCTCACTGTTGGTCGGGGGCTGGGATCGAACCCATGATCTCACGATCCCCGCGGTCCCCCGGCCGAGGGTAAAACTGTGCTGCCACAGTGCTAAACCACTGCGCCACCGTGCAGCCTGCAGGACTGCAGGACTTGGAGAAGGCATTCAAATGCGTCCCTCGTGGTTTTTTGTGGGGGATACTTCGGAAGTATGGAGTATCGGGCTCATTATGAGCTGTCCGGTCGCCATATGACCGTTGTGAGAGTTTGGTTCGTATTGCCAACACTCGGTCGGACTCATTCCCAGTGAGAGTTGGACTCCGCTAGGGCTGCCCTTTGTCACCGATCCTGTTCATAATTTTTATAGACAAGATTTCTAGTCGCAGCCAGGGAACGTAGGGTGTCATGCTTGGTGACCACAGGATCTCATCTCTGCTGTTTGCAGGTGATGTTGTCCTGTTGACTTCATCCAGCAATGACCTACAGGTCTTACTGGGCCAGTTTGCTGCTGAGTGTGAAGCGGCTGGGATGAGAATCAGCACCTTTAAGTCCTAGTCCATGGTCCTCAGCCAGAAAAAGGTGGATTGTCTCCTACAGGTTGGGGACAAGCCCCTGCCCCAAGTGGAGGAGTTTAAGTATCTTAGGGTCTTATTCACAAGTGAGGGGTGAATGGAGTGAGAGATTGACAGATGGACTGGAGCAGCATCTGCAGTGATGTGGATGTTGTACCAGTCTGTTGTGGTGAAGAGGGACCTGAGTTCTTAGGCAAAGCTGTCAATTTACCGGTCAGTCTACGTTTCTACCCTCACCTATGGTCATGAGCTTTGGGTAATGACCAAAAGAATGAGATCGCGGATACAGGTGGCTGAAATGAGCTTTCTCCGTAGGATTGCTGGATTCACCCTTAGAGATAGGGTGAGGAGCTCAGACATCCGGGAGAGGCTCAGAGTAGAATCACTGCCCCTTGACATTGAAAGGAGCCAGCTGAGGTGGTCTGGGCATCTGATCAAGATGCCTCCTGGACGCCTCCCACTTGAGGTGTTTTGGGCACGTCCCACTGGGAAGAGACCTCGGGGCAGACCCAGGACTCACTAGAGAGACTACATCTCTCAGCTGGTATGGGAACGCCTTGGTATCCTCTCTGAAGAGCTGGAGCAGGTGGCTGGGGAGAGGGAAGTCTGGGCTTCTCTGCTTGAACTGCTGCCTCCGTGACCCGGACCTCCGGAAAAGCGGTAGAAAATGGATGGATGGATGGCACCAGTACAACTTAGATGAAGCTGAAGATTTAATCTGTTCTACTGCTGCTGAAAATCATTGAGGGTCATCATTCTACAGTACAGGACTGTGGTCTGCTTTAGAACATTAAAAACAAAATGTCAGAGCTGATACAAGGCAAAACATCTAATTATTTAGCTACATAATGGTAATAAATGATAGCGGTAAACTTTCATATTTTCCACTGCTCATGCAATTAAGAATATATTTTAGAACTGATATACATATTTAAAATTTTTATCTATCAAATTTATTTGTCAAATTTTTATTTATTTTGTGGTTTTAATTGACCTTATCAAGTCCTACAGCAGGGAAAATAAGTTTTGAACACATCAACATTTTTCTCATTAAACATATTTCTGATGGAACCATTGACCTCAGGTTTTCACCAGATATCAGTAACAACCCAAGTAATCCATACATACGTACAAAGAAATCAAGGCAGCTGTGTTCACAATGCAAGTTATATTTAATAAAGTGGAATGACACAGGGAAGAAGTATTGAACACGCTTGGGGAAATTAATTTAATATTTAGAAGAAAAGCCTTCATTGGTAATAACAGCTTCTAGATGCCTCCTGTATGGAGAAACTGGGCACAGGCATTGCTCAGGAGTGATTTTAGCCCGTTCCTCCACACAGACGTTAAACGTAGATGTTAGACGTTTGTTAAATTCTGAAAGTTCTGTGGGTGTCTTCTATGAACTCTGATCTTCAGTTCGTTCCATAGATTTTTAATTGGATTCAGGTCAGGTGACTGGGTTATTTTAGCAGCTTTATTTTCCTTCTCTAGAGCCAGTTGAGAGTTTCCTTAGCTGTGTGTTTGGGATCACTGCCTTGCTGAAATGTCCACCCTCGTTTCATCTTCAACATCTTGGCAGATGGCAACAGGTTCTTACCAAGGATGTTTCTGTACATTTGTCCATTCATCTTTCCTTCAATTATATGAAGTCTGCCTGTACCATGTGCTGAGAAATGGCCCCACACTACACTACCATTCAAAAGTTTGGGGTCACTTAGAAATTTCCTTATTTTTGAAAGAAAAGCACTGTTTTTTTCAATGAAGATAACTTTAAACTAATCAGAAATACACTCTATACATTGCTAATGTGGTAAATGACTATTCTAGCTGCAAATGTCTGGTTTTTGGTGCAATATCTACATAGGTGTATAGAGGCCCATTTCCAGCAACTATCACTCCAGTGTTCTAATGGTACAATGTGTTTGCTCATTGCGTCAGAATTCTCCAGATTACCTCAACAAATTAACAGCTAGAATGCCAAAGGTCTGCAATGCTGTAATTGCTGCAAATGGAGGATTCTTTGACGAAAGCAAAGTTTGAAGGAAAAAAATATTATTTCAAATACAAATCATTATTTCTAACCTTGTTAATGTCTTGACTATATTTTCTGTTCATTTTACAACTCATGGTGGTAAATAAAAGTGTGACTTTTCATGGAAAACACAAAATTGTCTGGGTGACCCCAAACTTTTGAACGGTAGTGTATGATGCGATGTACAGTGCCATTTCTCCTCCAAATATGCTGTGTGTTGTGGCATCCAGAAAGTTCAGTTTTGATCTCATCTGACCAGACTATATTCTCCCAGTGTTTTACTGGCTTGCCCAAATGTTGTGCAGCAAACTTTAAATGAGTGTCGACATGCTTTTTCTTCAGCAATGGAGTCTTGCAAGGTGAGCAGGCATAGAGTCCATGTTGGTTGAGTGCATTACTTATTCTTTTCTTTCAAACAGCAGTACATGCTAACTCCAGGTCTTTCTAGCACTCTCCACGAGTGGTCTTTGGCTCTTGGATAACTCTTTTGATAAGTCTTTTTGACTCCTCCTTCAGAAATCTTGTGAGGAGCTCCTGGTCGTGGCTGGTTTATGGTAAAATGATGTTCTTTCCACTTCCGAATGATGGCTCCAACAGTGCTCACTGGAACATTCAGCAGTTTAGAAATGCACCATTAACCAATGCCATCATTGTTTTCCAACAATAAGGTTGCAAAGGTCTAGAGAGAGCTCTTTGCTTCTACCCATCATGAGTTCTTTGTGGTGTGACAATCTAATATTCACAGACCTTTTTAAAGACTATCACTCAGGACTTAACTAGCTGAAATTAATTTGCATCAATGGGGGATGGGATGACTTCCTAAATTCTGATGGATTTCAGCTGGTTTCTTGGCTTTCTGTAACTTTTTGCACCTCTTTTTTTCTTCATGTGTTCAATGCTTATTCCCTGTATCATTCCACTCTATTAAATATAACTTGTTTTGTGAACACATTTGCCTTGATTTCTTCTTAACAACTTGTTACTGATATCTGGTGAAAATCTCAGGTTAATGGCTCCATCAGAAATGTGTTTAATGAGAAAAATGTTGACGTGTTCAAAACTTATTTTCCCCACTGTATTTTATCTGGTCATGGTCCTCTTTGTCTGGTGAAGATTCTCCAGTAAAAGGTAAAGAAAATACAATAATAAAAAAAATTAATTAAAAAATAAAGTTCTGTCTCTGTCAAAAATGTCAGCAAAAAAAAAAAGAACTCAGCTGATGCTGTCATGGTTGCTAGGCAACAGGGTAGTGCATGGCCACCAGTGTTGAGCAAGTTACTAAAATAGTAACTAGTTCCAGTTTCGAGTTACTTCTTTTCAAAAGTAACTGAATTACTTACCAATTACTGCATGATTAAAGTAACTAGTTACTTGGAAAAGTAACTTTCACGTTACTTTTAAATGCATACTTAAATCATCTTGCGCACATAGCAAGATTATTTAATTAATGGATTACATTATGGGCTTATTAATGTCAGGCTGAAAACAGACTGTTTCAGACAGAGGTTTTAGAACATATTCAGTCTGTTTTATCCTGCCTTGAGAGCTCTCATTGTGGGAAAAATCTGAAGAAAATCAACACAAAATTGCCGGTAATTTCCTCATTTTGATGTGAGAAATAGGGTTTGTGGAGTGAGAGGGAGGAAAAAAAGTGAGAATCACTCCAAGAGAGTGAGTTGGCAACACTGCATAAATGTCATAAATCCCCTTGTCAGGGCTGGATAAAGGCACCAAACGCCGGCTGTGAGTTTGCAAATTTAATTGAGAAAAAACACAAAAGTACAAACAAGACCAAACCAAAATTCAGTAGGATCAGGAGACAACAGGATAAGCTAAAAATAGCAATCACTAAGGCGAGAGGAGTTGCCGGCTTATTTATTTATTTATTTATTTAGCGAATGCAAAGTCCTTAAGCCAAGCAGTTGCCTCCTGGTTTGCTGTATGGAGGGTGTGTAATCCTCCTTCCAGTCTTTGGAGCGGGCAAACCTCTATGATGTGTTCCATTGTTTGCTCCTCTCCACATGCGCACAGTGGGCTAGGGCTACTGCCCCATCTGTGAAGGCTGGCCAAGCAGGGGCCATGTCCAGTCCTGAAGCGATTGAGTGTAGACCACTGTCTCCTTGGGAGGTTGGTGCCCGGGACCTGTTGGTTGGGGTTTATCACCAGCTGTTTGTTTGGGACCTCCTTGGTCTCCCATTCCTCTTGCCAAGCTGTCTGGATGGTAAAATCAGCTGGGGGAGGGTTTTTCCAAATCGGCCGTCTGGATGAAAGTCGGGCAGTGGGTGGGGTGTAGATATCTGCATGGATTGGCAAGTGAGGAAAATCTTTAACTTTTTGGAGCATCCTTTGAGTTAATGCTGCTCGCCGGATGTGTGGAGGGGCTATGTTTGACAGTACAGAGAGCCAGGGGAGTGGTGTTGAGCGGATTGTTCCAGTTATAGTTCTCATTGTTGAGTTGAGCTGGGTGTCTACGTGGTGTGTGTAAGATGACCTGGACCAGACAGGGGCACAATATTCTGCTACAGAGTATGAAAGGGCCAGTGCTGAGGTGTGCAGGGTGGAGACTGCCGCCCCCCATTTTGCACCAGCGAGCTTGCAGAGCAGGTTGTTTCGTACCTTCACCTTAGCAGCCGTCCCCTTTAGATGTTCCTTGAAGGATAAGGTCCTATCAAGGGTCACTCCAAGATAAGTTGGATTTGGGGCATGCTTAAGCTTGAGTCCGCTCAGGTGGATGTTTAGTTCTCTGGCAGCTTTTGCATTGTGGAGATGGAATACACTGGAGACGGTTTTTGCTGGGCTTGGTTTTAGGCGCCAGATTTTGCAGAACTGGTCCAGTTTGGCAAGATCTTCCGTGAGCACCCGTTCCAGTGGTTCAAAGTCTGGTGCTTGGAATGCCAAACAGATGTTGTCTGCATAGATGAATTTGCGGGATGTTGTAGTAGGCAGGTCGTTTATGTAGAGGTTGAACAGAGTTGGAGCTAGAACTGAGCCTTGTGGGAGTCCGTTTTTCTGCATTCTCCATGCACTTGTGTTCTGACTGAGGTGGACTCTGAACCTTCAGTTGGTCAGCAGGGTTTTTATAATTGCTGTTGCCCAAGCAGGGATCGCCTTTATAAGTTTCAGGAGGAGGCCTTTGTGCCAGACCGTATCATAGGCGGCTGTAAGATCGAGAAACACAGCCCCTGTCTTCAGTCTGCTCTCAAAGCCATTTTCGATGAAAGTGGTTAGGGCCAGTACTTGTTCTCCTGTACTGCAGTCCTTGCGGAAACCTGCTTGATCCACACTTAGAATATCCTCTATTTCTGAGGAAATGCGTTGCAGTATTAGGCGCTCCATGATTTTGTAAGGAACGCTGAGTAGGGAGATTAGGCGGTAGCTTGCTGGTAGTTTGTGGTCTTTGCCAGGTTTTGGGATGGCAATGACCTTTGCTGTCCGCCATTTCTTTGGGATCGAGTTTGTTTGTGTGATCCTTGTGTAGAATTGTGTCAACCAGGTTAGGGCTCGGGGGCCAAGATTTTTCATGAATTCTGGGAAGATGTTATCGTATCCTGCTGCCTTTCCACATTTCAGGCCCTGTAGGACTTTCTCCAGTTCAGCAGCCTCGAAGGGTTCAGGGTTCGTTTCCTCTACAGGCATTTTTTGGTGTTTTTTTAGCTCAGTTGTAACTGCTCTTCTGGTGTCTTTGTCTTGGGGTGCTTTGGCGATAGTCAGTAGGTGGGATGCAACTTGGTTGGGTGTGACGGATGCTCGGCTTTGGCTAGGGGGCTTCTGTGCAGCTCCTAGGCGACGGATGAGGCTCCAACATTTCCTGCTAGAGTGGGTAAAGCTCTGGTCAGCAACTGTCTCCTCCCATTTCTTTCGCCAGGCTGTATTTAGCGATTCAATGAGATGGTCTGCTATCTCTGGGTCCCCTGATGTTTGATAGGATTGTAGGAGGGCAGCACTTTCTCCGTCCAAACATGGGACATAGAGGGGTCGGTAGCCTCGTGGGATTGCAGTATGGGCAGCCTTGAAGATTGCGCTGCAGAAGCGGTTGTATGCTTCATCTACAGTGATGGTGTGGAGTGGGATGGTAACAACGCTCCGGTCCAGAGTTTCACTGAATTTCTTCCAGTTGGCTTTGCGGAAGTTCCAGCGCATCTTCCTTGGGCTGTATATGACTGGAAGTTGTAGGCCAATGTGTACAAGCAGGGGCCGGTGTTGGCTGTGTGGAAAATCATCAAGAATGAGGATCTGTGTAGGATATGGCTCCCCATTCAAAGAGCTGACCCAACACAGGTCAGGAGAATAGTCCTTCTTCCACCTAGCAGAGTGGAAGGTTCTTCTTTGTTTGGGGTCGTATATCAAAGCGAAGTCATTTCTGGATGCCCAGTCTGAAAGTGCCTCCCCATCACTGTCCACTGCTGGGTACCCCCAGTCAGGGTGATGGCTGTTAAAGTCCCCCACATAGATGGCAAGGTGGGTAAGACCTGCAGATCCCAGTTGGCATTAGGGGGCTTGTACACATTGACAATATGGAAGCCACCAATGATTATGGTGTCTGAGAAATGTGTTGTTATCAGGTGATTTGCTTCAACTATGTCAGAACGCACATAGGTGGCACGTCCATGTTTAACATGTAGAACATAGCACAGGAGGTCAAAGCTTTTGATGGTGAAGCGGCCAGCTTCCTCTGTGCCAATATGAGTCTCTTGGAGGCAGATTACATCAATCGAATGTTGGAAGGCGAGGACTTCAATAAGGCTTCGCTTGGCTGCAGATAGGCCTTCAACGTTTAGTTGTAATATGCGAAGGGCAGATCTTACCACAAAGTGCTCTTGGGGCTGTTTGCTTTCGGTTTTAGGACTGTGACTAAGATTCTTCTTTGACTTGGCACAGAGGCGTCGTCTCTTCGAATTTAGTCTGCTGGTAGGATCATTAGCTTCCCCAGGCGAGCACGGGTACTGGCGGAGGGCGCGACGAGAACGCTGATCCATTGCCCCCGGTTGGGTTGCCCCCAGTTGCCGGCTAAACCTGGGGAACTAGCCATGGAGCGCACACTAGGATAAATACAGAAATACAAGTAAAGAGACACTTATGTTCGTAAGACGAGAGTAGGGTGCTGTGCGCGACAATGGTGCACAGCCCCTTAAATAAGGCTACAAACAAAATGAAACAAGTAGCAACAGGTGTGGGTAATCTGAGCAGGCAGGAGAAAACAAAGATACAATTCGGACCAGCTGGGAATAATGAGGGAGCCATCGGAGCTGACAGCTGACAGGGCCACGCCCACACAGAGCAAAACCCCAGAAAGCCACTGACAGCTGTCAACCCCGAGAGAAAGAACACAACAGAATACAAATATAACGATATGGCAGAAAATGGAGGCAGGCAACCTCAAAAATACAATAAACAAACTATAATGAACATTCATTGGCTCCATCGATCTCGAAAGATCATGGGGGGTTTTGTGCCTTGGGTCATCATTCAGGGAGCTGCACCGTCGGGCGTGGCTGTAGAGGCCAATATGGGATCTGCAGGTCCTGCCGCAGCCGCTGCAGATAAATTCTTCACAGTGTAGTGGGGGTCTCGGCAGTCTCCTCTGTCTGCGGAGTCTCTTCTCCCCCCAGCGAGTGTCTCTTCTCTCCTCTGCTGTTCGGATGACATCCTGGGTGGTGGTCCGCCAGTTGGAGCGGACGGAGGCGGCTGACTCCAGGTCGGAGGGGTTGAAGCCTCCAGCCTTGAGGTCGCGCTTGCAAACATCCTTGAATCTGAGTGTTGGGCGTCCCTTTGATCTAGTTCCAGTAGCCAGCTCCCCATACAGTAAGTCTTTGGGGATGCGGCCATCCTCCATTCGGTTGACGTGGCCAAGCCATCGCAAGTGTCTCTTTGTCAGGATGGCAAACATACTGGGCACATCTGCTCTGGCCAGGACGTCAATGTTGGAGACACGGTCCTGCCAAGTGATGCGCAGTAGTCTGCGAAGGCAGCGTTGGTGGAAGACGTTCAGCCGGCGTTCCTGGCAGGAGTAGAGGGTCCATACTTCACTGCCGTATAGGAGAGTACTCAGTACGCAGGCCATGTAGACTCTTATCTTGGTGTTGGTGGTTAGCATAGAGTTGTCCCAGGCTCGCTTCGCCAGACGGGCCATCACCGTCGATGCCTTGCCGATACGGGCGTTCAGTTCGGCGTCTAGGGAGAGATTGCTGGAGATGATCGACCCGAGGTAGGTGAACTTGTCCACCACCGCAAGTGTGTGGTCGCCGATGTTTATAACGAACATAAACGGGAAAATAAACCATACTGAGAAACAATATAGGATAAGTGTCAACTCAAAATGACAACACAGTACAAATATCAAAAAATAGGCAGACAACCTGAGCCCGGTGGAATCCCCCCACGCTCAGAACGTGACAATAAAGCTGTCAATATTTCTTACCTTCAACATTATGGATTTAATCTGATGTGCAGTGATCTAAAGAAAATGTCCATTATCCACAGTCCAAATGTCTGCTGTGACAGAGACATGACCCAGTCTCTTAAATTCCTTTTCGTGATCAAATCCATTTTTGAATAGTCTTTATCCAGGTAGCAAGTAAATGTGTTTTAACTTCAGTGGATCACAGTCTCAGCTGTCTGATGGGAAATGACTGTTATCAGACCTTCATTCTGTAATGACATATCTGGCAATTAGTTGTTTAATTCTTGCTGGGTCACAAACTGTCCAGATGCATAGAGTATCTCACAAAAGTGAGTACACTCCTCACATTTTTGTAAATATTTTATTATATCTTTTAATGGGACAGCACTGAAGATATGACACTTTGATACAATGTAAAGTAGTCAGTGAACAGCTTGTATAACAGTGTAAATTTGGTGTCACCTCAAAATAACTCAACACACAGCCATTAATGTCTAAACCACTGGCAACAAAAGTGAGCACACCCTAAGTGAAAATGTCCAAATTGTGCCCAAAAGTGTCAATATTTTGTGTGACCACCATTTTTTTTTCCAGCACTGCCTTCAATCTCTTGGGCATGGAGTTCACTAGAGCTTCACAGGTTGCCACTGGAATCCTCTTCCACTCCTTTATGACGACATCACGGAGCTGGTGGATGTTCGAGACCTTGTGCCCTTCCACCTTCCATTTGAGGATGCCCCACAGATGTTCAATAGGGTTTAGGTCTGGAGATATGTTTGGCCAGTCCATCACCTTTACCCTCAGTTTCTTTAGCAAGGCAGTGGTCGTCTTGGAGGTGTGTTTGGGGTGGTTATCATGTTGGAATACTGGCCTGCGGATCATGCTCTGCTTCAGTATGTCATAGTACACATTGGTATTCATGGTTCCCTCAATGAACTGTAGCTCTCCAGTGCCGGCAACACTCATGCAGCCCCAAACCATGACACTCCCACCACCATGCTTGACTATAGACAAGACACACTTGTCTTTGTACTCCTCACCTGGTTGCCGCCACACACGCTTGACACCATCTGAACCAAATAAGTTTATGTTGGTCTCATCAGACCACAGGACATGGTTCCAGTAATCCAAGTCCTTAGTCTGCTTGTCTTCAGCAAACTGTTTGCTGGTTTTCTTGTGCATCATCTTTAAAAGGGGCTTCCTTCTGGGATGATAGCCATGCAGACCAATTTGATGCAGTGTGCAGCGTATGGTCTGAGCACTGACAGGCTGACCCGCCACCCCTTCAACCTCTGCAGCAATGCTGGCAGCACTCACATGCCTATTTTCAAAAGACAACCTCTGGATATGACGCTGAGCATGTATACTCAACTTCTTTGGTCGACCATGGCGAGGCCTGTTCTGAGAGGAACCTGCCCTGTTAAACCACTGTAAGGTCTTGGCCACTGTAATGCAGCTCATTTTCAGGGTGTTGGCAATCTTCTTATAGCCTAGCCTTTATGTAGAGCAACAATTCTTTCTTTCAGATCCTCAGAGAGTTCTTTGCCATAAGGTACCATGTTGAACTTCCAGTGACCAGTATGAGAGAGTGTGAGAGCGATAACACCAAATTTAACACACCTGCTCCCCATTCACACCTGAGACCTTGTAACACTAACGAGTCACATGACACCGGGGAGGGAAAATGGCTAATTGGGCACAATATGGACATTTTCACTTAGGGATGTACTCACTTTTTTTTGCCAGCGGTTTAGACATTAATGGCTGTGTGTCAAGTTATTTTGAGGGGACAGCAAATTTACACTGTTATACAAGCTGTACACTGACTACTTTGCATTGCATCAAAGTGTCATATCTTCAGCGTTGTCCCGTGAAAAGATATAATAAAATATTTACAAAAATGTGAGGGGTGTACTCACTTTTGTGAGATACAGTGCCTATGTTTGAAATCCAGCCGGTGTTGTTAGCGGTGTTGTTAGCGGTGTTGTTAGCATAGCATAGCGTAGCATTAGCTTTGTTGGATCTTGTTGCTGTTCTCAGACTCTTCTGAAGATTGCAGTCAGTCTCACATGGCCCACCAATATGCTTTTGTCCCCGCAACAAAGGAAAAGTAATCTGTCCTTTTCCACAAAAACAAAGTAGCTTCATCTTTTCCTAGGAGGAGCAAGCTCCATCTGTGGCTGCTGGCTGCAGCAGTGAACAGGCTCTTGACTGCGGCTGCATCAGCTACGTAGGGTCAGTTTGTATTTATTTGCGCTAAAAATATCTATCCATATTAATAAAACAAGTAATGCATCTGATCAAATTTCAGTAACTGTAACGCATTACTAAATTTCTAAACAGCTATTTTGTTACACAGCACGTTACTGTAAAGTAGTGGTGTTAAAGTCCCAACACGTGGTCATGCAAACATACGTCCTCCAAAGACTAGACCGTCTCCTTTAACAGTCATAAATCAGCCTTTAGATGCAGCCTACCCAACCTTTGAGTGCTCTGGCCTCCTGGGCTGCGGTCTTTGAGGCTGCAGCACCTGAATAGAGACACAGCCATAGTTCATAAGCCATTTTGATGTTGACCTTTGAGCTTGCGATTCCAAATCCATAATCGCCCTTCAGGCTCACAGGGTGAACCTGTGTACCAAATTTGGTGACTCTAGCTTTACTCATTGTAAAGTAATAGGGCATAGGGATTGTTAACATTGACCTTTGACCTTTTGAACCTAAACCCACAGTCTAAGGTCAAGCTCCAAGAAGAACCTGTGTACCAGGTTTGGTGGCCCTAGCTTTACTTGTTTTATAGTAATACTGCAAATGGAATGCTATCTTTGACCTTTTGACCCCAAAGCCATAGTTGGAGGTCATGATCCCAAGGTGGACCCGTGTGGCAAGTTTGGTGATCCTAGCTTTACCCGTTTTATAGTAATAGTAAATGTAGCATTTACCATTTACCATAGTGCAAATGGAATATTAACTTTGACGTTTGACATTTTGACCCCAAACCTATTGTCAAGTCAGGGTGTAAGTCGTCCAAGATACAACTACTGTATTGATTTGAAAAGTCTACATCATTTCTTTCAGTAGTTATTGCATTTACAAGGTTTAGGGAAAATCTGACCTCTGACTTTTGACCTCATGGTCATCCGATGAGAGGCAAATTGCAATATGCGCATTATCAGTGTATATCAATGCCTGGTACCAAGTTTCAAAACAATTGGAAGAAAACTGTAGGAGGAGTTGATTTCACAAAAGGGGAACAGATGGACAGATCACTATTTTCAATAAATTCTATTCATCTCCCACTGGAATCCTTGTTCTTCTAACAACACTTGATCATATACTCTGTTCTTAGACATTTTATTTAACCTTTATTTATACAGGGTAGTTCCATTGAGAGGCAACCTCTCTTTTTCAAGGACAGCCTGTTCACACTCACACAGTTACACATTCACACCATGAAGCTGCTCAGTACAACCACAGACTCACCTGTGGCCGTTGAGCAGTTCCATTGGAGCAGCTGGGATTAAGGGCCTTGCTCAGGGGCACCACAGTGGGGTTAAGGATGGTGGGGCAAACACTGCTGTGTTATCTGTCCTACCCAGATCTCATCCTGCCGATCCAAGGATCGAACCCACGACCCTCCACTCACCAGTCCACATCCCTAACCATTAGGCCGCCACTGCCCACATTAAATGAGTTTGTTTTATTTTCTCAAACTGAGATTCAAAGCAGCTAGCTGACGCTAGCAATTTAGCCACTCATTCCCAAATCTTCCTGTGCTTAGTGTACTCCAGGGACCGGTCATATCCTATTGACCACTGAAACCACACATCCCTGTTCACCAGTGATGCTTTATTTCATTTATTCTTTAAGACAAATTTATGTTAGTTTGCTCAGGCTGATCTGAGCTATGAGCTAGCCAGCGGAAATTAGCAATAGTGATGTAAGAGAGAGGGCGGAGTTAATTGCAGTCTTAGAAATTTAAAGAGACATGCACTGAAACCATCCATTCTGAATAAGGCTGTAAAAGATGATTTACAGTGCTGCAGTAATTAAATAATTAAAGAAAATTTCACCAAAATATACCATAAACATTTCATTAAGACCTGTCGACACTGTCAACGTGGAAAAAAGTGCAGTCATTGACCCCTTTAAATTTAACTTGCTTTAATTTGTAACTGTGTGGATGTGAACAGGGCATCCTTGAAAAAGAGATGGACCTCCCCTGTATACATAAAGGTTAAATAAAATACAATTTAAAAAAAAAATACCCCAGAGACCTCATTAAAAAATTAAATTAAATTAATTATATATACTTTCAGATCTCCATGACCCTGAACAAGACTGAGGAATCAAGAAAATTGATGGATGGATAGTTTGCCTCAAATAATAAACTTTAAAAAGTAGAAAGAAAACATTTGTTAATTTCTAATATTTTGTGTCTAAGTCATTAATGATTGTTTATCTTCTTTAAAGAGGCAGGAGGTCAAAAATGAAGCTATCATTTATTTAAAGTTAAAATGTACAATCTGCTAATAGTTGTTACGCAGCGCTAATCAATGAGTTCCCCCCCCCTTCTCAACAGAGCACAGCATGCTTTGTCAAAATGCATTATGTCAAATCTTAATTAATAATGATTTTTTTTCCTGCTGGCCTCATGATCATTAACAATGGCTTTTTATGAATTATGGCCAGGTTTGATCCTTGTATTCTCTGCTCATTTGTTTTTGCTTTAATTGATCGCTAACTGTGATTAATTGAGACCAAGCATCATTCTGCATCCTGTGATGAATACCTAGATATGATATGGTACAACAACTGCTGTAGATGGTGTTTAGAAAGTTGGAGGGCACCCGATATAATGTAAGCAGTGAGCATGTTTTACAAGCTACACGTCAGTGCTCTAAACACATCATTTTCACAGAGGTTTCAAAGCATAATCATTTCTGCTAGCTGCACCTAAATTTCAGATTGAGTAAGTCAGGGCCAGCCAAGTAAGATGGCAAAACTTGTAGATGAATTCAAAATTTATGAAGATAATATTTCAGTTCCCATCAGGTTGGTGATGTTAAACTCCACTCAATCCAGCTCGGCCTGTTCTCCCCCTCCCCTCCTTGTCTGCTTATTTTTACAGCCTGCCGTCCAGGAATCCATCAGTCTTTTCATGGCCCATGTTCACACCAGTGTCAACCAGGCAAGTGAAAAATACCAGCGCAATGAGAAGAGGTACAATTACACCACCCCCAGGAGCTTTCTCCAGCAAATCACCCTGTACAGAAACCTTCTGGAGAAGAGCCGGGTTCAGCTTCAACACAAGATGAACCGACTTGACATTGGCCTCCAGAAACTCCAAACCACTGCTGCTCAGGTACGTCTTTTATTCTGTGCTGTATGGGTAATTTTATGGTTTGAAGAATGTGAAGATAGCGAAATTAGGAACAGTGTTAGGTAGGCTTAGGGATGCATAGGTATATGATGCTAGGGTATGTATACATTTTTTTCTTCGTTTCAGGTTGAAGAACTAAAAACTAAACTGGCATCTCAAGAAGTAGAGCTGAGCTATAAGAACCAGAATATTGAAGCTCTAATTTCAAAGATTGGACAGCAGAAAGAGAGGATTAGCAGCAAAAAAGAGGCTGTGGATGTTGAGGCACAAAAGGTGAAACTTTCCTTCACATGATGTTTTGTCATATTATTTTTGCTATTTCACGATCATATCATCATTTAATGAATAACATTGTTTATTATACTTCCTTTTCTATAGGTTACTCTCATGCAGGCGGAAATTGCCGTCAAACAAAAGGATTGTGAAAATGACCTAGCCAAGGCAGAGCCATCACTGACAGCTGCCACAGCTGCACTGGACACACTCAACAAAGTGCCGCATCTCTACTAAACTAGACTAAATCCCATCAAATCATCAGTCAGTCCTATACTGTAATGTGATATATGTCTTTTCAGGTGAATCTTACTGAGCTGAAGGCTTTTCCAAACCCTCCAGCAGCAGTAATCAATGTAGCAGCAGCTGTAATGGTCCTGTTAGCCCCCCGTGGTCGAGTGCCTAAAGATCGGAGCTGGAAGGCGGCGCGGGCCTTCATGGGCAAGGTTAAGCTGTCATCATGTCAATCACATCTGCTTGATTAATGTCAATCTAATTTGTAAGCGTGCCTTGACCCTGGCCCTGCCCAGCATCCCTCCAGTGTCCACATTACAGCAGGATGGCTCTATGAATATGCTCGCTCACTGGTGGAGCTAGTATATCGAGCTGTCATTTTATCTCTTGCTGTTTTTAATGTGTGTTTCTGTAAATACAGTGGTGTGAAAAAAGTGTTTCCCCCCCTTCCTGATTTCTCATTTTTTTGTATGTTTGTCACACTTAAATGTTTCAGATCATCAAACAAAATTAAATATTAGACAAAGATAACACAAGTAAACACAAAATGCAGTTTTTAAATAAAAGTGTTTGTTATTAAGGGTAAAAAAAAAATCCAAACCTATATGGCCCTGTGTGAAAAAGTGATTGTCCCTAAACCTAATAACTAGTTGGGCCACCCTTAGCAGCAACAACTGCAATCAAGCGTTCACTTTAACTGGCAATGAGTCTTTTACAGCACTGTGGAGGAATTTTGGCCCACTCATCTTTGCATTATTGTTGTCATTCAACCACAGTGGAGGGTTTTCGTGCATGAACCACCTTTTTAAGGTCATGCCATAGCATCTCAATCGGACTCAAGTCAGGACTTTGACTAGGCCACTCCAAAGTCTTCATTTTGTTTTTCTTAAGCCATTCAGAGGTGAACTTGCTGGTGTGTTTTGGATCATTGTCCTGCTGCAGAACCCAAGTGCGCTTCAGCCTGAGGTCACAAACAGATGGCAGGACATTCTTCTTCATGATTTTTTGGTAGACAGCTGAATTTATGGTTCCATTTACCACGGCAAGTCTTGCAGGTCCTGAAGCAGCAAAACAGCCCCAGACCATCACAGTACCACCACATTTTACTGTTGGTATGATGCTCCTTTTCTGAAATGCTGTGTTATTTTTACACCGGATGTAATGGGACACACACCTTCCAAAAAGTTCAACTTTTGTCTCATAAGCCCACAGAGTATTTTCCCAAAAGTCTTGGGGATCATCAAGATATTTTCTGGCAAAGCTGAGATGAGCCTTTATTTTCTTTTTGCTCAGCAGTGGTTTTTGTCTTGGAACTCTGCCATAAAGGCCATTTTTGCCCGGTCTCTTTCTTATGATGGAGTCATGAAGACTGACCTTAACTGAGGCAAGTGAGGCCTGCAGTTCTTTGGATGTTGTTGTGGGGTCTTTTGTGACCTCTTGGATGAGTCATTGCTGCGCTCTTGGGGTAATTTTTGTTGGCTGGCCACTCCTGGGAAAGTTTACCACTGTTCCATGCTTTCACCATTTGTGGATAATGGCTCTCACTGTGTTTCGCTGGAGTCCCAAAGCTTTAGAAAGGGATTTATAACCTTTTCCAGACTGATAGATTTCAATTACTTTGTTTCTCATTTGCTCCTGATTTTCTTTGGATTGCAGCATGATGTCTAGCTTTTGAGGATCTTTTGGTCTACTTCACTTTGTCAGGCAGGTCCAGTTTAAGTGATTTCTTGATTGAGAACAGGTGTGACAGTAATCAGGCCTGGGTGTGGCTAGAGAAATTGAACTCAGCTTTCCAAAGATGTGATAAACCACAGTTAATTTATGTTTTAACGGGGGGGGGGGCAATCACTTTTTCACACAGGGCCATGTAGGATTGGATTTTTTTTTTTACCCTTAGTAATAAACACTTTCATTTAAAAACTGCATTTTGTGTTTACTTGTGTTATCTTTGTCTAATATTTAAATGTGTTTGATGATCTGAAATATTTAAGTGTGACATACAAAAAAAAAGAGAAATCAGGAAGGGGGCACTTTTTCACACCACTGTAAGTGTTTGTGTTTTCAAAAACCTGAAGGATTTTGCAAGTTATCTTGATGATTTTTTTCCTAAAGCATTTTCTTAACATCTCAGAGACAGTGGATTATTGAATGAATTAATGTGAATTTACTGTATTTACAGAGAGCTTTTCTATTCTTTGAGTCTACTCAAAGTGCTTTATTCTATGTACCTAAGCTCAGAAACATATGGCCAACTTAGGACCATCAATTATCCTAACATTAATACCCTTGGAGAGAAGCAATAGTGGATATTTATTTATTTTGCTTGCTGATGTTAGCATTTTAAAATGCATACAGATATAAGGCGTACAGAAGCCCAAAGAGGGCCATTTTTCTCTGTCCTGTTTCTGGTTTTCATTCATTTATTCATTCATCTTCAACCGTTTAGTCCTTTTTGGGTCGTGGAGGGGCTGGAACCTATCACAGCATCTTTGGACGAGACACCCTCAACCAGGGGTGCCCACACTTTTTTGGCTTGTGAGCTACTTTTAAAACGACCAGGTCAAAATGATCTACCTACATTTAAAACATGCCAAATATGGCAATATATTTTAGCGTACAGTGTATGCTGTACATTATATAAGTGCGTGAACCCTTAAGGCACAATACAATTCAATACATTTATGATCATTACCTTACTCTGATGACTTGCACTGGATGGAGTCAGCCAGGGTTGCATAGTCTGGACAGTAGCTGCTGGTAGCTGATCTCAAGCAGGCTTCCAAATGACCATCAGTCATGGTGGAACGGTATTTGGATTTAATAATCTTCATGTGGGAAAAGGCTGATTCGCACAAATAAGTGGAGCCAAATAATGCAGTCAAAGAGATAGCACATTTCCTCATGTTTGGATACTTTTCCTCTGTGAGTAAGTTCCAAAACTGTCCATGAGCCCTGGATTTAAGCTCAATGTCAGCATGTAGTGTCAAAATCTCATCCTCCACTGGATGAGGGTGCACCATCCGTGGTGATTGACACCTATTTACACACTGGTGTTATGTCAGAAGCTGAATGTGAGCATTTTGCTAAAATGTTGTCAGAACAAGAAGCCAAGGACGAGGCCAGGTGTGGGCCGGTGAACAGGTGAAATCAGCCTCTCGACGTCACCCTTCATCACAGGCGTCCCGCCGTGCCACCCAGCACCCTCGTCCAGGGTGACTTGGGCTGTGGCACAGGAACCCTCCTGTGATGACCCTGGGCGATATTGGTCTTGCTTACTCTCCAGAGTGCCAGGCAGTTTCTTATCCCACACTGCACCATCTACCACTCTTGGGATTGGTCAGTGCTTTGTGGACCCACAACCCATGGGAGCTCGGTTTTCTCAATAAAGTTTTTGAAAGAGTGAAAAATGTCCTCTCCTTGCGTGTGTTCTTTCATGGGCAGTATTGTTAACAGCTCCTCTTTCTGTTTATTTCACAGCGCCGTGTAACTGTACTTCTTGATGGCTGAAGAGCTTTGATTGAAGATAATATTTTTGTTTTGTTTTTAAAATCCCGAAACAACGACTCCGCTGCCCAATGAAGGCCTCTTTTATTATCTCTCCATCTTGAAAGGACTTATTATGCTTAATAATAATAATGCAATGACTCACCCGGAACGATGCTTCAGTAGCTGCCTTTGCCTTTGAATTCAGCTGTGTGAAAAATAATTGCTGTTTGATTAACTGAGATTTCAGTTCCTTCACTTTTCTTTTTCTCAGCTCACTTTTCGGAGGGAAGTTAGTGTCGTAGATTTTATGAATGGTCCAAAAGTCCCTTTCCACGTTTCTCTTCTTTGGGATAGGCCCCAGCCCCCGCGCAACCCGAAAAGGATTAAGCGGAAGAAGATGGATGGATGGATGGATGGATGGATGGATGGATGGATGGCAACGCAATGATAGGTTGACAGATCAGACAAATACACTTCGAAAATGACATTGTGAAGAAAAAAAAAAATTCCTCCCATTCCGCATGGAAGTGGTAAGTTTTTGTCTTCTTACTGGGTTCAGTTCCCCCACTCATTTTTAATATCCCTTCTTCAGTTGATCGAAATTTGAAGCGCTAACACAGTCACAGCTCGCTGGAGTAGCAGCTAGCAGTAGCTAGCTAGTGTGTTTGACTGCGCATGCAGGGTGACCCATGACACATAGAGGACAGGACCTCTCCTGATTGGCTGCCCTGTACATCAGTTAAATGGTAAATGCCAATAAGAGGACAAATGGGAGGATAGGCGATAGAACTGAAAACTTTTTAATTTTTTTTTTAATGTCACGCTATCTACCCGCCGCGATCTACCCGCAGTGCCTTTGCGATCTACCAGTCCATCGTGATCGATGTATTGAGCATCCCTGCCCTAGACAGATCACCAGTCCATCACAGGACAAGCACAGAGAGACAGACAACCTTTCACTCTCACATATTATTATTATTATTATTATTATTATTATTAATAATAATAATAAGTTTATTTGTGGAACAGTTTTCACAGACAGGGTCACAAAGTGCTTTCCATAAAATCAAACAGTAAATAAATAAAAGACAATAAACGACAAGAATAAAAAAAAGCAGTTAACAATAAAAGACACAAGAACAATGCACAACCAGCAGAGGATTAATAAAACGCCAAAGTAAAAAGACTTTTAACTGCTTCTTAAAATGAGCAAGTGAAGGTGAAGAGCTTAAAATGAGTTTTTGGTTTGTTTTTTTTATTTCTTATTTTGTACCCGTAGGTAGATTTGTTTTGCAGTCTGGTGACAAGCCACCAGCTGCCGGTCGCTGCGTGCGCAAGTGCCCCGTGTCCCTAACCTGCATGTTTTTGGTATGTGGGAGGAAACCGGAGAAATCCCGGCGTAAACCCACGCAACACGGGGAGAACATGCAAACTCCACACAGATCACCATCGGTCGGGGGCAGGGATCGAACCCACGATCTCACGATCCCCGCGATCCCCCGGCCGAGGGTAAACTGTGCTGCCACAGTGTTAACCACTGCGCCACCGTGCAGCCCGTAGGTAGGGAGTTCCATAAATTTGGTGCCACAGCTGCAAAGGCTGTCACCTTTGGTCTTGAGTCTAGTTTTTGGTACTGAGAGAAGGTTCTGTCTCGAAGACCTAAGAGGCCTGCTAGGAGAGTATGGATGCAGTAGGTCACAGATACTGTATAAGAAGGGGCCTCACCATGAATGGCTTTATAGGTAAAAACAAGAATTTTAAATTGAATTCTAAAATTAATGGGAAGCCAATGTAGGGAGGATAAAATGGGAGTTATTTGACAGAACCTACTAGATCGAGTTAGGAGATGAGCAGCGGCATTCTGGACTGACTGTAAGCGATATATAGAAGACTCTATTCAAACATGTAAAAAGAGCATTACAGTAGTCCAGACGTGAAGAGACAAAGGCATGTATAATAGTTTCTAGCTGACTCTGTGAGACCAACAATCTAATTTTAGAAATATTTTGGAGATGGTAAAAACACAACTTAGTTAACAACTTTACATGTTTATCAAAAGACATAGACTGATCAGAAATAACTTCTAGATTTTTAAGATCAGCCCATACATGTGAGCTCAATGACCTGATACCATCCAACACCTTTGAAGCTATACTGTCGGGTGCTACAATGAGGACCTCAGTTTTATCAGTGCTAAGTTGCAGAAAATTGTTACTCAACCACACCTTGATCTCAGACAGACAATCATAAATAAGTTGAAAATTAAGAGTGTGGTCTGTTTTAAAAGAAAAGTACAGCTGAATATCATCTGCATAAAAATGATAGGAGACACCTTTAAATTTGTTAAAAATAAAACCCAAGGGAAGCATATAAATGGCAAACAAAAGAGGACCCAGTATAGAGCCCTGAGGTGCCTCACAAGTTAAAGCAGCAGACTCCGAGATAAAAGAACCAACAGTTACTGAAAAACTTCTGTTAGATAAGAGGAAAACCATTCTAAGGCTTTCCCAGATAACCCTACCCACTCTAGGCCTTTGTAATAAGATATGATGATCCACTATGTCAAAAGCTGCGGTAAGATCCAGTAGCACTGAAACAGAGCATTTGCCAGCATCTGATGACAATGATGACATTAAAATATCATTAGACACTCTGAGAAGAGCAGACTCAGTTGAATGTTTCTGACGAAAACCCAACTGAAATTTATTAAAAACATTATTGTAATTAAGAACATCAGTGAGCTGCTTGGCTACAACTTTTTCCAATATCTTGGAAACAAAGGGAAGTTTAAAGATGAATCTATAATTTTTATAGTGTGCTGGGTAGAGGTTGGGCTTTTTTAAAAGAGGCTGAATAATAGCATGTTTAAATAAGAGGGAACACAACCAAATTCAAGAGAGCTGTTAATGATGCTGACCAGAGAGGTACCTACAACACTGATCACCTGCTTCAGCATGGGAGTGGGTACAAAATCTAGCATGCAGGAGGAGGACTTCGTAGAGCCCACCAATTCTGACAAGTACTCTAAAGAAATTAATGAAAAGGAACTTAAAGTAGGCCGTTTTGGGGAACAGACAGGGTGAAGGCAAACAGTTGACAAAATTACCCCTCACAGTTGCCCAGATAACCCTACCCACTCTAAGCCTTTGTAATAAGATATGATGATCCACTGTGTCAAAAGCTGTGGTAAGATCCAGTAGTACTGAAACAGAGCATTTGCCAGCATCTGATGACATTGAAATATCATTAGACACTCTGAGAAGAGCAGACTCAGTTGAATGTTTCTGACGAAAACCCAACTGAAATTTATTAAAAACATTTTGGTAATTAAGAACATCAGTGAGCTGCTTGGCTACAACTTTTTCCAATATCTTGGAAACAAAGGGAAGTTTAAAGATGAATCTATAATTTTTATAGTGTGTTGGGTAGAGGTTGGGCTTTTTTAAAAGAAGCTGAATAATAGCATGTTTAAATAAGAGGGAACACAACCAGATTCAAGAGTGCTGTTAATGATGCTGACCTGAGAGGTACCTACAACACTGATCACCTGCTTCAGCATGGGAATGGGTACAAAATCTAGCATGCAGGAGGAGGACTTCGTAGAGCCCACCAATTCTGACAAGTACTCTAAAGAAATTAATGAAAGGGAAATTAAAGTAGGCTGTTTTGGGGAACAGACTGAGGGTGAAGGCAAACAGTTCACAAAATTACCCCTCACAGTTGCAACTTTGTCCACAAAAAAGAACAAAAACTTATTGCAGTCATTGACTGAGAAGAAGACTGAGCAGGGCTGATTATGGAATTAATTGTGTCAAAGAGAGTCAGGATTGTTCCTGCTGATGGAGATCAAATTGGAGAACTAGGAAGTCCTTTCTCCTTTCACCATGGTATTAAGATCCATTAAAAGTTATTTCAGATACAGCCAGTGTACCTCAAGTTTGGTGGATTTCCACAGTCTTTCCACTTTTCGACATTTTCGTTTGAAATGACGTATGTCCTCATTTAACCAGGGAGAAGACTTAACAGCACGGACAGTCCTGTCTGTTAGAGGAGAAACTTTGTCCATGATGGCACAGCAGTGTGTATTAAAGGACTGAACCAAGTTCTCAGTGTCTTTATGGGAGGATAAAATCACAGTGCTGTCAAAAGCTTCAGAAAATTTTGCAGCAGAGAGATGATCAGTGACACGAAAGTATTTCACACACTTGCCAATAAAACTGATTTAAAAGATATATTGAAAAGAACACAAAAATGGTCTGACACAGGAAGCACTTGAGTCGTAACATTATTCACATTAAGACCAATAGTAAAAACAAGATCAAGAGTATTTCCTTTAGCGTGTGTGGGACCAGAAAGCATAAATTAAAATTAAATGATTTAGTAACATTTAAAAAATTAAGAGCAAAACTGTCATTTGGGTCATTAATATGAAAATTAAAATCTCCAAGTAACAAAATATGTTCAAGTTTAATAATGTTATAGGTATAACAGCCATACCTAAAGACGTGTTATCCCCAGTTGATGCTAATTAACCTAACATGCATGTCTTTGGACTGTGGGAGGAAACCAGAGTACCTGGCGAAAACGCATACAGACACAGAGAAATACAAACTCCACACAGAAAGGTTACGACTGGCCAGACGTGGGATCAAACCCACAACCTTTTTTTTTTGTGCTGCCACAGTGCTATCCACTGCTTCACTAAGCTGCCCCTGTTTTAGGTTGTAGTGCTTGGGTGTAGTGTGGCCGACTACTGATCGGAGGGTCAGGGGTTCGATTCCCGCTCTGTCTGCAGTCTGCATGTCGAAGTGTACTTGAGCAAGACACTGAACCCCCAGTTGCTCCTGGTGGGTCAGGCCAGCGCCTGTGTATGCCAGCTCTGCCGCCATCAGTGTGTGACTGTGTGTGTGAAAGGGTGGATAGCAGGATCTGTAAAGTGCTTTGGTCATCCAGAGATGAATAAAATAAGCAATATAAGTGAACACCATTTACCCTTTAGGGGAGAGCACTGTACCAGAAGATTTTTTTTGTTGAAAAAGTTATTACAGCACTAATGTAATAAATTGTTGCTGTCAAAGATAAAATGATAATAACGGGTTAACATCCACCCCGCTGCTATTTTTATGCACAATTAACATGAACGTGTGTTTGTGACCCTGATGGCTTTCCATACTTAAGGTTCTCAGCCCACACTGAAAAAGTTGTTTTGAATGGCAAGTTCAGCTTTACATTTAAAATTTGCAGTTAATGAAGAGTTAACTATGGATGTCATGTGACTGATCATGATTAAGCATTTTATTTGACTGATAGCACTAAAATAAATCTGTTTTTTATCCACCCCTCCAAAAATGCATTGCTTTACGTTCCAGGGGTGTTTAAACCAAAGAGGAATTGTTACCAGTGCTGTCTGTTGGATGAATTGAGCATCACATCATCAAATGCTAATAAAGACAATTGTAGCAGGTTAAGAGAGTACCAATGTTTTAGTTTTGTAACTGGAAGGTCAGATGTTCGCACCCAGAAACCAAGCACTACAAGAGGAAAAACTCAGAAAAGGAGGCATGATTAAACTGAGAATTATTTTCTAATATTGATCTCTGCTGGATGAATTGTACATTACAATAAAAAAATTGCCTGTAGGTACATCACTTTTGCCATCCCAATTAAATTTCCCAATATACATTATATTAATGTTTCTTTTATGAACTTTACACAGAATTGTGTCATTTAGTTTTACAAGTTTTAATAAGCTAATTTTTAGAGTGTTGTCTGTCTAGATTTTTAACATCTGTCTTGTTTTTCTTGTTATGCTTGTCAGGTGGATGTTTTCCTGCAGGCCCTGGTATCCTATGACAAGGAGCACATACCTGAGTCCTGTCTGACTGTGGTGAAGCAGGAATATTTAAGAAACCCGGACTTCCGGCCTGATTTAGTTCGGACCAAATCTACAGCTGCAGCTGGCCTTTGTGCCTGGATTATTAATATTGTCAGATATTATGAGGTTAGGCATTAACGTCAGATAAATAATATTACATTCTCTAGTGCTTTCTACAAATACATTTGTCCTTCATTGTGGAGCTTTTGTTCATAAATAATCCACTGTTTTTTGCAGATTTATTGTGAGGTCATTCCAAAAAGGCATGCCTTATCACAAGCTAATGCAGATCTAGAAACAGCTACAGCTAAACTCTCAGCAGTTCAAAAGAAACTGACAGTAAGTGCAACAGAATTAATTTTATGTTACTCACTCTCAGTATATTTTCATAATGGTGTTTAATTTGCATGGCTTCCTCTATATTGATCCTCCAGGATCTTGATGCCAGCCTTCACAGTCTCACAGCTCAGTATGAAAGGGCTACAACTGAGAAAATCAGCTGTCAGGAAGAGGTGATGCGGACCACCCAGACCATTGAGCTGGCCAACCGACTAGTCAAGGGCTTAGTGGTGAGCAAGGAGAAACAGAGGAATTTGGTGGTGACATTGGGCTGAGCTGGCATACAATGAATTGTCAATACGCTGCTGGAAGCATGCATGAAGAGGTGCTGGTAATAGAATTGCATCACTGATCATCTAAAACTAGAAGTTCTGGCATGAGAGCCTGACAGTTGTTGGTGCAGATCAAGCAAAGGGAGAGTTTACAGCCTTGCTTAGCAGTATACTGGGGACTTGTGAGACAGGTACAGGGGGTTGGACCACTGAAATCGCATGGCTGAACTGGGCAAGTGGCTGGTTGAGCACTGTCCAAATTCAGAAAGGAAGTGAGATGGCAGGAAGTCTATGCTACACTTATGTCCATTAGGTACTTGTTGAATTTGAATGTTTATAGTATTGTCTATGTACACAGCATGCATGTACAGTATGTGTGCATGTGTAAGAAACTAAGCCAAATATAAATGTTTCTAGTATCTAATTATTTCACAATCTATTCTGGAGGCATCTGAATCTTTATGGACACTAATAGAAAATAAAAGATGATCTTTTCAGTAGCCATTTTGCAAGTTCGACATTCTTATTCCAGAAAATAAATGTGGTTTGGATGGAACAGCTTGGCTTTTAAGCATATCAAGATAAATGTTTTGTCTTTATGGCATTGACCTGGAAGCAATAGTGTACAGACTAATAAATCAGACCTTCTATATTTAATCATTAACTTACCTCAAAGCCACAACAGCTGTTGGAAATTAACAACATCTCACCCCAGACTGAGTGATATTACAGGCAATCCATAATACATTAGAGTAAAATTATAGCGATTTTTAACTGTCTGGGAATTTATTGTGTGACATATTCTAGATCCACAGCCCCTTGTAAGAAAATGTCAGGCATGATTTATTGTTGTAGCCTGTCACAGTCATAGTATTGAAGGTTTAAATGAATACTAAATTGATGCTGAGCAAACCTACAGCCGAACTTCCAGAGTTATTGTAAGGGAATTGCAGTTTTATGCTTTACTGCTTACCTTTTTTTTAGTTTGTGTAATGAATGTGTGTATGTCAGTGAGTGGATGAAAGCTAGATGGTATATGGTTTCTTTAAGCAGATGCTCTGTTGTTTTTCTTCTCTAGTCTCCAGTCTGTTCTTATATTTTCTCTGTTGAAGCCTGTTCTTTTTGGGTCTTACAGTCAGAGAAGGAGCGCTGGTCCTTGTCCATCATTGAACTTGAAAAGCAACAGAAAACCCTTTGTGGCGATGTCCTGCTCACTTCAGCATTTGTCTCTTACATGGGTTACTTTCCCAGTCAGTACCGCATGGAGCTTTTTCACAATTTATGGATTCCTTTTCTTCATTCTTTGGAGGTAAAGACAGTTTTTTTTTAAAAATATTTGCACAATATTTCCACAACCCCCACAGTAGAATCTGGAGTACACTGACATCACTGTTTGATTTCTGTTCCAGGTTTCTGTACCCTTGACAGACGGCCTGGATCCAGTCCTCATGCTTACAGATGATGCCACTGTGGCTGCCTGGCATAATCAGAGCTTGCCAAATGATAGGATGTCCATTGAGAACGCTGCCATCCTGACCACCAGTGAGCGTTGGCCTCTCATCATTGACCCACAGCAGCAGGGCATCAAGTGGATCAAAAAGCAACTCGGGTCAGAGCTGAGGGTGGTGCAGCTTGGACAGAAAGGGTGAGAAGGGGCTAACTCTTGTCAATTTGCATTCACAGTGTCTCATTTTCATGCTGCATGTTATGGTGTCCTAATGAACCTTGAACATGTGAATGCTTAGCCAACTTTGTTTTTTCCTGATTACTTTTTTAATGCAGATGTCTGCATGTGATTGAAGAGGCCCTCATTTGTGGTCAAACAGTCCTGATAGAGAACCTTTCAGAAAATGTTGACCCAGTCCTGGAGCCTGTACTGAGCAGAAAAACTATTAAAAGAGGAAGGTTTGTATTGAAATATAGAAAAAAAATTTGTGTGAAAAAAATTAACACTTAAAACATACTGTATACAGTGGATATAAAAAGTCTACAGACCCCTGTTCAAATGCCAGGTTTTTGTGATGTAAAAAAATGAGACCAAGATAAATCATTTCAAAACTTTTTCCACCATTAATGTGACCTATAACCTGTACAACCCAAATGAAAAACAAGCTGAAATCTTTTAAGGGGAAAAATAAAAAACTTACAATAACCTGCTTGCATAAATATGCACACCCTTAAACTAATACTTTGTTGCAGCACCTTTGATTTTTATTACAGCACTCAGTCTTTTTGGGTAGGAGTTTATCAGCGTGGCACATCTTGATGTGGCAATATTTGCCCGCTGTTCTCTGCAAAAATGCTCCAAATCTGTCAGATTGCGAGGGCATCTCCTGTGCACAGCCCCCTTCAGATCATCCCACAGATGTTCGAATGGATTCAGGTTTGGACTCTGGCTGGGCCATTCCAAAACCTTAATCTTCTTCTGGTGAAGTCATTCTTTTGTTGATTTGGATGTGTGCTTTGGGTCATTGTCATGCTGAAAGATGAAGTTCCTTTTCATCTTCAGCTTTTTAGAAGAAGCCTGAAGGTTTTGTGCCAACACTTTGGAACTGTTCATAATTCCCTCCACCTTGACTAAGGCCCCAGTTCCAGCTGAAGAAAAACAGCCCCAAAGCATGGTGCTGCCACCACCATGCTTCACTGTAGGTATGGTGTTCTTTTGGTGATGAACAGTGTTGTGTTTGTGCCAAATTATACCTTTTGGAATTATGGCCAAAAAGTTCAATCTTGGTTTCATCGAACCATAACACATTTTCCCACATGTGTTTGGGAGATTTCAAATATGTTCTGGCAAAATGTAACTGGGCTTGGATGTTTTTCTTCGGAAGATAAGGCTTTCGTCTTGCCACCCTAGATGGGGTGACTGTAACTGATTCGACATACGCCAACATATTCTCCAAATTTTTCATACGTTTGGCAAATGCTGCTTAAATCATCTAGGTGTGACGGGGCCTTAAGGCCAGATTCCAGACACCCCTGAAGAAAAAAGAAGAGGGGGCCCCCGAACCGGGCAGGTGGTGGGGGACTCAGGACTGGAAGGACCGAAACACTTGCCCCCCCCCCCCCCAAAAAAAAAAAAAAGTTTGGCGGGGCTGGGCCAGGAGAAGGTCCATCGGGTGACCTGCCAGAGTCCATGGACCACCCGGCAAAGGGAGACGGTTCATCTGGTGGCCGTCCAGAGTCCCAGGACCACCAGATGGAGGGGAGCAGCACATTGGGTGACCTACACAAGTCCCTGGGCCACCGGACAGAGGAATAAGGTACATCAGGTGACCTTCCAAAGTCCTTGGGCCA
The DNA here is from genome assembly GCA_020510985.1 of Pholidichthys leucotaenia. Lineage (NCBI taxonomy): Eukaryota > Metazoa > Chordata > Actinopteri > Cichliformes > Pholidichthyidae > Pholidichthys > Pholidichthys leucotaenia. The sequence continues at coordinate 165,345,238 of CM035849.1, forward strand.
CTAGACAGGGGAACACAGAGCTGGGTTCCTGAACTCGTGGGGCAGCAGCTGGGGGGCACAGAGCTTAGACAACAGCTTCTGAGGTATCAGCAGCAGGGGAGCTCTGAACTCAGGAGATTACTGCTGCAGCGCGTTGCACTCAGGAGAGAGCAGCTGCAGCGCATTGAGCTTAGGAGACGATGACTGGGGAGCACTGACCACAGCGGAAGATGATGACTGGGGAGCACTGACCACAGAGGGAGACAGTTGGGGTGCACTGTCCTCAGGAACAGGTGACGGTGGAGGTGCACCGGCCTCTGGAACAGCAGATGGAGGCGCACTGGCCTCTGGAATGGCAGGCAGAGGCACACAGGCTTCTGGAACAGCTGATGGCGGCTCACCGACCTCTGGAACCAATGGTGGCTGGGAGCGCTGACCACCAGAGACAGTAGCTGAGGTCCAGGAGCATCCAGCCCTGACGCCTGGAGAACCATCATCACTGCGGCCATCTTGGACGAGAGAGAAAGGCAGACATGGCAAGTCTTTTCTAATATAGATGTTAAAAATGTAAAGAATGTAACTTGCCTTAGCTCCTGGTCCACTGCTGCTGGGGTGACCGCCTCAGGATGAACTGCAGGAGCGATGGCCACAGGAAGCGAAGGTGGAGTTGCCTGCTCAGATGAACACGGTGGGGTGGACTGCTCGGACGGAGCAGGTGGAGTGGACTGCTTAGTCGGACCAGGTGAAGCAGACTGCTTGGATGAATCAGGTGGAGCGGACAGCTCCACTGAACCAGGTGGAACGGACTGCTCCGACGAAGAAGGCCGGCGAGCGGTGGGCTCAAGAGTCTGGAATTCCATCCTTGATGCAGCCACCTCAGATGGGGAGGAAAAAACACAGGTGGGTGTCAGGTCAATATGGGAACCAGCAGTGGAGCCCAACAGAGGGAGGCTAGAAGCAGATAGGAGCTGCAACTAGGTTCCCCTGCCAGGAGCAAGGCGAGACTTTAAGTATGGATGTAAAAAATACAGAAAAAAGTACTTGTCTTAGCTCTCGCTCCACTACCGGTGAGGACCTCGGTGACTCTGCTGCTGGAGAGGTGATAACAACCCCTGAAGATGCTAAGGGAGCAGACGTGATTGCCTCTGGATGAGCTGCAGGAACGGCGGCCTCTGTGTGTGCTGCAGGAGCGGCGGCCTCTGGGTGAGCTACAGGAGTGACGACCTCATGGCTGAGCTGCAGGTGTAGGCACACTGACCTCAGGAATAGCAGGCGGAGACACACCAGCCTGTGGAACACATGAAGGAGGCACACTGACCTCTGGAGTAGGTGACTGAGGCTCACCGGCCTCAGGAACCGACGACTGGGGTGCGCTGACCTCAGGAATAGGCAACGCAGGCTGACCTCCGGCGGCACCAGATGACGCTGACTGATCGGCAGCAGGCCCAGATGATGAAGGCTGATCAGCGGCGAACCCTGATGTAGCCACAGGAGCAGCTGATGAGTGACCAGGCCTGGGGGTTACAGCTGCTTGGAACCCATCAGTCACAGAGCTTGGGAGAAGGGATAGTGGAGATGCCGAGGTGAGAGGAGGTGCACAAACAGAGACAGCAGCAAAGATAGATTACGGGGGCTCAGTGACTGTTGGTGACTGCCATTGAAGCCCCTCCACTGGGACAAGGTAAGATGCGTCAACCAGAGTAGTAAAAGAATGAGTTAAATATATTTGTCTTGCCCCCTGCTCTGTTGCCACTGAAGCTGCCGCTGAAATCCCTGTCAAGTCTCTCTGAGTGGCTGCGGAGAACCCTCGGAGCGCAGCAGCTGGAGGGTGATGAGAAGCTGCCTTGGGGAATGCAGCCGGAGCGGGAGAGGCAATCTCCAGCTGAGCAGCAGCAGAATCCTCCTGGAGTGACAATGCTGGTATGGCAGAACTCGGGGAAGGAGGAGACGCAGCTGGGGAAGCCCTCAGGGAGATTTCCATAGATGGGCCAGGATGGTGAGCGAAGCGGTGCTTCCTCGAGGTACGCTCCCCCGCTGGCCCTTAAGAAGCCAGCTGATCCTCTCATGCCGGGAACAACACCCCTGGAGCGAGCCAGGGCTTGTACTCCAGTATGATGTCTTCTTGCGAGAGAATCACCTGCCTCTGCTCCTCCTCCTCTGCAGCGTTCGCTGCCATGGCTGGTGGAATAGAAATGGCGGACAGCCTAGGAACGGTGGGGAAGGCGACTTACGGAGAGCTGGAGAAGGGGTCAGTAATCCAGAGCCAGGCTGGGAGGAGTAGTGTGGGGCACCCAAACCCCCGAGCGACTCACAAAATCAGGATATGCTGGTGTACAGTCTAGCTAGCTCGGGAACACGCAACAGGTCCAGACAGCTGAGAAGGAGTTCCTCTGCTTGTCACAGATTCCCTAATCCCTCCAGCTGATTGCGATAATCGAAAAACCGATCCATGAGGTGGGAGAACTGGTCTATGATCTCCTCTGCTCCATCCAGGCTCGGTAACCCCCTCCTCCTGCTATTTTCACCCGCTGAGTTCTTGCTTGACGATGGCCTACTGTCAGGTTTGCCCCTTTGGGGCTTAATGACAGACTCAAACACTGGGTGACATTTAGGCATATTTTATTACAAAATAAAGCAGCTTGTGGGCTGAAAAGAACAAATAAAGCTGTGGTGGCAAACAATATAACCAGGCACCAAGCAGTGGCATGTTGGAACACGGGTTGGTAGAAAATGACTGGAGAAATGACTAGGACACCGTACTGAGGGTAGGGCATGGGGTGTATATATAGAGCTGGCAATAATTAGAGGATGAGGCGCAGCTGTGCACAATTAATAACATAAAGACCATTAAGGGGGAACAGGAAAATAACTAAGGGTGCTGTCACAATAAGTAAACACAAGATGATAAGCAGGACAGGAATAATGACAATGAGAATACAAAGGATAAACACAACTAAGGGGAGGGCATGTTAAACAATACTGATAACTGAGGTAGACATAACTTAAAAAGTGGGACATGTTTGTGAACATGTCCCCCATGATAAAAACTTAATATTTTGTTGTTTAAATTAATGCAAACTTGTTTTTTGGGATTATTCCAGGTCTGAAAAACACTACATTATTATTATTTTGACCAGCTGTAGTTTTCTGCCAATTAATGAATTTCAGAGAAAAGTTATATAGTTTCTACAATAAACAAAATTTTGTATGTCACATTTATAACAGTCAAACCAGAGGTCTCTTAATTTTTTTAACTGCTCTTGTAATTTTTTTAAAGCTGTATATCAAGTAAAATTAAAAAAAAAATATGTGTAGCATTATCAATCCCAGTATTAGGGTTGGGAATCAACAGATGCCACACGATACAATATTATCACGATACTTGTGCTGCAATGCAATACTATTGTGATCTTGCTGAGTGTTGTGATATCATATATTGTGATTTCCCATACCGATCTTTGTCTTCAGCTCCCGATCATATCTCATGAGTCATTCTTCACTGTATTGGCTTAACCAGACAGTAAGCATTTAGCACCGTCTAGTGGACTGAAAGTCAGCTGATTTTTATTAGTCTGGTACCTAAGGGTAGTATCTCACTGGGCTGTGCAAGCTCGTGACTAGTTGGCGATAAAAAAAAAAAAAACTTGTGACAAATACACAAAATTGTGACAATTTTCACTTGGAATCACACTTAATTGGAACTTATGACACATTTGCAAATATGGCCTATCTTGCACAGGTAATATCAGTATACTAAATGATGTATAGCATCATGAGGAAATAAAATCAATAAATAAGGGGAACCTTTCTTGCTCACAGTCGGGAAGAAAGTTATTGTCTATAATTTCCTTTCTTGACAGATTTATTTTCAACCCAAGCTGTGTGTCCGTCCAGCACATTTTTTTCTGCTCTGAGCGTCTATTTTCTGTTGATTTCTTTCTATGTCATTTGTGACAATTAGTCAGTCTGTGGGCATGCAGCAGAATACTCACCAGTTGGCAGGGGGCTGTGGATCTTCTTCACGATTTCAATTCCTGCAAAGTTGTATCTTCATTTCTGTGTCTGGGCTGCGACAGACACAGGCTTAATGCTGTTGTGCCTTGTCAAAAACTTAAAAACCTAAACTGAGAAGGGTTCGACACAGGTTTGTGACACCTGCAATGACTGTGAGTATTTTGAGAGAAAATTTGTTGCACAGATTTTTTTGAACATGATCAAAATTCCTGCGACCCAGGAGCGAGGTCCTGCGACTCAAGAGAGGAAATTGTGAACGTTTCGAGAGATTTTGGAAACTTGTAAATGCCATTCTTCAACTAGTCCTGAGCTGTCGCAGCCCAGTGAGATACTACCCTAAATAGGTAAGTTTGTGTTTGCAGCATTTATTAATAATTCTTAATATACACCTGCTGATGCCCTGCACCGTTCCAGCCCTGTCCCCTTCTCCCCCCACTTTGCCTTTTCTGCTTTGTGTGTTCGTTTGCTTCCCCTCATGTGGTGGATGTGTGCATTGCCGGGTTTGGTGTGGGACGGTGGTGTCCATCACAGAAGATGTCAGGGTGGTGGATGGCTGGTGGTCTGGCGAGTCTTCCCCCTCCTGTCTTTTCCTGTGGGGGAGGGGGGAGTCAGTGGCAGTGTCACTTGGGAGCTGTCCTCTTTCCCTCTATTCCTGGGTGCATTCCAACGGTGGCCGCAGGCTGCCCCTCAGGGTAATTTGGGGGTTTTGCCATGGTGGTGCAGGGCTGTCTTGGTGCTGGCTGAGGGCTGCCTTGGCTGTCCCTCACGTGGTGGTGGGTCGTGGGTCATTTGCTGCCAGCGGGAGCAGGGCTGGGGGCTGGTTTCTCCATGTCGGGCCCCTTGAGGTGGTGGCAGCGCTACTCTGGTGGGGTGATGAAGACCCACCATCTGGGCCCATCTTGGGCGATGGGCCCAGTTTTCAGTTGGGGCTACTTGCTGGTTCCCCCTTGTGTTGTGCCCCCTGTCCTGTCCCATGGGGTGGGTTCCAACTTTGGGGGCCTGGGTCGGGATGACCTGCTTGGCTGCCAGTGCCGCTGACACAGGGCGATTCTGCCCGTCCCCCTGGGCCGGGGTGTTACCTTATAATTGTATATTGTTGTTATATCCTCTCAAATACTTGTAGATACTTGGAAAAATTGTCATCACCCGCAGCTCACGGGCCTCCACCTCAGCTGCGCGCACACCTGCGCCTCGTTAAGCCCTGCTATTTATTCCATCCTGCCCTGAGCTGTGGCCTGGAGCCGTCTGTCTCCCTGCGTTTCTCCACAGCTACTTCCCTGTCGTTCGGGCCAGCTGTTTTCCTCATCGGACACGTAAGCTGTCATTTTACCTTACCTTCTCCATCCAGTCTTCCCCTGTGCACAGGTGGATCCCCCTTGGCGGCGGACTCACTCTCCCTCGTCACGCTGCTCCTCCACTTGCTACATCTTCACGGACGCACAGCAGAACGTTGTCTCCCAGGCTTGGGACTTGCCACGCCAGCCACTGCGTCGCTACAAGTAAGCACAATTACATCGTTACTTTCCCGTGTGGTTGCCCAGCTAATCCCTGCTCTCCTCTCTCATAGGGTTGCCTGGCTGAACGGCGAACTGCTCTGTCCTGACCTCATCCTCCACCTACACCACATTCACAGCTCGCATACACGCATCCACACACACACATTATTGTTGAATAAAGCTGTCAAATCTGTCCGAGCCTGTGTGCGTGTTTCCTGGGCCGAATAATATGTCAGTACGGCTCCAGCAAAGCGGCCCAGCAGATAGCGGGCTCGCGCGCCGTTTTACCACCCTCGAGGCTCGGGTGGATTTGATTGCTCATCAGCAACAAGTCATCCTCAATCAACTAATTTCAATTACCAATCGGTTGGACCGCCTGGACCCCCCGCGGCCTTTCCCTTCGGGTCCTCCTGGCGGCGCGGCTATGGGTGCTTCCACAGCCGGCCAGCCTAGTTCGGGAGCGCCAGCCCGTCTCACACCCATCCCAACTACTGCTCGCTTCAGCGGGAAACTCGGTGGAGCGAAGGGGTTCATACTTCAGTGTGAGTTGATGTTTCTGCGCGTTCCCGGGGACTTCCCCTCAGACCATAGCCGAATCGGGTACATGGCTAACCTCCTCGAGGGGCGAGCGCTAGCTTGGGCTTACGCTGTAATGATGAAGCCAAGTTACGCAAACCTCTCGTATGACCGGTTCGTGCGAGACTTTCTAGAGGTCTTTGATCATTCCCGACTCGATAGCGTCCTCGCGGACCGGCTTCTTGGTCTCCAACAGGAAGTCCGGTCCGCGGCGGAATACGTGGTCGACTTCAGGGTGGCTGCAGAGGAGGTGGGCTGGGGAGAGGCATCTCTCTGCAGCATTTTCCTCCGTAGTCTTAATTCTGGTCTGAGGGATGAACTAGCTGGTCGGGATCTCCCAGAGCGACTCTCCGAGCTGATCTCGCTCACGATTAGCCTAGACAACAGGCTGCGTGAGCGGGCTGCGGAGCGGAAGTCTGCCGGCCGCTCGCGCGGAGCTTCCCTCCGTTCAGCTCAGTCGCACCCTCTGGCGTTACCAGCCCCGGAGTCCGCCGATGAACCAGAGGACATGGCTATCGGACGCACTAGGCTCCCTCTAGCGGAGAGACAACGCCGGCGGGAACAGGGTCTCTGCATGTACTGCGGAGATGACCGGCATCCCGTGGAGCTGTGTCCGGTGAAGCCAAAAGGGGGAGGTCCGCGAGTCACAATAGGGGGCCTCGCGGACTCCAACCGATCTAATCCCCTATCTTCCTGTACATTGCCCATACATTTCTGCCACAACTCCACTGGACATTCCACTCACGCACTGGTGGATTCTGGGGCAGAGCAGAACTTTATTTCTAAGAGCCTGGCAACCCGTCTGGGCATACCCAGCCAACAGCTGCCCAATCCCCTGAACTTGGTAACGCTCTCCCGTTCTCCTCTGGGTACAGTAACTCATCGCTCCAATCCAGTTCCCATCATCATCTCCGGCAACCACCGGGAAGATCTGACCTTCTACATCCTGCCCTCTTTGTCGGACCGTGTCATTCTGGGTTACCCCTGGCTGCGGCTGCATAACCCTGCCCTGGATTGGAGAACCGGCAGCGTCCTGTCCTGGAGCACCTTCTGCCTGGGTACCTGTCTCCAGTCGGCAGCCTGCGCTCCATCTGCCCCTCTGTCGGCCCCTGTCTCTGAGCCCCCGGACCTGACCCTGGTGCCGTAGGAGTTCCACGACTTGGGGTGCAGCTTTCAGTAAGTCCAAAGCCTTGTCACTTCCACCGCATCAACCCTACGACTGTGCTATCAACATCCACCCGGGGGCGCCCCTGCCATCTGGCCGCCTCTACAGTCTCTCTGCACCAGAACGCGAGGCGATGGACACATATATAAAGGAGTCACTCAGCACTGGGATCATCCGCCCCTCCTCGTCCCCGCTTGGCGCGGGTTTCTTCTTCGTGGGCAAGAAGGATGGGTCCCTACATCCTTGTATTGACTTCAGAGCCCTGAATGACATCACGATAAAGGACCGCTACACCCTGCCGCTCATGGACACCGCTTTCCACTCCCTCCAGGGGGCGACCTGGTTCACCATGCTCGACCTCCGCAGCGCTTGCCATCTTGTTAGAATCCGGGAGGGAGACGAGTGGAAGACGGCCTTTAGGACACCTAGCGGCCACTTTGAGTATCTCGTGATGCCGTTCGGGCTCACCAACGCACCTGCCGTCTTCCAGCGCCTCATAAATGACGTTCTGTGGGATTTCCTGGGAGTTTTCGTCTTCGTCTATCTTGACGATATACTCATCTTCTCCAGGTCACGTGAGGAGCACCAGGCCCATGTGAGGCGGGTCCTGCAACGTCTGCTGGAGAATCGCCTGTTCATTAAGGCAGAAAAATGCGAGTTCTACGCCCAAACCACCTCTTTCCTGGGGTTCGTGATCTCCCACAACCAGATCCTTCCCGACCCCGCTAAGGTCAAAGCGGTGGTCGAGTGGCCCACGCCGACCTCAAGGAAGCAGGTGCAACAATTTATCGGATTCGCTAATTTCTACCGGCGCTTTGTCCCCAACTACAGCGCCATCGTCTCCCCCCTGACCCACCTCACGTCATCGAAGGTGCCTTTTCGGTGGTCTGAGGAGGCTGTTACCGCTTTCAAGACTCTCCAGGCGGAGTTCTCGTCCTCCCGGGTCTTGACCCAGGTTGATCCCGCTCTTCAGTGTCTGGTGGAGGTCGACGCGTCTGACACAGGGGTGGGAGCGGTGTTGTCCCAGCGGTCACCGGTGGATGGCGTTAAACGGCCCTGCGCCTTCTTCTCCAGGAAACTATCGGTGGCAGAGCGGAATTACGACATCGGCGACAGGGAACTCCTTGCCGTCAAGCTCGCGCTACAGGAGTGGCGTCACTGGTTAGAGGGGGCAGCCCTTCCTTTTGTGGTCTGGACGGACCATAAGAACCTCGAGTACCTGAGGTCAGCGAAGCGCCTGAATGCCCGCAGGCGCGCTGGTCTCTGTTCTTCACTTGTTTTAATTTTACCATCACGTATCGTCCAGGCTCGAAGAATGGGTTGCCCGATGCCCTTTCCAGACAGTTCGCCCCGGGGGTCCAGAAGAGCCCGAGCATACCATCCTGCCCGAGTTGTGCGTCGTGGGGGCGATTTCATGGGACATCAAGGACAAGATTAGGAGGGCTCAGGAGGCGGAGTCGGATCCCGGTGGGGGGCCTGAGAGGAGATTGTATGTTCCTTCGGCAGTTCAGGGGGAAGTCATCCATTGGGCCCACACCTCCAAACTCGCCTGTCACCCTGGCATCACTCGCTTAGTGAGTTTCCTGCAACGCTCGTTTTGGTGGCCGGGCCTTCAGAAGGACGTTACCAACTATGTCTGGGCCTGTCCCCAGTGCGCCACCGGCAAGTCTCCGAACTCTCCACCTGCGGGTCTATTCCAGCCCCTGCCGGTTCCGGGCAGGCCCTGGTCACACATTGCACTTGACTTCGTCACCGGACTCCCGGTCTCCAACACCTATGACACGGTCCTGACCATCGTGGACAGGTTCTCCAAGGCCGCCCATTTTGTGCCTCTTCAGGGTCTTCCTTCGGCACGTGAGACAGCTGATCTCCTGGTCCAGCATGTCGTCAGGCTGCATGGGATTCCGCAGGACGTGGTCTCGGACCGTGGTCCACAGTTTGTCTCTCAGGTTTGGAGGAGCTTCTGCAGTGCCTTGGGGGCCACAGTCAGTCTCTCTTCTGGTTATCACCCCCAGTCCAACGGGCAGTGTGAGCGCACAAACCAGGAGTTAGAGGCCGCTCTGCGCTGTGTGACATCATCCAACCCTTCGTCTTCGAGCTCCTACCTGACCTGGGTGGGGTACGCCCATAACTCGGCCCGGTCCACTGCTACTGGGTTGTCTCCCTTTCAAGCGTCCTTGGGGTATGACCCTCCTGTTTTCCCGAAGCAGGAGGTTGAACTGGCTGTTCCTTCTGTTCAGGCGCACATCAGGCGCTGCCGGAGCGTGTGGAAGAAGACCAGAGACGCGCTGTTACGCACAGCAGCGCGCAACAGCTCCATCGCCAACCGCCACAGAAGGCTGGCTCCTGTCTACCGGGTGGGTCAGCAGGTGTGGCTCTCCTCTCAGGACATCTGTCTCAAGGGTGAAAAGAAGAAGCTGGCACCAAGATTTCTCGGCCCCTTCACCATATCCAGGATTATTAACCCGGTGGCTGTGCGCTTGGCCCTCCCCCACTCCCTTTGTGTGTGTCCCACCTTCCACGTCTCCAAAATTAAACCTGTGCTTTCCAATTCACTCTGCCCTCCTCCTAGGTCTCCTCCTGCACCCAGGATGGTCGACGGTGACCTGGCGTGGGGTGTTAATGCCATCTTGGACTCCTGGCGTCGGGGTCGGGGGCTGCAATACCTGGTGGATTGGGAAGGTTATGGTCCGGAGTGGAGATCCTGGGTGCGCTCTTCGTGGGTGTTGGATCCTGACCTCATCGCGGAGTTCCACCGGACACACCCAGGTAAGCCAGCGCCAGGAGGCGCTGGTAGGGGGGGGAGTACTGTCATCACCCGCAGCTCACGGGCCTCCACCTCAGCTGCGCGCACACCTGCGCCTCGTTAAGCTCTGCTATTTATTCCATCCTGTCCTGAGCTGCGGCCTGGAGCCGTCTGTCTCCCTGCGTTTCTCCACAGCTACTTCCCTGTCGTTCGGGCCAGCTGTTTTCCTCATCGGACACGTAAGCTGTCATTTTACCTTACCTTCTCCATCCAGTCTTCCCCTGTGCACAGGTGGATCCCCCTTGGCGGCGGACTCACTCTCCCTCGTCACGCTGCTCCTCCACTTGCCACATCTTCACGGACGCACAGCAGAACGCTGTCTCCCAGGCTTGGGACTTGCCACGCCAGCCACCGCATCGCTACAAGTAAGCACAATTTCATCGTTACTTTCCCGTGTGGTTGCCCAGCTAATCCCTGCTCTCCTCTCTCATAGGGTTGCCTGGCTGAACGGCGAACTGCTCTGTTCTGACCTCATCCTCCACCTACACCACATTCACATCTTGCATACACGCATCCACACACACACATTATTGTTGAATAAAGCTGTCAAATCTGTCCGAGCCTGCGTGCGTGTTTCCTGGGCTGAATAATATGTCAAAAATAAGGACACATATTGTTTATGCTTTGTTTGTATCTTGTTATAAATGTCTGAACGTCTTGCTCACCTAGCACTGTATATACTGTATGTTTCACCTAGCACTGTTAACGGGTCTCAACAAAAATAATATTCACAATAAAGCTCCATTGATGGAAATGATGAGTTGTATTCAGGAACATCGGCTTCACGCAGAACAAGTAGCTGTATTTACAAACTGAACCTTTAAAGGTCTGATGACACGATTTTGATATTTTTTAGCATGTTGTGTAAACCCAAAAGTCGTTGTCGATGATCAATATAATATTTACAACCACGCCTGCATAAACTAGTTATCATCAAAAAACCGCAGCCACTGACTGGACTGTGGTTCCGCCCACCGAATTAAGGGCGGCACCACCATGACGTAAGTGACAGAACGGACTCCGGTGTTGTTGACTGGAATGACAGCAGCTTTGTAGCTCACAGTTTCTCTGATTTCTTGTTTTAATTTTACGGCTGTACCTTCACGTTGTGTCGGAAGCTTAGATAAACAGCAGGCGTGAAAGACCACATCACACGCTTCAGCTACAACTGTCATAAGCCTCCTCCTGCACTCCTCCTGCGCTTTTACGCAGGAGGAGCGCACGAGGAGGGGAAGGATTAATGGATTTCCGTGCAGCTTTGACCTACTTTCTGTGATCGCATGCTGACTCTCGCCGGTCTGGCCACCTCCCCTCTCTCATTATCACCAGCTGATTCCTACTCCCGCTGATCATCTTTCCTGGTCCTTGCCCAGGTGCTTCTCATCACACCATCACCAGCAGTGCGTGTACTTAGCGGCCGTTTGCCAGTCACGCACTGCTGGTCCATAGTATTGTCATCTGTGCTGTTAGTCTGCCATTATTTTCAGCACTCTCACAACGTTAGTCACTCCATGTTCTCCGTGGTTCTCGTGTGTCCTTGAAGCAATGTCAGCTCTGTCGCGCACCTGTGGCTAACACGTCTCCTCTCATTTGTTCGCTGGGCGATGCTGGCCCCTGAACGCTATCAGTAAGTGTGTTTGTGTTTTTTGTACGTCTTCACCTTTTTGGGAATTGTCTGTCTTTCTGTATTAAATGTGCTGTGGTGAACCCTGCACATAGATCCTCGTTATTTCATCCTCCCTCTCTGTGCCCTGCTTAAGAGCGCATGGAGGGTCATGATGAATGGATTTACGCGCAGAATTCACCACAGCACATGTACTGAACATAAGAATGATGACAGCAGTTCCCAAAAAGGTGAAGACTTACAAAAATAAACAGAAACACTTACAGTTGGCGTTCGGGGCTGACATCCCCAGCGAACATGGAGAGGAGACGTGTTAACCATGGTTGCGCCCCAGGGCCGACATCGCTTCAAGGGGCGCAACAGAACCACGGCTGTGTGGAGTGGCTAACACATCGTGATAGTGTTGGCAATATTGGCTGGCTGACAACACGGCAGATGATGCACACAAAACATGAACAGCTGACTGTCAAAGAGAGAGGGCGCATGTGGTCAGACCGGCGAATCTTGGACAGTGCCCACCTGAAAGTGGCTCAAAATGCATATAAACCACACGTACAAAACAAAAACAACAAGAACTCAAAAGATAATCCATAATAAACCCGATGCCTAAGCTACAGAGAATACACTGCTATGATTTTATTGAAAAATCGGGTTTAAATAAATTATATTTATGAACAAATAATTTGTTGCAATATCTATAGCAAAAGCATAACATTCAGTGTTCCCCTGCTGTGTGTTTGTCGCTGCTGCTGCTGCGGGTATGTGTGCTTCTCCACTGTCACTCTCTGAGTCTGACTCACTAGGCACGATGCCCGCTTGGCATGGCTCAAACCTATAAGGTCTGATGCCCCCAGATTCTTCATTGTCATCCCATTCTTCGGAACTATAATCGTCTGAAGATTGGACAACACAAACCAATTCCAGACTACATGCGCTGGAACCATCGTTGATGTTTTCTACCGCTTCCATCCTGTGCGTACAATGGGCAGTCAAGTGCTGTGTTCTGTCGATGACGTTACAACATGGCCGGTAGGGTTTTCAGCCACTGACGCAATTGGTGACGTGGCACTCATGAAAACGTCAGATATTTGCGTGAAAAAAAGCCTGTTTGACTTAGAACTGCACAGACCAACCTATTTTGTCATATTGTATTATGTGTTGAATAATTAGATGAAGTCAAAAACGTGTCATCAGACCTTTAAAAAAATCTTAAAGTATCACAATATTAGTGTTTCTTAATCGATACAGTATCACCACCACAAAGTATCATGATACTATGATGTATCGATTTTTTTCCCCCCAACCCTACCCAGTATGTAGGGATTTTCAGGTATATTTTAATTTTTGAGGACAGTTAACTTTTTAACACCCTATTTACTTGTTTTTGTTTGTACCTCAGACAGTTCAGGTCTTCAAGCTGAATTAACCATGATTTACTGTACCTCAGTGAGAGCTTGCTATGTTGAATGCTTCTGTGTGATTCCTTTTGGTGCCATACATAAAAATATCTTCAAATGGCAAGTCACCTCTTGCATATTATAGTGTATTTGTTCTTTGCATGCCTGCTGCATACAAAGACTGCACTGAAAGGGTTCTTTATGAATATATGTACTATTACTCCCTAATTTTTATATATATATATATATATATATATATATATATATATATATATTATCCCTGCTTATGTAAAAATCATTATGCCCACAACTTCTCTGAATGTGTCTGTGGTGTGACACATTAGGAGCAGATTTACCAGATGGTTGAATCTCACTGAGCTTTAAAACACCGATAAGACTTGACTGAATGCAATATTATTGCCCAGTCGTATTATAATGAATTTAAGGGACATGTTCTAAATCCCCCAGGCCAACATATTGATTGGGCCCTCAAGACAGGTGATAGATGTATATTTGTGTGTTCATATTCTTCAGGTGTGATGAATATTGAACAGCTGAGTCTCAGTGTAAAAGCCGAACTGAAGACAGTCCTTATACATAACCATGATGATCTTCTGTGTAAAAGCTGAATTGAGGACCGTCATGGTTATGTATAAGGACTCCTGTCTGCCACAGTAACCTGACAGTAGAAATTTGGTGGTTCTTTAATGTTATGGACGACTCAATCCATCTTTAGTAATTACATACTGTACTACTGATAGGCAATCTGCTTGAATATATTTGCCTTTATTTTTACTAAAACTCAATGTATCTGAGCTATCCCTAATTCTGGACATCCATGGACAAATTTATAGTTTATCAAAAATTCAGACCAAATATCCTTAAAAATCACAACTGATCTTTAAATTCTTCTTTCATGGATCTTAAAAATCAGACACATTTAATAGTGCATTATTTTTTTTTTTTGTATGAAATTCTTGTATTTGAGTTTGTAAACATGCAATTACTATTTTGCGTTTTAACATAATGGAAATTGAAATAAGAAAACACAGTCATCAACCTATCAACAATAATTCCGTTGTAGGTGAAGGGGGCTGCCAGCAGTGGCTTAAAGTGGAGTCAGTAACACAGTAGCAATGCTAAGCTAACTAGGCTAACAGCAACAACCACCAGAAACTGCATGCATAAGTTAATAAGACAAGCCAGATAACCAGGGGTGCACATAACTTTTTTGGTCTTGTTCTCAGGGGAGAACCTGAGGTTGTTGCTTGGTCCTCATTTTTTTTCCCTTGACCCACCTCACATAACAGAGGAATATGTGGATAACGTAACACACATTTTAATTTTAACTGAAAATGAATGAAAGCATTACAACTTACTACAAGCTCCGTAGTATGTAACTTTCTAATGAAATTACTGCGCTTCAAGCACTCAAAACTAAATGTACAAATGTCTGATTTTCAAACAATGAAAACCAAATGAAATGACAGCTTTTTAAGCACTAACAACAGTTACTGCTATTTAAAAGTACGGAATGATTCTCGAGAATGATAAGCGGTCCCGACGTTAACTCCAAGCCTTTTGAGAAGCAGAATATCCTCCTCATATGAACGTATAGGACGTGCATGTTTCGCTTTGTGAAAGGCTAACAGAAAAACGTTACTCAGTGCTTGATGCTGTTCTTCATTCAGTTCATATTGCCATCTGTCGAGCGAACCACTGGGCCTCTGGTCCTGGCTGCGCCTGCTAGTAATATCAATCGCTTGCACTACTTTCTGGTGCTCTCTGCTATTCGCATGTTTATTAAAAGCTGGATGATTATAGTTTTTAATACCTGGATAAAAGGTGCTGTTTTTATCCGCCAGAGTGAGATTTTCATGGCGTAGTTTGCACCACATCTCGGTGCGGGCGTCACTTGTTGAAATCCAGCTGACCTCCTGTAGCCACTTTTCCGAGAACGCACGCTTCTTTTGCAGTTCAGGTTCAGTCTGGCGTTTCTTTGGAGGTGGAGGAACACCAAGGTAATTGCTTAACAGAGCTTGCTTCTTGGACATTTTAATGAAAGAAGAAAATCTGAAAAGCAGTCACTCACACTGCAGTCCAATATTTAGAATTTATCTGTCCCTAGATACGCAAATGTGCATTACAACATTTGATGTGGTGCGGATTGCTTATTTTGATGGCGTATGCGCACCACTTCTGTACACCCCTGCAGATAACAACTGGGAATAAGGTATATGTTTCAGTGGGTCTCACAGGTTCATTAGAGCCAGTGCAGTGTTACTAGGAATGGGTAAGTGTTTAATAAGAAGTTAATAGCATGATAGCTTCACTAAGACAACTAAGCTAACACTGGTGACTGTAGTGTGCACATTAAAGTTAATAAATTGACTTAAACACATCTTACCTTAAAGTGACACTGCCAAAAATCAAGATTTTTCTGTTGTTAACATATCTGTAATATATATTTTTGTGACTTACAATACATATCAAGAGCAAAATCAGTCCCAAGTCTGTGATTTTCTGCTGTGAATGTCCAGTTAAGCCCCCCCACCCCCACCCGCCGCCTGAAGGGCAACTTTGGACAGAGCATTTCTCACTACACAAGCATTCGTGCTTAGCCTGATTGGTTAATGTTATAACCAATCAGGCTAAGCACTGGGCATGTCTTAACACCAGAGTTAACTTCCCCAGGGGAAGAGGGAGGAGCCGACGTGGCTCCGTAGACAGAGGCTCATGGTCTGAAGTCAGCATCCCTTCCCGGGGATGATGCAAAACCAACCGCAGCCACTTGTAGTTTTCCATTGCAGGGGCTGCCGTAATCCAGAACCCCCATAGCGCACACGGGGCACAGTCAGCTCGGAGACCGGAGTCCACCAGCTGCCACACCTGCACGTGCGGGGTCCTGGAGGCACCCCACTCCACCGGTCGGGGGCTGGGGGAAACAGAGGAATGGGAGGCACATGGTCGGAAAGCTGAACTGAAGAGAGATGTCTGCTCTAAGGGGACGAAGGCGCCAAGACCGCCACTCATCCGTTTTGCATTTGTTTTATTCGGTTTGGTGAAGGTTGTTTTTTTTTTTTGGTGGGGGGGACACAAACTCCACGGGTGCTCCATTCTGTCCCCACCAGGGACAGAATGGAGGAAGGAAGAGATGTTAAACCACCCGAGGGAAGCAAGTTGGGTACTGGGGGTGTGTGGCGCAATGGTCAAGGTGAGGCTGCGGTTCCACGGTGGCGGGCAGGTGCACCGAGCTGCCCAGCAGGCACCCATCAGCCCCCAGGTGGGACCACTGAGAGCCAGCTTGCTTTGGTGGGTGTTGGCGGCGGACCTTGCACCGTACCCACCGGCTTGCCTTCTTCACTCCCACGTGGGAGAGACTCAGACAGCGAGCTGGGGAGCCCCTTGGCAAGTGGGCAACCAGAGACTGGCGGGGAGCCCTCCAGCCTCCACGGGGGGCCAGGCAGTGACTCTCCACCTTGTACAATGTCCTCTTCTTCCTGTTCTTCTTGTGAGTCACTCTCAGATTCAGACATGTACGGCTGAATCACTCTGATGTTTTCAGTAGCCATGCGAGGCAGTCTTTGGCATTCTCAGGTCAGAGGACAGTGGAGGGCTGGCCTTGCAGCATCTGCTACTGGTGGGCGGGAGTATGGATGTAGCTAATTAGAATATTCACAGATCCATGCATACTTAAATAGGTGGAAGATGTAATAGCTCTTTCCAAGCAATTCTAAGGCAATAAAAGTTTTTTTGTGGATAAAAAGCCACAATATACTATTTTGAGCAATACACTTTGAGTAATTTGAGGTGGCTTTAGAGCCACCGGAGTGCATCTTTAAGAGGGGGTTCCTCACCTAAAATGTTGTTTTATGTAACACTCATATCATCCTAGGTCATCTTCTGCAGCCTAAAAGTAACTTATAGAAAACACGGGATCTCATGGGAGGCATCTCTGCTAACTTTAAGAGAGTCATAGTTACTCCCCATAAAGTTTTCCATTTTGGGAAAGCCATTCTGATTTAAACTCGTGTTTGTGGTCTGTCTTTTTCTGCAAGCCTTCTTTTTCATTTTTCTTCTGCAGTGGAAAGCCTGGAAGGTCTCCTTTACCTTGTTGGGAACTGTAAAATCCTTGTGCTTCTGTGTATTAAGCAGGGGAGGAGCCTCGCCTTCTCTGCAATATATGCAGAGGCGAGCCAGCAGTTTCAAGAAAACTGTCTGTGTGTGTGGGGGGGGGGGCAGTGCTGGCAGTGTAAACAGGAGTCTGACTCAATGCCTGGGTGGAAGAGGAGTCAGCTGTGGCTGTCATCACTCACCATTACTTTACGGAGGAAGTGTTATTTACTTTTGTACAAAAATGTGAAATGTTTTATGCACCTTTAAAGGCAAACAGGACTGTATTTTTATAATAAAACATCAAAAAAATGTATGGAGGTGCAAATTTTAAGTGTTTTTTTCCTCCTTTTTTTGGCTGCTCCCTTTTGGGGTCACCGTATTCTGTAGGTAACTGTAATGGTTGACAGCACCTATAGCATTGTGAAAACGGGATCCACAAACAGCTGTTCATTGTATTCATTGTAATCATATAAGTAAGCTATGCATATAAAAACCATGTTCTATCTAATGTTTCCATATCTATGGCCAGTAAAGATGTCACTTGGCACATAGCATGACTGAGTTGATGTCACGTGTCTCTACCAACCATTTAGTGTGACACCTACTGGCCAAGAGGTCAGAATGTTTCCTCTATCACCTTTAATTATTTAGTTGTAACCCCGATCCTGATGAAGTGTAAATTTAATATGAGCTGAATTGATCATTTGCTGCAATTTCAGTTCCGGTACGTAAATATTATGGTGACATACCGTTTACCATTGTGTGAATGCTAGTTCTTAAACGTGATCAAGTGGCCTTAAAAAAGGTCTTTAAAAGTCCTAAATTTATACCCCTTATTCCTGTAGATACCCTTTAGTTTTAATGGCTCATTTTATGAATAAGTTCTTCACCTTCTTCTTCTTCTTCTTCTCATTCATATCCTATACACTTTCCTAAGATAAAAGTTATTTGGTGAATTGCTCTGCTATGCCGTGCAATCAACCTCTCTACAATATAATACTGCTACCAAAATTGCTGCTCTTTGAATACCCCAGTTACCAAAGAAAAATACTGTAAATTCCATAAAATGGACAACCAACCTCAGAATAAATAGAAAATACCACATATTGACATTGTGCTTCTGATTTCCTCCCGCCTACCCTCAGAAATGTGTACATCTTCCTTGCACGACCACAAATATTGAATATCTTTGTGTCTGTTCATTGAGCTTTTTTTGAAGTCCTGTCTATCCAGGCGTAACAATCCATCATAGTACATCTGATTATGAGTTTATCCCTTGTAGATGACCCACACGCTTGTTTCTGTCCATGATTAATACAGCCTGCTGGGGCAGCCATGATGGATCTGGTAGGACACCACAGCTGAAGTTCATTAATAATTGGAATGTTGTAGAGTGTGAAGTAATGAATACTAATTATTCCTTTCATGGCTGACGGAAGACTACAAGCCAATCCATCAGCACGGACTTTAATTTGGTGGAGTAATGGTTCTATCAATAGTACATTAATTCTGGCTTGTGAAGATATAGAGTTGAACCAGACCCAGGCCATGAGGAACCTGTGCCATAAAAATTGGGGCCTTGCCTGACACCCAAGGGGTAATTAGAGATAAATGAAAAGCCACCAGGTTCGTCAAGCCAGTGCTAATTTAATTGAAATGCAGGAACAAATAAATATTGGCTGCTGTGGTGATAATCTTTCATATTTATTCTGGAATATTTGTCTCAATGGAACTGACATTTCAAGCCAGACCAAACCTGAGCTCAGATGGACAGAGTGGCAGCTCAGATCGTCTGAAATCGCAGTGTCCAGATAACAATGATAATGTCTCTTATTATCTAACTATCATTAATTTTTCCTGTTGTCACGCTAGAATTTCTTATAATGTGCTACAGCTGAAAAGTTGACAACAAATTGTGAATATTTAAAATATTTTTTACAAAAATAATATTTTACTGGAATTTTATTATATTATTATTTGTGGTGGGCAATGATTAAAATTTTGAATTGCTGTTAATCTCCAAAAAATTAAAATTAAAAGTGCTTGCTTTCTGCAACTGTAGGATTATTTAAAGCTTTTCAACATGTCAAAAATGACAACTATCCAAGGTATTCTCAAAAAAAAAAAACCCTCATAAGTGCAGAAATACCGTATTTGTAAACAACTAGTGACCACTTTAACATCATTGCACCAGTTGTTGTCTTACCAGTTCGCCTTTAACTTAGCTGGTAGCACCCCCCCCCCCCCCCCCCATTAGCTGTGCTTCCACCTCTCCTCTGTTCTCTGTGGACCTCTTCTGTTCTGTCCAGCATTCAGGTTGAGATTGTGCATTGATACGGCCACACTGATACGTCCACATAGTATGACAGCAATACTTTGGTAAACTGACTTGAACACCCAAAATTGAATAAAATGAGAAGTTTGTGCCATACATCTCTGTTTGGAGTCACACCATAGACTGTCTGACCAGAAACAGTCCCCACATTTTGAGAGTTCCGCTTTTTCTGTCCTGCTGTGATTAACCATGGCTAATCATGATTTAAAAAATTGTTTGCAATCAAAGACACGTTACGTTATTGCATGTTGAGACACATTAATTTGCCCACCACTAATTATTTCTTACTTAGCCTCAAAGCCAGATGGCTGTAGGGGCACCACCAATGACTTTTTGACAAGTTCCCTACATCTTGTACTGTCCTCTGCTAACCTCAGTATGCTGGTGAGAGGTAGGTTGTCCATTCCTTGATGTTATCATCCCACCTTTTCTTCTGTCTGCCGCGTCTCCTTCCTCCAGGTATGATGCCTTGCATGATGGTTTTCGCAATTCCAGTGGATCGTGTCACATGGCCATACCAGTTCATTTTCCTGCTTTTTGCAATAGAGAGGAGGTCCTCATATGGTCCAATGGCTGCTCTGACGCAATTCCGCAGTGCTTTGTTTGTAATGTGGTCTTTGTAAGAGATGCACATGATTTTCCTGTAGCATCTCAGCTCAAAAGTTTGGATCCTCTTTTGTAGGTCCACTGTAAGGGTCTAGGATTCACATGCATAGAGGAAGGTTGAGATGACCGATGAATGCAGCAGGTGCAGTTTGTGCTTGTCGGTGATGTTCCTGTCCTTCCAGATTTTCTTCAGCCTGGTTAGGGCTATCGTGGCCTGTGCTATTCTTGCAAGAACTTTCTTCGACCCTTCATATGTTACAACGGCTCCAAGATACTTAAAGCTGGTAACTGCTTCAAGTTTTTGAGTTCTTACTTTGATTTTTGTCTTGAAGCCATCCTGGTTGTTGGTCGTGATTTTTGTTTTTTCAGCACTAATCTCCATTCCATGAGCTGTCGATGCTCTATCCAGCTGTTCCACTACGTTTTCAAGTTCTTCTTCTGTTCCTGCCAATCCATCGATGTCATCTGCAAAGTGTAAGTTGGGTGAGTGTTCTTCCTCCAATGCTGATTGAGCCTTGGTGATTTTCCAGAGCATCGCTCACGATCTTCTCTGGAAAAATGTTGAAGAGGGTTGGCGATAGTAAACAACCCTGCCTGACTCCAACAGTAGTTCTGAAAAAGTCTCCAGTGCTGTCATTGTAGAGTACTATGCTGGTGGCTTTGTCATACAGGTTCTTGATGATGTTTATGAGATTAGCACTGATGTTGTACTTGTGCATGGTGGTCCACAGTGCCTGGTGCCAAACTCTGTCGAAAGCCTTTTAAAGTCAACAAAGACATGGTACAGGTTTTGTTGGTGCTGCAGGTACTTCTCCATGAGTATTCTCAAGTTGAATATTTGTTAGATGGTATTTCTTCCTGGTCTGAATCACTAATTATTAGTTTTAATTTATTTATCTGAAGACAAAAAATAGGAGTATTAGCTGTTTTCATTACATCACCGAAGTGTCCCATAATAGTTGAACGATTGTACTTAGTCAGTTTAAATAGAAATCTTTAAATAACACATGAAGTTGCTCTTCTGTCATCCAGGTACATTCTTTTTGGAGGCAAGGAATGTGAATACAACACTAACTTTAAACTCATCCTTCACACCAAGTTGGCCAATCCACATTTCCCTCCTGAGCTCCAGGCCCAGGCCACCCTCATCAACTTCACCGTGACTTCCAAGGGTCTGGAGGAGCAGCTGCTGGGACAGGTTGTGTCCTGGGAGAGGCCTGACCTGGAGGCCCAAAAGGTAAACCCTGCACATTGTTTCTTGGAGTTGCCACGTGTAGAGACATCAATGAGTTGATGAATCCGAATGCTGTTGTACACTTCTAAAGATGCAGCTGACCACACAGCAGAACCATTTCAAGATTGAGCTAAAGAGGTTTGAAGATGACCTGCTGAGTCGCCTTTCTACTGCCCACGGTAATTTTCTGGGTGACATTGTCCTCGTTGAGCAACTTGAGAACGCCAAGAATATGGCCGCTCACATTCAGTGCAAGGTGACGTCTTTACACTGAAAAGTTTCAGTGTATTTCTTATTTATTTATTTTTTTGTCACACAGGTGTTCTTGAATGTCATACAGCAAGCACCTCTTTTTATTGCATTAGCTGTAGATTATGGAAAGTAAGACATACAGACGTGGACAAAATTGTTGGTACCCCTCTGTTAATGAAAGAAAAACCCACAATGGTCACAGAAAAAACTTGAATCTGACAAAAGTGGTAATAAATAAAAATTCTATGAAAATTAACCAATGAAAATCAGACAATGCTTTTGAATTGTGGTTCAACAGAATTATTTTAAAAAACAAACTCATGAAACAGGCCTGGACAAAAATGATGGTACCCCTAGAAAAGATTGAAAATAATGTGACCATAGGGACATGTTTAACCAAGATGTGCCCTCTAATTAACATCACAAGTGTCTACAAACTTGTAATCAGTCAGTTGGCCTATTTAAAGGGTGACAAGTAGTCACTGTGCTGTTTGTTGACATGGTGTGTACCACACTAAACATGGACCAGAGGAAGCAAAGGAGAGAGTTGTCTCAGGAGATTAGAAAGAAAATTATAGACAAGCATGTTAATGGTAAAGGCTATAAGACCATCTCCAAGCAGCTTGATGTTCCTGTGACTTCAGTTGCACATATTATTCAGAAATTTAAGATCCACGGGACTGTAGCCAACCTCCCTGGATGTGGCCGTAGGAGGAGACGGATAATACGAATGGTAACAAAAGAGCCCAGAACAACCTCTAAACACATTCATGGTGAACTCCAGGGTCAAGGTACATCAGTGTCAGATCGCACCATCCGTCGTTGTTTGAGCCAAAGTGGACTTCATGGGAGATGACCAATGAGGACACCACAGTTGAAAACAAATCATAAAAAAGCCAGACTGGAATTTGCCAAACTGCATGTTGACAAGCCACAAAGCTTCTGGGAGAATGTCCTATGGACAGACGAGACAAAACTGGAACTTTTTGGCAAGGCACATCA
Organism: Pholidichthys leucotaenia; assembly: GCA_020510985.1. Lineage (NCBI taxonomy): Eukaryota > Metazoa > Chordata > Actinopteri > Cichliformes > Pholidichthyidae > Pholidichthys > Pholidichthys leucotaenia. The sequence continues at coordinate 165,367,840 of CM035849.1, forward strand.
GCTCTATGTTCACAGACGCAAAAATGAAGCATACCAAGAAAAGAACACTGTCCCTACTGTGAAACATGGAGGAGGTTCTGTTTTGTTCTGGGGCTGCTTTGCTGCATCTGGCACAGGGTGTCTTGAATCTGTGCAGGGTACAATGAAATCTCAAGACTATCAAGGTATTCTAGAGAGAAATGTGTCAGACAGCTTGGTCTCAGTTGCAGGTCATGGGTCTTGCAACAGGATAATGACCCAAAACACACAGCTAAAAACACCCAAGAATGGCTAAGAACGAAACATTGGACTATTCTAAAGTGGCCTTCTATGAGCCCTGATCTAAATCCTATTGAACATCTGTGGAAGAAGCTGAAACATGCCGTCTGGAGAAGGCACCCTTCAAACCTGAGACAACTGGAGCAGTTTGCTCATGAGGAGTGGGCCAAAATACCTGCTGAGAGGTGCAGAAGTCTCATTGACAGTTACAGAAATCGTTTGATTGCAGTGATTGCCTCAAATGGCTGTGCAACAAAATATTAAGTTAAGGGTACCATCATTTTTGTCCAGGCCTGTTTCATGAGTTTGTTTTTTAAAATAATTCTGTTGAACCACAATTCAAAAGCATTGTCTGATTTTCATTGGTTAATTTTCATAGAATTTTTATTTATTACCACTTTTATCAGATTCAAGTTATTTCTGTGACCATTGTGGGTTTTTCTTTCATTAACAGAGGGGTACCAACAATTTTGTCCACATCTGTAGTGTAATGAGTGGCTTTTGGAGCATGACTGAGAGACTAATGGCTCACTTTTTACAATTGGAACTCACAGGTGGTGGAGGCCAGGGAGAACGAGCGAAAGATCAACGAAGCTCGAGAACTATACCGCCCAGCAGCCGAGAGAGCTTCACTCCTCTTCTTCATCCTCAATGACCTCAGCAAGATTAACCCCATGTACCAGTTTTCTTTCAAGGTGAAACCTTTACACTGAAAGACTCTCAAGGGGGAGATGCATTTCCTTGATTTACAGCCTGCTGTTTTAATAGTTTTAGTTTCTCTGATTTGCCCTCGATACACAAATGATTCTACAAGTACTGCTCCATACCACATATTGAGTCTGTCCTGTCTTCTTTTTTTGCTGAAATTCCAGTCCTTTAACACAGTATTTAACAAAGCTTTGGAGTGTGCAGAATGCAACGAGGATGTGAGGACCAGAGTGCGCTCCCTCACTGAGGCCATCACCTACTCTGTATTCCTGTACACCAGCCAGGCCCTGTTTGAGAGAGACAAGTTAACCTTCTTGTCACACACTGCCTTCCAGGTGAGGGACTCAGGACCGCCTCAGAGGTGGGGCCTGCTGTCATCCTCATCAATCAAAGTATTTTTCTGCCCCCGCATTAGCTTCAATTAAAAGCAGTCAGCAATACCATACGCTGCTATTGATTACCACTCACACCTTGCTCTGTGGCTGCTGTTCACACAGTTGGTTCTGACAGGAGGGTTGGTTCTGATGGCATAAAGCAATTATCTGTCATTCTGGCAACTGTTTTCTTATCTTAGAAATTGTGGCACTCTGAAGGCTGTCCTTCATGTGGCTATTTCATATTGAAAGGCACTTAATCAGACCATGAAAGTTTGCCTAATTCCTTTCCTAGAGTTTTCTTGCAGTTTTTAGTTGTTGAAGAAATTATATCTATACAGCATACTGTAGATCATTATAAACTTGCTTTTGTTTGTTCCCCTCAGATTCAGCTCAAGCAGGGCCTGATTGATGCCCAGGAGTTTGACTTGCTGCTGAACTTCCCAGTGGAAGATAACAAAGTTAGTCCGTTGTCATTCCTCTCACCACAGGCCTGGGGGGCTATCAAGGTACAGTACACATCATTAAAATGGGGAAATATTTTCGTTTTTAGCAAACACCACCAGCTACTCTAATGCTTGTTGTTTTAATTTAGACAATTTGTACAATGAAGGGCTTCAGTGGACTTGACAGAGACATGGAGAGCTCCCCAAAACGCTGGAGGAAAATATTTGAGTCCACTTGCCCTGAAAAGGAGATTCTGCCACAGGATTGGAAGAATAAGAGTTCCCTCCAGAAGCTCATCATTTTGAGAGCACTCCGACCTGATAGGATGACCTATACACTAAAGTAAATACATTTAAAGCCAACTTTATTGTCAGTCAATCCATACAGTGGAATGAAATTACATTTCTCCCATCTACAATGTCAGTCACATCTAGAATCAGAGTGGCCGCTGCCATAATCAACTTTCCTTCCCCTATTCTATTATGCAGGAAGTACCATTTTTATATGGTCAGCCGGGGCTTGAACCCATGAGCTCCTGGCTATGGGACAAATGCTCTACCACTAGGCCACCACTCCAGTCCATTCTCCTGGTGCTTTTGATACTGTACATCCTTAACTATTTGACACTTTCTCCTGGTAGGAAATTTGTGGAGGAAAGCATGGGAACCAAATACATGGAGACAGTCCAGCTGGAATTTCTGAAGTTGTATGAGGATAGTGGTCCCTCTACTGCAGTGTTCTTCATCCTTTCACCAGGAGTGAATCCACTCAGAGATGTAGAAAAACTAGGTAGTACTCTTACTGTTTGTTCATAAAGGTGCATTTCAATTAATTAGAATGTCATCAAAAAGTTGATTTATTTCAGTTATTCAATTCAGAAAAATGAAATTTCTATATTATACAGATTAATTACACACAGAGTGAAATATTTCAGTTGTTTATTTCTTTTAATTTTGATGGTTATGGCTTATAGTGCACAAAAAACCCAAATTCAGTTTCTCAAAAAATTAGATTACATAAAATTCATTTTAAAAAATAGATTTTTAATAGAAATGTTGGCTGACTGAAAAGTATGCCCATGTACACACTCAGTACTTGGTCAGGGCTCCTTTTGCATGAATTGCTGCATCAATGTAGTGTAGCATGGAGGTGATCAGCCTGTGGTACTGCTGAGGTGTTATGAAGGCCCAGGTTGCTTTGATAGTGGCGTTCAGCTCATTTGCATTATTGGGTCAGGTGTCTCTCATCTTCCTCTTGACAATATTCCATACATTCTTTATGGGGTTTAGGTTCAGGCCAGTTTGCTGGCCAATCAAGCTCCGTAATACCATGGTCATTAAATCAGGCTTTGGTACTTTTGGCAGTGTGGGCAGGTGCCAAGTTCTGCTGGAAAATGAAATCAGCATCTCCATAAAGCTTTTCAGCAGAGGGAAGCATGAGGTACTCTAAAAATTTCCTGGTAGATGACTGCATTGACTTTGGACTTGCTGACATACAGTACAGTGGACCAACACCAGTAGATGACCTCGTTTCAGATGAGAGTAAATTTTGCATTTTATTTGGAAATCAAGGTCCCAGAATCTGGAGGAAGAGTGGAGAAGAAATTTTAGAGCACTTCATGCCTTCCTCTGCTGACAAGCTTCATGGAGATGCTGGTTTCATTTTCCATCAGGACTTGGCACCTGCCCACACTGCCAAAAGTACCAATACCTGGTTTAATTATCATGGCATCACTGTGCTTGACTGGCCAGCAAACTCTCCTGACCTAAACCCCATAGATAATGTACAGTGGGGTAAAAAAGTATTTAGTCAGCCACCAATTGTGCAAGTTCTCCCACTTAAAAGATGAGAGAGGTCTCCAATTTTCATCATAGGTATACCTCAACTATGAGAGACAAAATGAGAAAAAAAAATCCAGAAAATCACATTGTCTGATTTTTAAAGAATTTATTTGCAAATTATGGTGAAAAATAAGTATTTGGTCAATAACAAAAGTTCATCTCAATACTTTGTTATATACCCTTTGTTGGCAATGACAGAGGTCAAACATTTTCTGTAAGTCTTCACAAGGTTTTCACACACCGTTGCTTGTATTTTGGCCCATTCCTCCATGCAGATCTCCTCTAGAGCAGTGATGTTTTGGGGCTGTCGCTGGGCAACACAGACTTTCAACTCCCTCCAAAGATTTTCTATGGGGTTGAGATCTGGAGACTGGCTAGGCCACTCCAGGACCTTGAAATGCTTCTTACGAAGCCACTCCTTCGTTGCCCGGGCAGTATGTTTGGGATCATTGTCATGCTGAAAGACCCAGCCACGTTTCATCTTCAATGCCCTTGCTGATGGAAGGAGGTTTTCATTCAAAATCTCACGATACATGGCTCCATTCATTCTTTCCTTTACATGGATCAGTCGTCCTGGTCCCTTTGCAGAAAAACAACCCCAAAGCACGATGTTTCCACCCCCATGCTTCACAGTAGTTATGGTGTTCTTTCTCCTCCAAACACGACAAGTTGAGTTTTTACCAAAAAGTTCTATTTTGGTTTCATCTGACCATCTGACATTCTCCCAATCCTCTTCTGGATCATCCAAATGCTCTCTAGCAAACTTCAGACGGGCCTGGATATGTACTGGCTTAAGCAGGGGGACACGTCTGGCACTGCAGGATTTGAGTCCCTGGCGGCATAGTGTGTTACTGATGGTAGCCTTTGTTACTTTGGTCCCAGCTCTCTGCAGGTCATTCACTAGGTGCCCCCGTGTGGTTCTGGGATTTTTGCTCACCGTTCTCGTGATCATTTTGACCCCACGGGGTGAGATCTTGCATGGAGCCCCAGATCGAGGGAGATTATCAGTGGTCTTGTATGTCTTCCATTTTCTAATAATTGTTCCCACAGTTGATTTTTTCACACCAAGCTGCTTACCTATTGCAGATTCAGTCTTCCCAGCCTGGTGCAGGTCTACAATTTTGTTTCTGGTGTCCTTTGACAGCTCTTTGGTCTTGGCCATAGTGGAGTTTGGAGTCTGACTGTTTGAGGTTGTGGACAGGTGTCTTTTATACTGATAACGAGTTCAAACAGGTGCCATTAATACAGGTAACGAGTGGAGGACAGAGGAGCCTCTTAAAGAAGAAGTTACAGGTCTGTGAGAGCCAGAAATCTTGCTTGTTTGTAGGTGACCGAATACTTATTTTCCACCATAATTTGCAAATAAATTCTTTAAAAATCAGACGGTGTGATTTTCTGGATTTTTTTTCTCATTTTGTCTCTCATAGTTGAGGTATACCTATGATGAAAATTGGAGACCTCTCTCAACTTTTAACTGGGAGAACTTGCACAATTGGTGGCTGACTAAATACTTTTTTGCCCCACTGTATGGTTATTGTCAAGAGGAAGTTAAGAGACACCAGACCCAACAATGCAGACAAGCTGAAGGCCGCTATCAAAGCAACCTGGACCTCCATAAGGCTTTGTGTCCACCAAATGCGTTTTTTGTCGCTCGACTGCCCTGAGCATTTTTTTAGCATTTGTATGCTGCGCTCTGGAAAAAAAAAAAAAAAGTATGTGCCCTGTATCCCAGCAACAGCTTGTCACTCTCAGCTCAGCACTTCCACTTTTCCTATGGTCAGTCTTTCTACTTATTTTCTAATAGCAGTCTCTAAATAACAATGGACAGGAAATGTATTCTGGCATTGGTAGCAGCTCTGGATGCAAAATATGATGACACTGAAAACAGGAGTCTGAGTAGAGACTGTATCGGCATCCCATGCCCCGCCCTTCCTTAATTCTGATTGGCTACTTAGAAAGGTCTGACATTGACGAGCTCAGCTGTAGTCTGAAAAGTTGAACTTTTCAATGCTGAGCACCCTGAGCGCCACGACAAAAAATGGCCACCGCTCAAAGCGTTTCAGCGCCGAGGGCAGTCAGCGCTGTAAATGCTGGACTACATAGAGAATGAACAGAAAACCGTTGCCCAGAGTGGAAAAAACATGTTTGGTGGACACGCAGCCTAACACCTCAGCAGTGCCACAGGCTGATTGCCTCCATGCTACACTACATTGATACAGTAATTCATGCAAAATGAGCCCTGATCAAGTACTGAGTGTGTACATGCACATACTTTTCAGTAGGCCAACATTTTTTTTTTTCTCTCTCAAAGTCAACTTTATTCGCAACACCATCAATTCAAAGCAGAGAGAAAAAAGAGAATGAAATAGTAAACTCTCGTCCTTAAATATCAGGGACTTCACACTTCGTAGATCACATGTCACACAGACCACTTTGCATTATAAAGTCACAATGCATTTCTCTCCATGATATCACTTCCACTGTCTCCCATGCATCCTTTCCTTAATCCTTTAATTGCACCCCCACAGTCTCAGGCCTTGGATACCAAAGCTAATATTCCTGCAGCTTCCTGCCTTTGTTCTGACCTAAAATGTGAGTCACAGAATCTCCATGAGTGTGTCCGCCACACCAAGCCCCCCCCCCAGCATTTTAGACAACAGAACAACAAGAGAATACACATCAGTCCACATGCTGTATAGGCTTCAGCCTCCTGCCGTATCTGCTGAAGTTGGGGTTCAACGTCTCTGCGGCGCTGTCACGCTGGGGGGTTGCCGTCTGGGGGCGAAAACCCCCTTTTTTTTAATATATATTTTATTCAGTTTTTCAAAAATAAGACAGAACAACAAACACTGCCAGTGCTCAAAAAAATACACAAAGAAATAAGTGATTGTTACACAAAGCCCATATAACTACAAAAGTGTAAGCAGTTCATGATAAGCAAGTTTCATAATACAATCCTTTCATGTTACAGGCTGAGTCCTCTTTTTCTTAATGTGATCCATAAGTGGTCCCCAAATTTTAGTGAACATATCTTGAGTATTAGACAAATGATATCGAATCTCTTCAAGGTACAAGCAGGATGCCAAATCGTTGAGCCAGTTAATATAACTGGGCGGCGTATTGGCCTTCCATTCTTTCAGGATGACCCTCTTAGCAACAATCATGCCAAACCTGATAGCATGCTGAAGTGACTGTGAGCAGAGCAAAGTTTGATCTGAACAACCAAGTATTACTGTTAAGACATCAGGTATTAGGACTTTTTTATATATGACACTGTACAAATTAAAAATCTGAGACCAAAAATTTTTAAGCGAGGGGCAGGAGAAAAATAAATGACATAAAGTACCATCACTTATTTTACACTTGTCACATAGTGGTGAAATGGTCGGGAAAAGTCTATTAAGGCGAGTCTTAGAGTAATGTAATCGGTGTATTACTTTAAATTGTATTAGCTGAAGTCTGGCATTTACTGAACATGAATGAATACCAACTAAGGCTCTTTCCCATAGATCATTTGAGATCTCTATACCTGCATCCCTCGACCATGCCTCCTTGACATGGGTCGAAGACGTTGGCCAAGAGAAAAGATTAACGAATTCTGAAACTAAATGCTTGGAGGTTGGGTGTTTTCTCAAAATCTCATAGAAATCATGTTGTACAGGAAGTTTGACAAAATGGGTTAAAGACTGTTGTACAAAATGTCTAATCTGCAGGTACCTGAAAAAATGACCAGGTGGGAGATTGAACTTCATTTGTAATTGTGTAAAAGATGCAAAGTCTTTGTTGATATACAGGTCCTTTATTGAAAGAATACCTTTATTTGACCATTGCCTGAACACAGGATCTGATAAAGCTGGTTTGAAGGCAGGGTTTTGGCATATAGGTGCATATATAGAAAGGTCAGGAAGATGCAATATCTTCTTAATTTGTTTCAGAATTCTGAAAGAGTTATGCAGCACAAAGTCATGTCTGAACACATTCAGAGGGACGTCGACCTTGCTAAATAATAAAGCAGATAAAGATGTACCAATGAGGGATTGACAGTTATGAGATTCAAGTGCAGGCCAACACGGTATTTGATCCGCCAGTAGGCCAACATTTCTATTAAAAATTCATTTTTAAATTAATTTTATGTTCAAATTTTTTGAGAAACTGAATTTGGGGTTTTCATGAGCTATAAGCCATAACCATCAACATTAAAAGAAATTAGCACTTGAAATATATTACTCTGTGTGTGATGAATCTGTATAATACAGGAATTTCATTTTTTGAATTGAATTACTGAAATAAATCAACTTTTTGATGGCATTCTAATCTATTGAGATGCACCTGTATTTAGTACAGTCAAATGCTCATAGATATTCTTTTTGCACAGGTTTAAAGCTGGGATTTTCCATTGACCTGGGCACTTTACACAATGTGTCCCTTGGGCAGGGCCAGGAGGAGGTGGCTGAGCGCGCTGTCAGAACAGCTTCCAAACAGGGACACTGGGTCATTTTGCAGGTAGAGAATATTGTCATTTGAGACGCTTCCAGGTGGTTTGTGTTGCATCTAATGATATTATCTCAGCCCCTCTGAGCAACGGAAATACACTCAATTTGGTTCAATAAAGCACATAATTGGTTAGATCAGCTCCATAAATGGCTCCTTTAAGGAGAAGCCTGCAGCCAGCTGATTCCAGCAAGGATTCCAACCGATGCAAAGCCGACAGGAGATATTGAACCATTTCCCTGTATCCATTTTGGATGAAATAGTAGATAAATACAGGTGTTAGTAATGAGATTTATTATGGCGCAACAGAATATTGACATATACCTTGTAACACCTGTGTTTAATTCATAAAATGGTTGCTGTGAAGCTAGTGTATTGCAAAGAGCTTCCCTCACAGAAATGTAAACATGACTTTGACACTGGCTGTTTGAATACTAAACTTCATTTTGGTGTTCAGAATGTGCACCTGGTGGCTCGCTGGCTGCCTTCTTTGGATGCTCTTCTGGAGGCAGCGTCAGAGCGCAGCCATCCCAGCTACAGAGTTTTCATGACTGGGGAACCAGCGCCGTGCCGTGAGCAGCATGTCATCCCCAGAGGAATACTGGAGAATGCTATCAAAATTACCAACGAGCCACCCACCAGCATGAATGCCAGTTTGCATGCAGCGCTTGGCAACTTCAGTCAGGTGTGGTGATATTTGTTTTTCCCTCAAATGCATACCGTTTTTATCAGATAGATTTTGAATTGTAATCACTCTTACCTGAGAAAGTGTTCTTGTATTTCTTGTCTTAATTTAATTATTTCTGTCTCTCTTTTTTAGGACACTCTGGACAGGTGCTCCAGAGAACAAGAGTTCAACTCATTGTTGTTCTCTCTCTGCTTCTTTCACGCCTGCATCACAGAACGACATAAATTTGGCCCCCAAGGCTGGAGCCACAAGTACCCCTTTAGCACAGGAGACCTCACCATCTCAGCCAATGTCTTGTACAACTACTTAGAGGCCAACACAAAAGTAATTTACCTCTATTCTAAAGCTAAAATACCTTCTTTTTTATTTGTATTTAGTTAATTTAATCCAACTTTTAATTTGTTTTTGCAACTACCTTCTTAAATGTGCAAATTTATAATGATAATGGTATTTACCATGCCATTATTACCAGAGGTTTTGAATTACAGTGCACTGTCTCCAATTACTTATTGAAATCTTTTGTTGTAAAAATGTTCGTTCCCCATCCTTTTTTTGCCCCACGTTTCTTGTGTAACTATGAATGTGCAGCCTATAATTTAGCTTTATTTCATTTAGACAAGAAATCCATTCTTGGGGCGCTGCACCCCTCACAACTCCTGAAGCATTTTTCTTAGCACTCCTATTACTGCGGTCATAACCAATTATGTCTCCTAGGTGTTCTGCCCTCCAAAAACGAATGTCCTTCATTATGTTAACCAAACAGTAACCTGTATGTGCGTATACAGAGAATTCATTAGGAGGGCAATGAAGCGTTATCCTAAATGTAATTACATGCAGCCAATGTGACAGTTCACAACGCTGCATAAGTGATCACTGCAATTAGAGCTGATGAAGGAAGCAATTTGCAAAACAATACAGGTACAAATGATTGTGAACCTACAGCTTTTGTAATTTGTTATGAATCACAGGTTCTTTTCTTCCTCCTTCACCCTCACGGATCATAATCTCCCGCTGAGAAAACGACTCTTCTGTCATACATTAGATCAGTGTGTATGAGGAAACATAATTTGGTTCTATTTCCTCTAATGGCATCATTGTATAAAAGAGACTATGTGGGAAGTGATCATATAGTTGCAGCTGAGAAGTTTAGTTTATTAGGAGTTTAGGGACTTTAATATGTATTGTATAACAGGATGAAGTATCACATTAGCTCACAACGCAAGTGTGTTACAGTCCATGCAGGTGCCTTGGGAGGACCTTTGTTATCTTTTTGGAGAGATCATGTATGGAGGACACATTACTGATGAATGGGATCGAAGGCTATGCACAACCTATCTGCAAGAATTCATGCAGCCAAAAATGGTAAGTCACTGGTGATGTCACCTTTTCCTTTGGCTTTTGTGTTTTTGTTAAGTAAAACTGTCTCACGGAATTGCATTTAGTTTTAACATTAATCTGTGTTTTTAATTTGGATACTGTCAGCGCAGTAAGACATATCTGCACAATGAGATTGAATTTGTGTTGTTGTTAAGGTAAAGGGTGCCCTCTTGCGGTGTAATGATAAACTGCTGTTACATGCTTAAAATCAGTACTGTATAGAGTTCCCAGTCTTTGCCTGGTAATATTATCTGCCTATACAAAGTACCAAGTTTGACTGCAGCGTGACTCACAACAGCAGATGTTGCTAGCTGATTTTATGTTTATGTTTATTGCAAGTAATGTTCATTGTAGGTAAAGCAAAAAAGTCTTGTAGTTGTGCCAATGTTTGATTCAGTACTGTGAAAAAAGTATTTGCCCCTTCCTGATTTCTTATATTTTTGCTTATTTGTCACAAAAATATAAGCAATTCAGCCACATTGGAGGGTTTGAGCTTTAGGTCACGAATTGATGGTCGGACATTCTCCTTCAGGATTTTCTGGTAGTGAACAGAATTTATGGTTCCATCACTTACGGCAAGTCCTCCAGGTTCTGAAGCAGCAAAGCAGCCCCAGACCATCACACTACCACCACCATGTTTGACTGTTGGTATGATGTTCTTTTTATGAAATGCTGTATTAGTTTTACGGCAGATGTAACGGGACACACACGTTCCAAAATGTTCAGCTGTTGTCTCATCGGTCCACAGAATAATTTCCCAAAAGTCTTGGGGATCACCAAGATGTTTTTTCTGACAAATGTGAGATGAGCATTTGTATTCTTTTTGATCAGCAGTAGTTTTCGCCTTGGAACTCTCCCATCGATGCCATTTTTGCCTAGTCTCTTTCTTATTGTTGAATCATGGACCAGTGTCCAAAGTGAGGCCTGCAGTTCTTTAGATGTTGTTCTGGGTTTTTATTTCTCTTCTGTTCTTGAATTTCTTTAGATCATGGCATGCCGTGTTGCTTTTTGAGCTCTTTTAGCGTACTTCACTTTAGCAGACAGGTTCTAGTTAACTGATTTCTTGATTCAGCAGGTCTGGCAGTAATCAGGCTGGTGACATTGAACTCAGTTTTCAAAAAAATGTGGTTAATTGCAATTAATTCATGATGTAACAGGGGGTACTTTTTCATATAGGGTTTGGATACATTTTTTTCCCTTAAAAAACAAAATCATCATTTAAAAAAAACTGCATTTTGTATTTATGCGGGTTATCTTTGTCTAATATTAAAATTTGTATGATGATCTTAAATATTTAAGCGTGACAAATATGCAAAACTATAAAATCAGGAAGGGGGAAAATACCTTTTCACAGCACTGTATTCTTAAACCCAGGATTGGGGGTCTCTTACACAGACTGCACCTTTGAATACCCTTGAATGCTTCTATGCAAGGATGCAAGCAGGTAGAGGTGTTGATATGTAAATATATGTATATGGCAGTGTAACATATACAGACCCAAGTGCTACGCAGGTGTGGGTAAGTGGGAAAAAGTCATCCCAGCAGCATCACAGGTTGCATCACAGCATCACATATTCTCAGTAGGGATGCACTGATATTATCGGCTGACCATCGGTATCAGCTGATAGTCACGTGGGCTGCCATCGACCCATCGGCCAAAATAAATAAATTACCAGTGGCTGTACCTGACTGTTTAACCTCATGACGTCCGCGAACCGATGCAAAGTTTTTGCTACCACACAGTGAATTGTAGTAAACAAAAAGAATTGTAGAAAATTTTTGAAAAACTGGTCAGATGTGAGGTCCTAAAGCAGACTGAACATGCATTGGATCCTCTGCAGTTTGCCTATAGGCCTCACAGAGGAGTGGAGGATGCCACTGTCACTCTGTTTAACATGCTTTTTAAACATCTGGATTTTAATGGGACACACGCCAGGCTTTTATTTGTGGACTTTTCTTCTGCCTTTAATACAATCCAACCTCATATTTTAGTTGAAAGGCTCCTGCAACAATTTGATTTAAGCAATAATCTGGTGGGTTGGATTCTGGATTTCTTAACCAACAGGACGCAGAGAGTAAGGGTCAATGGCACATTGTCTGACCTAAAGTGTTCTTCTACTGGCTCTCCTCAGGGGTGTGTGTTGTCACCACTACTCTTCATCCTGTACACAAACATGTGTCGGAGCAGACATGACAACAGACACATTATAAAGTATGCTGATGACTCAGTCATTGTCAGTCTCCTCCAGGATGGTGAGAGTGGCCACGGCCCAGTAGTTGATGACTTTGTTCACTGGTGTGAGGATTCCTACCTGCAGCTGAATACAACAAAAACGAAAGATATGATTATTGATTTTAGGAGGAAAACTCCCAGGCACAAAGTCACCATACTAAAAGGCCAGACCACCGAATGTGTACAATCGTACAAATATCTTGGGACGATTATTGATAGTGGATTGAACTTTGAGGTGAACTGTGAAAGGGTGTGCAAAAAGGGTCAGCAAAATTTGCATTGTTTGAGGAAACTTGCACGCTTCCAAATTGACCGAACCATAATGACTATGTTCTATCGGGCTTTTATTGAATCTGTTTTATCCTTTTCTTTAATGTCATGGTTTGGTCAGATAAAACTGAAACAGAGGAAATCCTTGGATCAGGTAGTCAGATGGTCCAGTCGTTTGCTTGGTGAGTCACAGCTGAGCCTGACATCCCTGTACACCAGACAAGTACAGAGGATGGCCGACTCGATTTTAAATGATGACTCCCACCCTTTGCACTGCAACTTTCAGCTTCTTCCCTCAAGACGGAGGTTTGCTGTCCCAAAAAGTAGAACCCAGCGCTACAAAAACAGCTTTGTCCCTGCTGCTGTCAAAGAGTTGAACAAGCTATAAAAATTATATTGTACATATTTTATATTTACCTATTTTGTAAGATGTGTGCCTGTGTTTGTGTCTATGTTGAATGTAATTGTGGCTTGTAAATATGGATGTCACCAACTGCAAAACAAATCTACCTACGGGTACAAATAAAGTAACCTGAACCTGAACCTGAACCTAAACCCGTTTGGAGTTAGCTGTCATGCCATACTTTGTTTGAAAGCTTAAAATTTCATCTATTTGGTTATTAAAAGAGATTTGAGATACAACAGCAGAAGTAAATAACGCATCAAACAAGCTAGGACAAATAAGCAGCATAGCAGGAACATAGTAACAGCTTACCAGTCAAGTGTCCTTGAATTCCCATGCTCAACAATAATCAGACAAATCCAGTCCTGTTTCATTGCCACAGGTCCAATAGAACCATCTGAGTATGATCTATTGTGAATCCACATTATTTTGGAGAAAAATCCATAAATTCAGTTCACCGCTTTATTTGAATTCAGCCAGCTGACTCAGGTTTCATTTTCTCAGGTTTTCTTGGGTTGTTTTTTTTTTCCAGCCATGCCATACATCGTTTCAAAGCTTAGACCTTTGTCTATTTTGTTATTAAAACAGATTTGAAATACAATCACAACAGCAGAAGTAACTAGCGCATCAAACAAGTAGCACAAAATAGCATAGGCTAATAGCAGTATCTCACCGATGATGCTTCCTTGCAGTACCAGAATTAATGAAAATCAAACAAATCCAGTCCTGTTTCATTGGCACAGGTCCAGTAGATCTATCTGAGCAATATTTATTCTCCACGTGAATATGGGGATGTTTACCTATAATTTTGCTGCGTTGTCAGAAATAAGCCAGCTGAACTTCCAGTATTTCCTGTGGTTAAGTACATAAAAATTACATTTCCCATGGAGCTAGTGTCAGAAACAAAGCTGAAAAGACACTCGCAACTCTCAGCTTTTGATTGAGAAACTGTTATTTTTCACAGAAATGGTCTTTGTCATGTGAAGTTATAAAAAAAAATAAAAGTTGTATCAGACATTTGTACTTGTGCTTTTAACTGCTTTCAAATATGATGTGCAGAATGGCTGAATTGCTGTTCAGCTATTTCTGCTATTTATTACGCATGTTTCTTTGTTTCCCTTGGATGAAGTAAGGACAGATGACAAACAAACAAAAAACCAGTATTGGCTATTGACTGATAGTTATTTTAAACTATTGGTGTTAGCATCGGCCCAAAATTTCACAATTGGTGCATCCAGGTCACAGGTATTCTCAGGTGTTACTGTGCCTTTATCTTTGTGTTCAAATCCATCCTAGTTGTGTATTAAACATTTATCGTAGCTCTTTATCTTTTTATTCTAAATATTCAATTCATTCAGTTTGAGGCAGAACTATTTCTGTGTCCGGACTTCCTTGCTCCTCCATTCTTGGACTACGCTGGTTACCACAGTTATATCGACGAGCATCTCCCCTCTGAAAACCCCACTTTGTATGGCCTCCATCCAAACGCTGAGCTCGAGTGCCTCACTGTGGCCTCAGACAACCTCCTAAAGACTCTGTTAGAACTGCAGCCACAGGACTCCTCTGGAGGAGAGGGGGCAGCTCAGAGCACAGAGGAGAAGGTGTGCAGACAGATGGAATGCTACCAAAAGTATAAAAACTTAACTATAATGCATTTTTATCAAAATATATTTTTGCTTGTCAGGTTGCATCTATAATTGAAGACATCCTTGACAGACTTCCTGAAGACTATAACATGGCAGAAATCATTGCAAAGACAAGAGAGCGAAGCCCTTACACCTTAGTTTGCTTTCAGGAGTGTGAGCGAATGAATCTTCTGCTGGCAGAAATAAAGAAGTCTCTCCATGAGCTGGATCTGGCTCTGAAGGTACCATCGGGTATTTCAAACTCAACTTCCTAGTTCATCATTAAAATCAGGCAAATTTAATGAGAATCTCTGTTTCTACAGGGTGAGCTCACCTTCTCCTCCAGCATGGAGATTTTGCAGTGTGCACTGTTCAACGATTCTGTCCCTGATTCCTGGGCCAGGCTGGCTTATCCCTCCACTAACACACTGGCACAATGGTATTTTTTTATGCTGTCAAATATTTGTGTGTAATTTCTAATAACTTTCTTCAGCATAATTAACCTATAGTCTTCTATTGATAGAGTTCTCTTTATGCTTTAGGTTGAGCAATATAATGTGCAGCTGTCATGAGCTGGACAGCTGGACTCAAGACTTCGTTCTGCCTGCAGTTGTTTGGCTCTCAGGGTTCTTTAATCCTCAGTCTTTTCTCACTGGTGAGGCATTGGTGAACAGAATTATGATAATTAGAACTCCCAGATTTCCCACTTCCACAGACATTAACATGCAGAATCACATTTTAAAGCTGTGATGCAGAGTATTGCCCGCAAGAATCAGTGGCCCTTGGACCAAATGGCTCTGACTGTGGACGTGACGAAGAAGATAAAAGACGACTTTGGTCATCCTCCACGAGAGGGAGCCTTCATCCACGGGCTCTTCATGGAAGGTTAGAATTAAAACAGCGTTATGGAAGAACTGCTACAGTTGTGGAGTGTTGTTTGTTATTGCTGTCATCAAATACTTGTCTCATTGTGAGCCATGGGCATTTGTTTGCAAACTGATGGATAAGGAACTGGTGAATTCAGAAGCCTTTGCCTCATTTGGAAACAGAAAATATAGATAAGAAAAAAAAAAAAAGACTCACTAGTCCAATAGCAATAGAAGTGTACGCTGGTCCAGTATTCTCTCTATTTGCTCACTGTCTCACTGACTTTTCTTATTTCCTCTGACAAGATCCTCTTTGGTTTCTTTGCTGGCTTGGCCATGATAGCTTCAGCAGTTAGTGTCCAACTAAACCCCTCCCTATAACTGGCTAGTGAGATGCAGGCTGTAAAATATGCTAGTTGTAGTCTTTTCAGTGTTCCTACACAAACATCGTGTTGTTACTGGTGATACGGGCCTAATCAGACTATGGTGGGAGTGATGTTCACCTGGTTAATGGTTGATGTACTGTCTCATGCAAGAACATGTTAGTATTCGTATGTGAAAATCACACATACAGTGGGGAAAAAAAGTATTTAGTCAGCCACCAATTGTGCAAGTTCTCCCACTTAAAAGATGAGAGAGGTCTCCAATTTTCATCATAGGTATACCTCAACTATGCGAGACAAAATGAGAAAAAAAAATCCAGAAAATCACATTGAAGGATTTTAAATGAATTAATTGATAAATTCCTTGGTAAAATAAGTATTTGGTCACCTACAAACAAGCAAGATTTCT
Organism: Pholidichthys leucotaenia; assembly: GCA_020510985.1. Classification (NCBI taxonomy): domain Eukaryota; kingdom Metazoa; phylum Chordata; class Actinopteri; order Cichliformes; family Pholidichthyidae; genus Pholidichthys; species Pholidichthys leucotaenia. The sequence continues at coordinate 165,384,213 of CM035849.1, forward strand.
GGCTCTCACAGACCTGTAACTTCTTCTTTAAGAGGCTCCTCTGTCCTCCACTCGTTACCTGTATTAATGGCACCTGTTTGAACTCATTATCAGGATAAAAGACACCTTTCCACAACCTCAAACAGTCAGACTCCAAACTCCACTATGGCCAAGCCCAAAGAGCTGTCAAAGGACACCAGAAACAAAATTGTAGACCTGCACCAGGCTGGGAAGACTGAATCTGCAATAGGTAAGCAGCTTGGTGTGAAGAAATCAACTGTGGGAGCAATTATTAGAAAATGGAAGACATACAGTACAAGACCACTGATAATCTCCCTCGATCTGGGGCTCCACGCAAGATCTCACCCCGTGAGGTCAAAATGATCACGAGAACGGTGAGCAAAAATCACAGAACCACATGGGGGGACCTAGTGAATGACCTGCAGAGAGCTGGGACCAAAGTAACAAAGGCTACCATCAGTAACACACTACGCCGCCAGGGACTCAAATCTTGCAGTGCCAGACGTGTCCCCCTGCTTAAGCCAGTACTTGTCCAGGCCCGTCTGAAGTTTGCTAGAGAGCATTTGGATGATCCAGAAGAGGATTGGGAGAATGTCATATGGTCAGATGAAACCAAAATTGAACTTTTTTGTAAAAACTCAACTTGTCGTGTTTGGAGGAGAAAGAACACCATACCTACTGTGAAGCATGGGGGTGAAAACATCATACTTTGGGGCTGTTTTTCTGCAAAGGGACCAGGATGACTGATCCGTGTAAAGGAAAGAATGAATGGGGCCATGTATTGTGAGATTTTGAGTGAAAACCTCTTTCCACCAGCAAGGGCATTCAAGATGAAACGTGGCTGGGTCTTTCAGCATGACAATGATCCCAAACACACTGCCCGGGCAACGAAGGAGTGGCTTCGTAAGAAGCATTTCAAGGTCATGGAGTGGCCTAGCCAGTCTCCAGATCTCAACCCCATAGAAAATCTTTGGAGGGAGTTGAAAGTCCGTGTTGCCCAGTGACAGCCCCAAAACATCACTGCTCTAGAGGAGATCTGCATGGAGGAATGGGCCAAAATACCAGCAACAGTGTGTGAAAACCTTGTGAAGACTTACAGAAAACGTTTGACCTCTGTCATTGCCAACAAAGGGTATATAACAAAGTATGGAGATGGACTTTTGTTATTGACCAAATACTTATTTTACCAAGGAATTTACCAATTAATTCATTAAAAATCTTTCAATGTGATTTTCTGGATTTTTTTTTTCTCGTTTTGTCTCTCATAGTTGAGGTATACCTATGATGAAAATTGGACACCTCTCTCATCTTTTAAGTGGGAGAACTTGCACAATTGGTGGCTGACTAAATACTTTTTTCCCCACTGTACTTTGTTAGTAAGCTGCGTTAGTATAAACGAGCCACTCCAGATTCAACCAACGCTCGTATGTCCTCTAGACGTATAAACAGCACACATAATTCCACCCGTGTGTAAGTGAGCATGCATTCACGAGACCTCAAGATTTGTATAGTTGGCGTCCTAAAACTACCATAGGAGGCCACACTTCCGTAGCTATGACAGAAGTTTTATTCACAACAATGGCTTCAAAGTCTCAGAAAAAAAAAAAATCAACTTCTCAAGCGAAATTGAAGTTCTCCTGTCTGAGATCCAAAAGATTTAAAAAATATAATTTAAGTAGCATCAGCAGTGGAATCAGAGGACCGGCCAAAATTAAAGAACCTGTCAGATTATAGGAGCTATCTCAGTGTGTGTTCGCTGCAGATTTTTCCTCTTGACAGCAACCGACATGAAGACACAGCTGAGCGCAGCGCAATTTGGTCATTTGTGCCACCTGTGCACACTGTAGTGAAACGGTGTCTCACTGTGCTGAGCAGTATGACACATTTCAACAATTTGGGCTTAAAATGTGTGTGTAAAAATGTTAGAGTTTTGTTAATTTTCACAGTATAATGTTAGTTTATATGAAAATACAGCTATTGTTCCTCAAAATCACTTACCAAGATGGACCCCGCTGTACTCTAAGCCAGAGGTGAAGCCCACACCTCACGTGAAAACCGTAAAAAGTCACTTACTGACCGGTCTTTCAGTGTCAGGCTCATCCCCGCTGTGCTGTTTTCCAGGATAATGGGGTCCTGCTTTGCCCCTGCAATGTTAAGAATCTTATATTTTGCATCTGATATGATTTGGACATCGATGAAAAGATACTATTTTTAATTATTTTAATTTTAATTATAACTTGAAACAAAGTGTAAAATCTTGCTGACTAATTATTAAATTGGAAGTAAGGATTTGCACTAAGGTTCACACTGTTATACTTGATTCAGACAAATAAAATAAAGAGCCATTTAGTGAAAACTAAGGTTAAAATAACAGTAAACTATTTTCTCATAACTCTTACAACTGGTCTGGGCCACTCATAAATGTTGTTAGTACCTGTACTAAATGTCAACATTCTAACAGATTGGTGAATCCCACAAGTTCACATAAATTGATCGTATGCCATATTTACAACCAAATCTGTACTAATGGTTCTTGCATGAGGCCCATTGTTTTAAACTGAAAATCTTACACATTGATCCTACTGAACCCAGAAATTTGTCTAATACATCTGTGATATATTTGTACAGTATTTTTACATAATTTTGCTGTTGTTTAAAAAAAAAGGAAAATTTCTGTAACTGTTATCACAGCCATGTCCTCTGTCCTTTTAGGAGCACACTGGGACACTCAGTCAGGAGTCATCTCTGAAGCCACACTGAGAGATTTGACCCCAGCTATGCCGGTGTTGTATGTCAGAGCGGTGCGTGCAGAGGAGCACGACATCAGAAATACTTACAAGTGTCCGGTGTACCGCACTAAGCAGCGTGGGCCCACGTATGTTTGGGCCTTCCACCTCCGAACCAAACACCCCCCTGCCAAGTGGGTTTTAGCAGGAGTAGCATTGCTGCTGTCTGTGTGAATCATGTTGTGAATGTTCCAGTTTGGTCTGTTAACAGTATTGTTGAAAATAGTATTACATCATGTATTGATTGTTTAGATATAATTACAATTAATTAAAATGCATTAATGTTTATTTTTTTGACTGTATGTGTCTCTATCTTGGTTTATATAATAATGCATCAGATTTGTATAGCGCTTTACAAATACAGTTAGGCCCAAAAATATTTGGACAGTGACACAAGTTTTGTTATTTTAGCTGTTTACGAAAACATATTCAGGATACAATTATATAATCAATATGGGCTTAAAGTGCAGACTCTCAGCTGTAATTTGAGAGTATTCACATCCAAATTGGAGCAAGGGTTCAGGAATTACAGCTCTTTAATACGAAGCCGCCTCTTTTTCAAGGGACCAAAAGTAATTGGACAATTGATTCAGAAGGCTGCAAAAAGAAATAACAAGGCTGCATGGGCTCTTCCCTCGTTAGCCTGTCATCAATTAAGCAGTTAAAAGGTCTGGAGTTGATTCCAGGTGTGGCGTTTGCATTTGGAAGCTGTTGCTGTGAACACACAACATGCGGTCAAAGGAGCTCTCATTGGAGGTGAAACAGACCATCCTGAGGCTGAAAAAAAAGAAGAAATCCATCAGAGAGATAGCAGAAATGTTAGGAGTGGCCAAATCAACAGTTTGGTACATTCTGAGAAAAAAAGAGTGCACTGGTGAGCTTGGGAACTCAAAAAGGCCTGGACGTCCACGGAAGACAACAGTGGTGGATGATCACAGAATCCTTTCCATGGTGAAGAACAGCCCCTTCACAACATCCACCCAAGTGAAGAACACTCTCCAGGAAGTAGGTGTATCAGTGTCTAAGTCTACCATAAAGAGAAGACTTCATGAGAGTAAATACAAAGGATTCACCACAAGGTGCAAACCATGAATCAGCCTCAAAAATAGAAAGGCCAGAATTGACTTTGCCAAAAAACACGTGAAGAAGCCAGCCCAGTTCTGGAACAGCATTCTTTGGACATATGAGACTAAGATCATTCTGTACCAGAATGATGGGAAGAAGAAAGTTTGGAGAAAAATTGGAACAGCTCATGATCCAAAGCACTACATCTTCTGTAAAACATGGTGGAGGCAGTGTGATGGCATGGGCATGCATGGCTTCCAATGGCACTGGGTCACTTGTGTTTATTGATGATGTGACAAAAGACAGAAGCAGCCTGATGAATTCTGAAGTGTATAGGGATATACTTTCTGCTAAGATTCAGCCAAATGCAGCAAAGTTGATTGGACGGCACTTCACCAATGATCCAAAACATACTGCAAAAGCAACCCAGGAGTTTTTTTCAGCAACGAAGTGGAATATTCTGCAATGGCCGAGTTAATCACCAGATCTCAACCCAATCGAGCATGCATTTCACTTGCTCAAGACAAAACTTAAGGCAGAAAGACCCACAAGCAAGCAACAACTGAAGACAGCTGCAGTAAAGGCCTGGCAAAAAAAAAACAAAAAACATGTAGGTTTAGGGTGCTCGCGCACGCAGCGACCAGCAGCCTGTGGCTTGTCACCAGACTGCAAACCAAGTCTACCTACGGGTACAAATAAGTAACAAAAAAAAAAAAAAAAAAGCATCACAAAGGAGGAAACCCAGCGTTTGGTGATGTCCATGGGTTCCAGACTTCAGGCAGTCATTGCCTGCAAAGGATTCTCAACAAAATATTGAAAAGTAACATTTTACTTAGGGTTATGTTTATTTGTCCAATTACTTTTGAGCCCCTGAAATGAGGAGCGTTTGTATAAAAACAACTACAATTCCTACATGTTTAATCATATATTTTTGTTCAACCCCTTGAATTAAACCTTAAAGTCTGCACTTCAATTTGGTTGTAGTTGTTTCATTTCAAATCTAATGTGGTGGCATGCAGAGCCCAAATCATGAAGATTGTGTCACTGTCCAAATATTTCTGGGCCTAACTGTAGATACATTATTCATTCACTCCATACAGAGGTAGTGGCAAGCTACTTCTGTAGCCACAGCTGCCCTGGTGCAGGCTGACGGAAACGTGGCTGCCAATCCGGGTCAACGGCCTCTCCAGCCACTACTGAACATTTATACACATTCATACCCAGTGTTGTAGACACCAGAGGCAAGATGGGTGAAGTGTCTTGCCCAGGGACACAACAGCAGGATATCTGGGGACAGCGGGATTCAAACCGCCAACCATCCAGTTATTAGACAACCCGCTCTACCTCCTGAGCCACTGCCACCCAATATATATGTGGAAACTGATTATGCTGTGTTTTTTTTAGTGCTAACACCTAAATGCATTCAGATGGAGATACATGTTATATCCACCACTGAACCTGTTGTGTCTGTCTCCTGCACTGTTGAACATCTCCCCCGAGTGTGCGCATGATTTGTCGGCCGCTTATGTCTCCATTTGAGGCCGTGTAATTCTGGATGGGGAGCATATTTTATTGGAAGGTCAAGATTAAAAAAGCTCTCCTGCTGCCCCCTGCTAACTGAATGATCCACAATGCTGTCTGGAGGGTTCCCGGACAGAATTCCCAGGAGATGATGTGCATGGTCGCTATTGACTTTTAAATGAGGCACATTTGACATTGACCTTTTGTACGCCAGAGGCAGAATACTAACAGACTAGTGTAATTCATTCAGCTGAGCCTGTTGGAAAAGCCTATTGAGAGGCACAGATAGCTTTATATGGGAAAGCAACACATTAGGATACCCATCCTTTATCTGCCCCTCACTCTGTTAGCATCTGATTAAATTTGTAAGAACCAAAATAAAACCTTTAACTTTGAATGAGTGTAGAGGACTCATCTCCAGTGTTATCTTTAAGCTGATTTGATTCAGGGTAATTGAAAACCAAGGGGGCGCTTGGATTGAAGTCTGACTGCATTTATGAAAACAGTTGAACAGTTGTTTTGCAGAGACTCTGTGATATTAATAAGTCTACAAACCAGGTGACATTTTATCAGTGAAAATGATCAAATAACATAATAATGCACAAATTGCATCCAAAGAATCACAGTGGTTTTTCATGGATGTGTGTGTGTGTGTGGGGGGGGGGGGGGAGGGGGGGTTTCAAATCAGCGCGCTTATCTTCTCAAATAAGATTTTGTCTCCAACACTAATAATTGCTGTGGTGCTCTTAATTTCTCCCTGCATCCAAACTGAGTGTTGGCAGGCAAATGGCGGTTAGAGGATTGATTCTGTGTATTGTATTGCACAGGGAAATGAAGATCCAGTCTTCCTGTAGCTTCTCTTCATCTGCCTTCCCTTCCTCTCATTAGTGCGCCACAGCAGCCAGCCAGTCATTTGGTGACAGGGAAATGATACAGTGCCTGTAATGTTTGAGAGGAAATGGCAGGGTAGAGCGGTCCCGCTCAGCAGGGGTCTCGTCACAGATAAGTCATGCTAAAGGCCAAGCAGGACACCTGGTTAAAGTCGACAAGAGCATCTGCCCCCCCCCCCCCGTGCTATAACATTATATGGTTTTTAACATTAATTATGCATAAAGTGATATAAATGACAAAAAGATCAAAATCACTGTCTTATTCCTAAAAATAGTTGAATCCTAATTTAAAATAAAACAAGAAAGCACTCAAAGAGAGCACAGACCCGTGCCAAGGGATCACAGTCCCCCTAATAATCAGATGACTCTAGAATATAGTCTGGCAAACAAAAACCATAAAATAAATAACTTGTACACTAATTCACCTGACCTGAGCTCTGTTTTATTACAATAAACAATCTCAAAACCTCTATCTGAACTTCTAAGCACTCTTACAGACCCCTAGTCAGGGGTGCACGTAAGTGGTGCGTATACGCAATCAAAATAAACAATGTGCACCAGATCAAACGTTGTAACGCACATTTGCGTATCTAATGACAGATAAATTCTAAACATTGGACTGCAGTGCAGAGTATGAGTGACTGTTTTTAGGATTTTCTCCTTTCATTAAAATGTCCAAGAAGCAAGCTCCATTAAGCAATTACCTTGGTGTTCCTCCACCTCCAAAGAAACGCCAGACTGAACTTGAACTGCAAAAGAAGCGTGTGTTCTCGGAAAAGTGGCTACAGGAGGTCAGCTGGATTTCAACAAGTGACGGCCGCACCGAAATGTGGTGCAAACTATGCCGTGAAAATCTCACTCTGGAGGATAAAAACAGCACCTTTTATACCGGTATTAAAAACTATAATCATCCAGCTTTTGATAAACATGTGAATAGCAGAGAGCACCGGAAAGTAGTGCAAGCGATTGATATTGCTAGCAGGCGCAGCCAGGACCAGAGGCCCAGTGGTCCGCTCGATATGAGGAGGATAGCGGAAGAAGATGAATGAATGAATGAATTCCATTTCTCAAAAGGCTTGAGGACCGCTTATCATTCTCGAGAATCATTCCGTGCTTTTAAATAGCATTAACTGTTGCCAGTGCTTAAAAAGCTGTCATTTCATTTGGTTTTCATTGTTTGAAACTCAGACATTTGTACATTTAGTTTTGAGTGCTTGAAGCGCAGTCATTTCTGTCATGATGAGAGAATGATCAGCTCACATGCAGGGATCTTACACCAACGAACACACACGACACAGAGAAGCTACATTTAAACACAATTTTATTAATCAAAAGAGCACAAAGTTAGAAAAAGATGCCACTCGCCAGAGGAGAACCCAGCTTGTAATGGAGAGACGAGAGGTGATTAGTGAGAGGAGGGAGACAGGAATGGAAATCCAAGAAAGCATCTTACGGGAGGCGAGTAGACAACCTGACAGAGGAACATAGCAAGAACAGGAAAACCAGTGAGATGGAGCTAGCAGGGAGTAGGTAAGGCATGGAACTGGGTGAGGTGTCTGACCGGGTGGAGTGAAGCAGGCTGGAGCGACAACTGAAATGATGGAGCAGGTGAGCGCACAATAAGCCCCGGAGGTGCAAAGATGGCAGCAACCTGGAGAAGTGGAGGAGAACAAAGCAAAGGGTTCCAAAAAGAGCTATAACTTACTTGCTTGTTTGTTTAGGCAGTATACCCAACAAGCCAGTGCTGGAGCATTCACAAAGAAGGAAGACACAGCAGGTGCATCCACTCACGCAGGTGTAATGATTACCTAACTAACTAACTAACTAACTAACCTGCACTTATATAGCGCTTTTCTAGTCACAAAGACCACTCAAAGCGCTTTCATTAATACTAACCCTCTATTCTAAGGGCCTATAGGAAACAGATATCTAGGGACAATTTAGAACAGCCAATTAACCTAATATGCATGTCTTTGGCATGTGGGAGGAAACCGGAGAAATCCCGGAGTAAACCCACGCAACACGGGGAGAACACGCAAACTCCACACAGATCACTGTTGGTCGGGGGCTGGGATCGAACCCACGATCCCACGATCCCCACAATCCCCCGGCCAAGGGTAAACTGTGCTGCCGCAGTGCTAACCACTGCGCCACCGTGCAGCTACCTGCGGAGCTGGGGAAACTCTCACAGGAAGAGAGGGGGAACACATGCTCACTTGATCATGACAGTGCCCCCCCCCTCCCCAAGGGGCGCTACCTGGCGGCTCACTGGGCTTGTTGGGGTGAGCTTTATGAAAGGTCCAGACCATCCCCTTACCATGGAAGTGGGAGCCTGGGATCCATGACCTTTCTTTGGGGCCATAGCCCTTCCAGTGGACCAGGTATTGTAGCCCTCGCCCCAACAGCGAACATCCAGAATCCTCTGGATGATGTAGGTGGTCTGACTGTTGAAGATCCGAGGAGGAGGAGGCGGCTTTGGAGAGGAACAGAGAGGGCTGAGGGAGAGGGGCTTGATTCTGGAGACATTTTTTTTTTTTTTTTGTTACTTATTTGTACCCGTAGGTAGATTTGGTTTGCAGTCTGGTGACAAGCCACCGGCTGCCAGTCGCTGCGAGCGCCCTAAACCTACATTTTTTTGGTATGCGGGAGGAAACCGGAGAAATCCCGGAGCAAACCCACGCAACACGGGGAGAACATGCAAACTCCACACAGCTCACTGTTGGTCGGGGGCTGGGATTGAACCCACGATCTCATGATCCCCGCGATCCCCCGGCCGAGGGTAAACTGTGCTGCCACAGTGCTAAACCACTGCGCCACCGTGCAGCCAATGAAATATGGGGTGAATGCGGAGCGTCAGCAGAAGTTCCAGGTTGACCGTCATGTCGTTAATGACCCGGGAGATGGTAAACGGGCCCAGGAAGTGGGGTGAAAGTTTCCGAGACTCCGTCTTCAGGGGAATTTGGTCCGCCAACAGCCACACGCGCTGCCCGACTGAATACTTGGATGCTGGAACCCACCTTCAGTCCGCATACTGATGATTCTGCTCAGCAGAGCGGAGGAGAGCAGCCCGGGTGGCCCTCCAGAGCCAACGGCAGCGACGAGCGTAGGCCCCCACAGATGGTATGGCGCCCACCCTCTCCACCATAGGTGGGTGGGCGGGGGGGGGGGGGGGTAATACCCCGTGGAGGCCTCAAAGGGTGTTAATCCTGTAGATGATGAGACTGCAGAGTTGTGGGAATACTCCACCCAGGTCAGATGGGTGCTCCATGTGGATGGGTTGCAGGATGCCACGCATCTTAGGGCGGCCTCCAGGGATTGGTTGGCGCACTCAGCCTGCCAGTTGCTTTGTGGGTGGTACCCAGACATGAGGCTGACCGTGGTGCCCAAGGAGCGGCAAAAGGATTTCCAGATGTGGGAGGTGAACTGTGGACCCGGGTCAGACACAATGTCCAGGGGAATGCCGTGCGGCCGGATGACATACAGTTGTGTTCAAAATAATAGCAGTGTGTTGAAAAATGTGAATAAATGTCAAAATTCTTCAAATAAATTGTATTTTAATGAACACAAATGCATTGGGGACACTGCACATTCTATTTCAAAGCAAGAAAATTGGAAAAAGTAATTGAATTTGATAATATTTTACAGAAAGTCAAGAAATATAATGTTCAAAAAAATAGCAGTGTTGACATCTGTCTTTAGTGTGTTTGGGGTCATTGTCTTGTTGAAACACCCATTTCAAAGGCATTTCCTCTTCAGCATACGGCAACATGACTTCTTCCAGTATTCTGATGTACTCAAACTGATCCATGATCCCTGGTATGCAATAAATAGGACCAACACCATAATATGAGAAACATCCCCATATCGTGATGCTTGCACCACCATGCTTCACCGTCTTTACTGTGTACTGTGGCTTGAATTCAGTGTTTGCAGGACGTCTGACAAACTGTCTGTGGCCCTTAGATCCAAAAAGAACAATCTTACTCTCATCAGTCCACAAAATATTATGCCATTTCTTTTTCGGCCAGTCAATGCAAATTGTAACCGCTTCAGCACGTCTTTTTTTTAACAATGGGACTTTGCGGGGGCTTCTTGCTGGTAGCTTGGCTTCACATAGACGTCGTCTGATTGTTACAGTACTCACAGGCAACCTTGGATCTTCTTTGATCCTCCTGGAGCTGATCATGGGCTGAGCCTTTGCCAGTTTGGTTATTCTCCGATCCATTTGAATAGTCGTTTTACTTTTTCTTCCTCGCCTTTCTGGTTTTGGCTGCCATTTTAAAGCGTTTGATATCATTTTAGCTGAACAGCCTATCATTTTCTGCACTTCTTTATAGGTTTTCCCCTCTTTTATTAATTTCTTAATCAAAGAACGCTCTTCTTCTGAACAGTGTCTTGAACGACCCATTTTACTCTGTTTTTCAAGGACAAATGCACAGCCAGCATATGCAGCGTCAGTTGCCTTGATCCTTAAATAAGGGCCACCTGTTTAACACCTATTTTTTTTTCACAGAATCAATGACCTCACTAAGTGAACTCAGCACTGCTATTTTTTTGAACACGCCCCTTTCAGTTAATGATTCAGTTTCACAGAATCAGCAGCATGTACGTCATGCCTGTTGGGTCTGTTGGTTTTCTATACCTTTACTAAACCTTCTAGAAACTTACTTGCAGTGTAGAAGTTGAAATTCTAACAAAAACAGTGATTTATCTTGCTAGTGATGTGGGACTGCTATTATTTTGAACACAACTGTAGGTGGTCAGCAGGTTGGCAGTCTCAGAAGCGGAGGGCAGCTTAGGGAGGGGCACCAGATGGATAGATTTGGAGAAGGGATCCACGATAGTGAGGATAACGGTGTTGCCCTGTGAGGGGGGGAGTCCAGTAATAAAGTCCAGGGCAATGTGTGACCAAGGTCAGCTGGGAACCGGTAATGGATGTAGGAGGCCAACAGGGGGTGAGGAGTCAGATTTGTTATGGGCGCAGACTTGGCATGCCTTCACATAGTCCCGGATGTCCGTTCGCAGGGTGGGCCACCAGAACACTCGTTGGATGAGATTAATAGTCTGGGAAACCCCTGTGTGGCAGACGAAGTGGCTAGTGTGGTCCCACCGGATGACGTCACTGTGGAGGCTGGCCGGGACAAACACACGGTCATCAGGACCCCCCTCGGGTTTGGGCTCAGTAGATTGGGCCTGCCGGACCCTCTGCTCGATCTCCCAGGTAAGGGCTCCAGGGATACATGAGGACGGGGCAATGGGTTGGGGGAGTGAAGGGGGGGTTGGTAGGTCAGGGCAGAACTGGTGGGAGAGAGCGTCCGGTTTGATGTTACGAGAGCCAGGCCTATAAGTGATGGTTAGATTGAATCTAAGAAAGAATAGGGCCCAGTGGGCCTGCCTGACGTTTAACCTGGAGGCCGACCGAAGATATTCTAAAATTTTGTTGTCAGTCCACACTATGATGGGATGGGCTGCTCCCTCCAGCCAGTGGCTCTACTCCTCAAGAGCCAATTTAATGGCTAGGAGCTCTCGGCCCCCTACGTTGTAATTCCTCTCGGCTGGCGTCAGCCGCCGAGGGAAATACGCGCATGGGTGGAGCTTCTGATCAGAGGTTGAGCATTGCGAGAGAACAGCGCCCACCCCGAATCTGAAGCGTCCACCTCTACAATGAATTGGATCTGAGGGTCGACCTGGGCCAACATGGGGGTGTTGGACAACAGGCCCTTCAATTTGGAGAAGGCCCGTTCGGCTGTCTCAGACCAGGTGAAATGCAACTTGACCAAGATCAGCTGAGTCAGAGGCTGTGCTACCCCACTGTAATCTTTGATGAAACGGCAATAAAAATTTGTGAACCCCAAGAAGCGCTGCAACTCCTTGTGGGACTGGGGTGTAGGCCAATCTAGCACAGCCTACACCTTGGCCGGGTCGGCCCTCTGTTCCCCCTCAGCAACAATTAACTCTAGGAAGGAAGTGGAGCGGGTGGACAACTCGCACTTTTCGGCCTTCACAAACAGTTGGTTTTCCAAGAGCCACAGTAACATGGCCCTGACATGCACTGCGTGCTCCTCTGGTGTGTGGGAAAAGATCAAAATGTTGTGAAAGTTGACAAAAACAAATTGATTAACCATATCACGGAGGACATTAATCACGTGTTGGAAGACGGCGGGGGCATTGATGAGCCCGAAGGGCATCATGAGATATTCAAATTGCCCCAAGTGTGTTTTAAAGGCCATCTTCCACTCGTCCGCTTCGCGAATATGGACCAGATGGTATGTGTTGCACAAATCCAATTTGGTGAATACCCGCATGCACTGAAGGAGCTCAAACGCAGAGTTGATTAGGGGCAGACGGTATTTATCTTTGACTGTTATAGTGTTTAATTCATGATAATCAATACACGGACACAGAGATCCATTCTTCTTCCTGACAAAGAAAAACCCTGCCGCAAGAGGGGCCGAAGAGGGCCAGATGAGGCCGGTGTTCAGGGACTCCTTTATATAGCTCTCCATCGCCTCTCTCTCCGGCCCAGAAATGCTGTAGAGCTGGCTGGACAGTCGATAGCACAGTCGTACGAGGGATGAGGAGGCATAGAAAGTGCTTTCAACTTGATAAAGACCTCCCCAAGGTCATGATAGACCTCAGGTATGAGGCTGAGATCTGGTGGCTCCACTGGAGGAGAGGAGATGGGCAGGGACGGTGAACACTCGGCCGAGGTGAGGCAGGACGGTAAACAAAAGGGGCTCCAGGAAGAGACGGAATTCGGTGCCCAATTAATAATGGGGTTATGCTATTACTATTTCATTATTAGTTAATCATTATGCATTATTAATTCGGTGCCCGATTAATAATGGGGTACCCCAAAACCACCAGGGAGGACAAATTAGGGAGAATGAAGCATGAAAAAGTCTCCCGGTGGTTCCCAGAAAGGAGGATGGAAGTCGGTGCTGTGCACTGGGTAATAGAGGCCACACTATTACCAGATAATGCTGTGACGTTTAATGGAGCAGGCAGTTTAGTCGTGGGGATGCCTACTTCCCATATGAGCCGTGAAGAAATGAAATTTTGCTCTGTCCCTGAATCAATTAATGCCATCACCCTCCTCTCGACCCCCGGCAACTGAATGAGGGCCGAGATGGGAAAGTTACTGGGGGGAAGAATAAGGTTCCTGGCCATTAGACCCCCCATGGCTATTGACAGGTCTTATCTTTTTGGCTTCAGGTGGCAGCCAAAGAGTTTGTGCTCTAAAGAGTCGCAGTACATGCACGCACCGGCTCTCCTCCAGTGCCAAATGGGCTCAGCCGAGCACCATAGCTTCGGAGGAAGAGTCGGCTCCACCTGCGTCAGCAGCCTGGAGAGATGTGCGGGAAACAGGTAGGCTGGAGGAGGTCCTGCACTCCTTTGCACGCTCGTGGTATCGGTTGTCAAGACTGATGGCCTGATCAATGAGTCCGTCCAGGGAGGAGGGAATGGCATGAACCGCCAGATCGTCACGGAGATTGGCATTTAAACCCCGGAGAAAGGTGCTGCGTAAAGCAACGTCATTCCAGACAGAGTCCGCCGCGATGACCCGAAACTCCACAGAGAACTCGGCAACAGACGGGCTTTCCTTGTGGAGCGACATGAGACGGCTCATGATGTTGCCCTCACTCTCTGTACGGCCAAAAGCGCGGGAGAATTTGTGAACAAATCTATCAAAAGTGGAACTGGGGCCCTCCACGCTATTGAGAATAGATTGAGCCCAGCTGAGGGCTCGGTCTCGCAGCAGCAGGGTCATGAAGTGAATTTTGGATGTATCAAACATGGCATAAAAATCCCTTACATTTCCCCACCTCCCCCGCGTATGGGGCCGGTGAGGGAATGGAGGTAGTTCGGCGAATGGTGGCAGAGACAGGAGCGATAGGTGGGGGGGGCAGGACCCGAACGAGACATTTGGCCAAGATGATCGGTGACCGTGCTCAACTGCTGTGTAAGTTTGCAGCTGCTGCGTGAGCATGGCCACCTGCCTCTCTGTGACGTTGAGGCGGTGTAAGGCGGAGTGTTCCGTTGATGCAGCCCCTGCTGAGCCTACGTTCAGGCTGGTTCGTTCTGTCATGATGAGAGAATGATCAGCTCACGTGCAGGGATCTTACACCAACAAACACACACGACACAGAGAAGCTACATTTAAACTCAGTTTTACTAATCAAAAGAGCATGAAGTTAGAAAAAGACGCCACTCGTCAGAGGAGAACCCAGCTTGTAATGGAGAGACGAGAGCTGAGTAGTGAGAGGAGGGAGACAGGAATGGAAATCCAAGAAAGCATCTTACGGGAGGTGAGCAGAGAACCCGACAGAAGAACTCAGCAGGAACAGGTAAACCAGCGAGATGGAGCTAGCAGGGAGTAGGGAAGGCGTGGAACTGGGTGAGGTGTCTGACCGGGTGGAGTGAAGCAGCCTGGAGCGATGATGGAAATGATGGAGGAGGTGAGCGCACAACGAGCCCCGGAGATGCAAAGATCAATCAATCAATCAGTCAACTTTATTTATAAAGCACTTTTAAAAGCAACACTCGCTACACAAAGTGCTGTACAGCAAGAAGACATAAAAGCAGGAAGCAGGGCACTAACACAAAAACAATATAGAACCACAGTCAAAATAAAACAAAAGGTAAAATAAATAAATAAAAATCCATTTCATTTAATAAAATCAATGTCTCACACTGGGCCAGGGAGTAAAAGTGTGTTTTAAGACGGGTTTTAAAAATGGACAGTGAAGGTGCCTGTCTGATGTCCAGGGGTAAATCATTCTATAAACTGGGTGCCATGATCGAAAAGGCTTTGTCCCCTCTGAGCTTCTGCCTCGCCTTTGGCACCTCCAGAAGCAGCTGTTCAGCTGACCTGAGGGACCGGGTGGAAGCGTCGGGATGCAGAAGCTCAGAGAGGTAAGGCGGAGCAAGACCGTTCAAGGATTTAAAGACAAATAAAAGAATTTTAAAATGAACTCTAAAATGCACGGGCAGCCACTGGAGTGAAGCTAAGATGGGTGTGATGTGATCTCTTCCATGTGTACCTGTTAAAAGACGAGCAGCGGCATTTTGAATGAGCTGCAGATGTGAAAGAGATGACTGGCTGACACCGGCGTAAAGTGTGTTACAGTAATCCAGCCAAGATGAAATAAAAGCATGGATTACTGTTTCCAGGTGCGGTCTAGAGAGAATGGGTTTTACTTTTGCTAAACGCTTTAGATGAAAGAAGCTGGATTTTACCACAGAACGAATCTGAGTGTCTAATTTAAAATCACAGTCCATGATAAAACCAAGGTTCCTATCTGTAGACTTCATGTAAGGAGTGAGGGGGCCCAAGTTTACAGGAGGGGACCCACAGGGGCCACTAGGTCCAAACACCATCACTTCTGTCTTCTTATCATTAAAATTTAGAAAGTTTAGGGCCATACAAGACTTGATGTCTTCAATGCATGCCAGGAGTGGGTTTACTGATGAGGCAGCTTTTTGTTTTAAAGGGACATACTGTATATCTGATAGTCATCAGCATACAGGTGGAAGGAGATACCATGCTTTTTAAAAATGGAACCCAGTGGAAGTATGTACAAAGGAAAAAAGCACAGGCTCTAGAATTGACCCCTGTGGGACCCCGTATGACAGAGGAGCAGAAGAGGATTCAAACCCAGGGATGCTAACTTTAAAACTTCTGTCTGCCATGATGGAAGCAACCTGGAGAAGTGGAGAAGAACAGGGATTTAAAAAGGGCTCCAAAAAGAGCTATAACTTGCTTGTTTGTTTAGGCAGTATATCCAACGAGCCAGCGCTGGAGCATTCACAAACTGGTCCTTTTCAGCACTGGCGGCGAAGAGACAGTAGGTGCGTCCACTCACGCAGGTGTAGTGATTACTTGCGGAGCCAGGGAAACTCTCACAGGAAGGGAGGGGGAGCGCGCGCTCACCTGATCATGACAATTCCATTAGAAAGTTACATACAGGGGTGTGAAAAAGTGTTTGCTCCTTCCTGAGTTCTCATTTTTTTGTTTGTCACACTTAAATGTTTCAGATCATCAAATAAATTTAAATATTAGACAAAGATAATACAAGTAAAAACAAAATGCAGTTTTTAAATGAAGGTGTTTATTATTAAGGAAAAAAATAATCCAAATCTACATGGCCCTGTGTGAAAAAGTGATTGCCCCCTAAACCTAATAACTGGTTGGGCCACCCTTAGCAGCAACAACTGCAATCAAGCGTTTGCAGTAACTGGCAATGAGTCTTCAGAGAAGTACTTTAAGTGAGGGTCAATAAAACACAGCTGAAACAGTTAGTTTGCTGAGGATAAAGAATACTCTCTTGACCACATCCAAGACCAAGGAGATGATAATGGACTTCTGGAGATCCAAACAAACTGAGCACTCCCCCCTCTATATCGATGGAGAGGAGGTAGAGAGGGTGGAGAGCTTCAAGTTCCTGGGAGTCCACATCTCGGCTGACCTCCTGGTCCACAAATATTTCTCACCAGGTGGGGAAGGCGCAACAAAGACTGTACCTCCTCAGGAAGCTCCATCAAGCCCATCTACCACAACCCTGCTGATTAACTTCTACCGCTCCACCAGTGAGAGCCTTCTAACCTACTGCTGTTCAGTGTGGTTTGGCTGCTGTACTGCGGAGGACAGAAAAGACCTGCAGCGGGTGGTGAGAGAAGCAGAGTGGGTGATCGGGACAGCACTACCCCTCATCAGTGACATTTACACTGGCAGACTCCAGAGAAAAACCAGTAGTGTAATCGGAGGCCCCTCACATCCTGGATACTCCCTTTTCAACCCCCTCCCCTCCAGTAAAATATACAGGACGTTCAGGACAAAGACAAACAGACTCAAGAACAGCTTCTACCCACAAGCTGTTAAATGCATCCACCCACCACCCCTAGCCCCCCTACTAACTGAACAACCATCCATCCTCAGTCTAATGGGCAATGCAATATTCACTGACTCATGCACCTTGTTTTTAACCTTCGTGTGTTCTTAATTTTTAACCTTCGTGTGTTCTTATATTGTGTGATAGTTGTTTTATATACAGTAGTGTTTATATACAGTTTTTATTCTGCACTTTAAGAATCTGCTGCTAAACAGAACAGAGCTGCTAAACTGAATTTCATTGTTTAGTTTTAGTTTAGTTTTTTTAAGTTTCTTTTCTTTTCTTTCTATAAAAGAACAAAACAAACACAAAACAAATAAACATCATCATCATCATTACCTAACAAACAGCATTATATCATAATTACCATCATGACACAGAAAGAAAAGGGAGTAGGTCAGGCCTGTTCAATTAGTGGCCTGTGGGCCACATGCAGTACAGAGCCAGCCTCCGAGTGGCTCAGGCCACCCCAAGGAAATATAAATTTAACCCCTTGCACTCTGGTCCATTTCCCTAAAAACGCCAAAAAATTACGTGCCCAAAGTAAATCAAAAGCTGTTCTTCAACCCTTTGCAGCATCTTCATGGGGTTGGTCTCATTTAAAAGAAAACACTTTGAATTTTTTGGCAAAACAGTCATAATCTCTCTAAGTGCTCCGGCCACTGAGTAACAGTCATCTAAACATACTGAACTTGAAGAAAATAAATTTCGCCTGGGTGTTTTTTTGGATACAAATGCTTGCAAATAACACACAGCTTCAGATCCGGGCTGGAAAATGCAACAGAAATGTAGAACCAAGTGTTATCCAGCTGAGGTCAAAATTTTGTAACAATACCACAAAAAAATGAATTATATTACACAGCTTTGTTCTCAGGTAGTTCCCAGGCGTTTTTGAACTGTGCCAAATTGTGCCAAATGGCACAGTTTGGAAAAACGTCTGTAACTTTTGAATGATTCAATATAGACGCTTCAACTTGGGCTCTAATGAAAGGTGACACTCAGGGCTGTGTGTGTGTGTGTGGGGGGGGTGTTTATTCATTCATTCATGAATGAATGAACAAACAAGCCCCCACACACAAAGAAGCATGCCACGTAAAAAATGTGTGGCTTTTTTTTACAAGAAAAAATAACCTACAGTGCACTAAAAATTATTCTAAAATATTTGTAATGTAGAAGATAACAACTCCCACCACCCCTCCACCCCCCCGCTACAGAGGACGGACATCAGCCATCGCTACATGACGGAATAGTCATGTGGCGATGTGGCGACCGCGGCACACAGTCACCACGGTCACAGCGGTTCGGACCGTGTTCACGGTCCGGACGCGGCGCACGGACTTCGGACTTCGTGCGCCACACAGTTGTAATTTACCGATCAGTCAAAAGTCATTTTTGATTACAATTTTCAGGGATAAAGAATAATTTAGCTTATAACACTTACCTGTTCACAGCAGCAGCGTAGCTGGCGAACTTCTCTTCCTCATTGTCAGACGAACAAGAAGCTGGTCCGCTTATTACGGACTCGTGGTTCTGGTCTCGAGACCCGGTCAAAACATAATTACATTATTGCGGTTTTGCGCTTCCATGATTGCGGTTTTGGCGAACGATTTTTCAAAACAAATAAGAACAGTAATAAGAAAAAAAGACTGGCGAACGCGTGTGTGTCACCCAGCCTTCATCGTCAGCCTCTGTCGGTCTATGATGACCATGGAAGAGAATCCTAAACATCTATTCTGCTGGGAAAAAAAAAAAAAGCACCGCCTGTGGCTGAACAAGCCGATGCGCGAATGGCAGTCCCTGTCACACAGGTCGCACTTGTGGGTGGTCTCCGTGCTGCTGGGTCTGTGGCGGTTCTTCCTGCAGGTCCTTTTTTCATCTGCTGCAGCAGTCTCTCTTCATCCAGCCTTACACAAAACAGCTTTCGAACTTCTGTGCTTCAATTGGCTTGCTGCATTCGCAGCGTTGGTAGGCGGGTCCTTCTTGCTAGGTTTTCAGTCATTGGTTCTTCAAGGTTTCAGAAACCCAATTCAAGGCTGTTATAAGTCGAATGAGAGGTCAATCATATCTAATCTGTTCACGGCTGTGTCTGTAGTAGAAGAACGGAAATGCAGCTTTTTTTTTTCAGCGCGCTCTTGGATGCAGCACCCTCATGCGCCCTCGTGCGCTCTCGTGCACCCTTGTGTGCTCTAGGACACAGAGACGTGCCCGTCCACGGTACACCAGAGTGCAAGAGGTTAAGAAAAGAATATGAACGAATGATGGTCACAAGCATGCACATGAACAACGCACGTGACCGTCATCTGCGCGGAGTTCAGAAGTGCCCCTCCTGCATGACCGTTCCAATCAGCAGGCAGAGTGTCTCTCTAGCATCACTGTCCGAGAGAAGCATGAGCTTATTAAAGTACTTTAAACATGGAAAAAAAAGCAGAAGAGGTATGTAAGCAGTGGAGGCATTTATGGTGGTTTTAACCAGCTGGTAACGGGAACAGTAATGAATAGTCACTTAGCTAACAGGTGTAGTTAGACTTCATATGCAGGGATAGGCAAGAGTGACTGAATCGTTGAGGATTTACTTCTCCAGCCACTACAATATTAACTAATAATTTATGTTCATTATTATGTACCTGACAAGTTAAGATGACTGAAATTCATGAAGTCAGTGACTTTAATCCGTCAGCAGCCTTCAGACAAACTAAACGTGCCAGCATTTGGATTTCATAATAAGGAATCAGAATCAGAATGAGATTTATTGCCATTGTTCATGTAGTACACAAACTAGGAATTTGTCTCGGTGCAATGCTGCAACATTAAACATGGAGTAGCACTAAAGATAAAAATAAAAAACTATGTATGCAATAAAATGTAAAATATGAATGAGTAATACTAATCTATGCAATTATTAAATATATTAACAAGCAGCAGATATTGTGGAGTTCCACATAGTGCAGATGGTAGTGCAAAAGAAAACAGTGATAATTATCATGAGTCCGGTTGAGCTGCTGTACGTAGTGCACGAGAGTCTAATAAGTCACTTAGTGTTCAGCAGTCTGATGGAGAGGGGAAGAAGCTGTTCATGTAGGGAGGGGAAGGGAGGTTTTTCCTGCTGTCTGGTTGGTGAAGAGAGTTCTAAAAACTATAAATATATAGAAATATTATAGCAGAAATAACTGCATCTTTGGTAGTTTGTTAATTTATTTCATTAAATATAATTTTATTAATATTTTTTCTTTGAAATCAGAGTTAAATTATTGTTCTGTTCTGGCTCTGCAAAATTATGGTCAAAAGTATAAATTGTATCAGGAAAAAAAAGTCAAAAATTTACCACAATCTCTTTCAAATTTAAAAAACAAAAACAGTAATTTTATTTTAAAAAATAGACAAAAATTAGCCATAAAATAATCCATGAATTTATAATAAAGTCTCAAATGTACAAGAAAAGTCAATTTTATAAGAGGAAATTATAAATGTGAGGAAAATGATATTTAGATAAATTTACAAAGAGAAGTAGAAAACTATAAGAAAATTGTTATAAACTTTGGAGAAAAACCTCAAACCTTCAAGACTGAAGTCATTACTCAAGTTTTTAAGTGGGTGCTTGCCATCCTTAACTCTACTAGAAATTTTTGGTTGACTGATATGTGTATGTAATGGTATGTGTAGTTATAAAAAGAGGTTCCTACTCACATATGTGGTGATTTAAAACAAAACAAACCACAACAGTGCATGTGCAATGTTTGTTAATGTTATTAATCTTTTCTTGGGCGGGGGGGGGGGTGCACTGAAGTATTTGACAGTTCATTTTATATTCAGGTAAATGCACTTTGTGATGTGCCAAGGTCAGTTATGACCAGGATGCAATACATTTTATTTCAAAAGGGAAACAAATGTTAATGCTACTAAGAGTGCACATTGAGTTTTTATGCACTTTGAAATATGCCTGAGTAAGATGTGACCAAAATGGCTATTTACAGAATTTTATTTTTTTTCTTTCTACTCATTTAATTGTTGTTCAAGAGGAAAAATATTTCTACTTCAAGTTCTGTTCAACCCCAGCACTGTTATAATGTTTTTATATACTTTTGATGTGCCTTTGTGATGTGCCAAGAGCACATTTAAAACCAAGACAATGAATAAAAAGTGCATATTTTTTGTCATATTGATCTGTATTGGTTTAAAATTTGTCAGATTCAACAGATTGTTGAACATGTGTGGCCCAGTTACATGTCTTGATTTCAAATTATGGCCCAACTATAAACTAGACTGGTCACACAATACTGACGCACTCTACAAGAAGGGACAGCGCAGGCTGTTCCTGCTGAGGAGACTCAGGTCTTTTGGTGTACAAGAGGCGCTGCTGAAGTCATTCTATGACACGGTGGTGGCATCAGCCATCACTTTTGGAGTGGTCTGCTGGGGCAGTGGCATTACTGCAGCCGATAGGAAGAGACTGAACAAACTGATTAAGAAAGCTAGCTCTGTCCTGGGGCAACGCCTTGATCCGATGGAGGAGATAGGAGAGAGAAGGACGGTGGCTAAACTGTCATCTCTGCTGGAGTCCGAGTTCCACCCTATGCAGGACATACTGGATGCACTGAGGAGCTCATTTAGCAGCAGACTACATCATCCCAGGTGCACAACCGAGAGGTTTCGTAGGTCCTTCCTACCAACGGCTGTCAGACTGTACAACCTAAGCAGGGCTGCTCGCAGAGATAGCAAAAAGACGTAACAAACTAATAGTTTTTTTTTTGAATGCAAAAGATGCAATAGACTTACACAATGGTCCTCTCCGGCATACAACTAGGAACATACCGGTCGCTATGGAGGGTGAGAATATGTATGGGCACATAATCATACCATGTAGGATAACTAAATAGACGGTTATGCTGTTTCATCCCACCTAGCAACAATGCTCTGCACTGTGTGTGTTTATATATTTACATATTTATTCCATCTAGCTACAATGCTCTGCACTGGGTGTGTTTATATTTATATATCTATATATTTATTCCATCTAGCTACAATGCTCAGCACTGGGTGTGTTTATATTTATATATCTATATATTTATTCCATCTAGCTACAATGCTCCGCACTGTGTTTTTATATATCTACATATTATTCCATCTAGCTACATTGCTCCGCACTGTGTGTGTTTATATACTTGCATATTTATTCCACCTAGCTGCAATGCTCCGTACTGTGGGTGTTTATATATTTACATATTTATTCCATCTAGCTACAATGCTCTGCACTGTGTGTTCATATATTCATATATTTATTCCATCCAGCTACAATGCTCTGCACTGTGTGTCTGTGTGTGTGTGTGTGTATATATATTTTTTATAGTAATATGTACATATGTATATTAGCTGCTCTTGCTTGCTTGTTTTTTGTTTTTGTTTTTTTCTTGCCTTCTGATTGTTGCTCTGAGTGTTGCTATCCCTGTACTGTTGCAATCCTGGAATTTCCCCGTTGTGGGACTAATAAAGGCTTATCTTATCTTATCTTATCTAACTGATTTTGTAATTGAATAGTCCCGGTGTAGGTGGAAGCAAAATTTATAAATACCTAACCCATTTACTTAAAACTTATCGAACCATGAACTCATACAACTGAAAACCTTGATTTATTAAAATAGACAAAAGGAAAATGAATGAATCAAATAAACAAGCAAATTAACAACAACAACAACAAAAAAAAAAAAAAATCAAGCATGTCATTGTAACCTAAATGTACTTGTATCTTGCCATCAAAATGGGTTTTTAACAGTTTTTTAAGCACTGGTAATGTGGAACATGTTTTTAAATCATCATCACAGCGGTTCCATAAATTTACCCCAACAGAAAAACAATGATATTTGGCATTAGTTCTAATCTTAGGTTTTTCAAAAACAAACAGTCCACACAGGTCATACAGTATTTACTGATCCTTTAATTAAGCAACTTTTTGACACTTGAGGGTAAAAAAAAAATTATACATTCATATTTTGTAAAATTTTTAAATCTTTTAACTCTAAATTTTAATGCATTAAGTTGTATAAATAAAGGATTAATTGGCTCTCTATAATGTGTCCCACATAGTATTCTGATTGCCTTTTTTGTAATAAAAATACAGAATTAGTGATGGTTTTATATGCGTTTCCCCATACTTCCACACCATATGTCATGTGGGGAACTATGAGGGAGTAGCACAATATGTAGAGTGCATCTTTGTTCAGGAATTGTTTTGCTCTATGTAATATTGCAGTAGACTTTGATATTTTGGTTGTAATGTGCTTAATATGAGGTTTCCAATTTAGTTTGTCATCCAGTATCACACAAGAATTTTGTATTTGTTACCCTTTCAATCTTTATATCATGTATCATAAATTTTACATTTGTATTCACTGTTCGATTACCAAAGTTGTTCAAAGTTTTCACCACTATTAAAGATAGTCATGCCATCAGCAAATAAAATACATTGTAAACATTCAAGAGCCATACTTAAATCATTTATGTACAAAATAAAAAGTAGTGGACCAAGTATCAAACCCTGAGGAACATCACATCTGACCCTAGAATACCGCAAGTTTACATTTTTAAGTGGAAATACTGGTATCGATCTTCGAAATAACTACTTAACCATTTGTGTGCAATCCCCCTGACACTGTATATTTCAAGTGGTTTAAATAATTTATGGTCAATAGTGTTGAATGCTTTTTTTTTTTTTAGATCTAGAAATAGCCCAATAGCATATTTTTTTCTTTCAGTTCCTGTAACAGTGACAATAAAGGTCTATTCTAATAAGTCTACGTTTACCTTTAGAGGCTACATGTTTTCTATTTAACCTGATGAGAATAGTTCTATATTTTGCAGCATTAAGCACTGATTATACTGTACGTTTTGTGTTTGTCTCTACGTATATTATCCCTTGTGTTGTCATCGTTATGTGCGCATGAGTGACCATAAAAAGGTTTTACTTTGACTTCCGGTCTGGACGCCATGGTGATAGCAACCTAACGCTGAAGCTCCCAGACCCAATCCAAGGAAAACATCCTCAAAATCAGACCTAACGGATTTTTGGAAGATTAAAAATCAAAAGACAATAACACCATGCCTAACCAAAAGCAGAAGAAACTGACATTCCCCAGGTCAGGACGTGCAGCGACCGCAGAATCTGAACCAGAGGACCTCCGTTCAGAAGACGAGGACCTGGGCCTAGCTAACAAAAGGATTAGCTTGAAATCGCTATTTGACGAATTACGACGATTCCGGGCCGAATTTCTTGAATTCAGAGAGGATCTAAAAAGGACGAACAGCAGAATGGACCAGGCCGAAAACCGAATCTTGGAAGCTGAAGAAAGAGTAAAAGTGCTTGAAGATTCTGTGCTGGATTTACACAGAAAACGGTCAAGGCTGGAGGCTAAGCTAACCGACCAAGAAGGAAGACAGAGACGAGATAACATCAGAATTCACGGTCTGAAAGAAGTAGCTGAAGATAGTTTCAACACAGTGGCGGAATGCGTGGAATCCTTATTGAGAGAGAAGTTGGATATTCCACAAACCACCGATTTGAAGATAGAAAAGGCCCATTGTACATTAGCCGCTAAGCCACTGCCGGAAGCGCCCCCACGTTCTGTGGTGGTGAGATTTGCCAATTTCAAAATAAAACAAGAGGTTGTAAGACGGGCTTGGCAGAAAAAAGGATTTATGCATCATGAGAGAAAAGTCTTCGTGGAGCATGATTACACCCCTGAGGTTCTTAAAAAGCGACGGGAATATAACGACGCCAAAAAGGTTCTACGGGAACAGAATCTACACTTTCAGACGCCATTTCCGGCGAAGCTAAGGGTCTTTTACGGTGAAGAGTCATGTCTCTATAATTCAGCGGAAGAAGCAACAATTGACATGGCGAGAAGAGGACTCCCGGTAACGGTGTTTAAACCCGCAGCGAATCTGAGCGAGAAGATCAGAGCTCAAACGTGGTCCACTCAGGGACCTTCAAAATCCACGGGCCAGCAGCGGGAAACCCAGCCCCAGAGCTACAAAGATAAGCTTTCCAGTTCCAGGAAGGAATAGCGACCTTTTTGTTTTTGTTTTTTTTTTTCTTTTCAGTCACTCTGCACTTCCACCCCCCCTCCTACAAGGTAACAAACATTAAAGGAGATGCAGAATCAGCATGTGGTAAAACCTTTCATGGAGCAGTTATAGCATTAGAAACAAATGTCTTCTTAATTTAAAGGGGGAAAAAAAAAATCATGTTAAAATAGAAAAGTAACAATGACCCACATGTTCTCGCCACACTGACAAATACTGTATTAGAGTGAATGTTTGCTGTGATGGGGGTGGGAGGGTGCACACAATCTCATAGGGTATAGGCATAAAAAAAAAAAAAATCATTACAAATTCGGATTGGGATCTGAAATTCACGTTAAAAACATGGGACAACTTACAGGGGTAAGAGAGGGCCCTCAACACGTAACAGAGTTTGAGGAATTTCCCTCAGAGCCTACACTCCATCAGGGCTCTTACAGGGTCTTTAAAGAGACCCCAGCTCAGGAAGTTTTTTTGACAGTTTTTTGTTTTAAAGTTTTGTACACTATGTTCTTAATGTTTTTTATGTTCTTAACCACTTGCGCTCCGTTGTTCCGCGGGCGGGCAAGTCTCTGCGTCCTATGACGCACGAGGGCGCGCGAGAGCGCGCTCGTGCGCCCTCGTGCGCATGACGCATGATGGTGGTGATGGTGATGTAGTAGCGTCCAAGCGCCACTCAAAAAAAAACTGCAGAGACAGCCACGAACAGATTAGTTCATCTGATTGACCTCTCATTTGACTAATAAGAGCCTTGAATTGGTTTCTGAAACCTTGAAGAACCAATGAATGAAAATCTAGGAAGGAGGACCCGCCTACTGTGAACGCAGGAGCCAATTGAAGCACAGAAATTCTGGCTGGGTGAAGCAATATTTACTGCTGCAGAAGGACTCTGTACGAATCTCCTACAGACCCAGGCTCACCCAGCAGCATGGAGAACACCCACAAGTGGGACCTGCACTCATTCCAGCAGAATAGACGGAGGCCGACTACAAAAGTCGTAAATCATTCGCCAAAACGGCAATAATGGAATTATGTTTTGATCGGGATCCACGAGCGGAGCAGCGTCGCGTTCGTCTGACGCGTGGGAAGAGATGTTCGCCACGACTCTGCTGCTTTGAAGAGGTAAGGTGTTATAAGCTAAATTATTATTTATCCCTGAAAACTGTAATCCAAAAATGACTTTTGACCGATCGGTAAATTACAACTGTACTGCGCACGAAATACGAAGTGCGTGCGCCGCGATAAACGGTTCATTTGCCGTGTTCGGACCGTGAACGCTCCCCCCCCCCCGCTGCGGGGGGGGTGGGGGCACGGTCCGAACGCTCCCCGGTCCGCGGGAGGAAGCATATCAGTCTATTCCATCATGTAGCGATGGCCCTCTTCTGTAGCGAGGAGTGGGGGCGTTCACGGTCCCCCCCCCCCCACACACACACACACAGTAGCGAGGGGGGGGGGAGCCGCTGTGAAAACATGCAAGGAAAAAAAAAAAAAAGAAAAAAGAGTGTATTCCATCATGTAGCGAGGGCCGAATTTGGTCCTCGGTAGCGGGGGGGGGGGGGGGGGGAACGACCCCCCGCCCACACACACACACAGACACAGCCCTGAGTGTGACCTTTCATTAGAGCCTAAAATGAAGATTCTACATTGAATTATTCAAAAGTTACAGACGTTTTTCCAAACTGTGCCATTTGGCACAGTTCCATAACGCCTGGGAACTACCTGAGAACAAAGCTGTGTAAAATATTCATTTTTTGTGGTATTGTTACCAAATTTGGATCTCAGCTGGATAACACTTGGTTCTACATTTCTGTTGCATTTTCCAGCCAGATCGGACAGCTGTGTGTTATTTACAAGCATTTGTATCCAAAAAAACACTGTGTCCAAATTTTTTTTCTTCAAGTTCAGTATGTTTAGATGACTGTAACTCAGTGGCCGGAGCACGTAGAGAGATTATGTTTTTTTTGCCAAAAAAATTCAAAGTGTTTTCTTTTAAATGAGACCAACCCCATGAAGATGCTGCAAAGGGTTGAATAACAGCTTTCGATTTACTTTGGGCACGTTTTTTTTTGGCATTTTTAGGAAAATTGCCCGGAGTGCAAGTGGTTAATGTTCTTTCAGTTTCTGAGTAGCAAAAAAGAGGGCCACCACACTGTTATACTAAATAAGAAAATACAATGGAGAAACGGGGTGTAACCAAAATAGCCTCATATAATGTAAAAGGGATCCTGAATCCGGTTAAAAGATCCAAGATTCTTCGCAAAATGAAAAAAGACAAAGCAGAAATAATATTTTTACAAGAAACCCACCTAACACGTGGAACACACTAAACTCAATAAACAAGGGTTTAAAATGATCTCTTCATCTTCATATAAATCAGGGAGGAGGAGGGGAGTAGCGACATTGATATCAACCAAAATTACATTTGAAAAAAAATCAGAACACAAAGATAAAGAAGGGAGGTACAGTTTGGTAACTGGGCGGCTAGAGGGAGAAGATATCACCCTGCTGAATGTATATGCACCACCAGGGGCTAAATGGAAATTTTATAAAAATGTATTCGACCTAATGATAACTAAAGCCCAAGGTTTAGTGATATGTGGTGGAGACTTCAATCTAAGACTGAATCCATACTGGGATGCAACAGGTAATTCTTCACATCAAAATAACACCCAAAATAGGAATACTCGGATGCTACTAAAAGAAATGGGAATCTGTGACGTATGGAGGGAATTCAACCCCAATGTAAAAGATTATACTTTTTATTCAACGCCACATTCATCTTACTCAAGGATTGATTACTTTTTTATGTTTAATAGAGACATTGGAATAGTAAAAACATGTAAAATAGGACTGATGGATCTCTCTGACCACAGTCCGATCTATATGGACTTAAACATCCAAAAATACACAAATAATACATTTTCCTTGAGGTTGAATTCAAATGTCCTGAAAGGACCACTGAAAGATGAATTGGAATCAGATATTCTCAGATATTTGGAAGAAAACAATAATGGAGAAGTATCCCCTTTAATACTGTGGGATGCGTGCAAAGCTGTAATAAGGGGAAAAATTATTGCAAAACTGGCAACCCAAAAGAAACTGAGACAAGAAAAACTAATCACACTAGAGTCAGAACTCAAGAACCTAGAAAAAGAACACAAAGACAACACTCATTCTAATGGCTCGCTCAAGATTAAAGAAATTAAAAATCAAATAAATGAGATCTACACAATAGAAATCCAGAAGAAACTTACATTTCTGAAACAAAAACACTATGAAGCAGGCAGTAAATCGGCAAAATTACTAGCCTATAAATTGAGGAAACAACAAACAGAAAGAGCAATCTACAAAATCAGAGACCCAGTATCAAAGGAAATAAAATTCAGAATTCAGGATATTCTTAAAAGCTTTGAGAACTACTACAAGAACTTATACTCCCACAAAAAACATAAAAACGCATCCGAGACATTCCTAAACACATTAAACCTTCCCCAACTTACGGAATCACAAAATAAAACCCTACTGTCAGAAATACAACCTAAAGAATTGGAAAAAGCAATTATGAAACTTAAAGCTAACAAATCCCCAGGAGCAGATGGCTATACAGCAGAATGGTACAAAACCTTTAAACAGCAACTATCTCCTCTCCTCCTGAAATCATTTAACTACGTCCTCCACACAGGGGAAATCCCCCCCTCCTGGAGAGAAGGGGTCATTGCAATTATACCTAAACCTGAAAAGGATAAACTAGAATGCTCCAACTACAGACCAATCAGTGTATTAAATCAGGACTATAAGCTTTTTGCCACTATCCTTGCCAAAAGGTTAGAAAACATACTGACAGACTTAATTCATTTAGACCAAACAGGTTTTATAAGACAAAGACAGACACAAGACAACATTCGACGCACTTTACACATAATTCATCATATAAAAAAATATAACTTAAATGCAGTCATATTGGGATTAGATGCTGAAAAAGCATTCGATTCGGTTGACTGGTCTTTCCTATATAGAATCTTATCCAGTTTCAATTTTCATAACAACTTCATTAGAACTATACAGGCATTATATAAAAAACCAACAGCTAAAATAAGGATTAACGGTAATTTATCATCATCTTTTGAGCTGGAAAGAGGATGTCGTCAAGGCTGCCCCCTGTCTCGACTGCTCTTTGCAATCTTCATAGAACCTCTGAGCCAATGGATAAGACAAAATCAAGAAATTCAAGGTATTACACTTGGTCAGAAGGAACATAAAATAGCACTCTTTGCTGATGACATTTTAATATACCTAGGGCAGCCAGACACTTCTCTACCAGAACTAATCTCAGTTTTTTCAGACTATGGAGATTTATCGGGGTACAAATTAAACATGCATAAAACCCAAGTTTTAACATTCAACTATGACCCAAATCATTTTTCACTAAGTGAACTCAAAACTAACTGGGAGTTGGAATCTATGAAATATCTGGGGGTCAATATCCCGAAACAACTCGACAAAATTATAACACTAAACTATGATCCACTGGTGACAAAAATAAAATCTGACCTAGCAAGATGGAATATGATACCATTCTTAGGTACTGCACAAAGAATTGAAGCAGTCAAAATGAATATACTTCCACGTCTTCTATACCTTTTCCAAACAATACCAGTAGAACCTCCCAAAAAAACATGGCAGGAGCTGGACAGAAGGATCTCAAGATTCATATGGCAGGGTAAGAGACCTAGAATCAGATATAGAACCCTACAGCTAAACAAAGACAAAGGTGGGCTCGCGCTGCCAAATATCAGGGACTATTTTATAGCTGCACAAATTAAAACTTTAGTAGAGATATGTAACCCAGTCTACACTGCACAATGGAAGGAGATGGAATGCCAAATAACAAGGGACATCCCCCTACAGGCGATAATAGGGAACAATGCCTTAACTAAACTCTTGAATAACACTAACCCGTGGATAAAGACCCTGCTAAAAATTTGGTTTAAGATAGAGAGAATCAAGCCAAAGAGCCCTATCGACTTCTGCAATGGATTGCCTATGATCAAGACTTTACCCCAATAAAACAGACACTAGATTTAAAGAGTGGGAAGAGAAAGGGCTGATAAAATATTACGATTTTTTTAAGGGGCAAACTTTAAGAAGTTTTGAAGATTTGAAAAAACAAGGTCTAATATATCAAGATCTTTACAGGTTCTTTCAGCTTAGACACCACATAAACAATATACTTAAAAAGGAGGATTTGGAAAGGGCCCAGTCAGGTGTTCTGAAGGTCTTCTTAATGGCATATAAAGGGATCCCAGGGATCAGATACATTTCTAAAATATACCAAGGTCTTCAAGACTTAAAAGGAGACAACACATCATATATAAAAGAGAGATGGGAAAAAGAGGGGAATTTCACTTTACAATTGGAAATATGGGAAAAGCTAAATAAACAGCAATGGAAAAATACCTCATCCCTGCAGTGGAGAGAATTTGGATGGAAAAACTTGGTAAGATTTTTCAGAACACCTGCACAAAACAAATTTACCCATAAGGGGTTGAACTGTTGGCGCTTGTGTGGTGAAAAGACTGCAAATCATTTTCATGTGTTTTGGTCATGCCCAGTTATCCACCAATATTGGACCAACGTACAGACAATATTGGGGAAAATATTCAAAATAACAGTTCCCTTTTCTTTTGTAACTTTGTATTTGGGTTTACTACCGGACTCACTGGAAAGACGAGGAGATAAATACTTATTCAATGTTTTAATATTGGCAAGGAAAAAAGCCCTAACTAAAAAATGGATGCTGAAGGACTGTCCTACACCTGAAGATTGGATTAACGTGATTCAAGACATTTACTCGATGGAAAAGTTGACATTCGCTCTGAGACAGGACATGGATGGGTTCATGAACTTTTGGCAACCCTGGATCACATATGTGTCTTCCATTAGATCTAATCTTTGACAAATACCATTTCAATAATGGTCCCGCTCTTTGTTCCAACTCAGTTGCTCTTTTACTTTTAATTACTTAATTTTCTGTTTGTTTGTTTTTTGCTGTTCTGTTTGTTTGTTTATTCGGGTTTTTTTTTAATTTAATTCTCCTTAATTTCACTTTTTCTTTCACTTTAAAAAAAAAGGGGGTGTTGTAATAACTATCCTACCAATGTTGTCAAATAGCAAAAAATAAGGGAACATGTGATGAAAATGTAAACAATGCAATGCTGTAATGACCTGTATACCCTTTACAAAAACTTAAATAAATGTGTCATAGGTTTCAAAAAAAAAAAAAAAAAAAGGTTTTACTTTTTTCCAGATTCAACACCCCTCATGTTGTTGTTAGCATTATGTTTTCTATATAAATATCACTATAACCCTTTAATCCTTTGTTTGTGTTAAAACAGGTTAAAACTTTGCAAAGTCAAAATACAAAATTATGTCTTGTGTGTGACAATGAATATGACAAAGTAATCACATATGCAGCATTGTACCTTTTGTGCTAAATGTAATATATCTCAGGTAGTTTGACCATTTCAGTCTGAGTTGGACACTAAAACAATTCCTACATTAACATAGTTTTGGTAATGGTAATTTCCCTGCCGTGATGAGGGTAACTAGAGCATTAATTTACATAGATCATTTACAGAAGTCAAGACAACCTGCTCATGGTGATGGAATTTTTTATTGCCTGAACTTGTGGCATGGTGGTCAGTCCATGGTTTGACATATCATGCAGACCAGCCCAAACAGTGCAGTACAAAATACATTAAACGGAAATATTCATAGGAGAATCTATAAAGCAAGAAATAAATAATTCTGAAATAAATATCCATATCCAGAATTTAAACATACTGTATATACATAGTAAAAACAGAATCAGCTATACACTGCAAATAATGAAGTAGAAGACCAAAAGCATGTTCATGTACATTATGACTGTGAGATATTAAGACAAAATATACAAAAAAAGACAAAAGTGAAACTTAACCATAGTGATTTAGTTGATATTATTACTGCATTTTTCAAGACTATACACAATAAAAATGCAGCTGCAGTGTTTTCACACCACACCTGAGCAGCTGACTTCTACTTTTTTTTCCTGTTCAGTGTTTGTCTAGAAGGTGTGGTATTACTTTATTTGATTTTGCTATTGCTCATCACTTACATGAACAGTTCACCTAAATTTATAAAACTGACCGATATATCTAGATCATTATTTTTCAACTAGGGGTCCAAGGACTCCAGGGGTTCCTTGAGAAAATGTTCAGGGGTTTGGGGGGAATTGTCTAATTCAGTGTTTTTCAACCAGGATTCCCTGGAAAGTTGTTGTGCAGGGGTGTTGACAGAGGTCCGATGGTTGTGGCATGGCTAAGTGCTGGCTCGCATGCATGAGCTCCAAGAGGATTGAAAAATATTTCTGACTGATGAGAGGTGTGATGACCAGTGATGGGAGGGTTACTGTAATGCCACTACTTTTGCAGTAATGTGTTGTGTAACAAAATTAGTTTAAAAATTCAGTAATGTGTTACAGTTACTGAAATTTGATCAGATGCATTACTTGTTACTCATTTTATTAATATGGATAAATATTTTTAGCACAAATAAATGAACAAACTGACCCTACCATAGTGGAGATGTTGCCATCAGTCAATGTGACCTGTTGCAAAGAGCCTGAATCTTCATCATTTTGAACTGAGGAAGAGATGAAGCTACTTTGTTTTTGTGGAAATATAGTTATTTTTTCCTTTGTCGTGGTTAAAGACAAAAGCATATTGGTGGGTTGCAAGCTAAGTGCCAATCGAGTCCTACTGCAATCTTCAAAAGCGCTTGACAACAGCAATGAGCTCCGACAAAGCTAGTGCTACGTAATAGCTAGCTATGCTAACAACTAACACCGTGAAGTGGAACATTTATAGCTGAACACCCAAGGCTGGATTTCAAACATGAGTATGCATCTAGACAGTTTATGACCCAGCAAGAATTAACCCCTTGCACTCTGGTCAATTTCCCTAAAAACGCCAAAAAATAACGTACCCAAAGTAAATCAAAAGCTGTTCTTCAACCCTTTGCAGCATCTTCATGGGGTTGGTCTCATTTAAAAGAAAACACTTTGAATTTTTGGCAAAACAGTCATAATCTCTCTAAGTGCTCCTGCCACTGAGTAACAGTCATCTAAACATACTGAACTTGAAGAAAATAAATTTCGCCTGGGTGTTTTTTTGGATACAAATGCTTGCAAATAACACACAGCTTCAGATCCGGGCTGGAAAATGCAACAGAAATGTAGAACAGTCAAGACGGAACAGTCATGTGGCGATGTGGCGACCGCGGCACACAGTCCCTGCGGTCCCCGCGCCCCCCCCCTCACTACAGAAGAGTAGCGGGGGGGAGGGGGTCGTCCACGGTCTGGACGCGGCGCACGAACCGTGTAGCGCGGCGCACAGTCCCCGTGGTCCCTGCGGCCCCCCCCCTCGCTACAGAAGAGTAGCGGGGGGGGGGGGCGTTCACGGTCCGGACACGGCGCACAAACCGTGTACCGCGGCGCACGGACTTCGGACTTCGTGCGCCGCGGTCTACTAGGCACAGTTGTAATTTACCGATCGGTCAAAAGACATTTTTGATTACAATTTTCAGGGATAAAGAATAATTTAGCTTATAACACTTACCTGTCCACAACAGCATGTGGACGGTCTATGATGACCATGGAAGAGAATCCTAAACGTCTACTCTGCTGGGACAGCACCGCCTGTGGCTGAACAGGCCGATACGCGAATGGCAGTCCCTGTCACACAGGTTGCACTTGTGGGTGGTCTCCGTGCTGCTGGGTCTGTGGCGGTTCTTCCTGCGGGTCCTTTTTTCATCTGCTGCAGCAGTCAGTCTCTCTTCACCCAGCTTTACACAAAACAGCTTTCGAACTTCTGTGCTTCAATTGGCTGGCTGTATTCGCAGCCGTTGGTAGGCGGGTCCTTCTTGCTAGGTTTTCAGTCATTGGTTCTTCAAGGTTTCAGAAACCCAATTCAAGGCTCTTATTAGTCGAATGAGAGGTCAATCACATCTAAACCAATCAAAGCACCCCTTTGGCTTTCTGTTCGCGGCTGTGTCTGTAGTGGAAGAACGGAAATGCAGCTTTTTTTTCAGTGCGCTCTAGGACGCAGCGCCCTCGTGCGCTCTAGGATGCAGAGACGTGCCCGCCCGCGGTACACCAGAGTGCAACAGGTTAAACTGTCTGATTGCCAGATATGTTGTTACAGAATGAAGACATGATATCAACAGTCACTTTCCATCAGACAGCTGAGACTGTGATCCACTTAAGTTAAAATGTATTTACTTGCTACCTGGATAAAGATTATTCAGAAATGGATTTTGATCTCCAAAAGGCATTCGAGGGACTGGATCATGTTTCTGTCACAGCAGATGTTTGGACTATGGATAATGAACATTTTCTTTGGATCACTGCACATCGGATTAATCCATATCATAAAGGTAAGATAAACATGGACAGCTTTATGTCCCACACACTGACACATGAGCAGCAACACCAATATTAAAAAACTGTCTGTGAAGCTCTGTCTGAAACAGACTGTTTGCAGCCTGTCATTAATTTGCCCGTAATGTAATCCATTAAATAAATTATCTTGCTATGTGTGCAAGATGATTTAAGTATGCATTTAAAAGTAGCATGAAAGTTACTTTTCCAAGTAACTAATTACTTTGATCATGCAGTAATTGGTAAAGTAACTCAATTACTTTTGAAAAGAACTAGTAACTGTAGTTACTAATCTTTAGTAACTTGCCCAACACTGGCGATGACGAAAAGTTGCTTGCAAGTGATAAGTGGTGTTCAAGGCTGACATACCTGGCAGATATATTTCAGCATCTGAATGAACTGAACACATAAATGCAAGAGGAAAACAAGCACAGACAAAATAAATGGATTCAGTTCAAAGGTACACCTCTGGCAAAAACATCTGGAAAGTGCCAACATTGACATGTTCCTGCCAGGATATCAGCTTTGTGTTCTTTTAAACAGGCCCAAGTTTCACACTGAGTGAGTATAAACTACAATTACATATGCTGTAATAGACTACAATGTGTCATTTTGCAACATTTCTGTTTGGTGGGGTTCCCCAAGATTTTTCCATTGTTAAAAGGATTCCTTGGCTTAAAAAGGGTTGAAAAATACTGATCTAGATAGAAGAGATCAGCCAAGATTTTCAAATGGACAGTTCTAATAAGAGGGAAAAAACACAAACACACTCGCTGCTTCATTTGACTGATTGTCGCAGCCCTGTTACATACATATACTGTAAGTCCAGTCCTAGTCAACGCTTTAAAAAAGGATGATCCATTTGCATAATTTTTTGGGGGAGGGAGGTGGCACTAACATACAATGGTGTGAAAAAGTGTTTGCCCCCTTCCTGATTTCTCATTTTTTTGTATGTTTGTCACACTTAAATATTTCATATCATCAAACAAATTTAAATATTAGACAAAGATAACACAAGTAAACACAAAATGCAGTTTTTAAATGAAGGTGTTTATTATTAAGGGTAAAAAAAAAAAAAAAAATCCAAACCTACATGGCCGTTAGTGAAAAAGTGATTGTTCCCCTGTTAAAACATAAATTAAACTGTGGTTTATCACATCTTTGGAAAGCTGAGTTCAATTTCTCTAGCCACACCCAGGCTTGATTACTGCCACACCTGTTCTCAATCAAGAAATCACTTAAATAGGACCTGCCTGACAAAGTAAAGTAGGCCAAAAGATCCTCAAAAGCTAGACATCATGCTGCGATCCAAAGAAATTCAGGAACAAATGAGAAACAAAGTAATTGAGATCTGTCAGTCTGGAAAAGGTTATAAAGCCATTTCTAAATATTTGGGACTCCAGCGAACCACAGTGAGAGCCATTGCCCACAAATGGCGAAAACATAGAACAGTGGTGAACCTTCCCAGGAGTGGCTGGCCGACCAAAATCACCCCAAGAGCGCAGCAACAACCTATCCAAGAGGTCAGAAACAACCCCACAACAACATCCATTCATGACTCCACCATGAGAAAGAGACTGGGCAAAAATGGCCTGCATGGCAGAGTTCCTAGACGAAAACCACTGCTGAGCAAAAAGAACATAAAGGCTCGTCTCAGTTTTGCCAGAAAATATCTTGATGATCCCCAAGACTTTTGGGAAAATACCCTGTGGACTGACGAAACAAAAGAACTTTTTGGAAGGTGTGTGTCCCATTACATCCGGCATAAAAGTAACACAGCATTTCAGAAAAGGAACATCATACCAACAGTAAAATATGGTGGTGGTACTGTGATGGTCCAGGGTTGTTTTGCTGCTTCAGGACCTGCAAGACTTGCTGTGGTAAATTGAACCATGAATTCTACTGTCTACCAAAAAATCCTAAAGGAGAATGTCCGGCCATCTGTTTGTGACCTCAAGCTGAAGCGCACTTGGATTCTGCAGCAGGACAATGATCCAAAAGACACCAGCAAGTCCACCTCTGAATGGGCTTAAGAAAAACAAAATGAAGACTTTGGAGTGGCCTAGTCAAAGTCCTGACCTGAATCCGATTGAGATGCTGTGGCATGACCTTAAAAAGGCGGTTCATGCTTGGAAACCCTCCAATGTGGCTGAATTACAACAATTCTGCAAAGATGAGTGGGCCAAAATTCCTTCACAGCGCTGTAAGACTCATTGCCAGTTATCACAAATGCATGATTGCAGTTGTTGCTGCTACGGGTGGCCCAACCAGTTATTAGGTTTAGGGGGCAATCACTTTTTCATACAGGGCCATGAAGGTTTGGATTTTTTTCCCCCTTAATAATAAACACTTTCATTCAAAAACTGCATTTTGTGTTTACTTGTGTTATCTTTGTCTAATATTTAAATTTGTTTGATGATCTGAAACATTTAAGTGTGACAAACATCCAAAAAAATGAGAAATCAGGAAGGGGGAAAACACTTTTTCGCACCACTGTAAGTACTGTATAGCTTACACATCAAGAAAAGTACACTGCATTCTTTTTTCTAGATTCTTCCACTAATGATCTGTAAGGTTTGAAGCCTCATCTAAGTGATGGACTTTGTGGTTGGATATTAAAATACTGTATGGTAGATTCTATAATGAAAAATATACAAGGAAAATAATAAACCATGAAAAATATCATTTGACAACTTATGTCACCTTTACAGTCAAGATATTCTCCATGTTGTGCATTTACTGCTCTGTTTTAACTGGAGAAAGCCATGGCTTATGTATGTAAAATCCAACACGTGGATTGTTTGTGGAATATAGAGATGTTTAAGGATCATGTGATCAGTGGGATTCGGGCTCTAATATGGTAGGGCTTTTATTCTTCAGTTTACATCAGTTAGAGATGTCTGACTTTGTAAACTGATATTAACAGAAATAAAACAGAATTTAACTGAACTGTAAAAGAAAGTGAAATATTCTTTGGTTGAAATTTGATGAAGTTGGTGTGTCATTTAAACACAAAGACATCTGTAGTTCTCTATGGACTCTGATAAATAATAATAGATATGTGTCCCATACCAACCTGCAGTATATGATCTCAGCTTATGACAGAGACCTTTCTACAGTCTACTTTCAGGTGCTTACAACAATCATGCATGTTTCTGTCTCCTGATTAAATAGCTCCCTCTTGTGGTCGGACGGCATTGAGTAGCTGTCCTTTGAGTCCTGAGAGATACAGTAGATGAGACCATTCCTTGGCATTGTGACAGGGCGGGAAGAAGAGTCAGAACTGCCTTCTAAGTACGAGGCTCCAGCCTGTATGACAGTTCAAACAGAGTCTGCTGATTGTCTATGATGTGAAGGTTGTCGATGTAGGACCGCACCTCTGAGCTGCTCTTCTGGGTGATTCCATTTCCTGTAATAATAATGTGAAAAATGTTTGACCTCCAGGAACACTGAAAACTCTCAAACAAGTTCATCTTTAGTGATAAAAGTGTTTCTTGCCCCTCTATTCAGACAAAGGAGAAAGAGATTTCATACTTTGACATGTTTCAGCTGTCACCTGCAGTCTTCTTCAGAAAACCGTCATCTGACATTCTCTGACACGCCACATCAGGTGTTTAATCCTTTCCATAGGTGTGACCAATCTGACAGATCCGGCAGATCCACCAGGTGGATCATGCCCCCCTCCCCCCGCTGTGCAATGGTCATGATAGAGCCTTGACACTCTAACATACCTGGGACATTCTCCTCTAAAGACCACTGTACAGTGTGTGTGTGTGTGTGTGTGTGTGTGTGTGTGTGTGAAGGGGGGGGACAACTATGCGGATCTGCCAGATCCATCAGGCCAGTTATTTCATTTTTCATTTCAGTTATATCATTTATTGAATGAAATGGATTGTATTTTGATTTTTTCGTGCCTGGTTTTATATTGTTTTAATTTCACCCATTAGGCAGCGTGATGGCATGGGTAGAGCTCCTGCATTTATGAGATATATAACCCCACCATCACATGCCAACTTCAATCTTCGCACTCTTCACTGTGTGAAATGAGCCTTGTTGTTTGGTGTCCAACCTGTCCGCCGTATGGTATATCCATTTAGCTGATTTGCCGCTAAACAGATATACTGTAGGGTGCCTGTTGCCATGGAGCTTAGCAGCACTATTCACAAAAAGTTAGGGATATTCGGCTTTCGGGTGAAATTTCAGGATGCCCCTAAAATGCACTATTGTGGGGGAGCTAGGTGTTAGACTCTCCATCCAGAGAGTAATGGCCCAGGAGAAGAGAAGCTGACGGGGGGTCCAGAAAGAGCAGCGGAGGTGGAACACCCCACGGGGAGAAGTGGAGACGCTGGCTGCCGGGAGAAGGAAGTGGTGCGGCACCAGCCTACTGTTATGTTAATGCACCGTACGGGCTTTGTCTTGTAATGTGTATGATGTCTTGAGCCCCAGGCCACTATGCAAATGATTAAAGGTATAAAAGGGAGATGCACTGTGGCCTGGGAGCTCTTCTTGTGAATTCAACTTGTCAGAGAGAATAAAGTCTGTGCTGATTCAGCTTGTTGCCTCGTCTGGTTCATTCTCTCTACACTGGTGACCTGTGATGAGCAATGGAAGACGAGACAAACACCCCGGAGACAAGCCGGAGAGGAAGCGCCAGCACAGCATGCGCTGTTTCAGTCAAACTCTTGGACTTTTGGCTGCACGACCCAACAGCGTGGTTCCTACACCCAGAGGCCCAGTTCACTCTCTGCAGGGTAACGGCAGACGAGACCGGATATTACTACATGGTTGCCACGTTGGACACACGCACAACATAGCAGGTGGCAAGCCTGCTCCAAGAGCCACCGGCCCACGGTAAATACAAGGTGCTCAAGAAGATGCTGACCCAGCGCTACATGCTCTTGGACTGTGAGAGAATGGAAAGGCTCCTGACGTGCTCCGAGTTAGGGGACAGGTCAGCAGTCGAGTTGATGGAGAACATGTTGGCATTAATGGGCAGAGATGGTGAGCCGTTCCTGTTCGCCCACCTGTTCCTCAGAAACCTCCCAGCAGCGGCGAGAGCAATCCTGGCAAACTCACCACTGCTGGTGACAAAGAACTTTCGCACACTAGCGCAAGAAACGGACCGGATCATTCTGGTGACCAGGACCTTCACCGTGAATGCAGCGGCGCTGGAGCCCAGAGAGCCAACCAGCGAGGGCGAGGAGCCACTGATGGTGGCCAGTGCAGATGCCAGGAAGCACAGGAAGGACACGATCTGCTTCTACCACCGCCGCTTCGGAGCAGACATACGGCGATGCGTGCCACCATGCCAGTTGAAGTGGTCAGGAAACGCCAAGACCAGCAGTCGGTAGCAGCTGCGACCGCCGGTGAGAGAGATAAACTGCTCTACGTCACGGACTCACGTTCGGGGAGACGGTTCCTGGTGGACTCCAGCTCCCAGAAGAGCCTCATCCTGCCGTTCAACTCAGACAGGGTGGCTGGAAGTAGCGGTCCCGAGCTGGCAGCTGCCAATGGCTCTGACATTAAGACATTTGGTGAGAGGACACTAACTATATGTTTGCATGGGTGTAACTTTCAGTGGACCTTCATCATAGCGACATGTAACTCCCCCATTTTGGGTGCAGACTTTTTATGTGCGCACAGTTTATTAGTTGATGTTGCCAATAGATGACTGGTTGATGCTGTGTCTTTTGATTCTCTGCCCTGTACAGCTCGAGGAGCCAGGTCGACAACACTTGCCAATGTCACAGCTCCAGGGGGTAAGTTCCAACAGTTACTTGCCCAGTTCCCAGCACTCACGGTTCCGACATTTTCAGCGGCCATAACCAAGCATGGGGTCGAGCACTTTATTACCACCAAGGGGTCACCCGTTTTTGCATGACCTCGGCGCCTGGACGCAGCTAAACTGGCCAGCGCGCGCAAGGAGTTTGCCAACTTGAAGAGGTTAGGCTTCATCAGGCGCTCAAACAGTCCGTGGGCATCCCCGCTGCACATGGTGCCTAAAGCCGGCGGGTCGTGGTGACTATGTGGCGATTTCCGGTGATTAAACAACGCTATGGCACACGATCGCTACCCGATCCCCCATATCCAGGATTTTTCCGTCCACCTGGCCGGGGCACGAGTTTTTTCCCAAGGTGGACCTGGTCCGCGGTTACCCCCAGGTCCCAGTGCGCACAGAAGACATACCCAAAACAGCAGTGATAACTCCGTTCAACCTTTTCAAATTTCTGCGCATGCCGTTTGGGTTAAAAGGTGCAGTACAGACCTTCCAACGGATGATGGACGCGGTGCTGCGCGATCTGCCTTTTGTTTTCGTCTACCTGGATAATATCCTGGTGGCCAGCACATCCCAGGACGAGCACGTCGCCCACCTCAGGAAGGTTTTCCAGCAGTTGGAAGCACACGGTTTAATAATCAACCCGGCGAAGTGCCAATTCGGGGCAACAGCGATCGATTTTTTGGCCCACCGCATCTCACCGGAGGGCGCGATCCTGTTACTGGACAAGGTGCGTGCGGTGGCAGATTTTCCGAGTCCTCAGATGGTAAGGACACTTCAGGAGTTTTTGGGATGGTTAATTTTTACAACCGTTTCCTCCCCCGCGCAGCTCAGCTGATGCAGCCGTTATACGGCGTGCTTAAAAAAAAGAGACCCGCGGACAAATCGACTGGACTCCTGAGCAATGTCAGGCTTTTTTGGATGCCCATACAGCGCTGGCGAAGGCCGCATTACTGGCGCACCCAGATCCATCGGCATGGAGAGCACTCACTACGGAAGCATCGGACGTGGCCATGGGGGCTGTAGTGGAGCAGTGCATCGCAGGTTCTTGGCAGCCGCTTGCGTTTTTCAGCAGGTCTTTGCGTGGCAATGAGCACAAATACAGCGCGTTTGACAGAGAGTTGCTGACTCTCCACCTGGCGACACGCCATTTCCAGTTCTGGCTGGAAGGGCGCAACTTCAACGCGTTTGTGGACCACAAGCCGCTAATGTACACCACGGCCAAGGTTTCAGAACCGTGGTCAGCCCAGCAGCAACGACAACTGGCTGCAATCTCGGAGTTTACGACCAACATTCAGCATGCGGCCGGTAAACTCAATGTGGTGGCAGACTGCCTCTTGCGCGCATTGGTGGTCCTGGTCTACGTGGGAATAGATTACATCGCCATGGCCGCGGAGCAAGCCGGGGATGCGAACATTTGCGCAGTCCAGTCTGGACCAACAGGGTTAAGGCTGGAGAACAGGGTACTGCAAGAAGGGGGCCCTCCCCTACTCTGCAACGTCTCCACAGGCCGCCTGCGCCTGGTGGTCCCGCGTGCTTGGTGCCGTCAAGTTTTCGAGTCGGTCCACTCCCTTGCACACCCGGGAGTGTGCACTTCAGTCAAACTGGTGGGGGCGAAGTTCGCCTGGCCACACTTGTGTAAAGACGTGAAAGAGTGGGCAGCACCTTGCGTCGCGTGCCAACGAGCCAAGGTGCACAGGCACACAAAGGCTCCCCTCGAACCATTCCACATCCTGCCTAAGAGGTTAGACCATGTCCACATGGACCTGGTGGGGCCCCTTCCACCGTTGCAGGGGTTTACACATCTCTTGACAGTCGTGGACCGCACCACGCGCTGGCCCGAAGCAGCGCCGTTAGCTTCTACCACGTCCATGGAAGTAGCACGCACTTTTTTGTCAACTTGGGTGGAATGCTTCGGAGCTCCGTCAGACATTACGTCCGACAGGGGCCCACAGTTCGTTTCCAACCTCTGGTCCGTGATGGCCTGGAGCCTAGGGGTCAACATTCACCGCACTACCGCGTACAACCCCCATGACAACGGGTTATGCAAGCGTTTTCACAGGTCACTTAAGGAAGCGCTCAGGGCTTTGCTTACGGACGTAAATTGGGTAGACCGTCTACTGTGGGTTCTTTTAGGGTTGCGTTCTGCACCAAAGGAGGATTTGGCAGCCTCCTCAGCAGAACTCGTCTTTTCTCAACCACTGCGGATCCCCGGAGACTTTTTACCCGACAATCCCGCGCCCGACGCCGAGCCGTCCCCGCATTCTCTACGTGGCGCAGAAGTAGGGAGTGTACCAGGCCCGGCCCACCACTGTTTTCCCTGTGCATTCGTCCCAAAAAGCTTGCGGAATGCATCGTTCGTGTTTGTTAGACATGATGCGCACCGGACCCCATTGCACCCACCATACGACTGGCCATTCAGAGTGTTGGAATCTGGGGCGAAAAATTTCGTGTTAGACTTGGGGGGATGCAGAGAAACCATATGCACTGACAGGCTCAAGCCTGCTTTTGTGTTGGCAGACGAATAGGTGGTGTTGGCCTGAGCTCCCCGGTGTGGATGCCCCCTATTGGGGGCTCTGCAAGTTAGTGACTCGTCAGCAGGGACAGGAATTGTTGTTGAGGATGTATTTTCTCCCCCTCCCCTTTCCCCCCCACAGACGGACATGCCTTCCAGGGTACCCCATCAGCAGAGCAGCGCCACAGAGCCGGCGACCCCCCGTTAAAGCCGCTATGGACATCGGCTGGAGCTGAAAAGACAGGGGGGGGGGTTAAGGCCCATTCTGGGTGTTGGGGGGGGGGGGGGCTAGGTGTTAAACTCTCCACCCAGAGAGTAATGGCCCAGGAGAAGAGAGGCTGACGGGGGGTCCAGACAGAGCAGCGGAGGTGGAACACCCCACGGACAGAAGTGGAGACGCTGGCTGTCGGGAGAAGGAAGTGGTGCGGCACCAGTGTACTGTTATGTTAATGCACCGTACGGGCTTTGTCTTGTAACATGAATGATGTCTGAGCCCCAGGCCACTATGCAAATGATTAAAGGTATAAAAGGGAGAAGCACAATCCTTCTTCTCACTTTCAAAGCTCTAAACAATCAGGCCCCTTTTTTATTTAAAAGATCTGATATTACCCTATTATCCTAACAGAGCACTACACTCCCAAAATGCAGGATTACTTGTAATACCTAGAATCTCCAAAAGTACAATGGGAGGCAGAGCCTTCAGTTATCAAGCTCCTCTCTTGTGGAACCAGCTGCCAATCTGGATTCGGGAGTCAGACTCGATCTCTGTTTTTAAGAATAGGGTTAAAACCTTCCTTTTTGATATAGCCTACAATTAGGGAGGGATCATGTGTTTCTGAACCTCCCTTAGTTATGCTGCTAATAGGTTTAGACAGCCGGGGGACCTCCAGTAATGCACTGGGCTTCACTCCTTTCTTCACTCTCAATGAAATATTTTTTTTTTTTTTGCTGGTCATTAATATCTGTTTGTTCTCTCCCATAGATTGAGTCCCCATCGTGCTGTTTGCTCTCTACGTGTCTGTTCTTTTCATCTTCTCTATCCCCTCACCCTCCAGCCAGTCGAAGCAGATGACTGCCCCTCCCTGAGCCTGGTTCTGCTGGAGG
Organism: Pholidichthys leucotaenia; assembly: GCA_020510985.1. NCBI lineage: Eukaryota > Metazoa > Chordata > Actinopteri > Cichliformes > Pholidichthyidae > Pholidichthys > Pholidichthys leucotaenia. The sequence continues at coordinate 165,428,310 of CM035849.1, forward strand.
TTTCGTCCTGTTAAAAGGGAGTTTTTCCTCTCCACCATCGCCAAGCGCTTGCTCACAGGGGATCGCCTGATTGCTGGGGTCTTTCTGCAATTGTGGGGGTCCCCCCTACAGTTGAAAGTGCTATGAGATGACTGTTGTTGTGAAATGGTGCTATATAAATAAAGTTGAATTGAATTGAATTCAACTTGTCAGAGAGAATAAAATCTGTGCTGATTCAGCTCGTTGCCTCGTCTGGTTCATTCTCTCTACACTATAACCTTTACAGGTGAATTTAATTTGACCTTCTCTAACCTTTTGAATGCACATGTCCAACTGTTCAATGTTTCAGTACATTTTTGCATATCTTGCTGTTCTCTAACAAGGTGCTTTATGGCAAAATTCCCAACAGGTGTTTGATCCATGAATGACAAATAAATTTTCTGGTTCAATTAGAATTGGTATTTAAACAGTCCTCTTCATCATGCTGTTCACATTTTGACATCATGAGACTAAGACGACACCAAGCAATTGATCAACAGTACCTCGCCATTGCGAGGCTTCAAGCAGGATGTTCTCAGAGGTAAGTGGCCACTGAGCTGAGAATGTCACAGAGTGTCATCAGCAGATTGCAAAAAGAAATACAGAGAGACTGGAAGAGTCACAGAAAGGCATAGAAATGGACATCCTTTGGCTACATCCCATGCTGATGACCGTTTCATTGTGAACAGTGCCCTGCGGAACCGGATGATGAATGCCACTCAACTCTAGACACATTTAAGGGAGGTAAGAAGCACCCAAGTGTCATGTCAGACCATTCGAAACCGTTTACATCAGCGTGGTCTGCATGTTAGATGACCTGTAAGGGTACCTGACCACACCACCAGGCACAGGCATCATTGTCTTACATGGGCCAGGGAGCATTTACGCTGGACAAGGGACCAGTGGGCTTCAGTGCTCTCTGATTAAAGTTGATTCACGCTGAGCAGAAATGATGGCTGCCAATGATGTTGAAGATGTCAAGGAGAGCACTATGCATCAGCCACTGTTGTCACCAGACGAGCATTTGCTGGTGGTGGAGGTGCTACAGTCTGGCCAGGTGTGTCTAGTCAATACAGAACTGCCCTACACCTTATGAATGGCACAGTGACAAGCCGATACTATCTGAATAATATCATTAATCCAGTCATTGTGCCCCTGTGCCCCTGCGTGAACCACACAGGCCTAATTTCATCTTCATGAACGACAATGCTCCAGCTCATCAAGGTTGCATCATTAGAGAACGACTGCTAGAGGCTGGGGTAGCTCAAATGGAGTGGCCTGCACTTTCTTCAGATCTGAATCCCATAGAAAACTTATGGGATCAGCTGGGTCGCCGTATAGAGGCTCGTAACCCTGCACCCCATAACCTCAATGACCTGAGGGCCGCCCTTCAAGAAGAGTGGAATGTCATGCCTCATCAGACAATAAATTGACTTGTGAACAGGAGACGTCGTTGTCAAGATGTAATTGATGCTCAAGGGCACATGACAAGTTATTGAGACACTGACATTTTTTGTTGTGGTATACCCACTACTGTTGTTGGCTTTTCTTTCAATAAATTGTTTGAGATGAGGAAATCACCATTGGATGCTTCTGCTTAAATGCCCTACTTTCATGATATAATATCATTGTAGCGTGAACTTTTTACATTTTCCATAAATTTCACCAAAAGCCAAATATCCTTAACTTTTTGTGAGCAGTGCAAGTGTTCAGAGGTAGAAGTCCACTGCTCGAGCCAGCCCTTGCTACAAACGCAGACATAGATTCATTTTTGGTAGGCACAATTCTGCCACTTGATAGTGATAATTGGAATAAATTTTAAGTTATACAGTGCTGTGAAAAAAAGTATTTGCCCCCTTCCTGATTTCTTAATTTTTTACATATTTGTCTCACTTAAATGTTTCAGCAGCACCTTGCGGTCAGGAGAGGCAGGTGAGCCTGAAAAATCACAGTCAGAGGCTGCGCAGTACCATTGCCCCAACGAGAGGGGGAGTGCTTGAGCACTGTAAGCACAGGTTGTTGTTTTTTTTTAAAATAATGGACAATAAGGACATTTTTTAAATAAAGTCACAGTGATTTTTGTCCAGAAGGACAGGCAAATTTATTTCATTTACAAGCAAAGGTAAGACCATGCATGCATAATAGTTGTAAATACTACAAATAATTTGTAATGAGTTTAAATTGTGGAGCTGCAACACACAGAGATACAGCTCTCTGAACCACTATAATTTAATTATTCCTTGGCTAAAAACAAAGTATAAGGAATTTTATGGCCAAAAAAGTTGTTTGTAAAATAACTTAACACATTATACTTGTGTAACCGAGGGTTTTTGCACATTGTCTATACTCAGGAGAGTTATAAAATGAAAGCATGGACTTTTATTACTGCCTTTTCTGCGTATTCCATTAAGAGGTAATTCAATGAAATACCTTACACTTGTTTTGTTAAAATATTTTTAAAATCCAATTTATAATTCTGAGTAATAGTATAAATTCGTACCAGAGTGGTGGCCTAGAGGTAAAGCATCCGCCCCACAACCGGGAGGCCGGGGTTCAAATCCCGGCTAGGTCATGCCAAAGACCATATAAAAATGGAACTTCCTGCTGTCCACCTTGATGCTCAGCAAAAAAATGGAACAGAGGAGGGAAATGTTGGTTACCCAGCCACAAGGGGTGCCAAGCCAGTGTACTCCCTGTACCAGTCCCAAGCCCGGATAAAAACAGGCAGGGTTGTGTCAGGAAGGGCAGTCGGCATAAATAAAAAAACAAAACTCAGCTCCAACCTATGAATATGGCAGATGTATTGATGTCTGCCGCAGCGACCCCACCAGAATGTGGGAATAAAGCTAGAAGAAGAAAGATTTATAAATTTGACCCTGAAAGCATCACAACCTCACCAGAAAAAAAAACAAAAACAAAACTCACTGCACCTCACTGTGTTTCAGATCATTAAACAAAGATAGTCCGAGTAAAAACAAAATGTAGTTTTTAAATGATGATTTCATTTATTAAGGGAAAAAAGCTATACAATCCTACCTAGCTGAATGTGAAAAAGTAATTGCCCCCTAAACCTAATAAGTGGTTGTGCTACACTTGGCAGCAACAACTGCAATCAAGCATTTGCCATAGCTGGCAATGAGTCTTTTACATCCCTGTTGAGGAATTATTCTTTGCAAAATTGTTTTAATTCAGCCACGGTGGAGGGCTGGAGCTCACAAACTGCTGGCCAGGAATTCTCTTTTAGGATTTTCTAGTAAAGAGCAGAATTATTTGTCCAGGTTCTAAAGCAGCAAAGCAGCCGCAGACCATCACACTACCACCACCATGTTTGACTGTTGGTATGATGTTCTTTTTTGTTTGGATTTTTTTTCTTTACTGGAGTGGTGGCCTAGTTGGTAGCGCATCCGCCCCACACCCGGGATGCCTGGGTTCAAATCCCAACTGGGTCATGCCAAAGACCATATAAAAGTGGAACTTCCTGTCATCCAGCTTGGTGCTCAGCAATAATGGAACAGAGGAGGCAAATTTGTGGCAGCGTCTTGCATGGCAGTGACCCCTCTGATTCTATATGTGATTAACATTGTAGATAAGAGAAATGTAATTTCGTTCTACTGTACATGATTGGCTGTATGGATTGAATGACAATAAAGTTGGCTTTACCTTTTTTCATGAAATACTGTGGTAGTTTTACACCAGATGTAAAAGGATGCAAAAAGGTTCAACTTTTGTATCATCAGGCCACTGAATATTTTCCCAAAAGTCTTGGAGATCATCAAGATGTCTTTTGGCAAATGTGAGATGAGCCTTTGTGTTCTTTTTGATCAGCTGTGGTTTTTGCCTTTGAACTATCCCTTGGATGCCATTTTTTCCCAGCCTCCTTCTTATTGTTGAATCATGGACTACTGTCCAAACTGAGGCAAGTGAGGCCTACAGTTCTTTAGATGTTATTCTGGGTTTTTGTTTTTCATCTGTTCTTGAAATTCTTTAGATATTTAAAGAAATTCTATTTAAGATTCTATTTAAGTGATTTCTTGGTTCAACAGGTCCGGTAGTAATCAGGTCTGGGTTGGCTAGGGAAATTGAACTCAGCTTTCCAAAAGTGTGGTTAACCACAGTTAATTCATGATTTAACAAGTGAGGCAATTACTTTTTCACACAGGGCAAGGTAGGTTTGGATAGATTTTTTCCCTTAATAAATGAAGTCATCATTTTAAAACTGCATTTTGTATTTACTCAGGTTATCTTTGGCTAAAATGGGGGTGGCTGTGGCGCAGGTGTAGTGTTGCCGACTACTGATTGGAGGGCCAGGGGTTTGATTCCCACTCTCTCCGCAGTCTCCATGTCGAAGTGTCCTTAAGCAAGACACTAAAGATCCAATTGCTCCTGGTGGGTCAGGCCAGCACCTGTGTGCATGGCGGCTCTGCCGCCATCAGTGTGTGAATGGGTGGAAAGCAGGATCTGTAAAGTGCTTTGGTCATGGAGAGATGAGTAAAAAAGTGCTATATACTGTAAGTGAACACCATTAAAATGTGTTTTATGATCTGAAACATTTGTGACAAATAAGCAAAAACATAAGAAATCAGGGAGGGAGCAAATTTTTCACAGCATTGTACATAGCTCCGTTATAGTGTTGTGGTTGAGACCATTGAGAGTATGCAGGTCTTGGCCTTGGGAGACTCTGACGTTGGTCTGGTCTCAACTACAACACTATCCTTTAACATCAGATATTTGCGGCTCCTTTTTGTGACCAAAAATTGCTCCTCATGGCCCATTATAGTAGATGCTGCAGACATTCCCTTGGCTAGTGAAAATGCTGAGTGGCCACTAACTCTGGAAAACTACTTGCCACAGTGGATGGTGAGCACAAAAGCTAATTTAAAGCCCTGCTTATGTGTATCTCAAAGCATGAAATGAGTAATGAGTGATGTGCATACTGACCCATGTGATCTTTCTGACACTGCCGGATGAGTCTCACCATGTCTGCTATCATATGCTGCAAATGAAAATGGACACATTTAACTGACGATACATATACGTACATACACCTATTTTTTTAAGCGAGCAGTATGTTTTCTCTACAGAAAAATAAAGTGCTACAGAAATACTCACCAGCTTCTCAAAATTGACCAGGTTATCATGAAATGTCTTGTTGCCTTCATGTGTAAATGTAATATCTACAGGAGATAAACATTAGAGTTCAACAGCAGTTTCTTTCATGGCAAATCTACTTAATATGTTTGCTCCCACCTTTCAGTAGCAGAGGAAGAAAAGGAATCTTTGGAGCCTTCATCTTCCTGAAGGAGTCTCTGTAGGCCTTGTGGTTCAGCGAGGGATCCTGGAAAACATTTTCACAACGAATGAGTCTAATCTTCTGGGGGAGTGAGTGAGTGTGTGTGTGTGTGTGTGTGCGCGTGTGTGCACGCGTGCTTTGTTTGAGCTGAATTATGGCAGCATTAGAGACTAATGATCATCCAAAGCCCCCGGTGCCTCGCCTGATGTCTCCAAATAAAAAGCATCTGTTTGTTTCAGCCATACGCACACAAGGTGAATTAACCTTTTTTTATTTCTTTTTTTTTTTTTTTTTACTGGGTACACTTACTGTAATCGTCTCCAGTTCAGAAAACAGCTTTCTGAATTTCCCAGGAATTTTCTGTAAAGATGGTGAAAGAATCATAAATGCACAAATATACAGACGAGAACAGAATAACAGCTGAAAGCAAAAAGACATCCAACCTCCCATGTCTGACTGAGCCGGCTCACAGCTGCAGTGTTCAGGCCCATAATGATGGCAAAAAAACAGTTGAAGTTCCTCTGAGCTTTGCAGCTGTAAAAGATCAGTCACACACACACACACACACACACACACACACACACACACACACACACACACACACACACACACACACACACACCTCGGTTACTTCTAGGGCGCAACGGCATAAAGATGCCACTAGAGGGGGCAGCTTTCCCATACAAGCTAAACCGTGAATCTCTTCTACAGCAATGCAGTCGGCTGTGTGCAAAGCTACTAACTGGGCAGCTATCTTGATGAACTTCTTGATGAGTTGGACCCTTCTGCAGAGCGCTGGGCACAGCAGCACCTCCGTCACCACCCACAGCTGGAGCTCGTTGCACCTCTGCAGCAGTAACTCCAGCGCTGTGGTGCGGCTGCTGCTGCACTGGCGGTTGAAGGTGAAGTAGATCAATTCTTGCTGGTAAGGAAAAGCACAGTTAGCGTTAACAGGGAAAGTCACATGGTACATTAAAAAAAGAAAAAAAACAAAAGATGTGATCCTGAGACAAACCTCGTGCACTGTGTCAAAAATTGTCCAGTCAAAGTCAGTCAGCGCAACAGCCACATCCCATGTGGTTAAACTCAGCATGCGAACTGTCCTCTGCTGCAGCTCAGAGTTATCTGTGAATGGGTTCTGAAAAGAGAAACAAAAAGATGAGGGGGGGGGGGCATTTCCAAAAACCACTGCAGGCCGTATATGAAGGTGCTGGCCTGCAGAGGGAATTAAACCAGGAGTCTTCCATGTGGTCCAGCCAGGTGCAGCGATAGACCTCAGGTAGTGCTCTAGCACCTGGCCCCCGCCCCTCTGCCCTCTTAAGTGCCTTTCTGGAGAGGGTTTTTTTTTTATTGTAAAGTACACTCTTTGAGATTTTTTTATTATCTTTATAAAAGCAGATTTTTGCAAAGATTTATTTATTTTGAACAGATATTTATTTTTCTGTGGAAGCTGTCCAATTTTTTTTTTATTTTTTTTTTGTAATTTAATGATGAAGACCATGGTCTCTGTGTGACTTGATAATTTTGTAGAAATCTATGGGTATTAAATAGCTCCATGAGTGTATAGGTAAAAATAAAATGGATATAGCATGTAAGTACAGTAAAATTTGCACTAGTGTATGTAATGTTACTTTTTTCAGTATTTAGAAGTGCCCTTTTTTGGTTGAGCCTCTGCCCTGCTGAATGTCTGTGCACGTCACTGCTGAGGGCCAACCTAGCTGGACAAATAGTGTGCATACAGTTTGCTGGTAGTTCTGTGCAGCATGTTTTTGTGCAAAATGAAAACTTTAAAACTAACAAAGCACATTTGCCAGCTTAGTTATAAAAGCAACAAAACCACTACGTTTTTTTGTTGTCAGCATTGTCTGACATGTCAGAATTCTAATAATTAAATGCTTACAGGTGGTGGCGTACCGGCATCGCTACACTTATTTTCACATGACACATGAGGTCTTGCTCCTGTGGTAAAACTACATAGTAAAGCAAAATTAAATATCCATTTTATTCTTCATTTCAGAATCTTTAAATTGGTATTCATAGTCTACTTAAAAAAACCCACCTTTTTGGGTATCGTTTGTGCTACCTCAAAAGAACAATAGCAGTAGTAAAGTACATTATTTGTATCATAATAGATCATGCAGGTATATTGACACACGAGACTAAAACCTGTCATTTTTTTTTCTACGTAAACTTCAACAACTTCAGGACAAACAACATTTCATTAATGCTACATAATATACCGTATATGTATGTAAATCAAAAAGTAGTAGTCATATCCAAAGTTTGTATACTACAGGTAACCACAGTATTTCTAGTCTATAGTTAATTTATGTTAAATCTAAGTTGGTACATTCTTCATATTCTTACCAGGACTTCACCAAGGTCCTTCCTGCAGACATGCAACCTCCCCACCAAGCGTAAAGAAGTGGAGAAAACTCTGTCCTGAGGCTGCAGCAGGAGTCTGCCTGCAGGGAAGGAAACGTATCACAAACAGCACAACACCATTAAAAATCTGTCAGGCAGCGCATATGCAGCTATCAGTGGTTGGAGATAAGGCCCTGTGTGACTGCTCCACTCTCAGTTGGCCTGCCACTTCGTCACTTCAGTCAATGATAACAGATACTGACTTCATATTACAGGACTGGAACTGCTTTTTCGTTTAAATTAGAACTAACTAGAGAGACATTTGCTCCTGTTATGTTGATTTTAATCTCACATACTCTATCTAGAATAAAAATCAAACACAGACAGGAATGTCTAATGTGGAAAAAATGGTCATATAAGTTTGTTGACAGTTGGGAATTCAAAGGGAAAAACTGAACCTACAATCCCAACAGTGACAGACGACTCTGTTAAGGTGTAAGGATGTACTGTTGTATGGGATAGCTACACGTCCCCTTAGAGAAAACAGCCAATAAAAAAGACTCTTCAGCATTATCACTTTCATCATTTGATCAAACTTTTATATCTCCTTGAACTCTTCTAGGATTAGTGAGTTTGATTACTGTCTGATGAGATAAAGGAATATCTTCTGAAAGATCTCTACAATAGATTTTATGATTAAAGATGCCTTGTTAAACATGAACTCCCCAAAAACTGTTCAGCACTCCTGTTCATATAGTTGGTTCTTTTATTCGGTTTTCTCCTCATACTCTCATTTGCTCTGGTTTGAAATACTCCAGCATTACATTTTGCCCATGTCATATACTACTACTGAAACCATAAGTTTACATACACCATATATAAAGACACATAACCTTTTTTCCTCACTCTCGGACATTGAATCAGACTAAAATTTTCCTGTTTTAGGTCAGTTAGGATTACCAGAATTATTGTTTTTATTTATTTAGTTTTTTCATTTTTTAGAGAATTTTTTTTATTACATAAAGTCAAATGGGTCTTCCAAATGGACAATGACCACAAGCATACCATCTGATTAGTTACAAAGTGGTTTAAGGACAACAAAGTCAGTGGTTTGGAGTGGCCATCACAAAGTCCTGATCTGAGTCCCACAGAAAATTTGTGGTCAGAGCTGAAAAGACGTGTGCAAGCAAGGTCGTCTGCAAACCTGACTCAGTTACACCAGTTCTGTCAGGAGGAATGGACCAAAATTCCAGAAAACTCTTGAGAGAAGCTTCACAAGCTTCACAAGCAATGCTACCATATACTATGGAAATGTATGTAAACTGACTTTGAAGAAAGTAATAAAAAAATTCTCTAAAAAATCTCTTAAAAGTAAAAAAAAAAAAAAAGAATGATGGTAATCCTAACTGATCTAAAACAGCAAAAATTTTGTCTCATTTAATGTCAGACAGTGAGGAAAAAAAGGTTATGTTGTGGTGATGTGAAAATGACGAGGCAGAGTTCTCTCTCAAGTCAGCTTTATTCACAACACCATCGTCTCAAAGCAGAAAAAGAGGTCCACACAGTAAACTCTCGTCCTTAAATATCAGGACTCTTACACTTCACAGGTCACGTCTCACAAACCACCTTGCATTATAAAGAAAGTCACAATGCATTTTCTCTCCATGATATCACTTCCACTGTCTCCAATGCATCCCCTTTTTAATCCCTTAATTAAACCCCCCACAGTCTCAAGACTTGCATACCAAAGCTATGATTCTTGCAGCTTCCTGTAATCACTAAGGGAGCTGCCCTGCCTTTGTTCTGACCTAAAATGTGAGTCACAAAACAGGTCCAACAGGTCCGGTATGTGTGTCCACCACACAAAGCCCCCCCAGCATTTTAGAATAAACAGAACAACAAGAGAATAACCACATGCATGCCGTGATAATATCAATACACATCAGTCCACATGCCGTACAGGCTTCAGCCTCCTGCCGTATCTGCTGTAGCTGGGATTCAACGTCTCTGCGGCACTGTCCTGGGGGTTTGCCGTCTGGGGGTGGAAACCTTTTGTCAGCACCTGTGGGTGTTCTGGGGAAACATTACTCTGCGAAGCCCCCCGTGGTGGTCTACCTCGCTGCGGGGCCCTCGCCAACAGCACCTGCTCATCTGCCACCACAAAAGCGGGTTTGAGTCTGTTTATGCCAATTTTCTCTTTCCTACCCCCCAAATCTAGCAAAAACTGCTTGTCCCCTGTTTCTAGCACTCTGAATGGTCCGTCATAAGGCGGTCGCAGCGGGGTTCGATGCGCATCGTGTCTAACAAAAACAAACTCTGCGTTCTTCAAAGTTTTGGGCACAAAAACGCGCGGAAAACTGTGGTGCGTGGGGCTGGGCAGCGTGCTTGATTCTATGTTGCTCTGCAACAGCTGAGACAGGGAGGCATCTGGCGCAGCGTTATCTGGGAGAAACTCCCCAGGCAGCTGGAGTGGCTGCGCAAACACGAGCTCCGCTGGGGAGGCTTCTAAGTCCTCTTTAGGCGCAGAACGCAGCCCCAATAACACCCGCGGTAACTTGTCAACCCAATTTGCATCCGTCAGTGACGCCCTGAGAGCCGCTTTCAATGACCTATGAAAACGTTCGCATAACCCGTTAGCCTGCGGATTGTACGCGGTTGTGCGGTGAATTGTGACACCTAGGCTGCGGGCCATTGTCGACCAAAGCTCGGACACAAATTGAGGGCCTCTGTTGGACGTAATGTCCGACGGAACACCGAAGCGCGCCACCCAAGCTGTTAAAAACGCGCGTGCCACCTCCTCGACTGTGGTTGATGCCAGCGGGACCACTTCAGGCCAGCGCGTGGTGCGGTCCACCATTGTCAGAAGGTGTGTGCACCCTTGTGACAGCGGGAGGGGGCCCACGAGGTCCACATGAACATGATCGAACCTCTTGGCCGGAATGTGAAACGGCTCCAAAGGAGCCCTTGTGTGCCTGTGTACTTTGGCTCGTTGACACGCCGTGCAGGCTGCTGCCCTCTCCTTAACCTGTTTGTGGAGGCTCGGCCACACAAATTTCTCTCCTACCATTTTGACCGACGCGCACACTCCAGGGTGCGCCAAGGAATGAACCGAGTCAAAAACGCGGCGGCGCCACGCGGCCAGTACTACTGGACGCGGCCATCCCGTGGAGACATCGCAGATTAGGGGGGGCATACCGTCTTGCAGCACCCTGCTCTCCAGCCTTAACCCTGTTGGTCCAGACTGAAGCGCGCGCACATCCGCGTCACCAACCTGCTCCGCGGCCATGGCTGCATAATCTACCCCTACGCTGACTGGGGCCGCGAGAGGCAATCTGCCACTACATTGAGTTTGCCCGCCACATGCTGAATACCAGTGGTAAACTCTGATATCGCGGCCAGCTGTCTCTGCTGCCGGCCTGACCACGGTTCAGAAACCTTGGCCATCGCGAATGTTAGCGGTTTGTGGTCAACGAACGCGGTGAAAGAGCGTCCTTCTAGCCAGAACTGAAAGTGGCGGATGGCCAAATGGAGAGCCAGCAGCTCCCTGTCGAATGCGCTGTATTTACGTTCGCTATCGCGCAAGGTCCTGCTGAAAAATGCGAGGGGCTGCCAAACCCCGGCTACATGTTGCTCCATGACCGCCCCTATGGCCACCTCTGATGCGTCAGTGGTGAGCGCTATGCGGGCCGTTGGGTCTGGGTGTGCCAACAACGCAGCCTTTGCCAAGGCTGCTTTCACCTCCGAGAACACTTGGTCCCACTCCGGGGGCCACTCGATCTTATCCGCGGGTTTCTTTTTTTTGAGTGCGGTGTACAGCGGCTGCATAGAGTTGCGCCGCGCGGGGGAGAAAACGGTTATAAAAATTCACCATTCCCAAAAACTCCTGCAACACCCTGACCATCTGCGGCCGGGGAAAATCTTCTACCGCACGCACTTTGTCAGGAAGCGGAACTGCCCCTTCGGGGGAGACGCGGTGTCCCAAAAAATCGATCTGCGCCACCCCGAACTGACACTTCGCCGGGTTGATTATTAACCCGTGATCTCCCAACCTTCGGAAAACTGTAGCCAGGTGTTTTTCGTGTTCGTCTTCGGACGCGCTGGCTACTAAAATATTGTCCAAGTAAACGAACACGAAAGGGAGATCGCGAAGCGCCGCGTCCATCATGCGTTGGAACATCTGAGCAGCCCCTTTAAGTCCGAATGGCATGCGTAAAAACTCGAATAGGCCAAACGGAGTTATTACCGCTGTTTTGGGTATGTCCTCAGCACGCACTGGGACTTAGTGGTAACCGCGGACCAAGTCTATTTTAGAAAAAACGCGCGCCCCCGCCAAATGAACGGAAAAATCTTGGATATGTGGGATTGGGTAGCGGTCGTGCGCTGTAGCGTTGTTTAACCGGCGGAAATCCCCGCAAGGTCGCCATGCTCCGTCAGCTTTCGGGACCATGTGTAGCGGGGAAGCCCAAGGGCTGTTTGAACGTCGGATAATGCCCAACCTCTCCAGGTTGGCAAACTCCTCGCGCGCTATGGCCAGCTTAACTGCGTCCAAGCGCCGAGCTTTTCCAAAAACGGGCGGTCCGGTAGTGGTAATAAAATGCTCCACCCCGTGTTTAGCGACTGTTGCCGAAAATGTGGGGACCGTGAGTGCTGGGAACTGAGTGAGCAGTGTGTGGAACTTACCGCTTGCAGCTGTGACGTTGGCTTGTGCTGTTGGCGGGGTCACTCACGCTGTACAGGGGATAGAATTAAAAAGTGCATTAACCAGGCGCCTGTTAGCGACATCAACCAACAAATCACGTGAGCACAAAAAATCAGCCCCCAACATATTGAAATTTACTGCTGCTACAACAAAAGTCCACTCAAATGCACGGCCGTGTAGAGACAGAAGCAGAGTCTTCTCACCAAAGGTCTCAATCTCCGAGCCGTTCGCTGCCGTCACCCGGGGACCTCAGGAACCAGCTAGTCTGTCCACGTAGGAAGGTGTGATGAAACCCAACTGGGAGCCTGTGTCGACGAGGAACTGCCTCCCGGATCGTGTATCCGACAAGTAGAGCAACTTGTTCTCTTCCCCGAGGGCTGCGGCTGCTACCGACCCCCGGTCTTGGCGTTTCCCGAACGCCTGAACTGGCACGGTGGTACACATTTGCGTGCCCTCTCTGCGAAACGGCGATGATAGAAACAAAGGACGTCCGATCCGCGTTCCTTGGCCCCTGCCACCGCCGTCGTCGGTGAGTCTGGCACCGCTGCTTCTGGCCCCTTGTCGTCTCCGGCCGTCGCGCCGAGTTCCGCTGCCGCTTGGTGGCTGCGCGCCGCTTGGTGGCGTTGACAATCCGCTGCGCCTCTCTGCCTAGCGCGCGGTAGTCCCGTTGGACCAACAGTGGCGAACTGGCCAGGGTCGCTCTCGCTGCTGACGGTAGAGTCCTGAGGAAAAGGTGGGTGAAAATGAAGTGATCGTTGTCAGAGTCTTTCAGCCTCAACAACTTCTCCATCAGGTTCGCGGGCATGTCATTTTCCAACTCCGTCAGCGCCAGGAGCCTCTCAGCTCGCTCCTCCGCCAAGGGGGTGAATTGCTGGATGAGTGCAGCCTTAAGCGTGCCGTATTTGTCGCTGTCCGGCTGGTCGATCAGGCTCTCCACATGCTGGACCGTGTTGTTGTCCAGCTTTGCGACTACGTGGTAGAATTTTGTGGCGTCTACTGATATCCCCCGGAGGTTGAACTGCGCCTCAACCGCGTTGAACCAGGAGCACGGATTGTTCTGCCAGAAGTCCGGTAGCTGGACTGTGGCGGCATTCGCTTGGCTGGGAGCTCCTGACGAGGCTGGCCCGGGGGAATTCTCCTCTTGCATGATACGTCTCGGGTCACCAGTGTGGTGATGTGAAAATGACGAGGCAGAGTTCTCTCTCAAGTCAGCTTTATTCACAACACCATCGTCTCAAAGCAGAAAAAGAGGTCCACACAGTAAACTCTCGTCCTCAAATATCAGGACTCTTACACTTCACAGGTCACATGTCTCACAAACCACCTTGCATTATAAAGAAAGTCACAATGCATTTTCTCTCCATGATATCACTTCCACTGTCTCCAATGCATCCCCTTTTTAATCCCTTAATTAAACCCCCCACAGTCTCAAGACTTGCATACCAAAGCTATGATTCTTGCAGCTTCCTGTAATCACTAAGGGAGCTGCCCTGCCTTTGTTCTGACCTAAAATGTGAGTCACAAAACAGGTCCAACAGGTCCGGTATGTGTGTCGACCACAATGTGTCTTTTTATACAGTGTAGGTAAAATTATGGTTTCAACTGTAGGTATTAAAGTATTTTTTTTACATTTTTAGCATCAAGAAATTGTTATACAGCAGTTAGTTCCGACCGAGCAATTTGATTGGCTCATAGGGATCCCAGGAGTTACTAAAATCCACAATAATTGCAGTCCAACTTCACTGGATATGTATCACTCTGCTTCAAAGGTGTTCATGTAACCGTTAATTACTACCACTAATTTACTGTCACCTAACTCTTAGTGACAGTTGCAATTACTGTGTTGAATACTTGAATTTCCACAGTGAGGCACGGTTTGAAAAGATTTCTTACCTTTTGAAAAAAGCTTTATTCAATCAGTTTACAGTCTGCCCTTGTATAAACAACAATGCCATTTCATGTCTGTTTAAAACAATAGGCAGTGCTAGAGTTGGATTTATTGTCTTGATTAACAAACCACAATACCTTTGTGGTGATGGACTCTTTGTTTCATCTGAAAATGTGAAGAAAAGCAAATGAAGTGTGCTAGATTGCTAGCATGCTAACTACTAGCCACTGGCTAGCTACCGACATTGGCTGACATTTTGATCTCCGGTCTTCTGCAGTACCAACTCGACAGGTATGTTTTATAAACACTTATTACTTTCGCACTTGACAATATTTAATTTGTTTACATGTATGTGAAATGATAATAGATGTCTTCATGCTGATTGAGATGTTTAGCAACAGTTATTGGTTACATTTAGAAGGGACTATTTTTTTCTCAGCTGTGCAAAATAACTGGTTAAATGAACAAATAATAATATTTTGTCCAGTACTGCTGTCATTTAATACATTGTGCTTGTGGAACTGTTATAAAAGCAATATTACACTCGAGGTTGTTACGGTATCATCACACCCGCAGTTACTATATTCATTGATATCGTACTTCCTGTCATGTAATATTGCTTAATTATAATTTAGAAAAGAAAATTGCACACAAATCAGGTGTGGAATTACCAATAGGGAACATAAACTCATTAAGAAAGCTTGAGCATAATTTAGCATTATCAAGCTGAGAAACAACTTGCAGATGACTGTAATATGTGCTGTTGTTTATTAGTTAAAGTTAAAATGTTTACCTCCAGAATAAGTGATAGCCACGAGAACCAGCTCCTCATGGGGAATATCCAACCTTTCTGCCACTGCCTGCACCAGCTCCTGGGCCACTATCTCAGAATGGGTCCTCATACTAAGGAATGAGTCCATTGTGATGAACACACGACAAAGTGCTGGCAAAAAAAGGGGAAATGCTGTTTCAGTGACTGGTAGTAAATGCACTGTCTGACAATCCTACACTGTGATGTGCATTCCATCTCATAAAATAATGGAGTGACTTTGGGTGCAGTTCACTAAATGCCCAAAGATGTCACTAAAATCAGACTTTCCATTTTTCCACTACAGTACCTGTTGGACATCCACTGACCACACCCCAAAATCCACTGACCCTGGGGCTTTGTTGGCCACTATGTTGAAGAGGGTAGAGTTTACACAACTTTTATTACCAAACAAGGTAATATACAGTAGCCTTATACTTTTAACTACTTTTTTCAATATACTTTTAACTATTTTTTTTTTCAATTGCAACCCTTTTGAACTTTGTCTTTGAAAAAGCTTCTTCTTCTTTTTTTTTCCTTTCAGCTGTTCCTTTTAGGGGTTGCCACAAAGGCAATGAATTTAAAGAAAGTTTATTAAGTCATATGTGAGGAATTTCCATTCCCAAACATATCATTCATTCCCTGGAAAGACTCCCGTTGTTCTCACGCTCAGACTAACTGTTTCCTTTCTATAACTTTGGAAACAAACGTACGAAGGGAGGAATGTGTGGAGAACATCACTGCTTTTGTGACTTACCTTCCTTGGTCTCTCTTTGTGTGATTCTGGACTGGAGCCCGCCCTCTTTCAGGCTCAATTGGTGGAAGACTGCTTTGCCCTAAAAGAAGGGAAATGCATGCATTTGGACACATGTTCATACTGCCAGAACTGAACGCTGAATATTTCAGTTAAACAACAGAACAATGTCTGTAGGAGGAAATGAGAGCACAAAAGTTTTGACACTAGAAATATCAGAGGAGAACCAGGCCGTCAATGATAGAGAAGCTCATTTCGGTCTGACAAAATCACCCCAAGACTGCTCAGATCTCCTGACTGTTGAGCTTCACCTTAAACACAGCCTAGATGCAGACCCATCTGAGATGTGCTTAAGGTCAAGGTCAATGGCCTAGGAGAAGTAACGTTTTTTGTGAAATCATAAATGTCCAGATCTCTTGACCTTTGACCTTGAGCACAACCTGGATGCAGACCCACCGAGGATCACTGTAAGTGAGTTTGGTGACCATCAGGATAAATGCCTAGGAGGAATAGCGAACATTTCCATGAAATGTGGACCGATGGACAGATGCCACGCATTAACTCCTTTTGGCTCCGCCGGAATAAGCTAATGATGTTTTAAATCTTAATGTTATTCTCTTACCTTTCTTTGCGGGGAACATTCATCCACAGTACTGGGGAAAAAAGAAAAAGACAAATGTAGTCATTTGTTTTAGGCAACAGCTACATAGAATATTAGAAACATCACAGAACCACACAGTCCAGTCTATAGAGAGTAGGGCTGGGCAATAAAATGATAGCGATAATTATTGTGAAATATTTTTTTCCTCGATAGAGACCTAATACATTTTCGATAGAACGTCAATAGAAGTCATTCGTTCTGTGTTTTGACAGATGGCACGAAAAGCCAATGAAAATGAGAATACACTGCACCAAACCAATCTTGGAAGTCACGTTGGATTGATGCACACAACAGCATGTGTAGGCATGTAGGACCAATAGCCGAGGCTTAGCACACCTGCTAATGTTTGAGCTAGCGCAACCATGAAGAAGTTGGAGTGTGGTTAAAAAAAAAAATGACAGAAAACATTAACCACTTGCACTCCGTTGTTCCGCGGGCGGGCGAGTCTCTGCGTTCTAGGGCGCACGAGGGCGCACGAGAGCGCCCTCGTGCGCGCTTGGACGCATGACGCATGATGGTGCAGATGGAGATGGTGCTGGCCTCCAAGCGCCACTGAAAAAAAAAAGCTGCAGACAGCCGCGAACAGATTAGTTCATCTGATTGACCTCTCATTCGACTAATAAGAGCCTTGAATTGGGTTTCTGAAACCTTGAAGAGCCAATGAATGAAAATCTAGGAAGAAGGACCCGCCTACTGTGAACGCAGGAGCCAATTGAAGCACAGAAATTCAGGCTGGGTGAAGAGAGATTTACTGTTGCAACAGATGAAAACAAAGGACGCTGGACGAATCTACTACAGACCCAGGCTCACCCAGCAGCATGGAGAACACCCACAAGTGGGACCTGCACTCATTCCAGCAGAATAGACGGAGGCCGACGACAAAAGTCGTAAATCATTCGCCAAAATGGCAATAATGGAATTATGTTTTGATCGGGATCCACGAGCGGAGCAGCGTCGCGTTCGTCTGACAATGGGGAAAGAGATATTCGCCACGACTCTGCTGCTTTGAAGAGGTAAGGTGTTATAAGCTAAATTATTATTTATCCCTAAAAACTGTAATCCAAAAATGACTTTTGACCGATCGGTAAATTACAACTGTACTGCGCACGAAGTACGAAGTGCGTGCGCCGCGATAAACGGTTCATTTGCCGTGTTCGGACCGTGAACGCCCCCCCCCCCCCGCTGCAGAAGAGGAGCGGGGGGGGCGTTCACGGTCCGAACGCCCCCCGGTCCGCGGGGGGAAGCATATGAGTCTATTCCATCATGTAGCGATGGCCCTCTTCTGTAGCGAGGGGGGGGGGCGTTCACGGTCCGTTCACGGTTCCCCCCCCCCCACACACACACACAGTAGCGAGGGGGGGGGGGAGCCGCTGTGAAAACATGCAAGGAGTGTAATCCGTCATGTAGCGAGGGCCGAACTCGGTCCTTGGTAGCGGGGGGGGGGACGACCCCCCGCCCACACACACACACACACACAGACACAGCCCTGAGTGTGACCTTTCATTAGAGCCTAAAATGAAGATTCTACATTGAATTATTCAAAAGTTACAGACGTTTTTCCAAACTGTGCCATTTGGCACAATTTGGCACAGTTCCAAAACGCCTGGGAACAGCCTGAGAACAAAGCTGTGTAAAATATTCATTTTTTGTGGTATTGTTACCAAATTTGGATCTCAGCTGGATAACACTTGGTTCTACATTTCTGTTGCATTTTCCAGCCGGATTGGACAGCTGTGTATTATTTACAAGCATTTGTATCCAAAAAAACACTGTGTCCAATTTTTTTTTCTTCAAGTTCAGTATGTTTAGATGACTGTAACTCAGTGGCCGGAGCACATAGAGAGATTATGTTTTTTTTGCCAAAAAATTCAAAGTGTTTTCTTTTAAATGAGACCAACCCCATGAAGATGCTGCAAAGGGTTGAATAACAGCTTTCGATTTACTTTGGGCACATTATTTTTTGGCATTTTTAGGAAAATTGCCCGGAGTGCAAGTGGTTAATGAAAAGTCGAGTGACAGCGTTACCAAAGAAGACACTGAAACAGACGCCACCCAATGCTCAATAGACGAGATTGTTGAAAAGAAAGGTCCGAGGAATTCAGTAGTGCGGACAGAATGTTGGATTTAAGTGGCTGATTAAAGTAACTGATCCTCGTTACCAACTCCCTGGGTGTAAATATTTCTCCCAGACGACACTTTCCCAGCTGTAAACGGAATGTAGCAAAACAGTTGAAAAGGAGCTGCAAAGTCTGCCATACTTTGCTACTATGTCAGATTTGTGGTGAAGTCACACATCTGAACCATATATGAGCCTCACTGCCCACTTCATTGATCAAGATTGGAATTTGAAAAGCAAATGTCTTCAAACTTTACTGAAGACCATACAGGTGAAGTCATTTAGGACTAACCGAAGCATCCTGGAGACTGAGTGAAGACAAACAAATCTGCATCACGACAGACAGTGGGGCAAAGGCTGCAGTGCTTTGGGCATGTACTTCACTCAGCTATCGGTAAGTTGATGAGCATAATATCATAAAATATTTATACAGTCAATCCGGAAAGTATTCACAGCGCTTCACTTTTTCCACATTTTGTTATGTTACAGCCTTATTCCAAAAGGGATTTATTTTTTTTCCTCAAAATTCTACACACAATACCCCATAATGACAACATGAAAAAAGTTTTATTGAGAGTTTTGCAAATTTATTAAAAATAAAAAACTAAGAAATCCTGGCCTTTGCCATGAAGCTCAAAATTGAGCTCAGGTGCATCCTGTTTCCAGTGATCATCCTTGAGATGTTTCTACAGCTTTACTGGAGTCCACCTGTGGTAAATTCAGTTGATTGGACATGATTTGGAAAGGCACACACACCTGTCTATATAAGGTCCCACAATTGACAGTGCATGTCAGAGCACAAACCAAGCATGAAGTCAAAGGAATTGTCTGTAGACTTCCGAGACAGGTTTATCTCGAGGCACAAATCTGGGGAAGGGTACAGAACAATTTCTGATGCTTTGAAGGTCCAAATGAGCACAGCGGCCTCCATCATCCGTAAATGGAAGAAGTTCAGAACCACCAGGACTTTTCCTAGAGCTAGCCGGCCGTCTAAACTGAGCGATCGGGGGAGAAGGGCCTTAGTCAGGGAGGTGACCAAGAACCCAATGGTTACTCTGTCAGAGCTCCAGCGTTCCTCTGTGGAGAGAGGAGAACCTTCCAGAAGGACAACCATCTCTGCAGTAATCCACCAATCAGGTCTGTATGGTAGAGTGGCCAGATGGAAGCCACTCCTTAGTAAATGGCACATGGCAGCCCACCTGGAGTTTTCCAAAAGGCACCTGAAGGACTCTCAGACCATGAGAAACAAAATTCTTTGGTCTGATGAGACAAAGATTGAACTCTTTGGCATGAATGCCAGGCGTCATGTTTGGAGGAAACCAGGCACCGCTCATAACCCCACCAGTGGTGGTGGCAGCATCATGCTGTGGGGGTGTTTTTCAGCTACAGGAACCGGGAGACTAGTCAGGATAGAGAGAAAGATGAATGCAGCAATGTACAGAGACATCCTGGATGAAAACCTGCTCCAGAGCGCTCTTGACCTCAGACTGGGGTGACGGTTCATCTTTCAGCAGGACAACGACCCTAAGCACACAGCCAAGATATCAAAGGAGTGGTTTCAGGACAACTGTGAATGCCCTTTAGTGGCCCAGCCAGAGCCCAGACTTGAATCCAATTGAACATCTCTGGAGAGATCTGAAAATGGCTGTGCACCGACGCTTCCCATCCAACCTGATGGAGCTTGAGAGGTGCTGCAAAGAGGAATGGGCGAAACTGCCCAAAGATAGGTGTGCCAAGCTTGTGGCATCATATTCAGAAAGACTTGAGGCTGTAATTGCTGCCAAAGGTGCATCAACAAAGTACTGAGCAAAGGCTGTGAATACTTATGTACATGTGATTTCTTAGTTTTTTATTTTTAATACATTTGCAAAAATCTCAAGAAAGCGTTTTCATATTGTCATTATGGGGTATTGCGTATAGAATTTTGAGGAAAAAAATGAACTTAATCCCTTTTGGAATAAGGCTATATAGAGTGATGATAATCAAGTCAGTGGCGGTAATGCACCTGTAAGCTGGTTGCCAACCGCCAATCAAATCTAAAAGAAGAAGAAGAAGGCTGTAACATAACAAAATGTGGAAAAAGTGAAGCGCTGTGAATACTTTCCGGATGCACTATATTTTATGTTTTATAATTTTTTGAAATACAGTTGTATAATGTTTTACACTACATTTGTCAAGTTCAATATTCTTGACCAAAAATAAATATTTAAAATTAATCTTGATATATCATCACATCTCACTTAGGAATAAAAAGGAACCTTTAAGCTTGACAGAAATAGTGATTTGATTCATATCGCAATATAATATTGATATCATTCAATATGGAAAAAAATTACCGTGAATGGAATTTTTTCGTATCACCCAGCCCTAATAGAGAGCATAAGCCATGCCCCCTCTACTTCCGCATATGGCACCTTCAATCAAAAAAATTCTCCATTGAAATGAGTGGCAAGAGTTTAGTCTAGTTTAGTTTAGAACAAGCAAGATTATCTTTTGATCTTGATCAAATTTTGCCACAAGTTACACATAAGATGTTCGTCAATTTAGAAGATAATTTTCCACGTAATTAAAGTTGTTGGCTTTCATATAATAACAGAGTAATATTTAGTTTTTGTTTAAAGGATTAGTGGACAACAACTCCCATCATCCCACATCACTAAACGCGATCATGGGGGGGAGATTACTAAAACCTCACCTCCTGTTTCCTGACCGATGAAGGAAGGATCCTTCTATTCCTATTGTTTTGTATTGTGAGAGCTGCAGCTGATCCATAGAACCATTAGTTACTTCACCCGGCTGCGCTTTGAAAAAACTAGTGCATACCTGTGCATGCCCATAGAAACCAAGTATAAGCAAGTATTTCTGCATGCCCGTAGAAAGCAGGTGTGCCCCGATGGGATCACCACCTTATCGTGGTGGGGCACTTTGAGCGTCTCCATGACCCCTAGAGCTATGTCAGCCGGAGTCTCGTACTCCTGGCAGGGTCACCCAAGCCGAACAGGTCAAAGAGTAGAGGCCAGACTAAGAGTGATCCCAAAGATGAAGACCTCAACGGTAGAGCAGGCAGAAGCTGGTAGTAACAATAAACACCACAATGGCTGTAAAAGCGGACGAAGGCTAAGGGAGCACACCCTGACAAAAAGCAAGCTGGTGGTGGCACGCTTTGAGGCGGTTTCCCAAAAATCTGGATTCCGGCAGCCTCCTGCAGTTGTGAGAAGATGCCGGTCGTCTAGGGTCTCCCTTGCCACTGGAACCATCTTCTCTACAATCAAGGTAGTGGCATCGGGAAAAGCGCACCCCCCATGCCACTCTAAAAACCATCACTGCGCAGGTATCTTCTTTACCTGAGTCTCCGACCCCTAAAGTCTGGCGGCGATGGAGCATCCAGTAACGGGGGCAGGTTTGAATGAGCTGGAAGCTCCTAGCTGGAACTCTGCATGTCAGCGGCACAGGACAATGGTCGTTAGCAGTTGGGATTGAGTGGCAGCTGCTTCCGGCAGACTCCTGTGTGTCTGAGCAGCCCTATTTAGGGACCGCACTGCTCACCCCAACTAGGGAAAGGCCTAGAAAAGGTGGCCTAAACATTGCCCACTCAGCACAGCACCCGGATAGGAAACCGCACCTGTCGGGACATTCCACTATGCGGTTGAAAAATAAAAACAATACCATTTAGAATTGCAGCATGGAACATAAGGACACTCCTGGATGCCAGTCCGGACAGACCACAGCGCAGAACAGCACTCGTTGCCAGTGAGCTAAAGCATTACAATGTGGATGTGGCAGCACTCAGTGAGACCCGACTCCTCGAGGAAGGCTCACTCAATGAAGTAGGAGAGGGCTATACATTCTTTTGGAAAGGATACCCCATTGGCAGTCAACTCCTTCATGGAGTTGGTTTTGCAATCAAGAACAGCCTCCTGCACAAGCTCACAGAATCACCAGTGGGTGCCAGTGAAAGGCTCATGACTCTTCGCATCCCCCTTGCAAAATGCAGGTATGTCACTTTGGTAAGTGCCTATGCACCAACTCTGCCATCGAACGCTGAAGAGAAGGACCGCTTCTACCAGGCACTCGATGACATCCTCAGTCACATCCCGAAGGGTGACAAAATTATGCTGCTTGGTGATTTCAATGCAAGAGTCGGAAAGAACTTGCAAAACTGGAATGGTGTGATTGGTGCCCATGGCATTGGAAAAGTCAACCCCAATGGCATGAGACTTCTTAGTCTCTGTGCGGAACATGATCTTACCATCACTAACACAATCTTCCAGCAAAAGAACAAATATAAGGCATCCTGGATGCATCCCAGGTCCAAACATTGGCACCTGATCGACTATGTGATCGTGAGGAGGGCTGACCTCAAGGACGTGCTCATCACAAGAGCTTGCGAGGGGCAGACTGCTGGACCAGCCACCGCATGATTCTGTCAAAGGTCAGAATGCATGTTCGGCCCCAAGCTCGCCACGGTGGCCCAAAGAGGAAAACACTCCACTGTGCCAGACTCTCCAGCAGCGACATCTATGACAACTTCCGTCGCTCCCTAGCTGAGAGGCTGGCAGGTATTGAACAACTGATCATCTCAGAGTCTGGGATGGATGAGAAGTGGACCGCTCTATCCACCATCCTCTTTGACGCTGCAGCCCAAGCCATGGGTTTCAAAACCAAGAAACATCAGCACTGGTTTGACCAGAATGCTGGAGAGATCCCCACCCTCCTGGACAGAATGCACATGGCACACAGAGCCACCTTGAACAACCCACAATCCCAATTCCATAAGAAGCAATGGCAAGCCCTTCATTCTGAGGTCCAAACAACTCTCAGGAAACTGCAAGATGAGTGGTGGATCTCAAAGGCCAAAGAAATCCAGACTCATGCTGATAGAAACGATATGCACAGTTTCTATGATGCAGTCAAAACTATCTACGGCCCCAGAAACTGCTCCCTGGCACCTGTGAGATCTGTTGATGGATCCTCTTTAATCAAGGATCAGGCCATGATAGTGGAGCAGTGGGCTGAGCATTTTAACGCTGTGCTTAACCAGCCCACCTCAGTGGACCCAACTGTCCTTGCAGAGCTCCCTGAACATCCTACCTTGCCAGATCTCGACCTCCCCCCAACCTTCAAAGAAATCCTGCATGCAGTAAAAACCCTGAAAAACAATAAATCCCCTGGACCTGACGGCATCCCAGCTGAACTTCTCAAGGAAGGAGGCTACCTCTGTACTTGGACACTGTATCTCTATATCTCAGAGGTGTGGAGACGAGAGTGTATCCCACAACAGTGGAAAGACGGCAACATTGTGACCATCTACAAGAACAAAGGAGACAAATCCATCTGCTCCAATAGTAGGGGTATCTCTCTGTTGGCCACTGCTGGAAAGGTCCTTGCCAAGGTCATGCTCCGCAGACTCATCTCTGCAATATCAGAGCGGGTCACCCCAGAGTCACAGTGTGGTTTTCGGAAGGACAGGGGGACAGTTGACATGATTTTTGTGACGCGTCAGCTCCAAGAGAAATGTCGGGAGCAGCATAAGGACCTGTTCATTGCCTTTGTCGACCTGTCAAAGGCATTTGACACAGTGAACAGGGAACTACTGTGGCAAGTCCTGAAGAGATTTGGGTGTCCACCCAAGTTTCTCACCATCCTTGCGCAGTTCCATTCTGGGATGATGGCCCGAGTGGTAGTGGGAAGGCACAGCTCAGAACTTTTGGAGTGCAAACCGGAGTGAGGCAAGGCTGTACACTGGCCCCAGTTCTCTTCAACATCTTCCTTGTCTGTGTAACAACTCTGCTACGTAGGATGGTGGAGAAGCAAGCTGGAGTTACCATTGACTTCAGGCTTGATGGTAACCTGTTCAACATCAGGAGGCTACAGGTAACTTCCAAGCTGACATCAGAGACCATCATTGAGCTACAATACGCCGATGACTGTGCCCTGGTTGCCCATACACCAGACGCTCTACAAAACATCCTCTCGGCAGCTGTAACTGCATATACCAGAATGGGACTGACAATCAACACCCAGAAGACAGCGGTACTCTGTCAATCCAGTACTGACCCCCCGCAAAACCCAATAACACTCACAGCAGCAGGGCAACAGCTGCTCACTGTGCCCACATTCAAATACCTGGGGAGCATAATGTCTGACACCTGCTCAATGGATGATGAGATCCAGAACCGCCTCAAGCAAGCATCAGCATCTTTTGGTCGTCTAAGGAGAAGGGTTCTTCAGAACAGCAACCTCAAACTCCACACCAAAGTGCTGGTCTACAGAGCTGTATGTATCACCACCTTACTGTATGGATGTGAGGCATGGACTATTTACAGCCACCATCTGAGAAGCTTGGAGACCTTCCATGTAAGATGTCTCCAGAAGATCCTTGGCATCACTTGGAAGGACAGCGTGCCGCACACAGAAGTGCTGGAGAGAGCTGGCAGCTGCAGCATGGAGTCCATCATGGCCCAACATCAACTCAGGTGGTTGGGGCATGTCATCCGGATGTCCAGCCACAGACTCCCTCGCAGAATCCTGGATGGTCAGTTACACTGTGGCCAACGCAGCGCTGGTGGGCAGAAGAAGCGCTTCAAAGACCAAATGAAGTCCATCCTGAAGAGATGTCGGATCAACCCCTCTTCATTGGAGGAACTCGCTTCCTGCCGAGACATCTGGCGCTTCAACTCCTCACAGGGAGTGGATTATATGGAGGAACAGCGCACACAACACCGGACAGCAAAGCGTGCAAAGAGGCATGCTTGCCAAGTCCCCCCTCCTCCCCCCAGCACCTCCTTCACATGCCCGGTCTGTAACCAAATCTGCGGATCCAGGATCGGACTATTCAAACACCAGCAGACTCACAAATAAAGAAGATGGTCATCATCGAATCGATGGACTACCAGAGAGAGAGAGAAAGCAGGTGTAAGCAAGTACGCCACCACTTGTTCAGTAATGCCTGCCTTTGATCTTTGATGATGTCATAGGGAGTCCTATGATCTTTGATGATGTCATAGCAAGTCCTATGATCGTGAGTGATGCCTGCCTTTGATCTTTGATGTCATAGTGAGTCCTATGATCTTTGATGTCATAGCAAGTCCTATGATCGTGATTGATGCCTGCCTTTGATCTTTGATGTCGTATGATCGTGAGTGATGCCTGCCTTTGATCACACACAGACACACACACAGATTTTCTTGAATCACTGACTGTGGTGTCGATATGACATCATACAGACATCATGTAGAGATCATAGGAACATCATAGGCGATCCTATGATCTTTTAGCGAGTCCTATGGTCATGACACACAGACAAGACACAGAGATTTCTTGAATTATCTTCTTCTTTATCTTCTTCTTTTAGATATGATTGGCGTACTTCACTCTATATCATCACTCTATCTGGTCAGGAGCTGTAGTCCTTCTATCATCATTGCTGTGTCCAATCGAACCTCAATTCTATCTTCAGACATCACTCTTCTTCGTCTCCTCGTACTTTATATCATCACTTCACTCTATATCATCACTCTACACATCTTGGTCGTGGCAGTTGCCACATATAGATTGATGATATAGAGTGAAGTACGTGGCGGTAATGCACCTGTAAGCTGGTTGCCAACTGCCAATCAAATCTAGAAGAAGAAGAAGAATCTGTGTTTGTAGTTTTTTAATTTGTGCATTTTCATAACCTTATAGCTTAACAGTTAGACAACAACCTACACCGTTATTTAGGTGAAAAATTATCTTTTAAATTGACAAACATCATATGTGTAACTTGATGCAAAATTCAGTCAGGATCAAAAGATAATTTCACACTTGCCATTGATTTGGAAAAAAAAAAGCTCAAAATGTATGAGGAAAATGTAGTGCATTTATGAGGAAAAAGTCACAAATTTAAGAGAAAAAAACACAAATTAGTAAAAGTCTAAGCAGTAGCTTGTTCAGTACGTATTCATACTCTCAATTTGTTTAGTGATTAATTTTCCATATTTGAGTAATTAATATGAGACAGTAGTTTTATTTGTTGACCCCCGTTTGTGTCTACTTTACCCTCCTCTGTATACATGTTCAGTCCTCTCCTGGGCTCCATTGTTATAGTTCATTATTTCAGCTGGTGTCAAAGGGAGATTTAAGGGCTTAGAAGATTTTATACATTTCAGTGAGATGCTTCATTTAATCACCCCTATTCTCATGGGTTTGCCGTGGCTTGATGGATAGCCCCGTGTCCATTATCATCCCCTCTCCTTTCACTGGGCTCTGCATCACAATGGGCATGCTGGCACAAAGCCTGCCCTGGGAGGGGGATCCCCCGTCGTGGGCCTGCCACAGTCCTGCGCTAACAAACAACCTGATTCCTGCTGTCATGTCAAAACAAAGCTTGTGATCTTTTATCTCGCCCAAAAAAACAGAATGTGAATGAGCTCACTGAGTTATACTGCCTTCTGATTATCACACGCAAGAAAACAAGTTTTGATTTTTAAGCTTTCAAACCACAAGATTTTCTTTTTGCACAAAGGCCAGATGGAAGGTCATGGGAGGCTTCTTTCAAAAAAAAAACACCAACAACAACCCCCCCCCCCACACACACACACACACACCTTTTGACTTACTAGCAGATTGCCCCAAAAGAAGTCACCCTTGTCTTCCCCTGGGGTGGGACTGATTGTGAAAGCTCATAAATAGATGAATATGACAGCGAGCAACACCCACAGAGCATCTACGGCTTTACAGGGGGTGGGTGTTGTGCATTTGCTGCCATGAATATAAACATGTATATGATGGTCACACTGTCATCTGCACAGCTTTCTAATAGGCAGCATGTTGGAGCACCCCCAAGGGAGACTGTCTGTGTGGCAGCTGAAGGAGGGGCAGGGGCACGTGGCTGTGGCGACGCGTCTGGTCATTCAGGGCTGTTGGCTCATAAACATGTCATTCAAACAATAATTTTAAAATCATCGGATGTAAACCATCACATACAATGGTAAAGTGTGACTTGATATAATGAGTAAAATATGTTTGAGAAACCCCAGTGCTAAAGGGGTAATGCAGACTTCAAAACAACTGGCAGGTTTTTTTTTGTTCTATTATTTATGGTCATATTATTTTTTATAAACATTTGCTTGGAATCACTGCAGAAAGCATATTCTGATATCCACAAATAAACCTGTGCAAAAGAAATTATACAAGAATTTTCAGTAGGGATGCACCAATTGTGATATTTTGGGCTGATACTGATACTGATGCAGATGTTTAAATTAATAATTTGGATGACAGCTATATCTACTGTTCTTTTGTCAGCTTTTATTCTTATTTATTTAATGTCAGGGACATAAATTAATTAGCCTTATTAAAAAAGTGAACATGGAGAAAATATTTTACATTTGTTTAGTCCTGGATTTTTTTTTTGTTTTGTTTTGTTTTTTTTTGCAGCTGTAGTCTACCATTGTCTGTTTCTGGGCAAAATCAATTCCACATGACTGGGACACACAGATAAATCTCGCCAGTATCAGTCAACAAGGGGAATATCACTCAATGCTGATAATAAATCGATAAATTGGCTGTCATCACCCGCAGCTCACGGGCCTCCACCTCAGCTGCGCGCACACCTACTCCTCGTTAAGGCGCAGCTATTTATTCCATCCTGCCCTGAGCTGCAGCCTGGAGCCGTCTGTCTCCCTGCGTACTCAACTCAGCAACTTCCTTTTCATCAGGCCTGCTGACGACTCTTCTGACATGTAAGCTGTCTATATTGCCTTACCTTCTCCCGTTCAGACTTCCCCTGTGCACAGGTGGATACCTTGGCGGCAGACTCACTCCCCCTCGTCACGCTGCTCCTCTACCTCGCTGCATCATCCCGGACGCACAGCAGGACGCTGTCTCCCAGGCTTGGGACTTTGCCAACGCCAGCCACCGCGCCGCTACAAGTAAGCACCGTACATCCTCACTCTCCCGTGTGGTTGCCCAGCTAATCCCTGCTCTTTTCTTATTTTAGGGTTGCCTGGCCGTATGGCGTACTGCTCTGTCCTGACTGCATCCTCCACCCACATCACACTCGTATCTCACATACACGCATCCATACACAAACACTGCTGTCAATAAAGCTTTCAAATCTGTCTGAGCCTGCTTGCGTGTTTCCTGGGCCGAACAATATGTCAGTACGGCTCCAGCAAAGCGGCCCAGCGGACAGCGGGCTCGCACGCCGTTTTTCCACCCTTGAGGTTCGGGTAGATATGATAGCTCATCAGCAGCAGGTGATTTTGAACCAACTTACCTCAATTACCAATCGGTTAGACCGCCTGGACCCTCCGCGGGCTTTCCCTCCGGGTTCTCTTGGCGTTGCAGCTCCGGGTGCCTCCACGGCCGGCCAGCCTAGCTCAGGAGCGCCTACCCGCCTCACACCTATTCCAACTCCTGCTCGCTTCAAAGGGAAACTCGGTGGAGCAAAGGGGTTTATCCTGCAGTGTGAGTCAGTGTTTCTGCGTGTTCCCGGGGATTTCCCCTCAGACCATAGCCGAATCGGGTACATGGCTAACCTTCTCGAGGGGCAAGCGTTAGCTTGGGCTTGCGCTGTAATGACGAAGCCCAGCTACGCAAACCTCTCGTATGACCGGTTCGTGCGGGACTTCTTCAAAGTCTTTGATCATTCCCGACTCGACAGCGTCCTCGCTGACCGGCTCCTCAGTCTCCAACAGAGAGGCTGGTCCACGGCGGAATACGCGGTCGACTTCCGGGTGGCTGCGGAGGAGGTGGGCTGGGGAGAGGCTTCTCTCTGCAGCATTTTCCTCCGTAGCCTCAATTCTGGTCTGAGGGATGAACTAGCTGGTCTGGATCTCCCAGGGTGACTCTCTGAGCTGATCTCGCTCACGATTAGCCTGGACAACAGGCTGCGTGAGCGGGCTGCGGAGCGGAAATCTGTCAGCCGCTCGCGCGGAGCTTCCCTCCGTCCAGCTCAGTCGCGCCCCCTGGCGTTACCAGCTCCGGAGTCCACAGATGAACCAGAGGACATGGCCATCGGGTGCACTAGGCTCCCTCTAGCGGAGAGACAACGCCGGCGGGAACGGGGTCTCTGCATGTACTGCGGAGATGACCGGCATCCCGTGGAGCTGTGCCCGGTGAAGCCAAACGGGGAGGTCCACGAGTCACTATAGGGGGCCTCGCGGACTCTAACCGATCCAATCCCCTATCTTCATGCACACTGCCCATACGTTTCTGCCACAACTCCACCGGGCATTCCACTCACGCACTGGTGGATTCTGAGGCAGAGCAGAATTTTATTTCTAAGAGCCTGGCAACCCGTTTGGGCATACCCTGCCAACTGCTGCCTACC
Source organism: Pholidichthys leucotaenia (assembly GCA_020510985.1). Classification (NCBI taxonomy): domain Eukaryota; kingdom Metazoa; phylum Chordata; class Actinopteri; order Cichliformes; family Pholidichthyidae; genus Pholidichthys; species Pholidichthys leucotaenia. The sequence continues at coordinate 165,458,225 of CM035849.1, forward strand.
CCCCTGAACTTGGTGACGCTCTCACGCTCTTCTCTGGGCACAGTTACACACCGCACTAAGCCAATTCCCATCATCATCTCTGGCAACCACCGGGAGGATCTGACCCTCTACGTCCTGCCCTCCTTGTCGGACCGTGTCATTCTGGGTTACCCTTGGCTGCGGCTGCATAACCCTGTCCTGGATTGGAGAACCGGCAGCGTCCTGTCCTGGAGCACCTTCTGCCTGGGCACCTGCCTCCAGTTGGCGGCTTGAGCTCCATCTTCCCCTCCGCCGGCTCCGGTCTCTGAGCCCCCGGACCTGACTCTAGTGCCGCAGGAGTTCCATGACCTGGGGGCAGCATTCAGTAAGTCCAGAGCCTTGTCCCTTCCGCCACATCGACCATATGACTGTGCGATTAACATCCGCCCGGGGGCCCCCCTGCCGTCTGGCCGCCTATACAGTCTCTCTGCACCGGAACGCGAGGCGATGGATACTTACATTCACTCAGCGCTGGGATCATCCGCCTCTCCTCATCCCCGCTTGGCACGGGTTTCTTCTTCGTGGGTAAGAAGGATGGGTCCCTACATCCCTGTATTGACTTCAGAGCACTAAACGACATCACGATAAAGGACCGCTACACTCTGCCGCTCATGGACACTGCTTTCCACTCCCTCCAGGGGGCGACCTGGTTCACCAAGCTTGACCTCCACAGCGCCTACCATCTCGTTAGGATCCGGGAGGGAGACGAGTGGAAGACGGCCTTTAGGACACCCAGCGGCCACTTCGAGTATCTCGTGATGCCGTTCGGGCTCACCAACGCACCTGCCGTCTTCCAGCGCCTTATAAACGACGTTCTGCGGGACTTCCTGGGAGTTTTCGTCTTCGTTTATCTCGACGACATACTCATCTTCTTCAGATCACGGGAGGAGCACCAGGCCCATGTGAGGCAGGTCCTGCAATGTCTGCTGGAGAATCGCTTGTTCATAAAGGCAGAGAAGTGTGAATTCTACGCCCAGACCACCTCCTTCCTGGGGTTCGTGATCTCCCACAATCAGATCCTCCCCGACCCCGCTAAGATTAAAGCGGTGGTCGAGTGGCCCACGCCTACCTCCAGGAAGCAGGTGCAGCAATTCATCGGGTTCTCGAATTTCTACCGGCGCTTTGTTCCCAATTACAGCGCCATCGTCTCCCCCCTGACCCACCTCACGTCATCGAAGGTGCCCTTTCAGTGGTCTGAGGAAGCGGCCACCACCTTCAAGACTCTCCAGGCGGAGTTCTCGTCCTCCCGGGTCCTGACCCAGGTTGATCCCGCACTTCAGTGTCTGGTGGAGGTCGACGCGTCCGACACGGGGGTGGGAGCGGTGCTCTCCCAGCGATCACCGGTGGATGGTGTCAAGCGGCCCTGCGCCTTCTTCTCCAGGAAGCTATCAGCGGCAGAGCGAAATTATGACGTCGGCGACAGGGAGCTCCTCGCGGTCAAACTCGCTCTACAGGAGTGGCGTCACTGGTTAGAGGGGGCAGCCCAGCCCTTTGTGGTCTGGACAGACCATAAAAACCTCGAGTACTTGAGGTCAGTGAGGCACCTGAATGCCCGCCAGGCGCGCTGGTCCCTATTTTTTACTCGCTTTAACTTTACCATCACGTACCGTCCAGGCTCGAAGAATGGGTTGCCCGACGCCCTGTCCAGACAATTCACCCCAGAAGGTCCGGAGAAGTCCGAGCATACCATCCTACCCGATTCGTGCGTCGTGGGGGTGATTGCATGGTCCATCAAGGACAAGATTCTGAAGGCTCAGGAGGCAGAGCCGGATCCCGGCGGGGGGCCAGAGAGGAGGCTTTATGTTCCTTCGGCAGTTCGGTGTGAAGTGATCCACTGGGCCCACACCTCCAAACTCTCCTGTCACCCAGGCATCACCCGCTTGGTGAGTTGGCTGCAACGCTCATTTTGGTGGCCGGGTCTTCAGAAGGACGTTACCAACTATGTCCGGGCCTGTCCCCAGTACGCTACCGGCAAGTCCCAGAACTCTCCACCTGCGGGTCTACTCCAGCCCCTGCCGGTTCCGGGCAGGCCCTGGTCACACATCGCCCTTGACTTCGTCACCGGACTTCATGTCTCTAACACCTATGACGCGGTTCTGACCATTGTGGACAGGTTCTCTAAGGCCGCTCATTTTGTGCCTCTTCAGGGTCTCCCTTCGGCGCGTGAGACGGCCGATCTCCTGGTCCAGCATGTCGTCAGGCTGCATGGGATTCCGCTGGACGTGGTCTCGGACCGAGGTCCGCAGTTTGTCTCCCAGGTTTGGAGGAGCTTCTGCAGCGCCTTGGGGGCTACAGTCAGTCTCTCTTCTGGGTATCACCCCCAGTCTAACGGGCAGTGCGAGCGCACGAACCAGGAGTTGGAGGCCACCCTGCGCTGCGTAACATTGTCCAACCCTTCTTCCTGGAGCTCCTACCTGACCTGGGAGGAATATGCCCACAACTCGGCCCGGTCCACTGCTACTGGGGTGTCGCTTTTTCAAGCGTCCTTGGGGTACGATCCCCCTGTTTTCCCTGAGCAGGAGGGTGAGCTGTCCATTCCTTCTATCCAGGCGCACATCAGGCGCTGCCGGAGCGTGTGGACCAAGACCAGAGACGCGCTTTTACGCACAGCGGCGTGCAACAGCTCCACCGCCAATCGCCACAGAAGGCCGGCTCCTGTCTACCAGATGGGTCAGCGGGTTTGGCTTTCCTCCCAGGACATCAGCCTGAAAGGTGAGAAGAAGAAGTTGGCACCGAGATTCCTCGGCCCCTTCACCATCTCCAAGATTATCAAACCAGTGGCTGTGCGTTTGGTCCTCCCCCCCTCCCTTCGTGTGTGTCCCACTTTCCACGTCTCTAAGATCAAGCCTGTCCTTTCCAATTCACTCTGCCCTCCTCCTAGGTCCCCTCCTGCGCCTAGGATGATCGACGGTGACCCGGCGTGGGGTGTTACCGCCATCCTGGACTCCCGGCGTCGGGGTCGTGGGCTGCAATATCTGGTGGATTGGGAAGGTTATGGTCCGGAGTGGAGATCCTGGGTGCGCTCTTCGTGGGTGTTGGATCGAGACCTCATCACGGAGTTCCACCGGACACACTCAGGTAAGCCAGCGCCAGGAGGCGCTGGTAGTGGGGGGAGTACTGTCATCACCCGCAGCTCACGGGCCTCCACCTCAGCTGCGCGCACACCTGCTCCTCGTTAAGGCGCAGCTATTTATTCCATCCTGCCCTGAGCTGCAGCCTGGAGCCGTCTGTCTCCCTGCGTACTCAACTCAGCAACTTCCTTTTCATCAGGCCTGCTGACGACTCTTCTGACACATAAGCTGTCTATATTGCCTTACCGTATGGCGTACTGCTCTGTCCTGACTGCATCCTCCACCCCCATCACACTCGTATCTCACATACACGCATCCATACACAAACACTACTGTCAATAAAGCTTTCAAATCTGTGCGTGTTTCCTGGGCCGAACAATATGTCATTGGCACATTACTAATCTTCAATTATGTAGGCCAAATGAGACAAATGAGACAAAGTGAGAAAAGTTCCTTAATTTATACAGGCTTTTAAAAATAATGACATTTATAATAACAATAATAATAATTTAATTTAATAATAATAATATTTTTGTTAATGATATTTGTGAAATTCTGTTCTCTCATGGCTAGAGACAGAAATGACTGCCAGATAGTCTTTAATTCTTCAAATTGCTCCATTTCTTCACTTTGGAACATTCACAATAAAGAATTTGGTGATCTTCATAATTTGGGGCATAAAAAGTCAGAACACTGTGATTATTTTTGACTTTATGAAAGGATTCGTTGATGAGAAGCTAAAAAAAGACACCAAGCTGAGAGAAGGGCTTTCTTTGTATTCAGCAGCAGCAGCAGTTTCTCTCTTCTTCTCCCTCCAGCGCGCACGTGCACACACACACACACACACACACACACACACACACACACACACACACACACACACACACACACACACACACACAAAAAGGGGCCTGATTTACTGAGAGCCGACTCTGTATATTTTTTTAGGATGTAAGCTTGATGTACACTGAAGCACAGATATCAGCGCACAAGAGACTGATAAAAGCACTACTTCCAGATAGTACCTGTATAAACTTTTAATCACCTCATCACATGAGAATATAAAAGCACAGATGAGAAAAAAATCAAATTATTAAAAAAAATGACCTTGAATAGAGGTGAATAAATAAAAAAAAATTGCACTATGGACTCAGCTCTGGTCTGTTACAAAAATGTAAAATCCTCAAAAATGGGAATTAAAAACTGACTTTTTCAAAAATCAAGTCCTCATACAGTATTACAGTCCCTCCAGGATTTTGTCGTTTTATGATTGTTGCGGTCCTAAAAGCCTACATTTGTTACAGCTTTTCTAAAAAGTTGGGATAAAAGTTGCAATGTTTTTGGAATTTTTTTTTTTGCGCTGAAAGATGTGGGGGAAGTACAAATTTTAAAGCTGTTTTTTTTTTAATAGTTTACTGCAATGCTATTCTCTATAATACCACAAGAAAAACACAGGATTGCCAAAAAAAAATCCTATTTAACAGTGATTTATTTGTAAAGCAGAAACTTTGAATATACAGAAAAAATCTTTTGTGCAACAGTAAATATAGAATTTTGCACAATTATGTGAGAATTAAGTGCTCAGTAATTTTCTCTTGCTGAACCTTGCTGAGAATCGAAATAAAAAAGATGAACAATTAGCCATTACAACAGCTAAACTGGATTGAATGCATGCTAGAGCAGTGATCCCCGACCACCAGTACCGGTCCACGGATCACTTGGTACTGGACTGAGAGCCGCAGAGAAAAAAATTAATAATTTATTCTGTTCTTCTGAATCAACAATCAAAGTCTGTGTTTTATTTTGAAAAATGACCTAATATTCTCTTTTCCTGTGCCTGACTTTATGCCTGTCTTGTCTGTTTGTGCGTCCGGACACACACCTGTCTGAGCAGATGCTCGAAATTAAACCCGCAAGCAAGTTTGAGTCTCATCAGGAGAAGGGGCTCCCTAGGAGTGAGCCGGGGGCGCCTGTGTCAGTCAGGATACACAGGCGTATGAGATCACAATATCACAAAATGAGTCCTTGGTACTGGTTTTGGGATGAGTTTCCTCGTCTGTGCTCTGCACACAGAGATGTGGTGCTCAAGGTGCAGCACAGACTGAGATTATAAAAAACATTAATGAGCCACAAAAAATGATAAAATAGATATTATGATACTATTGGAGTCAAAGTACAGTGGTGTGAAAAAGTGTTTGCCCCCTTCCTGATTTCTCATTTTTTTGTATGTTTGTCACACTTAAATGTTTCAGATCATCAAACAAATTTAAATATTAGACAAAGATAACACAAGTAAACACAAAATGCAGTTTTTAAATGAAGGTGTTTATTATTAAGGGTAAAAAAAAATCCAAACCTACATGGCCCTATGTGAAAAAGTGATTGCCCCCCATTAAAACATAAATTAACTGTGGTTTATCACATCTTTGGAAAGCTGAGTTCAGTTTCTCTTGCCACACCCAGGCTTGATCACTGCCACACCTGTTCTCAATCAAGAAATCACTTAAATAGGATCTGCCTAACAAAGTGAAGTAGACCAAAAGGTCCTCAAAAGCTAGACACCATGCTGCGATCCAAAGAAATTCAGGAACAAATGAGAAAGAAAGTAATTGAGATCTATCAGTCTGGAAAAGGTTATAAAGCCATTTCTGAAGCTTTGGGACTCCAGCGAACCACAGTGAGAGCCATTATCCACAAATGGAGAAAACATGGAACAGTGGTGAACTTTCCCAGGAGTGGCCGGCCAACAAAAATTACCCCAGGAGCGCAGCGACGACTCATCCAAGAGGTCACAAAAGACCCCACAACAACATCGAAAGAACTGCAGGCCTTGCTTGCCTCAGTGAAGGTCAGTGTTCAGGACTCCACCATAAGAAAGAGACTGGACAAAAATGGCCTGCATGGCAGAGTTCCAAGATGAAAACCACTGCTGAGCAAAAAGAACATAAAGGCTCATCTCAGTTTTGCCAGAAAACATCTTGATCATTCCCAAGACTTTTGGGAAAATACTCTGTGGACTGACAAGACAAAAGCTGAACTTTTTGGAAGGTGTGTGTCCCATTACATCCGGCATAAAAGTAACACAGCATTTCAGAAAAGGAACATCATACCAACAGTAAAATATGGTGGTGGTAGTGTGATGGTCTGGGGCTGTTTTGCTGCTTCAGGACCTGGTAGACTTGCTGTGGTAAATGGAACCATGAATTCTACTATCTAACAAAAAATCGTGAAGGAGAATGTCCGGCCATCTGTTCGTGACCTCAAGCTGAAGCAAGCTTCAGTTCTGCAGCAGGACAATGATCCAAAACACACCAGCAAGTCCACCTCTGAATAGCTTAAGAAAAACAAAATGAAGACTTTGGAGCAGCCTAGTCAAAGTTCTGACCTGAATCCGATTGAGATGCTGTGGCATGACCTTAAAAAGGCAGTTCGTGCTCGGAAACCCTCCAATGTAGCTGAATTACAACAATTCTGCAAAGATGAGTGGATCACAATTCCTTCACAGCGCTGTAAAAGACTCATTGCCAGTTATTGCAAATAGTTGATTGCAGTTGTTGCTGCTAAGGGTGGCCCAACCAGTTATTAGGTTTTGGGGACAATCACTTTTTCACACAGGGCCATGTAGGTTTGGATCTTTTTTTTTCCTTAATAATAAAAACCGCATTTTGTGTTTACTTGTGTTATATTTGTCTAATATTTAAATTTGTTTGATGATCTGAAACATTTAAGTGTGACAAACATGCAAAAAAATGAGAAATCAGGAAGTGGGCAAACACTTTTTCACACCACTGTATCTGCACAGATCGTAAATGATGCTCTGTGACTTGTTTATAATATATAGTCTGAAGAGAAAGATGCTTGAATTATAGTTTCAATTATTTTTATATTAACAGTGGTAAACATATGTTCTCAATGCATTATTTTATTTTAATTTTTCCTATGCTGTGTGCAACTACATTCTGCAACATATTAAAAATAGACTCTGTCACAGAAGACACAATTCATTTCAGCTTTAGCAGATCACATTGGATCTGCTCTAAGAAAATTATTGTTTTCCCCTCCCACTATTTTACGTATTTGGACAGAACTGCCCCATTTTGCATATTCATTAAGGCAAAAGAACACACAGCAACAACAATTAGTTCTGACCGAGTGATTTGATTGGACAATGGGGATTCCAGGAGTTACTAAAATCCATGATAATCGCGCTCCAATTTCACTGGATATACAGTGATCCCTTGCTACTTCGCGCCTCACTTTTCGCGCCCTCAGTGCATCACGGATTTTTCAAAAATATTCATCAAAAATTCAAAATTGAGAAAAAATGAGCGGGCGCTAGCAGAAGGCAAGGAGACTACATTAGAACATCAAGTATCAACACGGAGAACCCGCACAACTCAAAATCCACCTCTCTGTTCGCTGTTCTCGTGTTGGCTCGGTTCGGGAATCTCGCAAGCTGATTGGCCGAGACGTTTTACCCAGCTTCTCTCCCTGCCGAGCGCCCATACCCAGCGAAGGAAGACCGCATTCATTGTTCTTTATCGCTTGTGTTGCTTAGTCTCGCCGCGTGGAACTTTTCGCTGTTCTCTTGTGCCTTTTTGTGCGAAATAGTCTTCCCGTTGAGCCACTACGCCGCCTCCTGCAGCTTCTCCAGCTCTATCGGAAGCTGCCCTCGACGATCCTGCGCCTCTAGCACCTGACGATGAGGCGTCACCTGAGGAGCAGTAAAGCTCTCATTAACCTGTGCAGTAAATCATCTTCATCTTGAGTTACGAATCTTGTTATAAGAATAAAAGAGTTCTAAAAACATATTTATGTACACTTTATTTACATCTACGTATGTATGTACACTTACACACACACACACACGTATCATATGAGAGAAAGAGTGAGAGAATGAACGTACGTATTATTTATGGGTGATGTCATTAGGGGTGACACTACTTCGTGGTTTTTCACTTTTCGCGGTCGGTTCTGGAACCCATTAACCGCGATAAGTGAGGGATCACTGTATATCACTCCGCTTCATAGGTGTTCATGTAACCATTAATTACAGTAATTTACTATCAACTCTCAGTGAGAACTGCAGTACTGTTTTGGATACCTTAATTTCCACAGTGAGGTGCTGTTTGACAAGAAATTATATGTCCGTGATCCGAAAGTCCCACCCTTTTCTGCCCTTGTATAAATGTCGTTAAGCCATTTTATGTCTGTTTTAAAAAAATAGGCAGTGTTAGAGTTCGATTTATTGTCTCAATTAACAAACCACAATATCTTTGTGGTGATGAACTCTTTTATTTCATCTGAAAATGCCAAGAAAAAGTGAGAGAAGCATGCGATCACTAGCATGCTAACTACCAGCCTCTGGCTAGCTACCGGCATCTTGATCTCGGATCTTCTGCTGTACCAACTCAATGGGTGACTGGTATGTAAACTTACTTTTGCACTTGACAATATTTAATTTGTTTACGTGTGTGAAATGACAGTAGACGTCTTCATGCTGATTGAGATGTTTAGCAACAGTTACTGGCTACATTTAGCCAGTAACCATCAAGAGATGAGAATAAAAGCACTATATAAGTGAATACCATTTACCATTTACCATTTATTTAGAAGGGACTATTTTTTTCTCAGCTGTGCAAAATAACTTGTTGAACAAACACATCATAATATTTTGTCCAGTATTGCTGTCATTTAATAAATTGTGCTTGCCCGAACTGTTGTATAAAAGCAATATTACACTCAAGGTCGTTATGGTACCATGAATATAATAACTACAGGTGTGATATTCTAATGCCCACTCTAAAGGCACTGTCACACCTAGACATTTTAGGCAGCATTTGCAAAACGTATGAAAAATTTAGAGAATACGCTGGCGTACGATGAATCAGTCATGGCTAAGTTTTGTCTAAGTTAACAGCACGCTGAAGCACGCTGGTATATGGCGTAGTTTGCTGAGCTCCTCTGAAAATTTTCAGCATGCAGACAATTTTCCGACATATCCAGAATATGGCTGATACATCCAGCATTCGCGGAGCAAAGGTTGTAGGGAAGTTATGTGTTCGTTTACACACGTTACTTGTCAGCGACTCGTAGTTACTCAGAAGTCGAAATACATCAAGATCAATGCCTAGCGTATCCCAAAATTATTTCTAACATATGAGTAATGCTCTTTGAACTTATGTGTAACTTATTGAAAGGGTTGCTAACTTACAGCTACCCTATAATGGTGTATTTGCAGCGTTGGTTCACAGGAAAAACCGTACAGAGCTCTGCCTGTAGTGCGTGTGCGTGTGCACGCACGCGCGCGGGCACACACACACACACACACACACACACACACACACACACACACACACACACACACACACACACACAGAGAGCTAAACACACATACTTGTTCGTATAACTGGACCTGTCAGGGATGTGTCTGAGCACTTTCAAGCTACAGGATAAATGGTAAATGGCATTCACTTATATAGTGCTTTTATTCTCATCTCTAGATGACCAAAGCGCTTTACAGGTCCTGCTACCCACCCATTCACACACCCATTCACACACACACACACACACACATAAAGATCCAAATCACTGTTTGGCCCTCCCCCCATGTTTTTTACCATGTTGTTCTGATAGATATGCCAAAATGTCAGAACACTGGAGGAGGAGTAAATCAGCTGATTGCCAAAAGCACAGAACTTAGCTGTTTTCCATGATAAATCACACTTTGCTGTTGACTGCACCTCCCGGCAAAAGCACACTCCATGCGTTATCTTGTTCTTTTTTCCACTTTATTGAAAATAAACTTTTTTTTGATCGCCATCAGTTTGCGTGCCTTTGAGCCAGGTTGTGACAACTGTGATCTGACGTTCCTGACGTGTCACATCAGCTGTTTTAGGTGTGACCGACCTGACAGATTTTACAGCTCTGCCAGGTTGGTCATGCCCCCCACCATGGTCTTTGGAGGGGAGAATCATCTCGGTTGAACAGAGATGATCTCTTGCACACCTAGGATTCATGGATCGGGAGGCAGTGGCAGTTTAGCATGACCGTGCAATGCAGAAGTTAGGATAAGCTATGCGTAAGTTAGACTATTGTTGCGCAAAAGTTGTGAATGTCGGCAACATGCTAAGCATTAGTTAGTTTAAGTTATTTATAAGTTATGGAAATATTCTATATAAGTTATTAATATGTTATGTATATGTCCATCTCATTACGGATATGCGATGCATACGGCCAAAAGTGAAAATTTCGACGTATGCCAGCGTTTTAGAACAATTTTTATTTGTTTTTGCAAACACTGCCTAAATCGTCAAGGTGTGACACAGCCATAATGCTCATTGACACCGTACTCCCTCTCATGTAATATTATTTAAGTGTACACTTTGTCATATGACGACAGCCATAATAAATCAGTTTGCTTCATTCTTTGCACTTCTTTTGCACTTTGCACAAGTTTTAGTACTCACAAACCTTTAGTAAATCAGACCCATAGATTCTTCTGGGTGTATTTTTTCCCGTTATATAGTTTCGTTTAGAGTGTGTATGCTTCAAGTTTCTAGACTTGATCACATGGCCACTCACTGTCTACGATGTAGCTGGTAAAGTTTTTGCAGCTCCTCCACTTCCTTCTCCAGAGCGGGGTGCTCATAAAGATCCTCCAACACGTAACGGTACAAAGTCTGGAAAGAAATGTCAGTTTTCATCATATAGAGGAAACTCAGTTTCCACCCTTTTCCAGTTGCACTGCAATGTTTCCTACCTTGATGAAAAGTTTGACGTGTTCATCTTCTCTCAGGAAGTCTTTGCACAGAGACATCCACTGTGACACCAGGTGCAGGAGTTTCCGTTTCCTCTCCAGAGCTTCTGTCCGCTCCTCTTTCCCTCTGTGCCGCTTGGTGCAATAGGTGGCTTTTGGTTAAGGGAAAAACAAACGCAGTCTACAATCCAACATGAAAAAATAGCGAGTGTCTTTTAAATGCAGCCCAAAGTGAATGAAGTGGTAAAGTTATGATTTTTGTATAAACCATCTCATCAGAAGAGGGTTATTATGAGTGGATCTTTGTAATATGACAATAGAAACCACTATGCTTAAGGATATTGTCCCAGTAGAGCTTGACATAAATCACTTGTAGACATGAACACTGGGTAGGTTAGCAGAAAGTCATCCAGAAGTGTATCTGTAAACACATAAGCACACCTTGCTGACATAAATTTTACCGCCATTAAAAAGAAATCATAGAAAACACTTTTAGACGCTACTCATGAAATCCAATGCTGAGCAATTTCTAGACATGGAATGGGCAAAATCGTTCTTTTTAAATCTCAGTCTGATGCACAAAGTTAGAATCATAAGTCTTTATTTTGATATTTTAAAAAGTTGTGACAATAAAATAAAAGTCCAATAAACTGAAGTAAATAATGACAAAGTTTTTCATTATGAATACAGCAAATGATCTTAAAAGGTACAGGCTGAAGCTACAGCTATAGTGGTGTGAAAAAGTGTTTGCCTCCTTCCTGAGTTCTCATTTTTTTGTGTGTTAGTCACACTTAAATGTTTCAGATCTGTCATGGCGCCCGCAGGGCCATCATCTGTCTCAGCTGCGTGCACACCTGTTGCCAATCGCCGACGGGCTTTAAGAGCCAACCCTGCCAGCGACTCAGCACGGAGCCATCTGTCAAACTTTGGAAGGCACATCGCCCGTCCTCAGCCTCGACTTGGCTCTTCGCCTGACCAAGAGCAACACGCCGATGCACGTAAGCGTTTCTTGCACTCACCTTCTCAAGCTCAAACCTTCGGCAGGGCGGTAGGTCCGTTGCGGACTACGCGGTCGATTTCCGGGTAGTAGCCGCTGAGGTCGGGTGGGAGGACGCTTCATTGTGTAGCATATTTATCCGTAGCCTAAGCCCTGGTCTAAGGGATGAACTAGCTACGCGGGATAAGCCAGAATGACTACATGAGCTAATCTCACTCACCATTAGCTTAGATAACAGGCTGAAGGAATGAGCAGCCGAGCGAAGAGCTTCCAGCCGCTCGAGCGTGCAGTTTGTTCATTCCTCACAGTCCCCTCAGTTGGCCCTGCCCTCCTCGGAGGAACTTCCGGGGCAGGAGGATATGGTAATCGGGCGCTCTAAGATTCCACCTGTTGAGAGCCAGCGCCGTAGGGAGCTAGGGCTGTGCTATTATTGTGGTAGCAGTTCACATGAATTGGCAGATTGTACGAGTCAGTTAAAAGAGGAGGTCTGTGGGTCACAGTAGGGGGACTCACGGACATGTCCCAGTCAAAACCCCTCACCTGCTGCCTCGTGCCCATCCGACTCATTTTCAAACATACTGAACACTCCACTCATGCACTGATTGACTCGGGGGCTGAGCAGAGTTTCATGTCAGGAGACCTGGCAACCCGGTTAGGGTTCCCATGTCAAACTCTTCAGCCACCACTCAAGCTCATTGCCCTATCTAAAGCCCCCCCTAACAACCATTTCTCAGCAGACTGCCCCGGTGTTGGTGATTGTTTCTGGGAACCACCGGGAGGATCTACGTTTTCTGGTGCTGCCCTCTTCCACTTCCCCGATCATCCTGGGTTACCCCTGGCTGCGGCTGCATAACCCTTCATTCGACTGGCAGACAGGGAGCATCTTTTCATGGAGTTCGTTCTGCCTCAGCGCGTGCCTGCAGTCCGCGGCATGTGCCCCGTCTGTGTCTGTGGCCCCGCATGTGTCTCCTCCCCTGGATCTGTCCAAGGTGCCAGTTGAGTATCACGACCTGGGGGCAGTCTTCAGTAAGTCGCGGGCGCTGTCCCTTCCCCCCCACCGCCCTTATGACTGCGCTATTAATCTCCGGGCTGGTGCCCCGCTACCGTCGAGCCGTTTGTACAGCCTGTCTGCTCCGGAACGGGAGGCGATGGATACGTATATCAAGGAGTCGCTCAGCTCTGGGATCATCCGCCGTCTTCCTCGGCGGTGGGGGTGGGATTCTTCTTCGTTGGAAAGAAGGACGGCTCCCTGCGACCATGCATTGACTTCAGGGGGCTTAACGACATTACGGTGAAGGACAAGTATACCCTGCCCCTCATGGACACGGCCTTTGATTCTCTCCAGGGGGTCTCGTGGTTAACCAAATTGGATCTCCGCAACGCGTACCATCTCGTGCGGATCAAGGAGGGAGAGGAGTGGAAGACGGGTTTCCGGACCCCAAGCAGCCACTTCGAATACCTGGTGATGCCATTTGGGCTGGCCAACGCTCTGGCCGTCTTCCAGCGCCTAATCAACGACGTCCTCCATGATTTCCTGGGCGCTTTCGTCTTTGTATACCTGGACGACATTCTCATCTTCTCCCGATCGCTTGAGGAGCACCGGGTGCACGTGAGGTGGGTCCTCTAGCGGCTCCTGGAGAACCAACTGTTCATGAAAGCTGAGAAGTGTGAGTTCCACGCTGGGAGGACGTCCTTCCTCGGTTTTGTGATCTCGCACAACCAGGTTCTCCCCGATCCGGCCAAGGTCAAGGCAGTGGTGGATTGCCCCACCCACCCTCGTCCAGGAAGCAACTGCAGCACTTCTTGGGGTTTGCCAATTTTTACCGCCGCTTCGTGCCTAAGTACAGCATGGTGGCTTGCCCACTGACCTATCTCACGTCCCCGAAGGTCCCCTTCCACTGGACGGAGGAGGCTGCAGCGGCGTTTGACGCTCTCAAGAGGGAGTTTTCGTCGTCCCGCGTCCTGACGCAGGTGGATCCAGCTCTCCAGTACCTGGTTGAGGTGGACGCATCGGACTCCGGGGTGGGGGCAGTACTCTCTCAGCGCTCCCCAACAGACGGGGTGATCTGCTCCTGCGCCTTCTTCTCGCACTGCCTGTCTCCAGCGGAGAGGAATTACAGCATCAGCGATAGGGAGCTGTTGGCGGTGAAGCTCGCATTGGAGGAGTGGCGTCACTGGCTGGAGGGTGCTGCCCAGCCTTTTGTGGTTTGGACCAACCATAACAACCTGGAATACCTGAGGACAGCTAAATGGTTGAACTCTCGCTAGGCCCGCTGGTCTCTCTTCTTTGGTCGGTTCGACTTTACTATCACCTACCGCCCCGGAGAAAAGAACACTAAGCCGGACGCCCTCTCCAGGCAGTTCTCGGCGGAGGCATCCGAGGACCAAGAACAGACGATCCCCCCCCCCCCATCCTGCTTCATGGGCGCCCTCTTGTGGGACATCCGGGAGAAAGTTGTGAAGGCGCAGTAGGCTGAGCCCGATCCAGGAGGCGGCCCCCCGGTGCGGTTGTTCGTTCCCACGTTGGTCCGGGGTGAGGTCATTCAATGGGCTCATGCCTCGAAGTTGGCATGCCACCCTGGGGTGTCTCGCACAATTGTGCTCCTCCAGAGGGCGTTTTGGTGGCCGGGGCTGCAGAAGGACGTCAATATCTACATCCGGGCCTGCGCTCAGAGTGCCACCGGGAAGTCTTCCTCCTCTCTTCCGGCCGGACTGCTCCACCCCCTGCCGGTTCCTAGTCGCCCCTGGTCGCACATTGCTCTGGATTTCGTGACAGGCCTCCCACCATCAAATCATTTTACAATGATTCTGACCATTGTCGACCGCTTCTCCAAGGTGGCCCACTTTGTTCCCCTCCGGGGGTTGCCGACGGCGCGGGAGACAGCGGACCTGCTGGTTCAGCACGTCGTTCGCCTCCATGGGATCCCCACGGACGTCATCTCGGATCGGGGGCCCCAGTTTGTCTCACAGGTTTGGAGGGCGTTCTGTCAGGCGTTAGGATCAACAGTGAGCCTGTCATCTGGTTACCACCCTCAGAGCAATGGGCAGTGTGAACGAGTGAATCAGGAACTGGAGGCCACCCTACACTGCATCAATGCCTCCAGCCCTGCTTCATGGAGCAGCCACCTGCCATGGATTGAGTATGCCCACAATTCCACGGTTTTGCCAGCGATTGGGATGTTCCCCTTCAGGGCATCTTTGGGGTATGACCCTCCCCTGTTTCCAGAGGAGGAGAAGGAGGTGGCGGTGCCTTCTGTCCACGCCCATGTCAGGCGCTGTGGCCGGCTCTGGACCACCACCCACAGAGTCCTCCTCCGGACCACGGAGTGCAACATCAGGACGGCCAGTCGCAGCAGGAGACCGGCCCCCGAGTACAAGGTGGGCCAACAGGTATGGCTATCAACTCACAATATCAATCTGAAGGCGGAGAAACGCAAGCTGACCAAGCGTTTCATCGGGCCTTATCCTATTGTTCGTGTGATCAACCCTGTGGCTGTCCGCATAGCCCTCCCCCCCCCTCCACATCTGTCCCACCTTTCATGTTTCACAGGTCAAGCCCGTCGTTGCCAGTCCCCTCTGCCCGACCCCCATGGCGCCTCCCCCCCCCCACGGGGATGATCGATGGCTACCCGGCGTGAGGAGTCACTATCATCTTGGATGTCCGTCGGCGGGGCTGTGGTCTACAGTACCTGGTGGACTGGGAGGGATTCGGTCCTGAGCACAGATCCTGGGTACGACCGTCTCTGGTCCTCGATAAACAACTCATCCGCGACTTTCACCGGACGCACCCAGGTAAGATAGGACAGGTGCCAGGAGGCACCTCTAGAGGGGGGAGTACTGTCATGGCGCCCACAGGGCCATCATCTGTCTCAGCTGCGTGCCAATCGCCGACGGGCTTTAAGACCCAACCCTGCCAGTGACTCAGCACGGAGCCGTCTGTCAAATTTAGGAAGGCACGTCGCCCGTCCTCAGCCTCGACTTGGCTCTACGCCTGACCAAGAGCAACACGCTGACGCACGTAAGTGTTTCTTGCACTCACCTTGTCAAGCTCCTTTCCCCTGTGCACAGGTGGACCCCCCAGGCGGCGGATCCTCTCTCCCCGGAGGTGGCGCAGCACCTCCCCGGCATCAGAGTAACTTCCCCGCTTCCCGGCACAGAGCAGGACGCTCTCCCTCTGGCAGCCACCCGCAAGGCAAGCTGAAGCTTAGCATCGCCATCTGCAAAGTAAGTGGCAGACTTTATTACACTCCCCGCACTGGTGCAGCGCTAACATCTCTGCTTTGTCTCCTTAGGGTTGCCAGGCAGAACGGAGACCTGCTCAGCTCCAGCACGAGACCAGCACTACACACCTCACTGAACATACACGCACTCACACACAATACACTGAGTGAAAATAAAAGGATAATTGTATCTCCTCGAGTTTGTCTTCTGTCCCCTGGGTCCAGAAATTATGTCAAGATCATCAAATTTAAATATTAGACAAAGATAACACAAGTAATCACAGAATGCAGTTTTTAAATGAAGGTATTCATTATTACGGGTTAAAAAAAAATCCAAACCTACAGTGGGGCAAAAAAGTATTTAGTCAGCCACCAATTGTGCAAGTTCTCCCACTTAAAAAGGTGAGAGAGGTCTCCAATTTTCATCATAGGTGTACCTCAACTATGAGAGACAAAATGAGAAAAAAAAATCCGGAAAGTCACATTGAAAGATTTTTAATGAATTAATTGGTAAATTCCTCAGTAAAATAAGTATTTGGTCACCTACAAACAAGCAAGATTTCTGGCTCTCACAGACCTGTGACTTCTTCTTTAAGAGGCTTCTCTGTCCTCCACTCTTTACCTGTATTAATGGCACCTGTTTGAACTCATTATCAGTACAAAAGACACCTGTCCACAACCTCAAACAGTCAGACTCCAAACTCCACTATGGCCAAGACCAAAGAGCTGTCAAAGGACACCAGAAACAAAATTGTAGACCTGCACCAGGCTGGGAAGACTGAATCTGCAATAGATAAGCAGCTTGGTGTGAAGAAATCAACTGTGGGAGCAATTATTAGAAAATGGAAGACATACTGTACAAGACCACTGATAATCTTCCTCGATCTGGGGCTCCATGCAAGATCTCACCCTGTGGGGTCAAAATGATCACGAGAACGGTGAGCAAAAATCCCAGAACTACACGGTGGGACCTAGTGAATGACCTGCAGAAAGCTGGGACCAAAGTAACAAAGGCTACCATCAGTAACACACTACGCCGCCAGGGACTCAAATCCTGCAGTCCCAGACGTGTCCCCCTGCTTAAGCCAGTACATGTCCAGACCCGTCTGAAGTTTGCTAGAGAGCATTTGGATGATCCAGAAGAGGACTGGGAGAATGTCATATGGTCAGATGAAACCAAAATAGAACTTTATTGTAAAAACTCAATTTGCCGTGTTTGGAGGAGAAAGAACACCATACCTACTGTGAAGCATGGGGGTGGAAAGATCATGCTTTGGGGCTGTTTTTCTGCAAAGGGACCAGGATGACTGATCCGTGTAAAGGAAAGAATGAATGGGGCCATGTATCGTGAGATTTTGAGTGAAAACCTCCTTCCATCAGCAAGGGCATTGAAGATGAAGCATGGCTGGGTCTTTCAGCATGACAATGATCCCAAACACACCACCCGGGCAATGAAGGAGTGGCTTCGTAAGAAGCATTTCAAGGTCCTGGAGTGGCCTAGCCAGTCTCCAGATCTCAACCCCATAGAAAATCTTTGGAGGGAGTTGAAAGTCCGTGTTGCCCAGCGACAGCCCCAAAACATCACTGCTCTAGAGGAGATCTGCATGGAGGAATGGGCCAAAATACCAGCATCAGTGTGTGAAAACCCTGTGAAGACTTACAGAAAACGTTTGACCTCTGTCATTGCCAACAAAGGGTATATAACAAAGTATTGAGATGAACTTTTGTTATTGACCAAATACTTATTTTCCACCATAATTTGCAAATAAATTCTTTAAAAATCAGGCAATATGATTTTCTGGATTTTTTTTCTCATTTTGTCTCTCATAGTTGAGGTATACCTATGATGAAAATTGGAGACCTCTCTCATCTTTTAAGTGGGAGAACATGCACAATTGGTGGCTGACTAAATACTTCTTTACCCCACTGTACATGGCCGTGTGAAAAAGTGATTGCCCCCCATTAAAACATAAATTAACTGTGGTTTATCACATCTTTGGAAAGAGTTCAATTTCTCTAGCCACACCCAGGCCTGATTACTGCCACACCTGCTCTCAATCAAGAAATCACTGAAATAGGACCTGCCTGACAAAGTGAAGTAGACCAAAAGATCCTCAAAAGCTAGACATCATGCTGCGATCCAAAGAAATTCGGGAACAAATGAGAAACAAAGTCATTGAGATCTATCAGTCTGGAAAAGGTTATAAAGCCATTTCTAAAGCTTTGGGACTCCAGCAAACCACAGTAAGAGCCATTATCCACAAATGGAGAAAACATGGAACAGTGAACTTTCCCAGGAGTGGCCAGCCAACCAAAATTACCCCAAGAGCGCAGCGACAACTCATCCAAGAGGTCACAAAAGACCCCACAACAACAGCCAAAGAACTCTAGACCTCACTTGCCTCAGTTAAGGTCAGTGTCTATGACTCCACCATAAGAAAGAGACTGGACAAAAATGGCCTGCATGGCAGAGTTCCAAGACAAAAACCACTGTTGAGCAAAAAAATCATAAAGGCTGGTCTCAGTTTTGCCAGAAAACATCTTGATGATCCCCAAGACTTTTGGAAAAATACTCTGTGGACTGATGAGACAAAAGTTGAACTTTTTGGAAGGTGTGAAAAGATACTAATAGTACACCTTCCATCAAACTGGTTTTGACAGGTTTATGACCCCTTAGCCCCACCCAAACCCGGCTTATGCCCACCCCTTTCCCCGCCCACACCCCATCCCCTTTGTCCTGACCTTAACCTCCCATTTGATCCGTAATTATCCTTTGATCAGCAATATCCTTTATGACCCGTAATTATACTTTGATCAGCGACATCCTTTATGACCCGTAATTATCCTTTGATCAGCGACAACCTTTGTGACCCGTAATTATCCTTTGATCCATGATGATCTTTGACCCTTGCCCTGAGGCCTGAGCGTGGGAATGGAATGTTAACATACAGGAAAAGCTGGGGACAGCGCGTGTTGTCTTGTTTTTACTTTTTTTGATGGACCTTGAGTCTGGAATAAAGTCTTTGATTGATTGATTGATTGATTGATTGTAGTTGCAGAGCTTGATATACTGTACATATGGCTGAAGTAACACTGCACAGAAAAAAAATAATGCACAATTGCAGAACTAAACATTAAACAATAAACTTTAAATTTTAACAAAATAAAATGTTAAACGGCAATAGTGCTTTTTCTCATGAACAAGAAGAAGACTTTACAGATAGTACTATTCACACACGCACACACACACTTCCCCCACTCCTCCTCGCCCATCCCACCCCTCTGTTCCCACGTGTGTAATGATTGTGTTTTTATGCATTATCATTATGAATTTCATTTTATTTATTTATCTATTTAAAGTGATTCTTGTACTGATGCAACATGTTCAAATAAATCATTCAAACTGATGGATGATATTTGAGGTTTATACTGTAAACTTTCTGATCCGGCCTCAGCCAATGAGGGAGGGTTTGACAGGCTGTCCAATGATGACCTAGAGGCATACCCCTGTGGTTGACCAATGAAACTACACTGCAGCGTGTATGAAAATTGAATCATTAAATAAAATCAGAAAATTAAACAATGAAAAAGAGAAAAAACTCACCACAACTGCGGGTTAGCAAGACACCTGCCTCCAGCTTTTGGTCCAGATGGGTCAAGGATTAATTGGGAAAAAAGAGGATTGTCTGAGCTGCATCCAGACCCCTGTGGGCGACAGCACCTCCCACAACTAACCCCGCCCAATGATTTTAAAAGAAGACCGCCCAACCACCCATTTTTACCCGAGCCAAAAATCAGAGACAGACCCCACGGCCCTTCTTTACACCTACACTGCCCTGTCGGACCCATAACTGCACGCACACACATCCAGGGGGTTTCTTTCCTGGCTATTTTTGAAAACAGTCTGATGATGCTTCAGTTCACAAAACTGATAAAAGGAAAGCTATAAAATTTTGTAATGTTAAGTCACCCTATAAAATCAGACTAATGTTTAAATTTAGTAATGTCAAGTCACTTGGCTCTCAGCAACACCAGCTCGCAGGAAGGAAAAAAAACGCCAAAGATGTACAAAAAGCTTTAACACGCTCTCCCATGAACAGTTAAGTGAACTAGCAATTTAAGACATGCGACGTTTACACATTTAGGCATATTAATGAGTCAGATTAAAGGTGTGTTCACACCAAACGCGAACGGGCGGCGCAAATCCATACAAAGTGAATGGGAAGATGTGTGAATTTGCATAGTCGTGCGTTCGCGTCCACTAGCAGCTAGCTGTTAGCTTTGAGATTCTGCTGTCACTGGAGTAAAATTATCACCATTGCAGAGTAAACTAGTTAGACAATGAAACTCACTCACTGGGAGACAGGAGGACTGGGAACTCTTCAGCTGAATCGGGATTTTGGAGTTATTTACCCACGGTTTCCGGCCATGGATATCCTAGCAAGCTGGCAATGTAAACACCCATCATCTGTGAAGTTTTGGAGGCTTGAGACGACATTTTCAGGTGAGCCCCCGGTCGGATAATGTAAACCTAAGCATGATGTTATTTTGGGAATTTCCACAGCAGGTTGTGTGATGTTGTTCATGGGACGTATTATTGTGCGACATGGGTGGTGGCTCCACCTTTCCAGTTCTGCTACCACCCGGGGTATAAGAGGGCTGTGAGGAAGAGGGGCAGTCTCTTGGCCTCCTCTCAGCCTGACGGCAGTGCCTTGTATTATACAAGTGAGTCTACAATAAAGTCGTGTTCAGTTTAACACAGTCTTGTCCTTGGCTCCCGCTTTACCGACATAACATTTGGCAACAAGAATAAAAAGTATGGACACGGGAGTTGTTTCAATTCGGCCATTTCTGGAGTTTCCCGGTGAGCCGCCCGTCCCTTGGGAGAGGTGGTTCGCCGCTTTCCTAAGTTATGTAGTGGCATTGGACCTTGGAAGACTGGAGAAGTTGCGAGCATGAGCACTGTTGGTTCACAACTTGAGAATGGAAGGACAACGTATCCTTAGTCCCTTAGGCAAAGTTGATAGTTTTGAAGAAGTGGTTGAGCTGATGGCGCGACATTTTCATGCCCCGGAAAACATCATTGTTTGGAGGATCCAGTTTTGACAGCACCACCAGCAGGCTGGCGAGTCAGTGCAGCAGTATGTAGATGACTTACGTCAGCTGGCCAAGGACTGCCAGTTTGGAGCGCTGATGGAGGAGATGGTCTGTGACCAGTTGGCGGAGCATACTGTTCACCCGGCGACAAGGTTGAAGCTTATCACACACTCGGGTGAGCTGATGTTAGCCATGTCCGTTGAGTAAGTTCAACAGTTCGAGGCGGCAGACAAGCTATCATGGGAGCTTGGTGAGAGAGCGACACATCGCCATTTTGAACCACAGTCGACGGTGCAAGCAGTGGATCTGGACAACAACGATGGCGTGAAAGATGAAGAATGCACTAATGCTGTAAAGATAAGGTCCACCCTAGGATCGCCAGGTGTTTGGGTTGTGGGTCCCATGGTTGTTTGCAGTGTATCCCCAAGTGACAACGGCTGTTCGTTCTGTATGGTGGAGCTGGACGGAGTGACAGTGCCGTTGCTGGTTGACATGGGAGCGATGAGATCGGTGTTGGATTGGGAAACCATGTGGAGTTCCTTCTCACAGTCTCGGGTTGGAGAAGAGCGGTCAGGCTGTGGTCTGTGGGACTGGCCGGTTCCACCAACGATGGATGGAGCTGTGTAGGACGAACCTTTGCCTAGTAATCTGGATTATGTGCAGGACCAATTCCATTCAGGACCATCGTGGAAGGGTCCTGGTGACAGCGCCCAAGTAACCCTAGTTGAGGGAACTGGGCGGTGCGGTGGAACGCCCGTGACAGTGGGTGGCACCAAGTGGAGGGCCCATTCTGTTCCCGGATTTCAGCTGGAAGGGACTGGAGAGCAGGGGGTCACAACGGTGATGCCGGTGGTGAAAGTGAAAGTGAGCCGGGCAGGACTGGCTGGCACGGTAAAACGACGTGCCACACAAGGACAGTAGAAGCTGAGTCGGGCTCCTCTGGGGTCGCTGATGTGGTCCGACCCAGAGAGGAGGCCCGGTCGAGAGGAGTTCGAGGCAAATGACGAGACGACCAGGGGCGGCTGCAGGTGGTGGCTGTTCGGGAGGATGGCTACCTTCAGCTATCTGGTGGCTTATGGCGGCATCTCAACGAGCTGTGGCGTGCAAAGCAGGGGAAGGAGGTGTTTGGGCTGCGGTGCGAGCCATCCCTGGGCATGAAGAGAAGAAGGTGCACTGGAGGGGAACCGTCTGATGGTTTTCCGGGGGGGTGGTTCCTCTACTGGGGCAGACTGATGTTTGGGGTGATGTGTTTCTTGCACAGTGTTGGTATGAGTAATAATTAAGTTGTTTATTGGGTTTATTAATGGGGGAATAACCTGTTTGTATATATGTTCGTTCTTATAATGGGATTGTTTTGTTATTTATGTAGGAACACGGCAGTTTTAGTTTAATGGACTGTTTTTAGTTGAGACGGCAGAATAATCCGTCTAGCCATGTGGGGGTGGAACAGTAGTCCACCTGTTCTCCCCTAGCCTTAGTTATTTTGTGTGACTGTTATAGGCCCTGATATATTTCTGTTTAATTTTAGTGCATGATTCAGATTCTAAATTGGGGAGGGTCTTGACTGTATGTGTGTTTTGGACCATTTTGAAGGGGGGGGGAAACGTGGTGTTGCTCATGGGATGTATTATTGTGTGACACAGGTGGTGGCTCCACCTTTCCAGTTCCGCCGCCACCCGGGGTATAAGAGGGCTGTGAGGAAGAGGGGCGGTCTCTTTGAACACCTCTCAGCCTGACAGCAGCTCCTTGTATTATACAAGTGAGTCTACAATAAAGTCGTGTTCAGTTCAACAGTCTTGTCCTTGGCTCCCGTTTTACTGACATAACAGGTTGAACACAGCTGCAGAAGTTTTAAAGACAACTTCGCCTGTCTGCATCTCACTATTCATGTCTGTTGGCGTGTTTACATTGATTTATAATGTAATCGTGCCGCGCAAAAAATTCGCCTGTTCACGTTTGGTGTGAACGCACCTTAACTTTTTGTTCTTCATTAAAATGACTTTGTATAAATATACCAACTCATTAAAACACACAAAAAAAAACAAACAAAGTGCAAGCACTTATTTCCATCGTGATCCAAGAAAAAGGTAAATAAAAACACATTTAACAAGGGTATAATATTCAATACATTAACAAAAGATCATTAAAAATTAAAAACACATAAAAGGATTGGACTCTCGATCATTAAAACTTTGAATAAGTACTTTTTGAGTAAAATTTTGAATGGAGACTTGTTGTTGTGTCACTTTCGATATGGCTAGGCAGTTGATTCCAATGTAATGTAGTAGAATAACCAAAAAGATTTACCATGACGCTTGACTTGAGGTACACAGAGAGATGTGGTACTGGATCTTGTGTGTTGATTTCTTGCAACTCACAAATGGTTACCAAAAAAGATAATTTGGAGCAGTGCCATTAACACACGTTATAGATTAGACTGAGTTTTTAGTTGGTTGACGCATGATTTGTAATTTAGTTAGACATCGTCAAAATGATTTGTAATCTTGATTACACAGAGTAATGTTAAAAGCATTCACTTTTCCACAATTTTCTAATTTATGCAGCAGTAGAGCAGTAATGATGTTTGTACTGAGATGTTTGTCGTTTGTACAAAGTTGTTGTCTTACATTTCTCATTCGGTGAAATTTAAAAACCAGGCTTTTCCCAACATCTACACACAGAGTGAAATTTATTGCAATTCATGAAATAATTTACTGTTACTATGATAAAAAGGTGGTGTGAAAAAGTAAACTAAACAAGTAAGATTCTGGTGGACCTGTGGTTTTTTTTTTTTCTTCATGTTAGTCAAGTTGAAGCAACTTTGGTTGAATACAACATGTAGGAGAATTAAATAAATACTTATATGAAACAATTCTGTAAGCATCCAAACAAATACGAAAAAAAACTGAAGCGTGTCAATAGGGGATAAGGGATAAAGATAAGGGATCAGGACTTGCACTTACAAAGCGTTTTTCTAGTCGCAAAGACCACTCAGAATAGAGAAACGGAATAGAATTGAAATGACATAATTGTGTGTAACAGTACAGCGTATAAAATATTTGTGGTAAATTTATATAATATCAGCACATGTATTTTCTGTCACCATGGGTTGAGATGCCGTCTCGGCACTGAGCCCATGTTTTCCCTCATCCCTGCCTCCCATTGAGCAGCGTCTCAGCTGGCCCCCAGCTGGCAGCATTATGGACGGCTGGGGCCAATTAGTCTTCATCAGCTGGGGCGCTGCCAATGAGGATAAATAGGAGCAGCCTCGATGACTCGGGGCTGCGACATAAGCACTGCTAGGCTGAAGCCCCTTCGTCTGGTGTCAGCCTCAACTCCCCTTGCAGCATTCCTGTGTTTGTATCCCGCTGTGAGGATGTACGTCTTGCTACCCCCACGTCCGGTACGAGCTGCTTACCTCTGCGCTGTGCAACCTGTGAGTGTACCTCTGCATGAGTATCTGTGCTCTCCTCATCCCTTATCCCTTACCCAAAATAAACCATCTCGACTCACTGGCTTGTCCCTGGCTCTGATTGCCCGGCTCCCTAGAGCCGGATATGACATTTTCTGTGTGGAGTTTGCATGTTCTCCCGTGTCCCGTGGGTTTACGCCAGGATTTCTCTGGTTTCCCCCCACATGCCAAAAACATGCAAGTTAAGTTAACTGGCATCAAACTGGGGATTCTAAATTGTCCTTAGGTATGAATGTGAGAGTGAATGGTTGTCTGTCTCTCTGTGTTGGCCCTGCGATGGCCTGGTGATCTGTTCAGGATGTACCCTGCCTTTTGTCCAAAGATGCTGGGATAGGCTCCAGCCTCCCCATGACCCAAAAAGGATTAAGCGGAAGAAGATAGATGGATGGATGGATGGACATGTATTTTCTATCACTTCCGATTAACAAAAAAAAGGTTGCAGGCATGAAAACAAATTGTAAAATACTAACTGTAGCACTATGTTAGACTAAAATGATGCTTTATAAGTCGAGTACATCGTCCCAGGTATGCACAAGCACTTGATGAAAACCATGAGCGTTTGGCAGTTACAAAACTTATATCAGGTATTTAATATATTGTACCGTCCCCCAGACACGTTGTAAAAAAAAAAAAACACAAAGAGGTTGCCAATTTAAGACCTTTATTCTTAACAGGATGGCTCGCTGTAGGCCGTGACCACGACAAAAAACAAAAAAAGCAACAAGAAAAACTTCTGTATCTCTCTCTCCCAACTCTCCTTACACATCCATGCTCCTCCTCCTCCTCATGCTGTTCCCCTTCCACACAGCCCTACCCCCACGACCTCCTCCAGGACAGACAGAGAACCCAAACGTTACAATATGTGTAAATAATGTTTAGTACAACTGCACTGACATGTTACAAAAAATGAAGTTAAAAATTTTTTCTTCAAACATGCAAATGTACTTCAGACATGTATTTACAGCTCAAACACAAGTCAGTAAAAATGGTCTTATGCAAGGGAGTATACATATAACGAAAGTAGTTTCTACTGCCTCCAATCAACAAACTTTCAGTTTTGGTGTGTGCAAATCACTTTAGCCTAAAAAATGTGACGTGTTTTGTGTAACATAGCTGACTATACAAACTAAACAAAATGTTTTTTTTGTAATTCTTGCAAATATTTGTTTCAAATGTTTCTTTTTGAGAAAACTAGTGAAGGTTTTAACCACACTGATCATGTTGAACCAAGTTTGCATGAAAATAACAAAGCAGGTGAGTGAAATAAATACATGAAATTTGTACATTTCAGTTTGAGGAACACGTAACCATTTAAAATAGTTTTTGTCAACAGAAGAGCATAATTGTATATGACACGACATGGACAAAGTTATGCTAGATTCCACAAACATGAACGCCGATGTATGTTGTACAAAACAAATTTTTACAGTATTGGAGTTTTTTGTCTAACTTTTGCTGTAATTGTAAGAACAAAATAAATCTCTTCCATTTACTCAAATATGGAATACTTCTTTTTTCAAGCAAATTATTCAAAAAATGGATAAATAGTCGAGAGTTTTGTTGTTCATTAGGCTTTGTCTTTTATTTTGCAGCAAAAAATGCGTGTTGAAAAAGGTGTTGAAGTGAACATGTGGAATTTCAGCAAATGCCTTGTGACTCAGGTTTTCATTGTTGATGATATTGATTCAGAAATTTAAAACCGGTTACAAGATGTTTGAAAAGCAAATCAGAGTCAAGTCTGCCTAGAGGAAAAGAAAAATCTCTTGTCTACAATGAATCTGTTATCCAAAATCGGGATAGTGAAATATTTTAGTGTTACTACGACAAAAAAAAAAAGTTGTGTGGAAAAAGAATAAACTAAATCAAAAGTTGCTCATCATCATCATCATAGCAGTCTGTCGGGGGCGACAATGCTAATCAAGTGAGATTCTAGGGTACTTATGTCTTTTCACATTACACATTATTCAGGTTTAAGTAATTTTGTTTAATATAGCTTCATTTGATTCAGGTTTATCTTCATGTAGCATTTAAAACAGAGTTTTTGTCAACAGAAAAGCAAAAAATGTGTATGACACAACATGGGCGGCGTTATGCTAAATTCATCAAACATCACCACCATGTATGTTGAGTAGCAAAAAAATACCAGAGGGTGTTTAGTTTGTACAAAAACAGCTAAAAAAAAAAACCCTGCAACCACAATAAAAATAGGGTAATGTCAAGCATTTACAAACTTGTATCAGGTGTTTAATAAACAAATGTTTCGTACAAGTGGAGTAAGTTGTTACAAAAAAATAAGGGAGTTAAAAATTCTTTCTTCAAACATGTGAATGTACTTCACACATGTACTTGTGTGATTTTAAAAAAAGAGGTCTCTAAAATGGTGCTATGCAAAGAAACAAGTCTACAACTGATGGAGCTGCTACTGCCTTTCAATGATAAATGTTTAAGGGAAGGTAATGCAAATTAGTTTATCCTTAAATGCTTCTGTAATGTTTTTTGTAATTCTTCCAAACAGATATTTGTTTCAGTGTTTCTTTTTTGAAACTAGTGAATGTTTTTTAACCACATTAATCATAGTGAAGCAACTTTATGTGAATATACTACTTTCAAAATCAGAGTTTGTGTCAATACTGTGCAACATGTAATTTGCTATTACGAAAGATAAAAACTATTCTTATGCAAAGAAGTAGGTACACTGTTATTACAAATTAATTGTTTCAGAATGTAGTAACCCTAATGCTGGTGATGCAGTATGGTGCAAAGTGTTTAACGCCTTCAAGAACCAGCCAAAGACCCGAGGTAATTCTTTTAAAAAGTCGATAGTAACTGGGACATGATGCTGCAGGTTAGCTTTAGTTCTTTATCAGTGCTTTTAACTGCAGAGTTGTGCTGATTCTTAGGTGTAATGACACAGATGTCTCTGTGTGCTGAATCTGGTAGACATAGCCTGCTAAACTTTTCTCCCAAAAAGCAGGAAGGAATCAACACTGACTGGCAGAGTGATCAAATTAAAATGGTAGATGTGATTTCAGAAGATGTATTTTAGAAAAGGAATATTTTATCAACACTTGCTTACAAAATACCAGTTGGCTAGTCAGTATTTTTTGCTAGAGAAATAAAAAAAAGCCATTATACCTAAAAAGGAAACTTGACCTTTCTAGCTACCATCAAGTAATGCAGACAAAAGTTATCAGCTTATTTTTTAAAACAAACATTTTTTTTTTAAAAATTGGCATGGTAAATACACTTGTAAATTATAAATCTATGTTTTGTGTGAGTACAAAAAATGCAGTTTTTTTAAAACAACTAAATACTTGAGAAAAGTATTCTTTTAAATTTTGTGTGCTTAATGCATTTTTACTGAACTTACACTTGTAAAGTTTTGAAAAATAGTAAATCTTTGTTAGCGGTGTGATTAATGTCACTGGTATGGCTGTGTTGTGAGACATGTATATGTTGGATACTGCATATGTGATTTAACCTCATGATGAAGGAGAGCCAGCCCCCTGCGGTGCGGAGCCACAGAGCCTGGACCCCCTGCGGAGGACAGGGGACAGAAGACTTCCTGACCACTGAGGCTCGAGAGGAGAGAAGGGGGAGTTATGTAAATAAAAGGCTAATGAATGTGAATAAAGAGATTTTGATATAGATGTGTGATTTCCCCCGCGAGGGAAATGGTTTGATGTGAGAATGTTTAAATGAGAGAACTTTGGTGTGTTCATCCTCTTTGTTCGCTGCTCAGGAATGAGAGCAGACAGTGGAATGGTTACTTGAAATAAACTGAAATTAAAGGCAATTCGGTTTCGTTATTCAAGTCTCCCCACATTGGTGACTGACGACGTTGAGAATGAACGAAGAAATTCTCAGGGTCCCGGACTCACAGTGCTCAGAGCTGGCGAGCGCAGTGGCCGTTAAGCTGCCTGATTTCTGGCAGGATAACCCACGGTCGTGGTTTCTGCAAGCAGAGTCGCAGTTCGCGCTCGCAGGAGTAACGGTGGATGACACTAAGTTCCACCATGTCATCGCTAAACTGGACAACGGCACAGCTCGGTGCGTGCAGAGCTTGGTGGAGCAGCCACCCGCGACCGACAGGTACGGCAAGCTGAAATCCACCCTCATCAAGTTTTTCACCCCCTCGGCTGAAGTGAGGGCGAGGAGGATCCTGTCTTTGCTAGACCAAGGTGGACACAGGCCGAGCGCCCTGATGGAGGAGATGGTACAGCTGAGAGGGTTGGAGAACGATGATTTCATTTTTCAGTTCATCTTCCTCTCCAACCTCCCGGCGCATGCGAGAAGCACGCTGGCCGGCAAAAAGTGTCACACCCTGGAGGAGTTCCGGGAGCTGGCCCAGGAGGCAGATGGGATCCTGGACGCCTGCGGCGGGCAAGCAACCACAGCGGCGACCCGAGACAGCGGGGAGCCAGAGGCGGCAGAACCAGACTGGCCGACGACGGCGGCAGCACGGCCGCGACGAGGTGGAGCCAATAGCCCGGCGGCAGAGGCGCGGACACGACACAGCGGAGGAGAAGATCTCTGCTTTTACCATCGGAGGTTCGCAGAGAAGGCACGCAGGTGTGTGCCGCCCTGCATCTTCAGGAGTTCGGGAAACGGCAAGACCGGGGGTCGCTAGCAGCTTCGACCCTCGGAGAACGCAGCAAGCTGCTCTACATCACGGATGCGCGCTCCGGACGAGAGTTCCTCATCGACACCGGAGCACAAGTGAGCTTCATCACCCCAACATACGCAGACCGGGTGGCTGGACCCCACGGTAGCAGAGCTACAGCGGCAAATGGCTCGAACATCAACACCTACGGGAGAAGGACCTTGCCTTTGTGCTTACATGGCCGCACATATGAATGGACTTTTGTAATAGCGGCGGTGAGTTTCAACATGTTGGGCGTGGATTTTTTGTGTTCACACAATCTGTTAGTTGATCTTGCTAATAGACGGCTGGTAAATGCACTCTCTTTTTACTCTCTCCCCTGTTCAGCTCGAGTGTCCCCGCCACCAGTACAGACCCACGTCGCTACAGCAGGTGGTAAGTTTCACACACTCCTCACCCAATTTCCAGCGCTCACTGTGCCCACTTTTTCAGCGACGGTCGCGAAGCACGGGGTGAAACACTTTATCCCCACGTCTGGTCCTCCCGTGTTTGCAAAAGCTCGGCGCTTGGATGCAGTTAAGCTCGCCATTGCGCGTGAGGAGTTCGCCAGCCTGGAGAGGCTGGGCATCGTCCGTAGGTCGAAGAGCCCGTGGGCTTCGCCGCTGCACATGGTACCGAAAGCCGATGGCTCCTGGAGACCGTGCGGGGATTACCGCAGGCTAAACAACGCTACGGCGCACGATCGTTATCCCATCCCGCACATTCAGGATTTTTCGGTGCACCTGGCGGGGGCGCGCATTTTTTCAAAGATTGATCTAGTTCGCGGCTATCACCAAGTCCCGGTCCAACCGGAGGACATTCCTAAAACAGCGGTAATAACCCCGTTCGGACTTTTCGAATTTTTACGCATGCCGTTTGGTCTCAAAGGGGCAGCGCAAACATTTCAGCGGATGATGGATGCCGTGTTACGCGATCTCCCTTTCGTGTTTGTGTACCTCGACGACATTTTGGTCGCGAGTACTTCAGAGGACGAACACGAAACGCACCTCACAGCAGTTTTTAGGAGGCTAGGAGAGCACGGCTTAATAGTTAACCCAGCCAAGTGCCAGTTCGGCGTCGAGCGGATCGATTTTTTGGGTCACCGCGTCTCCCCGGAGGGAGCGGTTCCGTTACCAGAGAAAGTACGCGCGGTAGCGGATTTTCCCCGTCCACAAACGGTCAAATCACTACAGGAATTCTTGGGGATGGTGAATTTTTATAACCGATTCCTGCCCCACGCAGCTCAAATCATGCAACCGTTATATGCCGCGCTCAAAAAACAAAAACCGACCCAGGCGGTCGAATGGTCCCCGGAGCGGGAGCGCGCGTTCACAGAGGTTAAAAAAGCCTTGGCTGACGCTGCGCTCCTGGCCCACCCGGACCCTGCAGCACGTATCGCGCTGACGACAGACGCTTCAGATTTAGCCATAGGGGCCGTTATTGAGCAACAGGTAGCCGGAGTTTGGCAGCCTTTGGCTTTCTTTAGCAAATCTTTAAGCGCGGCTGAACGAAAATACAGCGCGTTTGACAGAGAACTGTTGGCGCTGCATTTGGCTATTCGTCATTTCCAGTTCTGGCTGGAAGGACGGTGCTTCACCGCTTATGTGGACCACAAGCCGCTCACATATGCCATGGCCAAAATTTCAGATCCGTGGTCCGGCAGGCAGCAGAGGCAGCTGGCCGCAATCTCGGAATTTACCACTGCCATTAGGCACGTCGCGGGCAAATTCAATGTAGTAGCGGATTGTCTCTCACGCGCGTTCACGACCCCAACACGCGCAGAGGCAGAACGGGCCACCGTGACCGCGCCGCAGGAGAGCGGCACGGTGGCGCGCGCAGCCCCGGTGCACGTGGGTATAGATTACGCAGCCATGGCAGCGGACCAGGGGGCGGACGCAGACGTGCGCGCGCTCCAGTCTGGACCAACAGGGTTGAGGCTGGAGAGCAAGTGTTTACAAACCGGTATGCCCCCCCTGATCTGCGACATGTCGATGGGGCGCCCGCGTCCGGTGGTTTCGGCCACGTGGCGCCGCCGTGTTTTTGACTCGGTCCACTCACTGGCGCACCCGGGGGTGCGCGCGTCGGTGAAACTAGTGGCGGAAAAGTTTGTTTGGCCGTGCCTGCGCAAGCACGTGAAGGAATGGGCAAAAACCTGCATTTCCTGTCAACGGGCCAAAATTCACAGACACACAAGAGCCCCGTTAGAACCGTTCCGCATTCCGGCCAGAAGGTTCGACCATGTGCACGTCGACCTTGTGGGCCCCCTACCGGCATCACAGGGGTTCACGTATCTTTTGACAATGGTGGACCGCACCACACGTTGGCCGGAAGTGGTCCCACTTGCGACGACCACGGCCGCGGAGGTGGCTCGCGTTTTTTTAACGGCTTGGGTGGCGCGCTTCGGGGTTCCGTCGGACATTACGTCCGATAGAGGACCGCAATTCATCTCTGAGCTGTGGTCAGCGATGGCCAACGGCTTAGGAGCCAAAATTCACCGCACTACGGCTTACCACCCTTAGGCCAATGGTTTATGCGAGCGTTTTCATAGGTCTTTGAAGGCAGCACTCAGAGCGTCGCTCACGGATGCAGATTGGGTAAATAAACTGCCATGGGTTTTATTAGGGTTGCGTTCTGCGCCTAAAGAGGACTTAGACGCCTCCCCAGCGGAGCTGGTATTCGCACAAACTCTGAGGCTGCCGGGCGAGTTTTTACCAGAGCACCCAGAGCCCCCACCTCTCTCTGCTCTGGGACCGTTAGTCGGCACGGGAGCAGACACGCTCCCGGGTCCGGTTCATCACGCTTTTCCACGAGTTTTCGTCCCCAAGGCTTTGAAAAATGCCGACTTCGTTTTTGTCAGGCGCGAAGCCCTTAAAGCAACGCTCAAACCACCTTACGAAGGGCCATTTTGAGTGCTGGAGGCAGGTGATAAGCAATTTGTGCTAGATTTTGGAGACAGAAAAGAGACAGTCAGTATTGACAGACTAAAACCTGCTTTTGTCATGAAGGACGTGTCTGTACCGGTCGCAGTGGCGCCTCGACGAGGCAGGCCCCCCGCAAAGGGCAATTAATCACTCTCTTCCTCAGTCAACAGAGCCGAAGCAGAAAAGCACCGCAGGCAAGGCGGGGCCAACTCACAGCAGATTCGGCAGACGGCTGAAGCCCAAGCGGCGCACAGACTGAATGTTGGTGTTGATTATTCAGTAGTGAGTAAGGTGCTATTAAATTTTAGGAATTAGTCTGTTCTTCATCGTTTGGGGGGGGGTTATATGGCTGTGTTGTGAGACATGTATATGTTGGACACTGCATATGTGATTTAACCTCATGATGAAGGAGAGCCAGCCCCCTGCGGTGCGGAGCCACAGAGCCTGGACCCCCTGCGGAGGACAGGGGACAGAAGACTTCCTGACCACTGAGGCTCGAGAGGAGAGAAGGGGGAGTTATGTAAATAAAAGGCTAATGAATGTGAATAAAGAGATTTTGATATAGATGTGTGATTTCCCCCGCGAGGGAAATGGTTTGATGTGAGAATGTTTAAATGAGAGAACTTTGGTGTGTTCATCCTCTTTGTTCGCTGCTCAGGAATGAGAGCAGACAGTGGAATGATTTCTTGAAATAAACTGAAATTAAAGGCAATTCGGTTTCGTTATTCAAGTCTCCCCACAACTGGAATAATTTTGCAAGTATAAAAAAAAAAGTAGCATGCTGCAGAGAATCTTCTTCTTCTTTTAGATTTGATTGGCAGTTGGCAACCAGCCCACAGGTGCATTACCACCACGTACTTCACTCTATATCATCACTCTATCTGGTCAGGAGCTGTAGTCCTTCTATCATCATTGCTGTGTTCAGTAGAACCTCAACTCTATCTTCAGACATCACTTTTCTTCGTCTTCTTATACTTTACTCTATCATTACTCTACACATCTTGGCTGTGGCAGTTGCCACGGCTAAGATGTCGGCCACATGCATTACCGCCACACACTCTATATAGGTCTCCTGCAGAGAATCTGATCACCATGCAGAGTGTGTGTGTGTGTGTGTGTGTGTGTGTGTGTGTGTGTGTGTGTGTGTGTGTGAACATCAAACATTTTGTGAGTGGTGGGTGATGTGTCACATCTGGTGACTTTGGTGGGGGCATGTGTGAAAAATGTTTTTTGAATGATTAGAAAGTTGATAAATGTCTCTAAAAAACAAAGGATTGTTCCTGTAGTCAACTAATTAACATCTTTTCGGGATTGGGTGGTGAATTTGGTAAATTCTTTAAATTTTATACCAAAAACACTCTCCTTCTCAAATCCATTTTTATGTACACTTGAGGTTTTGGACTACATATGTCAGTAAATAAAAATCCTGTGAGATTATTGTTTTGTATCAAAAATTTTTTGTTTTTTTGAGAATGAAAGTTGTTTAAAAAAAAAAAACAAGGCAGACACCCAAAACCCTCTGCAAATTCTGGTTTAAAGTTATCCTGAGTGGTTGGGAAAAAAAAAAATCCCTCTGCCTTAAAGTTATAAAACTTTTTTTCAGATCACAACAGATGATAAAAGGTTTGAATCAAAAAAAAAAAAAGTCTGGCTTAAAGTTATAAAACATCAGAAGGTATGAAAAAACGTTTTTTCTTCAGATCACAACAGATGATAAAAGGTTTGGATAAAAAAATAATTTAACTGTTGGTAAATATCACGTACAAGTTGTGTGATGTTTTACAGAATTGTTTCACGCACACAGTCCTTACAACGCTGTTGTATGTTCATTCAAAAATGTACACACAAAACATAAAATGCTTTTATAGGAGAACTGTTAAATTTCCTAGTACCAGCACAAAATAAACTAATCGTCACAAGCATACAGATAAAAGTTTTTTTTGTCATTAATGGGTTGTTTAAGAAAAAAAGTTGAAAAGGCTTACTTTTTGCACAGTTCAATCTATTCCAGTTCACCCAAAGACCTCTGGATCAGCAATGCGCTGTTTATTCCTATGCCGGGTTGACCCCTGGCTGGGGTTGGGGATTACCCTGCCTCTAGAACGCCATTGGCTAGGCCGTGGGGTCTGTCTCCGTTTTTTGGCTCGGGTAAAAATGGGTGGTTGGGCGGTCTTTTAAAATCGTTGGGCGGGGTTAGTTGTGGGAGGTGCTGTCACCCACAGGGGTCTGGATGCAGCTCAGACAGTCCTCTTTTTTCCCAGTTAATCCTTGACCGGTCTGGACCAAAAGCTGGAGGCATTTGTCTCGCTAACCCGCAATTGTGGTGAGTTTTTTCTCTTTTTCAGTGTTTAATTTTCTGATTTTATTTAATGATTCAATTTTTGCACGTGCCACAGTGTAGATTCATTGGTCAATCACAGGGGTACGCCTCTAGGTCATCATTGGACAGCCCGTCAAACCCTCCCTCGCCGCTCATTGGCTGAGGCCTGATCAAAAAGTTCATAAACCTCAAATATCATCCATCAGTTTGAATGATTTATTTGAACATGTTGCATCAGTACAAGAATCAATTTAAATAGCTAAATAAATAAAATGAAATTCATAATGATAATACATAAAAACACAATCATTATACACGTGGGAACAGAATGGTGGGGTGGGCGAGGGGGAGTGGGAGTGGGGGGAGTGTGTGTGTGAATAGCACAATCTGTAAAGCCTCTTTTTGTTCATGAGAAACAAGTGCTATCACCATTTTCCATTTTATTTTGTTAAAATTTAAAGTTTAATGTTTAGTTCTGCGATTGTGCGTTATCTTTTTTCTGCACGGTGTTACTTCAGCCGTATGTATATCAAGCTCTGCAACTACAACACGTGCCATCCCCAGTGTTTCCCATATGTTAACATTCCATTTCCACACCCAGGCCTCAGGGTGGGGGTCAAAGGTCGTCATGGATCAAACGATAATTACAGGTCATAAAGATTGTCGCTGATCAAAGGATAATTACGGGTTATAAAGGATATCACTGATCAATGAATTATTATGGGTCAAAGGGGAGGTCAAGGGCAGGTCAGATCAAAGGGTGTGGGGTGTGGGTGGGGAAAGGGGCGGGGAGTGGGTGGGGTTTGGGTGTGGCTAAGGGATCATAAACCTGTCAAAAGCAGTTTGATGGAAGGTATCCTATTAGTATCTTCTGGTGTGTGTTCCATCCAGTGTAAAGGTAACACAGCATTTCAGAAAAGGAACATCATACCAGCAGTAAAATATGGTGGTGATAGTGTGATGGTCTGGGGCTGTTTTGCTGCTTCAGGACCTGGAAGACTTGGTGTGGTAAATGGAACCATGAATTCTGCTGTCTACCAAAAAATCCTGAAGGAGAACATCCTGCCATCTGTTCATGACCTCGAGCTGAAGCGCACTTGGGTTCTGCAGCAGGACAATGATTCAAAACACACCAGCAAGTCCACCTCTGAATGGCTTAAGAAAAACAAAATGAAGACTTTGGAGTGGCCTAGTCAAAGTCCTGACCTGAATCTGATTGAGATGCTGTGGCATGACCTTAAAAAGGTGGTTCATGCTCGAAAATCCTCCAATGTAGCTGAATTACAACAATTCTGCAAAGATGAGTGGGCCAAAATTCCTCCACGGTGCTGTAAAAGACTCATTGCCAGTTATTGCAAATGGTTGATTGCAGTTGCTGCTGCTAAGGGTGGCCCAACCAATTATTAGGTTTAGGGGGAAATCACTTTTTCACAGAGGGCCATGTGGGTTTGGATTTTTTTTCCTTTAATAATAAATACCATCATTTAAAAACTGCATTTTGTGCTTACTTGTGTTATCTTTGTCTAATATTTAAATTTGTTTGATGATCTGAAACATTTTAGTGTGACAAACATACAAAAAAATGAGAAATCAGGACGGGGGCAAACACTTTTTCACACCACTGTATTTTCACAAGACAGGGACACACCATATATGACTGAATTTGTATTTGCTGAAAGCTCCTGTTAGGATCCTGCTTCTGTCTATATGTTTACATTTGCACATTGTATGACACAGTATACTGTATACAGTGGATATTAAAAATCTACCCAGCCCTGTTAAAATGCCAGGCTTTGTGATGGGAAAAAACCACAAAGATAAATGTTCTCAGACTTTTTTCTAATTTTGTTATGACCATCCACGTGTGATATCAGGTGTCAGTACAGTGGATCAGTGGTTAGCACTGCAGCCTCAGTAAAAGGGTGTGAGGTCAAACCCATGTAGAGCCTTTCTGTGTGCCGTTTGCAGGATCGTTCTATGCTTCCACGGATCTACTTTGCTTTCCTCCCACAAGCCAAAGACATGTCTCCATGGCAGCAGCCACTCCAACTCCTAGCTTCAATATTATGAGCATAGCATATGAGGGGGAGGGGCTGAAAAGTTCATAGGCTCACTATGATGCAGTGACCAAATTTGACCAAATGTGGTTTATTTTTCAACATACTCTCCAATGTCAGTGTATCTGAAAAGAAACAATGAAGTTAGTATCAGAAAAGGTTGAGTTTAAAGGTTTGATGACACGATTTTGATTTCATCCAATTTTGCAACACATAATTTCAAGATGACGAAATAGGTTGGTCTGTGCAGTTCTAAGTCAGACTGGCTTTTTTTCACACGACTATCCGACGTTTTCATGAGCGCCACGTCACAAATTGCGTCAGTGGCTGGAAAACCCCCTGGCCATGTTATGACATCAGCGACAGAACACAGCGCTTGGCTGCCTATTGTACACGCAGAATGGAAGCGGTAGAAAACATCGACGATGTTTTCAGCACATGTAGTCTGGAATTGGTTTGTGTTGTCCAATCTTCAGACGATTATAGTTCAGAAGAATGGGATGACAATGAAGAATCTGGGAGCATCAGACATTATAGGTTTGAGCCGTGCCAAGCGGGCATCGTGCCTAGCGAATCAGTGGAGAGGCACACATGCCCACCGCAGCAGCAGTGGCAAACACACGGCAGGGGAACATCGAGTGGTTTGCTTTTGTTACAGATATTGCAACAAATTATTTGTTCATAAATATAATTTATTTAAACCCAATTTTTCAATAAAATCATAGTGTGGTGACCCAGCACACTGCGGACGGACACTATCTCACACTCATCAGGGCTGGAGGAAACGGAGGACAATTTACATACGGACAGAGAGCCCCAGGGAGCAATCAGATGGGACTGTTATCTATGCGTCCTTGGAGAGGACGTCCTGGCCGGGTGCTAGCTGATGTCATGCTAATGATGTGTATTGACTAATGTGTATTAGATGACAATCACTATGCTAATGTGCCATGCATTCTCTCTGTCTGTATAACATGTATAAAATAATTTGGCTGCACGGTGGCGCAGTGGTTAGCACTGCGGCAGCACAGTTTACCCTTGGCCGGGGGATCGTGGGGATCGTGGGATCGATCCCAGCCCCCGACCAACAGTGATCTGTGTGGAATTTGCATGTTCTCGCCATGTATGCGTGGGTTTACCCCGGGATTTCTCCAGTTTCCTCCCACATGCCAAAAACATGCAGGTTAGGTTAATTGGAGACTCTAAAGTGGCCCTAGGCGTGAATGTGTGTGTGGATGGTTAAGGGATAGCGCCGTATCGTGGCTGCTTCATCCATCCAGGTTGTGGATGACCCTCAATTTCCCCTCTGGGGATCAATAAAGTATACTAAATCTAAATCTAAAAAAAAAAAGAGCTTGTTTTACATGCCTCAGCAGCGCAGCAACTCTCCTACCAGACACGTGGCCCCAGCGGGCAACGCTGGGGTCCACAGGCTGTATTTATGTTAAAGGGTGAATAAAGAACCTGTGTCGACCTACGCTCGTGCCTCGCCTCCACATCCTTCACTTACACCCTCTACATTGGTGACCTGATGTGAAATGGACTATCTCTCCCTTTCACCGTGCTGTGGATTCCTTTTTCTCCACATTGGTGACCTGACGGAGATGAACTGTCTCTCCCTTACACCGCACACCACATGGTGACCTGACGTGGGATGACCGTCTGCTCCCTTTCACCGCGCTGTGGATTCCAGAGACCGGGGATCGCCTACATCATTCGCATCCACACTGGAGCGCGCGCACCTTATCCTCTCTCCACGGTGGTGACCTCCAGGGCCAGACGGAGAGCGCGGCGTTGGGACCGAGATGCATGAGGATCAGCGACACGAGCAATGCATAGAAACAGCCTGAATGGGGAAGACCATCGGTGCCGTCTGCGTTGATTTCC
This sequence comes from Pholidichthys leucotaenia, assembly GCA_020510985.1. Lineage (NCBI taxonomy): Eukaryota > Metazoa > Chordata > Actinopteri > Cichliformes > Pholidichthyidae > Pholidichthys > Pholidichthys leucotaenia. Next base: position 165,496,686 of record CM035849.1, read on the forward strand.
ATCAAGCTTCTCGACCCTGACTTACCTCCTGACAGTGGACTTTCTGCGCACAGAAGCCCCGCACGCACACCGCAGGATTTGGAGGACAGCGCAACTTCCAGCTATGTGGTTACTGCGCCAGGCGCGCACCATGCACCAGGGACAAACCGGCTCCACAGACTTATACATCGTCCTCCGCCGCTGCACAAGCCCGAGAAACGCGGCCGATCGCCATCCTCGGAGCCTTTAGGGCTGTTCACACACCAGAAGCAGACATGCAGCCCGCACACGGGACTTTGTATGGGTTTCTCAGCCACGGCGCACAATGGGAATTTACCTGATTGCTTTCCCCGATGACTTTAGGGCTGCTTCTGCACCTAAAGCCAAACCGCCAAGTCCCTCACACAGCTTCAGTTTTTTTTTCCACAGCCGCTACGCATCCTCGGGGAAATTTGGCCGTTCGCCTTTCCCACATCCTCGCAGGACTGAGCTGCAAGAGGAGTCAGAGACTTAATTTTTTTCACAGCTGCTGCGGATCACCGCCAGGTTTACCGGGAAAGCCCTTCACCAGGGCGGATCCACACGCAATTTTTGTGTTGCCTAGACACTTTTGACGTCCCGGGCCGGCACTCACTTATTCCCACCCCCCTCCCCCTCCTCCTCCACATCTCCACATTTTCCCGCACCTCACTCCCTAAAGACAGCCGATCACTGGTTTGTTCCATTACGCACGATGTGCACCGGCCCCGTGCGCCCGCGATCCACAGCCGTTCAACGTGCTGGAACTCGGAGTCGGAGCACACTGTCTTTTCCACCCCTCCCCCGTCCCCCCCACAGACTGACATGCCCTCCGACACTCCTCTACAGCAGGACAGTTCTACCGGAGCTGGAGCCCAAACGACCGGGGGGGGGGGGTCACAGTCCCTTCTGAATGTTCTAGGGGGAGCCGTATGGTGACCCAGCACACTGCGGACAGACACTATCTCACACTCATCAGGGCTGGAGGAAACGGAGGGAAATTTACGTACGGACAGAGAGCCCCATGGGGCAATCAGACGGGACTGTTACATATGCATCCTCGGAGAGGACGTCTGGGCCGGGCGCTAGCTGATGTCATGCTAATGACGTGTATTGACTGATGTGTATTAGATGACAGTCTCTATGCTAATGTGCTATGCATTCTCTCTGTTTGTATAACGTGTATAAAAGAGCTTGTTATACATGCCTCAGCAACGCAGCAACTCTCCTACCAGACACGCGGCCCCAGCAGGCAGCGCTGGGGTCCACAGGCTATATTTTTGTTAGAGGGTGAATAAAGAACCTGTGTCGACCTACGCTCGTGCCTCACCTCCACATCTTTCCCTTACACCCTCTACAATAGCAGTGTATTCTCTGTGGCTTAGGCCTCAGGTTTATTATGTATTATCTTTTGAGTTCTTGTTGTTTTTATGTTTTGTACATGTGGTTTATGTGCCGTTTTGACCCACTTTCAGGTGGGCACTGTTCAAGATTCGCTGGTCTGACCACGCCCCCTCTGTCTTTGACAGTCAGCTGTTCATGTTTTGTGTGCATCTGCCGTGTTGTCAGCCAGCCAATATTACCAACACTATCACGATGTGTTAGCCACTCCACACAGCTGTGGTTCTGCTACGCCCCTTGAAGCGATGTCGGCCCTGGGGCGCAATCGTGGTTAACACGTCTCCTCTCCATGCGTTCACTGGGTGATGTCAGCCCCGAATGCCAACTGTAAGTGTTTCTGTTTATTTTTGCAAGTCTTCACCTTTTTGGGAACTGTTTGTGGTGATCCAAGCGCGGAGCTTATCCGCTCTCGAGTCACTCAATATTTTCCCTTTTCCTCCGCGTTCCTAGTTCTGTTATTATTTGTGCCACGGGTGCTTTTACTGTGACAGCGCCGCGGCCAGACTTCCGGCTGTCAAGTTGAGCCGGTCCTGTCACAGCTGAGTATGATTCTGTGATTACATTTTCTCTTCATCTATTCGGCCCTTAGCTTTTGTGTTTCGTATTTAAGGTGGCAGCTGAGGCTCACTCCTCGCTGCGACCTCGTCAACCTTAGACTGGAGTCCCTACACCAGGCTCCAGTCTTGCTCCAGCATTAGGTTTCGCCCTCGTTTCATTCATATGTAAGTCTTTATTCTACAGCGTCAGGTTTTGCCCTCGCTCTTTGTATGTAAGTGCCTTGTGACTTTTGATTTCTCTCCTTACTTCACTCTTCGGGGTTGTATGTATAGTTATTTTTATTTTGCCAAACATGGCTTGTTATTTTGTTACCTTTCTTTAATAAATATGCACAAACTCACTGTTGGCATCTGGCGCCTCATTAATGCCCTGAAAGGGGCAAGCATGACAGTAGGTCGCAGCCCAGTGAGGTGCCAGCCACAGTGAGTTTTGTTTTGGCTCTGTTTTTTCCCTTTTACCGGGTGCCTGCATTTTTTTTTTCGGGAGGAGGTTATGGCATCATTTAGGGATCTCCTATGCATCGCTCACCAACGATCCCCCGAGAGCGCTTTATGGTACCTGGGCCTCACGGCAGCAGCTAAACGCCATCCTCACCTTGCTGATCACGCTGAGGGCAGGGAGAAGATGGCTGAGGGATCGGCACTTCTCCAGAGAAACCGGGAGTGGGACAAGAAAACCTCCAGGAAGCCTAGTTCAGTCCCGTCGGGAAGGCACTCCCATGGCCCTGCTCAAGCGACTCCTTGCCAGGCTCCTGCTCTGGCTCCAGCTTCCACTACACTGGCTAATAAACACCGCCTCCCAGAGCAGAACTCTATTCCTCCCCATGACACAGCGGTACCTAAGCGGGTGGAGGAGAATAACCGGGTGAAAGCGCCATGAAGCTCCTGCCATTACCCAGCCATGGACGGCCAGAAGAATTTACCCATCTCCCAGCCAGTGACTTGTTCTTTGCCACGGCAGAGAGGAAAATCAGCAGCTGCAGCCCTTGGGTTTCCCTCGCCTGCTGTTTTGCTAGCCTCCCGTTCCCAGGTCTTTGCAGCTGTGTCCCCCTCCTTCATGACGTCTTCCTTTGCTGCTTCTTCCTTTGCCGTCTTCCTGATTGCTGGGGTCTTTCTGCAACTGTGGGGGTTCCCCCTACAGTTGATAGTGCTATGAGATGACTGTTGTTGTGAAATGGCGCTATATAAATAAAGTTGAATTGAATTGAATTGAATTGCTGAGAGCCCAGCTGTTTTTCCCCTGGCTCCGCCCATGACCGTGCCTGTAGGAGCGGCTCCTCTTCATCCATCAGAGGGGTCCACATCCTCCACAGTCACAGAGAGGGAGAGAATTGAGTCTGCTGCAGCAGTCACCATTGTTCGCCGGGAAAGCAGGCAAGTGTTTTTTCATTCTAAATCTCATTTTGATGAATTACCTTGTCTGATTCCTGGGGGTTGAGCTCAATTTTCTCAGTCCACTGAGCTTTCACCACCTGCTGCAGCCATTAAAATTGATCCTGCTACCTCTGTGCTTCCTCCTATTCTCCTTGAGCGTTCCCCGGTCCCAGGATTAGACCGCCGGAAGGAGGAGGAACCTGCGGCCCTGGAGAACCTGGCTCCAGCCCCGCAGCCATGCCATGGGCAGAGGAGGAGGGCTGATTGTCGTTTGGAGCCTGCGCCAACAATTAAGTGTCCCTGGGTCTCTGCGGAGCAGCATTCAGCCCCAGCAGGCAATGGATCTCCTGCCACCACGCTGAGTGAGCCATCGCTGTGGGTTTTAGCACCAGGGCATTCACAGACTGTCAAGACCATCATGCCGGCTGCAGAGGCCACTGCAGCCGAGTGGGAGCCTGGAATCAACCTCCTGATCGCCAAGCCTGGATCGTCAGAGTCCTGGACGGTAGTAGAGCTTGAGATCAGGCAAGTGCTCTATTTTGTCTTCCTATTTTCTGTATTAGAGCAATCTTGCCTGTCTCTTGGGGAGGAGAGCCGGGTACAGCCAGCCGCTGCATCCGAGCTCATCTCGCCAGGCTCTGCCGATGACCCTGACCCCTGTTTTCCCTCCTTTTCCGAGTCTTATTTCAGGGTCACTGGGGATGAGTCAGCTCCGCCCGATGTCGCCAAGGCTCCGGGCTCACTTCTGGAGGTCATCCCAGGTGCAACGTTTGCCTGGTCGGAGTCCACCGTGGGTGCTGCGCTGGCCCAGTCGGGGTCCACCGTGGGTGCTGCAGATCCCCCACTGCTAGACACCATGCTGGTTCCCTTTTCTCCCCCCTTTCCCCCCTATTCTCCACCACCGGCCGCCGCTGGGGTCCCTCTAATCTGGTCCGGCTTCCTCTTGTTGAGCCTCTCAGTTGGGAAGCCGCCTCCGAGCTCACCCCTCCGGTCCTGGTGGTCTAAGGGCGCTGGCCGGCCGCCAGAAGGGCTGTTCCGCTGGTTCTGTGACCTGGGTTGGCTGCCAGAAGGGCTGTTCTGCTGGTTCTGCGACTTCGGTAGGCCACCTGAACCTTTTTTCTTGGGTTGGAGTATGGATGCCGGTAGGCCACCAGAACTATTTTTTGCTTTACCTGCCAGTTTTCCCCATGTTAGTGCATTCATGTTTTTGTTTTGTTTTTTTCTCTCATATATTGTTAAAAAGAGAGTTTTTTTTTCCTGGCATTGAGGTCTAAGTGAAAGGGTACACATATGTTTTTGTTGGTGCCTTGTTGCAGTGTACCTGTGGGTTTTTTTTTCTTGTGTATCCTCAGACTGATTTATTTCTACGTGGACAGTTCTGTATGAAGGTCTCACTTTGTATTTGTGGTCGGTTTTTCGCCACTTTTAGTTAGTTTTGGCCACGCTATTTTTGTTTCAGAGTCGTGGATGTTTTTCATTTGATCTGTGTGGGTTTCTATTTTCTTGTATCTTGCTGTTAGGAATTTTTGTATATTTTTGTATATTTTGTATATTTTCCTTTTAGTTTCTCTCCCTTCTAGCCTGGATTCCCCCTCCACCCACCCGAGTTTGGTTTTCTGGTTGGGGGTGGGGGGTCCCTTTTTTCTTTTTTCTCTCTCCTGGATGTCACAGTGGGACGCCTAGAATGCGTCCCTTAAATGGGGGACACTGTGGTGATCAGCGCATGGAGCTTATCCGCACTTGAGTCACTCAGTATTTTCCTTTTTCCTCTGCGTTCCTAGTTCTGTTATTATTTGTGCCACGGGTGCTTTTACTGTGACAGTGCCGCTGCTGGACTTCCGGCTGTCGAGTCGAGCCGGTCCTGTCACAGCTGAGCATGATTCTGTGATTATATTTTCTCTTCACCTGTTTGGCCCTTAGCTTTTGTGTTTCGTATTTAAAGTGGCAGCTGAGGCTCACTCCTCGCTGCGACCTCTTCATTCTTAGACGCCTGGCTCCAGTCTCGCTCCAGCATTAGGTTTTGCCCTCTCTTCATTCACATGTAAGTCTTTATTCTACAGCATCAGGTTTTGCCCTCGCTGTTTGTATGTAAGTGCCTTGTGACTTTTGATTTCTCTCCTTACTTCACCCTTCGGGGTTGTATGTATAGTTCTTTGTGTTTTGCCCCACGTGACTTATTTTGTTTCCTTTCTTTAATAAGTATGCACAAACTCACTGTCGGCATCTGGCGCCTCATTAATGCTCTGAAAGGGGCAAACATGACACTGTTGTCATCAGTCTTATGTTCAATACATGTGCTGTGGTGCTTCCTGCGCATAAATCCATTCATCCTTCCCCTCCTCGTGTGCTCCTTGTCTTGACCCTCCGTGCGCTCTTACACAGTGCACGGAGAGGGCGGATGAAATAACGAGGATTTACATGCAGGATTCACCACAGTGCATTTAATACAGAAAGACAGACAATTCTCAAAAAGGTGAAGACATACAAAAAACACAAACACACTTACTGATGGTGTTCGGGGGCCGGCATCGCCCAGCAAATGAATGAGAGGAGACGTGTTAGCCATCGGTGCACCCCAGAGCCGACATCGCTTCAAGGACGCACGAGAACCACAGCGAACATGGAGTGACTAACACGTCATGAGAGTGCTGAAAATACTGGCAGACTAGCAGCACAGATGACAATACTATGGACCAGCAGTGCGTGACTGGCAAATAGCCGCTAAGTACACGCACTGCTGGTCTGGTGATGGTGTGATGAGAAGCACCTGGGCGAGGACCGGGAAAGATGATCAGCGGGAGTGGGAATCAGCTAATGATAATGAGAGAGGGGACATGGCCGGACTGGTGAGCTGTCAGCATGTGCTCACAGAAAGTAGGTCAAAGCGGCCATATAACAGCTGCCAGCCAGACAGTGACTAAGGAGAGGAAAGCACACTGAAATACATACTATACATACATAAACAGCGGCACCTAAACCCACAGAGAGGTCTGGACCGAGCCGGGGGGAACCAAGCCAGCTTGGCTCCTGACACTCCTGCGTAAAAGCGCACGAGGAGGCTTATGACAGTTGGAGCTGAAGCGTGTGATGTGGTCTTTCACGGCCTGCTGTTTATCTAAGCCTGCGACACAACGCGAAGGCATAGCCGTAAAATTAAAACAAGAAACCAGAGAAAATGTGAGCTATAAAGCTGCTGGCATTCCAGTCAACAACACCAGCGTCCGTTCTGTCGTTTACGTCATTGCTGCCTCCTCCTTCATTCGGTGGGCGGCACGACAGTCCAGTCAGCGGCTGCAGTTTTTTGATAACTAGTTTATGCAGGCGCAGTTGTAAATATTATATTGATCATCGACAATGACTTTTGGGTTTACACAACATGCTAAAAAATGTCAAAATCGTGTCATCAGACCTTTAATGCACGACTTGTTGTGCTACTGTAGCATAACTCCTTCTTAGTCAGCCTATGAACTTTTCAGCCCCCCGTATACTAAAAAAAATTAATTCTGACAGTTTATTATTGATTACATGTTTGCATCAATTTCATGTTCACGCCCAAAGATGCTGGGATAGGCTCCAGCCCCCCGTGACCCGAAAAGGATTAAGCGGTAGAAGATGGATGGATGGCTTAACTACTATATAACTTTTATTTATTCAGCTTGTGTATTGAGTCTATTAAGTCTATTAAGCAAGTTTAAATGTGGTATGCTGTAAAAAATGACTGAAAACTGAACTGATTTATAACAAATGCATAAAGTTGTTACTATGAATTTGAACTGCTTTAGCTTTATTATTATGTAGCTTTATTTGTATTGATCATTTTCCTGCAATTATTGTATGTTTGACTTACAAATGAACATCTTTGTCCATTAGACATGTGAAATTTCTTAAAATGGACGGTAAATATGTGCATATAAATTCATAACAAACTGAAAATTGACAAAATATGTCTTGACTGTTGCTGTGTATTGACTGGATGACAATCAAGTTTGCTTTTTACAAAATTTAACAAAAAAAAGTATTTAGAGGTTAAAAATGCCGTGGTTACTGAAGTTTACTCACACTCATAATTGGGGATATGGCTGCATTCACAATTAACCAATCACATTCAAAACTCTATTGGCTCAAACTCAGGATCATCAGAGTCTAAAGGGCCATTCCACAACATCCATCCATCCATCTATCCGGGTCACGGAGGCAGCGGTCTAAGCAGAGAAGCCCAGACTTCCCTCTACCCAACGACTTCCTCCAGCTCTTCATGGAGGATACCAAGGCATTCCCAGGCCAACTGGGAGACGTAGTCTCTCCAGCGTGTCCTGGGTCTGCCCCAGCATCTCCTCCCTGTGGGATGCACCCAAAACACCTCATGTGGCAGGTGTCCAGAAGGCATCAGAGTCCTGATCAGATGCCCAGGCCACCTCAACTGGCTCCTGTCAGTGTGGAGGAGCAGCAGCTCTACTCTGAGCCTCTCCCGGATGACTGAGCTCCTCCTTCTGTCTCTAAGAGTGAGTCTAGATACCCGACAGAGAAAGCTCATTTCAGCCGCTTGTACCCATGATCTCATTCTTTCGGTCATTACCAAAAGTTCATGTCCAAAGGTGAGGGTGATCTATATATAACTATGACTATGACATAACTATGCTATAACTATAGCAAAATCAGTGAGTCACTATAGCAATAATGATGTGAGTTTCCACACTGATTAACAGTAACATCCTGTAAACAGTGGGTCATGACAGGTTCACACCACACACGTCTGCATGATAGCTGCATTTTTATGTTGGTATCCAACTTGGCAGAATACAGTATACAGCAAAAAACAGCATGAAATGGTCAGTCAGAAAGCAACTCATACCGGCTCAGACGTTGCCTGGGTTTGCAGGGTCGGGAGTTCCTGGCAGCAGAGGGCGGGGGACGGAACTGCGTAGAGGAATCTGATCAGATCTAAATGAAACAGTCATTGTTGTCCACGACAGACTGCTATGATGATGATAATGATGATGATGATATTCACACCACAGGCATGAACTGTGCTGATCAGAGCTCCTGTACCTGTCATTGCTGTGCATGGTGCAAAGAGGAAAAGGAGAAAGGTGTGTGGGCTCAGAAAATGATGCATGTGTTATATATTAAAATGATGTATTATTGTGTGATGAGGGTGGTAGCTCCACCTTTCCGGTTCCGCCGCCACCCTCAGTATAAAAGGCCAATGAGGAAGAGGTATGGTCTCTTTTGACCTTCGCCTCTGCCTGTACAGGAGTGCCTTGTGTCTGTGAGTCACATAATAAACTTGAGTTCTATTGCACCTCCGGCCTCGTTATTGGAATACAGATTATGGACATAACATTTGGCAACAAGGATAAAAGTATGGATAAAGGCATTTCGGGCATTTGGTCATTTCTGGAGCTTCCTGGTGGGCCGCCAGTGCCGTGGGAGAGGTAGTTTGCCGCATTTGAGAATTATCTGGGGGCAATAAACCTCGGTGAGTTGAAGAAATTGCATGCACGGGCAATTTTGGTCCATAATCTTGGCATGGAGGGACAGCGCATTCTTAGAACACTGGGAGTGAGCGACAATTTTGAGGACATGGTTGGGTTAATGGCGTGCTACTTTCGCGTCCCTGAGAACGTCATAGTCCGGAGGATCCAGTTCCGACAGTGCTGCCAGTGGGCTGGAGAATCGGTGCAGCGGTATGTTGCTGACCTGCGCTAACTGGCTGGGTGTTGCCAGTTTGGGACTTTAGAGAAAGAAATGGTCCACGATCAGCTGGCGGAGCACACATTGTGTGCAGCAGCTCAGTCAAGAGGCTTGCCCCTTGACTGTTCTTTTGAACAGCGTTGGGGAAACCCGATTCACAATCAGCAGCGCAGTCTGTAGACCCGGCTAGTGACCACAGCGTGGATCACAGAGAAGAATACACTACTGCTATAAAAATTAGGTCCGCCCCGGGGTCGCCAAAGTGCTTTGGCTGAGGGTCTACCAAGCACCGGTATAAGGCGAGAAAGTGTCCGGCAAAAGGCAAACGCTCTGGCAAGTGTGGACTCCTAAATCATTTCGCCAGGGTCTGTAAAAAGTTTCATCGAGGGTAACGACGACATGAAGTGGATTCCCCCGCCACGACGCCTACAGTTATTCACACCGTATCGCTGAGCACAGAAGGCCATACATATTTAACAGTTACGTTGGACGGCGAGGACGTGCTGTTGTTGGTGGACATGGGCGCAGTGAGGTCCATGTTTAACTGGTCTACTGTGAGGAGTTTTTTCCCTTACCATCGTGTGAGAAGTCTGTCAATGCCATGTTGTGGGTATGGTGGTAATAGGCTGTCCATTGTGGGTTCGCTGGAGCTGACGGCGAGGTACAAGACAGCGATGGTGTCCAACATACAGTTCGTGGTGACCGCAAGTGGGTCGAATGTGATGGGCTACGATCTGTTTTATGGACTGGGCTTCTCAATTACCAGCAGCAGCGGAGAGGAATGGTCGGGCTGTGGTTTGTGGAACCGGTAGGTTCCGCGAGTGGTCGACGATGAGGTTTGGGATGACACATGGCCTAGTATTCTGGGAGATGGACAGGACGATTACCACCCAGGGCCATCAGGGGAGGGTTCCGGTGCCAGGGCCAACGTTACCCTAGGTGAGGGAACTGAGCGGCATGGTGGAACACCCGTAATGGCAGGTGAGGCTGTGAAGACGACCCTCTCTGCTTCCGGGGTTCGGCCTGGAGATACCAAGAAGCATGGGGCTGCAACGGCTATGCCAGCATTCAAAATGAAAGAGAGCGGGGCAGGACCGGCTGGCACGGGAAACAGAAGTGCCACACAGGAACACTGCAGGCCGAGTCGGGCTTCACAGAAGGTCGCCGGTGTGGCGTGACCCGGTGTGGAGGTCCGGTTGAGACATCGTGGACATGGGAAGTCGAGCCGAGCTCCTTTGGGAGTCGGTGACATGGTTCAACCCAGAGAGGAGGCTCGGCTGAGAGGTGTCCACGGAAAGAGGAAGCGACAGGAGGACCAGGGGCAGCTGAAGGTGGTGGCTGTTTGGGAGGACGGATACCTTCGGCTGTCAGATGACTCATGGAGACACCCCAATGAACTGCGGTGTGTTATCAAGGAGAAAGAGGTGTCGCGGCCCTGACGTGGCTCATCTCCAGGGACAAAGAGATGAAGGAGCTCTGGGCGGAACCTGCCAAATGAGTCCCCCGGGGGGTGGCTTCTCCATCGAGACTGTATGGTAGCAAGGGGCGATGAGTTGGGTTAAGTGTGAATTGCCCGGGCTGCATAGTTAATATGTTTCTCATAGTAGACTGCTATAGCTTGTGCCCATATGAAAAAAAAAATACCCATGTAATGTGTGTGTCACCATGTTTAGAGGTGTGTATTACTGTAGGGTTTGCCTGGGTTGGGGTGGTATAATTGGGAATGTTACGGCGGTGTATGAATTTGCATGTTAACTGGTTAGTTGTTTGTTTGTTACATTGAATTTCACCTTTATGTATATAAGTTTATGGGATTATTTTGTGTTGTAATAGGAACACGGCAATTTATATTTCATGGAATTTTATCATCAGAGACGGCAGAATAATCTTTCTGGCTGTGTGGAGGTGGGACAGCAGTCCACCTGTCCCCCTCTAGTTTTAGTTATTTGTGTGTATGGATAGACCTATTTTATTTGTTTGTCATTAGAGCGTGACTCGGGTATTAAATATGGGAGGGCCTAATTAGTGTGCATGTGTTTTGGACTTTTCTAAAGGGGGGAGAAATGTTATATATTAAAATGATGTATTATTGTGTGATGAGGGTGGTGGCTCCACCTTTCCGGTTCCGCCGCCACCCTGAGTATAAAAGGCTGATGTGGAAGAGGCACGGTCTCTTTTGACCTTCGCCTCTGCCTGTACAGGAGCGCCTTGTGTCTGTGAGTCACATAATAAAGTTGAGTTCTATTGCACCTCCGGCCTCATTATTGCAACACAGATTATGGACATAACAGCATGGCTCCTTCAGTTTGCACCAGTGCTTCCTCAAACCTGCTGTTGAACACACTCATGTCTGTGTGTTGTGCGTCATGGGAATGAAACAAGCTGGGTGTGCACTGAAGTTAAAATAATTTCACTTGGGCGCAGCCACTCTGGGACAACTGCCCAAAGTGTCAAATGATAGTCTATCTAGTTTTCCCGCTCACGCTGCATCCTCTCTAAAAGCAGGTCCAAGCCACAGAGAGGAAAACCTTCCTCGTCCACAGTAATGTATTCCAGCGGTGCCTTCACAACCCCACTGCTGGTTTTATTGTTCATCAGAGTGCTCTGAAAGTGATTCCAATGATAGCATTTGCTACTGCTATTGTTGTTGTTGTTGTCGTGTGGAGAGCAATCCTCAGGCATTGGAATAATTTTCAAAACAATATATTGACAATTATCGTCATAGCTCCTGGTGTGGACGGCCCTTACTGAGTCACCAATAGGGTTAACCCACTTGACCGTGCAGAATTTCTTTTTTTATGACTATTATTTTTAACAAGGTCACATTTACAGTATGACACTTAAAACCTGGCATATTTGAGTAGACTTTTCATACCCTCTTTACCTCACTAGTTTTAGCGAACTAAGATTGTGACTGAAGCACTAAAATAAGAATGTGTGAGAGAGGCTGTCATATTAAAGTGTTAAACTGAAATTGTTCTATAGTCACAGGCTCATTAAGTTATTCTATGCTGTGGGATGCCGGAGGGCAGCTCCACCAGTGACAGTGACAACTATGTATGATTAATGACTCTTGAGCTGTGCTTCAAAATGAGATGGTTTCAGTTTTTAATAACACAAAGAGAGCTCATTTTTCCTGTCAGCTATAGTTTAACAGGTATTCTTTACACTATTTTTTTTTTTTTTTTTTTTTTTTTGTTACTTATTTGTACCCGTAGGTAGACTTGGTTTGCAGTCTGGTGACAAGCCACCGGTTGCTGGTCGCTGCGTGCGCGAGCGCCCTAAACCTACATGTTTTTTTTTTTGGTGTGCGGGAGGAAACCGGAGAAATCCCGGAGTAAACCCGCGCAACACGGGGAGAACATGCAAACTCCACACAGCTCACTGTTGGTCGGGGGCTGGGATCGAACCCACGATCTCATGATCCCCGCGATCCCCCGGCCGAGGGTAAAACTGTGCTGTCACAGTGCTAAACCACTGCGCCACCGTGCAGCCCTATAACCTGTGTTACTATAACCTGTGTTATAAAAACAGAAATACAGTATTAAGTTAATTTTCTCTGACAGGTTCATGTAAGATAACTGCCGTTATCCGTGGTCTCACACACTTGCTGGTGTCGGGTAAATTGGTGAAGATAAGCCAATAATGTTAATGTGCCAGCTGACACTGACTGACCTCTGAAGAAGCCTCTGGTTCATTATAGTCTCACTCAGAAAAAAAGCAATCTGATATTGGTTAGTCATCATCATAATGTGCACACAAGCTACGTCTTTCCCAAGGTTATACTGTAAAGATGCATCTCTAAATGGATTTAATCAATGCTACTCAAACAGATTACAAATACAGTGGTGTGAAAAAGTGTTTGCCCCCTTCCTGATTTCTCTTTTTTTGTGTGTTTGTCACACTTAAATGTTTCAGATCATCAAACTAATTTAAATATTAGACAAAGATAACACAAGTAAACACAAAATGCAGTTTGTAAGTGAAGGTATTTATTGTTAAGGAAAAAAAAAACCCAAACCTACATGGCCTTGTGTGAAAAAGTGATTGCCCCTAAACCTAATAACTGGTTGGGCCACCCTTAGCAGCAGCAACTGCAATGAAATATTTACAGTAACTGGCAATGAGTCTTTTACAGTGCTGTGGAAGAATTTTGGCCTACTCATCTTTGCAGAATTGTTGTAATTCAGCCACATTGGAGGGTTTTCAAGTATGAACCGCCTTTTAAGGTCATGCCACAGCATCTTAATCAGATTCATTTCAGGACTTTGACTAGGCCACTCCAAAGTCTTCATTTTGTTTTTCTTAAGCCATTCAGAGGTGGACTTGTTGGTGTGTTTTGGATCATTGTCCTGCTGCAGAACCCAAGTATGCTTCAGGTTGAAGTCACAAACAGATGGCCGGACATTCTCCTTCAGGATTTTTTGGTAGACAGCAGAATTCATGGTTTCATTTACCACAGCAAGTCTTCCAGGTCCTGAAGCAGCAAAACAGCCCCAGACCATCACACTACCACCACCATATTTTACTGTTGGTATGATGTTCCTTTTCTGAAATGCTGTTACTTTTACTCCAGATGTAATGGGACACACACATTCCAAAAAGTTCAACTTTTGTCTCGTCAGTCCACAGAGTATTTTCCCAAAAGTCTTGGGGATCATCAAGATGTTTTCTGGCAAAATTGAGATGAGCCTTTATGTTCTTTTTGCTCAGCAGTGGTTTTCATCTTGGAACTCTGCCATGCAGGCCATTTTTTCCCCAGTCTCTTTGTTATGGTGGAGTCATGAGCACTGACCTTAACTGAGGTAAGTGAGGCCTGCAGTTCTTTGGATGTTGTTGTGGGGTCATTTGTGACTTTTTGGATGAGCTGTCACTGCGCTCGTGGGGTAATTTTAGTTGGCCGGCCACTCCTGGGAAGGGTCACCACTGTTCCATGTTTTCACCATTTGTGGATTATGGCTCTCACTGTGGTTTGCTGGAGTCCCATGTCACAGGACTGAGCACGGGCTGTACCGGGCTCAATCGCTCAATTTATTTATGAATATTTTCTGTATTTTCTCCAAGCCTTGTGCTGTCTTTCCGTGTTTTGATTTCTGATGATTTATCGTTCTGTTTATTATTTATGTTTCAGTATTGCTATTATATTGTCTCTTTATGTAGTTTAAGACTGTTTTGCCTTTTCCTGTGACAGGGTCATTATTCCTCCTCTCCCAGATGTCTCCACCTGGTTAATTACTCTCTGCCTGCTGTCATCTGAGCTGCAAGAGTTCTGTAATTAGGTCACCAGTCCACTCTGGTTCCCCACACCTGCTACCCATTGTGCCATCTCACTCCACTATTTAAGTGCTGCCTGTTCACTCAGTCGTTGCAGCTAGATTGGATGTTTCAAGACTGGTTACCTCCGCCAGGCCAAAAAGGCCAGGAGGAGGTTATGTTTTTGCCAGGGTTTGTGTGTTTGTCTGTTTGTCTGTCTGTTTGTCTGTCTGTTTGTCTGTTGGTTAGCAAGATAACTCAAAAAGTCTTGGACGGATTTGCATGAAACTTTCAGGCGTTGGTGGAAATGGTACAAGGAAGAACTGATTAAATTTTGGGGGTGATCCGGTTCACCGTCTGGATACAGGAATTTTTTTAAAGCATTTTTCAACACTGTGACATAGGGCCATTTTCAACATGTGCGCAGGCGCAATGGAGGCCGCTGGGCGTCGTGTCTGACCAACACAAACTCCGCCTTCTTCAACGTTTTAGCCACAAAAGCATGCGGAAAACACTGCTGGCCTCGGACCCCCAGCGTGCCTGTGCCAGCCATAGGCGCTGCGCACATTGCGCTGGTCGTCGTGTCTGACCAACACAAACTCCGCGTTCTTCAACATTTTAGGCACAAAAGCACGCGGAAAACACTGCTGGCCTGGGCCCGCCAGCGTGACTGCTTTTGCGCCACGCTGCAAAACCTGACACGGACACCTGTCCGCCGCCCCATTATTTGCCACAAATTCCCCGCCCAGCTATAGGCGCTGCGTAAAAACGACCTCTCTGCTGGGGAAGACTCTAAATTCTGTTTTGCCGCGGACCGCAACCCCAATATAATATAAAACCCACGGCAACCTGTCTAACCAATCTGCATCTGTCAGTGGAGGAGATGGACACACCAACACTTCAGTTTATTACCTTCGCCAAGGAGGCAATGCTTTTACAACCGTAAAACGGGGCTATAAGGGACGGCGGGGTAATATGGGACACTTTTCTAGATGTAATTCTGCTTTTTTAATTTTGCTTCCGCCTAGATTTGATGAAGGATTCAGGGATATTTGACAATAACAACACAACTCAGCGTCCTGCTCAAAATAAAAAAAGCAGAATTACATTTAAAACATTTCCCACAAAACTGTCCCTTATTAACCCGCCGTCCCTTATAGCCCCATTTTACACTACTGAACCACTAATCCTATCACTATCACATTGATTGTCATTCATTAATTGTCTGTTTATTGCACTGTCCATGTCAAATAAACAAATAATCATTGTGAATCCAATTGCTACTCATATCTTTTCATGCTCAGGGAATCTGAAAACGTACACACAAACACTCTATGGGGGGAACTGTGCCGCTTGGCGGAGGTCTGCGCCCTCCGAGTGCTTTTCTAGTTATACTCTGGATTTATCTTCCTGATCATTACTCTGATCATCTCCTCATTTCCTTCTGAGCCAAGCCAGCTCAGGAGTGCTACAGTCTGTAAGTTTTTCTTGTTTTGCATTTTTTGTATGTACTGCACTGTCTCTCTGCCCTGTAGAGGCACACATGACAGAATCTAGCCGCCAGTGAAAAGACCCAGCCATTGTGTTTGTGCATTTTTTTCCCACCTTTTTGTGTTTTTTCTACACACCTGCTTGTCGGCGCTATCATGCCCCCAGCACGCCGGTCTCACACGATTAAAGGAGGATTGGCAGCGGGGTCTCCAATGGTGGAGGAGGAATGGGCGGTGGACTTCATTCAAGACTTTGTGGATGAGGCTCTCGCCACCCAGGGACCCAAGAAGATGTGGGATTGTTTGTATGGAGCGGTGGGTAACCTGGAGGTGCACCCCAGCCTTTGGAATTATCCACAGTACGCAGAACTGCTGTCAACAGTCTGCGCACTCGAGCAATCATTTTCTGTTTTGAAGATGGGAGCGTTTCCAGCTGAGCCGAGATGGAGGCACTCTGCACAGCCAACGTCCTCTTCCCATCTCGCTTCACCAGTGTCACCACCAGCTCCAACATATGCACCTCCAGCACCACGGCGGCGCCGTCGCCCAGCTCCGGACCGCTGGAGAAATGCCTCCACCACACAGTCAGCCAGTCCCCCAACATCAAGCCAGACAAATCCCGCAGCAGTTTCTCCCTCTTGTTCTTCGTCGCCGGCTATGACATCAGCCTCCTTCTCTGCCTCTCCTGCTGCAAACCCCGTCTCCTTGGTGTTTCCTCTCGCTGCTGAGGGTCTGGCTGCATCCTTCCCGGTTCCATCCACTTCCACGGCTACAGGGGCTGCTCCTCCATGATCCACTGAGGAGCCCAAGTCCATCATGGCCACGAAGATGGGCGACGCTACGGCAGGAAGCAACACCAAGTCCCGGGAATCCAGGCAAGTATCATTTCATTCTATTTCATTAAATAATGATATGCATTGCCTGATTCTTGGCAGAGAGACTCAGGATAGGCAGTCCGCTGAGCTCTCTCCACCTGCTAAAATTAATAAACCTTCATGTGCCCTCTCCGTGCCCCCTCCTCTTGCCCCTGAGTGTTCGTCGGCCCCGAGACCCAACTGCCAGACGAGGGAGGAGCCCGCGGTGCTGGAGGATTTCATCCCACAGTCCCACTATGGACAGAGGGAAGGCGCTGAACTCGAGCTCACCACATTGAGTCCAGCGTAAATGGTGAGCCGGACCCCAGCCGCCACGCCGGAGGAACTTCCTGCATGGGTCATGCCGACTGGGACCAAAGAGACTGCAACCACCACCATGCCTGCTGTGGAGGCTGCCACAGCAGAGTTCAGGGCCGAACTGGACCTACAGAGGGCCGAGCCCGAAGAACCATCATCACTTGGATCATCGGTGGCCTGGATGGCGGTGGAGCTCAAGCTCAGGCAAGTGCTGTCCTTTGTTTTTTTTTTTCTTGCTTGTATTAGACCAATCTTGCCTGGCTCTTGGGGAGGACAGCCGGGTGCAGCCGCCCACTACACCTGAGTTCACCTCGCCGGGCTCTGCCACTGCCGGTGACCATGACCCCCCTTCTATGTGTGTGTCTGAGCTTTCTCCCAGGGTCATCAGGAATATTCCACCACAGCCAGATGCCTCTGTAGATCCAGGCTCACCACCCGTGGTGGCTGTGGGTCCAGCTCCTCCCACCGAGGCTATCGTGGACTTACCCCCGTCATCCTCGTCTGGTATCCCACTGGACCACCTCCTTGGCCTGGTACTCTCACAGGTCGGCCTGTTCACCGTGGGTGCAGCTCTGGCCCGGTCCGGGCCCACCATGGGTGCAGCGTCGGCCCAGCACGGGTCCACCATGGGTGCTGCAGTGCTCCATCCCAGAGCCACCGAGGGTGCTGCAGTGCTCCAGCCCGGAGCCACTGTGGGTGCTGCAGTGCTCCAGCCCAGAGCCACTGTGGGTGCTGCAGTGCTCCTGCCTGGAGCCACCGTGGGTGCTGCAGTGCTCCTGCCTGGAGCCACCGCAGGTGCTGCAGATCCTCAGCCAGATGCCGTCGGAGTCTACCATCCGCCTCCATCTGGCATCGCCATGGGTTCTCACATGGGGAGGCTGCCTCCTGGGTCATCCCTGTTGTCCAGGTGGCTAAAGAACTCAGGCTGGCCACCTGAAAGACTGAGCCGCCGGGTTGGGTGGTCCTTATTTTCCCACAGGCCGCCCGACTCCATCCACCTGGCTGTCCGGCTGGCCTGGGACTTCGGCCGGCCACCCGAACTGTCTGGGGGTCCCAGGGCCTTGATGTAGTATGGTGTGGGTCCGGAGCAGGCCCTGTAGTTTTGCTCCCTCCTTGCCTGTTTCCCCCACCTCCCACCCTGGTTTGTTTTTTGCTGTACCTTTTGTTTTGTTTTGTTTTGTTTTGGTTTGGTTTTTTTTGGGGGGGGGTCCTTTTGGTGTTACCTTGGGGTGTCTGGGTACCACCCCTTAAAGGGGGGGGCGGGGCTCTGTCACAGGACTGAGCATGGGTTGTACCAGGCTCAGTCTCTCAATTTGTTTATGAATATTTTCTGTATTTTGTCCAAACCTTGTGGTGTCTTTCTCTGTTTTGATTTCTGATGATTTACCATTCTATTTATTATTTATCTTTCCGTATTGTTATTATGTTGTCTATTTATGTAGTTTAAGACTGTTTTGCCTTTTCCTGTGACAGGGTCATTATTCCTCCTCTCCCAGACATCCCCACCTGGTTAATTACTCTCTGCCTGCTCTCCTAGTCATCTGAGCTGCGAGAGTTCTGTAATTAGGTCACCAGTCCACTGTGGTTCCTCACACCTGCTACTCATTATGCCATCTCACTCAACTATTTAAGTGCTGCCTGTTCACTCAGTCATTGTGGCTAGATTGGATGTTTCAAGACTGGTTATACTCTGGATTTCTCTGCCTGATTTCTCTGCCTGATCATTACTCTGATCACCTCCCCATTTCCTCCAATGCCAAGCCGGCTCAGGAGTGCTACAGTCTGTAAGTTTTTCTTGTTTTGCATTTTTTGTATGTACTGCACAGTTTTTTTGGACTCTTATGTTCTTTTTTTTAATAAATGTCACAGACACAATTCAGCGGTTGGGTCTGTCTTTCTGCCCCGTAGGGGCACACATGACATCCCAAAGCTTTAGAAATGGCTTTATAACCTTTTCCAGACTGACAGATCTCAACTACTTTGTTTCGCATTTGTTCCTGAATTTCTTTGTATCGCAGCATGATGTCTAGCTTTTGAGGATCTTTTGGTCTACTTCACTTTGTAAGGCAGGTCCTATTTAAGTGATTTCTTGATTGAGAACAGGTGTGGCAGTAATCATGCCTGGGTGTGGTTAGAGAAATTGAACTCAGCTTTCCAAAGATGTGATAAACCACAGTTAATTTATGTATTAACGGGGGGCAATTGCTTTTTCAGACAGGGCCATGTAGATTTGAATTTTTGTTTTTACCCTTAATAATAAACACCTTTATTTAAAAACTGCATTTTGTGTTTATTTGTGTTATCTTTGTCTAATATTTAAATTTGTTTGATGATCTGAAGCATTTAAGTGTGACAAACACACAAAGAAATGAAAAATCAGGAAGGGGGAAAACACTTTTTCACACCACTGTACATCTGTGACACTTAACATCACAGAAAAATCTTAAGTGACAATTATATTAGAAAAAAACGCAAGAATTTATTGGAAATAAAAATAAAAAGAAGTACACTTGACATTATTCCCCACCAGCAACCAGCTTTACAGATTCTCTTAGAGCCACACTCCTGTCAGGTGTACTTCACACCCAGAATAGTAAATTCTTCCCTTTAATTTCACACTAGCTTCCCCAGGCCTTTGTGTGCGTTCTGGTCCGTAGGACTTCCTGACATCATTATGTTAATACGTGCAGAGTGGCTGAGCCATCGCTTAACGCTTATGAGAGTTTACACACTCATATATGCAGCTTCCATAAAGGCAACAGCCACACGAAGCCATAAAACAGCCAAATACTGTACATGCACACGCTTTGTGCTGCCGACTCACACACGGTTGTGTACTGCTATGCTTTCTCCGAGCTATTCAGACTGAAATACTTTCTCATGAGTAAAAGCTCACATACTACTCCCCAGGCTGTGCAGGTTGCAAGTTTTTGAAGTTGGAAAACAGAATAAATATTTAATCTCACAACCTAGAGACATGCTGTATTCTCAAGTTTTTTAGTAACACAGCAGAAAAGTAGTTGTCTAGCAACATTTAATCCAAACAATTTAGCACAATGTGTGTTTGTTTTATAAATCTATGTAAGCATGAATCGTTCAGTTAATAAAAATGTAGCAGTCTGCTGAGTCTCATATCAAAATGATATGCCTGTGTTGTTTAGGGCCCCTTTACACAGATGGAGATTGTTGGGTAACCAATAAGAGATCAAAAAATTGACTCGATCTGTCAACTATCGCCTTAAGCCTCAAAAAAGCCATTTCTGTGTAACTGTTTGGAAGATCATTGTACGATTTTCAAGGCGATCTATATAAATCTTTGAAAGATCCTTGAAAGATCCCTGAGAGACCAGGAGGCATTGCTGAGACCAGTAGAGATCATTGAGACACCAGGACAGAATGGTGAGAGAACTGGTTCATCGAACAGTCAGCGATCCCTCACTGACCTCTCAATCATCTCTACTTTCAAGGTGGACGACTGAGGTGATGCACCCCAAAGGTAGAGATGATAGAGAGGTCAGTGAGGGATCGCTGAGCATTCGATGAAAGACCAATAGAGTGCATTGAAAAATTGCTGAGAGATCATTGGAAGATCGATAAGAGATCACTTCCCTTTGGGGATCACTGAGAGATTGTTCTGGAATGAGTCAAAACTTTGAGGACTGTGGAGCTCACTGAAGATCATTTAGAGATTGTTTGGAAATGTGGCCATTTTGTCTTCAGTCAGTGTTCTCTCAACAATCTCCACCCCTGTGTAAAGGGGGTATTAGTGCATGCATGACTCAGTTGTTTGACATGCACATATCAACAAATTTAGTTTCCTTTTCAGCAGAATTACAGAATTGATTCTCTGACCTTATTCATTATTCCTGGGAAATCTTCAACCACCCTGTTGATCTACCTGCCACTCCCTATTGCATTCCAACAAAAACCTAGAATCTGATCAATGCAGCAGCTGAAATCTGAATTCTAATGGATCACTTACTAGCTCAGTAACCATCAGAAACCTGCAGTATTTAGCAAGCTTGAATTCTACAGTCTTTTACTTGATGTAATATTTTTCACAACAAAAAAGCATCAACATCCCCTCACAGTGATTAAAAAAAGGCTGAAACAGGCTCACATTAAAAAGCCAAATGTTTTTCATAGCTGGCAGTGTGATGTGTTCAGAGCAACAATCAATAGCTGCAGAGTAAAGAAGGCAGCTCTGAGCACTTGTGAATGCTACTCACAATGCAAAGGAAATGGAGGGAGAGTTTTATTCCAGCATGCCTGTGGTGATTTCACAAAAGTGCCATCTCTTGCAGAAAGACAGAACACCCCTTTGCATTCTTAACGATGAGAAAATTTGGAAGCGAGTGCTACAATAATGTAACAACCTCAGCCTTTTAATGTGCTCGAGTGGATTACAATCATGGACAAGTCAAAGCTTTGTTGACAGACAGGCCAAAACGCCTTCAGACAAATCTGTGTTTGACCAAATAAATAATTCAATGCTGAACCTTTCAGAAGATACTCGGCAGCGTCGGCAGTGACAGACCCAAGGCCAGCAGGAGTCAGGCTGTTAAACGCTGCTCACTGCAGATCAATTGCTGTTCCGGACTTGTCCTGCTCAGGTCTCCAAGTCTATTGACCCTGGGATATCACTCAGCATCACGCTCTCGCATATAGCTCCCTATGGAGAATTAACTTCAATACACTCATTAGAAGAGATCCTAATGGTGAGGGATTCACAGACAACATACTGTAGTGCTCTTTTTCTTCCGTTCTTCTGTCATTTTTCAGCAACAACTATTGATACTTTTGTTGAGAATATACAAAAAAATGTCTTAACTTTGATTTCAGTAATTTATTTAATGTTTGACTTTGCATTAATATGAAATATTTCACTAGATCATCAAAAAAAAAAAAAGGTGTGACCCGACAAAAGACTCCTAACTCCTTTCATTCCCTTCTTCCTCTTCCTGGTCACATTTTCTAGCATCTTTCCCTTCCGTGCTGCTGCTGCGAACAATCATTTCTCTTGGAGTTATATTCCCAGCTTCGGCAACAGAGGGTCTCCTTTGCCTTGACAACAGTGTCACATCATCATGCACCTGCTTGGATGAAGGAGAAATGCGTTGATTTGTTGTCGAATGTGTAGCCTTATTCAGAGATATGTCAAAAGAATTTCACATGATGAACTGTTCTGGCAATTAAAGGGTGACATATGCTCAGTAATAGTTGTCCCAGAATTTGAGTGAAAAGGGTGGTGGGTGATTTATTAAAAAAACAAGTGAAAGCTGCTCTTCATATGCAGAAGACAATCATAACTGAGCATTCATTCTTCTGCTACTATTACAAAGTTTATCTATTTTTTAATTTCTGCCCTCTTATTCAATAAAGTCACTGAATTAAGCTGCTGACCTGGCTCTCTGCTCTGTGTCGTCCCTCGATCACCGTCCGGCGTCAGGTCACTCAGCAGGTGCTCCAGGATCTTCTCCGGGGTCCCTGACACCACCACGTACCTGTCGGACACAACAGAGTCACCAGAGGAGTCTTCCTCGATGGAGGACAGAGACCGGCTGCTGCTCCACTCCTCCTCTCCCTCCGTCCCCTCATCATCTATGTAGCGAAAGTAGGGTACATCAAAGGTGGGCATCGTTACCGCCTCTGCCCGGCTGGTGCTGTCACTGCTGCTCTCCTCCGACCCCTCCCCATCCTCCTCATCCTCCTCCTGCTCTACTAAGGCAGCGTGCAGCAGCCTGCCGCCCTCCTGTCGCAGGTTCGGGGGCCGTGGTCGAGATCCCATCCTTGCCGAGTCCCCCATGCCCTCAGACGTCTCCGTGGTTACTGCTGCATGACCCCTTCTACCTATCCATCCGTCCACCCACAGCTGCCACAGCCCACTGCTGTCTCACTTCGGTGTAAGTGAAAAGCCTCTTGGATGACTTGAATGGGGAGGTTGACAGCAGAGTGCCGACTGACTCACAGTCCCATGTTGCTCACTTGTGTGAATTTAATGTATTCATTTATGTGCTGTGATGTAAGCACGCCCGGGTGAGTGTGTGTGAGCCGCAGAAGCAGAAGGGAAATGAGGAGAGGGAGAGTACAGAGGGAGAGAGATATATAGTGAGGGGGGGGGGGAATCTAAAAGGGGAGGGGGAGCAGAGAGGCTTACCTCCTGTTTCGTGCATCCTCTCTCCCTCCTCCCTTTCCTGATGCAGAGAGCAGCTCTGACGACACTCTCTGGAGAACCAGCACATCGTGGCCCCTCTCTCTCAAACACAAGCGGACTGCCTCGTCACTCTGGGGCTGGAGAGAGAGAGAGAGAGAGAGAGAGAGAGAGAGAGAGAGGAGGAGGAGGAGGGAGGAAGTGTGCTTTATCACCAAGGAGATTCCCCTGTATTTTTGCCTACCCACTCACACAAATCACCACTGATTTCCATCATAATACTCTGTCAAAGGCAGCAGTGTAAATGAAAGAAAATTTCCATATATCATTATGCGGTCCTTATCGGTGCAGCCCATTCAGGGATTAATATAAAAGACTATTTTAATTACTGATTTATGTGTGGACCCTAATAAATTATGGCTGATATCTGAAGGCAGTGTATTTTCAACCTGCCATGTGCTTTACCTCTGCATGCTAACAATGGTTTAGTGGTTCACAATTCAGTTTGGACTTCAGTTTGCCTGGTTGCTCCTTGTCTTATGACCGCCATGGATGAGAAAATCTTTCCCAGTGTTGCCATTTGTCTCAAACTCCATTTTTTTTTTCCTGTACAGACAAAATAACTGTTGACAACCTAAATGTTCAGAAACCTTCAAATTATTTTCTTCAATAATCAACTCCCTCTCTGTTAAAAAAAACAACAACGTCGTGTGCAAGTTTAACATATTTACCAAAAACAAAAATAATTGTCTTCTAATGCTTTGATCATAGAATAATGTCTATCCAGCAAATACTTAATTCATCTCTTCTTCACAACAAGCAAAGATGGCATCAGTTTGATTTACTGTAACTATTGTTGGACTATTTAGACAGCCTAAACATGATGTTGTAGCCACACATGTGACCTACCTTATGACTTACATAATGCCTCACATCTTAGATAAGAACAAAGGAAGAGTTTCCTTGGAGATAACAGGAAGCTGTGAAAATGTTAGCTTTGGTACGCAAGAGACGGCCTGGAAGATCCTTTGTGGGCCTAAGACTGTGGGGGTGATATTAAGGGATTAAAGAGGAGATGCATTGTTACTTTGATTTTGAATGCAATGTGACTTGTGAGCTGGGGGGAGACCTGGGTATATGAGGGACGAGTTTGTTCTGAGATGTCCTCTTTCTATTTTGCTTATGATGGAGACGTGTAATAAACTGCCTTGAGATAAAACAATGTCTCGTCAATTACACACTCCACACTGGTGACCCAAGACGTAGCATGCAGCAAGAAGAGAATTCCCCGGGGCCAGCCTCGTTGGGAGCCCCCAGCCAAGCGTACGCCATTACGGTCCAGCTACAGGACTTTTGGCAACACAACCCGCGCTCCTGGTTCCACTTGGTTGAGGCACAGTTTGCCCTCCGGGGAATATTGGTAGATGACACAAAATTCTACCATGTGATCGCAAAGCTCGATAACCACATGGCGCAACACGTGGAGAGCCTTCTGGAGCAGCCACCAGCCAGCGACAAATACGATGCGTTGAAGGCTGCACTCATCCAGCACTACACCCTCTCGGTCGAGGAGACAGCAGAGAGACTCCTGGCGCTGACCGAGTTGGGAGATGGCACGCCCATTGACCTGATGGAGAAGATGCTGAGGTTGAAAGGCTTGGACGATGACCACTTCATCTTTACCCATGTTTTCCTCAGGACCCTACCGTCAGCGACGAGGGCGACCCTGGCCAGTTCCCCGTTGTTGGCCCAGCGGGACTTCCACGCGCTGGCCCGGGAGGTGCATCGGATTCTCAATGCCAGCAGGCAGCGCGCGGCCACGGCGGCAGCGACGGACCTCAGCGCGACGGCCGGAGATGGCAGGGAGCCAGGGACAGCGGTAGCAGAGCCACCGGTGACAGCGGCGGCGGGGGCCAAGGAACGCGGAGGAGACACCCTTTGTTTTTACCACCGCCGCTTTGCAGAGAAGGCACGCAAATGTATACCACCATGCCAGTTCAAGCAACACCAAGACCGGGGGTCGGTAGCAGCTGCGACCCTCGGGGAGGAGAACAAGCTGCTCTACTTGACGGACGCACGCTCGGGGAGGCATTTCCTCGTGGACACAGGCGCCCAGCTGAGTTTCATTACGCCTTCCTCCGCTGACCGGCTGGCAGGTTCCAGCAGTCCCGAGATGGCAGCAGCGAACGGCTTGAGGATTAAGACCTTTGGTGAGAGGACTCTGCTTCTGTCTCTACATGGCCGTACATTTGAGTGGACTTTTGTCATAGCAGCATTGAATTTCAATATATTGGGGGCTGATTTTTTGTGCTCACATGGTTTGTTGGTTGATGTCGCTAACAGGCGCCTGGTTAATGCACTTTCTTTTGACTCTATCCCCTGTACAGCTCGAGCGGCCCGGCCAACAGCACAAGCCAACGTCACAGCTGCAAGTGGTAAGTTCCACACACTGCTCACTCAGTTCCCAGCACTCCCGGTTCCCACATTTTCGGCGGCCGTCGCTAAGCACGGGGTGGAACATTTTATTACCACCACCGGGCCGCCCGTTTTTGCAAAACCTTGGCACTTGGACGCAGCTAAACTGGCCATAGCGCGCGAGGAGTTCGCCAACCTGGAGAGGTTGGGCATCATCAGGCGTTCGAACAGCCCATGGGCTTCTCCGCTACACATGGTCCCGAAAGCTGACGGCTCATGGCGACCTTGTGGGGATTTCCGCAGGGTGAACAACGCCACAGCGCAAGACCGCTACCCAATCCCTCATATCCAAGATTTTTCCGTTCATTTGGCAGGGGCGCGCGTTTTTTCTAAAATAGACTTGGTCCGCGGTTACCACCAAGTTCCAGTGCGCGCTGAGGACATACCCAAAACAGCGGTGGTAACTCCATTTGGCCTTTTTGAGTTTTTGCGCATGCCATTCGGGCTTAAAGGGGCTGCACAGACGTTCCAACGCATGAAGGACGCGGTGCTGCGCGATCTCCCTTTCATGTTCGTCTACTTAGACGATATCTTGGTAGCCAGCGCGTCCGAAGATGAACACGAAAACCACCTCGCGGCAGTTTTCCGGAGGTTGGGAGATCACGGGTTAATAATCAACCCAGCGAAGTGTCAGTTCGGGATGACGCAGATCGATTTTTTAGGACACCGCGTCTCCCCCGAAGGAGCAGTTCCGCTGCCTGACAAAGTGCGCGCGGTAGCAGATTTCTCCTGGCCGCAGACAGTCAGGGCGTTACAGGAGTTTTTGGGAATGGTGAATTTTTATAACCATTTCCTCCCCCGCGCAGTGCAGCTCATGCAACCGCTGTATGCCGCGCTCAAAAAACAGAAACCCACGAATAAGATCGAGTAGTCCCTGGAGCGGGAGCGAGCATTCGCGGAAGTCAAAGCAGCCCTGGCAAACGCTGCGTTGTTGGCACATCCAGACCCAATGGCCCGCATAGCGCTCACCACTGACGCGTCAGATGTGGCCATAGGGGCGGTCGTGGAGCAGCATATAGCTGGGGCTTGGCAACCGCTCGCCTTTTTCAGCAGGGGCTTACGCGATAGTGAACGTAAATACAGCGCGTTTGACAGGGAGTTGCTAGCTCTCCATTTGGCCATTCGCCACTTTCAGTTCTGGCTAGAAGGGCGCTGTTTCACCACGTTCGTTGACCACAAGCCACTAACATTCGCGATGGCCAAAGTTTCAGAACCGTGGTCGGGCCGGCAGCAGAGGCAGCTGGCCGCGATCTCAGAGTTTACTACCGATATTCAGCACGTGTCGGGTAAACTGAATGTAGTGGCAGACTGCCTCTCGCGCGCGGTGGCTGCCCCCATTCGTGTGGGGATAGATTACACAGCCATGGCCGCGGAGCAGGTTAGTGACGCGGATGTGCGCGCGCTCCAGTCTGGACCAACAGGGTTAAGGCTGGAGAGCAGGGCGCTGCAAGACGGTATGCCCCCCCCTAATCTGTGATGTCTCCACGGGGCGACCGCGTCCCATGGTACCGGCAGCGTGGCGCCGCCGCGTTTTTGACTCGATTCATTCTTTGGCGCACCCGGGGGTGCGCGCGTCGGTCAAAATGGTAGCAGAAAAATTTGTGTGGCCGGGCCTCCACAAACAAGTGAAGGAGTGGGCGGCAGCCTGCATGGCGTGCCAACGAGCCAAGGTACACAGACACACGAGGGCTCCCTTGGAGCCATTTCACATTCCGGCTAAGAGGTTTGACCACGTTCACGTGGACCTTGTGGGTCCCCTCCCGCCATCGCAGGGGTGCATGCACCTTCTGACAATGGTGGACCGCACCACGCGTTGGCCGGGGGTGGTTCCTTTGGCGTCAACCACAGCCGAGGAGGTGGTGCGCGCGTTTGTAACTGCATGGGTGGCACGTTTTGGAGTCCCGTCGGACATTACGTCCGACAGAGGCACTCAATTTGTTTCCGAACTTTGGTCAGCAATGGCCCGCAGCCTGGGAATCACAATTCACCGCACAACTGCGTACAATCTTCAGACTAATGGGTTATGCGAATGTTTTCATAGGTCATTGAAAGCAGCTCTAAGGGCGTCACTGACGGATGCAAATTGGGTAGACAGGCTACCGTGGGTTTTACTGGGGTTGCGTTCTGCGCCTAAAGAAGACTTAGAAGCTTCCCCAGCTGAACTCGTTTTCGCACAGCCACTTCGGCTACCCGGGGAGTTTCTCCCGGATAATCCTGCGCCAAGCAGCTCCCCGTCTCAGCTGTTGCAGCGTAGCATTGACGCAGGCACGCTGCCGGGCCCCGTTCATCACAGTTTTCTGCACGTTTTTGTGCCTAAAACTTTGAAAAACGCAGAGTTTGTTTTTATCAGACATGACGCGCATCGCACCCCACTGCGACCACCTTATGATGGGCCGTTCAGAGTGTTGGAAACAGAGGACAAGCATTTTTTGCTAGATTTGGGGGGTAGGAGGGAAAAGGTTGGCATAAACAGACTCAAACCCGCTTTTGTGGTGGCGGACGAGCAAGTGCTGTTGGCAAGGGCCCCTCGGTGCGGCAGACCACCACGGGGTGCTTCCCAGAGTAATATTTCCCCAGATCACCCGCAGGGGCTGACAAAAGGTTTTCACCCCCAGACAGCAGCTCCCCAGCATGACGGCGCCGCGGAGGCATTGAACCCTGGTTACAGCAGATACGGGAGAAGACTGAAGCCCAAGCAGCATGTGGATTGATGTATAATGATGTTATCACAGCATGCAAACTGTTATTCTGTTGTTCGATCTAAATGTTTGGGGGGGGGGTGTAGCCACACATGTGACCTACCTTATGACTTACATAATGCCTCACATCTTAGATAAGAACAAAGGCAGAGTTTCCTTGGAGATAACAGGAAACTGTGAAAATGTTAACTTTGGTATGCAAGAGATGGCCTGGAAGATCCTTTGTGGGCCTAAGACTGTGGGGGTGATATTAAGGGATTAAAGAGGAGATGCATTGTTACTTTGATTTGAATGCAATGTGACTTGTGAGCTGAGGGGAGACCTGGGTATATAAGGGACGAGTTTGTTCTGAGATGTCCTCTTTCTATTTTGCTTATGATGGAGACGTGTAATAAATTGCCTTGAGATAAAACAATGTCTCGTCAATTACACACTCCACAATGTTATCTAAAATTTACCTTTTTGAATGGCTACATTTCAATAAAAAGGACTGCCAGTGACTCTGTAATATAAAGACACCTTACAGCAGGTGCACAGTGGCTGGTCTGGATCTAAGTTATTGGTCTTAATGAGGACCTTGCTGTATGTATATACAACAGCTCTTCCCTCCTCCTCTCCTTGGCCATCAGTCAATTCAACACAAGCCACTATCCATGCAATTAGCTGGGCAGACATTCTGCAAGCGGTTACAGTTTACTGCACTAATTATCTTTTTTGCTGGGGAAGCATCCAGGGTCCTTCAGTTAAGCATGACTTCCTGCCACATTAACACTTATCAAGGATTTGGACATATGTGGACAATTCTATGAATACAAACACAACACTGCAAATATGGAACTATGCTCTCCCTAAATACAGGTATGTCCATCTATGCCAAATTCATAGTATTTAAGTTACACAGTTACTGCAACTGCAAATAATTTGTCATTGTTGTGCATGGGACCCAGGTGCGACCCTGGCCAGTTCCCCGTTGTTGGCCCAGCGGGACTTCCACGCGCTGGCCCGGGAGGTGCATCGGATTCTCAATGCCAGCAGGCAGCGCGCGGCCACGGCGGCAGCGACGGACCTCAGCGCGACGGCCGGAGATGGCAGGGAGCCAGGGACAGCGGTAGCAGAGCCACCGGTGACAGCGGCGGCGGGGGCCAAGGAACGCGGAGGAGACACCCTTTGTTTTTACCACCGCCGCTTTGCAGAGAAGGCACGCAAATGTATACCACCATGCCAGTTCAAGCAACACCAAGACCGGGGGTCGGTAGCAGCTGCGACCCTCGGGGAGGAGAACAAGCTGCTCTACTTGACGGACGCACGCTCGGGGAGGCATTTCCTCGTGGACACAGGCGCCCAGCTGAGTTTCATTACGCCTTCCTCCGCTGACCGGCTGGCAGGTTCCAGCAGTCCCGAGATGGCAGCAGCGAACGGCTTGAGGATTAAGACCTTTGGTGAGAGGACTCTGCTTCTGTCTCTACATGGCCGTACATTTGAGTGGACTTTTGTCATAGCAGCATTGAATTTCAATATATTGGGGGCTGATTTTTTGTGCTCACATGGTTTGTTGGTTGATGTCGCTAACAGGCGCCTGGTTAATGCACTTTCTTTTGACTCTATCCCCTGTACAGCTCGAGCGGCCCAGCCAACAGCACAAGCCAACGTCACAGCTGCAAGTGGTAAGTTCCACACACTGCTCACTCAGTTCCCAGCACTCCCGGTTCCCACATTTTCGGCGGCCGTCGCTAAGCACGGGGTGGAACATTTTATTACCACCACCGGGCCGCCCGTTTTTGCAAAACCTTGGCACTTGGACGCAGCTAAACTGGCCATAGCGCGCGAGGAGTTCGCCAACCTGGAGAGGTTGGGCATCATCAGGCGTTCGAACAGCCCATGGGCTTCTCCGCTACACATGGTCCCGAAAGCTGACGGCTCATGGCGACCTTGTGGGGATTTCCGCAGGGTGAACAACGCCACAGCGCAAGACCGCTACCCAATCCCTCATATCCAAGATTTTTCCGTTCATTTGGCAGGGGCGCGCGTTTTTTCTAAAATAGACTTGGTCCGCGGTTACCACCAAGTTCCAGTGCGCGCTGAGGACATACCCAAAACAGCGGTGGTAACTCCATTTGGCCTTTTTGAGTTTTTGCGCATGCCATTCGGGCTTAAAGGGGCTGCACAGACGTTCCAACGCATGAAGGACGCGGTGCTGCGCGATCTCCCTTTCATGTTCGTCTACTTAGACGATATCTTGGTAGCCAGCGCGTCCGAAGATGAACACGAAAACCACCTCGCGGCAGTTTTCCGGAGGTTGGGAGATCACGGGTTAATAATCAACCCAGCGAAGTGTCAGTTCGGGATGACGCAGATCGATTTTTTAGGACACCGCGTCTCCCCCGAAGGAGCAGTTCCGCTGCCTGACAAAGTGCGCGCGGGTAGCAGATTTCTCCTGGCCGCAGACAGTCAGGGCGTTACAGGAGTTTTTGGGAATGGTGAATTCTTATAACCATTTCCTCCCCCGCGCAGTGCAGCTCATGCAACCGCTGTATGCCGCGCTCAAAAAACAGAAACCCACGAATAAGATCGAGTAGTCCCTGGAGCGGGAGCGAGCATTCGCGGAAGTCAAAGCAGCCCTGGCAAACGCTGCGTTGTTGGCACATCCAGACCCAATGGCCCGCATAGCGCTCACCACTGACGCGTCAGATGTGGCCATAGGGGCGGTCGTGGAGCAGCATATAGCTGGGGCTTGGCAACCGCTCGCCTTTTTCAGCAGGGGCTTACGCGATAGTGAACGTAAATACAGCGCGTTTGACAGGGAGTTGCTAGCTCTCCATTTGGCCATTCGCCACTTTCAGTTCTGGCTAGAAGGGCGCTGTTTCACCACGTTCGTTGACCACAAGCCACTAACATTCGCGATGGCCAAAGTTTCAGAACCGTGGTCGGGCCGGCAGCAGAGGCAGCTGGCCGCGATCTCAGAGTTTACTACCGATATTCAGCACGTGTCGGGTAAACTGAATGTAGTGGCAGACTGCCTCTCGCGCGCGGTGGCTGCCCCCATTCGTGTGGGGATAGATTACACAGCCATGGCCGCGGAGCAGGTTAGTGACGCGGATGTGCGCACGCTCCAGTCTGGACCAACAGGGTTAAGGCTGGAGAGCAGGGCGCTGCAAGACGGTATGCCCCCCCCTAATCTGTGATGTCTCCACGGGGCGACCGCGTCCCATGGTACCGGCAGCGTGGCGCCGCCGCGTTTTTGACTCGATTCATTCTTTTGGCGCACCCGGGGGGGTGCGCGCGTCGGTCAAAATGGTAGCAGAAAAATTTGTGTGGCCGGGCCTCCACAAACAAGTGAAGGAGTGGGCGGCAGCCTGCATGGCGTGCCAACGAGCCAAGGTACACAGACACACGAGGGCTCCCTTGGAGCCATTTCACATTCCGGCTAAGAGGTTTGACCACGTTCACGTGGACCTTGTGGGTCCCCTCCCGCCATCGCAGGGGTGCATGCACCTTCTGACAATGGTGGACCGCACCACGCGTTGGCCGGGGGTGGTTCCTTTGGCGTCAACCACAGCCGAGGAGGTGGTGCGCGCGTTTGTAACTGCATGGGTGGCACGTTTTGGAGTCCCGTCGGACATTACGTCCGACAGAGGCACTCAATTTGTTTCCGAACTTTGGTCAGCAATGGCCCGCAGCCTGGGAATCACAATTCACCGCACAACTGCGTACAATCTTCAGACTAATGGGTTATGCGAATGTTTTCATAGGTCATTGAAAGCAGCTCTAAGGGCGTCACTGACGGATGCAAATTGGGTAGACAGGCTACCGTGGGTTTTACTGGGGTTGCGTTCTGCGCCTAAAGAAGACTTAGAAGCTTCCCCAGCTGAACTCGTTTTCGCACAGCCACTTCGGCTACCCGGGGAGTTTCTCCCGGATAATCCTGCGCCAAGCAGCTCCCCGTCTCAGCTGTTGCAGCGTAGCATTGACGCAGGCACGCTGCCGGGCCCGTTCATCACAGTTTTCTGCACGTTTTTGTGCCTAAAACTTTGAAAAACGCAGAGTTTGTTTTTATCAGACATGACGCGCATCGCACCCCACTGCGACCACCTTATGATGGGCCGTTCAGAGTGTTGGAAACAGAGGACAAGCATTTTTTGCTAGATTTGGGGGGTAGGAGGGAAAAGGTTGGCATAAACAGACTCAAACCCGCTTTTGTGGTGGCGGACGAGCAAGTGCTGTTGGCAAGGGCCCCTCGGCGCGGCAGACCACCACGGGGTGCTTCCCAGAGTAATATTTCCCCAGATCACCCGCAGGGGCTGACAAAAGGTTTTCACCCCCAGACAGCAGCTCCCCAGCATGACGGCGCCGCGGAGGCATTGAACCCTGGTTACAGCAGATACGGGAGAAGACTGAAGCCCAAGCAGCATGTGGATTGATGTATAATGATGTTATCACAGCATGCAAACTGTTATTCTGTTGTTCGATCTAAATGTTTGGGGGGGGGTGTAGCCACACATGTGACCTACCTTATGACTTACATAATGCCTCACATCTTAGATAAGAACAAAGGCAGAGTTTCCTTGGAGATAACAGGAAGCTGTGAAAATGTTAACTTTGGTATGCAAGAGATGGCCTGGAAGATCCTTTGTGGGCCTAAGACTGTGGGGGTGATATTAAGGGATTAAAGAGGAGATGCATTGTTACTTTGATTTTGAATGCAATGTGACTTGTGAGCTGAGGGGAGACCTGGGTATATAAGGGACGAGTTTGTTCTGAGATGTCCTCTTTCTATTTTGCTTATGATGGAGACGTGTAATAAATTGCCTTGAGATAAAACAATGTCTCGTCAATTACACACTCCACAATGTTATCTAAAATTTACCTTTTTGAATGGCTACATTTCAATAAAAAGGACTGCCAGTGACTCTGTAATATAAAGACACCTTACAGCAGGTGCACAGTGGCTGGTCTGGATCTAAGTTATTGGTCTTAATGAGGACCTTGCTGTATGTATATACAACAGCTCTTCCCTCCTCCTCTCCTTGGCCATCAGTCAATTCAACACAAGCCACTATCCATGCAATTAGCTGGGCAGACATTCTGCAAGCGGTTACAGTTTACTGCACTAATTATCTTTTTTGCTGGGGAAGCATCCAGGGTCCTTCAGTTAAGCATGACTTCCTGCCACATTAACACTTACCAAGGATTTGGACATATGTGGACAATTCTATGAATACAAACACAACACTGCAAATATGGAACTATGCTCTCCCTAAATACAGGTATGTCCATCTATGCCAAATTCATAGTATTTAAGTTACACAGTTACTGCAACTGCAAATAATTTGTCATTGTTGTGCATGGGACCCAGGTGCGACCCTGGCCAGTTCCCCGTTGTTGGCCCAGCGGGACTTCCACGCGCTGGCCCGGGAGGTGCATCGGATTCTCAATGCCAGCAGGCAGCGCGCGGCCACGGCGGCAGCGACGGACCTCAGCGCGACGGCCGGAGATGGCAGGGAGCCAGGGACAGCGGTAGCAGAGCCACCGGTGACAGCGGCGGCGGGGGCCAAGGAACGCGGAGGAGACACCCTTTGTTTTTACCACCGCCGCTTTGCAGAGAAGGCACGCAAATGTATACCACCATGCCAGTTCAAGCAACACCAAGACCGGGGGTCGGTAGCAGCTGCGACCCTCGGGGAGGAGAACAAGCTGCTCTACTTGACGGACGCACGCTCGGGGAGGCATTTCCTCGTGGACACAGGCGCCCAGCTGAGTTTCATTACGCCTTCCTCCGCTGACCGGCTGGCAGGTTCCAGCAGTCCCGAGATGGCAGCAGCGAACGGCTTGAGGATTAAGACCTTTGGTGAGAGGACTCTGCTTCTGTCTCTACATGGCCGTACATTTGAGTGGACTTTTGTCATAGCAGCATTGAATTTCAATATATTGGGGGCTGATTTTTTGTGCTCACATGGTTTGTTGGTTGATGTCGCTAACAGGCGCCTGGTTAATGCACTTTCTTTTGACTCTATCCCCTGTACAGCTCGAGCGGCCCGGCCAACAGCACAAGCCAACGTCACAGCTGCAAGTGGTAAGTTCCACACACTGCTCACTCAGTTCCCAGCACTCCCGGTTCCCACATTTTCGGCGGCCGTCGCTAAGCACGGGGTGGAACATTTTATTACCACCACCGGGCCGCCCGTTTTTGCAAAACCTTGGCACTTGGACGCAGCTAAACTGGCCATAGCGCGCGAGGAGTTCGCCAACCTGGAGAGGTTGGGCATCATCAGGCGTTCGAACAGCCCATGGGCTTCTCCGCTACACATGGTCCCGAAAGCTGACGGCTCATGGCGACCTTGTGGGGATTTCCGCAGGGTGAACAACGCCACAGCGCAAGACCGCTACCCAATCCCTCATATCCAAGATTTTTCCGTTCATTTGGCAGGGGCGCGCGTTTTTTCTAAAATAGACTTGGTCCGCGGTTACCACCAAGTTCCAGTGCGCGCTGAGGACATACCCAAAACAGCGGTGGTAACTCCATTTGGCCTTTTTGAGTTTTTGCGCATGCCATTCGGGCTTAAAGGGGCTGCACAGACGTTCCAACGCATGAAGGACGCGGTGCTGCGCGATCTCCCTTTCATGTTCGTCTACTTAGACGATATCTTGGTAGCCAGCGCGTCCGAAGATGAACACGAAAACCACCTCGCGGCAGTTTTCCGGAGGTTGGGAGATCACGGGTTAATAATCAACCCAGCGAAGTGTCAGTTCGGGATGACGCAGATCGATTTTTTAGGACACCGCGTCTCCCCCGAAGGAGCAGTTCCGCTGCCTGACAAAGTGCGCGCGGTAGCAGATTTCTCCTGGCCGCAGACAGTCAGGGCGTTACAGGAGTTTTTGGGAATGGTGAATTTTTATAACCATTTCCCTCCCCCGCGCAGTGCAGCTCATGCAACCGCTGTATGCCGCGCTCAAAAAACAGAAACCCACGAATAAGATCGAGTAGTCCCTGGAGCGGGAGCGAGCATTCGCGGAAGTCAAAGCAGCCCTGGCAAACGCTGCGTTGTTGGCACATCCAGACCCAATGGCCCGCATAGCGCTCACCACTGACGCGTCAGATGTGGCCATAGGGGCGGTCGTGGAGCAGCATATAGCTGGGGCTTGGCAACCGCTCGCCTTTTTCAGCAGGGGCTTACGCGATAGTGAACGTAAATACAGCGCGTTTGACAGGGAGTTGCTAGCTCTCCATTTGGCCATTCGCCACTTTCAGTTCTGGCTAGAAGGGCGCTGTTTCACCACGTTCGTTGACCACAAGCCACTAACATTCGCGATGGCCAAAGTTTCAGAACCGTGGTCGGGCCGGCAGCAGAGGCAGCTGGCCGCGATCTCAGAGTTTACTACCGATATTCAGCACGTGTCGGGTAAACTGAATGTAGTGGCAGACTGCCTCTCGCGCGCGGTGGCTGCCCCCATTCGTGTGGGGATAGATTACACAGCCATGGCCGCGGAGCAGGTTAGTGACGCGGATGTGCGCGCGCTCCAGTCTGGACCAACAGGGTTAAGGCTGGAGAGCAGGGCGCTGCAAGACGGTATGCCCCCCCCCTAATCTGTGATGTCTCCACGGGGCGACCGCGTCCCATGGTACCGGCAGCGTGGCGCCGCCGCGTTTTTGACTCGATTCATTCTTTGGCGCACCCGGGGGTGCGCGCGTCGGTCAAAATGGTAGCAGAAAAATTTGTGTGGCCGGGCCTCCACAAACAAGTGAAGGAGTGGGCGGCAGCCTGCATGGCGTGCCAACGAGCCAAGGTACACAGACACACGAGGGCTCCCTTGGAGCCATTTCACATTCCGGCTAAGAGGTTTGACCACGTTCACGTGGACCTTGTGGGTCCCCTCCCGCCATCGCAGGGGTGCATGCACCTTCTGACAATGGTGGACCGCACCACGCGTTGGCCGGGGGTGGTTCCTTTGGCGTCAACCACAGCCGAGGAGGTGGTGCGCGCGTTTGTAACTGCATGGGTGGCACGTTTTGGAGTCCCGTCGGACATTACGTC
Organism: Pholidichthys leucotaenia; assembly: GCA_020510985.1. Taxonomy (NCBI): domain Eukaryota; kingdom Metazoa; phylum Chordata; class Actinopteri; order Cichliformes; family Pholidichthyidae; genus Pholidichthys; species Pholidichthys leucotaenia. Next base: position 165,532,979 of record CM035849.1, read on the forward strand.
CGACAGAGGCACTCAATTTGTTTCCGAACTTTGGTCAGCAATGGCCCGCAGCCTGGGAATCACAATTCACCGCACAACTGCGTACAATCTTCAGACTAATGGGTTATGCGAATGTTTTCATAGGTCATTGAAAGCAGCTCTAAGGGCGTCACTGACGGATGCAAATTGGGTAGACAGGCTACCGTGGGTTTTACTGGGGTTGCGTTCTGCGCCTAAAGAAGACTTAGAAGCTTCCCCAGCTGAACTCGTTTTCGCACAGCCACTTCGGCTACCCGGGGAGTTTCTCCCGGATAATCCTGCGCCAAGCAGCTCCCCGTCTCAGCTGTTGCAGCGTAGCATTGACGCAGGCACGCTGCCGGGCCCCGTTCATCACAGTTTTCTGCACGTTTTTGTGCCTAAAACTTTGAAAAACGCAGAGTTTGTTTTTATCAGACATGACGCGCATCGCACCCCACTGCGACCACCTTATGATGGGCCGTTCAGAGTGTTGGAAACAGAGGACAAGCATTTTTTGCTAGATTTGGGGGGTAGGAGGGAAAAGGTTGGCATAAACAGACTCAAACCCGCTTTTGTGGTGGCGGACGAGCAAGTGCTGTTGGCAAGGGCCCCTCGGTGCGGCAGACCACCACGGGGTGCTTCCCAGAGTAATATTTCCCCAGATCACCCGCAGGGGCTGACAAAAGGTTTTCACCCCCAGACAGCAGCTCCCCAGCATGACGGCGCCGCGGAGGCATTGAACCCTGGTTACAGCAGATACGGGAGAAGACTGAAGCCCAAGCAGCATGTGGATTGATGTATAATGATGTTATCACAGCATGCAAACTGTTATTCTGTTGTTCGATCTAAATGTTTGGGGGGGGGGTGTAGCCACACATGTGACCTACCTTATGACTTACATAATGCCTCACATCTTAGATAAGAACAAAGGCAGAGTTTCCTTGGAGATAACAGGAAACTGTGAAAATGTTAACTTTGGTATGCAAGAGATGGCCTGGAAGATCCTTTGTGGGCCTAAGACTGTGGGGGTGATATTAAGGGATTAAAGAGGAGATGCATTGTTACTTTGATTTTGAATGCAATGTGACTTGTGAGCTGAGGGGAGACCTGGGTATATAAGGGACGAGTTTGTTCTGAGATGTCCTCTTTCTATTTTGCTTATGATGGAGACGTGTAATAAATTGCCTTGAGATAAAACAATGTCTCGTCAATTACACACTCCACAATGTTATCTAAAATTTACCTTTTTGAATGGCTACATTTCAATAAAAAGGACTGCCAGTGACTCTGTAATATAAAGACACCTTACAGCAGGTGCACAGTGGCTGGTCTGGATCTAAGTTATTGGTCTTAATGAGGACCTTGCTGTATGTATATACAACAGCTCTTCCCTCCTCCTCTCCTTGGCCATCAGTCAATTCAACACAAGCCACTATCCATGCAATTAGCTGGGCAGACATTCTGCAAGCGGTTACAGTTTACTGCACTAATTATCTTTTTTGCTGGGGAAGCATCCAGGGTCCTTCAGTTAAGCATGACTTCCTGCCACATTAACACTTATCAAGGATTTGGACATATGTGGACAATTCTATGAATACAAACACAACACTGCAAATATGGAACTATGCTCTCCCTAAATACAGGTATGTCCATCTATGCCAAATTCATAGTATTTAAGTTACACAGTTACTGCAACTGCAAATAATTTGTCATTGTTGTGCATGGGACCCAGGTGCGACCCTGGCCAGTTCCCCGTTGTTGGCCCAGCGGGACTTCCACGCGCTGGCCCGGGAGGTGCATCGGATTCTCAATGCCAGCAGGCAGCGCGCGGCCACGGCGGCAGCGACGGACCTCAGCGCGACGGCCGGAGATGGCAGGGAGCCAGGGACAGCGGTAGCAGAGCCACCGGTGACAGCGGCGGCGGGGGCCAAGGAACGCGGAGGAGACACCCTTTGTTTTTACCACCGCCGCTTTGCAGAGAAGGCACGCAAATGTATACCACCATGCCAGTTCAAGCAACACCAAGACCGGGGGTCGGTAGCAGCTGCGACCCTCGGGGAGGAGAACAAGCTGCTCTACTTGACGGACGCACGCTCGGGGAGGCATTTCCTCGTGGACACAGGCGCCCAGCTGAGTTTCATTACGCCTTCCTCCGCTGACCGGCTGGCAGGTTCCAGCAGTCCCGAGATGGCAGCAGCGAACGGCTTGAGGATTAAGACCTTTGGTGAGAGGACTCTGCTTCTGTCTCTACATGGCCGTACATTTGAGTGGACTTTTGTCATAGCAGCATTGAATTTCAATATATTGGGGGCTGATTTTTTGTGCTCACATGGTTTGTTGGTTGATGTCGCTAACAGGCGCCTGGTTAATGCACTTTCTTTTGACTCTATCCCCTGTACAGCTCGAGCGGCCCAGCCAACAGCACAAGCCAACGTCACAGCTGCAAGTGGTAAGTTCCACACACTGCTCACTCAGTTCCCAGCACTCCCGGTTCCCACATTTTCGGCGGCCGTCGCTAAGCACGGGGTGGAACATTTTATTACCACCACCGGGCCGCCCGTTTTTGCAAAACCTTGGCACTTGGACGCAGCTAAACTGGCCATAGCGCGCGAGGAGTTCGCCAACCTGGAGAGGTTGGGCATCATCAGGCGTTCGAACAGCCCATGGGCTTCTCCGCTACACATGGTCCCGAAAGCTGACGGCTCATGGCGACCTTGTGGGGATTTCCGCAGGGTGAACAACGCCACAGCGCAAGACCGCTACCCAATCCCTCATATCCAAGATTTTTCCGTTCATTTGGCAGGGGCGCGCGTTTTTTCTAAAATAGACTTGGTCCGCGGTTACCACCAAGTTCCAGTGCGCGCTGAGGACATACCCAAAACAGCGGTGGTAACTCCATTTGGCCTTTTTGAGTTTTTGCGCATGCCATTCGGGCTTAAAGGGGCTGCACAGACGTTCCAACGCATGAAGGACGCGGTGCTGCGCGATCTCCCTTTCATGTTCGTCTACTTAGACGATATCTTGGTAGCCAGCGCGTCCGAAGATGAACACGAAAACCACCTCGCGGCAGTTTTCCGGAGGTTGGGAGATCACGGGTTAATAATCAACCCAGCGAAGTGTCAGTTCGGGATGACGCAGATCGATTTTTTAGGACACCGCGTCTCCCCCGAAGGAGCAGTTCCGCTGCCTGACAAAGTGCGCGCGGTAGCAGATTTCTCCTGGCCGCAGACAGTCAGGGCGTTACAGGAGTTTTTGGGAATGGTGAATTTTTATAACCATTTCCTCCCCCGCGCAGTGCAGCTCATGCAACCGCTGTATGCCGCGCTCAAAAAACAGAAACCCACGAATAAGATCGAGTAGTCCCTGGAGCGGGAGCGAGCATTCGCGGAAGTCAAAGCAGCCCTGGCAAACGCTGCGTTGTTGGCACATCCAGACCCAATGGCCCGCATAGCGCTCACCACTGACGCGTCAGATGTGGCCATAGGGGCGGTCGTGGAGCAGCATATAGCTGGGGCTTGGCAACCGCTCGCCTTTTTCAGCAGGGGCTTACGCGATAGTGAACGTAAATACAGCGCGTTTGACAGGGAGTTGCTAGCTCTCCATTTGGCCATTCGCCACTTTCAGTTCTGGCTAGAAGGGCGCTGTTTCACCACGTTCGTTGACCACAAGCCACTAACATTCGCGATGGCCAAAGTTTCAGAACCGTGGTCGGGCCGGCAGCAGAGGCAGCTGGCCGCGATCTCAGAGTTTACTACCGATATTCAGCACGTGTCGGGTAAACTGAATGTAGTGGCAGACTGCCTCTCGCGCGCGGTGGCTGCCCCCATTCGTGTGGGGATAGATTACACAGCCATGGCCGCGGAGCAGGTTAGTGACGCGGATGTGCGCACGCTCCAGTCTGGACCAACAGGGTTAAGGCTGGAGAGCAGGGCGCTGCAAGACGGTATGCCCCCCCCTAATCTGTGATGTCTCCACGGGGCGACCGCGTCCCATGGTACCGGCAGCGTGGCGCCGCCGCGTTTTTGACTCGATTCATTCTTTGGCGCACCCGGGGGTGCGCGCGTCGGTCAAAATGGTAGCAGAAAAATTTGTGTGGCCGGGCCTCCACAAACAAGTGAAGGAGTGGGCGGCAGCCTGCATGGCGTGCCAACGAGCCAAGGTACACAGACACACGAGGGCTCCCTTGGAGCCATTTCACATTCCGGCTAAGAGGTTTGACCACGTTCACGTGGACCTTGTGGGTCCCCTCCCGCCATCGCAGGGGTGCATGCACCTTCTGACAATGGTGGACCGCACCACGCGTTGGCCGGGGGTGGTTCCTTTGGCGTCAACCACAGCCGAGGAGGTGGTGCGCGCGTTTGTAACTGCATGGGTGGCACGTTTTGGAGTCCCGTCGGACATTACGTCCGACAGAGGCACTCAATTTGTTTCCGAACTTTGGTCAGCAATGGCCCGCAGCCTGGGAATCACAATTCACCGCACAACTGCGTACAATCTTCAGACTAATGGGTTATGCGAATGTTTTCATAGGTCATTGAAAGCAGCTCTAAGGGCGTCACTGACGGATGCAAATTGGGTAGACAGGCTACCGTGGGTTTTACTGGGGTTGCGTTCTGCGCCTAAAGAAGACTTAGAAGCTTCCCCAGCTGAACTCGTTTTCGCACAGCCACTTCGGCTACCCGGGGAGTTTCTCCCGGATAATCCTGCGCCAAGCAGCTCCCCGTCTCAGCTGTTGCAGCGTAGCATTGACGCAGGCACGCTGCCGGGCCCCGTTCATCACAGTTTTCTGCACGTTTTTGTGCCTAAAACTTTGAAAAACGCAGAGTTTGTTTTTATCAGACATGACGCGCATCGCACCCCACTGCGACCACCTTATGATGGGCCGTTCAGAGTGTTGGAAACAGAGGACAAGCATTTTTTGCTAGATTTGGGGGGTAGGAGGGAAAAGGTTGGCATAAACAGACTCAAACCCGCTTTTGTGGTGGCGGACGAGCAAGTGCTGTTGGCAAGGGCCCCTCGGCGCGGCAGACCACCACGGGGTGCTTCCCAGAGTAATATTTCCCCAGATCACCCGCAGGGGCTGACAAAAGGTTTTCACCCCCAGACAGCAGCTCCCCAGCATGACGGCGCCGCGGAGGCATTGAACCCTGGTTACAGCAGATACGGGAGAAGACTGAAGCCCAAGCAGCATGTGGATTGATGTATAATGATGTTATCACAGCATGCAAACTGTTATTCTGTTGTTCGATCTAAATGTTTGGGGGGGGGTGTAGCCACACATGTGACCTACCTTATGACTTACATAATGCCTCACATCTTAGATAAGAACAAAGGCAGAGTTTCCTTGGAGATAACAGGAAGCTGTGAAAATGTTAACTTTGGTATGCAAGAGATGGCCTGGAAGATCCTTTGTGGGCCTAAGACTGTGGGGGTGATATTAAGGGATTAAAGAGGAGATGCATTGTTACTTTGATTTTGAATGCAATGTGACTTGTGAGCTGAGGGGAGACCTGGGTATATAAGGGACGAGTTTGTTCTGAGATGTCCTCTTTCTATTTTGCTTATGATGGAGACGTGTAATAAATTGCCTTGAGATAAAACAATGTCTCGTCAATTACACACTCCACAATGTTATCTAAAATTTACCTTTTTGAATGGCTACATTTCAATAAAAAGGACTGCCAGTGACTCTGTAATATAAAGACACCTTACAGCAGGTGCACAGTGGCTGGTCTGGATCTAAGTTATTGGTCTTAATGAGGACCTTGCTGTATGTATATACAACAGCTCTTCCCTCCTCCTCTCCTTGGCCATCAGTCAATTCAACACAAGCCACTATCCATGCAATTAGCTGGGCAGACATTCTGCAAGCGGTTACAGTTTACTGCACTAATTATCTTTTTTGCTGGGGAAGCATCCAGGGTCCTTCAGTTAAGCATGACTTCCTGCCACATTAACACTTACCAAGGATTTGGACATATGTGGACAATTCTATGAATACAAACACAACACTGCAAATATGGAACTATGCTCTCCCTAAATACAGGTATGTCCATCTATGCCAAATTCATAGTATTTAAGTTACACAGTTACTGCAACTGCAAATAATTTGTCATTGTTGTGCATGGGACCCAGGTGCGACCCTGGCCAGTTCCCCGTTGTTGGCCCAGCGGGACTTCCACGCGCTGGCCCGGGAGGTGCATCGGATTCTCAATGCCAGCAGGCAGCGCGCGGCCACGGCGGCAGCGACGGACCTCAGCGCGACGGCCGGAGATGGCAGGGAGCCAGGGACAGCGGTAGCAGAGCCACCGGTGACAGCGGCGGCGGGGGCCAAGGAACGCGGAGGAGACACCCTTTGTTTTTACCACCGCCGCTTTGCAGAGAAGGCACGCAAATGTATACCACCATGCCAGTTCAAGCAACACCAAGACCGGGGGTCGGTAGCAGCTGCGACCCTCGGGGAGGAGAACAAGCTGCTCTACTTGACGGACGCACGCTCGGGGAGGCATTTCCTCGTGGACACAGGCGCCCAGCTGAGTTTCATTACGCCTTCCTCCGCTGACCGGCTGGCAGGTTCCAGCAGTCCCGAGATGGCAGCAGCGAACGGCTTGAGGATTAAGACCTTTGGTGAGAGGACTCTGCTTCTGTCTCTACATGGCCGTACATTTGAGTGGACTTTTGTCATAGCAGCATTGAATTTCAATATATTGGGGGCTGATTTTTTGTGCTCACATGGTTTGTTGGTTGATGTCGCTAACAGGCGCCTGGTTAATGCACTTTCTTTTGACTCTATCCCCTGTACAGCTCGAGCGGCCCGGCCAACAGCACAAGCCAACGTCACAGCTGCAAGTGGTAAGTTCCACACACTGCTCACTCAGTTCCCAGCACTCCCGGTTCCCACATTTTCGGCGGCCGTCGCTAAGCACGGGGTGGAACATTTTATTACCACCACCGGGCCGCCCGTTTTTGCAAAACCTTGGCACTTGGACGCAGCTAAACTGGCCATAGCGCGCGAGGAGTTCGCCAACCTGGAGAGGTTGGGCATCATCAGGCGTTCGAACAGCCCATGGGCTTCTCCGCTACACATGGTCCCGAAAGCTGACGGCTCATGGCGACCTTGTGGGGATTTCCGCAGGGTGAACAACGCCACAGCGCAAGACCGCTACCCAATCCCTCATATCCAAGATTTTTCCGTTCATTTGGCAGGGGCGCGCGTTTTTTCTAAAATAGACTTGGTCCGCGGTTACCACCAAGTTCCAGTGCGCGCTGAGGACATACCCAAAACAGCGGTGGTAACTCCATTTGGCCTTTTTGAGTTTTTGCGCATGCCATTCGGGCTTAAAGGGGCTGCACAGACGTTCCAACGCATGAAGGATGCGGTGCTGCGCGATCTCCCTTTCATGTTCGTCTACTTAGACGATATCTTGGTAGCCAGCGCGTCCGAAGATGAACACGAAAACCACCTCGCGGCAGTTTTCCGGAGGTTGGGAGATCACGGGTTAATAATCAACCCAGCGAAGTGTCAGTTCGGGATGACGCAGATCGATTTTTTAGGACACCGCGTCTCCCCCGAAGGAGCAGTTCCGCTGCCTGACAAAGTGCGCGCGGTAGCAGATTTCTCCTGGCCGCAGACAGTCAGGGCGTTACAGGAGTTTTTGGGAATGGTGAATTTTTATAACCATTTCCTCCCCCGCGCAGTGCAGCTCATGCAACCGCTGTATGCCGCGCTCAAAAAACAGAAACCCACGAATAAGATCGAGTAGTCCCTGGAGCGGGAGCGAGCATTCGCGGAAGTCAAAGCAGCCCTGGCAAACGCTGCGTTGTTGGCACATCCAGACCCAATGGCCCGCATAGCGCTCACCACTGACGCGTCAGATGTGGCCATAGGGGCGGTCGTGGAGCAGCATATAGCTGGGGCTTGGCAACCGCTCGCCTTTTTCAGCAGGGGCTTACGCGATAGTGAACGTAAATACAGCGCGTTTGACAGGGAGTTGCTAGCTCTCCATTTGGCCATTCGCCACTTTCAGTTCTGGCTAGAAGGGCGCTGTTTCACCACGTTCGTTGACCACAAGCCACTAACATTCGCGATGGCCAAAGTTTCAGAACCGTGGTCGGGCCGGCAGCAGAGGCAGCTGGCCGCGATCTCAGAGTTTACTACCGATATTCAGCATGTGTCGGGTAAACTGAATGTAGTGGCAGACTGCCTCTCGCGCGCGGTGGCTGCCCCCATTCGTGTGGGGATAGATTACACAGCCATGGCCGCGGAGCAGGTTAGTGACGCGGATGTGCGCGCGCTCCAGTCTGGACCAACAGGGTTAAGGCTGGAGAGCAGGGCGCTGCAAGACGGTATGTCCCCCCCTAATCTGTGATGTCTCCACGGGGCGACCGCGTCCCATGGTACCGGCAGCGTGGCGCCGCCGCGTTTTTGACTCGATTCATTCTTTGGCGCACCCGGGGGTGCGCGCGTCGGTCAAAATGGTAGCAGAAAAATTTGTGTGGCCGGGCCTCCACAAACAAGTGAAGGAGTGGGCGGCAGCCTGCATGGCGTGCCAACGAGCCAAGGTACACAGACACACGAGGGCTCCCTTGGAGCCATTTCACATTCCGGCTAAGAGGTTTGACCACGTTCACGTGGACCTTGTGGGTCCCCTCCCGCCATCGCAGGGGTGCATGCACCTTCTGACAATGGTGGACCGCACCACGCGTTGGCCGGGGGTGGTTCCTTTGGCGTCAACCACAGCCGAGGAGGTGGTGCGCGCGTTTGTAACTGCATGGGTGGCACGTTTTGGAGTCCCGTCGGACATTACGTCCGACAGAGGCACTCAATTTGTTTCCGAACTTTGGTCAGCAATGGCCCGCAGCCTGGGAATCACAATTCACCGCACAACTGCGTACAATCTTCAGACTAATGGGTTATGCGAATGTTTTCATAGGTCATTGAAAGCAGCTCTAAGGGCGTCACTGACGGATGCAAATTGGGTAGACAGGCTACCGTGGGTTTTACTGGGGTTGCGTTCTGCGCCTAAAGAAGACTTAGAAGCTTCCCCAGCTGAACTCGTTTTCGCACAGCCACTTCGGCTACCCGGGGAGTTTCTCCCGGATAATCCTGCGCCAAGCAGCTCCCCGTCTCAGCTGTTGCAGCGTAGCATTGACGCAGGCACGCTGCCGGGCCCCGTTCATCACAGTTTTCTGCACGTTTTTGTGCCTAAAACTTTGAAAAACGCAGAGTTTGTTTTTATCAGACATGACGCGCATCGCACCCCACTGCGACCACCTTATGATGGGCCGTTCAGAGTGTTGGAAACAGAGGACAAGCATTTTTTGCTAGATTTGGGGGGTAGGAGGGAAAAGGTTGGCATAAACAGACTCAAACCCGCTTTTGTGGTGGCGGACGAGCAAGTGCTGTTGGCAAGGGCCCCTCGGCGCGGCAGACCACCACGGGGTGCTTCCCAGAGTAATATTTCCCCAGATCACCCGCAGGGGCTGACAAAAGGTTTTCACCCCCAGACAGCAGCTCCCCAGCATGACGGCGCCGCGGAGGCGTTGAACCCTGGTTACAGCAGATACGGGAGAAGACTGAAGCCCAAGCAGCATGTGGATTGATGTATAATGATGTTATCACAGCATGCAAACTGTTATTCTGTTGTTCGATCTAAATGTTTGGGGGGGGGGTGTAGCCACACATGTGACCTACCTTATGACTTACATAATGCCTCACATCTTAGATAAGAACAAAGGCAGAGTTTCCTTGGAGATAACAGGAAGCTGTGAAAATGTTAGCTTTGGTATGCAAGAGATGGCCTGGAAGATCCTTTGTGGGCCTAAGACTGTGGGGGTGATATTAAGGGATTAAAGAGGAGATGCATTGTTACTTTGATTTTGAATGCAATGTGACTTGTGAGCTGAGGGGAGACCTGGGTATATAAGGGACGAGTTTGTTCTGAGATGTCCTCTTTCTATTTTGCTTATGATGGAGACGTGTAATAAATTGCCTTGAGATAAAACAATGTCTCGTCAATTACACACTCCACAATGTTATCTAAAATTTACCTTTTTGAATGGCTACATTTCAATAAAAAGGACTGCCAGTGACTCTGTAATATAAAGACACCTTACAGCAGGTGCACAGTGGCTGGTCTGGATCTAAGTTATTGGTCTTAATGAGGACCTTGCTGTATGTATATACAACAGCTCTTCCCTCCTCCTCTCCTTGGCCATCAGTCAATTCAACACAAGCCACTATCCATGCAATTAGCTGGGCAGACATTCTGCAAGCGGTTACAGTTTACTGCACTAATTATCTTTTTTGCTGGGGAAGCATCCAGGGTCCTTCAGTTAAGCATGACTTCCTGCCACATTAACACTTATCAAGGATTTGGACATATGTGGACAATTCTATGAATACAAACACAACACTGCAAATATGGAACTATGCTCTCCCTAAATACAGGTATGTCCATCTATGCCAAATTCATAGTATTTAAGTTACACAGTTACTGCAACTGCAAATAATTTGTCATTGTTGTGCATGGGTACATGAGTGCCTGTAGAATCCATGCACAATGGCAGCAAACTATTTGCAATTTTTTTGACCAATTAGCAAGTGAAATTAGATAATTTCCCATAGAAACCTGAACATGCTGAACATTCTGTTGATACCATCTAGCTGCAATGCTCCTGCACTGTGTAAATAACTGTGTACATATGAATATCTATTTACTGCTTTGGCTAACCATGTCAAACTGTGGGTTGAGCTCATGTCCTCACCTTGTGCTATAAATTATATTTTCTTGTTACATGGCAACCTACATCCTCTCTTTAAGTTCATCTTCTGGGATTTTCTGTATCTATTTCTCATCATCATGGTCTTGGTTCTGCATTTAGTTAATTCCTGCATTAAGTTTATATTCTGGGTTTTTCTGTATTCACTATTGTTTTTTATTATTATGGTCCTGATTCTGTTTTGATTATCCTTGCTTTAATCCTATTTGTCATTTTGAGAATCATATTCATGTTCTATCTTGGGTTTGAGCTTAATGTGTGTTTATTCTCACCTTAGTCTTGCTTGGGTTTACATTGTTAATTTTCTGACTAGTGACAGCTGTGTCGCGTTTCTGTTGATTTGTGTCTGCCTTATTTAAGGGACGCAGCCCTTCACCTGGGTGCTTAGTCATTAGTCATTTGGCGTGAACCTACACGCTTCTGTCTGTCTGTCTGTCCGTCAATCTTGCCTGAAGTTTTGCCTGCCGAGCCATTCTGAGTCCTGCTCTCTGCCCCACCAGGGCACAAACCATGACAGAATGCTGCAGCCAGTCATGGACTCAGCAAGCAAGCCTGGCAGAAGGAGGAAGAAATGGAGCCGCAATGAGCGAGAGGTGGTGGCCATGGTGGAGGATCTGGCGGCCGCCGCTCAAAGCAGCTCTTGGGATTGCTGGGGGGGAGTAGAGAACTTGATGACAGCTAGATCGAGTTTGCACTCCCATCCCCGGATTCAGAGACTGGTGCATCCTCCACTACCTCCGTTACCAGCTGTCTCCTCCCCATGGGAGCCAGCTTTCTGGCTGCCTGTTCTCTCTCTGGCAGAGCGGAGAGAGCTTCTCGGCTGCAAGTTGGCATTTGGGGGCCCCGGGTGGAAGGATTCTTCGAGGAGGCGCCGCTCCTCTCGACGCTCCGCCCCTACACCTGCAGTTCCCAACCAGACAATATCCGGAGCCACCCAGAGAGATTCATCTGGACTATCTGTGACAGCAGAGCGGGAATGCAGGCAAGTACCTTTTCATTTTTTAACACTCATAGATGATAGGTCTTGCCTGGTTCCCAGTGTGAGGGCTCTGCGGCAGGTATCTTCTGCTGCTGATCTCTCACCACCCGGATCTGTTGTAACATCTGCTGCCGCTACTTTGCCTTCACCTGCCTTTCCTCTCTCCTCTTCCCTGAGCTCCACAACCGACGCTGCTGCCTGCCGCCGGGAGCTACTGGACCTCATTAGGGATGTGGGAGAGTGCTACACCCTTTGCCTGTGCCTGGACGGGTGGGAGGATGCAGCATGGAGGGACGCAGCACGGAGGCACCCTCTTCAGCTCGTCACAGTGAAGCCTTATCTGAGGGAGGACATTCCTGCTTTCCTCAGTGATTTCCTGTGGTCCGAGGAGTTTGCCTTCATGCCAGAGGAGGAGGAGCCATCATCTGTTCCTGAGGTTGGTGTGCATCCATCATCTACTTCTGAGGCCGGTGCGCACCCGCCATTTGTTCTGCTGGGTTCCAGTATGGGGGCTGGTAGTGGCCCAACCGAAGATTTGTCCCCCCCATCTGTGGTGGCTGTGCTGGGGGTGGACCCCTGTGCATCAGGGCTTGTGGATCTGCAGCTGCTGCCGTTTGGCATCACTGATATGCATGCTACATTTGAGGTCACCACAGATCAGCCTGTTTTGTTGGGATTTGTCGTTGTGCTCGAGATCATGGGACCTCCGCCTGTCGTTGTACCCGAAGTCATGGAACTTTCACCTGTCGTTGTGCCGAGGCCATAGGACCTCCACCAGCTATCGTGTCAGAGGTCAAGAGACCTCCAGCCGATACTCCAGAGCTCCGGAGACCTCCAGCTGATACTCCAGAGGTCGGGAGACCTCCAGATGATACTCCAGAGGTCAGGAGACCTCCAACTGATACTCCAGAGGTCAGAAGACCTCCAGCCAATACTCCAGAATCAGGAGACCTCCAGCCAATACTCCAGGGGTCGGGAGACCTCCACCTGTCATTTCGGAGGCTGGCATACCTCCACCTGCCATCTCGGAGGCCAGCTCGCCACCACCGGGTGTTCCTAAGGTCAGAACTCTGCAGGTGCTGTCCCCAGAGCAAGGAGCACCTGTATTGTTACCTCCAGAGCAAGAGACTTCTATGTTAATTTCTGTGCAAAGAGCTCTACTGTTACCATCTGCTTACCCCACAGATTGTATGTTGGTGTCTCTGGAGCAAGGAGCTCCTTTGTGGTCTCCTGAACAAATGTTATCTCCTGAGCCTAAAGATTCCAGGTTGACATTATCTTCTGAGTTTGAAATTTTCATGTCATCTCTAGAGTCTGAAAATTATTTATTGCCATCTCCTGAGGTTGGAGTGTCCATGTTATCATCTCCTGAGGTTAAAATGTCCATGTTATCACCTCCTAAGGTTAATTGTCCATGTTATAATCTCCTGAGGTTAAAGTTACCATGTTATCACCCCCTGAGGTTAAAATGTCAATGTTATCATGTCCTGAGTTTGAAGTTTCCATGTTGCCATCTCCAGGGCAAGAGGCCCCTGTGTTGTTTTCTCTTAAGCAAAGAGCTCCTGTATTGTTTTCACAGCAAATAGCTCCTGTGTTACATTCAGCACAAAGGGCACATGGGTTATTTTCAGAGCAAAGGGCTTGTGTATTATTTTCAGAGCAAGAGGCTCGTGTGTTATTTTCAGAGCAAAGGGCTCGTGTGTTATTTTCAGAGCAATGGGCTAGTGTGTTTTCTCCCGTCTGGTGGCCCATAGACTTTGGTAGGCCACCCAATGTGCCATGTTCATCCGTCTGGTGGTCCTTGGACAGTGGAAGACCACCCGACCCACCTTGCTGTCTGGTCCAGTGGCCCTAGGACTTCAGTAGGCCACCCGATCCACCCTATTTTTGGTTTTGGGCCGTAGACTTTGGTTATGCTCCACAAACTGTGTTTCTTGTTTTGGGTTCTGAGGGGGAAGGGATAGAAGGATTTGTTTTCGGCCCGCCTGTGATTGTGCCCCCACCACCCTCCCTGGGAGGGTGTTTTGTGTTTGTGGTTTATTTGTATGAGGGTCGTCTGGAAGCCGCCCCTTAAGAGAGGGGTAGTGTCAGATGTGGGTTGAGCTCATGTCCTCACGTTGTGTTATTAATTATATTTTCTTGTTACAGGACATGAGTCAACCCACATTCTCACTTTAAGTTCATCTTCTGGGATTTTCTGGTTCTATTTCTCATCATCATGGTCTTGGCTCTGCATTTAGTTAATTCCTGCATTAAGTTTGAATTCTGGGTTTTTCTGTATTCACTATTTCTTTATTATCATGGTCCTGGTTGTGTCTTGATTATCCTTGCTTTAAACCTGTTTGTCATTTTGAGAATCATATTCATGTTCTATCTTGGGTTTGAACTTAATGTGTGTTTATTCTCACCTTAGTCTTGCTTGGGTTTACGTTGTTAATTTTCTGACTAGTGACAGCTGTGCTGCGTTTCTGTTGATTTGTGTCTGCCATATTTAAGGGACGCAGCCCCTCAGCTAGGTGCTGCATTGTTAGTCATTTGGCGTGAACCCACACACTTCTGTCTGTCCGTCAGTCTTGCCTGAAGTTTTACCCGCCAAGCCATAGCTTAGGTTTTTGCTTGTGTTTAATAAATTATGTTAAATGCTCGTTTCACATGTGAGTCCTGCTCTCTACCCACAAACCATGGGGCACAAACCATGACAAACCAGTTCTTATCTTATTATCTTATTTACTATTGCTCTGAGTGCTGCTATCCCTGTGCTGCTGCAATCCTGGAATTTCCCCATTGTGGGACTAATAAAGGCTTATCTTATCTTGCATTCCAGGGCACCCCACTTGAAAAACACTGCTTGAAGAGCACAGAAGGCAAAGGCAATGTGGAATGGCAGTTCCTGCAGCCCTTTCCAGTTCAAGACTCTGAGAAAAATATTATATAAAATCTTATAAATTTGTTCTTTTTGTACTCCAGTAGAAATCTATACACTAACACATGGATTTGCATGAAATAATGCTCTGGGGTAATGAAGGCTGTGAAGGAGCGGAAGATTGAAACATAGGATTCTTAACATAGGAGTAGAATCCTTAACATAGGATTAAAAAAATTATTTTAAAAAAAGGTACATGGGAAAAAATGACTAGCAACTTCAAAAAAAAAAAAAAAAAAAGGAAACCTACTTGATCAGCTCATGGTGATGATGGTTCTAATCTATCCTTATCAATACATGACATCCATTTTAGTTCCTTAGTCAGAAATACATTTTTTTTAATAACAGTCACTGTAACAGTGAAGCAAGAAAGCAAAAACTCTTGACTATAATTAACATAATGTCTAATGGGTCAAACTACAAACAAACCTCTCCTTACAATGAATTATTGATTGTGCCTCAGATGGTTGAAGCAGCTGCTCAGTAACCAAAAGGTTTTGTGGTTACCAGTGACACACACAAAAAAACAATCAGGCCCCTTGTGTGGACAACACAGGCAGGCCACCCAGCACTCTGTTCCTGTTTGCTACCTTGATGTGATCCAGTCTCAGAACTTTCTCCCCACATGAACTCCCTCATATTAATAGTGAAATGACTCATCAGACTGCTGCACAAAGCTGTGTCCCGATTAAAGCTTTACTGTCCCACTACCTAGAGACTCCTTCTTTTTGCATGCCTTTGCTGCTCCAGCAGGCTATGGCACGCTTGGTATGGAACACTCAAAGAGACCTGGAAAGTCTCAGACCTGACATGAGCAGATTTGTCTAGATTCTATTAGTGGTGTTCATAGTACACTGTGAGAAGACCAAGAAAATTACTACCAAGAAGACATAGTTTTTCATAATTTAAGTCATGTGTTGGTATTATTCAATAAATAAATTCATACATTCATTCATACACACATACATACATACATACACATGCACACAAGTTGCTGGCAACCATTATCATTAAAATTTTATTTTTTGACATTTTAGTTAAATGATATTGCACTTAATGAATGAGCATTAATATGTTATTAACAATGGTATGCATATGTTATGAAAAAAATGTTTAACAACAACACAGGCAATATTTAAAAATGAACTACTGTTGCATAATGACAAAATTAACAAGCAGATAAAGATAATTATAAGCTTTTGTTTGTATTTTGTAGCGGAATGGTGGCCTAGTTGATAGAGCAACCGGGAGGTTGGGGGTTCAAGTCCCAGCCAGGTCATACCAAAGACCATATAAAAATGGTACTTCTCACCTTCTAGCTTGGTGCTCAGCATAATAGAATGGGGGAAGGAGAAGTTGTCTGTGGCGGTGCCTTGCATGGCAGTGACCCCTCTGATTCTACATGTGATTAACATTGTAGATTGGAGAAACGTAATTTTGTTCTACTGTACATGATTGGTTGTATGGACTGAATGACAACAGAAATGGTGTCTTCTATTTTAATGTTTTTTTTCTGTTCACACTGCATTGATGTAAACAAAGTATGATAAACATTAAGCAATCAGGATGCAGCAGCTACTGCAGTAATCATATCAATGAAAAGAAGCAAAGAAAAATTTATTTTCATCTTTGGACACTGCAGTCAGTGTTAAACATCAGTCTTTCTAGGCAAACTGGTTTTATACCTTTTATGCTTGAAATAGTTGCTTAAAAACAAATTTTTTAAAAATGATGATTTTTTTTTGCTTTTCCAAAGGCTAGTTTATGAGAAGTATGTCCCCTTAAAAGAAAGATATAATTCACTTTTTCAGCAAAAACATGTTTGTGACATTCTTTGGTCAAAATGCCTCAGGATTTATTTATTGTAGCCCCATGTTAACTCTTGAAGCCTTCCTGAGAACAGCTCATTTCAGTACATGTCTCTGTAAATGCTCACGAGCCCCAGTTCACCCCCCCCCTTTTTTGTCCCCATTGAGGAACAATGTTGATGCCATTGTGCTATTGTTAACTATTGTTAACTATTGTTCGCGCATCAGCCTGTTCAGCCACAGGCGGTGCTGTTCCAGCAGAGTAGACGTTTAGGATTCTCTTCCATGGTCATCATAGACCGACGGAGGCCGACGACGATTGTTAACTACCAAGCTGTCAAGCTCTGGCAACGAATAAAGCCTGAGCTGTAATAATCAGGTGAGGGCGCACTCCCCCTCCCTTCCTGCAAGACTTTCCCCAGCTCCGCAGGCAATCACCACACCTGTGTGATTAGACACACCTGCTACCTCTTCCCTGCCAGCGCTAAAAAGAACCAGTCTATGAATGCTCCAGCGCTGGCTTGTTGGGTAAACTGCCTAAGACAAGCAAGTAAGTGTATTATTCGCTCTCTGAGGAACTACAATTAATTCCTCTTCTCTTCTCCTCCTATTCCAGGTTGCTGCCATCTTCGTGGTGCATCTCCGGGGTTCGTTGTGTGCTCACCTGCCCCATTATCCTCATCACCACTTCAGCTGCCTAATTCCACCCGGTCAGACACCTCACCCAGCTCTACTCCTGCCTACCAGCATCCTCCCTTGGTTTGCTGTTTCCTGCTGGGTTCCACTGCTGGGCTTCCTGCTCATCTCACGTGAGTGCTGTCCTATTTTCCCTTTACTTGTCTCCCTCCCATTCTAATCCGCTCTCGTCTCCCCTTACAGGCTGGGTCCTCCTCTGGCAATTGCCGTCTTTCATTAACTGTGCTTTTTTTTTTCGATTCAATAAATTATGGTTACTCAGCTTCTCTGTGTTTTTCGTGTGTTTTCTCTGGTGTCGTTCCCTGCACGTGAGCTGTTTATTCTTGCCAATCATGATATGAGCTAACTAATTAAAATAAATAAAATTGTCTGAAGGAATGAATGAAATAAAGCATCACTGGTGGACAAGGGGATGTGGTTTCAGTGGTTAATAGGATATGGCCGTCCCTGTAGTACAATAAGCACAGAAACCCTATGGTCCTGGGAAAAATATACTGTATAAATTATAATAAAATAAGCTAAAATAACATCTAAGAACAACATATAAGGTCAAGTGTTGGTAGATGAAAAATGATGTCTTGTGAGGGTAGATGGAATAGAGAAAATAACAGATCTGACAGTGATCTGACAGCAATGAAAGAACTATCTATCATGGAGGACGTGTTTGCAAACGACTTAGTTTTACTTACTTTTGCGACTTAGTTGTCGTTAGTGTTTATCATGCCCACGCCCTTAATTGTGTTATCCTTAGTTATTGTTTTTGTCATCCTGTCTTCATTCATCATTTCGTATTGATTCTTATTTTGACAGCATCCTTATTTCCTGTTCCTCATTTATTGGTCTTTGTGTTGTTAATTATTCACAGCTGTGCCTTATTGTCCCTAACTATACTTGGTCTTATTTATACACCTCACGCCCTACCGTCAGTACGGTGTCCTCCTCAGTTGCTGGTCATTTCTGCCTTATCCACAGAACTTGCATCACATGTTATACTGTGTGTCTGCCATTATGGCTTTATTTTCTGTTTCCAGCCCACGTGCTGTGTTTATTTACAATAAATTATATTCAAAGGCTGACCAGCCTCTGAGTTGTTCTATCTGCCCCGGAGGGGCAAATATGACAGTAGGACGCTGTCAAGGCTGGACTCAGCAGGCAACTGCATAAGTGGGAGGCGAAGAGAGGGAGAGCTGCCAATCACGGAGGTACTACAGGACCTCATTGCTTCAGCCCGCAGCTCACTCTCTCCGGAGGACGCTGAATACTGCTAGGGGGCGGTTGCTAACATCTTGGAAGGCTGTCCAAGCCTGCGCTCCCTTCCCTGTGTGCAGGGGCTTCTTCTCATGGTCCTACCAGCACCACTAGCCTCCTTCTCACCGGAGCCAGCCAACTTAGTCGCCTGTATTTACTCCTGCGGAATGAAGGGAGTTTTTTTTACAGCAGTTGGTTGGCACGCAGGGGACCCAGGTGGAAGGAAGACTCCAGGAGACGCCACTCCACTTGGCGCTCCGTTCCAGCTTCAGCACTGGCTCCTCACCGAAGCAATTCCATCTTCACTCTGTGGGCTTCCATGGCTTCGTCTCCATCTCTCCGCTCCACTCCAGCCCCATGGAACCCACCAGCCCCAGAGCAGTCTCCAGCACCGGCTTCAAAGTCAGCTGACTCACCGGCTCCCAAAGTAGCTCCTCCTCACCTTGCAATCTCCGCAATCACCAGGAGGGGGTCGTCTGGGTCTTCAGTGGCAGCAGAGGGGGAACATAGGCGAGCACCGTTTCATTTTTTAACATCTATGAATGAGAGGTCTTGCCTTGTTCCCAGTGGAGGAAGGGGGCTTGGCAGGGGCCAAGTTACACTGCCATTGGTGTAACTCTGCTCACCTCTTCTCTCCCTTTCCGTCCAAGGTCATCTCCACTTCCACGGCCTCCACTTCCAAGTGGTTGAGCTCTCCAGCAGCCACTGCTCCTCTCCAGCCTTCTGCTGCAGCCGCTGCTCTCCACCTCTGCTCCATATCAGCTCCTCAGTGCCAGAGCTCCATCCCTGCTGCCTCATCTACCTCTCAGCTCCAGAGCACCTCACCTGCTGCTTCTCTCCCGGCCTCCTCACCTGCTGCCTTTCCTGTAGCTCTCCCCGAGGTCGTCACTCCTGCAGCTCTCTCCAAGGTCGTTGTTCCTGCAGCTTATCCCAAGGTCGTCGCTCCTGTGGCTCATCCTGAGGTTGTCGCTCCCGCTGCCCATCCTGAGGCGGTCACCCCAGCTGCAATGGACCAGGAGATAAGTCAAGTTTTTTTCTTTGTATTTATAACATCAATTTTAGAAAGGACTTGCCTTGCTCCTGGTCTGTGTGTGTGTGTGTGGGGGGGGGGAGTGCATGTTCCACCTTCTCTCCACCAGTCTCTGCTGTTGATGGTTTTGGTATCACCTCACTCACCTCCTGCCTTTCTTTCTTGTCTGAGGTGGCTGCGTCGGGGTCAGATGCTCTCCAACCTCAGCTGCTTGCGCTCCAGGAGGTTCACTCTAGCCATCTCATCCTGAGGTCAGCACACCCCAGCTGTCTCATCCTGAGGTCAGCGTGCCCCAGCCGTCTCATCCTGGGGCCAGCGCACCCCAGCTGTCTCATCCTGGGGTCAGCACGCCCCAGCCATCTCATCCTGGAGTCAGCATGCCCCAGCCATCTCATCCTGGGGTCAGCGCACCCCAGCTGTCTCATCTTGTGCTAAGCGGTCCCCATTCTTCACCCTCTGAGGACGCCACTCACCAACCTTCATCTCCAATGCCCCAGGGGGCCCAACTGTCACCTCCTGCACCCCAGGGGGCTCAACCGTCACCATCTATGTCACCGCAGGAGGTCCACATCCTACCATCTGCACCTCAGGAGGGTAACATCTGTGCTCCTACCACTGAGTTGCCTCCTGGGGTCGCCACTGTGACAGACGAGATGGCTCGGGACCTTGGTCGGCCTCCTGACCAGTGTTCCTCAATCTGGTGGCCTGTGGACCTTGGCCAGCCACCAGACAAACTGTTTCCCTTTGTCGGGTGGTCTATGGACTCTAGAAGACCACCCACCAGACTGTTTCCCTTTGCCGGGTGGTCCATGGACTCTGATAGGCCACCTGACGGTCCTTCTCATGGCTCAGCGCTGAACTGTTTTGTGGTGGGGGGCAAGTGTTTCAGACCCTCCAGTCCTGAGTCCCCCACCACCCGCTCGAGTCAGGGGTCCCCTCGTTTTTTTTCTCCAAGGGCATCCGGAATCCACCTTTAAGGAGGGAGGCACTGTCATGGGGGACGTTTGCAAAGATGTCCCACTATTTAAGCTATGTCTAACTTTAGCTGTCGTTAGTGTCTATCATACCCTCACCCTTAATTGTGTTATCCTTAGTTATTGTTATCCTGTCTTCATTTATCATTCCGCATTGATTCTTATTTTGACAGCGCCCTTATTTCCTGTTCCTCATTTATTGGTCTTTGTGTTGTTAATTATTCATGGTTGTGCCTTATTGTCCCTAATTATCCTTGGTCTTATTTATACACCTCGTGCCCTACCCTCAGTATGGTGTCCTCGTCAGTTCCTGGTCATTTCTGCCTTATCCACAGAACCTGCATCACGTTTTGTAGTGTGTGTCTGCTGTAATGGCTTTATTTTAAGTTTCCAGTCCACGTGCTATGTTTATTTTCAATAAATTATGTTCAAAGGTGGTCCAGCATTTGAGTTCTTCTATCCGCCCCAGATGGGCAAATACGACGGTATCAAACTCTTGCTACCAAGGCAAGCTCTAATGGGTTAGGCAGACTGATTTGGACGGTCTAACAAACTTCATGCGAACAGACCAAGCTAGTAACAACCACAGTGAAAATATAATAAAATTACTCAGAATGATGCAAGATGTATTATCAACTATGGATTAGTGAACCAGTTATGAACACAGATGTCTAGTAAGGGGTGGTCAAGACCACACGAAGACAAGATCAAGCCCAGAATGTACAGAGACCATGATTTTAGGGGCCAAGGTTCAATGAAAGGACTAGCTGTTACAATCCCTGATGTTTGCACCACTTCTGAGTCTGTGGTGAGTTCTTGAGAGATGGCTACTTTAAGGCTTCACTGCATGGACACATCATCAGTTGTGTACGGTACCTCAACATCACAGGGTGTTTTGGCCAGTTATCACAAGACACCCTCCACTGAGGTAGACCCACCAGAGGTTGATCAAGCCTGGGTATGTGTCCCGCGGTTTAGCTGTTTGCCTTAGAAACCCAGATGGTATCACTCCTTTTCATTCCAGGCCAGAAACTGGTCATCTCAGTGGCGTTGACCAGCTTTTGATAGCTCATAGATCATAGGAAATGATCCATAGGCTATATGATGCCTGATGATGTCATAGACATCCCATGTGATGTCATCGACATCATAGACCCACATGATCCTATATGATGTCATAGACAGACTATTAAATGCTGGGATCCTTTGATGTTGATGATTAAAAATTGCTCTGATGCTGGAATCCTTTGATGTTGATGATTCCATGAGTTGTTTTGATGCCGGAATCCTTTGATGTGACACCCTCCGCCGAGGCAGACCCACCACAGGTTGATCAAACCTGGGTGTGTGTCCCGTGGTTTAGCTGTTTGCCCTGGAAGCCCAAATGATGTCACTCCTTTTCATCCACAGCCAGTGACTGGTCCTCTCGGCGGTGTCGGCCAGCTCTTTAATTGCCCGTCTGTAATCCCTTCGCCATGCCTTCGGTACCACTCCCTTCTGCTATGCTTCCTTCATCAACTTCCAGAGGTATTTAAGGGCTCCAGCGGTGTTGTAGAGCCTATACAGGATACCACTGGGCCCAGGGGCTGATGCTGATCTTGCCTGCTTCACAGTCTTCTTCACCTCACTCTACGTGTTGGGCCTTATGTCCATTTGCTGCTCAAGTGCTGGCCTTGGTGGCATGTCATTCGGGAGGGTGACTGGCTCGTGCCTCTAATCGTCAGAGCAAGTCTTCCTCAGGTGCTCTTCCAGATCTTTTATGGCCACTTTAAGGCTCCCACTCTTTTCTCGGTCAAACAAGCTTTTGACAAAGCTGTAGGGATTGCTGTAGAATAGGGTTCTTGACTGGTCTTTCCTCTTGCGTTGCCATCTGAGGTGTTCTGCTCTCCGCAGCTTTGTCAGTCGTTGCTTTATTTCAGTCTGCAAGTCATCAAGTCCCACTCTTTCTGTCTCCGTGGCTTTCTTCCAACGCTTTCTCAGTTGTCTCCTTTCTTTCACCAATCTGTCAATTTCCCGCTGTCTCCTGGACTTCAGCTGGTCCACAGGGGCTTTCTGCTGCCTCGGTGCCCTGCCCCTTACCCCAAACCTCTCTGCACCATAGCTGTAGATGATGGATCCCATGTTCTCCAGCTTTCTCTCAACAGGACCCTTCTGCTGTTCCAGCAGTAGGACCAGATCTGAGTCAATGGTCTCCCATTCTCTCCTCTGGCTGGATTTACTCCACTGGATCTGAGGTTTCCTTCCTTCCATCTTCCTTTCCCTTGCTGGCAATGGTTGATTGAACCTTGTGTTGGAGACTGTTGCTGAGTGTTGTGAACTGGGCTCTGGGCTAGGGACTGGTGTTGGCTGTGGCTGGCTATGCTCCCGGCTGGAGACTACTGCTGGCTGTAATTGGCTTGGCTCTGGGCCGGGGACAAGTGTTGGCTGTGGCTGGCTTGGCTCTGGGCTGGAGACTGTTGCTGGCTGTGACTGGTTGGACTCTGGGCTAGAGACTGCAGGAGGGCCCATGCCAAGCTGAGCCTCATCTGAGGTGCTGATACCCTGAGGACTGTGGGAGTTCTCCTGCCTCTGGGCTTCACTCAACTGATTTGGCATACTTCTTAAGAAGTGTTGGTCAATGTGAGGCCCCCTGCTGAGCTTGCCAATGTATTTTTTCCTGCTTTGGTGGATTTTAAGGCTCCTCTCTGTTGCTACCTTTGACTAGCTACATACGCAGCTCTGCAGCTTTTGTCCTGCCAGTGTTATTGGTTCATCAGTTGCGGTACTGGTTGTATTCATTGTCAGTTCAGTTCCATGGTCTGTTACCGTAAGATCCGTCCGTGATGGGTCATTTTGTGCCCCCACTCTTGCAGACCCTGGGGGTATTTTCTTCCTTGAAGTTTTTGTAGCAATAATGGGTGGATCCAAGAATGCTAATCAGCGATGGGTCCTGCTGGTATGAGCTGCTAACCCACACCAGCCCTGTTAGGGTCTATTCCCTCCTGTCAGCAGTCTTTCCAGGCCGTCATCAGGTCTTTCCCTGATTGTCAGCTGCCCTTTCGTAGCAGTCACTGGATCACTCCAGAAATCAAGGTTCAATGAAGGGACTAGCTGTTACAATCCCTGATGTTTGCACCACTTCTGAGTCCATAGGGAGTTCTCGAGAGATTGCTACTATAAGGCTTCACCACTGGGACACATCGTCAGTTGTGTACTTCAGCATCACAGGGTGTTTCGGCCATTTATCACAAGACACCCTCCACTGAGGCAGGCGCACCACAGGTTGATCATGCCTGGGTATGTGTCCCGCGGTTTAGCTGTTTGCCTTAGAAGCCCAGATGGTATCATTCCTTTTCATTCCAAGCCAGCAACTGGTCCTCTCGGCAGCGTTGACTAGCTTTTGACACTAAGTCAAGACCAAGTCCAAGACAAGCACAGACCAAGACCATTGTACGTCTTGGCCTCGACTTGGTCTTGATGCTATTAAAGTCTTTGTCTTGTCTGTTTCTTGTCTTGGTCTTGGTACACTTTGTTCTTGGTCCAGTCTTGGTGTAGTTTTAATAAATACTATGGTCACCCTATCAGGGTTACTAGGATTACAAACCAGACTGTCAATGATGGAGTAGCTCATTCTAGCCTGACAAAATCACTCCGGGAGTGCTCAGCTCTCCTGACTGTTGAGCTTGCCCTTAAGGACAACCTATATACAGACCATCTAGGAGGTGCTTAAAGTCAAGGTCAATTAAATAGAAGGAGTAATGGTTTTCATGAAATCATAAATAGCCAGATCTCCTGACCTTGACCTCCTCACAATGACCTTGATCTCAACCTGAATGCAGACCCTCCTGAGGGTTATTGTGAGTGTTTTGAGAGAATCAAGGCAATTACCTAGGAGGAGTAATGATTTTTCTAAAATCATTTAAGTGCCCAGGTCTGACCTTTGACCTTGACACTGACTTTGAGTACAACTTGGATGCAGACCTTCCTGACGATCATTATGAGTGAGTTTGGTGAGCATTGGAGAAAATGCCAAGGAGGAGTAGTGATTTTTATGAAATCGCGTAGGTACCTAGATCTCCTGACCTTTGACCTTGACCTTGAGTGCAACCTGGATACAGACCCATCTGAGTATCATTGTGAGTGAGTTTGGTGAATATCGGAGCAAATGTCTAAGAGGAGTAGTGATCCCTGTGAAATATGGACTGACAGATGGACAGACAGACGCCATGTCGTCAGATTAGGTCCTTTCGGCTTCGCCGGAATGAGCTAAGAACATAGTATTTTACTTTAAATTTTTGAGGGAATGTGCACATGTACTGTATGTCAATACATTAGCAAAATATTACTCAGTATTAACATCTGATCCTATTAGCAAGCAAGCAAGTTTATTTGTATAGCGCATTTCATACACAAAGGCAACTCAATGTGCTTTACATACATAAAAAGAACATGCAGAGAAAACAAAGAAAAATGCTTAAAAAAATCAAGAGGTTAAAATATTAAAACATTACAAAAGGGAATGAATAAAATAACTAAAATGTGCAGTATGTAATTAAAATGATTAAAAGAATTTTTGACAATAAAAACAGTATGAATTTTATGCATAGGTGCATGAAAAGAAAATGTTTTTAACTTAGATTTAAAAGTTTCAACATTTAATGTAAATTTCAACTCCAGCAGCAGTTTGTTCCATTTATTTGCAGCACAACAGCTAAATGCTGTTTCTCCATGTTTAGTGTGGACTCTGGTCTCAACTAGTTGACCTGAGTCTGTGGATCTCAGCGCCCTGCTAGGTTTACAATCTCTAAACATATCGCAGATATATTCTGGAGCTAAACCATTCTGTGACTTATGAACCAACACCAGGGTTTTAAAATCTATTCTGTAACTGACTGGAAGCCAGTGTAAAGATTTTAAAACTGGTGTTATATGCTCTGTTTTCTTAGTTCTGGTTAAATCTCTGGCAGCAGCATTCTGGATGACCTGTAGCTGTGTAATGCTCTTTTTGGGGAGTCCAGTTAGAAGACCATAGCAGTAATCAAGTCTACTGGAGATAAAGGCATGGATGAGCTTCTCCCAGTCTTTTTGGGACATAAAACTTTTAATTCTGTTAATGTTTCTAAGTTGTTAAAAAGCTATCTTAGTGACACCTTTGATGTGGCTGTCAAAAGTCAGATCTGAGTCTACTAACACACCAAAATTATGAACTTGGTCTGTGGATTTTAGGGCCCGCAACTCAAGCTGTTTACTAATACTGACCCTATTGGCTTCACATAGGTGGCACATTGTTAATGAATACTGATCAGATAAAAAAAGGCTAGCTTTAAGGTGGAGAAAAGGTCAGAAACCCAATGCGGGGAATCCACCCTATAATGATACAATGTGTTGACATATTGGTCAGGCTACTTGCGTCAATGCTTCCTGTGATTGTTCTACAGTTGAACGCACTGTAACAGCTGGCAGGAAGAAAGACGCTGGGCCTGCCACAAAGCCAGCCAATCAGACTGCTCCAATGGCAAGTGATGTAAGGCATTTTAGGTCTGTTTGTTTTGTTACGTGCAGGTTGTAGTTCTACTAAAGTGATGCTAGTTAGATTGGACCTGTAGATCCTGGAATATCTAAAATTATACTAAAATATATGCAGCACCTGTAAAAATGCACTTTAAGAAGTTTTTGTATTTTTCACATAATCTGACTGCACTAATTTGCAGTGAAGGCTGACACATTATTGGACACACGGAGACCAATAAAAACAGAAAACAAATTACCTACAGTTTGATTAATGAGACACCAAAAGGAGTGCTAGACTTGCAAAACAGCAGCGAAAAACACCACAGTATGAAGTAGCTGTGAGTGAATCTAATGAATAATCAAAAAGAAAGCACTGCAACCCTGTAGACTTCATAGCAACATAAATAGCCACCTTGCTGACAGGACTTGTGATAAGGCAAGGCTATTTTGTAAAAAGTATAATAGTGCACAGCATTTCAAACTACAGTATAGATGCACTTCTATATTAATACATGTTTAGTTCTGATGTCTTTTGTGCCCGCAGCAGTGTTTTGTATCTCACCTCACTTGTCCTGTCAGGTCCCTTGCTGTGGTTTTGCAAGAAGCGACAACCATCCTTGGCCAGTCTTTGGACCATCTCCAGTCTTGACAGGTCCTCCTTGTCATGCATCATGCACCTGCTCCCCTGCTGCAGTGCAGGGGACACAGAGAACATGTACCTAAGGCCACAGTCCCACGACATTGCCAGCTAACAAACTGCTGGCTATCACCCAGGAAAAATGTGATCTGACACAGCTCCTAAAAACAGAGTAAGACTAGGTGAACAGCTCCAAATTACTGTTTATAAATTGCATTGCTAGTGAGTTTTCTGCCAAAGTAAATCCCAGTTGCTGTATGGTTTGTTCAGTTTGGTAGCAGAGATGAGCACACTGAAGACTTCATCAGTTGGACTCTAGGTCTTTCTGTTTGGTCAGCTCTGTTGAGAATGAATGACAGAGTACTCCCCTGTCCTTATTATGCCTTTCGCCACTGCGCGGAGAGTGAGTTAGGAACACAGGGAATTCAGGAAACATCTGGTGAAGCAGACAGCCCGAAAAAGGAAGTTTCAAAATCTCCTGAAAGCAAGAGTCAAGATCCAGGATTGGGCAGGGTACTTTGCACTAGAAGGTCAGAGCGTGTTTAGGGTGGACATGCGTTTCGTGATAAAGAGTCAAAAAGTACTTTGAGTACAATTAAGGCTACTTTCAAGCAACATAATGATTCATACCTCATTGCATGTAGCTTGATTATTTGAAGAAAGAGAATTAATAGCGTTTACAGTGATTCAATTCAAGTCAATTCAACTTTATTTATATAGTGCCATTTCACAACAACAGTCATCTCATAGCACTTTCAACTGTAGGGGAACCCCCACAGTTGCAGAAAGACCCCAGCAATCAGGCGATGCCCTGGAGCGAGCGCTTGGCGAGGGTGGAGAGGAAAAACTCCCTTTTAACAGGAAGAAACCTCCAGCAGAACCAGGCTCAGGGAGGGCAGTCATCTGCTGCAACTGGCTGGGGGGTGAGGGGATAGAGAAGATGAAAAGAACAGACATGTAGAGAGCAAACAGCACGATGGGGACTCAATCTATGGGAGAGAACAAACAGATGTTAATGACCAGCAAAAAATAAATAAATAAATAAAAAATTCATTGAGAGTGAAGAAAGGAGTGAGGCCCAGTGCATTATTGGAGGTCCCCCGGCTGACTAAACCTATTAGCAGCATAACTACGGGAGGGTTCAGAAACACATGATCCCTCCCTAATTGTAGGCTATATCAAAAAGGAAGGCTTTAACGCTATTCTTAAAAACAGAGATCGAGTCTGACTCCCAAATCCAGATTGGCAGCTGGTTCCACAGGAGAGGAGCTTGATAACTGAAGGCTTTGCCTCCTATTGTACTTTTGGAGATTCTAGATATTACAAGTAATCCTGCATTTTGGGAGCGTAGTGCTCTGTTAGGATAATACGGTAGTATCAGAACTTTTAAATAAAAAGGGGCCTGATTGTTTAGAGCTTTGTAAGTAAGAGGAAGGATTTTAAACTTAATTCTAAACTCTATGAGAAGCCAATGAAGGGAGGCCAGAACCGGAGAGATATGATCTCTCTTTCTAGTACCTGTTAAAACTCTTGCAGCAGCATTTTGGATCAGCTGAAGACTTTTTAAAGATGTTTTAGGACAACCTGATAATAAAGAATTACAATAATCTAATCTAGAGCTAACAAAAGCATGGATCAGTTTCTCAGCATCACTCTGAGACAAGATGCTCCTAATCTTGGCAATAGTACGCAAATGACAGAAGGCAGTCTTAGAAACAAATTTAATATGTGAATTGAAAGACAGATCTTGATCAAAAATAATTCCAAGGTTCCTCACAGAGCTATTAAGAGAAAGAGTAACCACATCCAAACTGAAAGTTTGATTTGGAAAGGTATTTCTAAGGTTTTTTGGACCAACAAGAATGTATTCAGTCTTATCTGAATTTAATAGCAGGAAATTACAAGTCATCCAAGCTTTGATTTCCTTAAGACAGGCTTCCAACTTGGCTAATTGATTACTATCATCTGGCTTCATTGACAGGTATAATTGTGTGTCATCTGCATAACAATGAAAATGTATACAGTGCTTTCTAATAATATTGCCTAACGGAAGCATATATAAACTAAAAAGAGTAGGGCCTAGCACAGATCCCTGTGGAACTCCATGACTGAGCTTTGAGTTGAAAGAAAACTCATTATTGACATGAACAAACTGGAACCTATCAGATAAATAAGATCTAAACCACTGCAACGAAGTTCCATTAAGTCCAACATAGTGTTCTAATCTATCAAGTAGAATATTATGATCGATAGTATCAAAAGCTGCACTAAGGTCTAAAAGGACAAGTACAGAAACAAGTCCATTATCAGATGCAAAGAGGAGGTCGTTAGTGACCTTCGCTAAGGCTGTTTCAGTACTGTGATGGATTCTAAACCCAGACTGAAACTCTTCAAGTAAACCATTTCCCTGCAGGTGGTCAAATAATTGCATAGCAACAACTCTTTCTAAGATTTTTGAAATGAAAGGGAGATTAGAGATTGGTCTATAGTTAGCTAAAGCTCCTGGATCCAGCGTTGGCTTTTTGAGTAAGGGTTTAATTACAGCCGTTTTAAAAGCCTGCGGTACATGGCCTAAAGTTAATGAAGAATTGATTATATGAAGAATAAAGCTACCAATAAGTGGGAAGACTTCTTTAAATAACTTGGTAGGAATAGGGTTGAAAAGACAAGTTGAAGGCTTGGATGAGGAAATTATTTTGTCTAACTCTAAAAGGTCAATTGGAGTAAACTTATCAAGACAAATATCAATTGAAGGAGTTGTAGTAGTTACTGTATTTAAGTTAACGGTGGGAAGAATCTGATTGATTTTATCTCTGATGGATGCAATTTTATTATTGAAAAAGTTCATAAAGTCCTGACTAGTAAGCTCCAAGGGAATGCTAGGATTGACAGAGTCCTGACTCTTCCTGGCTACAGTGCTGAAAAGAAACCTGGGATTATTCTTGTTCTCTTCTATTAATGCAGAATAATAACTCGTTCTAGCTTTTCTGAGAGATTTTTTTTATAAATTAAAAGATCATTTCTCCAAGCTAAATAGATTTCATCTAAATTAGTGGAGCACCATTTTCTTTCTAATTGACAAGTCTTCTGTTTTAAGCTACGAGTTTCTGTGTTGAACCAAGGAGTTAGAAATCTCTGATTAGACTTTTTCTTCTTCAAGGGGGCCACCAAGTCTAGAGTCTGATGCAGAGAAGCTGTAACACTATCTACCATGCTATCAATTACAGAAGGAGCAAGCTCTCTATAGCTTATTTCCGTTGTGTTGACACATGGCATAGAAGAAACAATCTCCATAAATTTGGTAACAACATCATCTGAGAGGCATCTACTGTAGTAATATTTTTCTTTAGGAGCCAAATAGTCAGAAATAGTAAAATCAAAGGTTAACAGACAATGACCTGACAGTACAGGGTTATGAGGAGACACTACCAGATTTTCTATTTCTATGCCATATGTCAGAACAAGGTCCAAAGTATGGTGGAGATAATGGGTAGAATTTCCTACTTTCTGAGAAAACCCCATCAAGTCTAATATTGAATTAAATGCCACATTAAGGCAGTCACTATCTACATCTACATGTATATTAAAGTCCCCTACTATAATTATTCTATCTGATTTCAGCACTAAATCAGCTAAGAATTCGGCAAATTCGGATAAAAATTCTGAGTAGGTTGATGGAGGACAATAAACTATGGCAAATAAAATTGGGTTTAGCCTAAATTTGCTAAAGTGCCCAATACTGAGGACCAGGCCCTCAAAGGAATTATAACATGTTTTTTGCTTTACATTAACTAATAGTTTGGAATGGTAAATTGTTGCTACTCCTCCTCCAAGACCGGAACTTCTGGGATTTTGACAGTTTAAATAATCAGAGGGAGATTTTTCATTTAAACCAACATAATCCTCTTGCCCTAATCAAGCCTCTGTATGGGATATTAAATCAATCTGATGATCAATTAACAGATCATGGACTAGCAGAGACTTGGGAGTTAGAGACCTAATATTTAATAAACTGCATTTAATTTTTAAATTATGAGGAGGAAGAGAGGCCAAATCATTCAATTTAGAGGCTTCATGTTTAATTTGAGTTTTAACAACTTTTTGTTTAATCACTTTGGGATGCTTATACATTATATTTTTATTTACTTTGGAGGGAGCAGACAATGATTCTCTGATGGGGAAGACAGGGGCTAAGTTGAGGGGTGGTGGATAAAGAGGAGCTGCAGAGAGGCGTGTAAGACTGCGACTCTGCTTCCTGGTCCCAACTCTGAGTTGTCAAGATTTTGGAAATTTGGATAAAAAAGATGCCAGATTGTTAGATAAATGAGATGCACCATCCAAAGTGGGATGGACGCTGTCTCGTCTCATAAGACCAGGTTTTCCCCAAAATGAGCTCCAATTGTTAATGTAGCCCACATTGTTTGCAGGATACCACACAGACAGCCAGCGGTTGAAGGATGACAAGTGGCTAAACATGTCATCACTGGTCAGACTGGGGAGGGGCCCAGAGAACACTACGGAGGCAGACATTTTTCCACACAGTGGTGTGAAAAAGTATTTGCCCCCTTCCTGATTTCTCATTTTTTTTATATGTTTGTCACACTTAAATGTTTCAGATCATCAAACAAATTTAAATTTATTAGACAAAGATAACACAAGTAAACACAAAATGCAGTTTTTAAATGAAGGAGTTATTATTAAGGGTAAAAAAAAACAAATCCAAATCTACATGGAAAAAGAGACCCTTCCCCCCTGGTTAAAACATAAATTAACTGTGGTTTATAACATGTTTGGAAAGCTGAGTTCAATTTCCCTAGCCACAACTAGGCCTGATTTCTGCCACACCTGTTCTCAATCAAGAAATCACTTAAATAGGACCTACCCAACAAAGTGAAGTAGACCAAAAGATCCTCAAAAGCTAGACATCATGCTGCAACCCAAAGAAATTCAGGAACAAAAGAGAAACAAAGTAATTGAGATCTATCAGTCTGGAAAAGGTTATAAAGCCATTTCTAAAGCTTTGGGACTCCAGTGAACCACAGTGACAGCCATTATCTACAAATGGTGAAAACATGGAACAGTGGTGAACCTTCCCAGGACTGGCCGGCCGACCAAAATTACCCTACGAGCACAGCGACGACTCTTCCAAGAGGTCACAAAAGACCCCACAACAACATCCAAAGAACTGCAGGCCTCACTTGCTTCAGTTAAAGTCAGTGTTTATGACTCCACCATAAGAAAGAGATTGGGCAAAAATGACCTGTATGGCAAAGTTCCAAGACGAAAGCCACTGTTGAGCAAAAAGAACATAAAGGCTCATCTCAGTTTTGCCAGAAAACATCTTGATGATCCCCAAGACTTTTGGGAAAATACTCTGTGGACTGAGGAGACAAAAGTTGAACTTTTTGGAAGGTGTGTGTCCCATTACATCCAGCGTAAAAGTAACACAGCATTTCACACAGCAACAGTAAAATATGGTGGTAGTGTGATGGTCTGGGGGTGTTTTGCTGCTTCAAGACCTGGAAGACTTGCTGTGGTAAATGGAACCATGAATTCTGCTGTCTACCAAAAAATCCTGAAGGAGAATGTCCAGCCGTCTGTTCGTGACCTCAAGCTGAAGCATACTTGGGTTCTGCAGCAGGACAATGATCCAAAACACACCAGCAAGTCCACCTCTGAATGGCTTAAGAAAAACAAAATGAAGACTTTGAAGTGGCCTAATCAAAGTCCTGACCTGAATCCAATTGAGATGCTGTGGCATGACCTTAAAGAGGTGGTTCATGCTCAAAAACCCTCCAATGTAGCTGAATCACAACAATTCTGCAAAGATGAGTGGACCAAAATTCCTCCACAGCACTGAAAAAGACTCATTGCCAGTTATGGCAAACGCTTGATTGCAGTTGTTGCTGGTAAGGGTGGCCCAACCAGTTATTAGGCTTAGGGGGCAATCACTTTTTAACACAGGGCCATGTAGGTTTGGATTTTTTCTCCCTTAATAATAAACACCTTCATTTAAAAGGTGAAAACTGCATTTTGTGTTTACTTGTGTTATCTTTGTCTAATATTTAAATTAGTTTGATGATCTGAAACATTTAAGCGTGACAAACATACAAAAAAATGAGAAATCAGGAAGGGGGCAAACACTTTCTCACACCACTGTTGAATCACTTCCAATGTAAAATGAAATTAGTACAAGTGCTGGTTTGTACAGCCATTAACAATTTTGGAGCTCTGAATCCGGATTCAAATAACTTGAATCTGACAAAAGTGGTAATAAATAAAAAATTCTATGAAAATTTACCAATGAAAACCAGACAATGCTTTTGAATTGTGGTTCAACAGAATTATTTTAAAAAACAAACTCATCAGAATCAGAATCAGAATCAGAATCAGATTTATTGCCATTGTTCATATAGTACACAAACTAGGAATTTGTCTCGGTGCCATGCTGCAACATTAAAAACATGATGAGATAAAGAGATAAACTAAAAAACTAAAGGACTAAAAACGTGCAATAAGTGTAGAAAAATAAGTAATAATAATAATAATAATAATAGTAATAATGAGTAATACTAGTCAAGGCAGTTTTAAAAAAATTAGCAAGTAGCAGATAATATGGGGTACCACAGTGCAGTTGATAATGCAACAGAAAAAACAGTGATGAATGTCATGAGTCTGGTTGAGCTGCTGTACATAGTGCACGAGAGTCAATAAGTCACTTAATGTTCAGCAGTCTGATGGCAGAGGGGAAAAAGCTATTCATGTGCCGGGAGGTTTTAGTCCGAATGGACCGAAGTCTTCTACCTGAGGGGAGGGGGGCAAACAGTATGTGACCAGGGTGTGAAGGATCGGCTATGATCCGGCCAGCACGCCTCCGGGTCCTGGAGATGTACAGGTCCTGGAGAGATGGGAGCTTGCAGCCGATCACCTTCTCAGCAGTGCGCACGACGCGCTGCAGCCTTAGTCTGTCCCTGGCAGTGGCTCCTGCATACCACACAGTTATGGAGGAGGTGAGGATGGACTCGATGATGGCCGTGTAGAACTGCACTAACATCTTGGTGGGTAGCTTGAGCTTCCTCAGCTGCCGCAGAAAGAACATCCTCTGCTGGGCCTTTTTGATGAGGGAGCTGATGGTTGGCTCCCATTTGAGGTCCCGGGTGATGGTGGTGCCCAAGAAGCGGAAGGAATCTGCAATGGTGATGGGAGAGCCTGTGATGGTGAGGGGGGGGCAGGGGGGTTGTGACTTTCCTGAAGTCCACAATCATCTCCGCTGTCTTCAGAGCGTTCAGCTGCAGGTTGTTATGGCTGCACCAGGACACCAGCTGGGCCACCTCTTTCCTGTAGACGGACTCGTCGCGGTTGGAGATGAGCCCGATGAGGGTGGTGTCGTCCGCAAACTTAATCAGCTTAACAGACTGGTGGGAGGAGGTGGATAATGTGAAAATAATGAAAATAATGAATGAATTTCATTTTTTTCATTATTATTGAAAATAATGTGACCATAGGGACATGTTCAACCAAGATGTGTCCTCTAATAAACTCATGAGACAGGCCTGGACAAAAATGATGGTACCCCTAGAAAAGATTGAAAATAATGTGACCATAGGGACATGTTCAACCAAGATGTGTCCTCTAATAAACATCACAGGTGTCTACAAACTTGTAATCAGTCAGTCGGCCTATTTAAAGGGTGACAAGTAGTCACTGTGCTGTTTTGTGACATGATGTGTACCACACTAAACATGGACCAGAGGAAGCAAAGGAGAGAGTTGTCTCAGGAGATTAGAAAGAAAATTATAGACAAGCATATTAAAGGTAAAGGCTATAAGACCATCTCCAAGCAGCTTGATGTTCCTGTGACTACAGTTGCACATATTATTCAAAAATTTAAGATCCACGGGACTGTAGCCAACCTCCCTGGACGTGGCCGCAGGAGGAAACTTGATGAAAAATGGAAGAGACGGATAATAGGAATGATAACAAAAGAGCCCAGAACAACCTCTAAACACACTCATGGTGAACTCCAAGGTCAAGGTACATCAGTGTCAGATCGCAACATCCGTCGTTGTTTGAGCCAAAGTGGACTTCATGGGAGACGACCAAGGAGGACACCACTGTTGAAAACAAATCATAAAAAAGCCAGGCTTGAATTTGTCAAACTGCATGTTGACAAACCACAAAGCTTCTGGGAGAATGTCCTATGGACAGACCAGACAAAACTGGAACTTTTTGGCAAGGCACATCAGCGCGATGTACACATATAGCAGAAAACAGAAACAGAAAACAGTCTCAATGTGCTTTTCAATCAAAAAATGTAACCTGCAACATTTTAAAGTTAATATACATGATCATGACAGCAGTTTAGCTACAGAATTCAAATACCTTGGCATTGTACTAGATCCTCAACTCAAATTTAATCTTCATATAAAGAAAATTTCAAAAACAGTAAAAAAAAATCTGAACTGCTTTAAATTAATTAGATATTACATACCTTACGAAGCAGCGGCACTGTATATGCATTCTATGGTTTTTTCTCATATATCATACTGTTTGACAGTCTGGGCTCAAGCAGCCCCTTCCACAATAAGACATATAGGTTCATTATATAATCAAACCCTAAAAATCTTGGACAAAAAGCCCATTAGGTGGCATCACTGTAATGTTTTAAAAAAATACAACCTATTGAGTTTTGAGAGCTTCATTGACCTCTGTCTTCTGAAATTAACGTTCAAATGTTTCCATAAATCAGCACCCGAGCCACTTGCTGGTTTCGTCCAAAGACAGGACAGCAGCAGAGCCACCAGGAGTTCTGTTAACAATAACTGTAAAATATTCCACCGCAGAACCACATTTGGACAAACAGCTTTCTCTATAAAGGGCAGTCACATCTGGAACACAATGCCAAATGAAATTAAAATAATAACGGACTTTAAAACATTCACTAAAAATGTTAAAAACTGGCTGAAAAATAAACAAGAATGTACTCATGTATGAATTATTTGTCTGCAAAGTGAGAGTGAATGAAGGGAAGGAATAAATGTGTTTGTTTATAGTGAGTGACGGAGGGAGGAAGGCCTGAAATAGGCAAATGTGAGTTATGTTATATGTGTTAAATGTGAGTCAGGCTGTTATATTTGTGTATTTATAATATTTATAATATTTATAATTGTGTGTTTATAATTTTTCTGCATTGATGTATGTGGTTATTGTGTATATTTTTTATCTTGGTTCTTTTTTCTAAAGCCCATCCAGGGACAAGAGTTGCAAATTAGCTAATAGCTATACACTCTATGTGCAACACATCAGATTGATTGTCTTTGATTAATTGTCTATGTTTATTGCACTGTCCCTGTCAAATAAACTAATCTACTACTACTATATGCAAAAATGAAGCATACCAAGAAAAGAACACTGTGTAGAGGAGCTGAAATAACGAGGCGATTTTTGTATTAAAAACAGGGTTTTTAATGAATAGCTCTTCTATCGAGTCTCATCAGGTGTAGAGCTTGGCAGAAGGCAAGAGAGTGATCTCTGCTCCGCTCGCTGGTTAAATACAAGCACACATAGAGCCACACATTGAAAAAGCTGACATCCCCCCCCCGTTATCTTAACCCCCCCCATTGTTCTGCTATCTCCTCTCCTTGTCTTGGGAGGTGATGGGAACTCCTCCTCTCGCCTTAGGGGGTAAAGGTGTCAAGTCCATCTCCGCTGCTGAGTCTTGGGAGGTCCATTGACTTTAACCCGGCGGGGGAGATCCTTTGTCCTTTCCAGGTGTGAAGTTCCTTACATATGCTGTCACAAAACATTTCCACTTGTTCTAACATATGTAGATATGGGATATAAGAGTCATATATACCACAGGCCCCCCAAACACTAGGAAAGGACACAGAAAGAATCACAGTCTAAGATAATAACTATGAAATACTACTTGTTACAACTGTTGCCACAGGAGAAGTTTTCTTTTTTTTTTTTTCCACAATATCTTTATTGAACCTTTTTTTTTTAAACAAGCATGATACAAACAATCAAACACTAACACTAAAGTACCACAAAAAAAAAAAAAATGCACCAAAAAACACCAACAACCACCAACAAAATCAAATCTTCAACAATGCTCCTCTGTCTAGTCTAGACAATCCAACACACAAGCATACATACCATGTTCACCAGTTTGGAACCCACAAGGTCCACACATATCATTCACCTTCTTCTTCAAGAGTTATGTTTAAATTTTTTACATAATCAATAAAAGGTCTCCATATATTCTCAAACACAATTTCCTTTGATTTCAGTATATATGTTATTCTTTCTAATGGAAGGTTTGTTAACATCTGTCTTAACCACTGAGTCACATCTGGTCTATGAGTCTTTTTCCATAATAGTGCAATACATTTTTTGGCATTAAGCAAACTGAGGTCTATGAATGTTCTTTCACTTTTATTAAAATTATGCTTTTCTGGGTACAGACCCAACAAAAACAGTTTAGGATTCAATATGATTTGTTTTGAGATTATTTTTTCAATTGTTACCCTCACCTGCTTCCAAAAAAAAAAAATAAAAAATTAAAAAAAAAAAAAAAAATTCTTTATTAATCTACATTCCATACACAATGAAATAGAGTTCTTTACTTTCCATGCAACTTTGTGCATGTATCTGGTATATTGTGTTATATCTATTTTACTCCTCCGGTGTATTCATACATCCGCATTTATATGGCAAGATTGAAATGTATCAATTTAAGAGGCGTACATTTATTGATTGGGTTTGAGATTCTGGTACAAGCCAATTCACCATTGTCTCTCTGAAAATTTCAGTTTGCAGATCTTCTTTCCAGTAGTTTAATTCTTTTCA